>OZ005648.1:357320217-358692717 GCA_963930645.1 Salticus scenicus | reverse complement strand
CACAACGAAGTTTAATCGTTTGCTGGTCCTATTTAATTTCACACCTTTGGTCAGTGTTGCCGAATTTCGAGACTTTTTTATTCAATCTCCACCACTAAATTTTAACTGTAACAGTTGCCTAATCATTTCGAAGGTTATTCGTCCATTATCATGTATATCAAATATCATTCCTCAAAATTTTTGGTGCTAGTTGAATAAAAAAGCCATTAAATCTTTCAACACTGTTTAGAGTGTTAGGGCCCGCAAAGGGTTAAAAAAGATTATGACTTGAACTGTTCACTCTCTAATTTCCGTAAATGTTTTCAGGATTTCATGAAACTTATATATGTTATTCAAGTTCTCCAAAGTATGTTCTCTAAGAAAAATGTTATAAACAGCGCAAGGTAGCTTGTACACAAAGACCCATAAAATATTTCCGATGAATTTAAACCTAGGGGTATATTTTGTAAAGCATATTTTAATCTTTATATTTCACATAACATAATGAAACTAATAGAGATTGTGTTGGTATAGGCAAACCTCTTTCATGTAGAATAAATAAAAATTTGCTTAATTTATTGGTTTAGAAAACTCCGCAAAGATATCCGATATATTATGCAATATAAATGAAAAATGTTCGTCTAGAAATACGTATTAAGAAATGTTCTATTAAAAATTTGGCTTCAAAAGACCTCTTAAGGTTATTAACAGTTTTATTTCGTGCATGAAAATAATTATCTCGGGTTAACTGTAAGAGAAGAAATAGCCAAATGCATGGGAAAATATCAAAACTATCGCAACCTAATCGATATTATATCACATTAAATTAGCTCTGGCTTCAATGTCATCTATCCAACAATCGCCAAATTATAACACAGGTTTTCCAAAATGACATTTAAACGTAATACAGGTGGTCGGATATTTTATACAGGAGCGAAAACGCAATAGTTAATTAATGGTATCTGCGTGTAAATGAATGTCTAGACAGACTCTTATATATTATGGAGCTTTGCGGAAAGCCACTAATTGTCTGTTACATCATTGAAGAGAATAGGGTTCGATTTAGAAAAAAAAAAAATAATCAGTAAAATAAAATAAAATAAACTTTATCGCAGTTTACACATATAATGAGATTCATGACGCAATTCTATTTGTTTGTGTAACATTTACAAAATAATTTTAAGCACTATATTTTCAATCAGAATAATTTAATTTAAATTTTTGTGGCAACTGTATCACAGGAACTACTGCCCAGAATTTCATACAAATTGATAAGTAACTTGACATAAATATCAACTTTTCGGTGAAAACCATCCGACAGATGGCGTTGCTATCCCGCTTTTTCACGACGGTATAGGACAAAATTTAGTATAAAAATGCATAAAGAGAATGTTTTTTTAAGAATCATTATGAAATTAAAAAGAATTATTTATAATGTGATAGTCAACTGGCAAAAATATTTTGTATACGTAGGAGTATCGCTCTCTCCCCCTGGAAGGAGGGAAAAAAAAGGGGGGGGTTTGGCAAATTTACATTATGGGTATCTTTGAAAAGAGCTCGTCAATACCTTTAAAACAAAAGGTTGAACCATTCATCTGTGATAATTTAAAATAAAGTTATCGATTTTTTTAAATTTTTAACAAGTAAAAAAAAATTGCAATTTTTTAAGATGTCATTATTTCTTTCCGACCCAGATTATACGATCGTGCGAGTTAGAAATCCACGACATCCACATACATTTTTGCATCTGGAACAGTCGTATGCAATAAAAACAGTAAATGAACGAACATGCTATTTCGCAGAAAGTATAAAGTACCATTTTCAATCGACAAAGGGTGGTTGTAGTCCATGTTTTTCTAAACCAGCAAAAACAAAAGAATATAATGTTTTAAGGTAAAAATATTTCGGGTCTGAAAGGGATATAGAGAATAAAATTCACTTCCTTTGGATATTTAGTATTATGCTTCTCTAGAATGAAAATTGTCTGCATTCATCATGAAAGATAATTTTAATAAATTATTTTTACTGAGTGAATCTGTTTATTAAAATTTAGAAGAAAGTCATGTGGTGGGTGGCCACAAGATAATAGTTTAAAGCTAGATTAATAAAATTTGAGTTTAATTTTTAATTCAAATAAATCATTTATTTTAATTATCTAACATTTAAGAAACTTCATTTCAAAATTGTGAAAATAGTGTTTTTAATGGTGATTATTTTTACTGTTGTTGCATAGTTAAAACTATCTATATAATATTTCTCTAACGTGGTCCAATTACGATTAATTTTTTTTTAGAAACGATACGATAGTGACTTAATAAAATACGCGAGGATAAAAAGTAATACATAAGCAATATTTAAGCACGCGGACTCAGTTCAGTGATTAAAAAAAAAGACGACATTTGTTTTATGAAATGATTTTATAGAAAAATGTATTTTTAAAAGTCACATTTTTACAATCTTTGCAAACGTCATTTTAAATCTAGCAATATTTTAATGATATAAGCCCCATATGAACTTTTGTCATAAATTGACTAAAAAACGGAATAATAAAAAGCATAATCAAAATAGTGTTTAACACAAAATTATGCCAAAATAAATAAATTAATTAATAAAAATGTGTCGCCAACATGGTGAAAAAAATTTAAAAATCGCCATGAGGGTCTTAACATAGCCTCCTAAACTAGATGCCTGTCGCGTGGCTGTGGCTTAGAAACTGGACAGCAGTTGAAGCGGTAGACAGCGCCACCTGGTACAGATTGCACGACTTTTTTATTCAACAGCCACCAAAAAGTTTTAAAAGTGGGATATGATATACATAAAAGGCGAATAGAATCGAAGAAACGTCGATTAAATATATCATATATCACTTCTTAAAATTATTGGTGACAGTTGATTAAAAAAGTCGTGCAATCTGTCCCAGGTGGCGCTGTCTACTGCGTCAACTGTTTCCAAGTTTCCAAGCCACGCGACAGGCATCTAGTTTAGGAGGCTATGGTCTTATACTAAATCTGTCCTGCCTCGCGAAGTATGAAAATTAGGTCGTCAAACATGAATTTTATTTTTTGGCCTTTCGTGAATGATATTGGTGGGTTTATTATTAGCATTTCATCCAACAATATTGATTTGTTTCTAATAATAATTTGGCTTCTGATGAAATAAAATTAAAATTGGGTGGGAAAATTGGCCCAAGGTTTATGAGTTTCAAATTTTGAAGGTAAATAAGAAAAGAAATAAAGTGCGAAAGTTTCGCACGGGATTGCTTAAGGAATGAAACCTGTTAGATCTTTTGAAATGAAATTTAAATATAAAAATAAAGGTAGGATTTCAAAAATGTGTCAGGATGTCAATATTTGTCGACAGGATGAAACAGACGATATGAAAAAAAGTCTCCAAATCAGAACAGACTAATTTTACGTCTGGAAAACTAATACTTTCTTTTACTTTTAGGTGAAATTATACACGATTCGAGTGGAATGGCAAGCAAAAACCAGACATGTGAAACTGATACCCGTTTCCTTCTCAGATTTAAGACATTTACTTTGGCAGATAGCACTTTGGATTCCTGTCAATGCATGCTATCTGAGAAAGGGGTGTTCAAAAAGATAAAATCTTAGAAAGAGTTGCAGCTAAATCTTAACTTCCCATTTCAGACAACAGTCTATAATTTTGTATTCTCATATGGGCCTCTTTAAAATTCACATACATAATTTGACAAATAAGGCAGACTGTAAGAAAAAAGCATTTTTTTTTTTTTTTTTTTTAAGATTATTTAAAAGAAATGAAGTACTCCCGAAAAACTAAAGAAAAATAGTATGTTGTGACAATCACAAAACTTTTTTCTATATTTTCTTATACAAATTCACGCAGTAAACATTATTTATTATTTATTTTACTTTCTCCTATATTCAATAGAAGAAAGAATTGGTTTTGTAAAAATTTTCGACCTCGGGTTTTCGATGGGTTTATACGTTTTGAGAACTTCGAAAACGATTTAACCATTTTTAGAAAATGTCTGTCTGTGTGTGTGACAAAATTTTGTGGCAACTATATCTCAGGAACTACAGCAGAAAATTTCATGCAAATCGGTATGTAGTTGTACCTTGACATAAGTTAGTGTCTATCAACTTTTGGCGAAAATGTCCAACAGGTGCCGTTGCCATTTTCTAAATTTTAACATGGCAGTATAGGACAAAATTTCGCATAAATGTTGATAAAGGGAATTATATTTTAAAAATCGTGTATAGTCAACGGGATTTTTTTTTTTTTTTTTTTTTTTTTTTTTTTATAGAAGCACAGATTCCCACCTGGAGGGGACCCCCCCCCCACTCCCCAAGAGGGATAATTTTTCATTATAGCTATCTTTTAAAAGAGCTCGTCAATACTTTTTAAAACGAATGGCTGAACCGTCGATCTGTGATAATAGAAGAAAGTCAAATCATAACATACTAGTTTCATTATGACTGCAGACTTTTTTCATCTCAGGGAGATATGCGAAATTTCCATCGGAAGTGAATTTTTACCGTGCAGATGACATCGTTCCCGCTTTCGGAGAAATTTGCAGTATAGCAACGCCAACTATCGACTGATATGCGCTCATATTGAGTCAACATTATGTCTCATAATGTCTAATAATTAAGTTTTGATCGATTATAAAACCTGAGATATAGCCTTACTTAAAACTGCAGAAATCGTTTTATAGCAGCGCCACCTTTTGAGCGATTGACACCAAAAATTGATAGGTGCTGCGAAGCGTGTAGCAAACAAAGCGTTGCCGCTTTGTTTGCAGCACTCGTGCCTACTTTGTTCGTCTGACGAAGGGTCGTGTTTTCTTTCGACCTGAAACAATTATTGGGAGTTCTTGTATTTTATGGTGTTTTTTCAAAGTTTTGTACTTATTACTTTTAAACGCCATTTCTGCGGTGCTTTATTATTTATTTATTTATTTTTTAAATTATTAATTGATTGGTTATCATTTTAACGTAAAAACATATTATTACTATTATTATTGTAATTTTTTTTTTTTTTTTTTTTTTTTTTTTGTTAAATAAGAATTTCTCTTTCTTTCTTCCTTTTTTGTTTGTCCGTCAGAATGATACAACGAAAGAATTTATATATAATATATTAAAATCTTCATTATATATATATTAAGAAGGAAGTACTAAAGCTGCCTTCAGACTCTGGCAACGATGCAGAGCTTCAAAAGTCATAAATTATCCATTGTCCGAAAGCGACCTTTGAAATTTTGCACACATTTACAATGAAGGACATTATTTTTTATTGCTCTTTTACGAAAAAGACCCAGCTCTCATGCATTTATCGCGCTAGGAGGTTTGTGAGCGACGACTCCAGCGAGCATCGACTCTCAAATACCACGTCAAATAAATATCAATAGAACCGTACTTGCCGCTTTGCAAGTTGCCAGAGTTATTAAGAACAATAATAAATATAATTAAATATTTACACATTATATTTTATTGAATTATTTTTATAAGAATCTCGTCTCTTTTTTAAGGGAATCGGCCAAAAAAAGACATCTCAACTTGACAATCTATTTGCGGTCTAGAATTACTGATGCATGTTTGAAATTTCACAGAGAAGGGGACCGTTGCTCCGTCTTGAGATAGAGGGCTGATACGAGGAGGAGAAGGAGAACTTATCGACGCCATGGCGGTCAGACTATCAAGTGACCACTTCCTGCCGTCTTCATTAGTGTCGGTCTCCATAATCTTCTTCCTGTTCCCCAATTTCCGACCACCCCTTTATTCCATCCTGGAAATGACGTCATTCGAGTTCTATAACGAAAAATTGTGAATGAATGAGAAAAGCAAATAAAGATACTGACGGAAGTGATGGCACGTGCGCTTTAAAGACAAAGAATTCTGTTCATTCATTGCGCTCGTGATCGATGAATGAATGAACAACGATTGTACGAGAACTCAGAACGGAGTGGAAGAGGGTGCGGCTCTGTTCTGAGATGAGAGATGCCTTTGAGAAGATGATTTTGAGATTATGGAGGGGCGTCAATAGGGCAGGCCGGTTTAAAATAATGTATGGCCTTATTAATCTTCAAATAAACTTTTAATTGATTTATTCAGTCCTATTAAACTGGATAGCGATAATCATTCTAGGGATTCTTTTTTATGTACAGACAAAGTTTTAACGTTTTAAAATTGATTTTAAATATAAACTCTGTATTTTCTGTTATTCTTTTGAAATCATTTTATCTATATGAATGCATAGTTATTTGTAAATATTAATAATTTAAATTTTTAATATTAATATTAATATTAATATTAATATTAATATCAATAATTTAAACTTTATATATTTTAATAATTTTACGTTTTTAATCCGTACTCTTGAATATTTGATAATTTGTTTAAGTTTTATTAAAAAAATAAAAGAAAGTTCTATTAATAAATCAACATTTTGAATAAATTTTTTCCAGCTAAATGGCTTATTTTTGTGAAATTTTATTTTATTTTATTTTATTTATTTTTATTTTAATTTATTTATTGTTTTTTGTAAATCATGAAATTGCAGACAATCTATATCAGTTTTCTTTTTCTTCTTCTTCTTTTTTCTTTAATTGAACGGTGTTTTTGTTTTTCCATAAAAGTAAACAGGTTTTCAGAAAATCGTATCTAAGTAAGCATTTTTACCCTAGAGTGTTAACCTTTCTATTTAGTACATTAGTACTAATCATACGTACAATTCACTTACTCCCTGTTTAAAATAAATTTAAAGTGTATTTTAAAAATAAATTCTTATATATGAGTATACATTTAAATTTTATTCAAAAATTAGTACACACATTTTAGAAGTTACTTGCACATGTCAGATTTTACCATTGTATAACATAAGTAAAATTTACACACATTAATATTCCAGAGTTAATTCGATATGGGAAGAACCTGTGTCGAGACGAAGTTATCCGGTATCAGTTATTCTATTTCAAGAAGTAACAGACTATCAAAAGGAAAAAAAAAAAAAAAACTTGAAATTTTACTAGCATAAAAGAAATTTGTATAAGATAATCATTACCTTAAATTAAATTGGAAATAGGAAAGTATTTTGACTTTAGTCTGGCGAAGATTTTCCCCATTAAAATTATCAAAGCTCACCTATGGTCGAGAGGTCTTAGGTGGTAAACGCGAAGTGCTGGGTTTGAACCCAGATAACCTAGTTGTTGGGAGTTTTGCGTGGCTTTCTCCGAAATTCGGGTGAATACAACCAGACCACTTATAAAAATCTCCCTTCTCACAAAGATCATCCCACCCGGACTTAGTATCCTCGCAGGGTCAATTGCCTTCGACCTCGATCAAACTATCAAAATTTTTTTACAGATAATTCGTTATTTCAGCATAAGAATTACCATAGATATCGACGATTTAATTTTTTTAATACAGGTATTCTAAAAATCTTGATTTTAAGTTATTAAATATAGATACTAAACAAATATAACAAATCACAAACTTAAAAAAGGTTACAGAATTTTATAGAGATAAATCTATAATTTTTTTTTAAAAAATACATTTTTTTTTTTTTTTTTTTTCTTTTTAAATACAAAATGGAAAATAATAATAATAATAATAAATTAATTAAATATGTAAACCTGATCATGGTACAGCCTTAATATAGCTCTCCTTGGCGACTTTTGAATTTTTATCGCCATTTTAGACAAAAATACATAATTTATGCGATTATTTTTTCTGCTTCTTTTCTTTTTCCTTTCCTTACCTTTCCTTCCCTTTTCTTTCTTTCTTTCTTTCTTTTTTTTTTTTTTTTTCAATTTTTCAATAAATTACAAAAAATTGAAAAATTGAAAAGAAAGAAAAGAAAAATTACCAACTCAAACTCAAATTTAATTATCTTGTTTTATTTTTTATTTAATTTTGCACGCGCGCTTTTCATTTCTTAATTCAAAATGAATTATGTCCACTTGTGCGATTCCCATTTGCACGACGAGGTGAAAAATTCCCATTCGCGCGACCAGAAATTGCAGGACCGGGCGTGCAGGGGATTTCTTCTTTTTTGACTTGATAATCTGAGAACGCCCGTAACTCGGTTCTGCGGCAGTCCCTACCACGCACGTTAAAAAAAAAAAAAAAAAAAAAAAAAAAAAAATCACTGGACACCCTACCTTGCTGTGCATGAATCTGAGAACGCCCGTAACTCGGTTCCGCGGCAATCACTACCACGTACGTAAAAACAACAACAACAACCAAAAAAAAAAAAAAAAAAAAAAATCACTGAGCACCCCTTTTTTCGCTGTGTATGAATCTGAAAACGCTGGTAACTTGTTTTCGCAGCAATCAGTATCCCGCACGTATATACGCTTCGCGCACATGAAAAAAAAAAAAAAAAAATCACTGGACACCTCTACCTCGCTGTATATGAATCTGAGAACGCATGTAACTCGTACTATTCTTGTATTTTTGCTTTATTCGCGCAAATGGGACGAAAAATCGTGAAAAAGGGAATTTTTCACAACTTCGCGCAAATGGGAAGACACCCTCAAAGTTATTTTAAAAAAAATTCGATACTGTCCTTTTCGAAACTGATTATTATTAATTTTTTTTCTTAAAAAAAAAAAAAAAGAAAAAAAGAAAGAAAGAAAGATTTTGATGAAATTCTGGCAAAAGCAGAATTTAGTATAGTACGGAGGACTATTAGTTTTATTTATTTATTTTATTTATTTATTTATTTATTTATTTATTTTTTTGTTTGTTTCAAATTATAACATCGCTTTCAAATTATTCAATTATATTTTCGATTTCGTTAAATGTCCAGCTATCGTAAATCTGGTATCGTAAAAATCCGTAGATTGAGACTAATAGTCCTCAGTCCTAAAAAAAAAAAAAAAAAAAAACTGAAAACACTATTTAATTTTTAATGATTAAAGTATTGAAATTTTTATTGTAGTAAACACTGTTCTCCTTTCATATTTCTTTGTTTGTTTGCTAGCTACATCCAGCACTTCAGTATTATGTGGTATAAAATAGCAACAGGCGTGATGTGTAAGATGATTATTATGATATGCTATCTTGATTAAATTTTGTCTTAGATACTCAACAATGAGTGTTAATATTCTACGCTGTTTTGTTTTGAATATTCGAGTTGTTCCTCAAATTCATTTGTATTCGTATTAATATGAAGCAACTTTTAATAAAATACCCGTAATTCTAAAAACAACCTAAATGTGATATTATAGTGCGTTAAAATAATATAGAAGAAAGGTTTGGACGGTTGTAGCTGTAGCATATCATTTATGTATATAACTATAGTTGCTAACACTTTGATTTATTCCAGAGCATTTTTAGCTCCGCCTTTAATCCCCATCACTTTATTTATGGAATATTTTTCTTTAACATATAACTACGATAAAATTAGAAAAAAAAATACTCTTAAAATAAAAGTGGCATGAAATAGAGGCGGGGCGAAAAATGCTCCGGAATAAATTAAAATGATATTATAATAAGAAAGCACCACAGAACTGGCGTTTTAAATAATCATTACAAAACTTTGAATAAACACCATAAAATGCAATAAACTCGAAACAATCGTTTCGAGTCGAAAGAACACACCACCCTTCATCATGCGAACAATGTAAGCACGAGTGCAGCAGTCAAAGCGACACTTTATTGCATTTTATGGTGTTGATTCAAAGTTTTGTAATTATTGTCTCTGATATTACACTTATGTATGTGGCACGGAAACTGACGTCATTTGTAGAATAAAAAAAGGTAACGGAATCTACAGCAAATTATAAGCAAGCACCATGTTAGGCTTACATAGCTGCCACTATTTTAATTTATTCCGGAGTACTTTTAGCCTCGCCTTTATTTCGCACCACTTTATTTGTAGAAAAATTTTCTCCAATATATAACTTCGATAAAATAAGACAAAATTACTTTAAAAAAATAAGTGGTACGAAATAAAGGTGGGGCTAAAAATACTCCGGAATAAATTAAAATATTGGCAGCTATGGGCTTAATAAATGTCGTATAATTGAGAACTACTAAATGTACACATGACTATAAGCATTTTTCTTCTGAAATACTGAAATTCTTACTTCTTTCAGTTACCTTTTCATATTTAATTTAAATACAGTTTTTAAATTAAACATGAAAATACATAACACCACTTGGCTATCGAGTTCCCATAATGCTAATTTTATTACGTTTCTGATGAATTTAGGTCTAAATTGAGTGGGGAAGTTCGGACAAAGTTTATGAGTTTCTAATTTTAAAAGTAAATAAGGAGAGAAATAAAGTGTGAACATTTTGCATGGATTCATTTAGATTTTAGAATACTTTTTAAAATATTTTTTTATTTATTAATCTATATTTTAAATTAATCTAATTTTTTTAATTAAAGTGATAATTCCTTTAATTAAAAATTAATTTACATTCTAGTAAAAATAAGCTTTCATAAATTGCTTTTTATCTGCATTTATACATCTACCAAGGAAAAGCAACATTTACAGGTAAGTTCATCCGTTAAAGATACTTATCGCGTTGTGCTAAAATATTGTGGAAATCTATGTTAACCTGTTAGAGACATACTACTCCTATATTACTTACATACCAAATTGAAAAAAAAAAAAAACAAGATAATAATCTGGTATGGTTCTCTCACTAGTTTCTTTTACTCTAGATTACTATAGATATATATTATTACAGTTTATTCTAGTAGAAATAAGCGTTCATAATTTGCTTTTTACCTGCATTTACACATCTACCAAGGAAAAACAACATTTACAGGTAAGTTCATCCGTTAAAGAGACACGCGCTGTGCTAAAATATTGTGGAAATCTATGTTAACCTGTTAGAGACATACTACTCCTATATTACTTACATTCCAAAATGAAAAATGAAAAAATAAATAAATAAATAAATAATAATAATAATCTGGTGTGGTTCTCTCACTACTTTCTTTTACCCTAGATTACTATATATATATATATATATATATATATATATATATAAATAATAGATATCGTAATAAGATTTAATCATAAAATTCAGCTATTAATAGAACTAAGACAATAACAGCACACTAAAATATAGAACTGAATTTAACATAGAGGAAAGAATTACACAAAAAGTTGCAATGTAGATTAAGAACCAATGAGTTAGGATAGTAACTTAATATACTTACGCCGACCTGAATGATAATAAAAATGACCATTAAGCTTATGAGAGTGAAAACGAATAATAAATAATAAATCACAGAAATAATTGGATGTAAATGCTTAAACATAGAAACATACTTATCAAGGGGTGCATGCTTCATAAAGCTTAAATAACTGCAACGATTTCGTAAAACGATATTGCTAATCATAGCAATTAATATCGTTTCACACCCCGATCGATGCAGCAAAACCATAAAGAATTAGAAATAATTGAAATATTAAATTAAAACAAAGATTAAAAAAGATTAAATATAATCTTAATGGAATCCAAAGTGAACACATGAATGAAGCAAAGCAACCACATGTATAACAATTAACTCTAACAGGAGAAAAGGATGATGCCAAAACTTAAATTGAAGTAAAATAAAAGCTCGACAGATATCGATTAATCGAAGATACTTCAGAGCATTTTCATTAAAGATAAATTACACAGAGTTAATATTAAATGATAATGTTAAAATAGATTTTATATTTAATTAATTTTAAAACTAGTAGAGTTGAATTAATTCGTACCATATACATTAATAATATATCATTTAAGTTAAAGACTGAAGAATAAAAGCATAAGAGATTAGAGTGCAAGCGCCATCTATCGGTAAGCTATAAAAACATTAAGTCAGTAAAATTATTTCAGGAGAAGAATCCAATGCAATATGGGAAATTAAGATGTATTGACTGAAAGATTAAGGTAATTAGAAGTATTGACTCCAAGATTAAGATAATTTTTAGCGCCAATTAAGTAATTAGAAGAATTGAACTTTTTAGATTAACCCGAAACTAAGTAATTTTGAAATCATAGTATTAAATGTTAAGTTTTAAGCAGACTCAATTACAAGCATTAATGCCAAAGAGTAACCATATAAGGATAAGCAATATAGGGCAGTCATTAATAATTAAAATTATAATTTAAAAGATTTTTTTTTTTTTTTCAATAATATAAGATCTTATTTTTGTTATGCATATAGATTGATTGTTCAAACTTAACAAGGGAAGCCTCAAGTAGCCAGATGTACAAAATTAAATTTAAGGATAAAAGATTTCAAAATACATAGTATCAACCAGAAACATAATCATGTAACTATGAGTAATCCCCCCCCACACTTTTTTTTAATTTTATTCAGCATCAAACCCTCCCAACCAACCAGCCAAACAACACCACCCTACCTCCTTAATCAAACATCTGCCCACCCATCCACCAGTTTTTTTTTTTTTTTTTTTTTAATTAAACCTTAGTGTTTTTTTTTTTTTTTTTTTTTTGTGTTAGACAAAGACCCTTTATGATAAACAAGTGAATAAATAAATTTTTTAGGATAACCCATTTTTGTAGCAACATTAATTATGTGAGAGATATTTTTGTTTTTAAACCTAACAGAACAAAGATTATGTATACGAAAGAGGTGACTGAGTAGGATATTTCTGTAAACAGAGATATGAAGACAAGAAGTAAAGTGAGTAAATAAATTTACTTTGAAACTGAAATCTTGTCTTTTGTCATACAGATCAGTATAAATTTGACTACCATCAAGTTTGATTTTTAAATCCAAGAAATTTATACAGTTATTGTTGAGAAGATTATGAGTCAAGGTAAGGTGAGAAGGATATTCAAATTTAAATAAATTAGGGGAAAAATTATTGACATAAAAAATTATAATGTCATCAATGTATCGATAAAAATAGACATTTTTAATACATAATCCCTGTTCATAATGGTAAAGGTATAAGTCAGCTAACATACTCGAGCTGCATCCTCCTTGTGGAATACCGACCTTTTGAATATAGATCTTATTACAGTGTAGAATGTAATTGTTATGAATAATAAAATTTAAAAGTGTCTTAAATGATGCTGCCGAAAAGCATTTTGGTAAAGAGATTTGACTTTTAAATTTTTCAAAAAGGTTAAAGGTGATATGATGAAGATCCGTTAAATTAATATTATTAAACAGGTCAGCAAAATCATAAGTCATGATATCAGTCACATTATTCATAGATAAGACCTTGGCTTTAAGTTGATAACTATTTTTAAGGCAAAAGAAATTTTTTGATATACTGATTAAGTCATAGATTTGTTTGAGAATATCAAGGAGAATTTTGTTAGCGTTATTGTTGTAAGTATTACACCCTACAGTGACAGTTCTAAATTTAATAGGATTTTTGTGAAATTTAGGGATAAGTACAATATAAGGATATTTAAAATTATTATATGGTAGCTTTAGCAATTTATAAAAGCAGTGAATTTTGCGGTTATTGATTTTAAGATCATGATTTGTAGGATGAAAGTTAGTACTATTAGATATAGATGAACTGAGTAAAGAAAGATAATAATGTTTACATATTATAGCATAATTATTAGGAGATTTATCTACATAAGTAATAACAAAGTTTTGTTGCAATTCTTTGATAGATTTAAAGAGATTTGAGTTATTGTAATGTGTGAGATTTGATTTTTGTTGAATTAATTCATCTTTAAGTTTTGAAATCACTAAAAATTTCCATTGATTGAAATATTCAATAGGTTTATTATAAGAGATGGAGAGTTTATAAATAAACAAATCAATATCATATGAAAACTGTTGTATAATCTGTGAAATATTAGTTTTTGAAGGGAGTCAATATTTAGTACCATATTCCATAAATTTCTTTAACTTAGAGTCATTAATAATATTAAGATCACCAGTGATAATATGGGCATGATCTCTGTCAACATATTTTACATAAGAGGGATGAGCACAACTACAAGTCACATGAGAAGATAAATTAGACTTAGAGACTGAATTATAGTTAAAAATCAGACGGCCAAGCGTAATAGGATATTTAAAGGTACGAGAAATATGAATGTCTTTAATTGGAAACATGCATGTTTTATCATTAAGAATGGATGATATATTAATGCTATTAAATATTTGATTAGAATAATTTAGAATAAGCTGTGAATTAGATTGGATTTTTTGAGGTTTTTTAGAGATATTTAAATTGAAGAGTTTTATTCTGTATAATATTAAATCATAGAAAATATCAGAAAAATGTGGATTATAGGATAGGTTTTTAAATACACTTAAGTAAATGGACAAATACTTTTTACTTCCATTACCCTACTACCGTAGGTAATGGAAGTATTGTATTCGGTCTCAAAATTCGATATCGGGTTTTCACCTGATTTACATGTTTTAAGGTCCCCTGAGTCCAAAAAAGTGGTTTTTGGCAATTGGTCAGTGTGTATGTATGTGTGTGTGTATGTATGTGGAGAATCTTCTGGCTATTATAGCTCAGAAACTAATAAAGATAGAGCTACGAAACTTTAGAATTGAAATACGTCTGGTGTACAGATGAAATTTCCAAATTTTGGTGAAAATTGAAAAACCGGAAGTGGGACATCGGAAACCGGAAGTGGGACCGTAAGTCCGGATCTCAAAAACGGCTCTAACGATTTTCTTCAAACTTGCTATATAAACACTCTATTAGATGTCCTTTCGAGTGATATAGTTGGTTAGTTCAGGAAAATTGATAGGCGTCCTGTATAAATAGCTCAATTTCAGGCCTCCCAAGGGCGTTTCTTTAAAAACAGCTGTACGGATTTTTTTCAAACTCGCCATATTAACTCACTTTTAAATATCCTTTTGTAAGCAATTATTGTTTTCCGGTCAATAATTGATTTTTTGTAAAAGTTGGTATCTCAAAAACGTCTCTAACGATTTTCTCTTTAGTTCACTTTTATGTTTTCTGACCGCATTATCTCTCAAAAATGCATATAATATGTGTAATAGTCGGTAATGGAAGTCGCGTGGTTGTTTCACACCAGATTTTTTTTTATAGCAAATATAAACTTTCTAATATAAATCCAATCATAATGGTTAAGATAATTTGACTGTAAGGCTAGAATATTCTTAATAATGAGATTTTTTGATATTAAACCATTAGCAGATTTATTTGATTGTTTACCTCTTTTTGAACGAGAAGTTTTCTGGTTGACACTATGATTAAGAACAGAGTAAACAGGGGAGTAATCATGAAGGGGATTAATGTTAGTATAAACCTTAACAACCCTATTAAAATATTCATGATTCAAACCATATGGATAAATTGTATTAAAGTATTTCATGTAGTGAGATTCATAGAAAAGGCGCTCACTTATATTTTTTTGAATCCGAAGAATTTCAATATTACATGAGCAGAAATTGTGTAAATTAAAATGTCTTAGCTCAATAGTTGATTTACTGTTAAGGACAGGTGATGATAACTTTTTAGAGTCTGAGCGATGTTGATTAATTCTAATATGTAAAGGGGTGAAAGTTTCACCTATATACTGCATTTTACACATACCACAGCTTAATTTGTATATTACATTATAAACCTGACAGAAAGGAACCAATTTTAAATCATTATAAATTTGGGACTGTAAAGCATTAGGGCAAGTTTTGCAACGAGATGAATCACACTTTCTAAATTTAAGATTGGAAGGAGGAGAGTATAGGTAGCTTGATATCGATCCAGGAATATCCCTATCAACATTCCTGTACCGGGCACAATACTGAGGATGACCAAAGCATTTCTTGCCGGGCACTACTAATTTACTGAGAACATTCATAATAAAAGAGTGGTTTTATAGATAATAAGTAAATCAATTGTAATTTGCAAGTATACATTAAAACTATCATTTAGAATATCAATAAATAAAAATTTTAATTTGCAAGAATACATTAAAACTATCATTTAGAATATCAATAAATATTTTTTTTTTTTTTCCTTGAATAAGTAGAGAGATGTCAAAATTGAAAATTTAAATTTAAAATTAAAATTAATAAATAATTTTTTTTTAATAATTAGAGATATAATAAATATTTTTTATTAATAATAAATAGTTATATAATAAAATAGAAAATTATAATTTCTTGAATAATAATCTTTAATCATGGTCATCAACCTATACATAACCACCAACATATTGAAAATCACAAATTGAATATTAACCTTTCTAGATTAAAATAAGCATACATTAATAAAAATTAACCATTCATTTAATCTGGGATAATTACATAATTAAATATACACAATATTTACAAAAAGTTCCAATCCAAAGTAAAATTCATCCCGAAGCATTATGATTATAACCCCACAATCAAATTCAAAGGACTAAAATTGAATAAGTTGACGATTGAAAAACTATAATGGACAAAGTGAATAATAAATGCTCATGATATCAAAATTCATCCACATATTATTTCAGTTTATTCTAGTAGAAATAAGCGTTCATAATTTGCTTTTTATCTGCATTTATACATCTACCAAGGAAAAACAACATTTACAGGTAAGTTCATCCGTTAAAGAGACTTATCGCGTTGTGCTAAAATATTGTGGAAATCTATGTTAACCTGTTAGAGACATACTACTCCTGTATTACTTACATTCCAAAATGAAAAAAACAAAATAATAATCTGGTGTGGTTCTCTCACTACTTTCTTTTACCCTAGATTACTACAGATATATATTATTACAATTTATTTAAGGTGTAAGATATACGGTATATTGTATTTAAATATTTCTAGTGTACACTTCACAACAGTTCAAATTAGATTTAGAAATAGTTTTACTGGCAAACTTTCGGAGTCGGCTTTAAACAAAAATTAACATATTTATGATATGATAATTGCAGTAATAAAGATTTTTTTTTTTTTTTTTTTTTTAATGGTTTGTTATAAAGGTCTTCGAAAAACACACTGAAGTGTTTGAGACAGTTTCAATGTATGCGGTAAAAAATAAAAGGTGTTGAATAAGTCTACAAACGATAATTTTTACATTGATTGCAGTTTAGGTGCCATACAATAGATTTTGAAAGAAAAGGGGTTGACGTAGATTTGGTTTTACGTAGCAATAGAGCTACTCAATCGACCATTGGCGAAGGTCTGAGTCTCCATTATAATTTTGATCCTCCACGGAAGAGATGTCTCCCCTGCTGTCATAACTGCTAAAGATTTTTTTTTTTTTTTTCTTTAAGTAGGGTTAAATCAAGAGAAAAAAGTTCTTCAACATTTGAAACCTGAAATTATCTTATGAAAATGAAGCTCGATTTCGTAACAAAGTATTCAGGTAGTTTAAAGAATTTCGTAGCGATCGAAATTCTTTTCTGGATAAAGAACACACGGGAAATCTTGTCAGTTGTAGTCTCAAAAAATGTGTCAGCCTGGAGGGATTTTGAATAGAATTGTGGACTGTATGGTTTTAAAAATCGCTGGTTTAAATTATATTAAATCATAAATCAGTTTAAAATGAATTTGAAGGACTCACCTTCCTTTCAATTGAATTAATAACATCATATTTTTGAAACAATGAATAAAAGCTTGAATACATACACAAAATAGAATATAAACGTGAATTATTGACTTTATTTCAGCTCATACGTTAGAATAGAAATTTTCCAGCTGACCGCTAGAACACAACAAAAAGAACAAACTAGAATAGAACCGCAGAAAAATAAAAACGGTTCACAGCAAATTGAAAAAGAAATTATTTAAAGTATAACTAACAATTAATTGAAAACATGAATAAAATAAATAATAATAAAAGAAAAAAGAATTAATTTTGCGTTTAAAACACATTAAAATATCAATAAAAAGAATGAATTTAAATCAAAGTTTTTTACTAAAGTTCTTTCAGAATTGCATAGTGCTGCCATCTATTGTCAAAATTCAGAGTTATTAGAATTCTGAACATTCTCCCCCACCGGGAGAAGGAGTGTCACTTTAGCAATAGGGCGTTGAATTTCACCACTCTGAGTCCAAATGCTGACTACACGAACTCTATTATCAGGTCCTGGATAGGTACGAATAATTCTACCCAGCTTCCACTGGAGAGGAATAGATTGTGGATCATGAATAACAACCAAGTCCCCAATTTGAAGATCAGTTCGTGGAGTGAACGATTTAGGTCGATTCTGCAGGTGATGTAGATAGTCTCTAGACCATCGCTTCCAGAAGTCTTGCTTCATTCGCTGGATTAGATTCCAACGAGAAGATAAAGTGAGATTTGGTGAATTTCCACTTTCCGGAATCTCAAGGAGTGGAACTCCTATTAGGAAATGTCCGGGAGTGAGGGCTCTAACATCGGATGGATCTGAAGAAAGTGGCGTTAATTTTCTGGAATTTAAACAGGCTTCTATTTGACATAAAAGAGTAGTAAGCTCTTCAAAATTTAGAATGGTAGCCTTACAAGCTTTAATTAGATGACTTTTCGTCAGTTTAACAGCAGATTCCCACAGTCCACCGAAATGGGGGGAATATGGTGGGATAAAATGCCAATTGATGAAGTTGCTGGTAGCAAAATTTTGAACATTTTCAAAACGAATGATTCGAAATAGTTGCTTAAGATAGTTAGCAACTCCCCTGAAATTTTTTCCGTTGTCACTGAATATGTCTGATGGCAATCCTCTTCTAGAAACTAATCGTTTTAGGGATGCTAAGAAAGCTGATGAAGATAAATCTGAAACAGCTTCTAGGTGCACCGCTTTTGTGCACATGCAGACAAAAACACAAATATATGACTTCAATTTAACTTTAGATCTAGGCATATTTGGTTTAGTGATGAGTGGGCCAGCAAAATCTAGTCCCACCTTTGAAAAAGGTCGAGTTGGAGTTATACGTTCGACTGGCAACTCACCCATAATTTGTTGGCAAGTTTGTTTCTTCAAACGTTTGCACAAAATACATTCATTTAGAATTCGACGAATGTAAGAGCGACCATTTAGTATCCAATACTTTTGTCTAATTAGGGAAAGAATCAGTTGTGCACCAGCATGAAAATGTTTTTTATGATATTGCTCAACAATTAATTTTGTAATGAAATGATTTCTCGATAAAAGCACTAGATATTTCTGATCTTGATTAAGTGACTGATGTCTGGACAACCGTCCGCCAACTCTGATTAAACCTTGATCATCTAGAAATATATTTAAGGATAAATATTTGTTGTTGGTTGGTAAAGGTTGATTTTTCCTGAGCAAATTCAGTTCTACCGAAAACTCTTGTTCCTGAATCAATTTAAGAATATGTGTAATAGCACTTGAAACTTCAGGCGTACTGACAAGTCCAATACGTCTAGAATTACGATTACAACTACGAATGTTATAAATGAATCTCAAACACAATGCAAGGATTCTGCAAAGTTTTGAAAAAGAAGAGAATTTGAGTAGAAAATCAGGAAAGGTTTTATGACTAGATGTTGCAACATGACTTAAATTTTCTTCAGAACTTTTTGACTTAACCTTTGAAGATTTGACTAGGAATAATGGTAACTTGACACTAGCACTAAGCCATTCAGGCCCAAGCCACCACAATTTGTGATGCAAAAGACTCTTCGGTAGAATGCCTCTTGAGGCACAGTCTGCCGGATTCGATGAACTCTCAACATAAGTCCACACTGCTTGTGGGACAAGTGATTTGATTTTGTTTGCTCGATTTGTTACGAACTGATTTCCTTTGGTTGGAGGAGATTCAATCCAATTTAAAGCAATTTGTGAATCGGACCACAAATAAAGTTTATTTACATTAAAGGTTAAAGATTCTAATATTATGGAACTTAATTGTGCAAGCAAGAGTGCAGCACATAACTCAATTCTGGGAAGCGTGACATGTTTTAAAGGATTAACTCTAGTTTTTGCAGCGACAAAGTTAACTGAAATCTCACCTAGAGAAGATAGTGTCCGAAGGTATACCACTGCAGCGTAGGCCCTGCCAGATCCATCACAAAACCCATGGATTTCTATGTGGTTCTCTGGAGATGTTTCACAGTTCAGATATCTTTGTATGCCAATGGACTTTAAGAGTTCAATTTGAGAATTAAATTCTTGCCAAGTTTTCAAAATGGAATCTGGGATTTGATCATCCCAAGCACACTTATCTTTCCAACGCTCTTGCATCATGATTTTTAACATGATCGTGGTTGGAGCTAGAATCCCAAAAGGATCAAATATTTGAGCTATCATTGATAGCAATTCTCGCTTGGTATGCACCGATTTGACGCCATTCAAATGAATTTTCAATAAGTCTTCTGCCGAATTCCAAACTAAGCCTAAGATTTTTTGGGAGGAATCTTCGGAAAATTTTACATTTTGCCTAGTGGATTTAAGATCTTCTGGTAGATTTTCAATGACTGCGGGTACATTGGAAGCCCATTTTCTAAGTGTAAAGCCTCCTTGATTTAAAACGTGATTTAGGTTTTCGACCAATTGTTTTGCTGCATCAACTGAATGCGACCCACCAAGATAATCATCCACATAAAAGTTCTCGAAAATTGACTGCGCAGCAATAGGAAATTCTGAACTATAATCTTTGGCTAGTTCGTGCAATGTCCTTATAGCCAGGAATGGGGCACAGGCTGTGCCATATGTTACAGTCAATAATCTGAAACTCTCAATAGATTCATGTGGCTGGAATCGCCAAAAGATTCGCTGAAAGTCAACATGTTTGGGGTTTACCAATATCTGTCTGTACATTTTGGCGATGTCTCCGGTTAAGGCTATGGAATATGTTCTAAACTTAAGAAGAAGTTTAAACAAATCTGGTTGCAACTTTGGACCTATTTCAAGAAAGTCGTTTAAAGAGTGGCCTGATGTTCCTTTAGCCGAGGAATCAAATACCACCCTCAATTTAGTAGTTGTACTATCATCTTTCAAAACCCCATGATGAGGCATGTAAAAATAATCTTTAGAATCAATTTCAGAATTTGGGACTGGTTCCATATGATGTAAGTCAATATATTCTTGCATAAAGGCATGGTATTGCTCCTTAAGCTCATGATTTTTATTAAGTTTGGATTCTAACAAATAAAACCGTTTTAAAGCATTTGATTGTGAGTCACCTAAATTTGGAACTTCTTTAAAGGGAAGATCCACCATGTACCTTCCAGACTGAATTCGTCTAACAGTTTTAGTGTATTTTTCTTCAGAACTGTGAATTGGTGTTGCAGCTGGAAGGGACTCAATTTCCCAAAATTTCTGAAGATCATAAGTTAACTGAATTGTAGCATGGCAACTAAGGACAGTTTTAGAATGCTGAAAATTGTTTGCATGTATGACACCCGAGAGTAACCATCCCAATTTGGAATTTAAAGCACATGGAGTACCTTTAGGACCCAGAATAGATTGTCCTAAAATTATTAAGGGAAATAAATCTGCACCAAGCAAGATTTCAACTGGATTCGAAACATAAAATTTAGGATCTGCTAAAGATAGACCTTCCAAATGAGGCCATGAAGATTTTTGAACAACAAAATTAGGAAGATTTACCGTAACATTATTTACTATTAAAGCATTCACATCAAAGATTTCATTACTATAATAAGACTTTAAAATAATATTAACTTCAAAAAGAGCAGTTTCTGCAACAATATTATTTACACCCGAGATTCTATGATTTGTGGTTTTCATAGGTAACCCTAATTTTTTAGCACAAGAGCTGGAAATTAATGATTTTTGACTTCCTGAATCCACCATGACTCTACATGGCACAAACCTTCCAGTATTTGATTTTACAAGAACCATAGCTGTCGATAACAAAGTTTGACAACTCTCTTGGGTACTGGTTAAACAACTAGAGTTGACAAAGGATGGACTTTCAATGTTGAGATTAGTATTTTCAATAACAGGTGAAGAATTAACTTTATTTTTCTCGAAATGGAGAAGTGTATGGTGCTTAGCATTACACTGTCGACATTTTGTCGAAATCAAACATTTATTAACGAAATGATTACCACGTAAACAATTTATGCATAGTTTTTTACCCTTCACAGTATTCCATCTATCTTCAACAGATTTTTTAAGAAAGTGTGGGCACTTGAAAAGTGCATGAGATTCCGAGCATTCTGAACAGATAGAATTATTGGATTTTATATCTGAATTAGATATTACAGCATTAGACACAGATTTTTTAAATACTACTTTTTGTTTACTTTCAGATTTAGAATAAGTACTATCAGTAATATCTTGCAAGCTTCTCGCTTGTTTTTCAAGAAACAAAATAAATTCATCATAGGTGGGAAAAGAATCACTATCTAAAGATAATTCCCATTGCTTCTTTAAATTATCATCCAATTTTGTTTGCAAATTATAAACAAGAATTAAATCCACAAATAAATTAAATTCAAATCCTAAACATTTCAAGTTACGTATTGCTTCATTACAGCTATCTAATAAATCTAGCATAGATTTCCGACAATTTGGTTTCAAAGATTTCGAATTAAAGAATTTGTTTAACTGGGCATAAGCTAGATTTTTTTTATTATCGAATCTAGAAATTAGTGTTGCCCAAGCTTCCTTATAACTTGCTTCAGTTATTGGAAAGCCTTTTATTAACTTATTGGCAGATCCAATAACAGACGCTTTTAAATATTGTAATTTTTGCAAATCGGAAAGCTGACTGTTCTCATGAATAGTGGTTACGAATATTTGCTTGAAGCTTAACCAGTCTTCCAAATTGCCAGAGAAATGTGGCAAATCAAATTTTGGAAGGTGAATAGATTGCTTCGAAACAGAACAAGAATTTTCATTAACCTGTGTTACAATTTTAGTGTTCTGAAAACAAGAAAGTTCTAATCTTGACTCTATCTGATATTTTATACGAGTAAGTTTCTCTGTCCATTTTTCATTATCTTCAATTTCCTTTTTTAATTCATCTAAATCAGAAATAACTTTCTCAACTTCATTATTAATTTGTTCTAATTGAGTTTGCCTTTCATGCAAATGACCTTTCAAAATTTTTATTTCTTGAATGTCTAAAGGATCCGCTTCTAAAGCTTTTATCGCTTTGTTTTCAAATTTAGTCACTGACGACCGAATAATAGTTCTTTTTACTTTTAGTTTTTCAATTTTCGAAGCCATTAGAATATTTTTTTTTTTTTTCAAGTTTGTAAAATATTAATTTTTACTAAAAGATTTCATAATTTAATATATCTCCGGCTCGACGGACCAAAAATATGGAGGGATTTTGAATAGAATTGTGGACTGTATGGTTTTAAAAATCGCTGGTTTAAATTATATTAAATCATAAATCAGTTTAAAATGAATTTGAAGGACTCACCTTCCTTTCAATTGAATTAATAACATCATATTTTTGAAACAATGAATAAAAGCTTGAATACATACACAAAATAGAATATAAACGTGAATTATTGACTTTATTTCAGCTCATACGTTAGAATAGAATTTTTCCAGCTGACCGCTAGAACACAACAAAAAGAACAAACTAGAATAGAACCGCAGAAAAATAAAAACGGTTCACAGCAAATTGAAAAAGAAATTAAAGTATAACTAACAATTAATTGAAAACATGAATAAAATAAATAATAATAAAAGAAAAAAGAATTAATTTTGCGTTTAAAACACATTAAAATATCAATAAAAAGAATGAATTTAAATCAAAGTTTTTTACTAAAGTTCTTTCAGAATTGCATAGTGCTGCCATCTATTGTCAAAATTCAGAGTTATTAGAATTCTGAACACAGCCATATGAAAAAATTTAATCGATGGTAATTATCGTAAATCGATATTAGTAAATCGATAAAAATTTAATCGATGGTAAACTTACCAAATGATACAGAAGGAACTTCATATTGGACATACATCTATACATAAAATTATTCATTACATAATTTCATATGAAAAAATCAGTTCCTTGTTAAGTTCCCTATAATTTAACAGAACTTCGAAAAATGCAGTGTGCTAGAATCTGTAAAAATATATTTATAATTCATTTTTTGAAGTAATTACGAACCAAATGGTATTTTTTTCTAAATATTTTAATATTTAATATATCCATTTCCCAAATATTTTAATTTTCCTATTCCACAAATTTCACTCATTTAAGATATAAAATTGCTTTAAAAAATCAGAAAGTAAAACAATTTAAAGTATGTTTATAGACTGCTTTAATAACATACTTTTCCATATATTGATCAGGATTTCTGGAAAGTAATTGGAAATGTGAAAGTATAGAACAGAAACTACAATATTGTTGATTTCACATCTTAACAATATATACATATATATATATGTGCGTGTGTGTGTGTATTTTCCCAGACAATTACATTCTATTTAAGGATTTCGTAGAAGTTATTTGCCCGTAAAGATATTTTTCAGGATGCCTGAGTACTGTGTTTCAACCGGGTGCTAGATTTTCTTGCAGATGATGTTCTTGGCGGTGTTCATATTATCAATAAAAATTAAATACGCAACTAAAGAAACGCAATAGTTGAGAAAATGTATAAAGGATATTTTAGAATCTAAAAAAACAAAGCTTTAACAAATGTTTAATCACGAGTTAAAAAATAGGAACAGATATTCCTGCAATCTTTCTTCATTAGTCTTAAAAAAGGTTTACAACTTATTTTGCTTTATTCCAGTGGCAGTATTTTTAATTTCATCCTAAATAAATTTGAAACAAATATTTATATTTCAATGTAAAAATTATTCACAGTAAAAAGAGTTACAAAAAGAGATTTAGAATGCATTTCAAATTTGAAAATGTTCACTCAACGCAAGGGGAAATAAAATGAGAAAAATGGGGGTGGTTGGCTTTAAATAAAACGAACAGCTGCTCACTAAAATTATCATGGTAAAACAATATAAATTATGCATTATATTATCGAAATCCACATATATATTATTAAAATTCATTGAATTTTGCCTTTTATTTTATAGATTCTTTTAATACTTTTTTTTTTTTTTTTAATCAGATAAACTATTATAATATTGTGTGTATGAATTTTAATTGTACAAACTAAATTGAAATTGTGTCAACTAAATAGAAAAAAAAAATGGGTTGAGAAATCTGGAGGAGTCTACACAGGCATTACTTACTGATTAAAAATTCTAGTTTACAGGTATAATATTAAAAATTTCAGCATTCAACTTTTTTCACTCGAGATGGGCGGGAAAATTGACAATATTGAACTTCACCCCTTTTCTCAATTCGATGCTCATTTTTTCTGCATTTAAAGTATCCCACAATGAAACTGGGTTTTCCGATTATTGTATGATGTTCTTAGCTGTCAGAACATTTTTTGGTCAAATTTATTTGTTTACATTCTGGTACGTTTCGGTAGATTGCATGCTAAACCTCCCTCAACATCTGCCTGGCAAATATAACACAGAAAGGGTTATGACAAGATAGCAAATAAATCTTTTATGAAAAGGTATAATCCTTCAGGTCCACCTGTATTGAATAAAAGTTAAGGGTTCGGATTCTCGAAAAAAAGTATAGGTTTGTTGTGGACCGTTTGAAAACTTGATTTGTAGGTTCGGATTTCGATATATTGTATGAGGGATTATTTTGTTTACAAAATATAGAAAATTTGCCTTCGGTTTTCTGTTATATAATAGAACTCAGATGGATGTCTCGCATTCAGGTATGTGTGCTTACAATATTTGATGAACGGTAAGTACCCAAGAGGGTAAAACTGGCGAAATACGAGCCATGTGCAGGAATATTTTCTAAAAAAAAAAAATTCTGTCATAATATATTTCTGTCATTTTTTATTTATTTATTTATTTATTTATTTATTTTACTAGTATTCTTTTATAAAATTTATCTACAGATAAACAAAACGAAGATTATTATTAACAATTAATCGTAGAAAAATTATTTAGAATTCGTAATATATTGTTATCAATATATGTGCCGCAGTATGTAGAATCAAATTTCCTCACTAAATTGACCTCTAAGAACAACAATAAAAATGTCCAAGAAATAAAATGTCGTAATTATGTGTTTTAAAAAATAAAAATAAAAGTACAAATGCACCTCATTTTTCCGAAAATTTTCAGTTTACGCGCGTTTTCTTTAAAGTAAGATCACTTTGAAAATCTCCCTGAAAAATAATCTCCAAATAACGAAATTCATTCTCTATTTAATAAACTTTTTTTTTCCCACTTAATTTCTCAAAACATTCCAATTTTCTACACATTTTATGACATTCAATCAACTAAAATTGGATTTTGCAAGAACTATTCTGGAATTTAGAATTCAGAAACACTAACTTAATCAGATATTTGAAAGAATTCTGTGTAAATAACAGTTTTGTCAAAACATTCCTAAAAAGTTAAAGCATTGGAAAGATGTGAGAGTTATCAAAGAAAATATTAAATAAAGGATTCGCGCAAAATTAAGACTTTTTCTGTTACTAAAATAAAAGACGCGTATAGTATGTACAATGTTGGAGTTATAGTAATGCAATGTAGCTTTTATATATTTTTACAGGGTTGCTACCGTCCCGTCATTTTCCCCCGACACTTTCACCGCTATTTATGTTTATATATATACACACACACACACACACACAAATATATATATATATATATATATATATATATATATATATATTATATACAGTAAACAGCAAAATTAATGAAGCACACATTCACATTTTTCATGTTATTATTATTTTTTTTTTTAGCTTGATCGCTAATTTTTATCAACAATTTACTTTTTTAAAAAACACCATAAGACTAAGATCATGAATCGTCAAATATTTCCTTATTAAAACAGTATTAGGTGCATATTTTTAAACAGGAATTATTGCTAGCGCTTCAATAATTTTGCTGCCGACTATATATATATATATATATATATATATATATATATATATATATATATATATATATATATATAATAACAATTTCCGTTTTGTTAGTAAAAATACACTATAGAAGACTGCTATATAAATATAGTGGTGGGAAAGCCAGGAAAAAATAGGGACCTTAGCAATCCAGATTATGTATAGTCACACTCTGATTATATTAATGTATAGTAGTGTTTGGCTTAAAAGATTATTTAAGGGCTAGTATAATATGAAATTTTGCATTTTTATGCTCTCTGATCTGTTGTGACTCTAATGATTAAACACTTCAGCTTTTTGAACGATTTTCATGTATTTCAAATTTTAAATAATTTTTTTTTTTTTTTTTTTTTTTTTTTTTTTTTAAAGTTTGATATAGATTGATACCTTTTGTAATTGTTAATTTTTAATTTATCACTCTATTTTTTAATAAGTTCTTTGTTTGTAGTATCGGATTTTGGACGTAATAATCACACGAGTACTACAGATTTTTTTCATTTCTTTAAAAAGTTTATTACTGGTTATACCTATAATTTTGTTCTTGCAGATTGTGATGGCATTTCATCGTTTGTTTTCTTGCATTCTACAATCATACCGGGCGATTCAAAATAGATGTTACAGCGATTATCTTTTAAAAACAGCCATTGAAACGCATTTCCTATTACAAAATTGGCGCAAATCTAGAATAGATTTCAGGAATGGCTTTTTTTGCACAAGGGGCTGTATGCATATTAAAATACAATATTTAATTTTTAAACGATCTTTCCTATCATATGGCTGATATTAATATATATATATATATATATATATATATATATATATATATTCCGCTCGTTCTAAAAAGGAAAAAAAATAATTCATCTTTCTAAGAGAATATTTCGCAGAGTTATTGCAATTCGAAAATGGTGACTTACACCACTTTACCTGCAATTTTGGAATCCACTTCTCCTGGCACCAAATTTCTTACGTTAGAGAGTTATCTATGAGCTGATAAAAATTAAATAAAGATCCATTTGTTTTAAAATAGCAATTAAAACCATTCAAACACACGAAATCAACAGTTCTAAGAATTTAATGCGAATAGATGTTATTCTGTATTGTTAAAAAAATTAATAGTTGAATTTATTGTCACCTGCAAATTGAAACACTTTAAGAGAGGAAGAGATATTAAAAGATATTGAAAGATAGATAAAGTAGTAGCTTAACTTGATTTGGGGTATCCTTCTGCGGTATTTTTTTGCTCATTACGGCGCATTAGATCAAGACCTACGATTTAAAGTAGATTTCAAACCACTATGGACATTTCTGCCTGATAGGGGTTCGAACAAGGCTTCTGTAAATTGAAACCTACAATCCGCCACCTGATGGGCCCAATGAAGGAGTGTGAATTATCATTGCGTCACATTTATCTAAGCCAAATTATTATATGTGTATATATATATAATATTAAATAAGAAAAAAGTTTTTAAATACCTCTAATATAGAGAATATTATGTATAATTTTAAGAATTTCTAACAAAGTTGAATGCGTTTATGACTTCAGTTGTGTGTTCATCTACTTTTCGCATTCTAATTTCCATAAATAATTATAGAACACCTTAAAATTAGTATGCGTTATTTAATTTATTGAAGCATACTCCCGTTGAAAATGGTATAATTAGTACTATTGTTTTCTGCACTCACAAAAGAATTCTAATACGTGATGGTCTATTTGAAGTTCTTCTTAAAAATCTGGTATAACATAGTAGTACTGCACAAAACTTAACGAAATTAACATACGTTATGTAGATGCATATGTCTAATGTAGAATAAATCATGGTTAGTATTACTGGTTGTTTTACAAGGCCCCACAAGATATTCAGATAGTTTATGTGATATGAATTGAGGGAGCTCTCAGTTCTGTTATGAGGTTTTTTTTTCTTCTTCTGAATTCTGTGCACTATATCAGGCATATTCTATTTTTAAACTATATATAGAGCAACCCAAAAATGTAATAAAATAGGAAATAATAATATTATTATGAATAATTATATCCGATTGCTTAAGCATTCATTTCTTACATTATCTTCTATCGAACAAAATAAGTTGGACATATAAATTGTATTTAATATGTAATATTTATTTCAAAGGTATTAACACATTGTAGCGACATGTAGGAACGAAAAAAAAAAAAAAATGTTATAATTAAAGGTTACATTTAATGAATTTTTTAAAGAACGTTTTGAAAGAATCACGTTTTAAAACACCTTTAAAAGGTTTTTTTTTTTTTTTTTTTTTTTTTTTTTTGGAAAGTGTTATAAAATATTATCTACTCGTCGTTCAATATGGCATAACCAAGGGGCGAGAGGTCTAGCTTTTATAGCTGGAAAACGACAAGGACAGAGAACGTCGGCCTTTCTGCTCGGAATTTTCCATGGTTTTCTCGAGAAATTGCGTAAATACGTATTAAAACTCCCTTATAAAGACCTCCAAGGAGAGCATTTCACCCACGCCATGATCCAGTCAAAGGTCTTAATATACAATCATAACAACCAACCAACCACAATGTTAATTATTATTCAGAGTGAGCTTTGTCATTACATTTTCTATACACTATTAAATATGTTTTATAAGTACAGTTATAACTAAACTGTACGTAACTCTACTGTAACTAAAAGAAATCTTGGCTATGACAGAAATGAAAATGATAGCTATGATACATAGCAAACACAAATAAAGATAATTTGAAGTGTAATGTAATTTCTCACTTTTAAAACAACTAATTACGGCCCAGAATTTAATATAAATTGATATGTAGATGCACCTCGACACTCGACATAAATTAGTTCCTACCAAATTTTGGTGAAAATCGCCCAATAGCGTTGCCATACAGTTTTTTTTCTAAATTTTCAACATGCTAGTATATGAAAAAATTTCGTATAAATAAGCACAATGATAATTTTTAACGAACATTTTAGAATTAAAAAGAATTATGATAGTAAAAATCAACTTGGAAAAAAAATGTATATGTAAGAGCTTCTCCCTCACGAAGCGGACAAATTTTCAATATCAGTTTCTTTGAAAAGAACTCACCAATACCTTTAAAACAAATGGTTCAGCCATCGATCTGTAATAATTTAAAATAGAGTTATAATATTTTTTTCACACAAAAAAAAAAAGAAAGAAATTATTAAATAGTCGGATAAAATCCTTAATAAAACCTGAGAAAATGCGAAAAAATCCCAAACTTTGAAATTAAATTTTTCAATCAATTTTGGGAGCACAGAAGGGAAATGTTTTCTGTTATATTTGTTAGGATGAGTGACAAATTTTACTAACTATGACTATAGAGACCTGGGGACTGTATAAAAAGTTAGTTTTTGTAATTTAAAAAAAAAATCATTTTTTTAATTTATACATGCCATATCCCTAGACCTGCAAATTATGCTAATTAATCTGTAATAGCTTTAGGCCCCGACATTTTTTTTTTTTTTCATACCAATAAATTTGTAGAGTAATATTCAGCAATATGCACTTACGATTATATAAGAGGAGTATTACTCTAGAAATATACTGGTGGGGGAAAAAAGACGGAGGCCTAACACTATTACGGATAAATTAGCATAATTGGCAGGTCTACATATACCAAGTGCTACATTTTTAAAAATATTTTGTAATTGTAAATATAAGTCTGCGACCAATGGTTTTATTACATTTTAGGTTGGATTATTTTTAATGTTACATTTAAACTTACTGTAAATGTATTTTTTGTTTATTTTTTAAAAGAGGGAGGAAAAAAAAATCTTTTTAGTCTAGAAATATATTAATTAATTACTTATACATACATACCGAGTGATTCAAAATAAATGTTAAATCTCTTAAACTAGCACTCATGTTGACTTACTTCTAATTACAAAATAGGCGCAAATCAGGAGTAGATTTCAGATATGGCATTTCTTGTACAAAGGGCCGTATACATATTAACAAACGAAATTTAATTTTTACACTATCCCTTCGTTCTTATGTGTTATATTTAGAAAAAAATATTGCTTTCGGTCTAAGAAGGAAAACAAAAGAAACATCAAAGCTCTATGTCTCTAAAAGTGAAAAATTCGCTGAGTTATCGCAATTTGAAAACTCTACCATTTTCAGTTGTCACAAAACTTTGTCACACACACACAGATAAAAAGATTGGTGTGTTTTAAAAATGTTCGAATCATGTTCTAAACCTCTAAAAACGAGTAAATTCATCGAAAATCTAAGGTTCTAAAAAAAAAAGAAACTTTCTTTTACTGAATAGAAAATTTAAAAAAGTTAGTTTTTAGAAAATGATATCAGTAATAGCATTGTTAGCTATTTTTTGAAAGCATAATAATTACTAAAATGTGACCACTAATCGCTTGTAATCAAAGATGTTAACATTTTCACAATGATGAAATATGTTGTTCTTTTTTTTTTTAAATCAGTAAAGTATTTCTATATTGTCGCATTCAAGAATGGAATTTAGTTTTTACAAATGATCGAGTAGTATCCTTAATTTTAAGAATTAAAAATTAAGAACACCATTAATATATCTAGCTATCGTAATTATTCAACTCATGTGGATTATCTGCGGAATTTCGAAGATAACGTCAAAGTATCAATTAGATGTCACTTTGATTGTAAGAAGGAACAGTTTTCATTACGCGTGCTCTGTCATTAAAAAAATAGTCCCGCGACCAAATCACTGTAAAAACACTACGTTTCATCGTATACCCGATCATCATTAAAGCTTGTTACATGATATACGTCAGTCCGGGTGTCATCAAACTTTCTGATTAATCTCAACTACAGCCACAATGCATGGTATAATCCCGTTAAGCGATCACCCGGCAAATTTACTCTTCATTATTGGATGTCCCTGTCACCGAAACGCATGTCACAATGAGAAACTGCAAGTGTTCTGACAAGGATAAAGTGGACAGGACATCTTATTAACGATATCCTTGAAATGTCCCGAAGTCAGTCGAGAGGGGCCCCTGTTATCGAGTCTCTATCAGAAAATACGGCTACCGAAGAGACATTTTTACTGCTTGAGAAACTCAAGTTGCTGATTCTGACGGCAGATAACCTCAGAAAATCTTTCAGTAACTGCCGGCTGCATTTGATATGAAAAACGATCGACCAATTTGAAAACGATCAAAGAGAACATGATAACTGCTTGAAGAAGAATATAATTGTGGCCACAAAAACTATATTTGGTACAAATCTCTTTTACTTAAGACCAAATTAAACTAAATTGATTGAGTAATTTTCTCTTTCGTATTGCCAAAAAGTCGTGCTTATGAATGTCTCTTATTCAAGACGTCAATTTATTAAGATAATACGTTAGTCTTAATAAAAATATAGTTTGTGGTAATAGTTTAGAACGCCGTTTTAAGCGACAATTTAAATTTTACGATTGAAATTGAGAGAAATACGTTACAGCTTCCTTTGACTTTTTATCTTGTGGAAACATTGGTCTGTGAAGAGATATGAGGTTTTCGCGTGGGAAGAAAATATAATGACGCCAAAGCTGCCATTCTGTATCGCCAAGGTTGCCAAATTTTATCGTCAAATAACGAGTTTCGTCGTCAGCTATCAAATTTTGCCACCAAATCACAAATTTCATTGCTAAGTCGCAAATTTTGTCACCAAAATCCCGCCAAATCATACAATTTACTAAATTCATAACAATGAACACTAAAATTTAATGGTGCCCAAGTGGTCCAGTGTTAACAAATGTTAATGTTAATGTTATAATTGCAAGTCGAAATAGTAATAATTCCATACAATGTAAAGGAATCTACCTTTGCCTTTAAGCTTGCCGAAAAGGGATTTTTTTCTTTATATATATATATATCGCAAACATATCGTTTTTCACGTTTCTAAAATTCACAAAGGCTTATAGTTCATGTATGCGTGGTATTGCAGCTGTCTCTCCAAAAATGCACAAACCAGGTTTTATTGTAGTTAAATATATATATATACATATATATATAGCAGAGTGCATTTATGTTAGACTAATGAAAAATATCCAAGGAACTTAATTCGATTTATGATGCTGAATTCAATACTGATAGACAATCAGCATATATTGACATTTGAAACAGCAACCATAAAAACAGATGAAAATAATAATAAAAATAATGAAATACACCAGAGAACTAGCGTTGAAAAGGAATAAATAAAAAACTTTTAATAAGCACCATAAAGTGCAAAAAACTCGCGACAATTGTTTCAGGTTAAAATAAAACACGACCCTTTGTCAGGCGAACAATGTAAGCACGAGTGCTTAAAAACAAAGCGGCAACGCACAAAACTGATATTAGTGATGAGCCAGTAATTTGAAAGGCACACCGTAAAATTCTTACAATACATTCAAAAACAAACTTATAGCTGATAAAAATATATAATATTTTAAACTGAAAATATTCCTTTTTTTTTTAAATAAAATTTTGAATACTTTTTAATTAAATTATTTTTAAATATTTATAAGATAGTAAAATATCACATCCAAAAGATAATTAGTAATTTAGATCTTTATTGCATCATTGTATATCAAAAAGAGAAAAAGAAAACAAAACAAAAAAAGATCTTTTTTATTGCTGAAATGATTATTATTCATTGACGTCGATATTTAATGGAGAGCTTTAAACTTTAGTGCCATGGCTCTCTATCAGTGAAAATCAAATTCATCCAAATCCCATGTTAACCTATGGGGGGAATAATCCCTATTACATAATACATGTATTAATTACATGTACAGTGAAACTTGTCAAGTTGGACACTTTTTCTCGGAACGGAATGTATCCATAGGATTAACATTATGTGATCAACCTCTATAAGTTGGACACTCCTCTAACTTGGAAGTTGGACATTCAAATACTCCCCTAAGTTGGATACTTTTACCCAATGAGACAGGAAAAAATATATAAAACTTCCATTTTCTCACTTTTTTTTTTAGAAATGTTACTTATCCCTTGTAGAAATAGCTGCAAATATCTAAAAAACAGTGTTTCTTGTAACAAAATATTCAGCTCTGTTTCATCTTGTAAAAAAATATTTATTTTCTTCAATTGGAAAATTCCCAAATTACTGAATTTTAGCGCATAATGAAAAAGTCTTTCTTTTTATTCATTTACATGATTGTTTTTATCCTTTTCTCCAGGAAATATCCAGTAGAGAGCCTACAAGCATGTTTTGACCTAGACTGTTTTAAAATGAGTATTATACAATACATTTCGGTTGTTAGGGTTCCTCTTCATTCGTTCCTTTTATTTTTCCTACCAAGTTTTACTTGAGTGTATAATTGCACTAAACTTAATATGTGAGAGAATCTATCTATAGTGAAAAAAAATGCTGATTCAATTTTGGCGCATATTAATCGACACGTGTCGCCGTTATGATGCAGTTTTTCCCGTTCACGGGAAAACTATATTTCAGTTTCTAGAGCGAATAAATTCACCAAACTTCATAAGTGAGATGGCTATTGTGAAAATGAATGTTATCTTAATTTGGTGTATATCAGTAGAAAAAGTGGTGTAACTTTTAATCACATTCTTCGATTTTCCATATGACTATCACAGCGTCTATTGAATAAAATTGCACCAAAATGTATATGCAAAATCTTTATTGTGAGAAGTTATATTGATTAAATTTTCGTGCCTATTAACTGGTGGATCTTGCTGTTATTTAAAAAAATTATAGAAGAAAGTGTTATTATGGCCACAATATACCAGTTTAAATTTAGATTTTACATTGGCAAATTAATTATTTTTTGTATATAAATCATGAATACTTAATTGTATTACATTTAGATGCGATTAAAAGTTAAAAGACATGAATAAATACAGTTTAATTAAGTCGAAAAATGTAAGCACCCCTATAAGTTGGACACCTCTCTAAGTTGGACGCTTTTTCCTGGAACCATAGGTATCTAACTTAGAGAGGTTTTACTGTATTAAAAGTATGCATTAATTATATAATACATACTTTTAAATTTCATTTTCACATTCAATAAATTCATGATTGTTAAATTATGTCTCGTTTTTCAATTTCTTTCTTTCTTTTTTTTTTTTCTTTAGTTTTACAAATTTATTTTTTAATTTAAAAAATACAGCATTTTAATTAGTGCAATTTCGCAGTTTACAGCTTTAAAATAAAATACTAAAAATTTAAATCATGGAGTTTCTAAATGCAAAAACGGAATTTAATAATATGCATTATATAATGAATGATAAAACAGATTATTTACCCATAAGTTAACATGGGATTTGAATGAACTTGATGCTCACGAATAAAGAGCTTTAAATAATAAAATAACATTTAATAAGTATATATATTATGTATGAAAAAATTTTTTGTCTGTCTAACTATCCAGTTTTAAGAATGTAAGGAAAAAAAAAAGCAGATATATAGAGAGTAAAAGGGAGAGGCTTTAATTTCATTTATGCACTTTCGCTACAATACAAATATTAAAATCTGTAATATTTATTAATATAATTATTAATACACATGTTTCAGTATTTCTTTAAAGTGATCTGTAAATTTTAATGTTATAGCATAGTTTTTCATTTAAGAATGTTTGTTATGTATGTTACATGGAAGCTTTGTAAAGAAGTATGCAAGTCGTTAATGTAAAAATCTTACTTCATGAAATTTCGCAAATTATTCTTTTCCATTGCAGTAAAAATTAAAAAAAAAAAAAAAAAAAAATGTATTAAAAATTAATATGATAAAAATGATTCAGTTTGACTGTAAATGAAAAATAAATACATTTGGAAATATAGTTGTACTTTAAAAAGTAAAATAGTTTGCAAGACGTTCGGCCTTCAGTCGCGTAATAATTCACGATATGTTTCTATTTCTGCGGTTCTCTCTGAAGGAAGAAAGCCAGCCTAGAATCTTCAGAGTAAATTGTCAATACGCATGAGTTATTTCATCTCCTGACCCTAAAGTTCGTATCCGAAACGGTAGAAACATGGACTTAGGTAATATGGACTTTGTGTATAAGTCCATAGGTAGGAATAAGCTACTCCGAAAGGCTTTTTCTCCAAAGTCTTCCTCGAATGCGAAGTGAAAATTGGATAGATTAAAAGAAGAAAAACACTTGTGAAATTAGCACTATCAGTAATACTTACTTTAAAAATCTGAAGTTGACACCACATGACTCCCTTATACAACCGTAAGAATATACATATTGTTATGAAAACATTGGCAGGTAACAGATTCATAAATAGATTCGCCAATAATTCGCCTCGTAATAGATTCGCCACTGATAACATACACCAAATTTCAGTTCATTTGAACAAAACGTTTAGACACTATCGTGTTCACTCACATACATACACACACATATGTACATCATCGTAAAAATAGTAAATATGAATTTAGGGAACCTCAAAACGTGTTGGAAAACCAAAATCTCAAACTTTGATTTTTGACATGATTACAATACTTTCCTTACTATATAGAGTTTTGAAAGTAAAAAGGGAAAATAATAGAGCGTTTACGTGTTTTCCCTCAAGTATCAGGACCTGACTAACGCCAGGGCATGCGGAGCCCCGCTACAGGCATATGCAGAAATTCTGTAACCTAAAGACTTCTTATGCCACTGCAAGGGGGCCCGCCAGAATTGGCTTGCCCCAGGGCTCCAGGTAGTCTAAGTCGGGCCCTGCTCAAGTTTATGTCGTTTAATTGAAACGTAATATATCTAAATTCTTTTGTGGTCCCTGTGAAAAAAATAAAAATGATGAGCTCGCAAAATCAGTTATTTATGTGCTCTTTTATGTTTTAATCTAATTAACGTTGTTAAAGAGAACTTTCAATAGCTTAAGCCCGTAGACTTCAGAATATAAAAATTCTACTTTGTACATCGTTATGCTACAGCCACGCAAGTGAGGTAACGGTATAGTAAAGTGACTATGCCCGACCTAATGCAAACGACAGCAGCGCCCCTAGTGGCAAAATTTGGAAGTTAGCCATTGCAAATCGAAAACGAAAAGAGATAGAGCAAAATTTCCAATTAGAAAGTTTTAGAGCATCAATTAATTAGTACGAAACGATATTTGGTTTACACGCATAAGATAAATTGGCGCCTGTATACCCAAAAATCTTCGTAATCTATGCGCGACTGTTCTACTCTACATATTCACATTTCGGAAATGTAGCAGTGTGAAAATGCAGTTTGTGACTTTGTACTGCAATGTCTGAAAACTTTAATTTCCAATGCATTTAAAATTTTAGTTTAAAAGGTGCTGGCGCTCGCTTGATACAAACAACATAATTTCATAGCATAAAATTATTGATGGCAGACGATAATTTTATTCCTAATGTGCGAGCGCTTTCATTTTAAAAATTTTATTTTCTGTGTTGTGGCAATTTCAATCGTTGCCTAGCGACGGGTAGAAAATATGTGTTCTTTTTTGAAAGTGACAAAACAAATGGAATTTTGAATGATTCTAAATGAATGAGATCCTACAAAAGATACATTTCTTAAAAATAAATGCTTGAATTTAGAATTTTGGAGCTGTGTGAGAATGTCAAGCTTCACTAACTTTCAAAATTGCGAGATGGTGCTTATTTATGGCGAATGTCAACGAAACGCAACGCATGCTGCACGGGAGTATGCCGTTCGTTTTCCAGGTGGGCCACATCCAAGTGCAGTTACCATCGCAAATGTACGACGGCTCATGGAGACAGGGAGCACTAAAAGTCGTCCGCGTTCTGGCAGACCAGTTAGTGCAGATATGCGTATACCGCCAGAGAGTATTTTGGCATATGCACTAGCCCATCCACACAGCAGTACAAGAGAAATCAGTATGGTTTGTGGCTTAACACGGGCCCGAGTATGGCAAATACTGCATAGTCAACATGCACATCCCTATCATGTCACTCTGCAGCAAGAACTGTTGCCACGGGATAATGAGCGTCGATTTGATTGGTGCAACTGGGCATTAAATAATGTTGAAGATAAATCAGATTTTTTGTCCAACATTGTTTGGTCGGACGAGGCACTGTTTCAGCGTACCGGAGTACTAAACCGACATAATGCCCACTACTGGGCGCTGGAAAATCCCTCGTGGGAACTATCCACAAAACACCAAGTGCGCTGGTCCATTAATGTGTGGGGCGGTATCTGGAAGGATCGCTTACTGGGACCTGTGTTCTACGAAGGCACATTAAACGGACAGAGGTACCTCCAACTATTACTGGATATCATACCCGACTTTTTGGATGATATTCCCCTGTCCGCATTACGGGACATGTGGTTCCAACATGATGGTGCTCCTACACACCAGCCAGCTAAAGTGCGAAGCTTTCTAAAAGATTGTTTTGGACAACAAATTATTGGGTATGGTGGCCTCCACGATCGCCGGACCTGACTCCGATGGATTTCTTCCTGTGGGGTTACATAAAAGATCAGGTTTATGCAACTCCACATACAAGTCTGCTCTGCTGGATCTACGTCATCGTATTACAGATGCTTTCAATAGTGTAACACCTTCCATGCTGAGAAATGTGCATGCAGAATTACTCACACAAATACAAACGTGTATTGTGAGCAATGGCGAACTTTTCGAACATTCTCAACATTAACTTTTTATCACTATGAGACTTAGAGTTTAGTTTACCTATTTTGTTTTTGTGTGTGATGTTATCAAAATGTATTGATGTAAGTACATAGTATTTATTCATTAAATTGTGCATATTTCTTCTATCCTCTGGCTATTCCTTTCAAATATTTACACAAAATGGCGTGCATCGATTTTGGATATTTTTTGGGTATACAGGCGCCAATTTATCTTATCCGTATGAACCAAATATCGTTTCGTACTAATTAATTGATGCTCTAAAACTTTCTAAGTGGAAATTTTGCTCTATCTCTTTTCGTTTTCGATTTGCAATGGCTAACTTCCAAATTTCGCCACTAGGGGCACTGCTGTCGTTTGCATTAGGTCGGGCATAGTCGCTTTACTATACCGTTACCTCACTTGCGTGGCTGTAGCACTCTCCGTTCGCAAGTATTTTCAGGTTAAAGGGACTTTCCTATGCACCCTGTATGTGTGTGTGTGTGTGTGTGTGTGCTGCTTAATAAATTCACTTTTTAATAAAATCAGCAGTTTAATGTGATCAAATTTCTAGGACTGGAATCAAATCAGTACAACTAGTTTTGATACCGCCGCCTAATAAAATGAGTATCGTCGGTTAATAAACTCAAAAAAAAGCCTCATCAGCAACAAAAGTGTCATTTATGCACGCTTAACAGATTTTTCATTTTATATAAAGCTCTTTAACAAATCAAAAATTTCTAGAGCATTGTAGAGATTTTGTCGAAAAAAGTACGATTTTATTGCTGACTTTTATCCTGTATAACGCTATAATATTCTCTTCAAAATACTATATTCTGTTTATAGTAGAGTAAATTAATTTTTTATTTACTTTTTTAAAATTACGAACTTGAAAAAAAAAAAAAAAAACTTAAATTTGAAACTAACTTAAAATTTAAATTATGCTTTAAGAGTAAATTAAATAATTAATTCATTTAACTGTTATAGGGTGCTTTGAAGGGAAGAACCGTACCGGCGCAACTCGGTTGTAGAGGGATTTCGGCCAAGATTAATTCCGTCGCAACTAGGATATTTTGTCCCTACCTCCTGCACAACTCGAAAACTCTGTTTTTCCAGGCTTTTGTCCTACCTCCGGCACAACACGGAAAACCTATGTTTTTTTAACATTGACGAAATCATTTCATATAGTCTAAATTTTCTTTCTTTCTCTTTCACCGCAAACTCTTAAATATATCCCATTTGACATCGAATATTACACCTAATTTTCTGTTTGTGAGCTGCTATGTATTTTTCATATAATTTTCTATAATATGTTTTCCTTTTCAAAATATACTTTGGCAAATACGAATGAAGTTTGGGTTTAAACATATTTTTTGACTCAAAGCTTCATGAATGAATTTACTTACTACGCCAGGAAACATTCCTTCTTTCTACGCACAAGATTTTTGAGTCAGTACATTCGTTCTGATAATCAAAGGCTTCACTTTCTTGATATTTATTCTAATTAGATTTCTCTTAGGGAGTAGTTGGTTTTGTGGTCTTCTTCTTCTTCTTTATTTTTCTTTCAAGTAGAAGTTTTTCCTTAAAATTTAATGCATTAAAAGTACCTTTCTTTTAAACCTAATAACCCGGTTCTTTCCAACCTTCTTATAGTTTAATGATACGTATATTTTTCCAGGAAAGAATATTTACATAACCTTCGAGCCATCTATGAATATTTGGATATGTTTTCTACGAAAATTTTCTGTTCTATGTTCTAGTCAGAACAAAACAGCAGCAGGTGATTATTACTGAATATGCAGCTATTATCTCAAAATGCGAAGAAAAAATAGAAGTGCCAAATGTTTTTCGTGAAATGTTTACCTGGACGACTTTATTTATGTTTGGGGAATTCGTCGTAAAGAGCCAATCGGTTACAACTTAAATATGTATTTCTTTAGAGAAAACTGGTAAACGATATTAGATTCCTAGTCACCGAAATAGCAAGGCCTGTAAACATGTTCCTCTAAGAATTATTCCACCAAAGGATCTGAAACTTCCACATCGTCGACAGAGGGAAAGAGGAAAAATGCAATTTTGTCTTATTACATAAATGAACAAATTTATGAAGACTGTAATATAAATCCGAACTGTTGGCCGGAAAAATACTCCGTTGATGTTTGTGTCCTTTTCATATTTTATTTGAGATTAATAAGCTCTCCCAAGCTCTGAACCAAACTCCACCCATACCCAAGACATCAGCCCCCCCCCCTCAACCCCTCTGACCCATGACCCAAGGATGTACAGGGTGGAGAAAAAAGGTAGTCTAATTTTCTGATAGCCATCAAAAAATGCACTGCTGTTTTCGTCTGCGCCCATGCCGCTCGGGTGCGCTCCGAAGGTTCTGCGGGGGGTGTTCCGGCAGAAGATAAATTCACTTGATAAGTAGATTTTCTGTGGTGGGAAGAAAAGTGAAAGTTGAGTCGGCTTTTAGAGCGATTTTCACGAAGACCGAGCGATGAACAAAAGATTGCCACGCTCACATGAACTTGAGTAAACGATAAAAATGCTAAAAAAATAAAAAATCGATTTTCTAGGTCAATAGATATATACGACATTGTATGCCTTATTTTCGATATATGATAAATTGAACGATAATTTTCAATTATGTAAATCCTAAAATTGTCATTAAAAAATCTGATGTGATCACCACATGACTTCCTTATACACCAATTGGAGTACATAAGTTCTTATGAAAACATCGACATTTTTGCGTAAGGTAACTGATTCGTAAATAAACAGGCAGGTTCCAGTCCAGGAACATTTCTGAAAACAAGTCCCCCCCCCCCCCCCCCCAAAAAAAAAAAAAAAAAAAAAAAAAAAAAAAAATGCTGTTCCAACCATAAAAGTCACGATAATGGGATTGTACCGCCGAGACAAATATAGTGGTTTTTTTTTTTTTTTTTCAGGAATATCACTCCACGGCTTGTTACAGAACCATTTATCGGCAACTGCTTGGCTTAGAGTTCAATGAAAATCCTTTGAGTATAGATAGCTTACTTTTGTTCTCTTTGGCAAAAATTAGTGGCGAGAAACAATACATTTTACTAAAACAATTACTCAGTTGAAATTAAGAAAGGGTTTACTAATTCTGACTGCTAAATCTGACTGCTAATTCTTTACTAAATCTTCCTGAAACAATATTTGCCGCCAAATTTGATCGCTAATCTCGCCAAGCCGCCAAGTTTGTAGCCAACGCAGATTTTGGTCTTGCAATAGATTTTGGGGATTTGACACCGAATTCGCGACTTAGCGACGGAATTTCACGAAAAATTGTAGTTTAAGGTTTGCCAAAATTTGAAAATTCTAACTTAAAAAAAAACAGTGTCCTGGAATATTTTGGAAAAATTCATTGGTTTATAGCGCAGAACTAAATTCTTCGAAAGTTCTATAAATGACTAAAAAGACTGTAAAAAGAGAAGAGTGATTATTGAAGACTGTAGACTAGAACTTGCCTATATATTTATGTGCTGCTTAGTGCTTGCTATATGGTATTACAGTAAAAGTAGAAACAGATGTTAGTTTTTTTTCCATCTCCACAAAGATAAAGGTTGACTTAGCGTCAAATTAGGCATTCAAATGTGACGAAAAGTGGTAGTTCAGATTCCCAAAATTTGGGAACTCTAACTACAATAGGAGTAGAGTTCTGAAATTTTTCGGAATAATTTTCATTAATTTCTATCACAGAATTACCTCGAAAATTCTAAAAAACACTGACAATACTTTCGATGAATTTAAATTCCAGTCAGGCTTCGAAATTTTCGGTTACTCGTGACTTAGCCAAATCTTTACTCTGTAGTGCATTTAACAATGTTTATTTGATTTCTGTTGTAAAAATAACTATTTCATTGTTTTTTTTTTTTTTTTTTTTTTTAAGAATATTTATTGATATATTTTCTTGTGGCACAAAAAAGAGATTTATTCAGCTGTTTCTTGAATATTCATTAAATAAAGTGCATTCATCGACTAGAACCTGTTTATGTTTTTAAGAATTACTTTCTACACGCAAAAATATGGTCAACTTTCATAAAAATAACATTACGGGATCTATCTATGAGTTGAATGTTCATTAAATAAAGTGCATTCGTCAACTAGAACCTGCTTAATTCTTTAAGAATTACTTTCTACACGCAAATCTGTCGACAACTTTCATAGCAGTATCATTATGGGTTCTATTTACGCGTTGAATATTCATTAAATAAAGTGCATTCATCAACTGGAACATGTTTATGTCTTTAAGAATTACGTTCTACGCGCAAAGAATGTCTGCAACTTTCATAACAATATCATTACGGTCTCTATCTATGGGCTGGATATCCATTAAATAGAATGCATTCGTCGACTAGAACCTGCTTATGTCTTTACAAATTACTTTCTACACACAAAAATGTCAACAATTTTCATAATATTATCATTACGGGCTCTATCATTAGCTTTTTTAAAAATCTCTATGATGGTAGGTGATATATAATGGCCACAACCTTTGTATTTTTGATCCTTATGAATATGATTTTTTTAAATATCTCCAAAACGGAAAGCCATAGAAAGTCGAAATAGGGAGGTGCACTCTAGGTGTGATAACAAACCTACACTCCAATTGTAAACCTCCTACGTTCAGCTGAATTTGAGTCATGCGAGATACACACACACATACGTACATACAGACGTCAAGAAAAATCGTGTAAAATCGAAGATATCTCTAAAACAGGAGCTCGTGTCAAGACCAAAGTTAGAGGTGTACAACTAGACGCCATGAAAATCACAAATATAAGTTTACAACATTCTAAGCATATTCGTTTCTGAGCTATGCGAGATACAAAGTCCATTTCGCAAATCGGGATTACAATACTATTTTATACTACTTTGTAAAGAAGCATGAAACATAAGTGCTAATCGTTTTTCATTGTTTCCGTTCTGTTACTTGTTAGACATTCTGATAGAAGTTCAGTTTCTTGTTTTAACTCTTTGACGCGTAAAGTAATGATGCTCATTTAAATTACAGACTGCCATCAGAATTTACGAACAAACTTAAAATACAAGAAATAAATGAATTTATCCACTATGAAATAGAAGAAAAAAATTACGAAAAAAATTCAGGGATGAGTTTTTGCAGTTGGGACTTAATAATTGCGTTCATATGCTGCGAGGACACCGTGTGTTGAGGGTTTAAATACTCCATAAATTGAAATTAATGAATCTGACGCCAATTCGGTCTAATATAAACAACTAAAAAAGAGCCCTAAATCTGGGCTTGATTTTCAAAATTCGTCTTTGCTCCTTAAATACTATGAAAAATATGAATAAGACCTCATTTCTAGAAACAAAGCAATATTCTTACTATTTTTTCTTTTTTCTTTTTCTTTTTCCTTTCTTTTCTTTTTTTTTTTTTAAGAATGTTGAACGAATTCTAATTTAAAAATTTGAGGGAATAGCATTTTTAAAATTCTAATGCCCATCAAATATTAGTGTCGCAGCCAGAAGACAATTTCGGAGGGTGTTCAAAACTTAATACATATGCTCTGTTAACTGTTGAATGTTAAAAATGAAGTAGAGCTCAAAAAGTTTTGACAAATTTGCTAATTTTGGGGATGGGGAGGTGTTGAAACTCCCTCTTTCCCCTCCATGTGAAACATACGCCCTTGTAAAATATAGAATAATATAGAATAAATTATAAACTATAAATATAGAATATAGAATATTAATATTAAATATTGAAAAATATCTGATGAGGACACTCATGACTTCCTTATAAACCCATTGAAATATACATATTCTTACGAACACATTGGCATTTTTTGCGTGAGATTATAGTTTGGTTCGTAAATAAACAGGCCGATTACACTTCATAAACATTCCTGAAAACAAGTCAAGAAAACTGTTACTCCAACCACAAAAGACACAATAATAGACATATTAGCCCTCGACGATAGCTTCAGCGCCCCGACCCCAATGATTTCCCGAGTTTCGATAACTTTTTCTAGTCAATTTTCACCTTATATTCCTTATGTGGTGTTAGCCTGTTTTTTTTTTTTTTTTTTTTTCCCACATACTTGTGATTTTAAGTTTTTTTTCGTTTCCATCCCATGCTTTTTTTCTATGAATTTTTTATTACTTTATTTTGAATATTTTCCAACAAGGTTGAAAAGTGTTAATGACTTCAGTTTGTCTGTCTGTCTGTGCTCTAACTCCCGTAAATATATTCATAGAATTTCTTGAAACTGATATATGTTATTAAAGTTTACTAACTGGTTGTTTATTATTAAAATGGGGTAAATACCTCTAATGGCTTGTGTACAGGGACACCCGAAAGCATTCCAAAGCATTGTGTTCTATGAGAGGTATCTCTATAAACCCATATTTTAATACACCTTTATTTTACACGAATCTCAATGAAATTGAAATATGTTATTAATGTTCGCTATCGAATGTTCCCCATTGAAAATAGACTAAATACTAACACTGGTTTGTGTACAGGGACACCCGAAATTATTCCAAAGAATTGCGTTTTATGAGAGGTATTTCCATAAATGAAATTTTAATGACTTTACTTTAAACAAATCTTAATGAAATTGAAATATGTTATTCATATGCACTAAAGAATGCTTTCTATAGAATATAAGTCTGGTTAGCAATAGATTTACAGGGGCACGCAAAAATATTCAGTTACATTAAGTGCTATTATTAAAAATTCACTGAAATTACATTTTCATTTATAAAAAACATTTTTAACATTTTATAACAATTTTTAACTGTGAATATGATTTCAATTTGTCCGACTGCCATCTTTCTATCTATCCATCTGTCCGTCCTCAGCGTCCTTAAATATTTTCAGAATTTTTAAAAATTGATATATGTTATTCAAGCTCTTTCCAACAAGGTTGAAAAGTGTTAATGACTTCGGTTTGTCTGTCTGTCCGTCTGTATGCGCTCTAACTCCCATAAATATTCCTGCTTCTTGAAACTGATATATGTTATTCAAGTTCATTATGGGATATTCCCTTTGGAAAATGGAGTGAATACTTCTAATGGCTTGTGTACAGGGACACCCGAAACTATTCCAAAGCATTGTGTCCTAAGAGAGGTATTTCTACAAATCATATTTTAATACCTTTATTTTACACAAATCTTAATGAAAATGAAATATGTTATTCAAGTTCACTATCGGACATTCCCCATTGAAAATGGAATGAATACAATCACTGGTTTGTGGACAGGGGCACCCGAAATTATTTCAAAGCATTGTATTCTGTGATTTGCAGGGCTATACTAAGTTATTCAGATATATTAAGGGCTGCAAGTAGAATCTCAGGGCTGCAGTTTCTTTTCTGTTAAGTATTTTTAACACTTCCAACAATGTTTAAGAATGATTATGAATACAGTTAGTCTATATGTATACCTTTCTGTCCTTCTGTCTGTCCGTAATGTGATAACTTAGGCAAAGAACATTGGAAAGTTTTACGATGCAAGAAGTACTTACAGTTGGAAAGTATTAATAATCAATGCATAACGCATGATTTTTCGTTCTTATTTTCTTTTTAAAGTGCAACTTTTTAATGGATTTTTATCCTTTTTCTTCCGTTTCCTACATCCTACAGTACGGCTAATAAAACAGAGCCTGGTCGTTTCCCTGATTTTTAAAGGGGGTGAGAGAAATTTGGTTTTTCCCTTTACAGGTAGATTGCACCGATGAGTTCCCCCACATTTCTTTCCCCCCTCTCCCCCCCTTCTTTTTCAAGATAACTAGAAATATTTATTTACTTCTCAAAGGGATCAGAGCTATTTATCAAAAGGAAACACGAATGCTAAAATTGGCAATTATGACTCCTTTAATAAAAAATTTCCATTTTTACAAACTATTTTTTTCCAAATCCTGCAATTTTTTTCTTTTCTTATATATATATATGTGTGTGTGTGTGTATATATATATATATATATATATATATATATATAGGTATAGGTATAATAATAAAAGTTTATTTTCATACACTAATTTTAAATAAAAAAGTTAAACTTAAAAAGCAAGAACTTTAACTTTTAAGGCAAAAATTAGGTTTCTAATAAAAAAAATAAATTACTAGTGCATTTAACAGTCGTAGCAAGCACACATTTTAAATGAGAGATATGAAAATTTCTGGTTTCTCTAAAAACTTCTTTTACAGTTATAATATTACTAATTATATAAATTCGGCCTTATTGTTGCCGTTTAAACTAGTATTGCTCAGGGGAAAATAATAATAATAATATTAACTATTTTAATTAATCCGTCCCTTTTTGCTCTGTGCCGAGTTGATTTTTAAGAATTAATTAATTGAACTCGAAATTGGAAAAAAGAAAAAAAAAAAAAATGCGTCACAATTTTCAAAAGCACTGAAGTTTCACATAAAATGTGTGATGTTTGACTTTTCGGGTAAAAACATGTCTGCTTGGATGATTCACTGGGAGCGTGAAGCGTCACAAGAAGTGGTCAAAGGCATAAATCTCAAGAACGGTTCTTTCAGAAAAAAAAGGAGAGAGGGGAGCAAAATGAAATAAAAAAGGAAAATAGAATTTGGGGAAATATCCCTGCAAACAAACAGCTTCTGGGACAAAACTTGGTCACATCACGATACCAGTGGTTTAAAAATGTGAGATTATGGGAATTCAGCGAATGTAGGGAAAGTAGAGGAAATATTAAAAGTACAAAAAATTATGCTCCAAATTCAGTTTAATATTCAATTTTATATATCAACGTTTGAATAAAAAGTAATTTAAGCCGCTTTATTCCAATATTATAAATTCATTGGTTTTAAACTGGTGTTAGACAGAGAGAAAGTAATGAAAAATGACTATTTCCTTAAAAGTTCTTCACTATTATAGTTATTAATAAAATAATAGTAATGAATATTAAGAATGTAGAAAAAAAAATATGCAAAAATCAAATATAAGTAAGTAACGTTCATGGAAGGCTCTGCGCATGTGCTGAATCGATGAGTCCAGTGTTAAAATAGGGGTGATATTAATCTGATTGAAAGAAAATAAGCGATAAGAGAGCACCGAATGATTGGATGTTTTCCAAATCCCAACTTGTTGATCAATTTGGCACCCCTCAAAGCTTTTAGAATCGCCCGTGACGCCAGGCGCGGGAAACGTGACTGCACTATAACTATGGTGTATATAATATGTATATAATATATTCTATATAATATGACTAATAAACAATGACAGTAATAATAATAATAAACAATAATAAACAATGCACATAGACTAACAAACAATGATACATCTATGATAATACATTAACGGTGGAAAGAGTGTACTTGACGCATTTAAAAAAATTACAGCTTTTTTTCCCCCCATATTTTTAAGTTTATTAGCGAAGTACTAGTACACATACTAGGCGAGACGTATTAATCCTGGTCGTTATATTTAGCGCCCCAGCCCGCCCGTTCCCGCTCTTCGATGTCTTTTTCTAGTCAATTTTGTCCTTTTATTACTTCCGGTGTGAGCTCCCCCTTTTTTTTAACACACTTGACATTGTGAGTTTTTTTGTTTCTCTTCCCATGCTATTTCTATGGTGTTTTTAGTTATTTTTCTCTTCTTTTTCTCGTTCAGTTTATTTAATCTCAAAAATTATTATTAGGAAATAATAATTATGTACTAAAAAAGAAAAGAAAGAAAGAAAGAAAGAAAACGAAAGAATAAACAGGGTGAATAAAAGAAAAATGAATGTGATAGGTCAATAGTCGTGGAAATACCGCATCTCGTTTTCCTTATTTAATTAATGATTTTTTTTTTTTTTTTTTTTTTTTTTGAAAAACATATATATCTGTCCTTCAATCAAATATTTCTGTTGCGAGAATTAATTTGAAAAATGAGATACAGTGTATCTTCATTTACATAACTAAAGATAAAACAAATTAGCGGATCATTTCAATCTGTCAAACTGCACAAGGTCAATACACTTCGCATTTCCTTCCTAATACTAGTTGGTACTCATTAAAACTTAACTACTTAATGATATTTAAGAGTACCACTGAAGTCTGCTCATGACACACCAGATCAGAAGCTAATTACATACGATACTTTTTTGGTGAAAGGAAGAAAGAGTAAAATTGACATAAATGCACGCAATTGAAAACTACAAACTAAAGGAAATTCTATGAAATACATTGTATACATAAAGTAACTATCTCATTAAATACATAAACTAGTTGGCATAGGTGGACTCTGCTCAGTTCCCTATCATATTTATGTTCTCACAAATTTCTAGTGCGAGACATATTATAATCATGTTAAAAGAAATGAATTTGACCAAAGCTTGATACAGTGACAGAATGAAATCTCCGCCTAATAGGCTATCAACCGTTCACATCGATATATTTATCTTATTCTAATCTATTAATTTATTTTCTCAGGGTTAGTTTCGTTGTTTAGTTTTCATGCTACTGTTTCCAATGCAATAATCTTAAAAATTCAGATTTATATGAAAAATTTACAATTTCGCTATGTTGATAAAATCGTAAATTACGAATAATTTACGAAATTTTCCTATTAGAATATTTGTATTCGATCATGTTCAAACCAATATCATAAATGTAATTTTGAAGTTGTCTAATGTATTTATGATCCTCAATATGGAAATTTATACTCAGTTTTGCCTTATTCTGTCATGTTAAGTAAATCGTAAATTCCAAATAACTTACGAATTTTTTAAATTGAAAAAATCATAGTCTATGATATTCATGCCAGTATCCTAAATAATATTTCGAAAGTGGTTTGACATCTTTATGATGAAAATTTCCCTCAAGATTGACGTTTATGTGAAATTTTGCTCTATTCTGCCATGTTAAGAAATTCGTAAATTTCTAATAACTTACGAAATTTTTATATTGGAAAATTCATAGTCATCTATATTCATACCAGTGTCCTAAATAATATTTCAAAAGTAGTCTGACATCTTTATGATGAAAATAGCTCTCAAAATTGACGTTTATGTGAAATTTTGCCCTATACTGCCATGTTAAGAAATTCGTAAATTTCCAATAACTTGCGAAATTTTCAAAGTAGCATATTTATAGTTACTGATGTTCCTTCCGGCATCAAAACTGAAACTTTAAAACTGGTCTGACATTTTTACAGTAAAAAGTTTCCACTTAATGCACGTTTAAGTGAATTTTTGTCCTATTCTCCCATGTTAAGAAAATGGTAAATTTCTCATAACTTACGAAGTTTTTTAATTCGAATGTTGCAAATAAATAGGGTTCTTGCCAATATCGAAAGTAATATTTTAAAACTGATCTGATCTCTGTGCTATCATTTGCTCGTGAGATATCGTGTAAACAGACTAACACACTAACGGACTGACACACTAACGGACACCCTACAGACAGACACCATACAAATTTTGTCATTTTCAGATTCCTCACACTTGAAAACGTATAAAAAAGTCAAAAAACCGAGGTCGAAATTTTTCACGATTACCTAAGTTCCCCATACCTATAGTACGATGGGGAACTAAAACTAATCTCCTCCCCACCATATTTCTCAGTTGTTGAAAGTAAATTTGCATATGTTTAGTGGATAAAACTCACACAAATTTTTGTTATAAAATGCCCACTCATTAACAAATGTCAGATTCCATTACAGGTCGAGCTCGTCAACATAGCCCTTCGGAGTTTTCCGAGGGTTTATCCAAAACTCGTGTAAATAGGGCTGGATTTTTAAAAAAGACTCACATGGAGGGCATTTCACTCGGATCAACGGGCAGATTATTGGCCTTAATCCCTATCAGTAAAATTTTCTCTTTCTTACTTCCCATGTTATCGTATGAGATTTTTCTATCTTTGTTTTCTAAGAATATCTCTATCAAAAAAGAAGTTTTTCGAATTCTATATTTTTGTATAACACTTTTTGAACATGCCGTCTTTTAGCATAGTAAACAATTAAATAATAATAATAATAACAATAATAATAAATTTAAATGTCTGTTGTAGAGATTGAAAATTAGAACCCTAAATTTACTTAATAAAATAAAATATTTAAATTTATTTTCTTAAAAAATTACTCACTAAGCCAGGGCCCGAAATTTCAGCTCAGATTACACTCGCCGAAAAAAATAAATAAATAAATAAATAAATAAAAATAAAAATTACTCGCCACAAAATAGGGTTGTCATTTTTTTCTTTTTTTCTTTTTTACGTATTTTGGGTTTTTTTTTAAGTGTGTCGTGTATCATCATGTCTCATAATCATCTGTAATCAAAAATCATTATAACGCATTGTATTTGAGATTTGAATAGTCATTAAAGGAAAAAAAAAAAAAAAAAACTTTTTCAAACTATATCCTGTGAAAACCTTTTTATTATGAAAGATTAAGCTTCCTTATTTATTTATTTAACTTTTTACATCAGAAATGTCTTTCTTGTCCATTTTATTTTTATAATCAGAAGGAATGTCGATGCGTAAAACTTGTTCATTGTTGTCATTTGAAATAGACATTTCGGAATTACTTTTTCCTGCTTACAAATCGTAACAAGCACATTGGCGTTTCAGCAAAAACTGGAAAATATTAACTGCTTTTTGATCATTATTCTACAAAATAAACATAGGCAGTGTCTTTTAAAGGTCTCGGGCTCATTTTCTTGCGCCAATATCGCATAGGCAACTTTCGCATTTTTCTTCTCTCGTATAGTGGGCGACGGGCAAAGATGAACTCTGCTCATCTATTCTCACTCTGTTTGAAGAAATCACAGTGGGAGAAACGAAACTGCCGAAGAGATTAAAACTTTTATGCATGTACTAAGCACTTTTCCTTTCCCAGGCTGGGGCGATCGTCGGGCACAGACTCGGAACGCCGAAAAGCGAAAAAAGAGGGGTTAGATATGAGGTTATAAGATGGCAAGGTTTGCCATATTTAAAGATTTAAAGATTTTGCCTATAAAAAGAATGTTTTCTGTCACCGTATCATGTAAGAATTCTATCTATATCTAGACCAAATTTTTACTCGCAACAGTAAAAATCCCACTCGCCAATGGCGAGCTGGCGAGCGGAAATTTCGCGCCCTGCACTAAGCTACAAGGAGACGCACTCAGAGTAATATTAAAAAAAAAAAAAAAAAAAAAAAAAAAAAAAAAAATCGGAAAACTTTATTTTTGAATGAAATATAAATACAATATGAACCAATAAAAGTCCCATAGGAAAACATAGGAATGAAGAAAGAGTGAATCTGGCATTTAAAATGTACCCAGGTATATTCGCTGGTCACTATACTTAAATTAATTTTCAAAAGAGTTGAATCAGGATTTATTTTTTACATCACGTAAATAAAAACTTAAAAAATTACAATGAAATCGCTTCAAACCTCGATTCGGGTATCCGCTGCCGACGGCAACTTTTTCCGCCCTCACTGCATTGGGTGCAGGTTTCCACTGCCTGCAGAAAGGTGGCCGCCCAGGCAGTTCAATTTGGATATTTATCGACGACAGGTGGATCTGTTATTATTTAAGAACTACGATTTTAAAGATGACTGTATCTCAGCATCTATTAACTATTTTAGTCTTTGAACCATGTATTTTATAGCCCTCGCTATTTACACTGTATTACAATTTGGTTCCGACCAATATAATAATATAAAATAAAAAGTAGATTTTCTTTCAAAAAGAATTAAATACGTAAAAAACTAACAAATTTTAATCAGTTTAATCCTTTCAACTATATACTAAAATTTTTTTCCGATAAATATTATATATATAAAAAAAAGAAAGAAAAAAAATTAAGGAATTAATTAAAAAAAATGAAAAACAAAAAGTTGTTATGATGTAAAATTATACAAAAACATAAATAAATACGTTTTTAAATTTAAAATTTAATATACACTAAGCGACAAAAAAGAAAAAAAGCCGCACTTGGATATTTTCTATTTTTCTTTCTGTAATCGCTAATTTTATTGTTTCAAAAGTAAATTTTTGAACAGATTTTATTACGTTGTGTTCCGCGCGCAATTTAGGATTGGACCAAATGTTAAAAACAAGATGCAATAGTTCGGAAAATTGTAATTTTAGAAAGTATTCAAAAAATGGCAAGAATAAAGCAATTAACGATACCAGAAAAAATATTAATTTTAGAACGAAAATAAAAAAAATACTTTGATACGTGGGATGTCAAAATTATTTAATGTTAAAAAATTATTAGTGATCTTGTTTTTAGCAAGATATAATATTTTTTTGTTGTTTAAACTGCACATTTACCCTTAGGCGGCCACGTTACTCATCCAGTCGAGATGACCGCGAGTTAAAAAGCATGCGCATAAAAAAATCACTTTGTATTACATTTAGAACATAGCAAGGATTCATAAAAAGTGTTTAGAAACACAATTTATCTAAATACAGTGAAATAACAATTAAAAAAAGCAGGTTTAATCGCCAGAAAATCTGAAAAAAATTCATTCTTAACGAAAAGAAATAGAAAACCAAGACATTAGAGGGTTAAAAAAAAATTAAAAAACGATCAATTCATTATTGAGCTGAAGTTGTTCTCTCTAATAAGTCAAGTTTAACTTATTTCGAACTGGCGGAAAATGAGATCATTTATTTTAAATTTTTCGTTTTCACAAAACAGTACAACAGTAAAATCTTACTGAAATTCTTAATGGATTTAGACCCTTTATAAAGGTTCTTGAATTGTATATACGGATATTAATATGTTACTGTAATCACATTTGCCCAGTCATTTTATTTCTTTTCTTCCAATGAGTATTTGCTCAACCATTTTATTTCTTTTCTTCCAATAATATTCAGATTCACAATGTTAAGGCTGTAAATTAGTCAGATTCTCTGTTTCTCCTTCCCATGTAATCCTATGGGATTTTTGTTTCTTTGTATTAAAAGGATATCTCGATATATTCGAATTACTTGCATGTAAATCTATGGCGAAATTTGTTTACAGAATTGCTCATTACTTAATTTGTATTTTTAAATTACGTTTTTACATTCTGAAAATTCACAGCTGTTAAATGAGTACCCGTTTTCCAAAAATTTAATTGTTTTAATTTTAATATTCCATTTTACAGCTCACAAATGAGAAAAATGCATTTAATGAAAATTCGAATTTTTAAACTCAAAATTCAAATTAAAAAAATTATTAAAATAAATTTTTGGAAAACAGGTACTTATTTAATGGTTGCGTATTTTCAGAATATGAAACCGAAATTTAAAAACAACTGTTAGGTAAGGTGTAATTCTATAAACAAATTTCGCCATAGAATAACATGGGCTTTGGATGACCTTGACAATCCGTGATGTATCCTCTTAAAGGGGAGAAATTGCTCACTGAGACAAAAGATTACATGTGCAAATTGTGCAATTCAAAGAATAGAATTCGAAAAATTTCATTTCTCAATATCCTTACAATTTGCAGCAACAAAAATTCAATGGGATTACATGGGATGAAACGAAGAGTGAACATGACTACTAATGAGGCCAGCAATCTGACTCTGTGTTATTCAGTTTGAAAGTGATTATACAAATTATTCATACCTATTGTTTTTATTTTTGCATTTTAAACAATGTTTTCACGTTTTGAAAATTCCTAAACGTTAAATTAATTTTTTTTTTTTTTTTTTTTTTTTTTTTCAAAAATTGATTTTTAAAATTTATAATATTTCATTTTGAACCTATAAAGTGTTAAAAATGCACTTAATTCAGTTTTCGTACTTTTTTCAGTTTTAAAACAAAATATTTTAAGATTCATTATTTTAAGATAATTATTTACAAGAATTTAAAAATTATTATTTTCGAAACGATAAACAATTTAACGGTTGTAAATTTTCTAAATGCGAAAACGGAATTAGAAAAAAAATATATATATGTGTATATATATATATTAGGCAATGAGAAATTTAGCAAAAAAGAAATATCCCTTAGCATAACATGGAATTAGGGGTTGACGGCGACGATTGCGGGATTTTGTCTCATGCAACATAATTTTCAACAAAGAATTTTCAGTGCTGCCATCTGCCATCCATTTCATTAAATGATTACAAGACAAAATTAGTAGTACGTTTTTGGTGCTGCCATCTGTGTTTTAGCTAATACATCAAGTATTCTCCTATAAAAATAAATAAATGGAAAAAATAAATGAATAAAAATAAATAAATAAAAATAAAATAAAAATAAATAAATAAGCATTAAAAATGTGTGTGTGCGGGGGGGTTTCACTCTTATATTCAACCTTTTCTTACCATCTTGAAAAAACGAAAATTAAGTATAAAATTAAATATGGTAAGATATGTATGACGACACACGACACTCATGCATAAACTGTGAAGTACGTATTGGGAATAAACTCTAAAATTTGTGATTCAAACCTTATTTGAAGTGGAAAAAAATGTCTCATCTCATGCCATTATTTTTTAAACTTGAAATATGTAGTTTGCGAGAAATATAGCAGCTGTATACAGTGTTGACATTAATATACAGTTAGTTTTGCTGAACAGAACTCGTAGAAAACAATCAACACTTATTTCTGAATGTATTTATTGAACTTAATTATTCCGACACTTTTTCTTTATATATATATATATATATATATAGTAACAAAAGAAGTAGAATGCAAAAATTAAACGGATTATTGCCACCATAATCCACCAGAGTCTAGATAAATTAACAAATAACTATAATAAAAATAACTATTGATAATGTAACAAAGGGTATGAAAAACTTGACCAGTATAAATTTAATATAGATATGAAAACAATTATAATACTTTATTATAATTCCAATGCAAAAAAAAAAAAAAAAAAAAAAAAAAAACTGCACTGCAGATTAACTATATATACATACATGAAAGGGATAAAAAATAGTTAAATTTAAATAATTAAAAGCCCATTTTAAAATCTAGAAATCGCTAATAATTCGTAATTGCGCCTTTAAGCTTTGTTTCACAGCAGGAGATTTCATAACGCAAAAATCGAAATATTGTACAATGTAAGAGAAAAATTAGCGGATTCAAGTGCTTATTGCAAGTGTTTGTAGCTGAGTCTTGCATATTAATTAATCCTAGATATCTGGAACCTCATCTAATGTGGCAATCAGCAGTTTATTAACCAATTAGAATCAAGTTCTGGCGATCAAAAAACGAAAACGGAGTGATCGAGAGAGTTTTTTCGTCATGTAACGCTTACTAACAAAACCTCCGGTCTGCTAGGGCTCCCGCTCCCGGGCCACTGGGAATCGGCGCCTTCGGCCCGCCGATTGTCCCGTCGTGTAATTGTATTCGCTCATGATATCTAACTTCAGGCTACGACTACATCTTGAATTATAACAAAAGATCATTAGTTCAACTGATGGACACTCATTCCTTTCTAAGATGCTTACATCCCTGGAATATCAACCCACTTAGTATTACGGAATCCATGTTACGTTATATATATATATATATATATATATATATAACAATAACATATATATATATATCTTAATTCATTTCAAGGCTAGTTATAAATGCTCTGTGCTTAAAATACTATATTTTCGTTTATTTTGGGTTTTATTTACCTTGATGATCTTTGTGCATTTGTGTTAATTCTTCTGCTTGATTTTTCTGTTAACCTTGGTAAATTGCCGATGGCAACTCGACTTCTTGTGGGAATCCTGTATTTATAACCATGTGTATGCTAAAAATTCAATATTTTTAAATTTCCATAATGATTTATCTGTGAATTGTTCATTTTAACTCTTTATTTCTTTTTTAATTAGAGTCTTGTCGAAAGATAGGGACATACACTGTATTTTTTTTGCTAAAAGAGCTATACAGTATTTGAAGTCTTGCGATATTCAGCTCTACTAAGGATTCTCTTCCCCCGATGAGAAACCCTTCCAGATTTGAGTATTTTCCACATCCACTTCTCATTAATATTGTTATGTTCCCCTTCTTTTTAAATTTGTTAGGTTCCTCTTAAATATTAAAGGTATCTGAATGATAAATTCCCTTTTTAAATTTCGTTTGGTTCTATTAATTCATCATTGGCGTGAATGGGTTTAATCTGTCCTTATAGCGTGAGTATTTCAATTCATCTTTAATTTACTAGTCATGGCTTTATTTTTATTTAATTTTTTGGATGAAATTAGCATTAATAATGCATTTCTTGCATGCTAAATTTTATTATGTTTTACATGAAAAAAATAAGATGTTTCAAATGCTACTAGCCAAAACAAACTCCCTATTTTTGCTAGCAGTACTTGGAACATCTTATTGTTTCCACCCTGCATTGAAGGTTCCCTTGATGATGGTCTCAATGTTTTTTGGGTTATCTAATATTTTCTGTCTGCTTTCATTTTTATGCTTTATGGCTGCATTTTCAAAATTTTTATATTATAATAATGTTTGCATATCTTCTATTTGCTGCATGTTATTGTGCATTGAGTTTGTGAATTTGTTGTTTTAATATTACTTATTTTATTAATTTTTGGTTTTTTAACCTTTCAGATTCTTTTTCCTCCCCCTCTATCTCTCATAAGTCTGTAGACATTTTAAAATTGCATAACTGTTGAATGAATTGATAGAATTGAACGATGTTTGCGAAAAAATCATTCTCATAAAGGGAGATTTTTTTTACTTTATTTATTTATTTATTTATTTATTTTTTTTTTTGTGTGTGTGTGTGGGGGGGGGGGCAGGATAGATTAAATAGAGGGACATATTTTCATGAAAAACTGTATTTATTTGCATGCAGATGTTTACAGGCATATAAATCCTATTCTATGTGTCCGTCGTCACCACAAATTACAGTTTGCAAACGAGTTATAACACTGCTAACTTCAGCTTCGGTCGGCGGTTCTTACCGGAGGGAAAACATCTTCACCAATAACGCTTTGTCCACCAAGTCAGCATCGCAATTAAAACTTCATGTATGCACAAGTAGGAGGCAAAATAAAAAATAAACTGTTCTTATCGCAAAATTGTGCAATTTATAGGACTTTCATATTTTTATTTCACATCCGTGCGAAAGATTTAACTATTTGTCTAACTATCGTTGACAAAAAATTTAACTATGTTTTTTTCTTCACCAAATAATATATATATATATATATATAGATATATAGATATAGATATAGATATTATGAAGAACTTTTCAAGCATTGCACAAAATGAAATGCAAAATATCACTATATATATCATCATCATCATTATTATTATTATTATTTTATGCAACTTCGTAAATGGGATTTTCTAAAGGGAGTAGTTTTATTAAATAAATGAATAAAGAAGTAGAGTCATTCCAAGACAAACCAACACAGCTAAAAACTTGACCCCCTCAGATCTTTATGAAATCGGACTCATTTATTTATTTTACTGAGAAATGAGTGTATACCAATTAATAAGTCCCTATTTCATTTAGTTTTTGATATACAGGGCTGCAAAAATGGGTAAAAAAGGCAAATTTCCGAAAATTTTCTACTACAAGTGTATCCATATTTTCTTTCCTAATTAACTTAGAGATAAAAGATTGCTGCATTAGAAATCTTATAATACATGCTTTGAAATGATATATCACATGTATATATTTTTTTAAAATTTTCATGTTACAGTAAAGTCAAACATTTTGATCTTTGACCTTCAATATCTCAAAAAGGACATATTTAATTTTCTTTTTAAAGTTATAGATTATTTTTACTTTTATTATCTATAATTTGTACATTTTAACATGGGACGGCCATAGGATACTGTGTTATAAATTAAAATGCAACCATCCATCAGTATTTTCATAATATCGTAACTTAAGGTTTACGCATATTTTGTTCCCTAAGATATAAGATTGATATCATTAGAAAGCTTATAATACAGGATTTTAAATAATATATCACGTGTACATATTTTAAAAATTTTCAATTTTAAGGTCAAACATTTTGACCTTTAAACTTCAATATCTTAAAAAGTATACATTTAATTTTAATTAAAAAATTATATGTTACTATTACGTCTACTATCTATGATTACTGTAAGTTTCTACATGGGACTGCCATTTTTTTTGTAAAACGTACGTTATGGAAATGCTGGTAGAGTTGCCAGAGAGTTGAGACATTTTAATTTATAATTCAGTATCCCAAAGCCATATCAAGTTGAAACTTACAATAATTATAGATAATAAACATAAGAATAACATATAATTTTTAAAAGAAAATTAAATATGTACTTTTTGAGATATGGAAGATCAAATATTTTGACCTTATATTGAATAAAAATATATTTATATATATATACGTGTGATACATTATTTAAAAGCCTGTATTATATGCTTTCTATTGATACCAATTTTATATCTCTAAGTTAATTATAGGGACAAAATATGCGTAAACCTTACATTACGATATTATGAAAATACTGATGGAAGATTGCATTTTAATTTATAACTCAGCAACCCATAGCCATCCAATGCTAGAATTTACAAATTATAGATAATAAAAGTAAAAATAACACATAATTTTTAAAAGAAAATTAAACATGTACTTTTTGAGATATGGAAGGTCAAAATGTTTGACCTTAAATTGAAAATATATATATATATATATACGTGGAATACATTATTTAATAGCCTGTATTATATGCTTTCTATTGATACCAATTTTATATCTCTAAGTTAATTATAGGGAACAAAATATGCGTATACCTTACGTTACGATATTATGAAAATACTGATGGAAGGTTGCATTTTAATTTATAACTCAGCAATCCATAGCCGTCCAATGCTAGAATTTACAAATTATACATAATAAAAGTAAAAAATAACACATAATTTTTAAAAGAAAATTAAACATGTACTTTATGAGATTTTGAAGGTCAAATGTCAAAATGTTTCACTTTAACATGAAATTTTTTAAAAATATATACATGTGATATATCATTTGAAAGCGTGTATTATAAGCTTTCCAACGATACCATACTTTTTATCTCTTAAGTTAATTAGGAAAAAAAAATATGGGTACATTTGTAGTAGAAGAATTTCGGAAATTTTCATCTTTTACCCATTTTTGCAGCCCTGTGTATCAAAAACTAAAAGAGATAGGGACTAATTAATCGGTATACATTTATTTCTCAATAGGTCAAATAAATGATCCCAATTCCATAAAAATTTGAGGGGTCAGGTTCAAAATGCTGTTTTATTTGTGTTGTTTTGACATGGAATGGCTCAATAAGAAAACACATCTTAACCTCTAACTGTAAAACGTAAAGCTAGAACTCTATATCATGCAAAAATTTTCTTCATGCTGTAAAAATTTCTTCTTTATCTTCATGCTGTAAGAATGTCGTAAACAACACTCATACAAAGTACCATTCAGTTAAAGATCGTGTCATCGACGAGGATGTATCCATTATAAATCGGAATTTTAGTTTTTGAATTTATTGTTACAAGATACATACTTGAAATTTACATACTATTCTTTAACATTATCTCCAGATTTTGTTATGTATTTTTCCCAATGGATTAGAAGTTTTTTAATTTCATGTTCATAAAAAGAGCGAGAATACATTTTCTGCTTTTCGCGCACGAAGCCTCAACAACAGAATCTTCGTCGATTCGCCCAACTGTAAGTTTTTCGCTAGTGGCCCAAACATATAATTGTCAGTCGGAGAGAGGTCAGAATTGAAAGGAGGGCGCTTCAGTGTTGTTTAATAAATTTTCTCCAAATTTTTGGCTGGCTCTATGGTGTATAGGAACGAGCAATGTTGTCCTTTTAAGGAGATCTACCACGTATTTACGCATGTTTTAGAGAAAACTACGGAAAAATACAAAGGCTAGGCAGAGGAAGGCGACCAGGGATCTAACACACTAACCGCTTGGAGCTTGGAGCTTCTGTGATTTTCACTAACATTCGCCTGAATACGTGCTTGGGAAGGCTCCTATATATACGAGCTGACGCATCAGGCATTTTGTTGCCTTAGGGTTGCCACGTGTACCCAGCGCGTTTCTCTGATAAACAAACGACAAATTTTTTTTTTTTTAATCGTCTTACGTTACTTTAAAGTAACTTGTTTTATTATATTTCATAATTTTAGCTAAGTAAACTATGATATAGAAGTTTGTGTAGCGATAAACTGCTGTAATCTTTCAAGAAGTGAATATAAAGTGTTCGCAGACTGTGTACTTGAGTTTTGGCGACATTTTGTGAAAGAAACAGAAACCGCCCTAACAACACATCTTACCCCAGTACATCCATAGGATATCCTCAGAATAAAATGACATCCTGAAAATGTACTGCGAAAAAAATGTGTTTTTAGGAATATTATTGTTGTTTATTGATCTTATCTTAACCGGATTAGCTTCAAATTAAGATTTCTTAAAATCATTAGGGAAGCGATAAGGACGCCAAGCGGGAATGCTTGGCGGCAAAATGGCGGCTTCGGAGGCAAAAAAATGGCGGTGATGCGCCGGCCTATTATTTTATTCAGGGGCTCTACTGATAACTGGTAACACGCATACTCGTAATAAATGGGGAAAAAATTAAATAAATAAAGCTGTGTTTATCGTATTTAATTTTTTTTTTTTTTTTTTTTTTTTTTTTAAACGTAAATTAGATTTCCCTTGTGTGGTTTCAAGTGTTTTTACTTTCAATATACTTTAAGCCCAAATTTCTAGCAAAGAAGAAAAAAATATTTTAGAGTATTTATTTTGTAAAATTGTTAATTTTTGGTTGTTTTATTCAATTATTGAGACTTTTCCACATCCAGGTTAAATTCAGATCCCATTAATTTTAATAATTAAAGTTTCATTGCACTTAAAAGTTTAACTCGAAGTTGTTTTTTTTTATCATAATTAAAATCAAGATTATATGGTTATAAGTACTAAAGAATGTTTTCTTTCAGATAATTGTACTCACTAATTTATCTTTTCCATTCTTTCAGGGAAAGAAGAAAATGCCATCCGGATAATAAGGAAGAGTCTCCTCACAGAGAGACACGATTTCGGCTGTTTTCACTATTGTTTTTCGAAACTGTAATGAATATTTAAGGATATGAGTGACGTTCTATAGGAGGGAAGAAGTCTCTTCCTTGAAAGTCTTTGCCCTAGGTCATTTATCCCTTATGAAACTTTCATTATTTTATTACCTTTACCATGTGAATTGACAGGTCAGGGCCCCCAAAACAAATGATATACAGTCGGTAACAAAAGTGTCCGAACACTAGCAAAAATTCTTATGTAAAAAAAGTACACTTCATACGGTTTTGATAAATAAATCCTTATCGAATCCTGTTTTTAGTGTAAGAAGAGGATTCGATAAGGATTTATCTAAAAAAAACAGCATTTAATGTACTTTTTTTACATATTTTTTTGCTAGTGTTCGGACACTTTTGTTACCGACTGTATGTTATTCAAATGACATATGTTAAACAAAATATATATGTTATTCAAATACACTACGGAATGTTTCCTTATTAAAATGACATTAATAGGTCCTGTGCAGCTGGTTTGTGTACAGGAGCACCCAAAAAATGCAAATGTGTTGCGTTTTAGGACAGCCCTTTAAATAAATCACATTTAAATAACTTTCTACTGCAAAATTCTTAAAAAATTGATATTTATTGTCAATATGCTAAAATAATGTTTTGTTTAGAATACGATATAGTTAACCTCCAGATTTACAGGGTTACACTAAAATATTCAGATAGATTAAGGGCTGCGAATAAAATCTAAAGGTTGTATTTTCATTTGCGTTAAGCATTTTTAACACTTTCCAACGATGTTTGAGAGGGATTATGAATTCAATTAGTCTATTTGTATGTCTTTCAGAACTTCTGTCTGTCTGTTATGTGATAACGTAGGCAAAGAAAATTGTTATACGATCAATAAGTACGTACAGTTGGAAAGTGTTAATAATCAATGTGCACAGCATGATTTTTCGTTTTTGTATTTTATTTCCTTCTGCTCCACTTAACTGCCCCTTTAAAAGTATTTCTTTAGCATGCATTCTTCGGTTTTTGTTATGTGCTTAGAAGTTAGCGAAAGTGCCCTTTCCCGAGATCCTTCTTTTAATTTTATCTAACAAGGGAGGGTCACCAACTGTTCAAAAGGTATTTATACATATTATATATCATCTGAAAGGTCTTACTGAACTGACAACGAAATCTTATCGGCAAATGCGCTCCCTACCGCGAAATATTCCTAACAAAAATTTTTAAATTACAGATTCTTTAACAATGTACTTCGCATAGTTTCTATCATTATAATCAGTTTTGTAAAAGACTCTCATTCTAAAAACCATTGTATATATTATTAGTAAAGGTCGCTCGTATATTGTTGTGGTTAGCTTCCCTAACTCCCTCACAGTAGGGCCGGGTTCGAATCTTGAACAAAGCATGAATTTGTTATCCCTGTAAGTGGTGGCGATGGCCGCCTATTGGGTACTCCTTCACAAGTGGTTATCAGTTCAGGGGCCGCACAGTGAATGCTCATTTGCAAGTACCGCGCCATTGAAAAATAAATAAATATACATGTTATTATATATATATATATATATATATATATATATATATATATATATATTACATGTAAAGTATTTTACTGTATAATAATTACTTTGTGTCAACAATAACTTTATACATGGTAAACAGTATGAAAAGTATTTTTAAAAAAGCAATTAAAGTAAAAAAGAAGCTATTGTAATTTTTTAGTAACGAAGAAAACTATTACTTTTATATATTCATTTTCATTAAAATATTATATTGTAGGTAATAATATAATTATTAATTTTTTAAAAGTAGAAATTTATTTCCCTTTTATTTCACCCCTCCATTACTATGTTAGTACATTAAATTTCTTTTATTGTTCCCCCATGCAATGTCAATATCCAAAACATCGATTATGGACATCGATTCAATACAGGAAAATCTTTCTGACTGTAAATACTTTACATATGGCTACATATATAAAGTATTGGATTTATAAATTTAATGCTGTCACAAAACAATTATTAAACACATAATAAAATACTTTACTAACAATATAAATAGTCATAATTAGCACGAGAATCTGTTAAAAAAATGATTCTAATAATAGAAATTCTTCAAAGTACATTACTGAAGAGCCTGCAATTTACAAACTTTAATTGAGAATAACTCACTTTAGGGGGCGCATTTGCCAATAAGATGGATATTTTTATTATTAGCTCAGTTAGAGCTTTAAGAGGATATATAATGTATAAATACCTTTTGAACAGTTGGTGACCCTCCCTTGTAAGCAAATGCTCGACGATGCAACACTTTTGGAGAGCACCCAAAGAGTTTTATCTGTGATAAGTCCTGTTCCACGGGTCTTCCAACGTGAAAAATCAATAATAAATGAAAAAAAGAAAAAGAGGATGGATTTTAAAAACTATATTTGTTTGAAAATTACGCGTGAAAAGCATATAATACTATGCTAGCGTAAGTTTTGAAGAAAGTTCATTGATCACAAGCTGATAGAAAATAAGGGCAGGGGGTCAAAAAGGATGAGAATCACTGCTATGGAAACTATCGCAGTATAGAGGTTTCATTATTTTATTTCCCCTTCACACCAGATTTCTTTCCCTTTCGAGAGCCCGTACAGCTGTAACCTTTGGTAACATTTGTTAAACATCTGTGACGAAGTGGAAGTGCTATTTAAGCCTGCAAAATTTTCAAGCACCCTTAGAAATTCTTTCTCGTCAGCAACACCGTAGATGCTATTTTCATTTATTAAAAGTGCATTGTTATCGAAAAATATTCAATATTATGTTTTTAAAAGGCTCCTCGGTTTAAATATATATATATACTAGCAGGCTTTGGACATTAAACTTAAATGAGTTGTCAAAATCCCATATTTTTATTAATAACCTAAGTTCTCGCTGTGATTGGTAGAGGTTTAATCGCTCGCAACGTGAGGAGTCTGGGTCACCACTGTCTTCGTCACAACTTACCCACTTCTTACTTCCCCACCCTCAGCGGGTGAGCTCGAAGTTTTGCAAAATCCCACTAATGCGTACACTTAATCAATATCCACACACGAAAATTCGCCATTCTAAGATAATTCAAAGCGAATTCAAACTGAAAAACATGTTTTTACACATGTTTATTGCCCTCCGAATCCGAGAAGGTGGGGGAGGGGGGATTTCGAATTTCGTGAAATCCAGTTACAATAAGTGCCGGATGCATACAAACAATTTACGCACCAAATTTCGTGACCACAGAAGTCTTTAATAGAAAATATTATAAATAAATAAATACAAAAAGCACAGCTTTAGTATGGGAACCCTTTGGTGACTTTAAATATTTTAAGCCATTTTTGCGATGAACTGAATTGGCTATCTCAATTGTGTAATTAAAGATCTTGGCGAGAAACGTCCGAGCTACTTCGGTGCCGAATTTCAAATTTTGCCAAAGGGATCCAATACTAAAGCTGCTCCATATCGAATCTGGGTTGAAAACGGAAAAAGTGTAAAATAAATTAGAAATATCAGACCTATATTTACAAATTTATACCGAATGAAAGGGGCGATTTTTCTGAATCCAGGGGTGCAAACAGTTTTTCGATGCGACAATTAGATTTTTAAAAAATAACTAAAGTATGAAATTTAAGTGGCAACGGAAAAACGGAAAAAGGGAAAAATAAATTAGAAATATCAGACCTATCATTACAAATTCAGTACCAAATGAAAGAGGTGATTTTTCTGAATCCTGGGGTGTAAACAGTTTTTCGATACGACAATTAGATTTTTTAAAATTAACTAAAGTATGGAACTTAGATGGCAACACTTCATTTCAATCTTTTCATAATTTGTAGTGCGAATCACGCGAATACAAAAGTCTTTAACTAAAAATTTATTTTTATATTTTATTTTTCCATTCAAAGCATTTTAGTGAAAAAATATTTATGGCGCATGCGCAGGCGTTTTTTACCCACAATTTAAACTGTAATCATAATTTTGAGAATTTCTATAGATATAATTTCAAGTTGGGTGAATACCTAAGTTTCTGCCAAGCACCGTTGAATTCCGTCTAGCCGTTCTCGAGTGATGCCCGGACAAACGTGTTTTAGTCTTTTACCCCCTAGGGGGGAACGGGGGGGGGAATTTCTGAAAAGTTGATAGATATAATTTTAAGTTGTGTGAAGACCTAAATTCCTGCCAAGCGCCGTTGAATTCCGTCCAGCTGTTCTCACGTGATGACCGGACAAAAAAAGCGGCATTCGGACACGATGACACACACACACACACAGGCAAAATTTTCTGAAGTCATTTTCGGCTTTCATGGGGGTGTAAAACGTGAAGATATCGCAAAATTTTTTGATTCCGACAAATTTACTGACAAAACTCTGATTTTATTAATATAGATTTATTTATTTTTTTAGAGATAGAGAATTTATTCTTTTAGATTGCAATGAAACAGGGAGCTATACAGGAGTTAAAGTTGCTCTCCCTAGCCCCCCGGACCCAAAATTTTTTCACCAAAAGATGTACCTCTCGAATTCATTGAACATGTGTTTTGCCATTTTTCACAATTCCGACTCATTTTCGAGTTAGGAGGGGGAGGGGGGGGGACTTTTGGAACACCCTGTATATATATATATATATATATATTTCAATTTTCAACAACAATTTTGTACAGTGGATTGGCGTCAGTGCTATTGTTGAACTTGATAATTGAATCAATTTTGGAAATCTTGTAGCTTTGTTTGGCGTGTGTATATCTCTTTGGTGAATTGTTTGACTAACTATTCTTCGTTCTCATTCTTTGCTTCTACTATCAAAAGGATTATATATATATATATATATATATATATATATATGTATATATATATATATATATATAAACACTCCGCGACAAAAAGATAGGAACAAAGGGTTTTTTATTTGATATTTCATAAAATAACGGTATCTAAATTGGGCTTATCATTTATTATTATTATAAAATAACACTATTCCTGGACTAATTTTTGTTTTAAGACTAATTTACAAAAAATTTAAGACTAAAATTTTTCTAATTTAAGACTACACAGCGCGACAAAAAGATAGGAACAAAGGTTTTTTTTTTTTTTTTTTTTTTTTTTTTTAATATGATTATTTTGAATATGAATATTTTTAATATGATTCAAATATTTAATATGTTTTTGATATGATAATATTTTGTTATGATAATAAATGATCAGCACAATTTAGATAATGTTATTTTATGAAAAATTTAAAAAAACCCTTTGTTCCTATCTTTTCGCCGCGGAGTGTAGTCTTAAATTAGAAAAATTTTAGTCTTAAAACTTTTCTAAATTAGTCTTAAAACAAAAATTAGTCCAGGAATAGTGTTATTTTATAATAATAATAAATGATAAGCACAATTTAGATAACGTTATTTTATGAAAAATCAAAGAAAAAACCCTTTGTTCCTATCTTTTTGTCGCGGGGTGTATATATATATATATATATGGGTAAGAGGAAAACAAACATATATTTACTTCATTTGGTTTTGTGCAGCCTATAAATGTTAAACTGAACATACTTGCAATTTCGCCCATAGACGCAATAATTATCTTGGATGTCCCTGTACATGAACCATTTGCTTGATATCAACGAAAAGTTTAGTGTAGCATACTTATCCAATATGATGCAGATTTAGAATATTGAGTTTGGACTTTCTGCTGTTATTTGTTCTTGAGATATGCTGGTAACAGAAACACAGACACACACACACAGACCAGCCGATGGAAACATGATTTTCATATTCAGGAAACCTCAAAACGTGTAAATATAACAAATGCAAAGATTCGAAAATTTGATCCAAGAACAATAGTTTCTCCACTATACATATGGATAAGGGAAAGTAAAATAATCTGCTGTGACATTTTCACGAATTTCTCTTGCCCTAAAATCTTATGCTATAAAGACAGATTGGATATAAACCTGTCATATAAATCTACGTTAAAAACAATTTCAACTAGGCTTCGGAACAGCTGTATTTGACAACTAATTCTGTGTGTGTGTGTGTGAGGGAGGTCTATCACCCCTCTTAATCTTCCGTTTGAATGTTGTATCTCCATTTATATAGAATTCGAAGAAAGCTGTTATTAAATTTAAATAAAATAAAAAACAAAATTTTAAATTTAAATCAACTTCAAAATACAACATTTGAATTGGCTGAAAGTATTTGTGTTTAAGTTACTCTGATAAGAGACATAAACAACGAGCAAACGATAAAAACTAGACTTCAGCAATCGCGAAACTTCAAAACGTGTAAATATACAATAAACAAGCACTGAATATTTAGCTTAAGAAAGACTTTAGTTACTGTATGCACAGCAGATCCACTTTTCTGCCAATATGCCCCCATATTTAATCTACATAGATCTTTTTACCGACAATAATCAACTTTGGTGCACCAAAGGTATATCTGTAGTATATCTGTAGAAGCCAAGATATAACCTTCCCGTTAAAAAAGAAAATTTCGTCATAAAAGTGCCATGTGTTGAACAATACTAATCGAAAGTTTACAAACTCAAATTTATGTTAAGGTATTGCAACTAAATATAATTCTTTCTGCAATTCTATCCCTTAGTTTTTCTAGAGCTGCCACAAAATTTTTGTATACACTCAAACTGAGAGACATCATTCTAAATCGAATAAAATCGTCAACATTCGGCAGTCGAAATTTTTTACGAATGTGATACTTTGTTCTTTTAAATAGAGATGGAAGTAAAAACATATCGCCAAAAAAACTCAAATGAGTAATTTCTCTATAAGAACGGATTAGTTACAGTTATACGGATAGTATTAAATTCTTATGAATATTTAATAAGATCATAGCTTCATATTACATGCACTGTAAATTGCATATGTTGCATGTTATGTTGCGTTAGAATAAGCTATTTTACATAATAATATAATTATCGGAAGTATGTTGTATTTTAATTTGTTGCACATGAATATGTATGCGTATTGTATGTAGTGAACGATGGATGTTAAACTAAAATATGTGTTGTAATACATGTATGTATATATATACATATCTATGTGTGTGTGTGTGTTTTATTAATCGAATTATAAAATAGCTTTCTTTGTTTATTGATTGATGTATTGAAATGTGTAGAGTTTGGCGGATTCATTCTAGATACACCTTACAAAAGTTTTTTTTTTTTTTTTCTTTTTTTCTTTTTAACACACAGATAGATAACACGTATTTAAGAGACACACAATTATTAATTTTATTTTGCTAACAAATCTAGATTAACTATGTATGTAGTATGATAATGTCAACTAATATAACCAAAGAAGAACAAGTTAAAACATATCACAATTAAGATGCATATATATACATTATACATACATATATATAGAGAGAGAAAAAGACCGTTCAGTAGTAATATAATTATCAGTGCAAACATTTGAAATATAAAGATAATTTAATTTCAGTATTCAAACAATTTTTCTGATCAAAACCGAAGACCACCCAAATCAAACCAAAAAAAGAAATATATATATATATATATATATATATATATATATATATATGTGTGTGTGTGTGTGTGTGTGTGTGTGTTTTACAGATGTTACTGGTTATTTTTAATTTAGTTATGTATCAATTTATTTCGATATTCTACTACTTTACTTTATTGCCATATATAAGGGAAGATTTCGGTTGCAGGTATAAATATGATGAAATATAACAACATAACATCCAATAAAATTTTACATAAAAACAAATAAACTATCAAAGTCAAAATTCTTTATATCTGTCTTTGTTAAAAAAATTAATAAAGGGGGGAAAGACGAATTTTCTCTTTCTTTGACAACCGATTGTGATCCCTCTATTGCACCACCCACCGCTGTCTGCAATATTACATGCATTTTCTGAACAGTGAGGTGTCGTCTTTCTGCAGATGTCTCTAGCCCAGGTGTCATTTTCCAGTTATTTCTGAAAGTTTCCCACAGTTTTCTCCTTTAAATAAGGAAAAAAAAAAAAAGGAATAAAATCCTACAGCCTACAGTTGAATGCATTTCACTAACATTTATCCAATCTTTTTAAGTTCTTTTTACATGTGCATAGCATTATTCCATCATCTCTTAGTTTATCATTCTAATACCTCTAAAATACGATAAATAAAAAAGAAAAAAAAAAGAAAAAAAAAAGAAAAAAAAAAAAAAGAAATGAATAGCAAAAGAATATAACGTATAGGGGGAAGAGCTTAATAAAGAGGCACAGTAATTTTTATAAGGGACGGTAAGAACTTAATATCACCCAATATAGAACGAAAAAAAAAAAAAACGCGATTCACTTAAACTATAAAAAAAATCGGTAAGTTTACTGAAATATTTATCCAGTTTATTATTTCTGTAAAATTTCAGTCAAAAATAAATATTTGTGATTCCACTTGACTTAACAAACATTAAGTAATTAACAGTTGCATAAATAAACTAGCAGGCTTTGCCCGTTTCGCTGGGCACTATACTTAAATGAGTTCTCAAAATCCCTTATCATTATTAATAAAGTAAGTTAAGGCTGGTTTCCACTAGGGTTGAAGCTTCGAGGTTCAAAAAATCATTAATCATGCTTCCGACACAAAGAGCCAAATATCTTGTCATCAGTTGTAACCTTTTTTTTATCCGATTGCGCAGTTACTTCAAAGGAAAGCATGCAAAATTGACAAAGATATCTGCCTCTGGCCCCTCAATTATCTCAGCAGGGGGTTAGGGCCAGGGACTTCTCCCTGACAACCAACCACGTCGAACTACGTCCAACCGCTTGACCACATCAAAGGATTCTAAATAGCGCCGCTCGAATCAACCTCCAACCAACCGCAGTGGAAACCGCGCTTTAAAGTTCCCACAGTGTTCGGCAGAAATTTTTACCGCTCGCAACGGCAGTGAGGAGCCCAGGTCCACACTGCCATCGGGAGCAATTTATCCGCTTCTTACTTCCCCTTCTCCAGCAAGTACGTTCAAAGTTTTGCGAAATATCACCCAAAGTCCATAATCCGTATACTTAACTAACATCCACACACCAAAATTCGCCATTCAAAAATAATTTAAAGCGAATTCAGATGAAATAACGTGTTTTTACGCCTGTTTATTACCCCCGACCGCGGGGATGGGGTAAGTGGGAAATTTTATAAACTCCCGTTACAATAAGTGTCGGATACTTATAAACAATTTACGCACCAGTCCCCTCCACTCCGCTTAACGTGCAGGTGCTCTGTCACTGAGCTATCCTGGCTGATAACCAGCTCGGCATTTCTCATCCACACGTTAAGCAGAGAACCTGGGTTCGATTCCCGGCTCTGGTATTTTTCACATAGTTGATATAAAAAACCAACCTATAAAATCATGTATTATTGAGTATTATTTCCTTTCCAAACATTTTATAGGAAGAAATGAAAGATTTCATTGATAAAAAAAATGAAAAAAAATCAAAAGGGGGAAAAAAAAAAGTGAAAGCATAATAATACTTAATATATCATCAATACATAATTCTGTCACTATCTAATATTAGTTTAGAAATTATTAACTATTATATAATGCACTAAGGGGTTCTGCCACCTGCTCGCTCTGCTCACCAACCCCCGAGGGAGTCTTCGCCTCCTCTGGACTCGCTTCGCTTATTAACCCCTGCGGGGTTCTGCCCGCCTATTCGCCGTTTTGCCTTTCACTGAATAGGAATATTAATAGCACATAATAAAAGACAAAAACAGAAAATTGATAGAAATCTCCATATTCAATATCAAATTGAAATACATAGTATTTAATACCACATTATTTTCCTTTTCTTTCTTTCTTTATTTTACACTAAAAAATAATATATATGTTTTTTAAATTTAGTACATATTTGTACATAATGTCCATACTTTTTACTATTTAATTTTTCAGTTTATTTAGGGCAATGTATAATATTCTCTATATATTTCTAATGTACACTTAGGTAATAATTTTACACTTTCGAAAATATCTGAAAAGAAAAAAAAATATATTATTATTATTATTATTTTAATTTGGAAAAATCTGCTACACCTTTACTTTTTAATTCTCTCCTACCTACTTCTTAAAATAATGAAGGATAAGTTGTATTCGATTCTCTATAAGAGCTTTGGTGATGAATTTTCTTACCGTAATTATAAATGTAAAATGTATCACAGAAATGTCTAATTCTGTAATGTTAAAAATTATCAATGCGAAATTAGAAGATGCTCTCATTTATAAATGAGTTTGACTCTAAAATAATTTTTATGTTGAAATATATCTGAAGTATTTTTAAATATGTTTTAAAATAAAAATGATAAGTGCACTTTAAAGACAAAAAGAATTGCAGTAAATTATACAGACACGATATCACAGCATTATTTCATTAGTATTAGTCACACACACACACACACACACACACAAAAAAAAAAAAAAAAAAAAAGAACATATAAACATTTTTATAAACAACCTAAGAAATTGTCAGCAAGGAAATTAATTTTCTAAAAGTAGGGGGGAAAAAAGATATCTGTAGACGATAAATTACAATCCTAAGGTCATTTCTCATTGAAAATATCTAAGATGATGTTTTTCATTTATTTACAGACGACAAACGTCTTTGTTACCAATAGCAACATTGACTTTTTTTTTTTTTTTTTTTCTTTACACCATAGATAGTATTTTATATTAACCCGGTAATTGTGATGTCATAAGAATAAAAGAACAACGATTTGGAGAAACTATTTACAGGTTGGCAAATAAAATATCTTTATTAACTTGACATTTTTAATTTATAACTTCATTAATTAAGATGATAGAAATTTGAAACAAAAAAAAAAAAAAAAAAAAAAAAAAAAAATGACTGCCTTGGAACAATCGGCAAACATTCTTACCCTTCATGACGAGGAGGACACTTCCGTTCGTAAGGAGATGTGGTCACAGACAAAAGATTTGACACCAGCAGTAGAAACTTTTTTTTTAACATATAGAGAAAATTTGCTTAATTATTTGATAATGAATATATCATGAAAGCTTTATACCTGTATGTTCCTTTATTGAAATAAGCAGAAAACTAGCTTTTTACTTAATAATAATAATAATAATAATAAAACAGTATACATTCTACCGTTATATATAACCATATAAAAAGATGACAGTTGTTATATATATATCTACTGTACATAAATATATTTGTTCATTACTTTTATATATTCATTCATTTATATATTTTTTCCCTCTTACTTATATGTAAGTTTAAAAGGTCTTTTTAGTACGATAAGTCGTAGAATTTCTTTCAGACAGTGCTGTTAGCAGTTTTTCTCTATCATCTTGAATGAGCGTGCAAACATTTTTGTTTTTATCCAAATATATACAATGAAAGTTTCCCACTGTATCTGTCCTGATTATTAGATTTTATCAAAATCGAAATATTCATTATTCAAAACAAAATCTAGCTAAAATTGTATTTTTTTAGTTTAATCGGATACTTGGTTTAAAAAATATTAAATAAAACTCCAGTTTTAACTTTAAAATTATTAAAAAGTAAAAAACAAATTGATGCCGAAAATATATAAATAAATAAATAGTAAACATATTTCTTTTTATGTAAGAAAACTAGTTGGCATAGGTGGACTCTGCTCAGTTCCCCATCATATTTATGTTCTCAGAAATTTCTAGTGCGAGACATAGTATAATCATGTTAAAAGAAATGAATTTGACCAAAGCTTGATACAGTGACAGAATGAAATCCCCGCCTAGTAGGCTATCTACCGTTCACTTCGATATAATTATCTTATTCTAATTTATTAATTTATTTTATCAGGGTCATTTCTGTTGTTTAGTTTTCATGCTACTATTTCCAATGCAATAAACCTCAAAATTCATATTTATATGAAATATTTACAATTTCGCTATGTTAATAAAATCGTAAATTACGAATAATTTACGAAAATTTCCTAGTAGAATATTTGTATTCAATCATGTTCAAACAAATATCATAAACTTAATTTTGAAGTTGTCTAATGTATTTAGGATCCTCAAAATGGAAATTTATGCTCAATTTTGCCTTATTCTGACATGTTAAGTAAATCGTAAATTTCAAATAACTTACGAATTTTTTTAAATTAGAAAAATCATAGTTTATGATATTCATGCCAGTATCCTAAATAATATTTCGAAAGTGGTTTGACATCTTTACGATGAAAATATCCCTCAAGAATCGTCAAGATTGACGTTTATGTGAAATTTTGCTCTATTCTGACATGTTAAGAAATTCGTAAATTTCCAATAACTTACGAAATCTTTATATTGGAAAATTCATAGTCATTAATATTCATGCCAGTGTCCTAAATAATATTTCAAAAGTAATCTGACATCTTTACGATGAAAATATCTCTAAAAATTGACGTTTATGTGAAATTTTGCCCTATACTGCCATGTTAAGAAATTCGTAAATTTCCAATAACTTGCGAAATTTTCAAAGTAGCATATTTATAGTTACTGATGTTCATTCCGGCATCCAAACTGATATTTTAAAACTGGTCTGACATTTCTACAGTAAAAAGTTTCCATTTAATGCACGTTTAAGTGAATTTTTCTCCTATTCTCCCATGTTAAGAAAATCGTAAATTTCTAATAACTTACGAAGTTTTTAAATTCGAATGTTGCAAATCAATAGGGTTCTTGCCAGTGTCGAAAGTAATATTTTAAAACTGATCTGACCTCTCTGCGACAATTTGTTCTTGAGATATCGTGCACACAGACTAACAAACTAACTGACTGACCCACTAATAGACTAGCACACTAACCCACTAACACACTAACAGACACCCTACAGACAGACACCATAGAAATTTTGTCATTTTCGGATTCCTCACACCTGAAAACGTGTAGAAAAGTCAAAAAACCGAGGTCGAAAATTTTCACGATTACCTAAATTCCCCATACCTATAGTATGATGGGGAACTAAAATGTGGAAACACTCTCTTTTTTAAATAACTAGGGGGCTCTGCCCCCTGCTCGCTCCGCTCACCAACCCCCCGAGAGAGGCTTCATTCCTCCCCCCCCCGCTTCGCTTCGCTCATTAACCCCTGCAGGACTCTACCCGCCTATTTGCAGCTTTGCCTTCCAATGAATTGGATGTCAGTATTTGGCGAGGAATTTTTGGGTATGATTGCTCCTTTAAAGAAATTTTGAACTTATTTTTCCTAATGCTTTTATTGTTTTACCATTGCTTTTTTTTTTTTTTTTTTTTTTAAGTTATTTTGGAACAGTATGTAATGTAACTCTATATTTATTTCCAATGTACAGCTAGGTTTAAAATGGTGCTTGCAGTAGTAAAGATGCTACTTTTTAAAGTGCATATTTTCTAGAATATGTTTTAGTCAGACACATTGAAAATAAATAACTTATGTAGTTATTGTAAATATTTTAATCATCACATTATTATTATTATTATCATCATCATTATTGCACCATTTTATAATTTATCTGTATATTTAAGGCATGATTAGAGTTCAAATAACTATCGTGGTTGCAGAAAGGAATTGCTTGGCGAAAAAAGTCCGAGCTAATTTATTTCTAAATTTTAAAAAATCTGAAGTTACTCCACTCGACAATAAGTAATTAACAGTTGTATAAATAAAGTAAGAGATATCATTAAATAAACAAAAGAGAAAATTATTATAAGGTATATAAGTATTTTTCTCTATATATGGTATGGTCTTTAAATTAACGTTATTGCTCATCAAATATTTTGAGCATAGATCATGACGATAAAGAAATTTTCGTTGTGTCCCTGTAAAAATCTATAAATACTAGACTCACAAAAATCTGTGCAAGTCGTGCAATGGTCACATTTAACAATTATATAAATTTTCAGCTTAATCGAATGGCGCATTCAGATGTTATAGCACTTTAAATAATTTGAGCCCATAAGCCACAATGATAAAGTATTTTTATTTGTGTCACTGTGAAAAGACTACACTATCTACCAATAAGTATTTGGAGACTAGAAAAGTTCTTTTGGAATCATCTTGGAACCTTAGTAGTGCAAAGAACATGTTATACCTCATATTTTTCAAAAAAAGTTGTGTCCTGAAAAGGAAGAAGGGACCAGTAAAAAATCAAACAAAATCAAAATGTTTTGGACCACCTTGTAAAAGAAAATGCTTTAAAACTATATCTTTATAGAAACTAATCTAAGTTGTTATCTCTTAAATTTCATTTTAAAAATTTCTAGGCTTAACTTAAAACTGTGTAGCAACAGTTGTTTAACATAATCATGATATTCATTACTCAATCTTTTTCACCTGGCATTAAAATAAAATTAATAAAATACAAACTAATTTTCATTTCACCTGGATTAAATTTTTGCTTAGTATTTTAAAAATACCGGTTATTTTTAAATGTTTTCACTATTCTAATGTTTTGCTTCTCTCGAGCATCTCGAAGATGCCAATTTTTCCCTTTTTCCTTTATTTTTATTTTTTATTTTATTTCTTTACTCTTTTTCTTTCTTTCTTTTTTTTTTAACATTTAATTTCCTAAAAGTAGAAAACAAACATATCTGCAGACGGCAAATCACAATTCTAAATTCATTGAAAATATCTAAGATAACTATTTTTATTATTATTATTTGCAGACGATAAATTTATTTGTTACTAATAGCAAAATTAACATTTTTTTTTTTTTTTTTTTTTTTTTTTTAAACACCATTGATCACATTTCAATTTACCTGGGGAAAAACAAAACTTAATAAGAGAAGCTATTCGCAAGTTGGCAATTAGAGTACTTTTATTAATGCGAATTTTTAATTAATAACTTTGTTAATAATTAAGGCGATAGAATTTTTTAACCGAGAGAAATGTCTTCCTTGGAGCATTCGGCAAACATCGATACCTCTCATGACGCTGAAAACACTCCTATTTGCGAGGAGATACGGTCGCAGATGAAATAATTTGACGCCAGTGGCAACAACTTATATATATATATATATATATATAGAGAGAGAGAGAGAGAGAGAGAGAGATTAAAATAAAATTAATAAAAATCGTGCTAAAGAAATTGAACAGCTTCAGTATAGAACCCCTTGGCAAAATTAGAAACTTGGCACTGAAGTGGCTCGGACGTTTCTCGCCAAGATCTTTACTTACGCAATTGCGATAGCCATTTTAATTCATCGCCAAATGACAACAAGAATTTAAAAGCCACCAAGGGGATCCTATGCTAAAACTATACGAAAGAAATATTAAGAAATGTATATAGTAACCGATGATAGGAAATAAAACACAGTTTCTGCATGCCCTTATATGGAAGAATAGATTAAAATAAGCCCCGTCGTATTAAAATAAATTCTGTATTGTACAAAATATTACATCTATTACTTAGAATAGAAAAACAGGCTTAGAGTTTTTTTTTTTTTTTTTTTTACATAACAAATATTGTATCTACTTTGAAGGTTTTTTTAATTCCACTACGCATAATAGTAATAGTTATATATATTTATGCATAAATACAAAGAACCATTACATATTATAGTTATATAATTTTCCTCCTCTTTTTGCATACTATTTTAAATTGTCTGTTTTCTTCCTCTCTTCTTTTTACATCATCTATGGTGTTTATCTAATAATTTTTTTTATTGATTTTTTCATTCACTTTCATACATTAATGATTTGTTATATATACGTATTCTTAAAAAATAAACGATCATGACATTTTATAATTATATAATAAATAGTGCCATAAATTCTGATAAAGAAATTAAAATAAAGAACTTTGTAATCAAATTTAAAAACTAAATCTTCTTAAAGAAATTTACCTTTAAATTTAACACATTTAAATTTACCAGTGAAAGTATAATTTACCTTTAAATTTAACATATTGCCACTTTTATTCAAAATGGTCACCTTTTTACTTCACATAGGCTTTAAGTCTCTTTGGCCAATCATCTATCCAGGTACGCACTACTTCCATGGGAAGGGAATTTTCATCACTGCTTTCCTTAAAGAGTTTTCAAGACTTTTCAAACTGGGATGTCGTTTTTTGCACATTTTTTCTATAAAATGTTCAAATAACGAATGAATTGAGTTCTTGTGCTTAAATATTACCCATGATTACTTTTTATCATCACGTATTTTACATATAATTTATTTTACTATCGTATCGTTTCAACAAAATTTAATCATAACTGATCCACGTTAGAGAAATATCTATATACGTAGTAGTGCCATAAGTTCTGATACAATTATAAAGGAATTAAAATAAAAATCTTTGTAATCAGATTTAAAAATAAATCTTCTTAAAGTTTTATTTTACCTTTAAATTTAATATATGGCACCTTTTATTCAAAATGATCACCTTTTTACTTCCCACGGGCTTTAAGTCTCTTTGGCCAATCATCTATTGAGATACGTACTACTTCAATGGGAATTTCCATCACTGCTTTCCTTAAATAGTGTTTAAGACTTTCAAACTGGGATGTCATTTTTGGCACACTTTTGCCTCCAACACTGACCACAGTTTACAGTCAAGTGGATTCAAATCTGGATTGCTCGAAGGCCAATCTTTGGCTTCTATGAAGTCTGGCACATTCTCTTTCAACCACACTGGGTCGTCTTCGCTTTATGAGCAGCAGCGTTGTCCTGTTGAAAAGTCCAGCGGGGGCTGCTTTCTGTTCATTCGTGTTCATTGAACAAGTTTATGTCCAGGGGCTTCACTATTGGTTCTAAGATAGTGTCTTGATAAACTTTGTCGTGTTTTTCACTCCTTTCTTGCAAAAAAAATATATCTGTGAATTTTTTTCTTCTCTTTAGCTTCTTGAGCAGTCCTTGTGTATACATGGCACGGTCATAGTCATTCTAGCAGTTGAAAAATTCTTCAACGTCAAAACTTTTCTTGCCGGTAAACAGAATTCTTCTGTGACCGTTATGAGCGTACCGTCGCAACAGTACTTTTACTTTAAGAATCTTCTGGTACTTTAATTTATTTGTAAGAAGTTAACCTCTTAATCTATAAGATCGAATCCTGCAGACAATCTTTAACGATGAAATTAAAAATATTATTTTATCATCTGTTGCTTTTGTATCACAGCAGACGATCTCAAATTTTTGTATCAGAACTTATGGCACAACTAGGTATATTTTTTATCTATCCGTTTATAAACAATTTTAAAATTTAAAATTTCTAAAAATTTTTTTGCGTCTGATTAAAAAATTTGTAAAGAATAATGGAATGATAACACAAGTTGCATGTTGTATATGTCAACAAATACACGTGTAATAGCGTCTCATATTCGCACACGATTTTACGAGCTTCGTTTAGTATAAAATGCATACTGATGAACCAATCCTTCAAAAAAAATCCTGTTGTGATAAAGATTGTAATTTGATTTAATCATTTTTGTGTTATAAAAATCGGGTATAAATCTGTTTCTAAAGCATGAATGACTGATTTTTATAGTTGTTATATATTTAAGAGGAGCTTGAACAGAGTTTGGAACGCATATAGGCGTCTTTTAATAAAACTTTGTTACGCTTACGTTTTAGTTGATACTGTGTTAGAATTTTAACTTATTCACGAGTTAAATAAATAAATAAAATAAAAAAGGTTTTTTTCCCCATAACATTTGTTAAATTATTATATTTTACAGTAACGTTATCTAAATCCTCATCTTTCTAAATTAATTTTTACGCAACTTCATTTAGTTATTTATTTAATACATTTCTATAAAATATTGCTCGGTCGGAAAGATTTTACGCGAGTCTTTCCTCAGTTTGATACGTTACTGCTTTTTTCTCCAATAAATTTGTTTTGTTATTTTTTATGGCTTAGGTTACATAAGTTTTCTGAAGAAACAGAGAAGAAGGTTGCTTAAAAACGTTTGAAAAATCGTGTTTCTTCTGATAATTGCAAAAAAATTGTCTTTCTTTCGGCATTTAGTGATATAATTCAGTCAGATAAAAATCATCAGCATTTATAATGGAAAATAATTTAATAATTTAAAGAATTTGTATTGAACGAATTTTATGTAAAATTATATAGAAGAAAGTCATGTCGACACATCACACTAGTTTATTTAGTAATTGTATTTACCACGTGTCTTTTTTTTTTTTTTTTTTTTTTTTTACTTTTAGATAATGAATATACCTTTTAATAAATAATAAATATATATAAATATGATTTTGATATTTATGATAAGAGAAAAGAATTTTCTTTTAAAGTTAATCTATTTACTCAGTACAAATCTTGTTTACATAAAACCATCTATAAAAATATTCTAATTAACTTCCTCTATAGAATAAAACATCTATGTTCTAATAAACATAAAAGTAAAAACGTTAAATCTATATGTAATCAAGCTAGAGTTTATGGTTATCCAAAATTTCTAGTAAATTCAATTATTAAATCATATTTCTGATTTAATCATCTTACCTTGTCTATGGTGTTTGCATATTAATAAAATAAAAAAAAAGTGCATTTTTGCATTTTTATCAAAAAAAAATATATATATATATATATATAAAATAAAAGACAATAAAAAATGTGGAGGATGGGTGGGCAGATGCTTGATTAAGGAGGATGGGTGGTGTTGTTAGGCTGGATGGTTGGGAGGGATTGTGATTCTCGCGTATTTATATGTGTGTTTGCTTTACAGATTCAAAATAAAAAATAAAATAACATAAAAAAAAACTGTAATTCTATAAACTTTAATATTAAATTACTGACTCTCCACTAACTTAATTTATCCAAAGAAACATTTATCATATGTACAAAAAAAAAATAAAATAAAATAAAATAAAATAAATAAATAAATAAATAAATAAATAATAATTATAATTAACCTCAATTTTAAATATTTATTTAGTAAATTAACCTCAATATTAATTACATATTGCTTTGTGTTCCTTTATTATTATATTATTGATTTTCGATTTTCAACTTAGTTAATTTGTCCAAAGAAAAATATAACAAATCTACATTTAAAAAAATATATTAATTAATAAATTAACCCCAATTTCACTACATATTGCATTGTGCTCTTAAATTAACTCTAAATTGAATTTTACATGATAGCATTTGATTAGATTTTATTCAGCACACACACATTATAAATAATAATAATTATTTAAAAAAAAAAAAAAAAAAAAAAAATAGGGTTATTACTTTTTTCAAACTACACAAGATGGCGTTACTTACTCAATGTACTGATTTCTATGTTTCAATAAAATGACACTTTGAATTTTATGCATTATCGTAAATTAAGCTAATCTCAATTTTAATCAAAATTTAATTTTAAATTATCACTTTTAGGTTAATCATTAAAATCAAACAGTTCACTCAACTTTATCGTTCAGTTGATTAATACAAATTCAAAAATAAATTAATCGTTCAGTTATTTAATACGATTCCAAAATTAACAGTGAATCTAACTGTATACAGCCACATGTATTTCTCGTGTTCTGGTTTTACGTGCAAGGGTGCAAGCTACTTATACAAGTTTTTCATGTGTAATGTATGTTATACTTTACTTTTATTAATTATTACTAGTATTTCATTTAACTATTTTTATTAGTACTTCCATTAATAATATTTAATATGCTGTATGAATCAAAATGTTTGATTTTCATAAGGTTTTCACATCTCCTTTCAGTTTAATTTTCTCTTTTTTGGTGGTGTTATAGTGTGTAGCTTGTTGTAAATATTTAGCAATGTGCATACAACAAGACAGAAATAACACCTACTTTACATGCAACATTCATTCTACACCCTTGAAAACGTAATGAATTTGCATGTTTCAATTTATGGATGTTTGATAGTCACAATCTCTTTATGAATTTTTCTGTTTTATCTTTTTCAATGTTTCTTGTTTTCATCTATTCAATGTTTGAAAAGGTTTTCAATATATAAATGTATACATACACACATACATTGTTTAATGTGAATTTACATTTAAAATTACCTTTTATATTTAACGATATAGTATATTACAGCAGGGGGTTTTAAACTGGTTAAGAGCAATGCGAAATATTAAAACAAGAATGTTTAAAACTTTATGACGTGAAAAGATTTAAGTTGCACATGATCCGTCAAATTTTGACGGGTATTAACTAGTATGTGGTTTATTATACACATTAGAATTAAGACCTAACAGATAAATTGGGTTCAAAGATTTAATATATTGGGATTCAAGTAAAAAGACGTTCATTCAAATTTTTCTTAATATTTAAGATTGTTGTAATAGTTTTATTAAAACCATGTTGGTAAAAGTGATTAAACTCAAAATTGTTGGTAAGGTCACGTGATTTTTTTAAATATCTGATCGATGTAAGTTGATATGAACAATATATTCCGTATTACGCAAGTTGCATTTAATAGAATACATAATATTCACAAAAGGTACAAAAGCTAACTACATCTGTAAGATTGACATTTAATTGAGATTTTTCAGCAAGTGGAGATGTTAACAACTTGAGGAGCTATATTTTTTAAAAATAAGATTATGATGTGGAGGATTATATAGGTAACACAATGACGATCCAGAGAAATCCATGGGGAGCGTGGGGCTAGTTGTAACAGGGGTAAGAAGCAGCGCGCAATTTATGAAACAGTTTGTTACATTTTAATTAAATATTCCGATAAACATAATTCTTATGACGCGCTTTATTATGTAAGCACAATTAGTGTCCTGCAAAAATGGTTAATGAGCGGTTCTGTACACGTGCTTCATTTTAGCTAGTTAGTGGAAAAAACATATTTCGTAAATTTTGATTAAAGGTACATTAATTTGTATTTTATAGAAGTGTTTATAGCTATTTATTTAGTCTCTGTGTTGAGTTATAAAATGCAAGTTTAATTTTTTGTATAAATTGTAATATGAAAGAAATATGTTAAATAAATAAATAAATAAATAAATATAATAAATAAATAAATAAAATAAAATAAATCAAATTGTAACGTTGATGTAATTAGGCATTCTATTTTAAATGTTAACAAGTAAATTAATTATTCTGTTCTTTATTCTATGAATAAAGATAATTACTATCTTGTTTTATAATGAGGAACTGTAAAAAGAAGTCTGAAAAAGCTTTAAAGGGTCATATATGATTTGGCTACAGCTGAAATATTCAAGAAAGGTACAAATATTAGACACCATCACCCGAAAAAAAAAAAAAAAAAAAAAAAAAAGCATTTAAAAAATATTTTGAAGATATAAATAAAAAGTAACACAAACATTAAGAGAAAGAAAGAAATAAAAAGATTAAAGGAATAAATAAATAAATAATAAAACGGAAGGATAAAAATATCAATAAAATGATTTTAACTCCAGATATAAATTCTGAATCGAAGGTGTGGTTTTACTTTGCTTCTGAAGATGCCTACAACCAGGGATCGTAATCTCCGCCTTTCTTTTTTTCAGAACACTTTCATAAGTGAGAAATTCCTGTCTTTTTTGCGACTATTATTTTTATACCATATAACTTCTATCCTGTTTAATCTCAACATATTACTTTAAAAATATAATAAAAATTTCTCTAAGAAAAAAGGCGGAATTTTCTCATCCTTGAAAGTGTCCAAAAAGAATATATATATATAAAGGCGGGGACTACGACCCCTGTTGCTGTTTCTCTGAGGCAGAAGATTGGGTATAATGCTTAATAAATAAAGTGGTACGGAATAAAGGCGGGGCTAAAAGTACTTCGGAATAAATTAACACATTGGCAGCTATGTATATTGATTAGATATTTAATTTTCTCTTAATTTTACTATAACCCATTTGATATAATTCATTGTTACTATACCAAGAAGGTATAATTTAATATTACTTATTTCTTTCTTTCTTTTCTTTTTTTTTTTTTTTTGTTAAATTTATAAATGATTGATAGCAAAAACATTTTGAAATATTGTCGTTTTTTACTGTTACCATTTCTCTCATAACTGTTACAATTTGCCCCAAGTCCAAGGCAAATTGTAACAGGCAGATAATTTTGAAAAAATATTTTTTGTGCTAAAATTAGCAAAATTAACGAATATATATATATATATATATATTATGAATATGATAGATGAATATGTATGCTATGGAAAAGAGCAATCATAAACAGGAAAAATAGGAAAATTACCTTATTTGCTAACTCTGATATCAATACACAAAAGCTGGATCAAATATGTGAAAACAATCCTGAGCCTGTCGTTCTTTTGGGAGATTTCAATGCAAAGAGTCCCACCTAGGGCTCAACTGTCTTAGATCTAAAAGGTGAACAAATTGAGGATTTGCTTATCTACGTTAGATTTACCATCTTAAATGATACACAGCCAACCTATCGTTCCAGGACAACAGGAACAGAGTCAGCACTTGACCTTACTGCAGTAAGTTACCAATTATCTTCCCAGTGTAGTTGGACAGTTTTAAAGAATGCCATTAGTGATCACAGACCAATCGTCACAGGTCTGGTTTACACCTTGAAGCAAACAAAGAGATCATGGAACTTTCGCAAGGCAGATTGGACCAATTTTACCCTTCTTCTGGACGAACTATGCAAGGGTGCGCCAACTAACATAAACCTAGAAGATAAACTGAAACTGTTGTATCAAAACATTACACTAGCAGCTAAAAGGAATATTCCAAGAGGAAATAGGAAAAAGCAATGGATTCCTTACTGGAAAGACGCTCAGATCGACTCCCTAATAACTGAGAGAGACATCTTAAACGAAATCCTTAAAACAAATAGCACTGCAGAAAGCAGGAAGAGACTTTCCGAAATTACAGAGAGTGTAGAGGAGAAAATAGCTGAATGCAAGAGTCTTAAGTGGGCAGAATTCTGTACTTCTCTTGACCCCCAAAAAGATGCTAAACACTGTAAAATCGTCAAAGCCTTGAATTTTGGCCTAAATGACACAAATGCTCAAACTTCAAACATCATTCAGTCTTCAAAAGATATTGCTAACACTAATAAGAAATCAGTAAATCTGTTAGTAAATTATTACTCAGAGATGAGCAAACTCGATTTTCAAGCTGAAGACAAAAATTTCAATAAAACTGTTAGAGGAATACTATTAAAATCCAGAACGTACAAAACCATCAACAACTTCTCCAGACCTGTTGATAAGAAAGAATTGAATACAGCTATGTAAATCACCTGGTAACGATCTAATTTTCGGTGAGATGATTAAAAACTTTGGAGAGACGGCCAGAGACTTTTTCCTTGACATAATTAATGCATCATGGTTAAAGAGGAAAACTACAGAAAACATGGAAAACTTCTATCATAACTCCTATTCTTAAACCCGGAAAATCTGCAGAGGAATGCAAAAACTATAGACCTGTTGTACTTACTAGCATCTTATGCAAGGTCACGAAGCGAATTGTACATAACAGATTGTTGACAGAACTCTTAAAGGGAAAGAAATTAAACTCTTATCAAACGGCCTACAGGAAACAACATTCGACTGAAAACGCACTCTTTATGCTCTGCCAGTCTATCATTGATGGCCTGCAGACCAAACCACATAAAAAGACTACCGTGGTCTTCCTTGACATGACCTCAGCCTTTGACACTGTTTGGAGAGGGAAACGAATACAAACTGCTCATGAAATGGGTATCCAGGGTAATGCCTTAATCTGGATATCAGACTTCCTCAAAAATAAGAAAATTAAAGTGCGTTTCAACGGTGTCTACTCGAAAGAAAGAAGGACTTGGGGTGGTGTGCCACATGGATCTGTCCTCAGCCCACTGTTGTTCCTCATCTATGTCAGTAACATCCACATGCACCTTCACAAAGAAACAAAAGTAGCTTGGTATGCTGATGACATTGCCATTTGGCATTCGGACACGAGTCTTGAGCAGTCTAAAAGATCTCTTAATTGCTCCCTAGAAGGAATTTTGGAGTGGTCAAACTCCCGAAAGGGGAAAACCCACAAAAAACATCGTACATCATCTTCTCAACAGATAGAAAACACAGGCACTATTCTCTTCAAACTTAGTTCTAAACAATCAGCCCTTAACAAAGACAGAAAATCCTATTTATTTCGGACTTACTCTAGATGCTGAACTACGTTTCACTGAACAAATGAAGAAATGTGCCAATAAATCACTCAAAAAATTAAGAATCTTGAAAAGCCTTCGCGGTACAAATTGGGGAGCATGCCCCAAAACCTTAAAAACTACCTACACCACTTTCATTCGACCAGTTATGGAATATGCTTCGTCCATCTGGACTTGCGCCTCGACTTCAGCACTTAAGAAGATTGATAACATACAGGCAAAAGCCTCAAAGATTATAATTGGTGCTGTCTCTTCCACAGATAACGTTAAATCCCAACAGGAATGTGGTCTCCAGTTACTTGAGAATAGAAGAAAATGTAGTTTCATCAACTTTACCAACAATGTGAGGAGGAACATGTTAGCAAAAAAAACCTTTTTGAAGTGGAACGAAAATACAAGACTCAAACGATCCTCCACCTTATGACCTAATGGTCAGGCAGCAAATTGGACTAGGGCATAACACACATAAAATTCTGCAAGAGCCATTTTTGTCTTCGACTCTTCCGGAAAAAAACAAAATTATAATTTACCTTCTCGAACCGTGTTCCAAAAAAGAAGTACCTTCGGCTATTAAAACAAAAGGTGATAAAACCATTTCCTCGTATTCAAGAGAAAATTTTGTCTTTGCCTTCACTGACGGTTCCTCAGATGAAACTCTAGATAACGGAGGAGCTGGTGTCAACTTTACTTTCCCACAGAGTGGAAGCACAAAGCAATTTAAGATCGGAGGAGGCAAAATAGCTTCTAACTACACTTGTGAACTCATTGCCATCCAAAAAGTCCTAGATGAGTATATAAATCTTGAAGAAAATGAAAGAGCAGTGGAGGGATTTTGAATAGAATTGTGGACTGTATGGTTTTAAAAATAGCTGGTTTAAATTATATTAAATCATAAATCAGTTTAAAATGAATTTGAAGGACTCACCTTCCTTTCAATTGAATTAATAACATCATATTTAAGAAACAATGAATAAAAGCTTGAATACATACACAAAATAGAATATAAACGTGAATTATTGACTTTATTTCAGCTCATACGTTAGAATAGACTTTTTCCAGCTTACCGCAAGAAATCACAACAAAAAGAACAAACTAGAATAGGTCTGCAGAAAAGTAAAAACGGTTCACAGCAAATTGAAAAAGAAATTATTTAAAGTATAACTAACAATTAATTGAAAACATGAATAAAAGAAATAATAATAAAAGAAAAAAGAATTAATTTTGCGTTTAAAACACATTAAAATATCAATAAAAAGAATGAATTTAAATCAAAGTTTTTTACTAAAGTTCTTTCAGAATTGCATAGTGCTGCCATCTATTGTCAAAATTCAGAGTTATTAGAATTCTGAACATTCTCACCCACCGGGAGAAGGAGTGTCACTTTAGCAATAGGGCGTTGAATTTCACCACTCTGAGTCCAAATGCTGACTACACGAACTCTATTATCAGGTCCTGGATAGGTACGAATAATTCTACCCAGCTTCCACTGGAGAGGAATAGATTGTGGATCATGAATAACAACCAAGTCCCCAATTTGAAGATCAGTTCGTGGAGTGAACCATTTAGGTCGATTCTGCAGGTGATGTAGATAGTCTCTAGACCATCGCTTCCAGACGTCTTGCTTCATTCGCTGGATTAGAGTCCAACGAGAAGATAAAGTGAGATTTGGTGAATTTCCACTTTCAGGAATCTCAAGGAGTGGAACTCCTATCAGGAAATGTCCGGGAGTGAGGGCTCTAACATCGGATGGATCTGAAGAAAGTGGCGTTAATGGTCTGGAATTTAAGCAGGCTTCTATTTGACATAAAAGAGTAGTAAGCTCTTCAAAATTTAGAATGGTAGCCTTACAAGCTTTAATTAGATGACTTTTCGTCAATTTAACAGCAGCTTCCCACAGTCCACCGAAATGGGGGGAATATGGTGGGATAAAATGCCAATTGATGAAGTTGCTGGTAGCAAAATTTTGAACATTTTCAGAACTAATGATTCGAATTAGTTGCTTAAGATAGTTAGCAACTCCTCTGAAATTTTTTCCGTTGTCACTGAATATGTCTGTTGGCAGTCCTCTTCTAGAAACAAATCGTTTTAGGGATGCTAAGAAAGCTGATGAAGATAAATCTGAAACAGCTTCTAGGTGCACCGCTTTTGTGCACATGCAGACAAAAACACAAATATATGACTTCAATTTAACTTTAGATCTAGGCACATTTGGTTTAGTGATGAGTGGGCCAGCAAAATCTAGTCCCACCTTTGAAAAAGGTCGAGTTGGAGTTATACGTTCGACTGGCAACTCACCCATAATTTGTTGGCAAGTTTGTTTCTTCAAACGTTTGCACAAAATACATTCATTTAGAATTCGACGAATGTAAGAGCGACCATTTAGTATCCAATACTTTTGTCTAATTAGGGAAAGAATCAGTTGTGCACCAGCATGAAAGTGTTTTTTATGATATTGCTCAACAATTAATTTTGTAATGAAATGATTTCTCGATAAAAGCACTGGATATTTCTGATCTTGATTAAGTGACTGATGTTTGGACAACCGTCCGCCAACTCTGATTAAACCTTGGTCATCTAGAAATATATTTAAGGATAAATATTTGTTGTTGGTTGGTAAAGGTTGATTTTTCCTGAGCAAATTCAGCTCTAACGAAAACTCTTGTTCTTGAATCAATTTAAGAATATGTGTAATAGCACTTGAAACTTCAGGCGTACTGACAAGTCCAATACGTCTAGAATTACGATTACAACTACGAATGTTATAAATGAATCTCAAACACAATGCAAGGATTCTGCAAAGTTTTGAAAAAGAAGAGAATTTGAGTAGAAAATCCGGAAAGGCTTTATGACTAGATGTTGCAACATGACTTAAATTTTCCTCAGAATTTTTTGACTTAACATTTGAAGATTTGACTAGGAATAATGGTAACTTGACACTAGCACTAAGCCATTCAGGCCCAAGCCACCACAATTTGTGATGCAAAAGACTCTTCGGTAGAATGCCTCTTGAGGCACAGTCTGCCGGATTCGACGAACTCTCAACATAAGTCCACACTGCTTGTGGGACAAGTGATTTGATTTTGTTTGCTCGATTTGTTACGAACTGATTTCCTTTGGTTGGAGGAGATTCAATCCAATTTAAAGTAATTTGTGAATCGGACCACAAATAAATTTTATTTACATTAAAGGTTAAAGATTCTAATATTGTGGAACTTAATTGTGCAAGCAAGAATGCAGCACATAACTCAATTCTGGGAAGCGTGACATGTTTTAAAGGATTAACTCTAGTTTTTGCAGCGACAAAGTTAACTGAAATCTCACCTAGAGAAGATAGTGTCCGAAGGTATACCACTGCAGCGTAGGCCTTGCCAGATCCATCACAAAACCCATGGATCTCTATGTGGTTCTCTGGAGATGTTTCACAGTTCAGATATCTTGGTATGCCAATGGACTTTAAGAGTTCAATTTGAGAATTAAATTCTTGCCAAGTTTTCAAAATGGAATCTGGGATTTGATCATCCCAAGCACACTTATCTTTCCAAAGCTCTTGCATCATGATTTTTAACATGATCGTGGTTGGAGCTAGAATCCCAAAAGGATCAAAGATTTGAGCTATCATCGATAGCAATTCTCGCTTGGTATGCACCGATTTGACGCCATTCAAATGAATTTTCAATAAGTCTTCTGCCGAATTCCAAACTAGGCCTAAGATTTTTTGGGAGGAATTTTCGGAAAATTTTACATTTTGCCTAGTGGATTTAAGATCTTCTGGTAGATTTTCAATGACTGCGGGTACATTGGAAGCCCATTTTCTAAGTGTAAAGCCTCCTTGATTTAAAACGTGATTTAGGTCTTTGACCAATTGTTTTGCTGCATCAATTGAATGCGACCCACCAAGATAATCATCCACATAAAAGTTCTCGAAAATTGACTGCGCAGCAATAGGAAATTCTGAACTATAATCTTTGGCTAGTTCGTGCAATGTCCTTATAGCCAGGAATGGGGCACAGGCTGTGCCATATGTTACAGTCAATAATCTGAAACTCGCAATAGATTCATGTGGCTGGAATCGCCAAAAGATTCGCTGAAAGTCAACATGTTTGGGGTTTACCAATATCTGTCTGTACATTTTGGCGATGTCTCCGGTTAAGGCTATTGAATATGTTCTAAACTTAAGAAGAAGTTTAAACAAATCTGGTTGCAATTTTAGACCTATTTCAAGAAAATCGTTTAAAGAGTGGCCTGATGTTCCTTTAGCCGAGGCATCAAATACCACCCTCAATTTAGTAGTTGTACTATCTTCTTTCAAAACCCCATGATGAGGCATGTAAAAATAATCTTTAGAATCAATTTCAGAATTTGGGACTGGTTCCATATGATGTAAGTCAATATATTCTTGCATAAAGGCATGGTATTGCTCCTTAAGCTCATGATTTTTATTAAGTTTGGATTCTAACAAATAAAACCGTTTTAAAGCATTTGATTGTGAGTCACCTAAATTTGGAGCTTTTTTAAAGGGAAGATCCACCATGTACCTTCCAGACTGAAATCGTCTAACAGTTTTAGTGTATTTTTCTTCAGAACTGTGAATTGGTGTTGCATCAGGAAGGGACTCAATTTCCCAAAATTTCTGAAGATCATAAGTTAACTGAGCTGTAGCATGGCAACTAAGGACAGTTTTAGAATGCTGAAAATTGTTTACATGTATGACACCCGAGAGTAACCATCCCAATTTGGAATTTAAAGCACATGGAGTACCTTTAGGACCCAGAATAGATTGCCCTAAAATTATTAAGGGAAAAAAATCTGCACCAAGCAAAATTTCAACTGGATTCGAAACATAAAATTTAGGATCTGCTAAAGATAGACCTTCCAAATGAGGCCATGAAGATTTTCGAACAACAAAATTAGGAAGATTTACCGTAACATTATTTACTATTAAAGCATTCACATCAAAGATTTCATTACTATAATAAGACTTTAAAATAATATTAACTTCAAAAAGAGCAGTTTCTGCAACAATATTATTTACACCCGAGATTCTATGATTTGTGGTTTTCATAGGTAACCCTAATTTTTTAGCACAAGAGCTGGAAATTAATGATTTTTGACTTCCTGAATCCACCATGACTCTACATGGCACAAACCTTCCAGTATTTGATTTTACAAGAACCATAGCTGTCGATAACAAAGTTTGACAACTCTCTTGGGTACTGGTTAAACAACTAGAGTTGACAAAAGATGGACTTTCAATGTTGAGATTAGTATTTTCAATAACAGGTGGAGAATTAACTTTATTTTTCTCGAAATGGAGAAGTGTATGGTGCTTAGCATTACACTGTCGACATTTTGTCGAAATCAAACATTTATTAACGAAATGATTACCACGTAAACAATTTATGCATAGTTTTTTACCCTTCACAATATTCCATCTATCTTCAACAGATTTTTTAAGAAAGTGTGGGCACTTGAAAAGTGCATGCGATTCCGAGCATTCTGAACAGATAGTATTATTGGATTTTATATCTGAATTAGATATTACAGCATTAGACACAGATTTTTTAAATACTACTTTTTGTTTACTTTCAGATTTAGAATAAGTACTATCAGTAATGTCTTGCAAGCTTCTCGCTTGTTTTTCAAGAAACAAAATACATTCATCATAGGTGGGAAAAGAATCACTATCTAAAGATAATTCCCATTGCTTCTTTAAATTATCATCCAATTTTGTTTGCAAATTATAAACAAGAATTAAATCCACAAATAAATTAAATTCAAATCCTAAACATTTCAAGTAACGTGTTGCTTCATTACAGTTATCTAATAAATCTAGCATAGATTTCCGACAATTTGGTTTCAAAGATTTCGAATTAAAGAATTTGTTTAACTGGGCATAAGCTAGATTTTTTTTATTATCGAATCTAGAAATTAGTGTTGCCCAAGCTTCCTTATAACTTGCTTCAGTTATTGGAAAGCCTTTTATTAACTTATTGGCAGATCCAATAACAGACGCTTTTAAATATTGTAATTTTTGCAAACTGGAAAGCTGACTGTTCTCATGAATAGTGGTTACGAATATTTGCTTGAAGCTTAACCAGTCTTCCAAATTACCAGAGAAATGTGGCAAATCAAATTTTGGAAGGTGAATAGATTGCTTCGAAACAGAACAAGAATTTTCATAAACCTGTGTTACAATTTTAGTGTTCTGAAAACAAGAAAGTTCTGATCTTGATTCTATCTGATATTTTATACGAGTAAGTTTCTCTGTCCATTTTTCATTATCTTCAATTTCCTTTTTTTAATTCATCTAAATCAGAAATAACTTCCTCAACTTCATTATCAATTTGTTCTAATTGAGTTTGCCTTTCATGCAAATGACCTTTCAAAATTTTTATTTCTTGAATGTCTAAAGGATCCGCTTCCAAAGCTTTTATCGCTTTGTTTTCAAATTTAGTCACTGACGACCGAATAATAGTTTTTTTACTTTTAGTTTTTCAATTTTCGAAGCCATTAGAACATTTTTTTTTTTTTTTTTTCCAAGTTTGTAAAATATTAATTTTTACTAAAAGATTTCATAATTTAATATATCTCCGGCTCGACGGACCAAACATATGGAGGGATTTTGAATAGAATTGTGGACTGTATGGTTTTAAAAATCGCTGGTTTAAATTATATTAAATCATAAATCAGTTTAAAATGAATTTGAAGGACTCACCTTCCTTTCAATTGAATTAATAACATCATATTTAAGAAACAATGAATAAAAGCTTGAATACATACACAAAATAGAATATAAACGTGAATTATTGACTTTATTTCAGCTCATACGTTGGAATAGACTTTTTCCAGCTTACCGCAAGAAATCACAACAAAAAGAACAAACTAGAATAGGTCTGCAGAAAAGTAAAAACGGTTCACAGCAAATTGAAAAAGAAATTATTTAAAGTATAACTAACAATTAATTGAAAACATGAATAAAATAAATAATAATAAAAGAAAAAAGAATTAATTTTGCGTTTAAAACACATTAAAATATCAATAAAAAGAATGAATTTAAATCAAAGTTTTTTTACTAAAGTTCTTTCAGAATTGCATAGTGCTGCCATCTATTGTCAAAATTCAGAGTTATTAGAATTCTGAACAAGCAGTCATCTTTAGTGACTCCAGAGCTGCTCTTCAAGCAATTCAAAGGGGTTCTTCAGGGCTAATTATAAATATACACCGTACACTTCGTAAGATTTTCCATTTGAAGAAACAGTGCACCATGCAGTGGATTCCCGCGCATGTTGGCATTACTGAAAACGAGAGGGCTGATGCCTTGGCAAAAGAAGCAAGACAATTAGACACCAGCAGGGTTACTCATGTCACTCTCAGCGTTATCAATTCAGTTGCTAAGGCAAAACTCAATGATAGGAAACTCAAAATCAAACACCAAATCCCTGAAATCAGTACCAATAGAACTCTCCCCAGCACTCTAACAAGACTCCGGACAGGACACTTTAGGGGAATGAAGGTCCATAAAGACAAGACAGACTTGCTGCCTCTGCAAAAACTGCCCAGACATAGAACTAACCCCCAAACATCTTTTCAACTGTCCCGCTATTCTGGCGCAATTGCAGCAAATAAGTCGCAATCCGGGGGCGGACTTATATGAAGAAAATTGCTTTCAAATCGCAGATGCTGTATATAGGACCTTTGGTCCCATTTAAAATTATTTTCTATCCATGACACGACACCAACCAACCTTATTTGCCAGTCGCTAAGAATTTACTAGACACTGCCATTGAAAGAATGAAAATTATAAATATTCAAGAGTTAATATTAATAAATAAATTTACAACTAACAATACAATACAATACAATTACAGTAAAATAAAGTATACAGTGAAAATCTAAATTATTCATTTAAAGATAACAATAAAAATAATAATTTAAAGATAACAAAAAATAATTCTAATTCTAAAATATTAATTAAATAATAATTTAAAGATAATAATAAAAAATTAGTTGAAAGTAATAATAAAAAAATATATTAATCTTCATTAGATAATAATACTTTTAACGTAAACCATTTTATTTACATCATTTACAAATTTATATACACTGCTGTTTGTAAAAAATGCAACACCAAGAAGGAATGAGAATATTATAATGATATTTATTGTGCACATACATTATAGTAAGAAGAACAATTGATTAAAATTTCAGAAAATTTGGAGTAAGATGTACTGAGAAATCGCTGTTTGATTCAATGCCTGGACAGATAAATGCTGTTATTGCTCACAGAGGTCGCTGCTTTATGTACTGTTTTCTCAGTACATTTTGCTCCAAATTTCCTGAAATTTTAATCAATTGTTCTTCTTACTATAATGTATTTAGACTGCATGGATACCCTCGTATCTGGGACAGTCGATGATGGGGCGCGCTTGCGTGTCACCTGTCTTACTATAATGTATGAGCCCAATAAATATCATTATGATATTCGCTTTCCTTCATGGTGTTGCATTTTTTACAAACAGCCAGTGGCGGATTTAAATGGGGGGGGGGGGCTAGGGGGCTAAAGCCCCCCCCCCCAAAACACTGACATTCACAACTGAATATTGCAATCGTAAATTTTTTATTGGTCTAGAATAACACTTAGAAAAATCTTAGCGCCCCCCCCCCCCCAAAGTCAAGTTCTGGATCCGCCACTGCAAACAGCAGTTTAGTTTGGAGACAAAATAAAATAATTATGAATGTTCCTCAAAATAATATAATAATAAATGTACTCCAAAAAAATAATGGTCCTTAAAATAAAACATTTCAGTACAAAGTAAATGGGACATTGCAACGGACTACATTATCCAAATGAGAAATTTCAAAAAACAAAATATCCCAAATGAAAATGATTTCAATCTAAAATGTCCAAAATAAATAAGACAGAGAAATAGAATGGAGTTTTCACAAGCTAAAGCATCCAAAATAAACTAAACTTAGCTATAAAATGCGTTATCCAAGATAGAAATTACGCAGTCTAAAATGTCCGAAATCAGAAATGTTCGTTTAGAAATAAGACTTAGCCACAATAAATTTTCTAAGATAAGTAATTAATTTTACAAGAGAATGATAATAAAGTAGGTAATTTTACTATAAGAGGCCTCGCAGCATTCCTTAAATTTTATGTTCATTTTACTATATTTTTACCACTATGTGAAGACAATGCTTTCTTGCATAATATTTACACATGTTATCAGATGTGTGTTACAACATGTTATCACATGTTACACATGTAGCCAGATCTGGTAGATTTTTTATTCAATGATGACCAATAATTTTGATATGTGATATGTGATATTTGATTTACTTAATAGACTATCGAAGTTCGAAGTGATGAGACCAACGTTACAATTAAAAATTATTGGTGATTATCGAATAAAAAACCGGTTAGATCTGGCAACACTGCAAGTTATAACATTAAAACGAAAAAAACAAAATTCTTGTTGACGGTAGTGGTGACAATATAATAAAATACGAGTAAAGTTTTAGGAACAAGGTTTAAAGTTTTAGCGCGGTTTGTAGGAATAGAACTTACCATATTACAACCTAATGGTTATTAAACTATATCTATCTGTCTATACATAATACATATATATATACATGTGTGTGTGTATATATATATATCATATAGGTATTAATGCGTTCCTTAATGAAACCCGAAAAAATGAGAAAAAATCTCCAACTTTGAAACTGAATATCTGTTTCAATTTTAGATGTACAAAAGAGAAACATTTTGAGTTACATTAAAGATGAGCGTCAGCTTTTACTAAATATGGATATATAGAGATCACGGGCCAATAAAGAAAGTAGTTTCTGTAATTTTCACAAAATTGATTTGTTAAATTCAAACATGCCATAACATAAATAATGCTTATATCATTAGAAACATTTTTTGTAATAAGTACATATCTGTGACTAACAGTTGTCGAGGACTTCGAAGGACATTTCTTTGCAGCTAGTTTTATTTTAATAAAAGAATTAGAATATTCAAATAACCACCAAACATATATATATTTTGGTTTATTTATGTACAAGTAAAAATTTCATTTTTACTTGTACGCCATAATCGTTTATTGAGACACTATTTTTTCTAAATCACTATTTCTTTGTCACCATCCCCTCTTAATTTTTTAATATTTCAAGAGATTTTTCAATACCTATTATGCTACAGATAATTTCAATACATTTTTAAATTACCATAGACTGAATTTTGAAATGTTAATATCAAAATAACAAAGCTGTAACTACAATTTAATCCAAAAAATTTCGGTGTTTTGAAGACTCTTTATGGTACCGTATAATATGTTAGATATATGGCAAAAAAAGAGACAGGAAATTAGAAAAAAAAGGGAAGAAGAAGAAGAAAAAGAAGAAGAAAGATATTCATTCAAGTAAACTTTATTTATTATTATTTCATTTCATTTTATTTTGAATTCAAACAAGTTTCTTTAGATGAATCAAGATCTTTTCTTTACAATCCCAGAGATCCTAACTCACTATCAAGTACGATTCTTTTGTCCTTCAAAATTTAATAATAAAAAAAAAGGCACTGCTTTTCATTTTAATATATATATATATATATTCTTTCTTCCAAGTTTCAAACATTATTCTTTCTCAAGTGTGACGCTTTATTCACGTGACATTCTGACGTAATATAATTTCATTACGTCACGAAAAGAAAGCGAGAGAAAGAGAGAAAAGAGAAAACAGATAGTCTGCGTTTGCCAAAGTGTGTGGATTAGAGTTGTCTGCAGTCGGATCGCGTAAAGTGACACCTGTTGCGAATGCTGTGGATTATTTTGGGTATTGTAGATTAATTGTGCATTTGCGTGAGTGGAAAGAATTATGGATTTTTCTTTTTATCTGCTGTAAGTAGTTTTGTTATTCATTTGCTTTCGTTCTTTTTCTTTTTTTAGTTACCCGTGGGAATTAATTGGAATGGTGTCAAAAAAAAAAAAAAAAAAAATATATATATATATATACATAAATTTATTTTGCTATGATTTGCAAATTGTAAATTATATTTTATTTTATGCAAATAGTTTGGTGCTATTAGGGAAAAAATATCAATTAACACAGAAGTAATTAATGAGCAAGTTGTAAAATAATAATAATAATAATAATAAATAAAATAAAAAGTTTATATTAACTATTATTTTTATTATAGAGGTTTCCATTGAAATAATAATAATCTGTATAAATAAAGCGAAGTGTCTGTGTGTGTGTGACTGTCTGCTCTCTGGTGCTCGCACTACTGATTGAAGAGCTATAAAACTGGGCAGAGAGGTACCTTGGACCTTACAGATGTGCATCTCATCAAGATTTTTTTCGATATTCAAATTTTAATTTTTAATTTTTTTTTCGATTTCATCCATTGACTTTTCTGTTCCATTTTCTAAAATTTATTCTTTCATTTCAATCGTCTGCATATTTTAGCAACGGTTACTACACTATTTATTTTTTATTTCTTTAATTTATTTATTTGAAGGCGAAATCAATTTATTTTTATTTATTTTAATTTATCATATTTATTGAAAATGAAATGGTAATGCAGTAGAAAAAATTAAGTATACCAAATTTTAAATTAAAAAAATTATTTGTAAGAGTTGTGTTTATGTGTAACTTTTATAGTGTAACAATTTTTTATGTTATTCATTTTTTTTATTATTATTATTATTATTAATTCCTTTAAAAGATACTTTTTTTTTTATTATTATTATTGTAGGGGAAAATAAAATGGTAATATATTATAGAATGGATTAAACTTATTACAGTTTAAGTTAAATTAAAATTTATTTTTTATTTATTTTCTTATTTCCTTTTAAAAGAAAATCTACTTTTCTTCTATTTATTATATTGGTCAGAATCATATCGTAATATAGTGCAGAAAGCGAGGGCTATAAAATACATGGTTCAAAAACTAAAATATTTAATAGATGGTGAGGATACAGTCATCTTTAAAATCGTAGTTCTTAAATAATAGCAGATCCACCTGTCTTCGATAAATACCCATATTGAAGTGTCCGGGAAAGACCTTTCTGCAAGCAGTGGGAACCTGAACCCGATGCAATGCGGGCATAAAGAGAGCTGTCGTAGGCAGCGGGTACCCGAAGCAAGGTTTAGAGTGATTTCAAAGTTTATATATATATATATATATATATATATATATATATATAATGCGATATAAAAAAAATAGTGATTCAATTCTGTCAATATAGTGACCAGCGAAGCGAATTAAATAAATGACGAGTTACGAATTAAATAAATAAATAAATAAAAAGAGAGAGCAGATTGACAGATTTTATATTTTTTGCGAAGTAATTAAAATATAAATTACAAAATTCTACTTTTTTTCTCCATGTTTTTTACTTTATTTTTCATCTATTAAGCTTAGTAATATGGTGCACTAACAAAACCCACAAACATGACTTTTTAATTTTATTAATACATTATTTTATTTCCTGATTATGAGAAATGAGTTCAGAAAATGAAAGATTCGATTTTTTAAAAAGCATTTTTTAATTTTTACTACGCCACACACATTAATTAATTTTCATTACACACAATTTTTAATTAACTTATTAATTAATTAATTATTATTATTCGGAATCAGGTAGATGTCTGAAAACAAATTAAAATTTAAAGGGGGGGGGACTATCATAAGGCTCAAAACTAAAATTACGTAATATTTAATTTGTAAGAATATAGATCTTAGATTTATTTTAAAATTTTGCAAAATTACAGATATATTTTTGTTTTATTTTACAGTATTTTAACTGTTTTAAGATTAAATATTTTAAATGGATAAAATATTTAAAAAATTATAATCGATAAATGTATGGAAATTTTAATAGGGATAACTTATAATTTTAAATTGCTTTCTTTATTTTTAAATTGCTACAGTATTTTTTTATTATTATTATTATTATTCTTTAATTTATTACATTTATAACTGCTTCAATTTCAGGTATATACACCCCGCGACAAAAAGATAGGTTCAAAGGGTTTTTTTCTTTGATTTTTAGTAAAATAACATTATCTAAATTGTGCTTATCATTTATTGTTATCATAAAATTCCCGGATACTATTCCCGGAATAATTTTTGTTTTAAGACTAATTTAGAAAAGTTTTAAGACTAAAATTTTTCTAATTTAAGACTACATTCCGCGACAAAAAAATAGGAACAAAGGGTTTTTTTTTAAATTTTTCATAAAATAACATTATCTAAATTGTGCTGATCGTTTGTTATCATCACAAAATATTATCATATCAAAAACATATTAAATATTTGAAGCGGGGTGTATATATAAAGATAATAGTTAATACAAAATTCTCGGTAATTTTAATAATATCTAAAACACTACTTAAACATACATGATTATTTCATTTTGGAAACATGTCTATTTGTAAGCAAATAATAAACTGATGACTTTCAGCTGTGAAATTTTAATGTTTATGAAACAGAGGTATTAGAATCTGCGACATACAGGAAATATTTTTGCGCATTTCTCGTTGTGTTTATTTTATCATGTTTCCTTTTCTCATAAGTAGAAGGTATAGGATTTATAAAAATTTTCGACCTCCGTTTTTAGATGGGTTTATACATTGAAAGGTCCTGAACAGTATTTGACCATTTTTGTTAAATATTTAACCTTGTGTGCGTACGTGTGTTACCAAAATTTTATGGACGCTGTATTTCACGAACCAGTGTACAGAATTTAATACTTGGTATATTGCACCTGACCTAAGTTGGTGCAGTTATATTTTGGGATACATGGCCCAACAGGTGACGCTGTCATATATATAGATGAATAACTTTTAAGATAGAAGTATATGGCACAATTTCGTATGAGTCTACACAAGGAAAATTATTTTTAGCCAATCCTTTTTAAATAAATAAATAATTATAATAGTAATAATTAAGTTTCCCTCGTTGAAGGGGGGGGGGCAATGTGCATATGCTGGGGCATCGTTTTTTTCCTTGGGGTAGGTGAAGTTTATCCCCTTACCCGGGAATGTAAATTTTCAAATGAGCATTAAAATGAAAAACGTATGCACTGATCTTGGGGGGGGGGGGGAGAAAAAGAAAAAACTCGCAAAAAATAATTTAATAAATATTTTGCTCTACTTGAATTTGCATAAGAAAATATAGAAGAATAATTTGTGAGGGCCAAAACATACCATTTTTCATACGTTTTACCTAGATTTTTTATAAAACTCTTGTAGCATTTCTATTTCTTCTCTTTTGAGCTTTATACATCAATTTTATGACCATTTTTTATAAGAATATAAACTTTTCAATTTTTTTTTTTCATTCTATTATTGTTGTATATGATAAAATCCTTATAACATTTTAACATTTTATGTTTAATATTAATGTCGTCAATTTTGCTTCAAAGACCATCACGCTCTAATAGCATGATAAATCAATCTATAATGTTTTACTTATAACTTTCACTGTGTTTTTGATTGAATTCAAATCAAACTTTTAATTTTAAAATTAACTATTTTAATTCGGAGAAAATTCATATATATATATTTTTATCTACATTTCGTTATATTTTAAAATAACAATAATGGTGATAATATTCATAATAATAACTTCACATAGTCTAATGTTAAATTAATTGCTTTTCTAAAAGAAAATACAATCTATTTAATGTCAATTTTACATAGGCTCGAATATAAAATAAATAACCTCTTCCCATCACACACCCCCAACCCTAAAAAAAAAATAAAATAAAATAAAATAAATAAATAAAAGGGGGATTAATATATTTTATAAATAACGTAATTATCACAGACATTATGCAAATTTTAAAAGTGTTGTTTGAGAAATAAAAGGGAAACTTTTTCACTAAAGATTTTATTTTGTCTGGTTAAAAAACGTAATAATAATAATAATAATAATAATAATAATAATAATAAATCTTTGGAAACATCGAAATGTATGTTCCAAAATAATTCGTCTACTTATTTTTTGTTATTACATCATTAATTTATGCAAGTAAAACTAACAGTTTATTTTTCTTTTATTACCCCTATTCCCCCCCCCCACACACACACACACGTACACATACAGCCTTTTCTTTTTACTGTCTGTCCCGTGAATCATTGCATAATCGCACGTTCTCTTTTGTAAGTTATATAATTAATATAATATTTACTTCAAGTAAAAATTTGTTAAAGAGGTAAAAACGTATGTAATTTTCATCTTAAGTTATAAGGGAAAAAAATAATAGATAAATAAAATAAAATAGATTGACAGAAGAAAAAATAAAAGTAACTGCATTCACATTACAAACCAAGGACTTAGATCAAATCTATAAGTTCTAGCCAAAATTATAAAGTACAAACGCCTCTACTCCTGCTGATCTTCTAATGTAATAATGCATTTTTTCAACATATTCCTTGAATACTATTATTACCCAGAAAGATATGACAAAAGAATTTGAAAAATATGACAGGAACAAACATTGCTCTTTTCGAGATACGCCCAAGCATATGACTTTCGCCTACATTTCGAAGTATTTTGTGACGTAATTTATCGACTTTTTCGCACTGTATCGTCTTCCAAATCCAGTAAGGAAATAAAAAGGAAAAAATAAAGTGATGACAAACAAATAATCTTCGAAAAAATATTCGATGTCCCTTCTCTCTCTTTTTTTTTTTTTTCTTTTCAATGTCCTTACAAAAGAAAGGTTTATACTACAATTAGCTTAAACAATTACAATGTGGAAGTAATTGTTTATTAGTCATTGTATAGATTACTAGAATACGGGTTATTTATGTTATATAAATTGCAAAATATATACGACAAAATATGCATTAAAATATCTTTATAAATGCTCTAACTATTTTTCTTTCTTTTTCTCTTTTTTTCTTTTTAAATAGAAGTCATATAAATTCGTAATTGTTATAATCATAATTATAATAGATTATTAGTGCCCGAATTATTTAGATTATAAAAATTGCAAAACGTGTGTTAAAATTATTATTCTTTTTTCAATTCACTAAAAATTTCCCCCTATCTTTATTTAATATAATTCGTATAATTTCGTAATTGTTTATGAATCATAATTATGTATAGATTTTTAGAATTCGTGTTAGACTATAAAAAATGCAGAATATGCACGACAAAATATGCATTAAAAAATGTTAAGTTGTGTTATGTGTAAGTATGCTTAACAAATTTCTGCTATCTATAAATATGAGATATATTCAATATTTACAGATGCGCAAAAAAAAAAAAAAAAAAAAAAAAAAAAGGATAGGGTAGGTGCTCCAGTGATTGGCATGCTCCAGTAATTGACATCTATCCCAAAATAATTAATGAATAATAAAAATAATAAAATCATATATTTCACATACAAGAATTTTAAAATTTTATGTCAAACACTGGAGCATAGGGTGCTAATAACTGGTGAAATGAATAACTAGCAGTGTCAATCACTGGTACACTTATACTATATAGGTTTCATAAAAAAAAAAAAAAAAATAATAATAATAAGACTGCCCCCCCCCCCCCAAAAAAAAAAAAAAAAAAAAAAAAACAGATAAATTTAATTTTTTATTTTCGCTTATGATTTAAAAGTAAAAAAAAAAAAAAAAGATAGGAAAAATAAAAATATTTCCGTAAAATTATTTTAAATTAGTACAATATTTTAAAATGAATAAAAACGTTTTATAATCTACGTGGTTGTTGGTGGTTGATTGGGTTTAACGTCACACTAGTACTGCGCAATGTGGGTAATTGGCGATGGTCTGGAACGCACCCTAAGGATTATCCGGAGATATGTTATTACAATTTTCTGTAATTTAGGAACAATGATAACGTGTATCTGAAATAGTACTTTTTCAAGAATAGAATTCAGTATTTTTTGTATTGAAATCTGATTGCACATGTCCGTATTTTACAGTTATTCTTTCGCTAATTGAAATGAACACGAAATGTTTGTAAGGCTTCAAATAAATCATAATGGCTTTTAAAATTATAATATTTAAGTTAATTTTATAGACACAATAATTCACTTTTCATTTTCAATAAAAGTTCTTTTATAAAGTGAAATGGTCACAATTTTATCAGTTCATTAATTATTGCAGATTTATTTAACTACACTGGGCCTCCAAAAGTTATGGTACAACCTGTTTTCTCGTTTTCTTCTTTTGCGCCTAATTTAAAAACAAATGAGCATATAAATACAAAATTTGGATGGCACATACGTTATCAAATTATTAACCGAATTTTATATAACTTTAACACAAATAATAATTTGTAAACTGCCATTAACAATTTATAAACTAACTTCATTTATTTATTTATTTATTGAAGTAAGCACTGGAAGAAATGAAAAATTTAAACAATTTCAGCAAAGAAAACTAAATGAGTAAGGTGTCAAAGATGGGTCACAGATAGTTGAAGGTACACATGCCTCCAAATGTTAAATTAAAATCGGATTTTTCTTTCTGTATTCTCTTTTCTTTTTTCTTCATAAGGAACTTTTTTGGAAAAATATAATTATTAATTTTTAAACATTGAGCCTCGTTAAAGTAATAAAAATGTCAATAAATAATTTTAAAATGGACAACTCATCCAGATTTCATGTTTGAATGTTTATTTATTTATTTTTATTTTTAAACTTATTCAGATACTAAAGTAGTACGTTGTGGCCACCACAAGACTTTCGTCTATATTTTCCTATAGAAATTCACTCAGTGACAACATTAAAAAAAAAAAAAAAAAAAAAAAAAAATACGATTTTTTTTTTTTTTTTTTTTTTTTTTTTTTTTTTGTTAAAAGTTTAAAAAAATCGATAACTTTGTTTTAAATTATCACAGATTTATAGTTCAAACATTCCTTTTAAAGGTATTGACGAGGCCTTTCGAAAGATACCCATCTTGGAATTTACCCCCTCCCCCCCAGGAGGGAAGCGATGCCCCCCCCCCCACATGCACAACATTTTTTTTTTCTAGTTAACTACTACTATTATCAATAATTCCTATTAATTTTACAATCACAAGCTTAAAATAACTTTCATTATGCACATTTATACGAAATTTTGTCCTATACTGCCATGTTAAAAGTTTACAAAAAATGCGATCACAGCGCCACCTGTTGAGCGATTGATCCCCAAATCTAATCCGCAACAGTTTATGTCAGGGTGCAACTAAATACCAAGTTTGGTTAAATTTCATTCATTGGTTCGTGAGATACAGTGGACACGAAATTCGTGATACACACACATAGACAGACAGACAGACAGACATTTTCTAAAAACCATCAATTCGAGTTCAGGACATCCCAAAACGTGTAAATCCATCAAAAAACAGAGGTCGAAAATTTTCACGAATCCAATACTTTCTCTCTATTACATATAGAAGAAAGTAAAAAAGAAGAAAAAAGAAAACACAGAAAAGTGAATACAGAAAGAAAAATCTGGTTTTAATCTAACATTTGGATGCATGTGTACTTTCAACTGTCTGTAACGTACCTTTGACACCCTTTCTCATCTAGTTTTCTTTGCTAAAATTGTTTCATTTTTTCATTTCTTCTAATGCTTACTTTTGAGAAAAATTGAAGTTACATCAGTTTACAAATTATTATTTGTGTTAAAGTTATATAAAATTCTATTAAAAATTTTATAACGAATATGTCATCCAAATTTTATATTTATATGTTCATTTGTTTCAAAAGTATCCGTGAAAGAAGAAAACGAGAAAACAGGTTGTAGGTACCATAACTTTTGAAGGCTCAGTGTAAATAGAAAGTTTATAATTTCTCTTGATTCTATTTTCTCACATTTATAATGCATTTTTTACTAAAGTACTTATTGTTTGATAGTGCTTACAGAATTAATATCCTAAGACTGCGATACTTTTTGCAAATGAAAATGCAAAAAATTTTATAAGGAAGAAAAAAAAGCATTTTCATAAAGAAAACTTGTATATTTTACTAAAATTTCATCAGTTTCACGTATCGTATTGTTATTATTTAGACTGTACAATTATTATTATTATTATTATTATTATTATTATTTGTTTCTTTTCATTTAAAAAACTAAAAAATCTCTTGTATATATACAATATGAAAATAGCTTTGTTGAGACCAATATCCTATTTCTTTCAGACTGAACGAAAAACTTCATTACCTTTTTCGGTAGACATAGGCACCCTTAAATTTAGTATAATAAGAAGTAATCTATGTCTGATTTAAAAATGGGAATCAGGTACTAAATTAAATTCTGTTTAACACAGATTATTATTATTATTATTTTAAGTAATCTTTTATTTAAAATATAAAATATTGATTTTTTTTTTTTTTAACGTGAAGTCTTTGGAAAAGTGAATATCTATTATGGATAATGTTGATTAGCAATTACATACTATCGTAAATTTTGATTGCAAATCACTTACTTAAAAGAGAAAAAGCTCGTGAGTTGCATTTGAATTTCTATTTAATTAATTAATTATTCTATTTGTAAAGTGTGTTGGCTATTTTCAAATTTCGCTCATAATTTATGCACTTTAAATAAATTTAACAAATATGTTTTTATTGGTCGAGATTTCTTTTATTTTGGGGCGTGAGTAGAACGGACCAAATTGCAGTGAGTATTACTGGAATTGCGAATGCAAATCCATTATTTTTGACGTGCATAAAATTTTAGAGAATTCTGAAAGATTATTACTGAATTCAATTCCGAGTTTCCGTAGCTTCATAATGACAAGGTTAGTACGACAATGCTTTTGTAAAAATAATATACATTTAAGTAAAACAAAGTTGAATTGAATTTCGAGTTCATTAATCTATAGTAATTACCTTCAAATCAGCTGCCTTATTGGTTTTCGAAAGTGTAGCGAGGATTTATACTAGAGATTTGCTCTGGTTAAAATTTTCAGACTATGGCTCAGTTCAGCTCGTAGAAAATAAACTCGATTTGGCCTGTTATACAAGCTAAATTATTATTTGTTTACTTTTTTTATTTTTTGAGTTAATGTTTTATTCATCCAATTAATTAACATTATTAAGTGTTTATTATATTTTCAGATCATGTAATAGAATTACTTTATTAATTTACAGTAAAATAACTGTGAAAGGCAATGCGAAATCAAATGAAATATACATATATATATATATATACCGGTGACTTGTTAAACTTAAATAACGTTCAATACTCGAGCAGACCTGCCAATATTTATAATTTGTTCCGTAGCATTCTTAGTAACCACCCTTTTTGATGCAACTTTTTTGAAGAGTTGCTTTCTAAATCATAACTAAATAGCAAATGAAATTACTCTACCACAGGAAAGAAAGAGAAAAGGTGTGAAGAGAATGAAAGTACTTACAATATGTTATGTTATGGAATAAATTAGAAATGTTGGCAGGTCTGCGGGAGAAAAGCACTTTCTTAATATTGTTCCATTACAGAAATGATCACCAAAACTTACAAATACTCTGAAAATAAATGAATAAATTACTCACAATCACAAATATGAAACAAAAAGAAAACAAAAGCAAAAACAAACAAGTAAGTGACACTAAAAAGCAACTAGAAAGCAAATTAGATTAAGTAAAATGTACCAAAGAGCTGAAAAAGTTATCAGGGGATGGGGCATTTCAGTCCTACTCTGGATCTATCTATCTTAATTGTATTATTTATGTATGTATCTTTTTTTCGCTTTAAAAATGTGAAAAACAATATTTTTTAAAACATATAAAAAGAAAAATCCCCAGAGAAATATTGTTTGATTGTTTAATTCAATGACTAGTTAAAACAAAAAACTCGTTTGATTAGACCAGTGAAACAAAAATAAAAAATTAAATAACACGACTTGGTTTCCATGATATGCAGGTTTTCGTGACCCGAGTCAGCTAAAATAAAAATTAATATGTATAATCTTCTGTCGGTCTCCTAATATAATAAAAGAAAACTCACTGAAGAAAAGCTCTAGGGTGTACTGTAAAAATATCAGATTTATACTTAGGGGTTAAGAAAAAAATATTACTGCTGATTCAAACATCCCATAATGTTAAATGTTAGTATTGGTATTTTTTAACCGAACAAACTATACAATCATAGTTGCCCAAATCAAAACATCATCGAATGTTATTTATTTAATTTATGAAATGTATATATATATATATTCTATTCTTAAATATTTATTTATTTATTTTTTTAACATAACATAGTCATTGCATTATTTATTTCAACCCATATTTTAAAAATATATGAAAGTAATTTATTTATAACAAAGCAAATAACTCGAGATAAAAAAAAAAAAAAAAAAAAAAACTTTAAATACATTACATGACATGTCATCAATTTTGTTTATCAAGAAAAACTACAAAATGTCCATTTCCTTCGAAGAAACATCATCATGTTTCTTTTTCTACACGCATGATCAGTTGTTGATACATCAGTGAAACAACAATTTTAGAAAAAGATGTAATATGTTACTTACCATTCCTATCAATGTTATCTGCATTTCTCGGATCAGTGATTTTGATTTCCGTATTTTCTTTTAGTTTTTTTTTTTTTTTTTTTTTTTTTCCCAAGAATGGTCAACGGACAGCGAAAGAAAAAAGTATTTACAAGGGATTATTTACCGTTTCAAAGAATCCATTTTTAATTTTTAATTCTTTAATCACTAACTTGAAAAAAAAAAAAACTTTTTTTTTTTTTTTTTTTTTTTTTTTTTAACAGGAAAGGTTATTGTATTTACATGCTATTCATTTTTCGATAACAGAAGTGAAGTTATGAGTTCATGTTTCATAAACTTAACAATGAGGAAATGAAATTATTAAAAAAAAAATTTTTTTTATTAACTTAGTATTTATCATCCGGTATATTGTTTACATTTTAACTGAAGTTTTTTTATTCCAATTTCTGTTAAAATGAGTGTTCCTTTTCCCCTCCCCGTTTCAATTAATAAAATAACAGATTCCTTTCTCTCTATATATATACATATATTTGGAGGAAACTGTCAGAAATCTGTTACCAAAAATTCATAACCCGTTTTTGTAATATTACTATTTTAACTTTAAAACTATTTATTGATATTTTGAAATGATACTTTTTTTTAAGCATATCGAAGCATCTATAAAAAAATATTAAAAATATTTTTCGCTTATTATTTTAACTTTTTAATCATTCGTCGATGTTTTGAAATGGTTATATTTAAAGTACTTATAAAAAAATATGAAAAATATTTTTCATCTATTATTTTAAGTTTAAATCATTTTCAAATTTTGACATGATATTTTTAAAGTATCTGGCTATCTATCTTTCTCTATCTATGTTTTTATATATATATTGTTTGATTCTCTCAATTCTCGTACTAAAACTTTTTTTCTACCCCTTTCTTATTCATATTTGATTTCAATTTTTTAATGTATATCGGGGATCCGCTAGTAATGCTACTACAGCCACTAGCGCAGTTCTTCCCTGAGAGATTTTTTTTTTTTTTTCACCTCTTTGAGCTATTCCTGCGTAAAATTTGTCTAAAAAAGTGTCTTATTTGTTTATTTTCTCATTGCTCGTTTGTATCTTTTGTTTCGGGATCAATAAGTAAAAATTAATTCTTTCAATTATTAAACGACAGTTTTCTAAGATAATTTTAATTTGATGGAAATGTATTCTTACTGGTCTATGTGGTTTCAGTGATCTCGTATCTGTTGCTCGGCTTTCAGCTTTCACTATGTTTTAAAATATTATTAATATATGTATACACATTTCGTCTCCGTTTCACCCTTATGTATTAAATTATGAAATATATCTTCTTAAATAAAAATTTGAAATGTATTTACTTGACTTTTTTTTTTTTTTATGCATGCTATTGTTATAAAAAGAAAACTAGCATAAAAAATCTCGCATTTGATCTTTGATATGCATTTTAGATAGAAAGATAAAAATTATAGTGGAAATAATAATAATAATAATAATTAATTACATCGCAGATTTTTTTTCTCCCTGCCATTGTGTTATTAATTTTGTTTAAAATTCTAAAATTTTGAGAAAAAGAAAGGGATTCGCGATTGGCGAATAATTAGAAAGATATTTTCGTTTTGAAATCTTGATATTACTGAGTTGCCGAGAATGTTTCTAACAATGAAATCGAAACAAAATAAATAATATTCTTTGAAGCTAACCTGAAATATTTTTTTATAACAAATACACGTGTAACATTATTTAAATTAAATATTATTTTTTACCTGTTCTTAATAAAACTGTTCAGTGAGTCAGTATTTATTTATTTTTTTAAATAAGAAATGATAATCTAGTTTAAATTTTTTGTATGCATTATGTCTCAAAGAACAGTTTTTTAAAACAAACTGTTTGAAAATATAGTATTTCAGATTGTAAGAATTCTAGATTTACCCTCTACAATTGTAATAAACTACAAACAAAGGATTTTAAAAGATTGTAAGTATATGTTTTATTGTTTTAGTTCCATATTTATTTCCTTATTAACCCTTTGCGGCGCGAGGTAATTCGAATCATTTAAATTATACTGCCACCGGAATTCACGAACAAAATTAAATTAAAAGAAATTTAAAATTTTAAGTTAAAAAAAAAAAAAAAAAAAACGGCCTTTTCTGCTACGTTATAAACGTAAATTTTTGCTAAAAAATTTCTGGGATGAGTTTTTGCAGCTGGGAGGTGGTTTCACCCTTATACCACCGCGCGTTAAAGGGTTGAAACTTCAGATTTGATCGAATAATAATCTATCTTAGGAGAAACAAACCATTCATAAGTGACATGGCAATTTTATTTTCTTATTTTTATATATTTTTTTAGTATATGGTTACAACATGTGTGTGTGTGAGTCAAATTTTTAGAAATACTTTTTAAAAGTTCAGTATTTTTTTTTTAAAGTGAGCATTGGATGAGATTAAAAATCAGCCAAAGCAATTAATATTAATGACGTCTGTAAGAATAATTTCTTGATACTAGTTTTAACTATTGAATATTCTGCACTCTTTTTTTTTTTCCTTTTTTCAACAATAAAATCAAATGAGCATTTTTCTTTTTCACATTTTGCTTCTTTCGGACAAATGGTAAACATTTTAAATGTCATCTTGCAATAAAAATTATTAAAAAAAAAAAAATTCAATTTTTAACATTAACGAATTAAAATTTGCTGCTTTGGAGCTACCTTTCTACCAAATAATAAAAACAGATTTTTGAAAACACAATTCGTTGAAAGCATCAACTTAAAAAGAAAGAAAAAAGCCTTCTTTTGGTATAATTTCTATAAAAATATATCATTAAAAAGATGTTTTGCGAAGACATTAAGAAATATTTTCATATATATCTTCACTTCCCACCTGTTGCTATTTACATTCAAGGTTACTAAATATTCCGTGAATTTATTTCACATATGATGGCAACAGAAAAGAAAATGAAATTGAAAGTTTCTCGGAACTAATATTTTCAGCTCTTCAGAAAAGGCAATCAACTAAGAACTGGAAATCGATGCTTCAAAAAGCAGAGTTGGGAGTAAGTTTATAGATTATTGAACTGTGAAATCCAAACTTTTCATGATGCAATAAACAAGATTATTAGATCAGGATTTAAAACAAAAATTATGTATCGTTTCTATTATGTATCTTTTCTAGCGATTTGGCAACACTTTTCAATGTAATTTATAATGTTGTCAGTTATTAATTTATCTTAATTTCCTTAAACACAGATGTACTATAACGATTTTTGTAAATGATATTAAAAAATTCTATGATAGTGTTTTTTTTTTTAAAGGTTTACTTGAAGGAATTCAAACGCGCTAGAATTCTACATTTTGACGAAAAATGTTGTTAATTTAATTTTGATGTTTTTAAATTAAAACCGCTCACTTACTCAAAAATATTTTGCATGAAAATTTCAAAACCATAAGCATTTTAGATAGCTCTTTTGGGATTGATATGATAAGTGTTTTCTTTAGTGTAAGAAAATTTTTATGTTTATTTCTATTTGAGCATTTGAATTTCCTTTTCGTCTTCGAAATTCCAAATGCTTTAACCGATCTTTATGAGTATGCTTAAATGATATTTTAAGATAAACATTATATTTCACGTAAGTGTAGATGAACCGTCACATCTTCGAGTAGGAAACTGTATCGCTTTGCTTTAGTGGTTCGAATAGCAAGAGCAATTCTCTTGAGAACAGAGATATTCGGCTCGATTCTCGGTTTAGGAATATTACCACAAATTAGGACCTGAACCAACAGGATAAATAAGATTTGATTGGTCTAGAGTTTTTATTTATTTATTTAAAAAAAAAAAAAAAAAAAAAAGAAAGAAAAAGAAAGAAAGGAAAGAAAAACAACGAAAAAGTTGTGACTTACATGACATTTTCAAGTTTTCTTATAGAAAAGATAAAATTAGATGATGTAAATGATGTGTGTTTGATTTTTCTCTAAATGTTTCACATCCTGCATTAGAATTGAGTACTTAATTATATCGCAGTCTTGCCCATCGAATGTCGAGGAAAATCACTTAAATACAATGAGTCGATTTTCCCCAAAATATTTTGCTTTGATAGGGAAAAAGAGAATGTTTGCAAATTTCATGTGTTTAAGGAGGGGGGGGGGGGGTAATTAAAAATAAAACCAAATATAGAATCAAAAATCAGATTAGCCGTCTTTTACCTAAGATTTTTTTTATGCTGCTTCTAGTTTTAATTAAAAAATAGAAAACATCATTTGATATTAAATTACTTGTATTTAGAATCTCTTGAAAGTTCTTGCATTTATGTATTAAAAAATGCTCTCAAAAGTGCATCAAAAAGTAGATTGCATATTTAATTCATAAGAGTGCATTGTATTGTAGTAAAGAAAATTCCGAGAAAACTTAAGCGAGTTCACCCGTGTCTTTCAAAAGACGTTGCAACACTCTTGATATCGAAGATAGGTTTAATCCAATTTTTTTTCTCACTCATCTGATGATGAATATCAGATCGTTATCGTGACAGCTAAGCCTTACTTTTATTTTTATATTTTTAAATGATTAATAAGTTTATAAATATTCATTTAGATTTATTGAAATTTGATCAGAATTATTGGTCAGCCTCCTTCGTCTTTGTTTAGTATAAAAAAATAAATAAAATTATGCTTACCAGTAAAATAAAAAAGAAGCAAAATATATTGAAAAGCTCAGTTATGAAGGCATTCATGAGATAATATTTTCTATAAACAAAATGTACTATATTTTTTAACAAGCATTGAAGCTTCTTTTATTCTCTCTCTCTCTCTCTCTGCATATATTTTTAAAACCATTGCAAATAATTTTAAAAATCCATACTGAAAATTTTCACTTAAACATCTATTTTCTTTTTTCCTTTTCTTTTTAATTTGAAAAATTATGAATATCTTTGTGTAAATTCCTTTTTTCAATGTGCACTGAGAAAAAATTCTGTAACTGACATCTAGAATCTAAATTGTGGCTCTAGAAAAAATAGTTCCATGTCATCCTTATGAATTCTAGTCTCCTTTTAAAACGAGCTCTAGAAACCCATATTAGAATTCTAGAGAGTTTGTCTATATTATCAAAGTCAAACCTATTTGAAAATATCTCCAAATAGATGCGAACACAAGAGGCGGGTTTCAGCGACTATAATCTTGATTTATGATCCAATTCTAGATAATTAAGCGATAATTTGTCGCCATACAAAAGATTCAGAATATTGTTTTACCATCTAGAAATGTGTAGACTAGAAATTCTCGATCATTTCGCTTATTCAGTTTATTGGCGTGCCTTATGCGCATAGCTCAGAAATCTATATTTCTAGTTAAAGGATTTAGAAAATGGCAATTTATTCATCCTAGATGAAGGCGGTATATATATTTTTTTCTCAGTGTGGCGCAGTTTACTTAAACCCTTTAAGATCGGAATGTTTTTACCTTAAAACATTACAGTCTTCTGTTTTTGGCTGCTGAAAGAAAAATATGGAGTACAACCACCATTTGGTGATTGAAAATGGTATTTTACACTTTGTGGGAATTAGTACGATCGTTCATTTCCTTCTTTTATTACATACGACTGCTGTAGATGCAAAAATGTATGTATGTATATATGTAGATATCTAAATTACACAATTGTGTAGGTTAGGTCGGAAAGGGATATGTTTCGTTCAGAAATACATCAAAACATTGATTTAAATAATTTATGCATAAACAACCTTAATTAAATTCACGCCCCGCTGTTTTATCTACAAATCATAGTATGATATAAAAATGTATAAGGCTCCTGATTGTGCAACCATAAAACTAGCATTCAACAAATAACTTAAAATTCACTTGCGTCATAAGATAAGCAAGAAAGAAAAATTATATAGTTTGAATGCATTATGAGAAACTTCCTAAAGGAATTTACTCAGAATATCGTTTAACGTTCCATGTATTTTACTTACATTATGACACCTTAAAATATATTTTACGAATCCTAAAAGATCTCTTTACACCTACTTCGTTAGAAAATGAAAGGAGAAAAAGTGATAAAAATGAATCACTGATACGTAAAGATAAACATGCCTGAATGAGTTAAATTAAACCAGGATTATTTATTTATTTATTTATTCTCTTTTTATTTTTCTTCGTCTTTTATGCTTTTATTTGCATGTGAATAACTTTATCGCATTTCTTCAAAAGTCCATTATGGAAGAAAAAGAAGAGAATGCAGGAGGGAAAAAAAAAAAAAATGGGGTTTTAATGTAAATTTCGGGGCATATGTATCTTCACCTTTCTGTAATGCATCTTTATCATTATTTAATTTTCTTTTTTAACATTGTTCACAATTTTCATTGCTTTCAAAGCTTAAATTTAAGGAGGAAGATTGAATTAATATTAATTTTAAAACTGTTACTTATGTCAAAGTTACATAAAATTTGATCAATATAATTTGATAGGGGAAGCCGGGGTAATAAGAGACGCAGTAAAAAAAAATCCACCAAAAATTATACTTAGACAACTTTAAAAATATGCAATATTAAGTATCCTGTGTATTCTTTACCACAATACACTTATTGAGAAGTTTATAACACATTTTGATTTTTTTTTTTTTTTATATGATGAAAACAAAACCTCCACTTTGATCTTACCCTAAAAGTTCGTGACTTTTTCTAAATTTTTTTAAATTTTTTTTTGTAAGTAAGATGTTTGGGATTTATTAATGTGTAACCTTTAGACCAAGACTATGACTTTTTATGTACAATTTTTAAAACCTTGAAAGCATTCTTTATTTACATGTTCTAGGCATGTTTCTTATTACCCCATTTTTATTTTTTGTGGGGGTAATAAGAGACATGAGTCTCTTATTTACCCCCCACTGTTAATTCCATAGACCTTATATAAGGTCTATGGTTAATTCCTGTATCCCCCCATTGTAGTTCCTGTTAATTCTACCTGACTACTTTTCGAAGTTTACCTAGTCTTAGTCCTAGTCAAGTTTACCAAGAGAACTTTTTTCACTTTAAATCAAAAAGCAGTTTTACTCATTAGGCTAGACCATATTTAATTGTTATGATTATGTAAATTTATGTTTAGAATATCTATAAATTAGTATTTAGTCATTAATACTTCATTACATAATAAATAAGTTCATTTATAATTACTAGAAGTTTTTATAATAACATTTTGTTCGCTTGTATACACTTCAAAGATACGGGGTTTTTTTTTGCCTGTTTTCGACTGCACTTTAGAAAATGCGTAAAATATTTTCTGCCCATTTTAAAAATTATATTGATGTTTTTGGTTAATCCCTAGGTTATGTTGATTATGTAGAACTATCATTAAGTACAATATTATATTATTTAGGACCAAATATTAAAAGAAATGAATTTCACAAACACATTTATGATAGTTAATTTTCGAGAAAACATATTTTTTGAATGGATGTAAATAATAAAAATTAAAAACTATTAGCTGATTCAGAATTGTTTCCAGATGTCTTTTATTACCCCACATGATTTTACATTGCTATATATGGACAGTTACAAGCCTGGCCTCTTATTACCCCGCGTGTGGTTATTAGAGACAAGGATTTAATGAAAATAAAAAAAAATAATAATAACAAGAAAATTAAGTTCAAAAATCACCTAAAACATCAAGAGGAGTCCATTTAATGAAATTAATACGGGACATTTATTTCAAGTTATTTAGATTAATAGTATAGATTTTATTAATATTTTTTGTCTCTTATTACCCCGGCTTCCCCTAACCAACATACCCCTCTAAATTGTTTAATATGTTCACTCATTAAAAAACTATGCGGAAAAAAAAAAAAAAAAAAACAGGTTTTTTGTTTTAATTTTGCACGCTGGTGCATATTAGTTTCAAGGCTTCTAAAAGTATGTGCAGAAATGGGAGAGCGGACAGATGTACAAATGAACCGAATTCATAAACATTTTTTAACCTTGTTGAAAGTATTTAAAAAATAATAACATCTTTCACATTATGAGATTGTATAGTTTACGAATTCGAACACACTAATTGCATTAATTATACAAAAACAATCAACCAGAGATAAGATATATTTCTTCAAAAATAAGACAAAGTATATGTACACTGTGTTCAAATTTTACAGTGGCCAGGCCAATAGTTAAACTCTTAGCTTTATCCGCATAATTCAAATTAAAAAAAGAAAGAAAGAAATAAGATTATATTACACACACACAAAAATAAATAAATAAATAAAATAAATAAATAAATAAATAAAGTCAAATCAAATAAATAAATCAAATCAAAACAAAATCAAAATTAACATACAAATTTTCTCTCTTATAAGTTATTGCATTCAAATTAATTTTATACACTTATCATATAGAAGTACGATAAAGATTCTCCAAAAAATAGCTACTAAAAATTGCAGCATCTTTTTACTCTTTTTGAAATACCTCTTGTAATTTTTCAACGTCTATCTATTACCTGACAAAAAAGTGTCGTACATAAGGAAAAATTACCAACTGTTTAAAGATTAAACTTCTAAGAGAAAAATTAAATCATTATTTTTAAAAATGTATAATTCATATTTCTGTATTTATACAGGGTTCCCATTGGAGCGCGAGAATCTCGCATACTTTTTCATTTTCTCACTTAAAATTTTTAGTATTGCGAGAAATTCGCACAATTTTTCATTTTTCAGGAATCGATTAAAAAGACACTAAAAACTTATTTTTAATCGTTCCATTTAATACTTATGTTTGTCTTCTGATAGAAAAAAAAAAAAAAAAAGTGACAAACATAACTGGGTCTTAATCTGCTTAAGTATATGCGTCTTCTTGGCCTCTCTCCCGCAATCCATTCAATGGAATACAGCTAGGAAAAAAGAAAAAAACTTCTATTCTAAAAAATGCAAAGTCGCCTAACACTTCATTAATATATTGAACTCTGTCCTAGAAGAAAAACTTGCTCAGAGGAGTAAGAATTAAGCTCTAGTTATCTCTGCCTTGCACCCACTACAGAAACCACAAAATTCGAAAACCATGAAAAAAAAAAAAAAAGGCATTAATTCCAAACATGAATGTAAAAGAAATATTATTATTATTATTCATATTTGGTTTGAAGTCTCAAATAATTTTCAGAAATCTCACATAGTTTTTAAAAATCTCACTTTGTTTTTGAGGAAGGGTGAGAAATTCTCATCCATTTTTTCCCCTCTGATGAGAACCATGTTATATTTAACCAACTGACCGCCGCTGACGGATGTATCCGGTCTTTGTTCTATTATTTTTTGTACAATGCATTTATAATTTAAAATTATATAATTATGGATTTTTAGCTCGTTTTTCATGTTTGAAGGTCTTAAATAATAGTTATAAGGATAGTAATCATGTGCACACTTACATTTCTAATCGCATGTTAAAATGAGCTTTGTTTTAATGCATTAAAAAATCATACAGTAAAAACAACATTACAACTTTGCCCTTTTCAAAGGCAGTCTGATGTAGTTAAAGCATAAAAAATCTGTACGCAGGTTATATTAATTGGCCTTGTACTTCAAGGGGAAAAATAAACTTGTATTAAACAGCACTCTTCATTTTTCAGAAACGTTAACAAAGTAAATGAATTTTATTTCCTTCCAAAATAAATACGATATATAAAATATTATTTTAATATAAGATATAGAATCCTATTGAAATAATAAAAAAATAATAATAATAAATTACAACAAGCATTTATCAACATTTACTTAAAGAAGGCTTTTATATACTTTAAATACAAAAAGAAATTTAGAATTTGTTTCGTTGTTTAATGTAAAAATACTGAAAACTATTAGTACCATGGTATAAATGTATATTTTTATTTAGATTACCAAATTAAAAATTATTTGCGTACACTTGACTTTGCATACAAAATTTTTATGACAATTTAATTATCTTAACTAATATTTTTAACATATACGCGTGAAAAAATAAAATAATATTAGATAAATAAGTAAATAAATTCTAAGAATTCTGAAATTGTTTAATATTCTATGTTTAGAGCATTGTAATTTTAAATGTTTTAATTGTAACTGAATATTACTTTATTTATTTTATTGCTAGTTTATGAAAAATATTTTACTGACAATGAAGTATAGGACTAAGAAACGGCATAGATCCTTATTTTATTTTGTTTAAAAATACATTTATCGGCTCAAACCTTACCTAAAATGACTTTTTATTTGATTTAAAAACTAATATGCTGTGGAATCACATAAATTTCTTCTGTGTCATTTTATATGACAGTATCACTTAACATGCACAAAAATTTTAATCACACCTTTTTTGCAGTACAAATTTTACTTGTGCTCTTTGGTGCAATTTTAACCAGTACAAGCTGAGATATAACCATAAAAAAAATAGGTGAAGGTGAATAATCGTAGCACCGATTATTCACCTTCCCACTGGCCGATATATACCCAAATTAAGTCAGAATTCTTACCCATAATTTGTACATCAAAAATCCAATTTGGTGAATTTATATGCTATAGAAGCGGAGAGCCTTCTCGAAATGAAAAAAAAAAACCTGCTGTGTAGAAGTACCACCTATCGGACAATCTACATCCAAATTCAATGGGCATACTCTTACCTAATGACACATATTATGTTTTGAACAATTATGTACCATGAAATGTGGAATATAACTTTCTGTAAGTACTCAGCGTAACAACTTTCTGAGAGATAGACACCAAAGTTTGATAGACACCAATTTATGACAAGCTGCATTGTTATATTAAATTTTATGAAGATTTGGGCATTAGTTCTTGATCTAAAGTTCCCAAAAAAAAAAAAAAAAAAAAAAAAAAAAAAAACTGTCGCACACATACAGGCAGATTTCCGTGACCCGTCAAATAAGCCCAAGACAAAACGGCCCCGACACAAAAGCCCCGACAAAATAGCTCCGACAAATGAGCCCAAAGGACAAAACAGCCCCGACAAAACAGCTCCGACAAAACAGCCCCGACAAAACAGCCCCGACAAAATAGCTCCAGACAAAATAGCCCCAGACAAAACAGCCCCAAGACAAAATAGCCCCGACAAAACAGCCCCGACAAAATAGCCCCCGACAAAATAGCCCCGACAAAATAGCCTCCGACAAAATAGCCCCAGACAAAATAGCCCCCCGACAAAACAGCCCCGACAAAACAGCCCCGACAAAATAGCCCCCGACAAAATAGCCCCCGACAAATCAGCCCCGACAAAATAGTCCCGACAAAACAGCCCCGACAAAACAGCCCCGACAAAATAGCCCCCGACAAAACAGCCCCGACAAAATAGCCCCGACAAAACAGCCCCGACAAAATAGCTCCCGACAAAATAGCCCCGACAAAATAGCCCCCGACAAAACAGCCGCCGGCAAAATTTGTATGTATCTTTCTGTGTACATGGAAAATCTTCTGATTATCATATCTCAAAAAAAAAAAAAAAAAGAGATAGAACTACGAAACTTCAGAATTGAGGCAGGTCTGGTGTACATATGATTTTTAGAACTTTTGGTGAAAATTGGATAACCGGAAGTGTGTCATATAGTTTTTTCAGAATCAAAGAAAAATACAGCGTATTAGCGCCACCTATCGGCCTATACACACAAAAACTTAAACATCAGTAGGAAAAAATGGTGCACTTATAAACAATAGATTTTGATGTGTAGTATTTCATAGGCAAGGAAAATTCAGAGACATTTACAACAAAAAACGCTACCTTCCGACCGATAACAAACAACATTTCGTGTAATATTCACAGAATTTAAAAAATGATGCAGTCATGACCGTTATATTTTAAGACAAACTTTTTCATAAACAAAGAAAATGACAGCATATCAGCATCAGCGCTACCTTTCGGCCGATATAAACACAAATTTAAACAAAATTTACAACGTAACTACACCACTTTTCAGTCCTTTTTTTTTCGTTGTTGTTGTTGTTGTTGTTGCTTAAAATTACACAAGATTAAATTATTTTAGTGAAGCATAACACTGACGCCTGCCGTCGATGTACACATAATGTTGAAGTGGTTTCTGATTACAGTCGGCAGCATAATGTTTCGAGCACTAGCCAATAATTCCTATATTAAAAAAGTACACTTAAGACTGTTTTGTTAAATAAATCCTTGTCGAATCATGTTCTTAGACTGACTAAGAACATGGCTCGTTAAGGATTTATTTAACAAAGCAGTATTAAGTGTTTTTTTTTTAGACAGGGATTATTGCTAGTGCTCGAATAATTTTGCAGCCGACTGTAAATCATTTTTATCTTAAAACAAAATTATTCATTTTTTTTTTTTTTTTTAATGAAAGTGTAAAGTTATTTCGAGGATAGATTAAGGGACAGTAGGAAATGGGAGTTCGCCACGGTCTTAGAATAAATAAGTTAAATCGCTGTATGAAAGCTCACCTGTTTGGGGATGTATCACAAAAGTTAATCAGAACAAATTTAACTCAAGATGAAAAAAAAAATCAAGTATTGTTAGATTCTGCTTATTGATTTAGTTACAGCGACCAGAACTTTTGCTGACACACACAGACAGATATCTCGAAATGTGCAAATTCATAGAAAACCTTAAATCAAAAATTTTCAGGAATATTTCATTCCCTATTTAGGTATATAAAAGAAAATAACAAATCCACATTTAAAAAAAATAGCCATTTACAATTTATGAAAATACATTATGTTTTACAATAAATAATTACAAGATAAAAAGAACTTTTTATATACAATGTTTTTAAATTTTTCTGTTGAATCATATAAACATACAGTCGGTAACAAAAGTCTCCGAACACTAGCAAAAATTCCTATATAAAAAATGTACACTTAATACAGTTTTGTTAAATAAATCCTTGTCGAATCCTGTTCTTAGTCAGTCTAAGAACATGATTCGACAAGGATTTATTTAACAAAACAGTATTAACTTTACTTTTTTTACATAGGAATTTTTGCTAGTGTTCGGAGACTTTTGTTACCGACTGTACCTGGTAACTTTTATAATTTATTCCGGAGTACTGTTAACCTCGCCCTTTATTCATACCAATATATTTTAAAAGCACTTTTCTTCTTATTTCATCGTAATTACATATTGGAGAAAATTTCTCTACAATCATACTGGTGTGAAAAAAGGGCGAAGCTAACAGTACTCCGGAATAAATTATAAAATACCAGGTATATTTAAACGATACCGAAGGCAGCGGGGACCCATAATAATTGGCTGAAAGTAATTAAAAAAATGAATTGTCCTCGTGTTCTGAGCTTTTCTAAAAGTTTCAAATATCTAGCTAGTCAAGATAGAGGTCTGCACGGGCTGAAATTTTGAGGCCCAAGCCCCTCCCGGCCCGTTTAAAAAATATGTAAAAAAAAAATGCATGTTTTTCTATGAAAAAAATTTTTAGTATGTGTTTTGTAGAGATTTTATACAGCCAATTAACAGAATGTCCTTTAACAAAGCTGCTGAACTTTTACAAGATAATTATATATAAACAGAAATTCATTATTACAGACGTACAAAAGACTCAAAGGACGACAGAAAATCGAGTCGAAAATATTAGCATTCATCAAACAATATAGGACAGTATTTAAAATAATTAATACTACTAAAAATGTATTTTCAACCATTTACTCTTATATACCGTAATGTATCTGAATTTTTCATGTGATCCGATAAACAAAACTTTAATGCTAATCCAACCATATTCAATAGAAAAGATGCTTTTGCACATGCTAGAAATGGTGCTACTTTCATCCAGTGCACAGGAGATAAGAAAAAGGAGCTTTCGCGAAAAAGTTACAGTGGAATGATTTTTACTGCCTTTATACAACCTAAACTCTTCAGACCGTAGGACACAAAACCTTATACACAGTAACGTATCTAATTTCTTTTGTTTGTACATGTGTGCAAACTAATAATGACATGCATACTATTTTGAATAAGAACCATCTAATATTACATGAAATAAAATATATTAATTTCGTGACATGCTAAAAATATCTGCGGAAAATGAAATCTCAAACAGGCACATTGATATTCACTTTAATTGAAGTTATAGACATTTTTTAACAAAATAAAATTTTATGTGCTACACAAGCCTGTAAAATTATGTAAAATAAATGACTGAAGAAATATTTAATCTTTTTCATTTTCCTTGATTAAGGAGGAAACTAAAAAAAGATTCGGGCTGACACGGACCGGAAAAAATATCATCCACGCCGGCACGGCACGAGTATACACAAAATAACTGAGCACGAGCCCGGGCCGAGTGCAAATTTAAAAATTCGCCCCGAACCCGGCCCGTGCAGACCTTTAAGTCAGGAAGTTATATGATTATTGAATCATAAAAACGCTACCGAAGGCAGCGGGGACCCAAAACAATTGGCTAAAAGTATGAAAAAAATGCATTGCCATCGTATTTTGAGCTATTCTAAATATCTAGCTAGTCGAGAAGTTAATTAAATAAATTTTCTGTTTAATCATATAAATGCTTCCAGGCTATTTTGTTGGGGCTATTTTGTCGAGGCTGTTTTGTCGGGGCTATTTTGTCTGGGGCTATTTTGCTGAGGCAATTCTGTCTTGGGCTATTTTGTTGGGGCTGTTTTGTCCTGGGGCTATTTTGTCGGGGGCTTTTTTGTCGGGGCTATTTTGTCGGGGGCTATTTTGTCGGGGCTGTTTTGTCCTGGAGCTATTTTGTCGGGGGGCTATTTTGTCGGGAGCTATTTTGTCGGGGCTGTTTTGTCGGGAGCTATTTTGTCCTGGGGCTATTTTGTCGGGGCTATTTTGTCGGGGCTATTTTGTCTGGGGCTGTTTTGTCGGGGCTATTTTGTCTGGGGCTATTTTGTCCTGGGGCTGTTTTGTCGGGGCTGTTTTGTCGGGGGCTATTTTGTCGGGGCTCTTTTGTCGGGGCCGTTTTGTCGAGGCTATTTTGTCGGGGCTGTTTTGTTGTCAAGGCTCTTTTGTCGGGGTTCTTTTGTCGGGGCTATTTTGTCTTGGGCTATTTTGACGGGGTACCGCAGATTTCATTCTAAAAATGGTTGAAGTTTGTTCAGGAACTTTTAAAAGGTATAACATTGTCAAAACCGGAAGTCGAAAATTTCTATGAATTCAATTCTTTCATCTAATGAAATGTAAAAAAGTATAAATTAAATTAGAAATATGCGATAGGATTAAGGGTTTAAAAGTGGACTGTTGATGAGCATTAAACGTGTAGCCATTGTATAATTGCTGTCCACTAATAAGTCAGAATATGTGTTTTATAGTAATTAAGTAACTTTTTTTACGTCACAATGAGTTTTTATTTATTTTATTTGTTTATTTATTTAACTCACTATTCTACTTTTTTAAACAAACATGTTGGAGCTCAAAACAAACAAAATGCCCAGTTCTACTTAATTAATTTTGTATTCAAATTACAACCAAAATTAAGCATGGTTAATTTGTTTCTGAAAATATATATGTATGATCCTTTTATGAATCTATTACAATTCTTAAAGAGCTCCTAACACTGTGCTATGTTATTAGGAAGATACATTTTTTGCAGTACAATAAGTATAGCAATCACGAAAATACCATTCTTTTGGTAATGCTACTGGGAGGGCAAAGAATCTAAATAATACACGACCTCCCATCTAAAAATTCCTTACGCATTCTGAAATGTTTTTTGTTAAGTTTAACCTTTTTTTATTCTCTTTCTTTAACATTATATACGTGCATATTCTGCTTTAACCTCCTTTTGCATAGCACTAAAGATTAAACTTGACCTTCATGTGCGTGAGAATGTACTCTTCTTCTACCTAAAATAGCTTTTTTTTTTTTTTTTTTTTTTTTTTTTTGTATTCTTTATAATGAAATCTTATTACAGGAAATATAGAACTGAAAAAACTGGGATCATTTTGAATGTAAGCGTTCGAAGATATTAAGGTTAAAAAATGTAATAGCTGATAAAAAAAATCCTGTAAAATTACTTAGCAGTTTTGTATGCGAATGGAGAAGATACTTATTATTAATCCAGAACATTATTCAAACGTAAATAGTTTAGTAAAACAATCGGACATTTGAAGTAAAATATTCGCTTAATTTATTTCAAAGCACATTGAAAGACGATTTTAGGAAATTATTTTGATTATTAAATCACAACGTTACAAAAAAATGGGTAATGATCCTGTTATTGAAACAAAATTGATATTGAAATTTGATTGAAATCCGATTAAAACTTTAAATACATTTACACTTGAGAGAATAGGGTTTTTAGAAATTATTTTGATTGCTAATCCAAAATATAGACAAAAGCATACAGTAATAATCAAGTTATAGAAATAAATTTCATATTCAAAATGAAGACCAGTGCTAGTCTAATTACTCAAAAAATGACTATAGAGTGAAACCTCAATCTCAAAATGAAGGTTTTCTTTGAAATATTTAAAACAATTTAGAAATATTGCAATTTTAAGAAGCTATTTTTATTATTAATACTAGAAATGGTACAAAAATAAATAACATTCAACGTAATCAACCCTCTCACTGCCTTTGAAAAGAACAATGTTGTCATGTTGTTTTCACTGTACAATTTTTTTTTTTTTTATGTCTACTACAATAATGCTTATTTCCAACTGACAAGGAGAGGTCATGACATGGGAAATTCAGATCGGGACGAAATTGCGCAGGATTATAGTATACTATGAAGGTAACAGCATATTAAAGCAGTAGCATCCACTAGCCACAGAATTTCGAGAAAAAAGCGTTTAAAGTTTCAGTAATCTTTAAATACGAATTATTTCGCATTCCAGACAACGTTCTAGTGGCGTGGTTAGCAAAGTAAGTGGTTGCCACGCAGAAGGCACGGGTTCAGTGCTACTGACTGGAATGCCCCCCCCCTTTTATTTATTTAATCTAAACATTTTATCTTACTGTTACTTTCTCTTGTAATTCAATACAAAATTTGAAAATTTTAATAAATAATATTTTTTTTTTTTTTTTTTTTTTTAAATTTGTGAAAAAAAAAAAAAAAATGTAGGTTTTAAAATTTTAACTTAAAAAATAAATTTTAGCTTTGTTTTAATTATAAAATAAAGTAAAAATAAAAGGAACCTTTTTATTTAAAATATATCTATGCATATATATTTATTTATCTAAGCATTTTATTTTATTTTTACTTTATTTTATAATTAAAAGAAGCTAAAGTTTATTTTTTAAGTTATAGAGAATAATAAATATTACATACATAAAATTATAACTATATAACCTACATATTTTTTAAATCACAAAAATTGAATAATAATTGTTCATTAAAATTTTAAAACTTCAGTTTAATTATTCAAAAGATTAAATTTTACAATCACCTGTCCATACAATCATACAATTGCAGCTTTAATAGCAAAATAAGTAAATGGATGAAATAATCAAACCCAAGCAAGAGAAGTGACACAATTCAAAAAAGCAGTATTTGAGAAAAATCAACTTAAATATTACAATAAAGCATTGACATAAAACTAACACAAATGCCTCTTCCGATGGATAATTTTCGAGATGAAGATGTAACGCTTTTTTGTGTACGTTGAGTCACTTCATATACATTTTTAAATTAAATAAACTATTAATTACAATTTTTTCAGTTGTGCCAAGCAAGTTTAACTGCGTTTATTACAACTGTGTTTGTTTCAACTCTTGCTTAATTATTTTACTTATATCGATGTTTACATGCAACTTCAAGAGAATTGTATTATATAACTGTAGATATTATCACATTCAATAAAAGCAAATTTCTTCAGGTGTTTGTTGTTGTCAGTGACCCTGAAACGTTTTCTTCTGCTCGATTTTGTTTCTTGGAGCGTCTGAGTGCTGCACTCACTGGAGCAGAACTCCTTAGACGTGAGCAGAATCCTGTGAACGGTTTTCTCAAGCGGAAAGCGTAGAGAGGTGCACAATGTTAAATTAATAAACAGCACATGTGATCCGTGTCTTCCTCTCGATATGGCAAGTTAGTTGCAGTAGGTAATAATCTGAGAGATTTTTTTTTTTTTTCTCCCTTCGTTTTTTCCTTCGTTTCGACTATCTCCCTTCGTTTTACTTTCTTCTATATGCATAACAAGAAAGTATTGAATTCGTGAATATTTTCGACGAATTTATACGTTTCGAGAAGTCCTGATTACGTTTAACTATTTTTCAAAAAATTTCTGTCAGTGTGCATGTTACCAAAATTTTTTGGACTCTGGATCCATGAACCATGGACGGAATTTAAACAAACTTTATATATATCAACGAAATAATAATTCATATTTTTCACTGAAAAAGTTGTTTCAAAGAATTATTATTTATTTATTTATTTATTTATTTATTTTTTTTTTTATATATATATAAAACTAGAATTTTTACTGCAACAGCGAGCAGAAACGTGTAGAAGTGTGGTAAAATGTATCTTTGTAGAAGTGTCATAGAGGTTTTCTAACTGCTTATGAGTTTCTTTTTTTAAATCACGTTTTCTTTTTAATCTTTATAATAGTAATCCTATAAAATTAAAATATATATATATATATTAATGGGTATTATAATGAATTTTAAACAATATCTGTTCAGCGTGCACTGAAAATCTGTTAGAAAACGAGTTTTTTCCTATAAGATTAAATAAATAAATAATTAATTAAAAAAGGCAACCAGGTTGACAGTTTTTTTACCCTGTAAATTTAACAAGTTTTAACTTAATTATTTTATTTATTTATTTACAGTGTGCTGCTGCCTATAAACTTCTGAAATTAATGTATCATGTTGAACCGAAATTTTGTGCTAATTGTATTCAAAAATGCAATTTATTTGCATTTAGTGAAATATTTTGCTTTCATTTCGTAAAATATTTTGTATTTATTTAGTGCCTTCAATCACATAAAGTAGAAAACACGGGTAAAATACAACCTTAAAAATCTTATAATTATAACTGCAGTATTACTAAAATTTGGTCTAATATGCATAACATGCAATTTTAACAATGTTTAAAAAAATTCTAATTGAAAAATAATAATAAAAAAAAATCTTGAAAATTACAACAGATAATGTGATTTAGATAATAATATAAACCAAATTAAACTTCAAACGTTTAAAAAATTCCGATTATCTATTTTCTCTTTCCTATTAAATAATGGGTTTCAATATTCATTTCTAGCAAGAGAAGAAAAACAGCTCGGTAACAAAATCATGGTCTATGACAAACTTAAAAGTTGCAAATCAGTTTATTTTTTATAAACTAAACTTGGCTGAATAAAATATACTGAGTACTTTTCAAAAATTGTTTGCATACTAAAGATAAACCATAAATTTTTATCACAATCATCCAAACCATTAAAATAGCTTTAAAATAAAGGTTTTAATAATATGAGATATTTAAATTCCAGTTGAAAAGAAAATAATAATAATAAATAAAATAAAATAAAAATAAATTCTGTGTTTATACTGATTATAAAAGTGGGGTGTAACAAGAAAGAGATACGTTTATTGGTTTGGTTTGGGTGACGGATTATCTATGTTAGGCACCCTAGTAGAATGCCCTTCGTACTTCGTAGAGGTCTTTCTAAAGTCGTATTTATACCAGTTTCTAGAGAGAAAGAGAGAATGCTATACTGTTAATGATCGGAATTTTCAAATTAAGGGCGTTAAGTACGCTATAAAGTAAATGTATAAAATACATTAATCCCCCCCCCCCCCCCCCCCGTTAATCTTATGTTTATTTTAACGGAATGAAATTTTTACAAATGAATTTTTTTTTTTTTTTTTTTTTTTTTCAGCTAATACACTTGTATCTTACCTTATTTTCGAGTTCCGTGACTGACACGAATTCAAAATCATTAACTCACTTCCACTTTATGCGTTGTCACGTCAGCTGTTAAAGAATCAGAAATAAAGTTTAAGTTAGCTGTAAAGTAAACATAAATTCCTAGTCGCAAATTCCGAAGAGGTAATCAAATGAAACATGTAACAGAAACAGATTTTATTTTTCGGATGTATGCATAACGAATATAAAACCGGCCTAATAAAGGACCAATTATATTTCGTATCTTTCTTTTCTTCCCCGGACTTTTAATTCCCGATTGTTATATTATGTATCTATTGCACAAGCATAATATATATATATATATATATATATATGCTTATTTATTTATTTATTTATTTATTAACTAAAACGATATTTAAATAATTTATGTTACGAAATTGCACGAACAAAATTGAAGAACTTCTAAATTGTTCATTTAAAAATTATCTAAATTCCGAAGGGAATGTAGATTACGAGCATTTGAGCTTCAGCTATGTGTAAGTAAACAATGAATGAAGCCACGGATGACGGAATTCTTCCATGATTGGATTTTGAGGCCTCGGGCTTGGTGGAACAATGTTTCACAGTCTAAACGATAAGTTTATCTTAACATCCTCCTCTTGTTGAATGTGAACGGATGTACAAACCAGGAGAGGGGGGAGGGTTTAAAGTTTTAACTATCAAATTATTGCACATAAATACAATGGTTTAATTCAACTAACAACTATGTCTCGGATAATCATTTTGTACTAAATTAATCTTGGGAGTGCTCTGCATATTTAAAGAGAATAAGAATTTCATATCTTTAATAACGATACTCAAATTTGACATGGAATTATAATCTTCAATTTCTACAAAATATTGTTGCACAAGATTTAAATATATTTGTAGAGCCAGACTTTTCAGGCATTTTAAACAAAAGTTTTGGACTAAAAATTATTCTTAATTATAACCTCAAAATTATAAATTCAAAACTCTGTCTTTTTTTTTTAACAATTTTTTCTTAATATTTGCTAAAATAATAATCTAAATATAGTAATATATTATTAAATTGCTAAAATGCAAAAGTGCTTTTTTTTTTTTTTTTTTGAGAGAGAGAGAGAGAGAGAGAGAAAGAGAGAGAGTTCAGAAATTGTAAAATTATGATTTGTAAAATACGAGTTCACGGACAAATTTTTATTGCTTTTTTTTATTCAATTCAAGTAAGCTTTCTATTCTACATTTTAACTTTCATAGTTTAATATTTTACACAATGTGATGTACAATATATTTTTTTTTTCCTTTTAGTAGTTTTAAAGTTATATTAGGAAAAGAAAATCAATAAATACTTAAATATTTCAGTTTTGAGGAAATTAAATTGACACTATTTCATTATCGAATTATTTTGTGCTAGTATCAGATTTTAATTTTGAGAAAACCTCTAAAATCGAATCATTATGAAATACTCGAAGATCACACCAGCACCATTAGGAACATCTTTAGTGTATGACACCTTTGGCGAACCGAAGTGCCTCGGACGTTTCTCTCCAAGATCCTTATATACACAATTGCGATACAGCTATTTTAATTTAAAGCCGAAATGGCAAAAAAAATTTAAAAGTCGCCAGGGAGAGGGGGTATACTAAACCTGTACCCCTTTTTAAAATTTGTACTCAAATTTAAAGCAGAAAAAAACTGTACGTTTCATTTTTCTTTTTTCTTTTTTCTTTTTTTTTAATTACAGCTGAATTTAACAACACAAACACTTCCCGTTTATATTTCTTATATAAATTAATTTAAGGAGAAAAACGTTTCATTTTAAAATAGCACTGGTTTTGCACGCATCAACCTAAATATAGATGAAGAAAAATATCGAAATTCCAACTGTGGAAATAATACAATTCATTGGAAAAAAAAAAAAAAAAAAAAAAAAAAAAACAGTTCCTTATATTATATTACAAAAGAAGAGAAAAAACGAACAATAGTGATTTAAAATAAGTAACATTAATCCACCCGTGGCTTCGTTACTGAAAATAAAGTAATATAATATTACAATAGCTTTATTGAATGGAAAATCAATGATTACACAAGGGCGCTTAAATCTTCGTAGATTGAATTTATATTGTTTGATTGTTATCTTTTTAATTAAGTATTTCTCTTTTTTTTTTTTTTTTTTTTTTTTTATTGATCGGCTGTACAATGGCATTCTTTTCTTTTAACATTGGTATCATATACTCATTGTTCGATATTTAATTGAAGAATGTTAGTTTGTTAAGATTAAAAATAAAATTATCATAATATAAAGAGATATCAGACAAACATTATCAGAATAAAGAAAAAATAAAAGTAATAGAAGAAAATAAAAGCATTTTCTTAAGAATGTATTGAATTCGTGAAAGTTTTCGACCTCCAGTTTCCAATGGATTTACTCTTTTTGAGATGTCCTGAGCACGATTTCACAATTTTTATAAAATGTCCATCTGTCTGTAACAAAAATTTTCTGCCAACTCTATCTCGAGAACTAGTGCTTAGAATTTCATTTCGTCCCCCCTCCCTGAGGTGTAAATTTTTAATATGAATATTTTTCAAAAGAATTCGTCAGTAACTTTAAAATGAATGGTCGAACAATACTTCTGTGATAATTTTAAACAAAGTTATCGGGGTTTTTTTCTTTTCATTTGAACAATAAAAATTCTGAAAAATGCATTTCATTAAGATGCTGCTTGTAGAGCAATAAATTGGATTTTTATTTTACTTTATTTTTATTTATTTATTTAAGGTTTTATTTTTCTGAGATGAAAATCGTCTGAACTTACCATAGAAAATAGTTTTAATGAATAAAATTTTTAATGAATAATTTGCACTGCGCGAATTTGCATAGGAAAATACAGAAGAAATTTTTGTCACGGCCACAACAAACTAGAGCTTTACTTTTTGAACAAAGTTTGATTAAATTACAATTCTTTGTAAGATCTTTATCGCGAATTAACATTTACGTAGTATTGTAATTGTAGAATGCTTGTTAAGTTTAAATTTCTGTATTTTCTTTACTTTTACCTCTTTTTTTTTTTTTTTTTTTCAACTTAGAACTTCTTTTGATGAACTGATCATGTTTAAATTATTTAATTATTTGTTATTATTAGTTTCATCGGCATCAAAATTATAATAGATTTATTTAATGCTTAATATGTGTTTTAAAGATCATCAGCCCCTTCCCTTGTTTGCCTTGGAATCATAGTATCAAAGGATTTGCTATTTGATTTTTATTTCTTTATTGTGATTATTATCGCAGTCTAACCTTAATATTTCTGCCGTTATACTTTTATCCTGAGTAACTCGTACAAAAAAAAAATAATAACTTCATCTCTTCAATTCATTTTCTACTGCCTACTGCATAAAGAAATACTTTCATAATTTGGTATATCTTGCAATGCTACCTAAGACGTGATCAAAAAGTAAAGTTTAAAAGCTGCGCAGTTCTTCACTTAGAACCATTTGTTTGTGATTTAATTCATTTCGACGCACTCGAGTTGTGATGGGAAACACGTATGATGTATCCTAAAGTTTTCATTCGACAGAACTTAAGGGAACTTAGTTCTCTTCTTCCTGTGCATCTGATTTAAAGATTCATTGTTAAATATGGTTTCTTAAAAATGAGCTAAATTGTCTCAAAATAGCTCCGAAACAATCTTATATATTAAAAAAATTTATGAAAACTAAAGTCAGTCCGTCTGGCCGTTCTATCCGGCCGATTTCCTTCATTTTTTTTTTTAAATGAAAGGTATTTAGACACAGATATGTCATCAATCATTGAAATTTACTCAACTCCCACCTTACTCAAGTTATATTCAAACGCGGTTCTTCCCTGTACATTTCTTATGGGACACATTCACTCAAGCAATTCGAATTCTCATAGCTCCTCTTCTAATGAATGGATCTTGATCGTTTCACTCTCAGAACACTCAGTGGATCAAGCTCTTTCTTTTGAGCTATTAACTGCTTAAATTCGTTGAGTTTGAGGAAAGTTACGCGTGCACAATCAACTTTACATGCAATTTTTTCAAGAATTTTTCAAGATTTTCCTTCACTCAAACCTCTATAACTAGAGTTCTAATTAACGTAGGCTATTGACACAAGTCTAAGAACACTCAGTGGATCAAGCTCTTTTTTTTGAGCTATTAACTGCTTAAATTCGTTGAGTTTGAAAAAAGTTATGCGTGCACAATCAACTTTACATTCAAATTTTTCAAGATTTTTTCAAGATTTTCCTTCACTCAAACCTCTATAACTAGAGTTCTAATTAACGTAGGCTGTTGACACAAGTCCAAGAACACTCAGTGGATCAAGCTCTTTCTTTTGAGCTATTAACTGCTTAAATTCGTTGAGTTTGAGGAAAGTTATGCTTGCACAGTCAACTTTACATTCAATTTCTTCAAGAATTTTTCAAGATTTTCCTGCGTTTGGTGTAAATCAATTATTTGAAAAAAAAAAAATAATAATAATAATATGAAGAAAATCTATATATTAATTTGAAACATGTTTTTGTCTGTCTCTATATTGAGAGAACTACTTGGTGTAAAAATTTGGTTGAGGTGTCTAAAAAAGGTCTTGGTCTGTAGATGTGCTACGAAAAGAGAAAAATAAAAAAAAAGTCGAACGGTAACGGGATAAAAACACGTTTACGAGCTTAACTAAGCTCCAAATTACTTCACGGTGAAGAAATTGTACATATGGGGACTAGCGTCGAATACTAAAAAATCACTTTCTGCGAATTTGGAATTTTCGATATTAAAGGGGGAAAAGGGGGAAAGTAGATTTGGAGGAGGGGGGGGGAAGGGGGGAAATTAGTTTGAGAGGGAAATCCTTTCTAGACCCACACATGTAGCACCTCATTTTAAAGGTCTTAAAATTTAATGTTGATTGGGAATGTTTGCATACAATATAGTGCGCCCCCTGGTGGTTAAAAATGGAACTAGGTGATTTTACAATAGACCCTATCATGTTACACCTTATTTTAAAGGTCTTGGCATTTCCTGACCATTGGTGTTGTTCGTATAGAACACGCTGTGCCCCCTGGCGGTGGAAAGTGTAACTAAAGGATTTTGCAGTTGACACCACCATGTGACACCTTATTTGAAAGGTCTTGGAAATTCAAGGCAATTGGTGATGTTTGTATACAACATACTGCGCTCCCTGGTGGAGGAAAGTGGATTTTGCAGCGCGTGCGTAGTATGCCTGCTATACGGTGCGAAGCCACAGGCAGCGGTAACACGAGTCAGAGGTTCGTTCGGTTCAAGATTAATTTTTGAGAATTTTTTCATGTTATTAGCGGGCTGCATATACGCTGCCGCAGGCACCGGGTCACGAGCCCGAGTTCCGTTCTGTTTGAGGTAATTTTTTTGTTACAGATGATTTTTTTTTTTTTTTTATGATGATTTCTATTTTTCATTTAAAAATAGAAATTCAAACAAAATCGAGTTAAAGATATAAAACCATACAAATTTAAGGTGCATTTAAAGCATGGGCCCGGGCAACGCTGGGCGGGTTCGTTCCGTTTCAGGTTAATTTTTTGAAATTTTTTCATGGTATTAGCGGCTCGCGTATGCGCTATTGCAGGCACCGGGTCACAAGGCAGAGTTTCGTTCGGTTCGAGGTAATTTTTTTTGTTACAGCTGATTATTTTTTTTTTTCGCAATGCTTTTATTTAAAAATAGAAATTCAAACAAAATCGAGTTAAAGATATAAAATCATACAAATTTAAGGTTCATTTAAGGTTATTATCACGGGCCCGGACATTGCCGGATGGGTTCGTTCGGTTCCAGGTTAATTTTTGGGAATTTTTTTATGTTGTTAGCGGCCGCCGTATGCGCCGCCGCAGGCACCGGGGTCACAAGGCAGAGTTTCGCTCGGTTCAAGGTAAATTTTTTGTTACATCTGATTATTTCTTTCGCGATGCTTTTATTTAAAAATAGAAATTCAAACAAAATCGAGTTTAAGATGTAAAATCATACAAATTTAAGGTTCATTTAACTTTATTATCATAGGCCCGGACAGCGCCGAACGGGTCAGTTAACATATAGTCTTAGTATTAAACGAAATAGAAAATAAAAGATAGCAAATGTTTATTTGGAGTCAGTTTGACATCACATTGACAGTACTTTCTAGAAAGTGATATCATATATCCAATTTCTATTTAAAAGCATTTTTCCGAATTTCTTTTTTTGAAGTGAAATGTCGTAAATTATATTAGATGTTTTAACTTGAAATACATTTAAATAATGATGCGACGATTTTTGAAACATTACGGTCAATAAAGTGACCGTCGAATTCGACGGGTTCCAGCTAGTTTATAATTATATGTATTGAAAATTGAGTCTATAAGATACTGGTGAAATAAGTTAGACTTCATTTTTACATCAGATCCGTGTCGGCAATGTCGGAACTCGCATACATTTTTTTCGAATTATGTATCGAAACTATCGCTGACACTCAAAGTTTTCTCGGATATGTGGTACCTGATGGATAACCGTTTTACGTATAAATAAAGATTCAGCGGATACTTTCGACACAGAAAAATTAGGATTCGCTAGCATCGAAATAATATCTCGCGTATCGGATGAATGATGTCTTTTTAATACCAATAGTCAATTCTGTGTTAGCTGTGTTCTCTAACGGAGGATTTTACAATTAAATTAATTAATCGATATTATGAAGTGTTTGTAAAATTATGCGTGCTTAAAACGGTATCTGTAGCAAAGGTTAATTTTTAAAGGAAGACACTTTTTAATTTTTGATGGAATCAGATCACACCTATCAATGATAATTCAGTAATGATATCAGTCATTTTTCAATGAGGTGTTACTTTGATATTTCCATATCAAACTGGTTTATATTTAAATTAAATTGAAGAAGCGCGTGTGACACCTGTGGTTTAAGGTTCTGGTACATTCTTGAACGAAAAATAACGTAATGTGCAAAGGTATACAAATGTGAGAGGTGCATAGAAAAAAAAAAAAAAAAAAGAAAAAAATGTAAATGTATCATATTTTAGTGAAAAATATTTGTACATATTTTTTAACCACTTTATTTAAAATCCATTGATGAATGACAATTTTCGATAAAATAAATTTTTTTTATATGTTAAACTAAGTAATTATTAAGTTTTGTTAATAATTTTTTATATGTTAAACTAAGTAATTATTAAGTTTTGTTAAAAACATTGCTCTGCATGAAAATCGGCCCCAACACCATTTTTGCAAATTCTTATGCAATATGACCTCATGAATATGAATACGACGCCCACTTTAACTTATCACCCACCATTTTTGGGGCATGCCCCCATATTTTCATCACCTTTTGGTAATTTCATGGCTATAAATTTGATTTGTAGGGAAGGAAAGGATTATTTTAACTGTTAAATATCTTCTGAGGAGCTACAGAAGGGAAAAATTCTAAAATATGAAAATTTGCAACAAGAAGAAAATTTAGGGGAAGGGGGATTTGCCACTGAAATTATAAATTACATTTATTATATTTTATTAATCAATTGTATTATTTATTATACATTATATTTTTTCTGCTTTTAAGTGTTAAAATAATACTTTTCCATTCTCCAAATAAAATCCATTACCATAAAATTACCAAACAATCATAAAAATTGGGGGAGGGGTGACATCCCGAGAAAACGGTGGGTGATTGGGCGAAATGAAAGTCATATTCGGATTCAGGAGGTCATTTTACATAAGAATCAGCAGAAATTGTATCAGGGCTCGAATTTTTTTTTTTTTTTTTTTCCAGTGCAGTATAATCAGTTATGAAACAAATACCTAAAGAAGTTCGAGGAAAGAATCTTATTATTCAAACCATCCCTTTTGCATTAAAAACTTTTTTTTTTTTTTTTTTTTTTTTAGTTTTATGAATTTCAATTAATGCAACCTTGTATAACTCGCATTTAAGAATTGTCCAATATTTTCTTTCAAATTCATTTAATTTTTTGAGTACTCAATCACTAATTTCTTTCCTCCTCTTCACAAAATTAAAACATCACTGTCGATCAAAATCGTTATTGTCTTTAAAGATGTATTTCCTCATTACAACCCATTTATTAGAATTGTAACTGTTTGTAAGTTAATATTATTGCATGCATTTACTGTTTTAAGATTTCGTTTGAAATTATCCTTATTAATATTTTGAAAAAGTACTTTTTTTTTCTGCTTAGCAGCATGAAAATTCTTAGTTAATTCTACTTTTACTAATGAGTGCTTTACTGGTGAGTTTTTTATTCGAAAAATAATAAAAACCACCCACAACAGCCATTTTAAACCAATTTTGTAAAAAAAAAAAAAAAAAAAAATGTGACAACAGATTTCGAATTGTATTTATATTTGTACTAATTGTATTAATACAAATACAAATGCAGTTATTAACATAAAAATATCTATTTCAAAATTCTTAAAGGAATACATCACGGATCGTCAAGGCCCATGTTATACTATGGCGAAATTTGTTTCCAGAATTACACATCACCTAACAGTTGTTTTCAAATTCCGTTTTCATATTCTGAAAATACGCAACCATTAAATGAGTACCTGTTTTCCAAAAATTTATTTTTAAAAAATTTTTAATTTGAATTTTAAGTTTAAAAATTCAAATTGTCACAAAATGCATTTTTCTCATTTTTGAGCTGTAAAATGGAATATTAAAATTAAAAAATTCTATTTTTGGAAAACGGATACTCATTTAACAGGTGTGAATTTTCAAAATGTAAAAACGGAATTTAAAAATACCAATTAGGTAATGAGCAATTCTATCAGTGGCGGATCGTGCACCGAAAATTGGTGAAGAGGCACACTGTATTTTACACTGTATTCATTTATAGAACATAAATTTACTTTTAAATAAGTATTTTTAGTTAAATTTAGTTAAGACCATGATTAATAAAAATTATGATTAAAAATACTTAAATATTATTTTTGAGCTCTTCACCTATTTTCGGTTCACGAGCCGCCACTGAATTCTATAAACAAATTTCGCCATAGACTTACATGCGATTTAGTGACTCGAGACGGGGAAATCGCCAGAGGGAGTTGAGCAGCGTTAAAAAATGAATACATCAATAAAATAAAATAGAATTTCAGCAAGATGTGTCAGATGGTACATATTTTAAAAAGAAAATCAGCTCAAATAGTCAGATTTGACCACGAATTTTTGAAAAATATACTGTCTTTATAGAAAAATGGAAAAAGCTATTTAATTTTAAAGCATCTTTAGTTCGAAATAGTTTAAAACTTCATGAGCCTATGAGGGAAAAAATTCAAAAGTACATATGCCTCCAAAAATTAAGCAACAACCTGATTATTTTTAAATTAATTAATTAATTATTCTTCCTTTGTTATTTTGCGCATAATTTTAAATGAATGGAGATATGAACATAAACTTTTATTGACATGTTTGTAATCTAATAATCAATCAAATTTCATATAACTTATATAAGTAATAATTTTTATCTGATATTAATTCAATTTTCCTCAAAAGTATACTTTTGGAGAAATGAAAAAATTAAACACTTTCAGACGATTACTTTATAAAAAAAAACACTATTAAACAATTAGACAATTTTAGAAGAATTACTAATAGGAAAATGGTGTTATGGTTGCTTTGCAGTTAGGCCAAGAAACACGTACTTCCAAATGCTAACTTAACCCTTTGAGGGGCAAAGTATTTACGTTCTTTTAGTATCAACAGCCGTGAGAATATACGAACAAGATTAGAACAATTTTTTTTCCGCTGAGTTACAAAAGTAAAATTTTGAAGAAAATTTTAAGAATGAACTAGCTGGAACCCGTCGAATTCGACGGTCACTTTATTGACCGTAATGTTTCAAAAATCGTCGCATCATTATTTAAATGTATTTCAAGTTAAAACATCTAATATAATTTACGACATTTCACTTCAAAAAAAGAAATTCGGAAAAATGCTTTTAAATAGAAATTGGATATATGATATCACTTTCTAGAAAGTACTGTCAATGTGATGTCAAACTGACTCCAAATAAACATTTGCTATCTTTTATTTTCTATTTCGTTTAATACTAAGACTATATGTTAACTGACCCGTTCGGCGCTGTCCGGGCCTATGATAATAAAGTTAAATGAACCTTAAATTTGTATGATTTTATATCTTAAACTCGATTTTGTTTGAATTTCTATTTTTAAATAAAAGCATCGCGAAAGAAATAATCAGATGTAACAAAAAATTTACCTTGAACCGAGCGAAACTCTGCCTTGTGACCCCGGTGCCTGCGGCGGCGCATACGGCGGCCGCTAACAAAATAAAAAAATTCCCAAAAATTAACCTGGAACCGAACGAACCCATCCGGCAATGTCCGGGCCCGTGATAATAACCTTAAATGAACCTTAAATTTGTATGATTTTATATCTTTAACTCGATTTTGTTTGAATTTCTATTTTTAAATAAAAGCATTGCGAAAAAAAAAAATAATCAGCTGTAACAAAAAAAATTACCTCGAACCGAACGAAACTCTGCCTTGTGACCCGGTGCCTGCAATAGCGCATACGCGAGCCGCTAATACCATGAAAAAATTTCAAAAAATTAACCTGAAACGGAACGAACCCGCCCAGCATTGCCCGGGCCCATGCTTTAAATGCACCTTAAATTTGTATGGTTTTATATCTTTAACTCGATTTTGTTTGAATTTCTATTTTTAAATGAAAGCATCATAAAAAAAAAAAAAAAAAAAAAAAAAAAATCATCTGTAACAAAAAAATTACCTCAAACAGAACGGAACTCGGGCTCGTGACCCGGTGCCTGCGGCAGCGTATATGCAACCCGCTAATAACATGAAAAAATTCTCAAAAATTAATCTTGAACCAAACGAACCTCTGACTCGTGTTACCGCTGCCTGTGGCTTCGCACCGTATAGCAGGCATGCTACGCACGCGCTGCAAAATCCACTTTCATCCACCAGGGAGCGCAGTATGTTGTATACAAACATCACCAATTGCCTTGAATTTCCAAGACCTTTCAAATAAGGTGTCACATGGTGGTGTCAACTGCAAAATCCTTTAGTTACACTTTCCACCGCCAGGGGGCACAGCGTGTTCTATACGAACAACACCAACGGTCAGGAAATGCCAAGACCTTTAAAATAAGGTGTAACATGATAGGGTCTATTGTAAAATCACCTAGTTCCATTTTTAACCACCAGGGGGCGCACTATATTGTATGCAAACATTCCCAATCAACATTAAATTTTAAGACCTTTAAAATGAGGTGCTACATGTGTGGGTCTAGAAAGGATTTCCCTCTCAAACTAATTTCCCCCCTTCCCCCCCCCCCTCCTCCAAATCTACTTTCCCCCTTTTCCCCCTTTAATATCGAAAATTCCAAATTCGCAGAAAGTGATTTTTTAGTATTCGACTCTAGTCCCCATATGTACAATTTCTTCACCGTGAAGTAATTTGGAGCTTAGTTAAGCTCGTAAACGTGTTTTTATCCCGTTACCGTTCGACTTTTTTTTTTATTTTTCTCTTTTCGTAGCACATCTACAGACCAAGACCTTTTTTTAGACACCTCAACCAAATTTTTACACCAAGTAGTTCTCTCAATATAGAGACAGACAAAAACATGTTTCAAATTAATATATAGATTTTCTTCATATTATTATTATTATTTTTTTTTTTTTTCAAATAATTGATTTACACCAAACGCAGGAAAATCTTGAAAAAATCTTGAAAAAATTGAATGTAAAGTTGATTGTGCACGCATAACTTTCCTCAAACTCAACGAATTTAAGCAGTTAATAGCTCAAAAAAAAGAGCTTGATCCACTGAGTGTTCTTAGACTTGTGTCAATAGCCTACGTTAATTAGAACTCTAGTTATAGAGGTTTGAGTGAAGGAAAATCTTGAAAAAATCTTGAAAAAATTGCATGTAAAGTTGATTGTGCACGCATAACTTTCCTCAAACTCAACGAATTTAAGCAGTTAATAGCTCAAAAGAAAGAGCTTGATCCACTGAGTGTTCTGAGAGTGAAACGATCAAGATCCATTCATTAGAAGAGGAGCTATGAGAATTCGAATTGCTGGAGTGAATGTGTCCCATAAGAAATGTACAGGGAAGAATCGCGTTTGAGTATAACTTGAGTAAGGTGGGAGTTGAGTAAATTTCAATGATTGATGACATATCTGTGTCTAAATACCTTTCATTTAAAAAAAAAAATGAAGGAAATCGGCCGGATAGAGCGGCCAGACGGACTGACTTCAGTTTTCATAAATTTTTTTTAATATATAAGATTTTTGCAGTTAAGAAATAAACTTAGGTGATACATAAATACATCATCACCCTTCAAGGGGTTAAAATTGAATTTTTCTTTCTGTATTAACTTTTCTTTTTCTTCCATAACGGACGTTTTGAAAAATATAATTTTTAGTTTGTAAATTGTAGCTATAGCTTTGTGCAGTGATATACAACTGAATCCGAGGTATAGCCTTCACGTCCTCGGGAAAATTTCAGTATAGAATGGACCTATTAAGGCCAGAATTTAATCAGCGTAATGTCTCACTATGGCCTTCTCACATATCAAATTTTGTTTGATTTTATGCAATAAAATGTGAGATATAACCTTCCCCTAAAATGCGAAAATCGCTGTATAGCAGCACCATCTGTTGAGCGATTTGCACCAAAAATTGATAGGCACTAATACATGTCAATGTGCATCTACATTTAAATTTATATGCAGTTTTATGCAGTAGTTCCTGAGCTACAGTTATCACAAAACGTTTGTCATAGAGACAGACACAGACATTTTCTAAAAATGGCAAATCGTTTTCTGGACCTCTCAAAACCTGTGAATCCATCGAAATCAGGAAGTCGAAAATTTTTAAAATCCAATACTTTCTTGTATTGAATATAGAAGAAAGTTTAAAAAAAGAAAAAAAAAAAAAAAAAGAAAGAAAGAAAAAGAAGAAAAAGAAAAGAAAAGAAAATTGGCAAGAAACAAAAATATTTTTAATTTAATTTTTGAAAAGATGAGTATCTTCATTTATTTTTAAAGAATTCTCAACACCATTTCTCATTTAGTTTTCTTTTCTAAAAATTACTTAAATTATTCATTTCTTTCAATGGCGTAATTTTGAGAAAAATAGATATAATATGAATTTAAAAGTTATTATCATTATTTAAATTATATAATATTCGATTGAGTATAACAAAACAAGCATGTCATTCCAATTTTGTATTCATATAGTCATTTGTTTTAAAAGTTATACTCAAAATAAAAAAGAAAAAGAAAAACACAGGTTGTTCTTTAAATTTTGAAGACCTGTGTAAATCAGAAAGTAGGCAATTTGAACTGAATAGGAACATTCCTTACATTAGAATACGAAAAGTGTTAGATAGTAACCCTTTCAAGACTAGAATTACATTCTTTTCATTCCAACTCTTGTACGTATTACATTATTCTTTTCTTCTATCTAAAGCGTTAAAGGTTAAAAACGTGTTTTGGGCATTAAATTAATTGTTTTGCATTTAGTTTGAAATTCTTGAGAAAAATCTTACCTAGGATAAATACAACCTGTTATAATCTAAGTAATTTCTACATTCGAGGTTAATACTGTGATGTAATTTCATTTCTGTTTGAGAGGGACTTGTTCTTACAATGCGGGTGGCATGGTTATTAACAAGAATAATAAATCTTTAATTGAGGTCAAACTAAAACGCAACTTTTGAGACAAGTTTCACTTTCATAAGAGGTTACAAGATAGAGTCATTTTAATACCATGAGCATTCTATTCATAATTTACTGTTATAAAGTACTAGTTGATACCCGTGAAAATTTGATGATTTTACAAAAATTAAATGTACTTGTAGAACTGAAGTCCTATCACTACGCAAAAGTTCAGCAGCATTGTGTTTACTTAACCCTTTCGAGGGCGGTGGAATATACTTTACACCACTTAATTTTAATTCCCAACTGCAAAAACTCATCACGGAAATCTATTAAAAAAAAACTTTTTTAACTTAGCCGAAAAATTTATGTATAGAAAAATAAATAAATAAATAAATAAAGGTTTTTGCCAAGTACGAAAAATCATACCATCGAAGAATACATATATATACACACACATATATATATATATATATATATATATATATATATATACATATAATGTAACATAATGTAGAATACAAGAAAAGTATATTATCAATGTCAAATTCATCCATAAGATTTATGCAAATATATCCAGAAATAGTTTAAAGAAATATGAATTAAACCCCAATATTTAATGAAAAATAATATCCACTGACACAAAATAATGAAACAAAACTATTATCAACGAGAGAAAAAAGAACAAAAAATCCTACGGTTCACATAGATTATTAAAACTTTCCAACTGTAAATACTCGTTTCATCGTTTAACTTTCAATGTACTTTGTCTATGTGATTACACAGCGGACAGACGCGAAGTAAAGTCATTAAAATTTGTTTTATAGAAATACCTTTCATAGAACGCAATGCTTTGGAATACTTTTAGGTGTCCCTGTACATAAACCAGTGGTGGTTTTTTTGCTCTATTTTCTATAGAAAGCATTTGATAGTGAACTTGAATAGCATATTTCTATTTCTTTAAGATTTGAGTAAGTAAAGCTATTAAAATATGGTTAACAGAAATATCTCTCATAGAGAACAATGCTTTGGAATACTTTCGGGTGTCCCTATACACAAACCAGTAAGAGGTATTCACTCCATTTTCAATAGGAAACATCCGATAGTGAGCTTGAATAACATTTCAAGAAATTCAATGAATATTTACAGGTGTTAGAGCGCGACAGACACACAGACAAACCGAAGTCATTAACACTTTTCAACCTTATTATCGCCCAAATTGTATAGATTTTGGTAAATCTAGCACATAGTTTCTTTTCTTTCTTTTTTCACAGAGACACAAAGAAACATTCTTCATCATTATGGCCTATGGGTTGAAATTATTTAAAGTGTGATAACGTCTAAATGCCTCATTCGATTGAGTTTTAAATTTATCTCCATGTTATAAGTCACCATCGCCCAAATTGTATAGATTTTGGTAAATCTAGCACATAGTTTCTTTTCTTTCTTTTTTCACAGAGACACAAAGAAACATTCTTCATCATTATGGCCTATGGGTTGAAATTATTTAAAGTGTGATAACGTCTAAATGCCTCATTCGATTGAGTTTTAAATTTATCTCAATGTTATAAGTCACCATCGCACGAATTGTATAGACTTTGGTAAATCTAGCACTTACAGTTTTTTTTTTTTTTTTTACTAGGGCACAACGAAATACTTTTTATCGTTATGGTTTATGAGCTGAAATTATTTAAAGTGCGATAGCGTCTCTAAATGTCTGAATCGATTAAGCTTTAAATTCATGTTCCTGTCACCGTCACACGAACTGTAGGATTTTAGTGAATCTAGCACTTGTAGATTTTTTCAGGGACACAATGAAAAATTCTTTATAATTTTGATCCATAGGCTTAAATTACACTGCTCTGCATGAAAATCGGCCACAACACCATTTTTTCAATTTTTTATGTAAAATGACCTCCTGAATCGAATATGACATCGATTCTGTCCTATCACCCACCATTTTTCGGAGATGCCTCTCTATTTTTATCACTTTTCGGTAATTTTATGACTATTAATTTGGTTTGTAGGGAGGGAGGGGAGGATTATTTTAACTGTTAAATATCTTCTGAGGGGCTACAGCAGTGAACAATTCTAAACCATGAACATTTGCAGTAAGAGGAAAATTTATGGGGGTGGGGGGATTTGCCACTGAAATTACAAATTACATTTATCTATATATTAATAGGCAAGCATAAAATTTGTAGTCCCTTTTTAACATATTAATTATGGGAGTAGAGGGTTGAAAATGGTATCATTCGAAAGGTATGGTTAGCCGGAAGGTGCGAATACAAATATTATTTCCTTACGATGTCAAGAAGGTATTTAAAAATACATTTATTTTTTATGCATTTTCCCCCATTTTTCCCTTTTATACACGTATTCCTTTACATTAAAAAATACCTAAAAGTAGAAAGTTGTTGAATCTGGCAATTTCATAAAGCTCAAATAAAACCATAGACACAGTAATTTGTATAATGTAGCATCACTATACGCAAGCGAAGTGATGACGTCACTGTCTGTCCATGGAGCCATGAAAAAGATTTTCTATGTTAATCGTCCCCTATTCCCGTTCTATGTTAATCGTCATTGGATTTTTTGTAAAAAATTATTAAAAAATAACGGAAATTATCTGCCGATTTTAATTCCGATATTTGGGTATAGTTATTTATAAGTTACTGTCTACATGTGTTTGATTGAGTTATTTTTTCTGTAAAATTAATAAAATTTTAATTTAAAATCACAAAACTCCAGAAAAAAAAATGTACATAAATACATCATCACCCTTCAAGGGGTTAAAATTGAATTTTTCTTTCTGTATTAACTTTTCTTTTTCTTCCATAACGGACGTTTTGAAAAATATAATTTTTAGTTTGTAAATTGTAGCTATAGCTTTGTGCAGTGATATACAACTGAATCCGAGGTATAGCCTTCACGTCCTCGGGAAAATTTCAGTATAGAATGGACCTATTAAGGCCAGAATTTAATCAGCGTAATGTCTCATTATGGCCTTCTCACATATCAAATTTTGTTTGATTTTATGCAATAGAATGTGAGATATAACCTTCCCCTAAAATGCGAAAATCGCTGTATAGCAGCACCATCTGTTGAGCGATTTGCACCAAAAATTGATAGGCACTAATACATGTCAATGTGCATCTACATTTAAATTTATATGCAGTTTTATGCAGTAGTTCCTGAGCTACAGTTATCACAAAACGTTTGTCATAGAGACAGACACAGACATTTTCTAAAAATGGCAAATCGTTTTCTGGACCTCTCAAAACCTGTGAATCCATCGAAATCAGGAAGTCGAAAATTTTTAAAATCCAATACTTTCTTGTATTGAATATAGAAGAAAGTTTAAAAAAAGAAAAAAAAAAAAAAAGAAAGAAAGAAAGAAAAAGAAGAAAAAGAAAAGAAAAGAAAATTGGCAAGAAACAAAAATATTTTTAATTTAATTTTTGAAAAGATGAGTATCTTCATTTATTTTTAAAGAATTCTCAACACCATTTCTCATTTAGTTTCCTTTTCTAAAAATTACTTAAATTATTCATTTCTTTCAATGGCGTAATTTTGAGAAAAATAGATATAATATGAATTTAAAAGTTATTATCATTATTTAAATTATATAATATTCGATTGAGTATAACAAAACAAGCATGTCATTCCAATTTTGTATTCATATAGTCATTTCTTTTAAAAGTTATACTCAAAATAAAAAAGAAAAAGAAAAACACAGGTTGTTCTTTAAATTTTGAAGACCTGTGTAAATCAGAAAGTAGGCAATTTGAACTGAATAGGAACATTCCTTACATTAGAATACGAAAAGTGTTAGATAGTAACCCTTTCAAGACTAGAATTACATTCTTTTCATTCCAACTCTTGTACGTATTACATTATTCTTTTCTTCTATCTAAAGCGTTAAAGGTTAAAAACGTGTTTTGGGCATTAAATTAATTGTTTTGCATTTAGTTTGAAATTCTTGAGAAAAATCTTACCTAGGATAAATACAACCTGTTATAATCTAAGTAATTTCTACATTCGAGGTTAATACTGTGATGTAATTTCATTTCTGTTTGAGAGGGACTTGTTCTTACAATGCGGGTGGCATGGTTATTAACGAGAATAATAAATCTTTAATTGAGGTCAAACTAAAACGCAACTTTTGAGACAAGTTTCACTTTCATAAGAGGTTACAAGATAGAGTCATTTTAATACCATGAGCATTCTATTCATAATTTACTGTTATAAAGTACTAGTTGATACCCGTGAAAATTTGATGATTTTACAAAAATTAAATGTACTTGTAGAACTGAAGTCCTATCACTACGCAAAAGTTCAGCAGCATTGTGTTTACTTAACCCTTTCGAGGGCGGTGGAATATACTTTACACCACTTAATTTTAATTCCCAACTGCAAAAACTCATCACGGAAATCTATTAAAAAAAAACTTTTTTAACTTAGCCGAAAAATTTATGTATAGAAAAATAAATAAATAAATAAATAAAGGTTTTTGCCAAGTACGAAAAATCATACCATCGAAGAATACATATATATACATAAATATATATATATATATATATATATATACATATAATGTAACATAATGTAGAATACAAGAAAAGTATATTATCAATGTCAAATTCATCCATAAGATTTATGCAAATATATCCAGAAATAGTTTAAAGAAATATGAATTAAACCCCAATATTTAATGAAAAATAATATCCACTGACACAAAATAATGAAACAAAACTATTATCAACGAGAGAAAAAAGAACAAAAAATCCTACGGTTCACATAGATTATTAAAACTTTCCAACTGTAAATACTCGTTTCATCGTTTAACTTTCAATGTACTTTCTCTATGTGATTACACAGCGGACAGACGCGAAGTAAAGTCATTAAAATTTGTTTTATAGGAATACCTTTCATAGAACGCAATGCTTTGGAATACTTTTAGGTGTCCCTGTACACAAACCAGTGGTGGTTTTTTTGCTCTATTTTCTATAGAAAGCATTTGATAGTGAACTTGAATAGCATATTTCTATTTCTTTAAGATTTGAATAAGTAAAGCTATTAAAATATGGTTAACAGAAATATCTCTCATAGAGAACAATGCTTTGGAATACTTTCGGGTGTCCCTATACACAAACCAGTAGAGGTATTCACTCCATTTTCAATAAGAAACATCCGATAGTGAGCTTGAATAACATTTCAAGAAATTCAATGAATATTTACAGGTGTTAGAGCGCGACAGACACACAGACAAACCGAAGTCATTAACACTTTTCAACCTTATTATCGCCCAAATTGTATAGATTTTGGTAAATCTAGCACATAGTTTCTTTTCTTTCTTTTTTCACAGAGACACAAAGAAACATTCTTCATCATTATGGCCTATGGGTTGAAATTATTTAAAGTGTGATAACGTCTAAATGCCTCATTCGATTGAGTTTTAAATTTATCTCCATGTTATAAGTCACCATCGCCCAAATTGTATAGATTTTGGTAAATCTAGCACATAGTTTCTTTTCTTTCTTTTTTCACAGAGACACAAAGAAACATTCTTCATCATTATGGCCTATGGGTTGAAATTATTTAAAGTGTGATAACGTCTAAATGCCTCATTCGATTGAGTTTTAAATTTATCTCAATGTTATAAGTCACCATCGCACGAATTGTATAGACTTTGGTAAATCTAGCACTTACAGTTTTTTTTTTTTTTTTTTTTTTTTACTAGGGCACAACGAAACACTTTTTATCGTTATGGCTTATGAGCTGAAATTATTTAAAGTGCGATAGCGTCTCTAAATGTCTGAATCGATTAAGCTTTAAATTCATGTTCCTGTCACCGTCACACGAACTGTAGGATTTTAGTGAATCTAGCACTTGTAGATTTTTATAGGGACACAATGAAAAATTCTTTATAATTTTGATCCATAGGCTTAAATTACACTGCTCTGCATGAAAATCGGCCACAACACCATTTTTTCAATTTTTTATGTAAAATGACCTCCTGAATCGAATATGACATCGATTCTGTCCTATCACCCACCATTTTACGGAGATGCCTCTCTATTTTTATCACTTTTCGGTAAATTTATGACTATTAATTTGGTTTGTAGGGAGGGAGGGGAGGATTATTTTAACTGTTAAATATCTTCTGAGGGGCTGCAGCAGTGAACAATTCTAAACCATGAACATTTGCAGTAAGAGGAAAATTTATGGGGGTGGGGGGATTTGCCACTGAAATTACAAATTACATTTATCTATATATTAATAGGCAAGCATAAAATTTGTAGTCCCTTTTTAACATATTAATTATGGGAGTAGAGGGTTGAAAATCGTATCATTCGAAAGGTATGGTTAGCCGGAAGGTGCGAATACAAATATTATTTCCTTACGATGTCAAGAAGGTATTTAAAAATACATTTATTTTTTATGCATTTTCCCCCATTTTTCCCTTTTATACACGTATTCCTTTACATTAAAAAATACCTAAAAGTAGAAAGTTGTTGAATCTGGCAATTTCATAAAGCTCAAATAAAACCATAGACACAGTAATTTGTATAATGTAGCATCACTATACGCAAGCGAAGTGATGACGTCACTGTCTGTCCATGGAGCCATGAAAAAGATTTTCTATGTTAATCGTCCCCTATTCCCGTTCTATGTTAATCGTCATTGGATTTTTTGTAAAAAATTATTAAAAAATAACGGAAATTATCTGCCGATTTTAATTCCGATATTTGGGTATAGTTATTTATAAGTTACTGTCTACATGTGTTTGATTGAGTTATTTTTTCTGTAAAATTAATAAAATTTTAATTTAAAATCACAAAACTCCAGAAAAAAAAATGGCAAACTTCCAATTTCGATTGTAAACATAAACATTTCATTTCAAAGGGTGATATTTAAACAATAAATATTCAACTAATATACTAAATAAAAGGAAAATGGATTTGTTACTAACTGCTGCATGTATAAGTAGACGATACGGAAAAAATTCCGATTTCCGTTTTTTGCTGAATTTACATGTTTTGAGCTTTCTTTACGTTTCAATTAACTGAAATTGGCTACTTATTTTTTTTTAAAGTGTCTTTATTGCTAGCTTTTGTGGGTAGAAGAAGCAAGTAGAAGATACGTAAAAACTTTTGATTTCCGGTTTTCGATGAATTTACACGTTTTGAGATTTCCTTGCATTTTAATTAAGTGAAATTGACTACTTATTTTTATTTTTTAAAAAGTGGATTTATTATTCTTTCCTCTGCATATATAAGTAGAAAATATAAGATTCAGAAAAGATTTAGATTTTCGGTTTTCGATAAAGTTACACGTTTTGAAATTTCCCGAACTCAATTCGACCATTTTTGAAAAAATAACTTTTTTTTTTTCAAACACTGTACTTTATGAACCAATCGAATTAATTTAACAGAATTTGATACTTGGTTGGCCCTTGGTTTGACATGGTACCTATTAGCTTCTGGGCTGTATCACACAACAAGGGGCGTTTTCACGTTGCGATTTTCTCTCATTTCAGGAAAGGAACATCTAGGTAAAACTCTGCTGATTCAGTTAGAGTGAATATCGGCAAACAATTGCCGCAGCTGTGTTGCAATTGCATTCCGTTTAGGACAAGGCAATAACTTTGCTTTGCCTCGCTTTGCAAAAAAAATGGTCGAGTTTCGACCACTGGGCGATACTAGTTATATTTTATTAATCAATTATTATTGTTATTTATTATACGTTATGCTTTTTGTTGTTGTTGTTGTTTTTAAGTACTAAAATAGTTTTTCCCATTCTCCAAATCAAATTTATGGACATAAAATTACCGAACAGTCATAAAAATGAGGGAGGGAATGGCGTCCCGAGAAATCGGTGGGTGATTGGCAAAATTACTCGGATTCAGGAGGTCATTTTATATAAGAATCAGTAAAAATGATATCAGGGCTTGAATTTTTTTTTTTTTTTTTTAGTGCTAGAGTCCTATTTCAGTCGGTACAGTTGTCGAATTTTTATAATACACTCTTAATTAGTGCTAAGGGCCTATTTTAGTCGGTTTATTGAATGGGGATTTATTGAATGAAGTCCCCCCAAGGCACAACTTTGACATGAGTCCCCCCCCAGGCCCAACTTTGACATGAGTCCCCCCCAAGGTACCCCTATTTCAGTCGGTACAGCGTTGTCGAATTTTTATAATACACTCTTAATAGTGCTAAGGGCCTATTTCAGTCGGTTTATTGAATGGGGATTTATTGAATGAAGTCCCCCCAAGGCACAACTTTGACATGAGTCCCCCCCCCCCAGGCCCAACTTTGACATGAGTTCCCCCCAAGGTACCCCTATTTCAGTCGGTACAGCGTTGTCGAATTTTTATAATACACTCTTAATTAGTGCTAAGGGCCTATTTCAGTCGGTTTATTGAATGGGGATTTATTGAATGAAGTCCCCCCCAAGGCACAACTTTGACATGAGTCCCCACCCCAGGCCCAACTTTGACATGAGTTCCCCCCAAGGTACCCCTATTTCAGTCGGTACAGCGTTGTCGAATTTTTATAATACACTCTTAATTAGTGCTAAGGACCTATTTCAGTCGGTTTATTGAATGGGGATTTATTGAATGAAGTCCCCCCAAGGCACAACTTTGACATGAGTCCCCCCCAGGCCCAACTTTGACATGAGTCCCCCCCAAGGTACAACTTTGACATGAGTCCCCCCAAGGCCCAACTTTGACATGAGTCCCCCCCAAGGCACACCTCCCCCTCATTGGGAAAAAGAGAAAAAACGTTGTTTTGCGGCCAACTTTGACATGAGTCCCCCCCAGGCCCAACTTTGACATGAGTCCCCCCAAGGCCCAGCGTTGTCGAATTTTTATACGTCACTCTTAATAGTGCTCACTGCTAAGGGCCTATTTCAGTCGGTTTATTGAATGGGGATTTATTGAATGAAGTCCCTCCCAAGGCACAACTTTGACATGAGTCCCCCCCCCAGGCCCAACTTTGACATGAGTCCCCCCCAAGGTACAACTTTGACATGAGTCCCCCCAAGGCCCAGCGTTGTCGAATTTTTATACGTCACTCTTAATAGTGCTAAGGGCCTATTTCAGTCGGTTTATTGAATGGGGATTTATTGAATAAAGTCTCCCCAAGGTACAACTTTGACATGAGTCCCCCCCCAGGCCCAACTTTGACATGAGTCCCCCCCAAGGTACAACTTTGACATGAGTCCCCCCAAGGCCCAGCGTTGTCGAATTTTTATACGTCACTCTTAATAATGCTAAGGGCCTATTTCAGTCGGTTTATTGAATGGGGATTTATTGAATGAAGTCCCCCCAAGGCACAACTTTGACATGAGTCCCCCCCAGGCACAACTTTGACATGAGTCCCCCCCAAGGTACAACTTTGACATGAGTCCCCCCAAGGCCCAACTTTGACATGAGTCCCCCCCCAAGGTACAACTTTGACATGAGTCCCCCCTCAAGGCACACCTCCCCCTCATTGGGAAAAAGAGAAAAAACGTTGTTTTGCGGCTATAAGACAGTTTGGACTTCCAACGTTATTTGTTACAATATCTGCAGCTGAAACACATTGGTTTGATTTAATGAAAACTTTATCATGGAATTTAGATCGTCACGAATTAACTAAAGAAGAATTTGTCGATATTAGCAAGTTTAGCAGTAGGCCTCTGGCACTAAATTAAAATCTGTCAATGTCAGATTTTCATGTTTTAAATAATGAAATAATGTCGTGTCTGTATATATATATATATATATATTTTTTTTTTTTTTTTTTGTAGTGTGTTTATTTGATGTCCAATAGAGTTAAAATAAACAACATACTATTTAAGGTATGTGCCTACTCTAAAATCGTTGTTTTGGGGGAAATTTTCGATTTTTTTTTTTTTTTTTTTTTTTTTTTTAATTACTACTTGTTCATTTTATAGGCCACACATTTAGAATTCCAAAAATACTTTATTTTTGTTTTTACGATAATTAGAAGCAAATTTATACTATAAATAAACCGGAATACAGTTATGTTTGAAAACTACACGGGAATAGACAAAGAGCGAATTCAGAAATCGAAACGCCAATCTCTACAAGCAACAAAGTTATCCAGAAAAAAACTAAAAGCTAAAAGAAAGTCAAAATTAGTTAAAAATGAAGCAAAAGAGAGCTTGACATACAAATATGGCGAGTTTTAAAAGTCTAAAGTGGCTACAAAATTTTTTGTGCTGTATTAAAAATTTTTAAATGCGTTTTCTGAGAAACTCTGTGTTTCGCTATTTTTGTTTGCGATTACATTCATTTCTCAAAATGTATTTAGAATAATAAATTGAAATTTTGCCAAAATGTTTTATTCCTCTTTAGCTATGTTATGTAGCAAAATCTAACATCTCTGCATTTATTTATTGATTTTACTGACAGTTTTTGTGGAGAAGTGAGGATTTTTCTTGTTTTAATTTTGAGTTTCTGTACCAAGTATGGAATATTTCAATAAATTTTATAATATAGCAAATCTTTTGCTACAGAACACAGGTAAGTATGTTATTTCTATACTGTGTAAAGATTACTGAAATATATTCATTAGAATCTGTTATAGGAGATGTGGCGTAAATGAAAATTTTCGCTAAAATTTTTCTAAATATTGCCTATATTTTACAAGTTAATGAAAATTTCTGTAAAATTTCATTTAAATTCTTAGTTTTGTATCCCATCTAAATTAAATACATGTGTGTTTCATTAAAATTTTATGTATTTTTTAAAAAGTGCTTCGTATGTAAGGCTCATACCTCAAGGAAAAATACTCAGACGTTCTACTATAATTTTTTCTTTTGTATATTTAACGACTTCTCTTACTATTAATTTATTTAAACATCCGGTAACTACTTGTTGTTTGGAAAATCAACTGAAGTTACTCCAGATTTTTTTTTTTTTTTAACGGAGTTAAGAATTATGAGAATTATTTAGATGCAATGTTGATTATTCAAATTCATTTGTCGATTGGTAAACCTTTATGGAAACCTCCAGCACAATGGTCGAATTTCGATCACTGGATTATACTAGTTTTATTACTATTGTTTTAGTGTCAAATTTTAGAACGTGGGGTTTTGTTATATTTACACATTCTGAGGTCCCCTGAATACGAAAATCATGTTTTTAGCGAATGGTCTGTGTACCTTTAAAACGAATGGTTGAACCATCGATCTGCGGCAATTTAAAATAAAGCTATCGATTTTTTTTTTTCATTTTTAACAAAAAAAAAAAAAAAAATTTTTTTTTCTTTTTTAATGTAATATTGAGAATAAATTCAACTACTATTATACTACTTCTCAGTTATACTACTTCTCTAATATGGAAATCGTCTGCATTATCATAAAAGATAATTTGTTTAAATGATAATTTTAATAAATTATTTTTTAAAAACAGAATATTTTTTTAATAACTGAATTAAATGTGTGTGCATTAATGAAACGGGAGGTTGAGGGGGTGGTAGCCCCCCTCACACAGAACTAATTATCATATAAAACTCTTCCGAAGCCTAATTTGAATTGTTTATCACAGGTTTACATAACAGTACTCGTTTTATTACCTCTTAATCTCCAACCTGTATTTATAGTATTAAATTTCAGGGTAAGAGAAAGTCGTGTGAGTGACACACCAGATTATTTAAAATGCATTTAATCCGAAACCTTGAAAAATATTGTAGAATGAGAAAAATTGTTTAACAAAAACCTTGTTGGAAGAAACCTAAATTCCCTTTTATTTATTTATTTAGCATTCTAGAAAGACTCGAAAATTAACACACATAATAATCACCTATTTCATATAGACTATTTTACCGATTTTTATTCTTTTTTCCCCCGCATGATTTATTACAGTATTTTATTTTGTGCTTCATTATTTGGAATGCCTAAAGATCAAATAACTTATAAAATACTGCAGACGAGGAAACAAATGTTGTGAAAGGAAAGCCTTCATGAGACTAACTTGACTTCCTTGGGATGTTGCATATAGCGGTCAGATCAAAAGACTTAAGGCGCAATAAGATGAGTTTACTTTTATCTTTAACGAGATAGAGGTCGACTTTCTTAAATTTCTGTTGAATTAAATCTGCAACTACCAGTATTTCAGGTTTTTAAAAATCATCGGCGGGTTTACATGAAAAATAATTTTCTTGTTTTCGATTACCTCAGAGATTTCGAACAGTCTGTGTTTGTTACCTAATACTCCTACGATAACGTTTTTAGCACACCTTTATCATTTAAAAGTCTCTTTTGTCAAATATCACTCATGTAATACGATAAAAAACGTGGTTTGTATTTCAGATTTTTTTTTTTCCCTTTTTTTCAATTTAATTTTTTTTTTATTTTATAACATTTCTAAGCCGATTTTAAGTGGACGGAGACATTATAAATCTTTATTTATTTATTTATTTATTTATTTATTATTACCTTGGAAATCATTGTTTTACAGTTACGAAAATTTTCGTATATATGCAATGAAATATAACAGTATTAAATATATTAAAATTTATTAAAAATCCATTTAAATTTATTAAAATAAAATTCAAAATTTTGATTTTTTTTTTGAAAAATTAAAAAAATTTCAAGACAATTAACTTTTAATTTTTTCAGTTACTATAGTTTCATAATATACTCTAAACATATTAGTTTTTTTTTTTTAGAATCATTGGTAAGTTTCAACTTTTAACATTTCTTACTTTTTATATTGCTTTTTTTTCCATATGTAGAATTTTATTCATAGCTGGCTGTTTAAAGTTTTTCCTTCATGGATTTTGATCATTATAATGATGAAATATTATGTAAAAAAGAAGCTTTGTCATAACTTCACCAGAAAACAAAAGCAATTCTGTGAATGAAGTGTTGGGAAAAAAATGAACTCTTTTTTTTTTTTTTTTTTTTTTTTTTTTTTAAGAGGTTTGAGAGAGATTTGTTTATTAATTCATGTAAATAATAAATAAAAAACATAGAATTGATAGATTATTCGTCAAACTTTTAATAAACATATTTTTTAGGATATAAGAAGTTGAAGTTAGGATTTACCTGCCAGAAATGTCTGACGTTATTTTTAATCTTATTTATTAGAAGTGTACAGTCGAAGTTGCTTATAACGAGAAGGGAAGGACAAGAAACCAGAATAATTTATTCGTTAAATTTGACTGTGCATCAAAACCGAATTATCAAAATATCAAGTATAAAAATTTAATGCATGAAGTAAAATGGTAATAGCTTTCGAAACACGTAATTACTTTTTACATCATTTAGAGTCTAACACTGCCCACCTTTAATAAATAAATAAAGCTCGTAAGTTTTGATTAGAATTCAAAAGTAGGTTGCTAGGGAAAGCTAGAGGAATCCCCTAATTCGCATACAATCTATTAGAGCTTGCTAAGCCTGAGACGGGGGTTTGGGGTCATCATGTTGTCCTTTACTACTTATTTATAGTATTTTAGAACAAAGCTATAAAATGGAACTTTTTGAAACCTTTGGATGTCAAAAATAGATGAGAAATTTATTTTTGGTAAAGGAAAAAGAAAAGAAAAAAAATTCTAAAGAGAGAAAAACTTCGAGATTTTACTTGAAAGGTGTGTGTGTGTGTGTGTATGGGGGGTGGGGATAGGGTAAGTGCACCAGTGATTGACACTTTTAGAGCAATCTCTGATGTTTTTAATGTTCTAGCCATGAGAAAATACTTTTAGAAATCTTAAGCTAGTACATATGGTATGAAAGACATTCAGAACCACATATATGTTAAAAAAAATATATTTGATAACAATTTTTTTTATGAATTTTTATTTGACACTGACTCAATGTTCCAGTAATTGACACTGCCAGTTTTTTATTTTATCAGTAACTGGCCCCTATGTTCCAGTGTTTGGCACTGCTAGTTATTCATTTTACTAGTTATTAGAACCCTACGCTCCAGTGTTTGACATAAAATGTTAAAATTCTTATATGTAAAATATATGATTTTATTATTTTTCTTATTTATTAATTATTTCGGGATATATGTCAATTACTGGAGCATGCCAATTACTGGAGCACCTACCCTACTTATACTTTTAATAATAATAAAATAAATAAATAAATAAATAAAATTTTAAACATTGAACCAGCAATTTTTAAAAATATTTATGAAGCTCTCGAGAAACGGAAATTTCAAACAAGCATGCAGTTTGGCAGTAAATATTATATATTGTTATACTGCATGCAAATGTATCGTAAACAAATATGCAAATATATCGTGACGTTTATTCCGGCATCGAAAGTTAAAACAGGTCAGGTCGTGCAAGTGATCTGGTCACCGGCCATTTGATCTTTATTTATCACCATCTTTTAGAGGTCAGTGAAAGTAAAAGGAGAACGGCAGAGTCAGCTTTAGGCAGATAGAATCTAAATTAATTTACGTACAATTTGTTTTTGTAGTTAAAAAAAAAAAAAAAAGGAAGAAAGTTGTCTGTCACAAGCACTTATTTTAACCTCAAAATTTGAAATTCGATTATATTTTACGTCTGTTCAACGTACATTAATATTCAAGAGATTTTTCAGCAGGTATCGCATTACATTATCTGTCAATTTTGGTTTGTATTACAAAACTATGTGTGTTATTCAATTAATTAAAAAATATATAAGTTTTTTAATGATAATGGAAAGGTTATTAAATACGTTGTTAAATTTAGGAAAGGCGCTGTTAAAAAATAAACATTTTAACACATATAATGAGAATTATTTATAGATTTATATAATTGTAGAGCAACATATATAACTTTATGCAGGGTTATTATATTAATATACGATGAACTTGGTCAGTATGAAAGTTTTTTGTTTTAAGAAATATCTCAAATTATTTAAAAATTGGTAATCAAAAGTTTCTGTAGGCACAAATTTTATCTTTTTTAAAACGTTTTAAGCACGAAATATTAAAAATTTGATTATCACTTTTGCAATTGTTAGAACGTATTTTCATACTTTCGGGTTTAACAATTATTACTCTCCAACAATTTTAAATTCGTGATAATCTAATTGTATTTTTACATTATATATATATATATATTTTTTTTAATAATTACTAAGGGGCTCTGCCCCCTAATCGCTCCGCTCACCAACCCCGGGTTCGCTTCACTTATTAACCCCTGCGAGGCTTTTCACTGAATTAATTTTCACAAAATAAGTTCAATTTCTATAACATTTTTCTGCCTCTGTGATAAAGAGGAAGAAAAATTTTATAGAAATTCCCATATTTTATGTCAAATTGAATTACATAATATTTAATACCACATTTTTTTGCTTTTTAAAGGAAATATTATGCTTTATTTTTAGAATAGAAAGAATTCATAATATCTAGACCCTTTTGTGTTACAACTTTAGTATATGGCCCCCTTGGCATTTAAAAATTTTTTGTCATTATTTGGCGATGAATGTTTTGGTGAAATTGCTTGTTTAAAAAAAAAGAAGGAGAATGAGACGAAAAAGAAAAAAAATATCTAGTACTTATAATCAAAAGCCTATACTTTATCCTAATATCTATACTTTTTTCTAATGCCTATACTTTTAAGATGAATTTTTTTCTTGCCATAATTTAAAAAAAATCAAATGTGTCCCAGAAATGCCTGATTCTGTAATGTTAAAAAGTTATAAGTGCGAAATTACAAGATCGATGAGTTTGATAAATGAGTTTGATTTTGACTCTATTTGAAACAACTTGCACGTTGGCCAGAACTGTATTTGGCGATTTTCTTTTGGTGATTACGGCGAAATGCGGTTTTCGGAAGTGGTTACCATGTATTCCAAACGTAAACAAAGCGAAAACGCGTTTTTCAAAATGCATCTGTTTTGTAATATACATAAATAAATTAAGCCTATTTTTAATATTAATAAAATAAATATTTAAAATTAACTTTCTTTACTTTGCATGAAAAAATAAAAAGGATCTTCAGTGTGCATATATATATATATATATATATATATATATATATATATCCTTCTCGTACATTTAAACCATTTAAATGTTCTGTAGTTGCCGAGAAAATACGATTATATAAACCAGATTTCCTAACCTACATTTCACAATCTTTATACACAAGAAAGAACATGTACAGCAATAATAATAATAATAATAATAATGATAAACAACTAAAAAATTTTCAATAATAGAAATATTTTTCTTAACAGCAACATTGACACTGATTTTATTATATTTTACACCATGGATCACATTTTAATTTTCCCGTGGAAAATGATGTCATGACAGAAAAATAACGTCATAAGAGAAACTTTTTCTACTGTGGCAAATAGAGTACCTTTATAAACCTGACGTTTTTAGTTAATAACTTCGTTAATTAAAATGATAGGAATTTCTAAGCAGCTGAAATGCCCTTCTTGAAGTATTCGGAGTATACTGATATATCTCATGACACGGAGAACCCTACCCTCCTCAAGAAATTGCTGTCGCAGACAAAAAAAAAAATGACGCCAGCGACAGAAACTTTCTTTTAATATATAAAGAAAAAAATCATTACCTTCTCAACTTCGCAACATTTTATCGTAATATCGTAATATTGTCATAAGGGGGCGCACCCCATAAACATGCACTCAGCTCATATTTTGCAATTATACCTTCAAAGTGATTTTTTTTTAAATAATCTCGTGTGTCACTCACACGACTTTCTCTTACCCTGAAATTTAATATTATGAATTTTCATAGTTAATAATTATAATAATAATTATGCTTTTTCAAAAAGAAAGGTGAATACAGAAAAAAAAAAAAAAAAATCCAATTTTAAATTAATATTTGGAGGCATGTGTATCTTCATCTATTTTTAATGTATCATAACACCATTTCCATTAAGTTTTATTTTCTAAGAGTGTTATACATTTTTCGTTTTTCGGAAAACTTACTTTTAAGAAAAATTGAATTAATATTAGCTAAAAATTTATTTCTTAGGTTACCTTCAGCCGAATTCATTACTTTTATCATGACTATAATATGATTTTGCTGTAGAAAATCCTGAGGTCAAGAAAATTGAGCAGAGTTCACCTATGCCACCTAATTTCTTCCACACGGCAGTCTACAAATGGATGACAATACATTTCAGAAAAACTGAAAACATTTTTAAAGAGGCTTATAAGTTGGGTGGTGAAACTTTAAGTACAAATATAAATAAATAAAGGGGAGGGGGGGAAAGGGATAAATAAATAAAATAAAAATACATATATATATATATATATATATATATATTCTATAAAGCATCATTAATTTAACAGTTATGCAGAATGTAAACGAAGAATGATAATAAGGTATGGTCAAATCAATGTAAATGACAAGAATATAAAGTTTCTGTTAATTAATTATGCTATGCACTGCGAGGTTAACACTCTGTTTCATATAAAATAACGTTGTTTTAAACTTTGACGGACGTGAAAACATATGTCGTCGTCCGCTAAATGACAGCGAAATAGAAATAAAATACGAAGTGAATTTAAATACATTTAAAAAATAATTCTGAATGAAAAATAATGTGCATTAAGTGTCAGACATTTGCGTCTTTGAATAAGGCCAGCAAGTGACAGCAAGTAGTATATAATATGTATATTCAATGCAAAATAAATTTGTCCTTGACATTCATATTGATGAAATTTTCCTTTTTACATTCATTTATATACACAAAAAGAAAGAACTGGATTCGAATAAATTTTCAACTTTCGCTTTTGATAGAGTTATACATTTTAAGATATCCTGAACACGATTTGACCATTTTTTTTTAAAAATGTCTGCCAGTCAACTGGAAGATGAAGTATATTTCAAGCACTGTATTTCAAAAAATAATGTGAAATATTTTATGAAATTTTATATTCAGTTAGCTATTGACATAAACTGATTCTGGTTAAACTTTTGCACATATCGCTTATGTAGTGGAGCAGCTACGCTGCAACCTTTCCCATTGATGGGAAGCCTATATCTCAGCTTTTATATTGTATAAGTGTACATAACTTAATACATAAGAAGGCCATTAAAAAAATTAATTAATTAAATTTAAAAAGAAAATCTATGCGGATTCAATTTGAATACATATCGGATGACAGATAGCGCTCTTCAGTCACACTTTTCATAATTATTTGGTAGCTATAGTCAGCTTCTGTGGCATGAAATCGCACTTATGTAAAATGCTTATCGTGAAAAACCACGGTGATTAAATTTTGATGCATATGACCTACAGACTGCTTTCTAACGCCGTGCAGCGATTTTCATGAATTTTTAACTACATTGTTTTTTGGTGCCGGATTTGAAACCAGGTCCCGCTCGTCAGCCTAGTCGTTTGGAGTTTTCCGTGCTTTTTTCCGAAACTAGGTTCCCTTAGAGTGATACCCATGTATCAACCTTCAAATTTAAAAATGCCTGTTTCATATATACAATGGCCCTCCCTCAGTCCCCGGCGCGGCGGCCAGAATATCCCTGCTCTGGGCAGCAAGCAGGAAAGCAAGAAGGCAGAGGGTTTGTGATATATTCAGAATCAGGTACAGAAGACATCACTAGAATTGGAACATTTGTTAAAAGTCAATCTTATTATTTTAGTGAAACTAAAAAATAAATACTCTTGTGAAATAAACTTAACAAAGTTTTAATAATAATACGAAATAGTACATAACCATTCCTTTTAACATCCTGTTCATACAGGAAAATCATAAAAACATGCATCACATATATATGTGATTCCTAGCATGTGTAAAAATTACAGAGAAGTTCAGGAGAACGATTTCTCTGTACACAGAGCATAATCAAAGTCTCTAGAGTTATTTCTGATTTTTCAGTCCTTCAAAATTTTGATGATAAATACTTTGACTCGATTAAATCTGCTATGCATTTTAAATTCCTTTGTTTAAATTTTCTGCTATTTGCAGGCAGATGAGAAAGGTATTTGGAGCATTATATAAATTCTCTTTCAAAAGTCGTGACATCTTTGCTGCCACCACTGGCTGATGCAATTGTTGTGCCGAGGCAATTATTGAATGCATCCCGGAATGACGCAATAATAAGCAGCGGCGCGACACAATCCACGTTAAAAAGGAAGTGTCGATCTGCTATGGAACGCTGCACGCACGGAACGATATGTAAGAGAAGTAGTGCGCTTGCTAAATTTTTATTTTCTTTCTTATTTTAAAAGCGTGGGATTTACAAGTGACTTTTTTAAATATTTATTTAGTCTTCAAAAGTCGTCGTCAAAAAAAGTTTATTAAAAGGGTGGGGAAAGGGGGGGGGGAGGAAATAAAAATCTTTTTATCACCATCATATCTATTTTATTCCCACACTGCTAAAAATAAATAAAGCCTTTTGAATAGCGAAATCATAAATAACTAGAATTCAGGTGTTTGGTATATTTATCGGCTTTCACCAGAAGTTGATGTTATTGAGGCTGTTGCAAGAGAATATTTCCTATATATTTAAAAGTAATCTTAGAAATAGTAATCATAAATATAATTTACAGCAATCACTTTTCTAAATTTTAAATGTTGAAAGAACACGAGGAAAATTACATGTCATTAGTTAATGACATATTTTTGAAACAATGTACATCATAGCTTACTAATAAGTAACAAGAAATTTACTCGGTTACATTGGCGAACATTTCCCATGTGTTTTCAAGGAAATTTGTAAAGTATCTGCCTCAGAATAGGGGAAAAAAAAAAAAAAAGAAAGAAAGAAAGAACGAAAAATCATGCAGTACGCATCGATTAGTAACACTTTCCAAATGTATGTCTCGTTGTATCATATTACCTTCAATGTCCTTTGCCTACATTATCATACAACTATAAGACAGGACAGAAAGGTAGACATATCGACTAACTGAATTCATAATCACTTTTAAACATTGTTGAAAAGTTTTAAAAATGCTGAACACAAACGTGTATTCCTTAAATTCCAGTTCCAGCCCTTAATGGTTCTGACTATTTTAGTGTAGCCCTTTAAGTCTGAAGGTTAATCATATCATATTCTATACAATACATCATTTTAGCATATTAACAATAAAGGACAATTTCTTTATGATTTTTACAATAGAAAGTTATTAAAATGAGATTTATAAAAATGTCTTTTTTTTTTTTTTTTTTTTTTTTTTTTTTTTTTTTTTTGGGGGGGGGGGGTTATCTGTATACAAAAACAGTTGCACAGGACCTATTAAGGCCATTTTAAATAAGGAATATTCCACAGGGAATTTGAATAACATACACCCCGCGACAAAAAGATAGGTACAAAGGGTTTTTTTCTTTGATTTTTCATAAAATAACATTATCTAAATTGTGCTTATCATTTATTATTATCATAAAACAACACTATTACCGGACTAATTTTTGTTTTAAGACTAATTAAGAAAAATTTTAAGACTAAAATTTTTCTAATTTAAGACTACACACCGCGACAAAAAGATAGGAACAAAGGTTTTTTTTTTTTTCAATTTTTGAATATGATTATTTTGAATATGAATATTTTGAATATGATTCAAATATTTAATATGTTTTTGATATGATAAAATTTTGTTATGATAATAAATGATCAGCAAAATTTAGATAATGTTATTTTCTGAAAAAAAAAAAAAAAAAAAAACCTTTGTTCCTATCTTTTTGTCGCGGAGTGTAGTCTTAAATTACAAAAATTTTAGTCTTAAAACTTTTCTAAATTAGTCTTAAAACAAAAATTAGTCCGGTAATAGTATTATTTTATGATAATAATAAATGATAAGCACAATTTAGATAATGTTATTTTATGAAAAATCAAAGAAAAAACACTTTGCACCTATCTTTTTGTCGCGGGGTGTACATCATTTTTAAGAAATTCTGAATAGTTACAGACGCTGGAAGCGGGCAGACGGACAGATAGAGAGATGGACAGTAGAGCAGACAGGTAAAGTAATTCAAAACACATTCACATTTAAAAATTGATAGAAAACGTTAAAAATACTTAATTTAAATGAAAATGCAATTCCAGCAAATTTCCACCTTAATGTAACTGAATATTTTTGTGTGGCCTTGTAAATCTTAATACTGATCATATTATGTACTATGAAAAGCATTCTTTTATGCTTATGAATAATATATTTCAATTCATTAAGATTTGTACAAAGTAAAGTTATTAAAATATGGTTTATAGAAATACCTCTCATAGAACGCAGTGCTTTGGAATGTTTTCGGATGTCCCTGTATACAAACCAATGGCGGTACTCACCCCATACTCAATAGAAAGCATCCTTTCAATTTTGTTGGAAAGTGTTAAAAAAAGAAGTAAAGTTTCTTCACATTATTTTATTTTATTTATTTTTACTTCACGAACATATATATGTCAGTGAAGTATTGTAATCATGACTGAAATCCGACTTTGAGATTTTGGTGTTTCTACACGTTTTGAGGTGCCCTGTGTTCATTTTTCCTATTTTTACGGTGATAAATTTATGTATGTGTGTAAGTATATGAGTGAAAGCAATAGCGTCTCAATACTTTGATCGACTGAGCTAAAATTTGTACGCATTTTATAGGTTACAGTAGCGCGAACCCGATTGATTTTGGGGAATCTAATACTTATAGTTCTTTTTATAGGGAAAGAAGGAAAATTTCTTTAGCATTGCCTATGGACCCAATTATTTAAAGTGTTATTGCGTCTAAATATCTTATTGAAATGAGCTGAAAATTTATATACATGTTATAGATCACCATCGCATGAACTGTGTAGATTTTGGTGAATCTATCTCTTATAGTTTTTCTTTACAGAGGCACAAGGAAAAATTCTTTATCAGGCCTATCGGCTCAAATTATCTAAAGTGCGATAGCGTCTAAACGCCTTATTCAAATGAACAGAAAATTTCTATACATATTATAGATCACCGTGACATGAACTGTATGAATTTTGGCGAATCTAGTACTTATAGTTGTTTTACATTGACAACGAAAAATTCTTTATCCTTATAGCTTAGGGGCTCAAATCATTAAAGTGCGACAGCGTCTGAATACCTTATTCAACTAAGCTGAAAATTTATATACGCGTTATAGGTTAGTGTCACACGAAGTGTATAGATTTTGGTGAATATAGCACTTATAGATTTTTACAGAGACAGAACGAAAAATTCTTTATCTCTATGATTTATGGTTTCAAATTATTTGCAGTTCAATAGCGTTAAGTTAAAGAACATAGTATACGGTGAAAAATACTCAAAATCCCTATTATAATTTCTCTCTCTCCTTTTTTTTATTTTTTTATTTATTTATTTTATTTTTTTTTTTAACGACTTCTCTTACTTTATTAATATAACCTTTAATTACTTATTGTTCGGAAAGTCGAGTGGAGTCACTCCAGATTTATTTTTAACTATGACAGTTTCAATTATTTATAACATTAAAATAGCAAACCCTGATGATTCTTCCTAAAAATTTGTTTTTTTCAGATGCAGCAAATCTGGTTTGATTTACATATTAATGCTGGGCAAAGATTTCAAAATATGAAGAGTTAATTTAGCTTTAATCAAGAACAAATACAGAAATTTTGTACTACCGGAAATAATCATCATTTATGATAATAGTATTAATTATGTAAAGACGGAAAAAAGCTGAACAGCAAACTATCTATTGTTTTATTCCGAACTGTATTATTTATGAGACCCATAAGTTTTCTCGAATTACGAAACAAACTCATCTCATCTTTCGTGAGGCGATAATTTACGTCTCACGACCTAATATGAAGAAATGTAATAAAGAAACAGCAGATATTGATGATTGATGTCGTATATCATAAATTAGATATGAGTTGTATGTATGTTTGATATCGCAAAATATATTGTCCCTGGAGAAAAACTACTCATATAAATGGTTACATGGTCCCAGTACAGCTAAGTGTGGAATTTCAGAATATGTTATAACGAAGTTATAAGGAAGTACACAATTACAAAGACCGTGTAAAAGTACTTCAGATAATTATTGTTAATAAATACTTATTTCTGTGGTTATGGTTAAAAATTTCAAATATTTTATCCGTATTTGATTCTTCATATAACTCTGGTTATATTTTAAATACATAAAATTATATCTTATCAATCTGTAGCCATTTTGCGCCATTTCTTTTGAATTCTTTTATGAAACTATACTAGAATCGTTGACAACATTTCATGATAAAACTGAATATATTGTATACAGATAGATAAGTTATCTCTTTTATTATATTATGCATGAATTTTTAACACATCCTACAAATTTGAAAACTTTTTATGATATCAGTTTGTTTGTAAGTAATATAGGAGTAGTATGTCTGTAACAGGTTAACATGGATTTCCACAATCTTTTAGCACAACGCGATAAGTCTCATTAACGGACGAACTTACCTGTAAATGTTGTTTTTCCTTGGTAGCTGTATAAATGCAGATAAAAAGCAATTTATGAACGCTTATTTTTACTAGAATGTAAATTAATTTTTAATTAAAGGAATTATCACTTTAATTAAAAAAAATTAGATTAATTAAAAAATATAGATTAATAAATAAAAAATATTTTAAAAAGTATTCTAAAATCTAAATGAATCCATGCAAAATTTTCACACTTTATTTCTCTCCTTATTTACTTTTAAAATTAGAAACTCATAAACTTTGTTCGAACTTTCCCACTCAGTTTAAACCTATATTCATCAGAAGCATAATAAAATTATCGTTATGTGAACTCGATGGCCAAGTGGTGTTATGTATTTTCATATTTAATTTAAAAGCTGTATTTAAATTGAATATGAAAAGGTAACTGAAAGAAGTAAGAATTTCAGTATTTCAGAAGAAAAATGCTTATAGTCATGTGTAGTGTAATTTCTGTTCGCCCTCTAATTTCTGTAAATATTGTTCGAATGACTTGAAACTGATATATATGATTCAAGTTCACAATGGCATGTTTCCAATTGCAAATTATGTAAATAGCACGATTGGTTTCTGTACAGGGACATCCAAAGGAATCCTAAAGCTTTACGTTCTATGAGAGGTGCGCTACCTTTCCATAAATGACCGGACACTTTCCATTTCAGACGTTTTTTCAAATATCTCAAAAAGAGCTTGACGAGTCATTTTGAAATATCAGAAAGCGAATAACATGTTACACCTCATACATTTCAGTGAAAGTTTTGCCCGAAAATAAAAGGGGGACTAGTAAAAAGAAAAACTCTTTGGGATCACCTTGTAAAAAGTGATGCTTGAAATGCAATCTGACTGTAGTATATGAATATGACGCTTCTTCTTATTCTTTATATGAATCTTTATGAGGCTACCGCATACATTCATGGAGATATAATGGTTTCTTTAAAAAATTGCAAAAAGAAAAAAAAAAGTCACTTTTTTAACAAACTTAACACACAACATTAGACACAGCATACTACAATCAGAATGCAAAAATATTAAATATCTAATGAAATATGAGCATTTTTACTAAGTAAGTTTTAACTGTGCATGCGCAAGATTTAGCGAAATTTCATTTGCATAACATAATAGCCGATAGTATTGAGCTACTTAAATGAAAACTCCAAACAAATATCATGCAAATTTAAAAAGTTGTACGCGATAGAATGAACTGAATTTCAGTTCTTCTCAAAAATAAGGAATTTTTTTTTATTTTTTATTTACCATGTTTTTATTAACTTCTATTCTTGTTTGTTTGTGTGTTTGTTTGTCCGGTACAAATCTTGCAATCTATTTTTAACTAACTTCCCTACTAGCTAGACACTTGAAACTTTCACAGTAGCTCAGAACCCGGTGACAACACAATACTTCGAAGTCCGATTTTCGAATTTTCGAATAGTTTTCTTTTAATTAATTAAAATAGGAAAAATAATAAGCTCCTAATAGCAATAAAAATAGTCATTAAAATATTAGCTATAATTTAATTGTTGCCAAAAAAAGTTTACGAGTTCATTTTCTTTCCACATAAAAATAAATACATTTAATCAAACGTGAGCGTTAAAAAATTGTAAAAAGTTAAATTATGCATCTGGCAAAAATTGACGTCATTATCACTTTAAAGATTTTCTACACATTGATAAAGTGCTAATGTAGTTCATGATGCAAATATATGTTGTTCTGAAAGGATTAATGTTTTATTTTTAAAACCAACTTTTTTTTATTATTATTCAAATTTCCCGTAACTCTTTAACCAATCACATTAAAACGTCCATCTTTGGAATATCGATAATAAGGATTTTCTCGCTAAAAGTCGCCAAAAAAGTAGCCAAGGGCAAAAAGTCGCCGAATTTGGCGTCAAATCCATTACCTGCCTATTGGAGCTTTTTAATGCGTTTTAAAGGGGAAATTAAGCTATTTTAACGCGAAAGAGAGCTGGAAATGCAGAAAATTGACATTTTATCAACTTACTAAGTCTCTTTGTAAGAATTTATACAAAAATAAATACAATAAAGTGCTAATATAGTTAGTTCTATAGCTATGATTCAACAGAAAATTAAAAAAAACATGGTTTATAAAAAGTTTTTTATCTTATAATTATTTACAATCAAAACGTTGTATTACCATAGACTGAATCAAAATGAAAATGTAAATAAAACCCCTTATAGTGTATCTGATTTTTTGAGAGGAATTGAAAAGTAGTTTTTTCTATCGCGTACAACTTTTTGAATTTTCACGATACTTGTTTGGGATTTGTTTGTTCCTCAACACATTTGGCTATTGAATTGTGCAAATGAAATGTCACTAAAGCTTGCGCATGCGCAGTTAAAAATTACTTAGTAAAAATGCTCATATTTCATTAGATATTCAATATTTCTGCAGTTTGATTGCAGTATAATGTGTTCAAAGTTGTTTGTGAAGTTTCCTGAAAATGGCTTGGCTCTGGATTTAATACCTTGCGTGTTATAATTAAAAAAGTGACAATTTTTTTTATTGCAATTTTTTAAAGAAACCGCTATATCTCCATGAATATATTCGGTAGCTTCATAAAAATGTATTAGAAAATAAGAAACAGCCTGATAATCATATGCTTCAGCCAGATTACATTTCAGCATTATTTTTTGCTGGGTGATCCCAAACAGTTTCATATTCATTTAATTTTTTACTGATCCGCCTTTTATTTTCATGATAAAAACTTTCACTGGAATATAGGAGGTGTAACGTGTTTTTTACACTCCTGAAGTTTCAAGGTGATTCGTCTAGTACTTTTTGAGATATTTGAAAAAACGTCTGGAATCAGAAATGTCCGGTGATTTATGGAAAGGTTGTGTGTTTCTATAAACATTATTTTAATATTTTTGTACTGCACAAAGCAGGATAACATTAATATATTTTTTTATAAACAAAAAGTCATGTCTTCTACAGAATAACATTTGATTAGTATTGATTTTACAAGACCATACAAAAATATTCAGATGCATTAGGAGATATTAGTAGAAGTAAGTAATTATTTATGTTACGAGTTTTTAACACTTCTCAAGAAGTTTTCTATCCGTTTGTATGTTCTATACTATCCTCGCTCTAATTTTTATAAAAAAGTTTAGAATGCGTTGAAGCTAATATCAATTGCTCACCAAGTTTAGTATGGTACTTTTTCAATTGTATAAACAGCGCAGTTGGTTTATATATAGGAACTCACAAAAGATTTCTCATGCATTACGGTCTATAAGAGACATTTTTTTAAAAACGTGTTCTAATATCTTTATACTGCATGTAACGACACAAAATTCATGCACATTATGAATTAAAAAAAAAAAAAAAAAAAAAAAAAAAAATCCTGTACCACAAGCTATGATTAGTGTATCTGTAGTGTATCTTATGTTTCCAGGGCTTACATTAACTATACAAACATATTATGTAGTTTGAATGGAAATTGTCCAATACAAATTTTCAGTGTTGAGTTTTTTTTTTTTCTTTTGTATTTTATATCTTGCGTATTAAAATTTTAGACGATATATAAGACTGCAGAAATGCAATATTTTTAATGTTTTTTCTTTAGATATAAATCTACAAAGATGCTTTAGTGATATTGTGTCTCCCATAATTAAAAGCAAAATATATTTTTTGTAGCCTTGATGTTTGTAGACAATGTACAGGGTGCATGAAAACAATCAAAATAAATATATATGTTTTAAATTGTATTTTAAGGTGTTATCACAAAGGAAAATACATGGAAGGTTGAAATATGTAACAGATAAGTAGAGTTGGAAAGTATTTGTGATATATGTGAACTATACGATTATTCGTTCTTTCTTTACTCAGATTTTTTTCCGTATGAAAAATAATCCCTCAGTAAAATATGACAATACTAATAATTTTATAAATTATAATGCCTATATATATATAATATATAGATATATACCAAAATAATTTTATTTTCACTCTTGCATTTTTAGAACAATTATAAGGCAAAGGTGATTTCACACAAGTAATATCAGCATTATTTTTACATTTTTCAATAGAAAATGAAATTTTTTTTTTTTTTTTTTTTTTTTTTTTTTTTTTTTTTTTACTTTTTTCTATTCTAGAAAATGTATAATTTTAAGCATTTGTAACCATGAAACGTTGAATGATAATAGCGCTGCCGTGAAGTATGGCTGTGGTTCTGATGTATTTGTTTTTTCATTTCTTTAATATTACAATATCAGTTTACTTAATCTTAATGTCAAATTTCCTTTTTTAAGAATTTTTATGCAATATCATATTGTGTGATTGTATTAATTTTATAAACAGAATATTTTTCTCGTAAAAAATCAATCTCAAGCGCAAACAAGTTTGTCGTTTCAGCTCCATGTTAAAAAAAAAAAAAAATCTTTCAACATTTAGAAAATTACTATTTTATTGAATGAAAAAACAGTTCATTTCTCAGATTTCACATTCATTTCATAATTTCTGAAACAAAAGTCTGTAAAATATATTAATGAATAAGAAAGCTTGTGTAATAAAATAAAAGATGATAAATCAATTTGACAAGGAACTTAGCTGCGTTTCTTATTTTTTATACGGCAAATAATAACTGTGTAGTGTACCATGACTGAATCGTTCCACTCAAACACGTGCGTATATGAAATATTCCACCTCTTCTTTCTGTAGATTTCGATTTCACATGTGAAACATGTCTTCTGGAAAATCTTGTTATGTTGTTTTTAAATGGCTTTTAGGACTCATCTGTTATGTTCATTGTCAAAAATGGCTTTCAGACGGTTTTCCCTTTCATTTTCATTTTCATGTTTTTTTTTTTTTTACTTTTAATTGCAAAACAAATACTTACAACGTAGGAATTTCAAAATTATATAGTTATAAAATTCGTTTTGTAAATGAATACTTACATCATCATTATGTTTAAGAATCTACATTATAGAGACAGTACTTGAGAAAATTCGAGCTAAGGCTATCTCTGTCTGTCTTATAATTTCCCATTTTCTGGTCACTAAATCTCAAGTGACTTCCAGTTAAAATCTGTTTATTGAATGACTCACTGCCTAATGTATTTTTTACTTTCTATTACCTAAAAATATGGTAGAGAAAGTATTGTTTTTGGGTCAAATTTACGTACTTGAGTTTTTGTTATATGTACACGTTTTGAGGTTCCCTGATTCTAACAATCATGTTTTTAGCGGTTGGTCTGTGCGTGTGTTTGCTTGTCTGTGTGTGTGCGTGTTATCAGCATATCTCAAGAACAAATAATAGAAGAAAGTCCAAACTTGGTATTCTAAATGTGTATCATATAGGGATGCTACACTAAGATTTTTGTTGAGATCAAACAAATGGTTCGTGTACAGGGACACCCAAGAGAATTCAAATATATTACGTCGACGGGGGAAATTGCAGGTAAATACAGTTTAAAAATCTATAAACTGCACTACACCAAATGAAACGAATATATATTTTTTTATATGCGAAAAACATGTTTCCTGTAGAATATGGTATGAAAATCATTCACTGTTCGTTTGCAGGGCTACACAAAAGTACTAGATTATAGTGCGACAATAGCTGAAAATTGATGGAAGTGTATGTCAGGTTACGCCATGTATTATTAATTTAGGATTATATTTATTTGCACCAATTAGTGTGTACATAACCTTTAGAAGATATACAGGGCTGCCAATATTTATGCCATAACATTCTTTTTTATTGTTAGTGGAAATGCTTTACTATAATATTTTACCATGTCCAGAAATGCTGCTCAGAAATTGAAACTAATTTTCTCATAGCCATATGGTAAATAATATATATATATATATTAAGTTAAATATTCATTGCTTGCTTTTGTATATTTACACGTTTTGAGGTTTCCTGAATACCGAAGTCAAGTTTTTAATGTTTGATCTTTCTCTCTGTCTCATAGAGTAAATTAAAAACAAATAATTTCAGGCGATCCAAAGGTTGTATTACAAAGTTAATACGTTCGTTACTAGAAAAGCTTGTTCAAGATTGATAAGTTTTAAACAATGTTGCGTGTGAAAATTTTCTGAATAATTTTAAATGAACTTTTGAACCTAATAACATATTTGAATTCTATAAAAATGTAGGTACAATAGTGAAACGCGGGGTTGGGAGGAAGGGGGGGGGGGGGCGGTAGCTCCCTCAACCCCTCATTACCTCCCCTCACATAGAATTATTTGTCAAATAAAGCTGTTCCGAACCTTAATTTGAATTATTTTAGAATAGGCTTATATAACTGAACTCATTATTTTATCCCTTAATCTCCAATTATATGCGTAAATTAAATTTTAGCGTAAGAGAAAGTCGTGTAAGTGACAAACCAGATTATTATTATTTTTTTTTATTATTCCGTTTTTGCATTTGGAAAATTCACAACCGTTAAGGTCTTTCTCGACTTCCAAAAATGGAATATTTTTAGTTTTTAATATTCTATTTTATAGCTAATAATAATAATAATGTTTTTGCACAGACATGAAATAGTAAGCAAAAATATTCTTGCTAATTTCCCCTATAAATCATTGTGCAAAGTAAAACCAGAAACAAATAATATACGTTTTTCTTTCTCTTAGTGTATAATTAGAAGCTTTTTATATGAAATTGACTTCGTCATTGTGTCTTCGTATCTTCGTGTCGCGCTAATAGGCAAGGCGCCTCCATTTTAAAGTAAATATAAGCTGTTACACTTTTAGCTCCTTGGCTTAGTTGGTTAGAGTGTCACGTTAATAACGCGGTGGTCGAGAGTTCGATCCTCGAAGGTCCGGCGTGTTAACTTTTGCAGATAATTAGTAAAAAAGCTGTGAATTGATAAAAGAAAATTTTTCGTTGAATACACAGTATCCTAAGAATTTTTGAAAAGTTTTTTTTAAGAAGCTTTTTTTTTTTTTTTTTTTTTAAATATTTTTGGTATTAAAAGAGCACAAAATAAAAAGTTTTAAGTAAAAAATACGTAAATAAATATTTTTTTAGAAGCTTTTTATTGAAATTGGATTTTATCATCGTATTTCCGTGCCACACTGGAAAACAAAATGCTTCCACTTTAACGTAAATGTTCGCACCTTTTTTCGTCACTTCCCTAACAGCACACTTATCCATAGCACATCCTGAGGATGTCCCTTGGACGTACTTTCATCCATAGGATATCCTGAGGATGTCTTGTGGATGAGATGTGCTGTTAGGGTTGTTAGCTCAATTGGATAGAGCGTCATGTTGATATCGCGATTGTTGTAAGTTCGAAGACCGATGTATTACTTTATTACATATAATTAATAGGAAAGATGTCAAATGATAAAATTACGAACTTTTGTTGTCTACACACTATCCTAAACATTTTTTTTTTTTTTTTTTTTTTTTTTTAAGCTTCTTTTAGTTACTAAAACGCGCAAGAATAAAAATGTAATAAAAAAAAACTGGAAGTTTTTATTGTGTAGCACTAAAAAACATTAAAAAAATATTCTTGCAAGGACATGCTATAAAAAAATAAATAAAAGTTTCAACAATAAGAAAATTATTGAAACGCAAAAATATAAATATTTAAAGAAAAATATAAATATTTCACTTTGCAAGAAATAAAAAAAAATATTAAATATTTAAAATACTTAAAAAGCATTCGAAACATATTCTTTTTGTATAAGTATTTGCTGGAATCTTTTAGCATGTTCTATGACTTTTCTGTACTGTTCTTTGATTTTTGGTTAGAGCGTGTCGTGGGTTCGACTCTCCAAGGGCCGATGTGCTAATTTTTGCAGATAATTAATTGAAAAGGTGTCAATTGATAAAAGAAAATCTTTCAAAGTTTACACAGTATCTTAAATCTTTGTATTCATTTCTTTAGTAGCTTTTTTTATAACTAAAAAGCAAAAAATAAAATTTAAGTAAGAAAACATTTTTTAACAGTACAAGATTTTTATTGTGGAGCCCTAAAAAGTATAAAATAAAAATTTATTCTTGCAAAGACATGCTATAAATACTAAATGAAAGTTTCAACACTAAGAAAATTTTAGAGAAAAATATAGATATTTCAATTTTGCAAGAGATGAAAATTTTTAAATATTCAAAATATTTTCAAAAGCTGTCGAGACCTTAGAAATTTATGGTTTTACAAATACTTATGTAGAAACTAATGACTAAGAATATTGGTCTTGATAGCTTTTTAAAATATTTTGAATACTTAAAAATTTTGATCCCTTGAAAAAGTGAAATATCTATATTTTTCTCTAAAATTTTCTTAGTGTTGAAACTTTTATTTATTTATAGCATGTCTTTGCAAGAATAAATTTTTATTTTATGCTTTTCAGGGCTCCACAATAAAAAGCTTCTACTATTAAAAAACGTTTTTTTTTTACTTATTAGGGAGATTAAGACCTTTCTTAAAATTTCTGCAATTTGAAAATTTGCATTCTGTAAAACAATGCGTCACAAACTCGTTATTCTCAAAGTCTTGAAAAGTAGTGAATTTTGATTTTACTATTAAAAAAATAATTATTATATGCCTTGCGTACATCTTTTTTGTCAACCAACGATTTAATTTTGAATATACAGGTTGCATATGAAATTTTATGCCAATGAGTTTTATTAATAGCAATTTAAAAATAATTAATAAAACTTCGTGCACATTTTGTGCATTGTGTGGTAAAATATAGCATACACTGTTTGTACAGACTTGGAAATAATAATAATAAATATGTCCCTAACATTTACGACACTATCATTGTACTATGTAAAACCTCTACCAGATTAACTCGAAACAGTGCATAGTTTTACTTCACAGTTAATTAAAAAAAAAAAAAAAAACTTAATAATGCAATTTAATAAAAACATGTCGTACCTCAACTTTTGCAAATCAGTAAATTTCGATTTTAGCAGTCAAGGCATAATTATTATAACCTTGTGTACACCTTCCTTTTGCATTCTGGAATTTAGCATAATCTGGTCTTCCTTCTATTTGTTCAGCAGCAGTAAATTCACTGCCGGCCCTGACCGGAACGAGTTCTTTACCATCTGATAAAACAAATAACGTAAGATTTATAAAGATCTAAAATATACTTTCAACTCAATACTGACCTAAATAATTTAAGCATTGTTCTATATTTTCTGCATTAATCATTCTTCTTAAAGTGCATGCATAAATAATTACCTACACTCTAAAATGTTCAACAATTAGCATACAATTGGCATACAATTTCTGATGAGCATACTGACAACAATTTTATTAGTAAATTATTTTATGTATTGTAATTTAGATGCATGTTGCATCCACGCTAAAACATAATACACATAGATAAATAAATATACATGCATGCTTATCGGAACACTGCATTTTCGTAAACAAGCAATATTTATGACATATATTTATAATCAGTAATTTTTCTGCAGAACAACTAATAATAATTAATGCCCCCAATTATACGGTTACTACGTTATTAAGTTTTACGTACCAAATAATTCAGCACAGTTATTCTAAACATATTTGTACTGGCTACACATAACTTTTCTATGTTTTGTAAATTTTGTTGAAACTTTATTATATAGGAAAAAAGGTTCTATTCAAGAATATAATATAAAATATTAAAACTATAAGACATTTTCCCTCTCCCTATATTTATTGATTTAAAAATTGAAAAATCCATGGTAATGCTAATAGTATAAATAGTAGTTTATGATAATACATAAATAAATACATACAGTAAGACACCATTTACATGTCTTTCAAGTGGCTGGCGCTAAACGACGTATAACTGAGAAGACATATAGTCGAATTTTTAATAAACAACTTTAATTTTTATATATAAAAAAAATTATAAATACAGTTTTATGTAAAAACTAGTTGGCATAGGTGGACTCTGCTCACTTCCCCATCATGTGTATGTTCTCATAAATTTCTTGTACAGGACATGTTATATTCATGTTAAGAGAAATGAATTTGACCAAACGCTTGACACAGTGATAGAACGAAATCCTCGCCTAATAGGCTACCCACCATTCATTTCGATATATTTATCTTATTCTAATCTATTAATTTATTTTATTGGGATCAATTTTGTAGTTTATTTTCATGTTACTATTTCCAATGCAACAATCCCAAAAATGCATATTTATATGAAATATCGCCCCATTTTGCTATGTTGACAAAATCTTAAATTTCGAATAACTCACGAAACTTTCTTATTAGAATATTTGTAGTCAATCATGTTCATACAAGTATCATAAATGTTATTTTGAAATTGTCTGATATATTTATGATCCTCAAAATGGACGTTTATGCTCGATTTTGCCTTATTCTGCCATTTTAAGTAAATCGTAAATTCCAAATAACTTACGAATTTTTTTAATTGGAAAATTCATACTCGATGGTATTCACAGGGCCCGACTAAGGAATTTTTGTGCCCAGGGCACTTTCAATTTTTCGTGCCCCCCTTAGAATGGATGAAAGTGTAAAAACTATTTGGGGTATAGGATGGGTAGGAGCAAGAAGGTATACTGTACTCCCCCCCCACACACACACATGAATCGGTTTCTATATTAACACAATTTTTAATAGGCAAATGGACTAACTAAAAAAAATTTGGATGAAAGATTACTCTTTCTCGGTTTTCATCCTCAATGATAGTTAAAATTACTCTTGTTAGTCAAACAACAAATTCTAACTTAAATTTTATTCACATATGTGATACACAGTTGAGTTAGAGGAAATCTATAGTATTTAATTCAAATACTCTTAACTTTTAATAAAATTTTGTGCCCCCTTAAAAATTTCGTGCCCAGGGCACGAGCCCCGAGTGCCCGTGCGATAATCAGGCCCTGGGTATTCATATCAGTATCCTAAATAATATTTCAGAAGTGGTCTGACATCTTTATGATGAAAATATCCCTCAAAATTGACGTTTATGTGAAATTTTGTCCTATTCTGCCATGTTAAGAAATTCGTAAATATCCAATAACTTGCGAAATTTTTAAAGTAGCATGTTTATAGTAACTGATGTTCATTCCGGCATGATAACCTAATATTGATAAACTGATATTTTAAAACTGGTCTGACATTTTTACAGCAAAAATATTTCATTTAATACAAGTTAAGTGAAATTTTGCCCTATTCTCCCATGTTAAGAAAATCGTAAATTTCAAATAACTTACTAAGTTCTTTGATTCGAATGTTGCAAATAAATAGGGTTCTTGCCAGTGTCGAAAGTAATATTTTAAAACTGATTTGACCTCTCTGCGACAATTTGTTCTTGAGATATCGTGTACACAGACTAACGGACTAACACACAAACGGACTAACAAACTAACAGACATCCTACAAATGGAAACCATACAAATTTTGTCATTTTCGGATTCCTCACACCTGAAAACGTGTAAAAAAAAAAAAAAAAAAAAAAAACCCGAGGTCGAAAATTTTCACGATTGCCTAAGTTCCCCACACCTATAGTATGATATGGGGAACTAATAATATCTAATTTTTAGTTCCCCATCATACTAGGTAATCGTGAAAAATTTCGACCTCGGTTTTTTGACTTTTCTACACGTTTTCAGGTGTGAGGAATCCGAAAATGACAAAATTTCTATGGTGTCTGTCTGTAGGGTGTCTGTTAGTCTGTTAGTCTGTTAGTGTGTTAGTGGGTCAGTCCGTTAGTTTGTTAGTCTGTGTACACGATATCTCAAGAACAAATTGTCGCAGAGAGGTCAGATCAGTTCTAAAATATTACTTTCGACACTGGCAAGAACCCTATTCATTTGCAACATTCGATTTTAAAAACTTCGTAAGTTATTCGAAATTTACGATTTTCTTAACATGGGAGAATAGGACAAAAAATCACTTAAACGTGCATTAAATGAAAACTTTTTATTGTAAAAATGTCAGACCAGTTTTAAAATATCAGTTTTGATGCCGGAATGAACATCAGTAACTATAAATATGCTACTTTGAAAATTTCGCAAGTTACTGGAAATTTACGAATTTCTTAACATGGCAGTATAAGGGAAAATTTCACATAAACGTCAATTTTGAGAGATATTTTCACCGTAAAGATGTCAGACTACTTTTGAAACATTATTTAGGACACTGACATGAATATTAATGACTATGAATTTTCCAATATAAAGATTTCGTAAGTTATTGGAAATTTACGAATTTCGTAACATGGCAGAATAGAGCAAAATTTCACATAAACGTCAATCGTGAGGGATATTTCCCTCGTAAAGATGTCAAACCACTTTCGAAATATTATTTAGGATGCTGACATGAATACTATAGAGTACGATTTTTCCAATTTAAAAAACTCGTAAGTTATTTGGAATTTACGATTTATTTAACATGTCAGAATAAAGCAAAATTGAGCATAAACTTCCATTTTGAGGATCCTAAATACGTTAGACAACTTCAAAATTACGTTTATGATATTTGTTTGAACATGATTGAATACAAATATTCTAATAGGAAAATTTCGTAAATTATTCGTAATTTACGATTTTATCAACATAGCGAAATTGTAAATTTTTCATATAAATATGAATTTGAGGATTATTGCATTGGAAATAGTTGCATGAAAACTAAACAACGAAATTGACCCTGATAAAATAAATTAATAGATTAGAATAAGATAAATATATCGAAATGAACGGTGGATAGCCTATTAGGCGGGGGTTTCATTCTGTCACTGTATGAAGCTTTGGTCAAATTGATTTCTTTTAACATTATTGCCAAAACGTCAGTGGAGGCCCTCTGTTGAGACTCAAAACGGTTTTGGGCTGTGTCTGTCTGTCTGTCTGTCGCGCGATAGCGGCCGCGAAAAAAGCGCTATTTACTTGAAATTTGGTACACATGTTCATGAGCCCCACGAAATCAGCTGTATAGTTTTTGGTATGTATTCCATTTGTAGTTCGTATACAGGGACACGCCAAAGTTTTTCTTATCATTACGGCCTATGGGAGGAATTTGTATGTACCGCGATAGCGGCCACAAAAATCACGCTATTGACTTGCAATTTGGTACACGTGTTCATGAGCCCAACGGAATTAGCTGTATAGTTTTAGGTGTGTATTCCATTTGTAGTTCGTGTACAGGGACACGCCAAAGATTTTTTATGATTAGGGCCTATGGGAAGAATCTGTATGTACCGCGATAGCCACCGCAAAAATCAAGCTATTGACTTCCAATTTTTGCCGAAATGTGAATGGAGGCCCTCTGTTGAGACTCAAAAGGATTTTGGATTCCGTCTGTCTGTCTGTCTGTCATGCAATAGCGGCCGCAAAAAACACGCTATTGACTTGAAATTTTGTACACATGTTCATGATGCCCACGAAATTAGCTGTATAGTTTTCGGTGTGCATTCCATTTGTAAGTTCGTGTACAGGGACACGCCAAAGTTTTTTTTACCATTATGGCCTATGGGAAGAATTTGTATGTACCGCGATAGCGGCCCCCAAAATAACGCTATTGACTTGCAATTTGGTACACATATTCATGAGCCCATTGAGCAAGCATTTGACGAAACTGATATAGATCTGAGACTGACCGCCTTGGCGAAAATAATGCTCCTTTTATACTTTTCTATCGAAAACAGACTGTTCTGGAAAATTCTCGTATCACATCAGCCAATGAGATTAGAGCTTCCATATTTGGTATATCCCTAATAAGGATTTTTTCGCGAAGATCGCCAAAAAAATCGCCAAGGAGGGAAATAGTCGCCAAATTTGGCGCCAAATTTATTTCTTCCCTTAAAGGAGCTTTTTAATGCGTTTTTAAAGGAAAATTTGGCTATTTGAACGCTAAAACGACTATAAAGGCACAAAATTAGCATTTTATCAACTTACTAAACCTCTTTGAAAGAATTTATACAAAAATAAATGCAATTATTTACAATTTCGTAACACTTTATATCATATACAAATAGGTATACAACGGGGGGTTGAGGGGGGCTGCCGCCCCCCTCAGGAATGCATTTGATTTTGGTAATAAGTCGATCGAATCAATATATACTATTATATAATAAGGAATAAATAAAAATGACCTATTGAATAATGTCTGATGCAAATAGGACGTTGAGGCTCCTGATCTGATGATCCACTAGTAATATGTCTCGCACTAGAAATTTCTGAGAACATAAATATGATGGGGAACTAAGCAGAGTCCACCTATGCCAACTAGTTTGAAATAGTGTAATTATTATTTCATAGCAGTTTATATTGAAAATAATAAATAAAATTTAAAATGAAACATTTATCATAAAAGTGAGAGGGAAAAAACATATCTTGTTGCACACATTATATTAAAAATAATATGCGTATAATTATAATTGCTTTGCTTGAGAACGGATATATATATTGAATACTAGCCGCCTTCGGCGACCAGCTGGTTCGCGATCCCTGAAAAATCCGACTTTACGAAATTCCCGCTCGGTGGCGCCTGCGGCGCCTTTTTCCCGTATCAGGTCTAAAAACAGCTTATTGATATATCGTGAAATGAAATTATTTTAATTAGAAGCTGGGATAAAAAAGAAAACCAAATACCTTGCCTTAAAATCTTAATATGCCAACCAATTTCAAACGCTACAACTCTTTTTTTTTTTTTTTTGCCTTTTTTTCCCTGTTCCTCAAGGCCTCCCTAATAATCGTACTCTTTCAAAAATATTCACAATCGAATTATCGGGCATTAAAACTACATACTACGAAATTTCGACTACTGCAAATACTGCAAAAAAATAAAAGAAGACAATCTTTTTCCAATAAATATGTCATTTTTTTTATTATTCATATATTTTCATGAAAATTGAACAGTAGCTTTATAATATGCTGTCTAGGCCGAATATTAATTCAAATGTAACGTGAATGAAAATTTGAAAAAAAATGAAAATTGCAATTTTTCCCCCCAGTATAAAACACATGATATCTTAATTGATTAGAACCATTTCCGTTTTCATCAGACAGTTGTCTCGTATGTGTTTTGTTTCCGATCGAGACCGCTTAGAAAATCGTCTGCCTGTTGCCAACTAAATTTTATAGTTTAGTTAATTTTAAAAAATCTAATTGACGTATCGATAAGCCGCTTGCACTCTTAGATTCGGAAAAAATTCCCCTTTCATTTGGTACCAAATTCGTAATGATCGGACTAATATTTCTAATTTATTTTCCATTTTTTCTGCTTTTAACTCCGTTAAAATATCTACTTTTATGCAATCTCGGTGAATTCTGAGTCATTGAGATCGCTTTTTGATTAAGACATAGGTCTACATTTTAATTAATATCTCCGCAACTAATTAAAATTTTTAAATTCTGTTTTGACTATCCCCTCGGGCAGGCTTCTGAGCACCCGTATGTCAAATTTTGTAGTTCTGCGTTCAGTAGGGGCTGAACGTATAGATGCTCAGACAGACAGACAGACAGACAGACAGACATCTTCTTTTATTATTATAGATTAATACAATATAATATGTATATATATATATATATATATATATATATATATATACCGGATGATCTAAAATTCACAGAAAAAATAAAAAATATATATTATTCAAACAGTTTCGACCGTAGCATTATGCGGTTTTCGCTGAAATCCGCAGAAAGGCATAGGATTTATATATATATATAAGTAAGAAAAAAATATTAGTTACAAGTTTCACTAACAGAGACGGCGCTGTATTCGCAGCATCCTTTTACATAATCAAATTAAGGTCAATGGATGTTTCTTATTAACGTGACCAAAAGGAAAAGGGAAACTCAATTTTCTAACAAAAATCCTGAAAATTTACAGCAGACGAAGGGGTAAATAAGAAAAGTAAAAATTTTGCAAATTTTATAAAGGTGGAAAATCGCATATAACGAATATTTGCGTCGTATAAACGAAGCATTATTGCATTAAAATGAATAGAAGTATGAATGGTGCTTCTTCTTCTTAAAAAAAAAAAAAAATGCAATATTTCGCATTTATGGTCACAACGACGATTCTTAACAAAGTATATAGTTTCAAGTGACAAACAAAGGTTGCAGTTCTGAAATTCAATATTGTGCTAAATCATTTTCGTTAAAATACAGCAGAGGTATTATTATTATTATTATTTGTCATAATAATTTACGGTGTTTTCTTATTTTGCAAAATATTTACATAAATAACCACAAATTATTGCTTTTTAAAGTTTGGCAAAAAATGCTTGTATATCTTTCATAAAATTGTCGGTGAAGTACCTCTAATGCATTTTAGAACATAAGAGGTTTTTTTTTTTTTTTCATTTAAGTCTGGTTGCTTAAATAAATAAATAAATAAATAAAATCAGTAAAAATAAAAGTATCATAAATGCACATCAATAGTTTGTTCATCGCAAGCTATTGACGTACGTGGCAGTAAATAGGTGTAAAATTCTATAAATTTTATATAAATAGACATTTTTAAGTGTCTTCAACTTTAAATTATACTTAAGACTCTTTTATTCAGCTTAATATCTGTTTCAATAAAAGAGTTCAAAATACTAGTATTTAATAAACAAAAAATGGTGATGGTTAATAATTTTGTAAGCAAACATCATAAATTATAAAAGTACACAAGTACTACATCGGAGAAGTTATATATTTTAAGAAGAGTGGAAATAAATAACTACCATTCCTCATTAGACGATGATGATAATAATAATAATAATAATAATAATAATAATAATCACGAGTGCAGCCTGAAAGCAGTAACACTTTGCTAATTTCATAATTATTATTCATTTCTACACAAAACTACCACGTTTCATACATAATAACTTTTGTAGTTATAATGCGATAAAAAAGAAAGACGAAAGATCGTGCTATGCTATATACACTGCTCGACATTGAAAAGGCAACACCAAGAAAGAATGATAATAACGGAATGAAATTTGTTGGACACATACATTATAGTAGGAAGAACAATTGATTAAAATTTCAGGAAATTTGGAGTAATATGTACTGAGAAAACAGTACATAAAGCAGCGACCACTGTGAGCAATAACAGCACATATCTGCCTAGGCATTGAATCGAACAGCGATTGGATGACATGTACGGGTAGAGCACTTCATGAAGCTTCAACACGATGCCACAATTCATCGATCGAAGTTACTGGTGAGTGGTTGGGGGGCAGTCGCTTTTCAATGATTAAACAGACATTTTCATTGGTGCGAGATCAGGAGAACGCGTTGGCCAGAGCAACAGTCGAACACATTCTGTATCAAAGAAGGTCCGGACAATACAAACAACTTGCGATCGTGCATTATCTTGCTTAAATTTTGCGCTACGGAGGCCTCGAATACAGGGCAGAGGGGCGAGCATTAACTCATCAGAAATTTAATAGCCGCTATTCAGAGTGCCAGGAATACGAACATGAAGTAATCGAGACGTGTATCCAATGGGAACCCATAACATCATTGCAAATGATGGACAGTATGATAATGTCAAATCCCAGCTGGCAATGTGCATTATTCATAATACCGTTAAATACGGATAAGGCAATCTTGATGCTGTAAACAAGATTCTGGTTTGTCTGAAAAGTGACTTCACGCCATTCCTGCGTCCAGGTTCATCGTTGATCACACATTAATGGCGCCCATATCAGTGATGCAGTTTTGAGGGTAATCAGAATTTTGGTAGCCGCATACTGAGTCACCACCTGCATTGATGGTATGTTGTACCATTGGATACACGTCCCGGTTACCTCTTGTTTTCATTCCCGCCACTCTGAATACCAGCCATTACATTTCTGATGAGTTAAGGCCCATAGCTCTGCCCTATGTTCAAGGCCTCCGAAGCGCAACATTTAAGCAGGACAATGCACGACCGCAAGTTGTTCATATTGTCTGGACCTTCATTGATGCCGAGTGTGTTCGACTGTTGCTCTAGCCAGCGCGTTCTTTTGATCTCGCACCAATGAAAATGACTGTTTAATCGTTGAAAAGCGACTGGTCCCCCACCACTCACAAGTAACTTCGATCGATGAATTGTGGCATCGTGTTAAATCTTCATGAAGTGATCTACCCGTACATGTCATCCAATCGCTGTTCGATTCAGTGCCTAGGCAGATATGTGCTGTTATTGCTCACAGAGGTCACTGCTTTATGTACTGTTTTCTCAGTACATATTACTCCAAATTTCCTGAAATTTTAATCAATTGTTCTTCCTACTATAATGTATGTGTCCAACAAATTTTATTCCGTTATTATCATTCCTTTTTGGTGTTGCATTTTCAATGTCGAGCAGTGTATAAAGAAAAAATTTCACGGCAGAAGAAATAGTTTTAATTCTAAATATATAAATACGGGGTAAAAAAAAAAAAAAGAAAGAAAACTGCTACATTAAATGAAGTAATAAGAAGCAGCCAAGGTCTTATTTTTAGTTGCATTCATTTTCATAAAAAGTTTCAAAAGAATTTTTTAAACCAAATTTTTCTCTGCATAGAAAAAAAAAGCTTCATTTTATGTTATTTATTTATTATTATTATTTAATATGATATCAACATTACATTTAGAGAAACATGCTTCTGCATTCTGCAATTGATTTCTTGACTCAAAACAAAAATTGCCTTATTAAATGAAATAGTAAGAAGCAGCCAATATCTTATATTTTAGATTGAAATTCATCTATGTAAAAAGTTTCAAAAGAATTTCCAATTAATTTTTTTATCTGCATAGCTTTTTTTTTTTTTTTTTTTTTTTTTTTAAAAAATGACATTATCATTGCTTATAGAAAAATATGTTTCAGCATTATATAATGAATTCTTGATACAAACCTTTAATAAATGTTCTCTAATTTAAAGCGATGATATGTATCTTCTATTACCTTTTAATAGCAATCCTGACTGTTATCTAAAAAACGACAGTAATTTAAAATTTAATTTAGTTAAATAAAATACAAATGTAATATTCAATATCATGTACAGTGCTGTAAAAAACTTAAATTACATTCTACAAAATTTACCCCCCCCCCCCTCTCCTTTTTAGATCTAGACTATTGTCTGTTTAATTATCTAAAACCAAAAGCAATTTTTCTCGTCGAGGGAAAAAAAAAAAAAAAAAAAAAAATCCTATGAAGACAGAGGCTAACACTATAAAAACTATTTCTGGAAAACAAAGTAATGCGATATTGAATGTATAACTAATCTTTTGAAAATTCTTTTACTCCGTCGGAATGTGTGCAGTTCAAAGACAAATTTTACAAGAAATGAATTTCGAAGTATTATTATATACACACACACAAGTTTGTTTTTGAGGATGAAACCATAAATAGAATACTCTAAATTACTAAAACTCATTAAATATGCTTTAAAATTATCTTACATCAAATTTGGAAGCTACTGTTGTGTTTTAAAACACATTAAGGTTAGCAAGAAATAGTTAAAAACTGCTTATAAATGTACGCTGCAGTAATCAAACAGGTATTCTTTTTGTATATTTACGAAAAGAAAAAAAAAATGCACTTTTAATAATAATAATAATAATAATTTGTTTGTTTGTTTATTTTTTATTCCGGTTATATTAAAATCATTTAGTTTTCATGGCCTTTACAGAAGCAAAAAGAAAAGAAAGAAAAAAAAAAAGAAATATTTTCTTTGCATATTTGAATTTAGTGCTTTAGTTCGTTGAGCACAAGAGATATTTTTTGGCTTTTATTCGTATAAATCAGACGATACTTACTTTTATATCTTTTTCACATTTTAAATTTAAAATATTTTTGTTAATTTTATTTAAAATTAATGATTACTGAAATGTTAAAGGCCGTAACTTTTCTCTTGGTGCATGTGAAGATAGTAAGAAAGACCGCCTCACGGACAGCCAGCCCCTTACCCTTGAGTGTTGGCTGATTAAAAATGAATGCCGCTATCAACAAAAATTTATGATGCTCGCCGTCCGATTATTATGTGGTAAAAAGAAGATAAGGAATTAAAAATTTTAATAATTACACGACCCATTACACCAGAATTAGTACAGGGGATATTTTTCGAAAAGGACCACATGGGAAAAGGGCTGAGCTGTTGGAGTTTTCTAGATTGAGATGCCCTTCGTCGGGGTCCTTTTAAGTGATCTTCACCCGTATTCAGCGAATTTTCTAGAAAATCGCAGAAAACTGTGAACGGCTTGGCTGAGCGTTATTTTACCTAGGTTCGAACACAGTACTTCCCGTCTAGCAACTTAGATATCAGAATCTCTTAGCCACTTGTCTGGTCCCACATGGTAAAGAAAAAATGTCAAACGAAATAAAGAAATACTTAAAAAAATGTCAAACGTTAAGAGAGAGAGAGAGAGAGGTTATTAATAATTAAAAGCTATTTATCGATTCTGGAGAAAAAGTCTTAAAAAATTTTAGGCAAGGGGGCGAACATCCAAATTCATTCAAGTTGAAATAGTCTACAAATCTGGAGACTACTTTTATTATTATTGTTGGTATTATTATTATTACTGATGTAATTGTTGTTACTGCAAATAAAGAAACAAAAGAAATGTTTGCATTCCTCTCTTAAAATAAATAACTTAAAGACAATTCTATAGTCATTGCACCATATATCTAAACTTTTAAAAAGCATTTTAATGGAACTATTTTATTTTTATTTATATCCTAGAATACATTTTTTAATGTTATTTTCTTTACACAACAGGTTGACTTTGGCATGCATGGTTCTTTTACTGGCCATGTGGGCTTGCGCAGCAGCTGGTACATCCAAATGGGGCCCAGACCTCACTTTAGAACTACCTCCCCACATTTTACAAGAAGCCCTCTTTGGACCTATAAAACCAGCAGAAAATAAAGAACAACGAAATGTAAGATTTTCTGTTAATCAAATTAATTAATTTAATTATTTATCGTCTCCCTCTGTGATGTTACGAATATATTTCTACAAATTTTTGTTTTTCTTTTTACCATCATAACAAGCAAAATAAATAAATAAATAAAATAAATATAGGTACGTGAAAACAAAACGATAAAATTTATTTATGCATGTTTAAGTCTATGGTCGGACTTTTGTGTAAGTAAGTCCCGGTTTATCGAATAGAAATTCATTGTTATAATTTATCGGATATTGAAGACGGGTATTGAATGACGATTCGTAACCGCTTATAAGGTTACTTTTGTCTGGTTTTCTTCCGGTGATATCAGTGTTACACATGGTCAATTCCAAGATTTCTTAAAAGGTGTTTTCTCCAAGGTATTTAACTGTAAAACTAGCTTAATGACTGATGCTAGATTTTCCGTGGCAAAGAAACATGATTTTATCGGTGGAAAGTCATTTCTCCGTACTTTTTCCTTTTTCTTTCTGTGCGATTCGTCTCTTTGCAGAGGGAGAGTTGTTCGTCATTAATGTGCTCTAGAACATATTCGTATATTAAATATCTGTAAGCATTTGTTTGCTAAGTAAATTTGTACGAAATTTACAACTTAAAATACATTTTAAACTAGTATGTTGTGGCCACCACATGACTTTCTTCTATATTTTCCTATACAAATTCACTCAATAAAAATAATTTATTAAAATTATTATTTAAAAAAAATATCTTCCATGATAATGCAGACGATTTCCATATTAGAGAAGTAGTATAACACTAAAAAGAAAAAAAAAAAAAAAAAAAAAAAAAAAAAAGTCAATTTTATTGTCAATATTACATAAAAAAAAAATGTAAAAAATGAAAAAAATCGATAATTTTATTTTAAATTATCGCAGATCGATGGTTCGACCATTCGTTTTAAAGGTACTGGCGAGCACTTTTCTAAAGATACCCATCATGAAAATTTACTCCCCTCGAGGGGGACTTCCCCCCCACTCCAGGGGGGTGGTGAGGCTCCTACACATACAAAAAAAATTTCCCAGTTGACTATCTCTATTATAAATAATTATTGTAAATTTCATAATGATTACTAAAAAATAATTCTCTTTATGCACATTTATACAAAATTTTGTCCTGTATCACCATGTTAAAAATTTAGAAAAAAACGGGATGGCAACGCAACCTGTAAGACAATTTTTACCAAAAGTTGCTAGGCACTAATTTATGTCAAGGTGCAACTACATACCGATTTGTATGAAATTCTGTGCAGTAGTTCCTGAGATACGGTTGCCACAAAATTTTGTCACACACACGCAGACAGACAGACATTTTCTAAAAATGGTCAAATCGTGTTCTACAGCTCTCAAAACGTGTAAATCCATCAAAAACCCGAGGTCGAAAATTTTTACGAATCCAATACTTTCTTCTATTGAATACAGAAGAAAGTAAAAATCACAATTTTTTACTGATTTGCTTGATCTCAATGAAAAGTCAAGCGTAGCATCCCTATATGATACAGGTTTAGAATACTGAATTTGGAGCTTCCCGCTACTATACTATTTGTTCTCGAGATATGCTGATAACAGACACACACATACACACTGATCAACCTCAAAAAACTTGTTTTTTAGATTCAGGGAACCTCAAAAGCTGTAAATATAACAAAAAGTTTTTTCAAAAATTTGACCGCAAAACAATACTTTCTCTACCATATATGGGTAGGAGAAAAAAAAAAAAAAAAAGTTAGTAGCAATAGTGATAGTTACAAGTTTTACGTTTAACTTTGATTGAGGTAATATGGAATTTATTAACGAAAACTACCACAACAATTAATTTTGATTGAAACTAAGAACTTGATAAACAATTTCAATTGTGTCAGTCTTTCCTCTAAGTTAAAATCAGTTCTATATTTTTGTGAGTTGTTATTGTTTTGTATCTATTAATTGCTAAATTTTAAGATTAAAATTTATTACGATATCTATCATTTATTTTTATATATACATATATATATAATATTAGAATTACAAAAATAAATATAATATGTATATACATTTTGCCAGGAATATCATTAAACCCATTATTAACAGACTATAAATTACAAAGATTTCATTTCGTAGCTGATTCACTAAATCATAGCATAATTTCTCTGCTTTTCTAATACTTCAGATACGGATGTTACATGCAATAAATATGATTTGGCTGCTTTAGAACTTTATTTCATATATATATATATATATATCCTTATCGGCGATGACATAGAAAAGAAACCCTCGAAATGGAATTTCGAGGACAAAATTATAAATCATGTCAGATACAATCTCAGCATTGTTACTTATCTTAGGTTATATTATTATACGTTGTTTTTCTCAATGTAAATTTATTTCTACGCAGAAGAAATTCAACGAAAAAATAATATAAGAGTATAAATTTATTAATTAAGTTTTTTTTTTTTTTTTTTTTTTTTTTTTTGCGTTTGTCTTAAAGAGAAATGGGCTATGCTGAAATGTAAACAATACGTTTATAATGCAAGTGAGTAAATAAATATGTTAAGGCGACTGTGGATTTCCAAAATGGCAAAATTGGACAAAAAAATTCGGCATTTCAATTTTACTAAAATATGAAACTACACTGCAACTGCAATGTATGGCAAAAATAATTTTTTAGTTCCCATCATTCTATGCTGAGTTATAAGCTTGTAAATAAATACTGAATCTTTTGTAAAATAATAACATCTTTTTTTTTTTTTTTTTCAAAAATAATTTTTACGTTGTTCTGTCAAGTTTAAAATTTTCCATGCGTCTTATTTTTTGTTGAATCTTTATGAAACTTCACTTAATGGTTTTAATATATCTTAGCACAAAATTTACTTAATTTTTTTCACTTTTTATATTTTTAAATTTTGATAGGAAAAAGAAAAAAAATATCGCATAATTATGACTAAAATAAAAAATGTCAACTAACTTTTGTTAAAATCATCAAACACTACAGGTAAAAAGAAAGATCTCTGGAAGCATAAGCTAAAAGTTTATTCTCAAGGAGCATGTTCAAATTTAACGATTAATTAATACTGTTTTTTTAATAACTTAATTAATTGTAATGTGAAATTTATTTTTAATATGGTATTTTTGATATACAAATAACCCTAATATAACTGTTTTTCAATAATACATTTATGTGTAGTTTTTTTATAAAAGTCACTGTCACCTAAATGAATTTTCTGAGAAAACTGAATTTCCAGGTGAAGAAATTTATTACGGTCTCCTTTAAAATATCAAATAATCATTAGTTCAGCTAAGTTTTCTAATAAAACAGCTTTCGGTGGGAGAAGTTGTCGTTATGACATAAAAAGTCACATCCGTCACAAAATGAAAATAATAATAATAATAATAATTTTAGAAAATTAAATTGTAGAATTGTTTTGTTATTGCTCTAGAACTCTTCGGGAGGAGTGTGTCGTAACACGATAAGTAGAAACTAAAAGTGTTTATACTTATCATGAGTTTTTTAATTAGAAATTTTAAATGAAAAATGAGACTATGCCTAGATTTTTCACTTCCTTACCTGACTATCATAAGTAGTGGATTGTATTCAGTCAAACATTTCGATATAGAATGTTCACCTAATTTACATGTTTTAAAGTCCCCTAAATTCAAAAAAGTGTTTTTTGGCAATTGGTTAGTGTTTATGTGTGTATAAGTATGCATGTTTCCGGGTAATCTTTTGAGTAACATATCTCCAAAACGAAGAGAGATTGGACCACGAAACTTCCGAAATACGGATGATTTTTCCATCTTTTGGTAAAAATTGGAAAAACAGAAGTTAAACTTTTAAAACCAGTAAAGGGGCTGTAAGTCGTTATCTTAAAAACAATTCTAACTATTTTCTTTGAAACTGTATAATCTGTATCTTTTGGTATATATTAATCAGTTAGTTCAAGAAAATTGATGGTCCTGTATAAGTAGATCAATTTAAATTTGAGGTCTAATAAGTGTGTCCCTTTATAAACGGCTGTATGGAATTCTTTGAGTGTCACCCTATTAACTGTTTTTTAGATATCCTTTCGTACGTAATTATTAGTTTCCGGTGAACAGGTAGGTTTATCATGTTTCTGTAAAAATAGGAAATAAAACCTAAAGTCGATATATCAAAAACAGCTCTAACGATTTTCTTCAAATTTGCTATATAAACTCTTTTTGTACATTCTTTCGCCTGTATTACGTGGTTATTACAGGAAAATTGACAGGTGCGCTAATTAGCTAGGTCAGTTTTAAGTCTCAGAAATTCATGCTTTAAAAAAACGGCTATTTAATAAAACTATGTAAACTCGGTTTTATATGTTTTTAAAACGTACAAATTAGTTTGTTGTCACAGGAAAAAAATGTTAGGTGACTGATTTGTTAAGTCGATTTTATATCTTCTGATAACACTATTTTCAAAAGTAATATATATTATGTATAGTAGTGGGTAATGGAAGTCATGCAATTGTTACACACCATATTTTCTTCTTCTTTTCTTTCTATCTTTTTTTTTTTTTTTTTTTTTGTAAGATTTGATTAATGACCTGGGAAAATTGAAGTACATTTTTTCAAAATTCGGCAACAGACTCGTAAAATGAAAGGCACGTACGAAAATAATTTTTGAAGAAGAATGGAGTCTTCACTTTTTTATTGTTGTTGTCAGAAATTAAGTCCTGACGTCCTGCGTACAAGATATTTCCTTTTCTTCAATCTTAAAACTTAAATTACCATCTGTGTAAAAACCCAGTTTGTAAAATCTAGAATCCTCAAACCATTACAAGATTTGGCAATTACAACGGAAGTAAAATATAAAAGACAAATGGCAAAATTTTCACATCACTCTACTATCATCAAAAACTATGAGAACTTGTTTCGTCAAGCGTCTCAGATGGCAACTTTTGAGAGCAATCCGACAATTTACTCGCCATTAAATGGTTAATAAACTGAATCCAAAACCATCTAAAAGAATGATCTCTCGCGGCGAGTCATTGAAAGTGTTAACAATAAGCTCAATAAAAAGAACAAGTAGGAGTGAAAAACAATAGAAGTTATAGAGAGGGGCCACTCCTGTTCAAGGACTCAAAAGCACAGACAGGCTTTCGATTGTTTAACGCCTCTTGATGGTTATAAGATTCGATTATACGTGCTTGAAGTTCGTAAAACTCTTGTTTTTTAGTTTTCGGGAAATAGATACGCCATGTGTGTCAAAATTCGTTGAAAAGAAGCTTCAAATAAAAGAAATTCAATAGCCAGACTATTTGGTCTGATGCATTCGCAGAATCGATAGTTTTTCATACTATTTAACTTTTTTCAACAAAGTTGAAAAGTGTTTATAACTTCGGTTTGTTTGTCTGTTCGCGCCTCTAAAGCCCTTAAATATTCATGGAATTCCATGAAACTGGTATATGTTATTTAACCGTTTGACTGCTAAGCAGCGCGATAGCGCTGCAATGTTCAGTCTCGAAAACTGCGAAGCAGCGCTATCGCGCTGCGAGAGGTATATTTCATATATCACCGGAATTTTAATTTAATTTTTCTCCGTAAATAAAATCAACCATTCAGAACCAAAACACAGTAGGTAAACATTATCTTTTCATTATTCACTTTTACAAGAAGTAAATAAATATATATATATATATATATATATATATGTACACCGAGCTGCTACCCTAATCTGGCAAATTGTTAGTACCGCCCATTTTCCTACACCACTTAAATAGAGTAATTTTCTTCAAATATATTTACGATGATTAAGAAAACAAATGCTCTAAAAATTACGTGCAGTAGAAAAATGGGCGGTACTATCAATAAACCGAATTAGGTTGGCAGCTCTGTATATATATATATATATATATATATATATATATATATATATATATATATATTTGTTTATCTATTTTATAAAGTTCTTTTCTTTCATTATTTATTTGTAAAACATAAAAAGAATTAATAAATTAACTGACAATTGTATGAGTGATTATGTTTTATTTATTTATTTATTTTTTTTTATTTTTTTTTAGTGCTCAAAAAATATTACCAGAAAACTACGTCAATACTCTAATCACTGAAATCAATTAAATGTATTTCTTTCGAAAGAGAACTATCTAACATGATTTTTGAAGCATACAATATTACGACGCTCGTTTCATCATTTTTAAAATATATATAATTATATTTGTGAAATAAGTTGGAAAAAACAATGGGCGGAGTCTCAATAAAATTTTATCAAAATACGACCTTCACTACGCTGAATTGTATGTTTGGAAAACAAAATTGGATTTTTTCGCTGATCCTAAATTTTCGTAAAACATTGTGCGGGAACAATTATTAATGGTTAAACACGATTTTTGTTTTTATTCATCCTTTAATAATACTTAAATTGGCCTTTTACAAACGCTACAGTAAGGCGTGGTTTTCATTAATTAGGTGTGTTTTTATAGATCATATTTTATTTCTGTAGAAAGAGCTATCGAGGTTAAATAATTTAGGCATAAAAATACACATTTACACATTTCCTTTCGCTTTCTGCTTACTTGGATTTTATTAATTTTTTACTGCAAGGCGTGGTTTTCCAGTTGGCATGATCGGGTTTCGAATTATTTACAAAACTAAAATTAAATATTCACACCGGAAAGACTTTTATTGAGGCCTGAAATAGCGATACCAATTTAAGGATGTATTTCAGAAAATGCTTCAGCATTCAAACTGTTAAATTTACCTACGGACGTACACGACTGAGAGTAGTATGTACAGGACCTCTGGATTGTGTACAGAGACACTCGGAAGTATTTCAAAGTATTGCCGTCTATGAGAAGTATTTCTGTAAACTATATTTTAATGCCTTTATTTTCCACAAATCATAATGAAATTCACATTAAGTGTTTATATGCGGAAAAAAAAAAAAAAAAAAATCTTCTACAGCATACAACACAAAAATATTCTAATGGTTATCAATGGAAATTGCTATAATTGCATTTTCAATTTTATTAAGCATTTTTATTACTTTCTAACAATGTTTAAGAGTGAGTAGGATTTCAGTTAGTCTGCCTCCTTTACGTCCGTCTGTCCGCTTCTAGCGTCCGTAAATATTTTTAGTATTTCTTGAAAATGATATATGTTATTAAGTTCACTACGGCAAGTTCCTATTTAAAATGGAATAAATAATACAACTGGTTTGTGTACAGAGACTAAAAGAATGCCAATGCATTACTTTTATAAGAGAGGCATTTTTAGAAATCATATTTAAATAACTTTGTATTGAACAAATCATAATGAAATTACATTTATTGTTAATATGCTTAAAAAAAGAAAGAAAGAATATGGTATGGTTAGCGTTAAGTTTTACAATGCTACGCTAAAATATCCAGATAACTTAAAGGATACAATTAGAAATTGCTGAAATTGCATTTCCGTTTGTGTTGCCTTTAAATGCCCTAAGTTTCAAATTTGATACCGGACTTTAAAATCGAATTGTATACTTGCAATTGCTTTGTTTTTAATATTTGGCTGCATGTATGTTACCGTTGCATAATGTTCTTTTAAACAAAAGTTAAAAAAAAAAATAATAATAACCATCAGCTGTCAAAATTGTTCAAATAATATCCCTTAAATACCTGTGTTGCCTTTTGGCAACATATCCAATTTTTGTCTTCTAAAATACTATTAGAATAATATTGAAGCTCTAGTGCCTAACGTTGCCAATAAATTACATACTGCTAGTATTATTAAATCAATTTTCATCATGTAGAGGCAACACTAGTGTTAAAAAATATTACATGGTAAAGTGGGCAAAGTATGTAGTCCATATTTAGAATTTTATCTAGAAAAAATTATTATTTCAATTAAAGATTAGTGTTGCTGATTGGCAACAAATTGCTTTTTAGCCATAAACCATAATTAAAATAATATATGATTTTTTAAAGTATTTTTTCCATGATTTATTTAAGAAATGAAAGCCGAAAAAGATTTTAAAATTGATTTTTTAAAATATCGGGCATTTAAGGGTTAAGCGTTTTTAATGCTTTTCAACAATGTTTAAGAGTGATTATATAAATTTAATTAGTCTGTCTTCCCCCCGCCCTACTGTCTGTCCATTGTATGCTTACGTAGCCAAAGTACATTGTAGGTAACGGTGCAACGAGTACATACAGTTGGAAAGTGTTAATAATCTATGCGGGCAACATGATTTTTCGTTCTTGTTCATTATTATTTTCTAGAGAGAAAGAAAAAAAGTTTGTAATATAAATAACTCGTCTCGAAAGTCTAATCTAAAATCGTAGCTATTTTTGTGTGTATATATAATTGCTTACAAAATATCTTTTTTAAACATTTAACGTGTATTTGAAGTTAAATTAAACCAGTTAAGTTAAATATTTTTATGGAAAAAAAAAATCATTTCTATAATTTTCGAAGTTTATTTAAATTTTTTTAATAATTTAAAACTCCTATATCACACATATATTATTTTTACTTCGCTTTTAAACATTAGATTTGTGTTAAAGCAGAATTAAGGGCATACAGGGAATAAAATTTTTTAGACAAGCATTCAGTATTTATAAAAATTATTTTTAACCCACTATAAAGACAAAGGGACATGCGACTGAAAACTTCTTGAATTTGTTTCATTTTCATAGAAGTTTATAAACTATTTTATTTTAATAAGAGGAACTGAAATTCAGTTCATTCTAATAACGATAACTTTTTTTGAATTTTCATGATATTTGCTTTGGGTTTTCCCACAGTAGCCCAATACTTTTATTTGGCTAGTAAATTACGCAAAAGAAGTTTTGTAAACGCATATGCGCATTTAAAAATCATTTAGCAAAAATACCAATATTTTATTAGATATTTACTATTTTTATATTCTGATTGCAGTATATTGTGTTAAATGTAGAATTTCCGATTGTCCTAAATATGGCTTTTCATTGGGTTTTAATATTCCGCATTAATATTTTGTTACAATAAAAAAAGGGGGGGGGGCTGGAAATTTATTTTGCAATTTAAGTGAAATCATGAATATGTGTGCTAGTCTCGTACAAATGACGTAGATAATTAGAAGGCAGATAGTCACATGCTACAGCATTAATTTTAGCAGGGTGTATCTTAAACATTTCTTTACATCCCTGAAGTGTCAGAATAATTCGTTGTGTATTTTTCTAGATATTTCCTAAAGCCTCTAAAACCGTGAAGTGTCCAGTTATTTATAAAAAGATAGTGTGTATGGACAGGACTTCATCTTTTAGAGAAAATGAATTGCTCTGTTTGAATTTATTTATTCCTTTGCCTATACTAAACGATTCAGATTTTCTCAAGGGGGAGGGGGGGTCTCCCTCTTCAAGTAAGCCCGTGCTGCTACACTATAATCGTCTACTGCTGAAATTGTTCGTAATTTTGATGGAAAGGTTTCGGAGTCACCATTTACACGTGTTCTAAACAATTGAAATTTCGCAAAATATGTTAAAAGGAATCAAAACGTGCAATAATTGATAAGCATAAAATGATTGGAAGAGAAACTGTGCTAAAAGAGATTAAATACAATGGTAAAATACTACATTTTCGGGTGAGAAGCATTTTATTTTTGATCAACCAAACGGTTTTAACTGGCATTTATACGATCTTAGGATAGCGAAAAACAAAGCACCCGTTTGAAAAGCATATATGGCTTGGGCGTTTTACAGGTACCTCTATAGTGTTCTTGGAAGCAATTTCAGCTAACAGCAAAACGAATTTAGTTGTCGTGCCTTCTAACTGTGAACATAAAGAGAACGTCTAAAAATCTAAACTTGCAACTCTTAGCAGATTGATGGTTAATAATATATATACAACAAGGAAATTTTCTGGGCTTTTTTTTTTTTTTTTTCCTGCTTTTAGAGTAGTAAAAATGACTTGAAAAAATAAAATAAATATTTTAATCTACCTACCTAATTCTGAGACCTAGATTGTATAGAATAATGCTGGATTTTTCATATTAGAAAAATGCATGCAAATGGAAGGAAATTTATTTAATTCACAGACAATGAGAATAATGTCTATGCAGCATGAGATGATACTGAATCTGAATATTTGAAAAAACTATTTAGAACTATGTCAGACAGAATGGCTGATTGTCTCCCTATGAAATGAGGTTAGACGTTAGACAAAATATTAACTCAAAGCATAGTTGTAAAAACATATGAAAAATCGAATTATCCTTATAATTGTGTTTAGTATTTAATTAAAGTAGAAAAAATAGCTATTTTATAATTATGAGTGTCAGTGTTATTTTAAATATTTATATATTAAATTCTGATTTAATTTGAATTAACAAAATGCCTAAAATTAACAAATGGGGAGAGTGAGTTATAGCAATATAATTTAGATTCACAAATAGAAGGTCAACAATATTCAACATAAACTTATTCAGTGTAAGAGGAAAAAAAAAAAATGCATTTACAAACGGTCTATTCTCCTGTCATTTGAATATAACGGCAAGTCACGGGTAATTCTTTTTTTTTTTTTTTTTTTTTTCGCTTATTTAAATTAGCCAGAGGTTATTTTTATTCATAAGAGAACTACGCAATAAGTTGTCCTTTTGCTTGTGATGGACAGAAAAGGTTGAAGTTATCAATCTGTGTGTTAAGAACGACGGGGTATTCTTTTTTCCAAATAAGTGCTTTTTTTATTCTTTTCTTTTTTCATTAGACAAGTAACGCAATGCATTAAATGTAATTAAGGAATCCGTTTACCATTCATGATGAATTTATCGTTATTTAGTTTCCTTTGAATTTTTGCTTTCCTTTTCCATAAAAACTATATAAACAAGAAAGAAAAATCATGCGGTTCGCATAGGTTCCAAACACTTTCCAACTGTACATACCCGTTCTTTAGTTTCACCATTCAATGTATTTTAAGTCTATCATGACATTTTAATATACATTTCCTTTTTTACTATTGAGCAAGATACTCCCAAAAATTATTTTTAGAGTTTTACTTTTAAAGAAAAATCATAAAATAAACTGTTTTTTTTTTTTTTGTTTGTTTGTTTTGTTTTTTGTGCAGCCGTGTATATTGTCTAAGATCAGCAAAGCTACAAAAATATATTTTGTTTTTAACTATGGATGTAGAGTAAAAAATCTCAAATAAGTATTTTTACAGCTTTATTTCTAAGATAAAGCATAAAAGTAATAAATTTGTGGGTAATTTGTGTATGGGACAAAATTACCTACAAATTGTACATGGAGCTTTTTATGAAACATTTTCATTTACAACAGAATTCGTATATAGATTTTACTGCATTAATGTTGGTAGATTTAAAGGGGGGGAAAATGTATATTTTGAATATATATAGATGATTAAGTTTACTTCCCTTTTCTTATTAAACTATTTTCTATCCTTTATGTCTAGCATTTAACATATCCCAATGAATTCCAAAAAAGTAGTATAAAGTTGAAGTAAAAAAAGAACTTTGTTTTGTAAATCCTCTAGATTGATTGACTTTTATAAATTGGTATCTAGCAACACTTGGTTAACTGTTTTCAATATTGTAGCCATGGGAAAGCCCATATATAAATGGGCTACATGTATACATGTAGCCCATTGTATACACGGGGAAAAAATATAGCTTGAGACCCCTCCCCTTAAAATAATAATAATAATAACATGATTAATTATTATCAAAATAAAAATTGTAGAAATAATAACATGCAAATGGTTTTTATTCTATAAAATACTTCTTTTGCATTCTTAAAGACTTTGTACTTGAAGATATGAAATTCTAAGTATTTTATTAATATACAAAACTTACTTTACTTTTCTTCTTCTAAATGAGAGTCACAGTGGCAAATTTAGATTTGGATACTACCTATTAATATTAAATTTAAAAGAAAAATGATGTCCGGCGTTTCTTACTGTACCTAAGATATTTATTAGTTCTTTTTTTTTTTTTTTTTTTTTTTTCTAATTAAATGTGATATTTATTACTTTCTTCTATATGTAATATAGAGAAAGTATTGGATTCGTAAAAATTTTCGACCTCGGGTTTTTGATGGATTTACACGTTTTGAGAGCTGTAGAACACGATTTGACCTTTTTTAGAAAATGTCTGTCTGTCAGTCTGTGTGTGTGTGTGTGTGTGTGTGATACAAAATTTTGTGGCAACTGTATCTCAGGAACTACTGCACAGAATTTCATACAAATTAGTATGTAGTTGCACCTTGACATAAATTAGTGCCTATCAACTTTTGGTAAAAATTGTCTTACAGGTTGCGTTGCCATCTCGCTTTTTCTAAATTTTTAACATGGTGATATAGGACAAAATTTTGTATAAATGTGCATAAAGAGAATTATTTTTTAGTAATCATTATGAAATTTACAAGAATTATTTATAATAGAGGTAGTCAACTGGGGAAAAAATTTTGTATGCGTAGGAGCCTCGTGAACCCCCCTGGGGGGGAAGTCCCCCCTCGAGGGGAGTAAATTTTCAAGATGGGTATCTTTCGAAAGGTCTCGTCAATACCTTTAAAACGAATGATTGAACTATAAATCTGTGATAATTTAAAACAAAGTTATCGATTTTTTTTACTTTTAACAAAAAGTAACTTAGAAAAAAAATCGTACTTTTTTTTTTTTTTTTTTTTACGAAATTTAACCAGACTTGGTATTTAGTTGGCCCCTGACATAAACTGGGGCTGATTAGATTTGGGGATCAATCACTCAACAGGTGGTGCTGTGATCGTATTTTTTCTAAATTTTTAACATGGCAGTATAGGACAAAATTTCGTATAAATGTACATAATGGGAGTTATTTTTAACTTGTGATTGTAAAATTAATATGAGTTATTGATAATAGTAGTAGTTAATTAGGAAAAAAATCTCGGTCATCGTTTCCCCCCCCGGGGGAGGGGGGGTAAATTTTCAAGATGGGTATCTTTCGAAAGGTCTCGTCAATATCTTTAAAACAAATGGTTGAACTATAAATATGTGATAATTTAAAACAAAGTTATCGATTTTTTTTTTTTTTTTTTTTTTTTTTTTTTTTTTAACAAAAAAAAAAACTTTGAAAAAAAAATCGTATTTTTTTTTTTTTTTTAATATTGTTACTGCGTGAATTTGTATAGGAAAATATAGAAGAAAGTCTTGTGGTGGCCACAGCATACTAGTTTTTATTGTATATATAAAGAATTTAGTTTTGCAAAATTGAGTCAAATAGTATTGTGAGTTACATGGAATTATTCTACAACGGCAAAATAACATGGCTTTCAAATTATTCAATTATATTTTCGATAAATTTTAGATTTCGATAAATGTCCAACTATCGAAAAGTGACACTGCAGAAATCCCAGATTGATACTAATAGTCCTCAGTCCTAAAAAACCTCCAAATAATTGATAATTTTCTTCAACATAATGAAAATTTAATTTCAATTTTTTTTACAGGATCCTGTGCCAAGTGCTCCATGCGAAAAGCCCTCTGCTCCGCTTCTCTGCAATGAACAACCAATTGCAATGAGCAAGCCTCCGGTACCACTGAATAAACCTTCACTCAAGGCATTCAGCCCTTCCGTGTCATTGAACATGGACACAGCAGTTCGGGTGTTACCGCCAATATTCGAACCCAGCCGCAAAGTCAAGCCAGTCTATTACAAATTTTCCACGGAGGAACCAGCTTAATTAAATGGAGGCTAAAGATTTTAATGCTTTTTACTTTTTTTTACAAAGAGTGTTCTTAATCATGTTCCTAGAGTGATGTTTTCACCAAAAACAAACTTGCCATCTGTGTTCTTGCATTTTCATCTTGCTGTCATACTCATATGCCAATTCATGTATGTAAAGAAAAAATAAATAAATAAAACTTATCTGTGTAAAATATGATGAGTGATTTATTTTTTCCATTCTTGAATGAAAAGATCAAAGTTCTAAATTTTTACACAAAATACTATAATGGAAAGATACCTCCATTCATACACCATACAAATGCATGCAAAAAGTTTGAAGTAGAACCCTTTTTTGCTCAGACATTAAAAAAAAAAAAAAAAAAAAATCTTGAAGTATGAGTTGTACAGACAGGGCGACCAGATTTTTTAAATTGAATTTGAGGACAAATATGGCGAAGTCCTCAAGTTTCGAGGAAAAAATAAATAATTGAGATTCGAATAAATCACCTTAAATTGTAAAATTTTAGTAATTTTTATATATGACGAATCTGAAAAACTTACTTCAGTTTAATTGTTATACATATAATAAATTATTACAGTAAAACATTAATAACTTTATAACCGGCGTCCCCAAATGTGTTCGAATTCTTTGGGGACGAAGAAGATAGTTTTCGAGGACTGTCTTCTGGTTACCCTGTGTACAGAGTTCTGCCTGTTGGGATTCAAAGTTTGAATTTCAAACCTGCACCCCCCCCCTTCCCTCCCCCTTTCAAAAAAAAAAATAGTTATGAGAATATGTTTTTACTTTTATCATATTAATTAAAAATTTGGAATAGAATCAGGGCTGTGAAGTCTGTAAGAAAAATGACTGGCTCCAACTCCTGAAATTTTAGAATCCAACTCCGATTGCTTCATACATACACTGGTGGATTTGCTAAGGATGGATGAAAACAGGTAAGCTACCTAGTCATATTTTTTACTTTCTTCTATATTCAATAGAAGAAAGTATTGGATTCGTAAAAATTTTCGACCTCGGGTTTTTGATGGATTTACTCGTTTTGAGAGCTGTAGAACACGATTTGACCATTTTTAGAAAATGCCTGTCTGTGTGTGTGTGTGACAAAATTTTGTGGCAACTATATATCAGGAACTACTGCACAGAATTTCATACAAATTGGTATGCAGTTGCACCTTGACATAAATTAGTGCCTATCAACTTTTGGTAAAAATTGTTTTACAGGTTGCGTTGACATTCCGCTTTTTCTAAATTTTTAACATGGTGATATAGGACAAAATTTTGTATAAATGTGCATAAAGAGAATTATTTTTTAGTAATCATTATGAAATTTACAAGAATTATTTATAACAGAGATAGTCAACTGGGAAAAAATTTTTGTATGTGTAGGAGCCTCGCCACCCCCCTGGAGGGGGGGGGGAATTCCCCCTTTGAGGGGAGTAAATTTTCAAGATGGGTATCTTTCGAAAGGTCTCGTCAATACCTTTAAAACGAATGGTTGAACTATAAAATCTGTGATAATTTAAAACAAAGTTATCGATTTTTTTTTTTTTTTACTTTTGACGAAATTTTTTTTAATGAAATTTAACTAAACTTGGTATTTAGTTGGCCCCTGACATAAACTGCTGCTGATTTGATTTGGGGATCAATCGCTCGACAGGAAGCGCTGTGATCGTATTTTTTCTAAATTTTTAACATGGCAGTATAGGACAAAATTTCGTATAAATGTAGATAATGAGAGTTATTCTTAACCTGTGATTGTAAAATTAATATGAATTATTGATAATAGTAGTAGTTAATTAGGAAAAAAAAAATTGTGCAAAGTACCCCCCGGAGGGGGGGAGGAGGGGGTAAATTTTCAAGATGGGTATCTTTCGAAAGGTCTCGTCAATACCTTTAAAACGAATGGTTGAACTATAAATCTGTGATAATTTAAAACAAAGTTATCGATTTTTTTTTAACTTTTGACGAAATTTTTTTTAATGAAATTTAACTAAACTTGGTATTTAGTTGGCCCCTGACATAAACTGGTGCTGATTTGATTTGGGGATCAATCGCTCGACAGGAAGCGCTGGGATCGTATTTTTTCTAAATTTTTAACATGGCAGTATAGGACAAAATTTCGTATAAATGTAGATTATGAGAGTTATTCTTAACCTGTGATTGTAAAATTAATATGAATTATTGTGGGTTGAACTATAAATATGTGATAATTTAAAACAAAGTTATCGATTTTTTTTTTTTTTTTTTACTTTTAACAAAAAGAAAAAACTTGGAAAAAAAAAAAATCTTTTTTTTTTTTTTTTTTTTTTTTTTTTTTTAATATTGTTACTGAGTGAATTTGTATAAGAAAATATAGAAGAAAGTCTTGTGGTGGCCACAACATACTAGTTTTAATATCTAAACAAATACTTTACGGATTCTCTCGAAACTTCAGAAGTAAAAAAAAAAAAAAAAAACATGTTATACCACATATATTCCATGAAATTTTTCCTCGAAGGCTAAAAGGGGACAAGTCACAAATTAACCAAAAACATATACTTTTTGGGATTGCCCTGTAAAAAAAAAAAAAAAAAAAAATGCTTGAAATGAGTTTTAGCTATAGCTAGCCAGTCCAGTCCAATACACTTGGTGGTCCGCATTGAAAATTTATTTTATTCAGCCGGGCTGCACCTTATGTATGTATGTTTTTGACTGCATGAATCATGTATGCATATACTTTTTTCGGAGGAGGGCAGGGTGAAGACTCGGAGCAGAATGCATTAATTTAAAGAATTTTCATTCATAAATTAACAATAGAATCGTGGAAAATTTATGGCTGTAGATTAATAACTATAAGAAAAAGAGTGAATAATGATTTAATAAATATTTCATTACAACAGTGCCATTCTTTAGCTACCATAATCCTTGAAAGGTATTCTCAATTCGAAAAATCAGAACGGATTTTTCAAAATTTTTTCACACATTTAACATTGTGAGGTTTTTTCGTTTTTATCCCATGCTTTTTCTATGGATTTTTGGCTTTTTTTCCAGGAGACCAACGATATTTAATATTGTCTCCTCGAGGGCCGCGAGTTAGCCACCCCTGAGCTATAGTATATGATTATGCGCCTGCTTTTAATTACAGATATATATTTATATGAGAACTACACTTATATTAACGAAGATATAAAGGTTTCTTTAATAACATCGACAATTTTTCGTGCATTCTTATTTACCCATAGGGTCGAGAAAGTATTGTTTTAGGGTCAAATTTTCGAACGTGAGTTTTTGTTATATTTACATGTTCTGAGGTCCTCTGAATACGAAAATCATGTTTTTTAGTGAATTGTCTGCGTGTCTGTTATCAGCATATCTCAAGAACAAATAGTAGCAGAAATTCCAAACTCAGTATTCTAAATGTGTATCATATAGGCATAGGGCTGCTACACTAAGCTTTTCGTTGAGATGAAGCCAGTGGTTCGTGTACAGGGACACTCACTTATTTTTTAGTAATCATTATGAAATTTACAAGAATTATTTATAATAGAATATTTTTACTTTCTCTTACCCATAAGGTAGAGAAAGTATTGTTTTTGGGTCAAATTTTCGAACGCGAGATTTTGTTATATTTACACGTTTTGAGGTCCCCTGAATACGAAAATCATGTTTTTAGCAAATGGTCTGTGTGTATGTCTGTTATCAGCATATCTCAAAAACAAATTATGGCAGAAAGTTCAAACTTGGTATTCTAAATGTGTATCATATAAGGATGCTACAGTAAGCTTTTCGTTAAGATCAAGCAAATGGTTCGTGTACAGGGACAATCAAGAGAATTCTAATACATTACGTCTGTGGGGGAAATTGCAGGTAAGTAGAGTTTAACGTCTATAGACTGCACTAAACCAAATGAAACGAATATATATTTTTTGTAATAGAGATAGTTAACTGGAAAAAATTTTGTGTATGTAGGAGCCTCGCCTCCCCCCCCCCCTGGGGGGGAAGTCCCCCCTCGAGGGGAGTAAATTTTCATGATGGGTATCTTTCAAAAGAGCTCGCAAATACCTTTAAAACGAATGGTTGAACCATCGATATGCGATAATTTAAAACAAAGTTATCGATTTTTTTTTTTTTTTTTTTTTTTTTTTTTTTTTTTAATATTGAGAATAAAATGGGCTTTTTTTGGATATTTGGTGTTATACTACTTCTCTAATATGGAAATCGTCTGCATTATCATAAAGGATAATTTTTTAAAATAATAATATTAATAAATTATTTTTTTAAAAACAGAATTATTTTTTAATAACCGAATTAAATTCTATATAAATGTAGGTGCATTTATGAAACGGGGGTTGAGGGGGGCGGTAGCCCTCCTCACACAGAACTAATTATCATATAAAACTCTTCAGAAGCCTAATATGAATTGCTTAACGCAGGTTTACATTACTGTACTCGTTATCTTACCTTTTAATCTGCAACCTGTATTTATTAAATTTCAGGGTAAGAGAAAGTCGTGTGGGTGCCACACCAGATTATTTTGTATGTGTAGGAGCCTCGCCACCCCCCTGGGGGGGGAGGGAGTAAATTTTCAAGATGGGTATCTTTCGAAAGTTCTCGTCAATGCCTTTAAAACGAATGGTTGAACTATAAATCTGTGATAATTTAAAATAAAGTTATCGATTTTTTTACTTTTAACGAATTTTTTTTTTTTTAATGAAATTTAAACTTGGTATTTAGTTGGCCCCTGACATAAACTGGTGCTGATTAGATTTGGGGATCAATCGCTCGGATCGTATTTTTTCTAAATTTTTAACAGGCAGTATAGGACAAAATTTCGTATAAATGTAGATAATGAGAGTTATTCTTAACCTGTGATTGTAAAATTAATATGAATTATTGATAATAGTAGTAGTTGATTAGGAAAAAAAATTTGTGCAAAGTACCCCATGGGGGGGAGGTGGTAAATTTTCAAGATGGGTATCTTTGAAAGGTCTCGTCAATATCTTTAAAACGAATGGTTGAACTATAAAATCTGTGATAATTTAAAACAAAGTTATCGATTTTTTTTTTTACTTTTGACGAAATTTTTTTTAATGAAATTTAACTAAACTTGGTATTTAGTTGGCCCCTGACATAAACTGGTGCTGAATTGATTTGGGGATCAATCGCTCGACAGGAAGCGCTGTGATCGTATTGTTTTAAATTATCACATATTTGAACTATAAATATGTGATAATTTAAAACAAAGTTATCGATTTTTTTTACTTTTAACGAAAAAAAAAAAAAAACCTTGGGAATTTTTTTTTTTATATATATATATATATATATATTGTTACTGAGTGAATTTGTATAGGAAAATATAGAAGAAAGTCTTGTGGTGGCCACAACATACTAGTTCCATAACAAAAAACTCCTTATCATTATGGCCTACGGGCTGAAATTATTCGAAGTGTGATAGCGTTTAAATGCCTTATGAGAATGAGCTGAAAATTTATATACACTCCTTCTCATATTTATAAGGACACTTTATATTTTTAAATAACTAACGTAAAAATAATTGTAAATAAGATTATACTAAGTGCACTTAATATATCTAGTATTCTAAAAACCAAAACTGTTATAATTTTTCAATATAAAACAAAATTAATAAAAAATAATGCAAAATGTGTTTTTCTCCACGTTTTTAGATGTTCATAATTATAGGGACAATCCAGATTTTTAACACGCTTTTATTAGCTTCACCTGTATGTATGTATGTTTGTTTGTAACCTCTCTGGGAGCAAACAAAAAATTTATATTGTAAAAAAAATACTTTTCCTACGTGAACGATATGGCGTAGAGGTAAGGCGCTGCGCTACGAACCTAAAGGACCAGCGTTCGATCCCCGTCAAGGGAGATTTTTAAAAAATGGTTTTTGTTAATTCTAAGTTATTTTAATTAAAGATTTAAATGTATGTAAATATTATGGTGTATCACTCACACGATTTTCTCTTACCCTGAATTTTAATACTAAGATAGATAATTTGTGCTTTTCAGTTCACATTTCTATAAAAGCGTGTTCTTTAATTTTTTAAAACTATAATATTATTTCGTTTTATTTAACTTACTAGCGGATAAATTACAGTTGACATGCGAATTTGTTAACTACTGGGCTAGATTAATTCATATATAAGCCTTCGATTTTTCTTGGACGGACATTAACTGATAATTCCTCGAAAAAAAGAACGTTCAAGTAGTGAAGTATGATAAATGTGTTTTTTAAGTGGAAGGATAATTTCAATCCGCCGAATTTCTAATGAAATTCGAAGGTCTAAAATTGCTGAAGGAAATGTGATCAAACATTGAACTGCTGGTTCGATAGGAGAGAGATCTGATGCAAAATCAGAGTTGTTTTACAGAGATCGAAGACTCATAATTCCTCTTACTGTTCTACTCATAATGATTGCTGCCTTTGCTCGTAATTTTTAACGAAAGGTTAGGGTCTACATTTATACATGTTTAAAATAATTAATAATATGTTAAAATGAATAAAAAACCTGTAATAATCAATCATCATTTAATGGGGGAAAGAACGTCTGTGTTAAAGTTGAATAAAGACAATATTAAATGGTAAAATGTTGCATTTTCGGATGAAAAACATTTTATTCTTGATTAACGAAATGGTTTTAACAGTTACTGGCACGATCTGAAGATAGCGAAAGACAGAGCAGATTTTTTAAAGGCAGATATGAATCGGCATTTTAAAGGTGGATCTATGGTGCTCTGGGGAGCTGCTTCTACTGAAGGCAGAATGAATTTAGTAATTTTTTCTATTATTATGAACATCAAGAGAATATCCGCAAATTTTAAACGTGGAATTATCAGGTTTTTGTTAGATTTTGGGGGGTAATAATATTTTTTTCAACAAGACTTACATTTTTGCTCTACTTTTAGAGCAATGGGAAATAGTTTGAAGAAAGAAACTTCTGTATTATTGCCTTTCCCATGGCCTAAAAGTTGAAAAAACCTTAACTTATGATATTAGAAAGTGCATGCAAATGGAAAGCAATTTTAAATAGTTTAAATGTATTAAGAATATCACATATGCTATATGAAATGGTATTGAAACTGAATATTAAAAAAAAAAAAAAAAAATGTATATATATATATATATATATATATATATATACCAGAGAGAATGTCTGACTGTTTAACCCTAAAAAGAGATCCCATAAAATATTAATTTAAAGAATAACTGAAAAAAATTACTAAAATTCGAGCTGTCCTTATAATTGTGAACACCTGAAAAATCATCTTTTTACCATATTTAAAGTTTTTTAAGATAGAAAAACGACAAAACTTTTTAAATATAGTCTATTAATGAAATTCAAATTAATTAAAAATATATTTGTTTAAATAATAGTGTTCAGCGTTTAGTTAATATAGAAAAACGGGTGTCCTTATAATTAAGAGAAGGAGTGTACGTGCTAAAGGTCACCATTGCTCGAATTGCATAGTTCTTGGTGAATCTAGTACTTATAGATTTTTTACAGGGACACAACAACAACAACCAAAAAAAAAAAATAAAAATAAATAAATAAATAAATCTTTATCATTATGACCTATGGACTGAAATCATTAGTGTCTAAATGCCTTATCCGACTGAGTTGAAAATTTATATACGTACTATAAGTCACCGTCACATGAAACATAAAGATTCTGGTGAATCTATCCCTTATAGATTTTTACAGGGACACAAAGGAAAATTCTTTATCATTATGGCCTAATGAACATATTTTTAAAAAATGCAACAGCGTCTAAACGACTTGTTAAATTGAGCAAAAGTATTGTACTCATATTACAGGTCACGGTTGCACAAATTGTATAGATTTTGGTGAATCTAGCGCTTACAGTTTTTTTTACAGAGACACAAAGAAAAATTCTTTATCATTATGGCCTATAGGACCAAATTTTTAAAAATGCAATAGCGTCTAAATGGCTCATCTGATTGATTTGAAAATTTATGTGCATTTTATAGGTAACCATCGCACAAACTTTATAGATTTTGGTGAGTCTAGCACTTATAGATTTTACAGGGACACAACGAAAATTTATCATATGATCTATGGGCTCAAATTATTTGAAGCGTAGTAGCATTTAAACTAAACAACATACTATAGAAAGAAAAGTTCTCATACACCCTACTATAATGTTCTCATTTGCGTATTTAACGATTTCTCTTACTTTAATTTTTTTTATACAATCGTTAATTACTTAATGCTCAGAAAATCGAGTGGAATCACTCCAGTTTCTTTTTTTTATGCAAAGTGGGTCTTCATTTATGTCCATAACTTTGCTATGAAACGATTCAAAATGAAATATGGATAAAACCCCTTAGCGTTTTGCTTCTTTTTGAAAGTACGTAAAAATCAACTTTTCTATTGATAATATCTTTCTGAGTTTAAACGATATTTGCTTGAGGAATTTTTTTTAGTTTGTCTATGCGTTTGGCTAATAAATTATGCAAAAGAAATTTTGCTAGCGCTTGTGCATGCACAATTGAAAAATTTTTAATAAAAATGCTCATATTCATTAGATATTTGATATTTTTACATTTTAATTGCAGTATGTAGTACGTCAAGTTTTCTAGAAGTGACAACTGCTTTGGCTTTAAAATCCTGCATGTTATAAACAAAACATATCAAAAACCTATATATCTCCATTAATGTAAGTGCAATTCTAATATAAATTTATATTTACAAATAGAAGAAGGCTCATAATCATATACTGTAGCTACAACTCATTTCAAGCATTATTTTTTACAGGGAGATGCCAAAGATTACCTATATATTTCTGGTTAATTTGTGACTGATGCCTTTTTTAGACTTTGGAACAAAACTTCCGCTAAAATATAAGTGGTATAACATATTATTTTATCATTGAAGTTAAAAAAGAATCCATGAAGTATTTGTTTAGGTATTCGAAAAAGTAAAAAAAAAAGTCTAGATAGCATCTGTCTTTAACAATTATCCACCAGTGGCGGCTCGTGAACCGAAAATAGGTGAAGAGCTCAAAACTTAAGTATTTTTAATCATAATTTTTATTAAGCATGGTCTTAACTTGAATTAACTAAAAATACTTATTTAAATGTAAATTTATATTCTATAAATGAATACAGCGTAAATACAGTGTGCCTCTTCACCAATTTTCGGAGCACGAGCCGCCACTGTTATCCACCAGTGTATATACACACATGCTACAACTTATTTCTTTAAAATACACCAAAGAACTATGGGGAAAAGGGTCAAGCAATAAACATTTGGATACTATATTATTTGTATTTTCTAGATACAAGGTTAAATTGCAACAAGCTGAACAATTCTATGTTTTTATAATGAATTTGTGTAACTTCTAAACTAAAAATTCCTTCCAAAGTATGGCTATACCAGATTTCTGATCTAAAACTTAATTATTCTTACTGACCCGATACAGCATATTTCAAATCTTATCTTTTCTTACATTCTTAAATTTTCTAATAAAATATTTATTCTTCTAAATAATAAAATATGGATGTGTCTCACCTGAAAACTTCTAATCCAAGGGTCCGGGTGTGGATGGGGCAACTATCATCCATTAAAGAAACTTTAAACTCGATGAATGTAGCACTTCTTAGATGAAAACAGAATTTTTAATGCTTTGTTAGCATACATGTAAAAACGAAAACAGAACAAAAACTATCTACAGTATTTACAATTAAATATTAAAGTCTTTCTTAACATTAAAGTCTTAAATTGTCATTAGCTCTTAAATAATTATTCTAATTCTTAAAAGTTTCAATAGTTCTGTTTTAGGACCGGGGCGTCTGTAAATAAGACGATCGTAGCATAGCCCCTTCTCTATTCGAGGTCCTTTCTGTTCTGCTTCTGATTCTAAAAAGCACCTTTCTCGAAAAAGAGGCGCCCGTCTGTCTGGAAAGGCACTTGTTCTGAAGAATGAACGGGGGATTCCCGACATCCTCCCACCTTGAGTTGCGACTAATCGGAGGAACTCAACAATCCAAGTTGAAGTCGTTGAGGGGGTTTCACCACACGGCCAGTTCGGAAGACCACCGGGGGACTGGAAGGATCATCTGTTGTGGACTTCTTTTTACTGATTCTGGAACTGGTAGGTTCTGGAGGGTCTTTCACAGGTTCTTTTTCTCTGGGATTGAGTATCGGTTTCTGTGAGAGGTTCTTGTTTTCAGAAGTCGAAGGACTTAAATTTTCTTGAACAGATTTATGTAAAGTGGGGTGATTCTTAAGTTCGGTACTGTCAATTTCTAAAGGAAACAATCTTTGTAATGGACGCAGAAAAAGTCCATTTTCGGTCTTCACCTTATCTAGGCGTATGCCATTATCCTTGCCTGGGTAAATTTCGATCACTCTTGCCAGAGGCCAGTGAACACGTTTCCTGTTGAAATCTTCTAATAGGACAACATCGCCGACTTTCAATTGTTTGAATCTTTTGGTCTTAGATGCATGTTGGCGTAATTGTCCTAAATATTCAGCTCTGAATCTGTTTCTTAGATTTTCTCTAATTATTTGCCTATATCTGGCTCTGCGGTTAAGATCTTTAGAATCTAAAGCATCTAGGTCAGGTACTCCTGATGTTGGCAGTTCTCTTAGGAACATCATTGGGGTTAAAGGTAAAGGATCTGCGTTATCTTCGGAAACATAGGTTATAGGCCGTGAATTAATCACTTGTTCACAGTCACATAGCATGGTGTAAAGTTCTTCGTAATTCAAAGATGCACGACCTAAGTTTCTTTTCAGGATTCCTTTAACCATTCCAACAAGCCTCTCCCACCAACCTCCCCACCACGGTGCTGCAGGAGGGTTGAATTTCCATCTGATCTTCTGGGTGGAAGCTACCTTGCAGATGGTTTCCCAATCTACACTCGAGAGAGCATTGCTGGTTCCTAGGAAGTTCTTCCCGTTGTCTGAATAGATGATGTAGGGTCTGCCTCGCCTTGCTATGAACCTTCTCAGAGACTGGATAAAACTTTCTGTAGACAGAGACGTAATGGCTTCAAGATGTATGGCTCGGTAGACAGCGCAAGTAAATAAGGCTATCCACGCTTTTGATCCATCAGAAAGATGAAGAGGACCGGCTAGATCTACGCCCACCACTTCAAAGATGGCTGCTTCTCGTACTCTGTCTTCGGGTGGTACTCCAGGTTCAACATCTATTTTGGAAGTCTGATGTTTTCTGCAAATCACGCATTTTCTTATTGAATTTCTAATGGATTTTCTAGACTTCATTATCCAAAAATTTTCTCTCAATAGTGTCATTAGAGTGCTGACTCCAGCGTGCTGATTTTCTAAATGCTTCTCGAATACCAATCTTTGGACGACGGGATGCTTGTAAGGTAAGATCACGGGATATCTGAAGTTTTCACTGTCGTTTCTTTGAATTATATTGGTCTTTACTCTTAAGAGACCAGCTTTATCTTCGACAGGCCTTAAATTTCTTAATTTTGGATCTGTTCTCCCTGAAAAAGATTCTTGTTGTACTAATCGTAGAAGTACATTTTCTGCTTTTGAAAATTCTTCAACTGAAATATCCAATTCGGATATTTTCTCTGTAGTCTTCGAATTATGATAAAATCTATATATCCAGGCAATGGTTCTAACTGTTTTCTTGTAAGAGGAAAAATACTGATAAAATCGACTGAAATTATCTTCTTTTTTATCTAAAAGATTTAGGATTGTCTTTCTTTTTTCGCTGTTTATGAGTTCTTCGTTTGGGTCTTCTTCTATTTGAGGCCATTCATTTTCATGTAAATAAAGCCAACTCGGACCCTCCCACCATCTCGATTTCTGTAGTTGTTCAAAAGAACATCCTCTAGACGGGAGGTCCGCAGGATTCAAATTTCCGGGTACATGTCTCCAATTGCAAACTTCGGTCAGATTTCGGATTTCTAATACTCGGTTATGTACAAATGTACCCCATTCTTGTTTTCTTCTAATCCAACCTAAAGCAGTGGTTGAATCTGACCAAAATATGGTATTTACATGTAAATTTAAATCGTTTTGCACATTTTTGGCCAACCTAGCGCCAATAAGACAAGATAAAAGTTCAAGGCGGGGTATGGTCAATTCCTTAATAGGTGCAACTCGACTTTTAGCATTTATTAATTGGATCTTGATGCCTTCTGAGGTCTCTACTCTTATGAATACGCAAGTGGCATATGCTCGCTTGCTTGCATCAGAAAAAACATGTAATGATGTTTTCTTTTCTTTCTCTGGGCAAATGTTAAGCCACCGAGGTATTTTAATTTGGGATAATAAATTTATTCCTTTCAGCCAATTAGAAGACTGTTGTTTTAAAATTTCAGAAAGTTCTTCATCCCACTTCACCTTCTGAATCCACGTTTCTTGAAGGATTAGTCTGGGAACTAAACTGACAGGTGCTGTGAATCTCACAGGATCAAAAATTCTTTGGGTAACTGATAAAAGTTTTCTTTTTGTAAGGGGTTCACTTATCTTTAGGGGTTCTTCGATTTTACAAACTAAACTGTCATTTTTCAAATCCCAGAGTAATCCTAACACGGGAGCAAACCTCGGTTCATCTTCAGTTTTGTCGATCATAGCCTGGGGCCAATTCGATCGCCAGCATCTCAAATTGAAATGTGCCGAAGCCAAAATTCCTTGAGATTCTGGTATGAATTTTTCTGTTTCTTGAATTGAATTCAGGCTGATGAGGGAATTATCTAAATAGAAGGAATCTCTTAAGAGCCTAGCTGTCTCTCGCCATTGTTCGGGAACATTTTCTAAAAGGTGATTTAATGTTGCCATAAGCAAAAAAGGGCTTGAAGTTAGGCCAAAAACCACACGACAATGTCTATAAATTTTTAATTTATTTTCGCTATTAAACCAAAAAAAATCTCAAAAAGTCGCCATCTTTCTCTGTTATTTTAATTTGCAGGAATGCTTTCTCTATATCGGACGAAATTCCTATTTTGTATCTGCGAAATCTATTCAAAATGCTAGGTATAATTTCTACAAGATTTGGTCCTTTTGTTAAACAATCATTAAGGAAGGGACTGTTTCTAGTGTGTGCTGAGGCATTAAATACTGGACGAATTTTAGTGGTTTCACTAGATTCTTTAACTACCGGTCTGTGTGCTAAATAATGTACCTTGTCCCTTTTCTGGTCCAATACCTCTTCTATAATCTGATTGCTTTCCCAGAAATCAAAAATATCCCCATATTCCTTTTTCCTATCAGATTTGATTAATTTATTTTCCGTCTTGTACAGGCACTTTTCTGCCAACGAGTAATTATCTGATAAAATCGAATGGTGAACTGTCCATGGTAAATTGACTTCATATCGACCGCTTCTATCTCGTTTAACAGTTTCTAGAAAATGATTCTTGGTTTCTTGTTCTAAATCCTGTTTCGATTTGTTATCTTCATTAGTAATTCCTAGAGTGTCAAGGCGCCATAAATCCGATAAACTGGCGTTTGACACGTGTAATGACAACGATAGACCCGCCAAAGAATTGCCCTGCTCACTCTTGTGACCCTCTGTCTTGCCCAAAATGGTCCAACCCAATTTAGTTCTGAATGTAGTTAATCCCAATTTTGGAAAATATTTTATGTCATTTGTGAACAGTTTAGCGGACATATCAGCTCCCAAAAGTATATGTACTTCGTCTGGATTTTTCTGGTATAAACAATATTTATTATTTCTAGGGACATCTGATAAATATACACCTTCCTTTTCTAAGAGTTTTACTAATTTATCATCGCGACATAAATTCACGCCTGTGCATATTTTTTCTTGATCTAGTACTTGTATTTTACACTTAAACTTATTATCTAAACTCCCGATCGTAAATTCATAACGATTATGTTCAGCTGACATTTCCATGCCCCCAAAAAGACCATGTCTGATTGTTTCTTTATTCATTCTTTTTAATTTTAACTTATCAGCTGCAAACTTACTGATGTAACTATTATGAGATCCAGAGTCAATAATTAACCGAATATATGATGATTTACTATCATCCCTGTTAGAAATTGCTACTATTAACGTCTGCAAATAAACATTCGCTTGTAAATTATGATTCGATAACGCCAACTTAGATTGATCATTTCTTTCGTAATTACTTATTTCCTGTTTTAAATCTTTATTTCCATTACAGATTATGTCTGAATGTCTACGATTACATAACTTGCATAAAGTTTTTGAGACACAGTGTCTAGCTAAATGCGAAGGTTGGAGACATAAATAACACAATCCTTTCTTACGCAATAGATTAACACTTTCATCAAATGGTAAATTACGAGTTTTGACACATTTGTTACTTAAATGCGATTCTGAGCAAAAATTACACCTATTACTTTTATTCTCATTTAATAAATCACAAGCAGTAGGCAATTTCCGGTTCTGAGTATCAAATTTACTAACGCGGGGGGGGGGGGAAACATCTCTATGATTTTGATTATCTAATCTTTGAGCTCGGGGGGAAGAAATGACTGGCGCCAGCGTCGTTGTCATCTTGTCTGGTAGTTATTAAGCATTCTCGCGATACGAGTTGTTTATTTAAGAAAGATAATATATCTTTCACACGGTAATTAACACCGTGAAATTCCATATTAAATTGTAATGCTAAATCTTTAGGTAATATTTTTAGTAATATCGGTGACAATAAACTGCCGTAGCTATCCAAAGAAACATCTAATGACTCTAAACTTCTAATGTTAGTTTGGATTTCATCGTAAATTTTCCTGAGTGATTTAATGTCACTTGAATGTTTTAGTGGGGCAATATTTAGTAATTTATTCAAATGTACATTCACTAAGAGGTCTTGTTTGCCATATCTTTCTTTTAAAATATCTACTACTTTTATGTAATTACTCGCGGTGACAGAGAATCCTTCTATACATTTTAAGGGGTCAGGTGCTAAAAATGATTTCAAATAATTAAATTTATCTACAGGATGTAAATTTTCATTATTATGAATAGCCGTTTCGAATGACGACCAAAAAGTCAGCCATTCGGCTGCGTTCCCGTTAAATTTAACTGGATCTAGCTGTGGTAATTTGATGTGCATTGCTTCTTTTGAAATAGGTCTTTCTATTGATGAAACACTTGTTTCACTTTTCTTTAGTTCTTTTAATTTTCTGTTGGCTCGAAATCGCCAAGTAATTATTTTTTCACGATATTCATTTGCTGTTTCTAATTCGGCTTCTAATTGATTTTCTTGAGTTAATGTTTTTATCTCTACATCTTTGCTTTTTAGATCTATAGTAGTTTCATTTAATAATTCAATAGTCTCTTCTAAATCTAAGGCATCTGGATCTATATCATCACATAAAGTTTTTAATTTCTCTATAAATTTATTAATACTGTCTCTTATGACAGCTCTCTCTTTTTTAGCTATAACTAAATTAGCCATAATAAATACAAAAATTTAAAATGTTATAATATTATCTATCTTTTCAATTATAAATAATTATAAATAATAGCTGCCCACATCCCGTGTATGGGATGCCAGAAAATATGGCTGTACCAGATTTCTGATCTAAAACTTAATTATTCTTACTGACCCGATACAGCATATTTCAAATCTTATCTTTTCTTACATTCTTAAATTTTCTAATAAAATATTTATTCTTCTAAATAATAAAATATGGATGGGTCTCACCTGAAAACTTCTAATCCAAGGGTCCGGGTGTGGATGGGGCAACTATCATCCATTAAAGAAACTGTAAACTCGATGAATGTAGCACTTCTTAGATGTAGGGTGCCTAGAATGGAGAGTGACGACAATTTGTCACAGCACCCGATTGGTCAAGCGGGGAAGACATCCGCCGGAGGCAATTTTGGATTTCTTTCCCATAGAGATTACATTGGGATTTTTGCGCTCTTTAATTAAAGTGTTACATGTAATTGGATAAAAGATAAATTTAATTTTACGTTTTCATAAATATATTAAGGAAGGTTAACTGTAAAACCTGAAAGCATATTTAGCTGAATAATGCTAATTATTAATCTGTTATATTAAAATTAATCGTGATCTTTACATGCAGATTCAGGGTCGAACTTGTTTTTTAGCTTTAATTTTAATATAGAGATTATATATGAATCGTATTTTTTGTTATAACTAAACTGTATAGACTCTACACAGTTAAAAATTTCGCTTTTGTCTTAAACTTGTGTGATTTTTCAGTAAAAAAAAAAAGTTTTTATCAGCAAATGTAATTAGAAGCTTTTGGCGATATTCTACGTAGTATTTGGCATGGATTTCTTCGCCAATGTTTTCTCCGTATTTCGTGGTTATTTTAAAAGGAAATTATAAACTTTCAAATGAATATCTGTTTGTAAAGACTCTTTTGTGCTCTCCTTTACCTATCTGTTAACTGCAATATTTATTGCACATATAAAAAATTTAATACATTTTGAACTATGAATCAAATACGTAAATTATGGATATTTAATGCTCTAAATCGAAATCGTAACAATTTATTATAAAATTTTCATATTCTTATGTATACTTTCTAATTTACATTTAACCTTCTAAAAATTATTTTGTTATTTTTATTTTTCCTTATCTAATAAAAATTTTATAATTATCAGTTATAATTTTATATTTTGAATGAAATAAATAAATTTCTGATTTAAAATAAGTTGATTATTTGTAAAATATTATGTTAAAAAAGGAATTTCTTAAAAACGTACCTGTGTTATGCAAATAAATGTTGTAATATTATTAATTAACAAAATTACTTTGAAACTTTCATACTATTTTAGATTTAGAATAAAATGATGTAAGAAAATTTCACAGAATAATTTACTACTTTTTTCTACATACATGAAAGAAGTAATTCTTTATGATTATAGATAATTATATAAAAGTTTAGAATTAGTTGGACCATGGCATAAACGGGCGCATATCAGCTTATGGTGCATATTGCCCAACAAGTGGCGCTTTTCGAAAATTAATAGACGGATATATTTTTTCTTTTTCTTATTTTCTTTTTTTTATGTAGTCTTTTTTTCCTAATAAGTACAAAACTTTGAATAAACACAATAAAAAGTAAGCGTTGTTGTTTTGTTTGCAGCACTCGTGCCTGTGCCTACTTTTTTCGCCTGACGAAGGCTCGTGTCTTCATTCGATCCGAAACAATTGTTGAGAATTCTTGCCTTTTATGGTGTTTATTCAAAGTTTCGTACTTATTATTTTCAAATGCCGCATTACAATCTTTTTAGGATATGCAGTACATTTTTGAAACCTTTCTGTTTTTAGCCGATAAACAGGCTACTAAAAAAGCAATCTTGCATGGTTTTTCTTTAATAGAGAGACTTTTTTGTTAACGCATAAATCATTATTTTAATTATTTGTTATGTAGTATATATAAACAGGGTTGGGTTTCTTCCGGAAGAAACCAGTTTCTTCCAGGACAGTGGAAGAAACTGGAAGAAACCGGAAGAAATGGAAGAAACCAACCAGAAGACAAAACAGATGTTCAAAATTAAAATTTATGAACTATATAAACTCAAAGCATAAATATAATGTCGAATCTAAACTATAATCCAATTAATATTAAAAATATTTTTAGAAAAATAAGTTATTTGAGAACAAAAACTAAATATATGCAGGTGATGGGTTTTTACTTTTTAATGCTAATATTTTTAGAAGTTTTTGCATAGATACTGTCTCTTATTATTATACGTTCAAACAGTACAAGTGATAATAATTATGGAATTTGTAATTATAATATTTGCTTTTTTTTTTTTTTTTAAGGATACAATTTTTTGTATAAACTCAAAGCTCGTACCCAATGAACTGTATCAATAAGTAAAATACCTACTTTTAAACTTTCCTGCGAGTTATCTAGGATTTAAAAAAAAAAAAAAAAAAAAAAAAAAAAATCCATAGTTTGTATTTATTTTAAGTTGAAAAATAAAGTGCTGCATTGAACTACTAGAAAAATTTTCATTTGTTTTAAGGTCAACTCCCTCTAACTCTGAAAAGTTTTATCCACAGGTTGTGCGGATTATAGGAATTTGCAAATTAGAAATTATTGCCTTTGTTTACAGTTTTCTTTTGTAGATACAAAATCAGTTATTATTAATTCATAAATAGGCATCAAAATGGAAAGACGATTTTTAATAAATTTTAGAATAAAATATTTTTTCAATATTAATAAAACTAATCTATCTCATTCATATATGATGATAAATAATTCAAGCATATTCAAATAATAGGTACCTGTATAATGTAAACAAACATATTTAAAAAATACAAAACAAAATACTTTTGAAAGTTCAGAAATAATATTCATCACTGATTAATTTTGTTAAACATTGATGTAATAGTGGTTTGTTTTAAGTGCTAGTCTGTATGAATTGCAGGATAATAAATACAAGAATGTTACTCTCTCTCCCCCCCCCCCCTTTCCAATTGTGTTTCAAAGCAAGGATTAAGCTAAAAATTTGATTTTTAAAAAAGTAAAAATGTGAGAAATGTGAATTTTTTTGAAATATGAGATGTAAATTTCTTTTACATTAAAAAATCAATTATTGATCAGAAGGATTTGCAGATTATAAATCTGCGGATTTGAGGGAGTTGACTGTACTGTATATGACTATAAAGAAAATAAAGTTTTTGATGACATTTTGTAATACAGTATTGAATACTGGTACTTTTAATTAACTGGATGTTTGTTAAAAGCTGTTTTATCAGAAAATATAAGAAAGTGATTCAAACTATTATTTATTACCAGTTAAAGAAATAAAATTGTCTAAATTATAAAACTTTACACTGTTTAAATGTAAATTGATTTTTTTTTTATTGGATTTTGAGTATTTTGGAACGTAATCATCAGATACCAAAGATCACTTTGGTAAAAATCTCATAATTATTAATTAAATATGTTATTAAATTTTTATAGGTATAATTAAAGTTACTTAAAGTTGTTTATAAGATAAATGCATCCATTGAATCTTACAAATCTGCAATTTATAGGATAAATATTTAAGAAAAACAGTTTCTTCCATTTCTTCCACTTGGAAGAAACCTATTTCTTCCGGCCGGTTTTTTCCATGGTTTTTTCCGCGGTTTTTTCCGCCTTGGAAGAAACTTGCCAACCCTGTATATAAATAAATGTATATATAATATTAATGAATTTCAGAAATGTTGTATCCATGTTCTATTTATTTATTTATTATATCGCTTAATTGCACTTAATAAAGTGTTTTTAAATTAGAAAAATTTGCATGCATATTTTTTCTTCTGATTATAATTGTAGTCTCCAGAAGTTTAGATTTTTTTCTTTAGTGTAAAACCAAATATTATAATCAAAAACTCACAAATTTAAATGTATTAATAAGATAATACATTTAATTCCTTCAATTGTTATATTTTATTTATTTTCATATTAGCTATCGCTCCATCAGTAGCTGAGAGGTTCTGCTTTCTCAGCTTGAAGATGGAAGGTGCTGGGTTCGAGCCTTGTCGCACTAGTCGACATAGACATTCAGAGTTTTTCATAGTTTTCTTTGAAACTAACATAGATACGGTTTAGAACTCCTTAGAAAGACCCCCAAGAAGGGTATTTTACTGTAGACCTAGGACCCTAGTTATTCATTCGGCTTTAACCCACACAACCAAACATCATAACAGCTATCACAGATAACATTTCGTGCACTTATACGTTATAGTTGTTGAAATATAACAAGAAAAAATTAAAACTTAACGAGAAGGCCAAGAATGATTTAATTAATTTACAAAGTATTTATATAACTATACTGTAGAGAAATTGTTATTTGGTTTAAAATAAAAATTAATAATATATAATAATTTCTTACTCTATTTTTTAAATCAACTTCCATTTAAATCAGATCTTCCTTTGATATGTTTTTTTTTTTTCCTTTTTTTTTTCCCCCCTTTTTATTTATTTATTATTTTATTTCATTTTCATTTTTATTTATTTATTTTATTTTATTTTATTTTTATTTATTTTTTTTTTTTGGGGGGGGGGGAGGGGAGTATTTAAGTGTGTATTTTTTTTTTCCCATATTTTTATTAAAACTATATTACTGCTCATTTTTTTTTTCTTTAATTAATTAATTATTTTTATTTTTGGTTTATGCCGGTTCATCGTTTGTTTACTCTGATTTTACAATCATTGTTATGATATATATAATAATAATTTGTCATTACAATGATTAAACACCGGAAAGGAAGACTTGGATTAATCAATAAACAATTATACACAGAAATGAAGCTTTGAACAAAGCAAAAGATATTGACAAACTAAAAATGTAGAAAAATAATTTTGATAATCCTCCCCAAAATAACATATATCTTTATTAGGTGCATGTGGAGTAAGGTGCCTAGAATGGTATACCGAGTATTACTGCAAGTAAATACATTATTAATTGAAATCATATTTTTAAAATAATGCTTGTCAATACTATATAATAGTATTTAGGGTATTCGACTACATAAAATTATTTGTTTTTATACTACATATTAGGTGAAAATATTTTATAATTATTGAAATTTATAAACCAAATTTATAAAAACTAAATCAAACATATGTATTATATTTTTGGTTTTTGATGGATTATAGGGGGAATTCATCAATGAATTATTGTTATATAATGTTATGCTTTCATTAAGAAATGTCTTTAATTAATATTCCATTTCTTCTGTTTTTCATTCCGTGAAATGTTTGAAAAGGTTTATAATATATATATATATAAAATTGGAGGTTTATATGTATATATATATAATCAATGTTATCACTAATTATCAAAGCAATTTTAAACAAAATAATAATAATGATAACACAATTTTCACTGACGTAGGTAAATAATAATAATAATAATAATAAATGTGCATTGAGTATATTGTGAACATAAAATGCCGTTCCCCATGCGCTTAATTTTAAATTCTCTATTATTATTCCATTCTTTTCTTTATTTTTCGTCATATTTCTTTTATTATTATTTGTATTTTGTCCTATGATATATTTAAACTTAGCCTATTTCTCTTACTTTTACTTTTAAGAGAGTAATCAATAGAAAATGGTGATATTTTTTTTTTTTTTTTTCCTGTCTGAAAAAAACAGTCCTCTTTAAAATATTTTTTTTTCCTTTAATTAAATAATGCTAAATTAATTTGAAAAATAATCAATCTATTTATATATTAAAATATTAAAACTTCATATTGCATTTGATAATGTTTATAGAAATTGTTTTGTTTTACATCTGAATGTGATTTTATAGTAAGCATAAATAATTTAGCCTGTTTCAATGAATGGAAGAATCTCGACGAAAAATGAATATTTGTAAAATGTCAAACGGGCAATTTTTCGCCAAAGTGGATTACGTCGCCCTAAGAGATCCTCTCTAAGCAACCCTGGATGGATTCGGAGACATCCACAGAGCATGTGCAGTAGGTATTGTCGCCACTCTAATAATCCAGACACTCTACTTAGATGAAAACAGAATTTTTAATGCTTTGTTAGCATACATGTAAAAACGAAAACAGAACAAAAACTATCTACAGTATTTACAATTAAATATTAAAGTCTTTCTTAACATTAAAGTCTTAAATTGTCATTAGCTCTTAAATAATTATTCTAATTCTTAAAAGTTTCAATAGTTCTGTTTTAGGACCGGGGCGTCTGTAAACAAGACGATCTTAGCATAGCCCCTTCTCTATTCGAGGTCCTTTCTGTTCTGCTTCTGATTCTAAAAAGCAGCTTTCTCGAAAAAGAGGCGCCCGTCTGTCTGGAAAGGCACTTGTTCTGAAAGCAGAAGAATGAACGGGGGATTCCCGACACAAAGTATTAAATAAGGAAAACAATGAATGTACATTCTAAATTGGATGGTTAGTGATACATATATATAAAATGAATTGAAGTTAGACATACAATATTGTAAGTTATTTCGTTTTAATTTTAAAGCTCTGTTTTAAAGGAACAACGCCAATTTACAACAAAATATCAAATAGTGACAATTTGCAAGGAATGCAAAGCTCACCAATATCTACTATTCCAATTCTAAATAAAGAATGGAAAAATATTCAATATAAGAAACACTCCTTTATGCAATCTAATTGAGTTGAAAAAAAGAGGTGTGATTATTTCGGTAAGGATTTTGACTTTGTAGGAAAAGAGAATAATAATATGAAAAAGTCAAAATTTTATAGTTGTTTTAATGAGAGTATTGTGACAATCCTATTAGGACATGCAAAAAACATTTTCAGGTTGAACACTGCCTTTCATAGCCTTCTCTAGCTGCAGTTCTGAATCAATTTGCATGTAATGACCTAAAGAAGACGAATATCCTATAATTATTTATTATCAATATATTACTAAACTTTAAAATAATTGGGTATTTATTAATGTTTACAAAAAGTCATTTTTAAAATTTAAAGTAAAATGTAATTTTGTTACTTTCCTCTAGATTTGAGGATAAATCGCTCAACAAGAGGCATTCTGTGATTCTCTATATATATATATTTATTTATACTTAACATGGCAGTATATGACAAAATTTCATATAAAAGTGCATAATGAGAGTTATTTTTAACGCGTGTGATTATAAAATTAATATGAATAATTGATAATAGTAGAAGTAAGCTACCAAAAAAAAAAAAAAACAGTTTTTGCATGTAGGAGCATCATTTTCCCTTCCCCTCCTCCCCAGGTGTGTGTGTATACAGGGGTCAAAGTAATAAAATATGAAAATATAGGAATTTTTTTCACACAAATTTATGAACAATATCGCTAAATTGCTTAATATCTCTACTAGCTTTAAACCTCAACTCCGTATTAGTAACTTTCTCTTAAACTTTAAACCCGCTGTCCCCCCATCCTTAAACGTCTTGGTGTAATCCATTGTATCCCCTGTAAAAATTGTGATTCTACATATATCGGTGAAACTGGCAGAACAGGTGAAATTAGATTAAAGGAACATAAACGCTCATATAAAACAGGTGATTTAAGATCTTCAAAACTTGTAATCCATTCCCTCAATAGTGATCATATTCCTGATTTTGACAACTTTAAAATTCTAGCCTCTAATGTAAATTTATATGAATCCCGTATTTTTCTAGAGGGCGCTTTTACTAAAATGCAACAGTCTGCCTTGAATGAGGCTAAAGCTATTCCTCCTGAATATATAATCTTGTTATGATGTGTTATGAATTTTTTTGTAAATGTTGTGCTTGTATGTTTGACACTGAGGAGGGCTAGTGTTTTAGCCGAAACGCCTGTCGTGTATTTTAATGTTTTTAACTAAAATGTATTTTTAAATTTTTTGTATTCATTATCTCATTTTAAATGTTACATTGGTTTTAATATATTAATGAGACGTATAAATTATGTTTAATTTTATTAAATTTAGGAACATGTAATTTCAGGAGAATATTGAGAGATTCAGTAGAATCGAATTTTCTCTAACATTATTTTGTAATCTCGGAATGATTAAATGACTTTGTAAACAAAACTCCTTAATTTAATCTCATCTAATTTAACAGATACAATAAATTAACAAATCTATTACTGCTTACTTTTCACAGTATTTAGAAAAGAACATATTTCTAAATTTATCCTCTCTTGCTTGTCTAGCTTTCATACCAGTTGATATCATTTAACATCAGTCCACATAATATTTTTTAAATAATGACACCTCTTTTACATCAGAATGTTTAAAAAAAAAAAAAAAAAAACATAACCCTACAATTTAACTACATGTAGTTAGATGAATAAAAGAATGAGTGAAAATATTAATCCTTTGAAGCAGATTTCTCATTAAACATAATTTTTACACTTTTTTGATAGTTTAAAGTTATTTTAGATCTAAATAAGTGAAAAATGTTATATTTAAAATTTTAATTAATTTTGGTTCTAAAATATAGAGTGGGGCACCGGTGTCCCTTTCTGCGTTAAAGGTAAATTCATCATGGGACACGGGCGTCCCATAAATAAATATTTTTACAAATTGCACTTATTGACAATTACTTAGATATAGGAGTAGCAATAATTCATTACTGATCTTTTTTAACTAATCAAATTTAATTAGAAATAAATTTTTGAAATTGGTTGATAAAATTTTTTCAAACTACTTTTATTTAACATTTTTATTTTAGTAAAAAATTTACACTGATAATCTAATAGATTTTTTATAGTAACTATTAGACTCTCTTTTATAATAAAAAACTGTCATATAATAATAATATTTGTAATAAGAGTGTCAAAAAATAAATAAGCAAAAGGGACACCGGTGTCCCATCTGCGTCAAAGAATTAAAATGGTAATGGAATTATGAATTCTTTTGATGATTGTATAAAAATGTTTTATTTCAAATGGTATTTGTTAAGCTCTAAGTAACAATGTGCTTACATTAGGATATATTAATTTTATTTTAAGCATTTGAAAAAATTCTTCTATGCTTTCCATACCAAAGTTAAGGATTTTTTTTATCAATAAATTTTTCTAGCTATGAAGTCGAAGTCTCAAATCCATTGGAACACACTGGAATTGTCTGTGAAGTTAAGTCGATTATTTTTATGAAAGTACTATATCGAATTGAATACTGGCAATGAATGCCTACATACAAGCATTGCTTCTATAGGAATATTTATATTTTTTAAATTTAAGAAAAGTGATTGATAGTGTGGGTAGATATTATGTATTTATATATACACATATTAAACCACATATAACAGATTTAAATAAAAAAAAATTCAACAACACTGATATATGAACATTATGAACAAATAATTTAAATACCACAAATCTTTGCGAAATCTTGATACTTGCTGATTCTTTTAAAAGCTTTAATTTTTGTATTTTTTTAATTTAAATATTGGAAATAAAATGAATTTATGATTAAAGTTTTCATTATCTTGTTATTTTTACATAATGTATGCAATATGATTTCCATATGACAAATTATGCAACATATGATTTCCAATCACATTGGCAAAGTGAATGTTGAGAAAAAAAAGCAATTATTTTTAATTTGAATGGTAGGGTAGGTCCTCCAGTGATTGGCATGCTCCAGTAATTGACGTCTATCCCGAAATAATTAATAAATAAGAAAAATCATACATTTTACATATAAGAATTTTAACATTTTATGTCAAACACTGGAGCATATAACTGGGTGCTAATAACTGGTAAAATGAATAACTAGCAGTGTCAAACACTGGAACATAGGGGGCTAATTACTGATAAAATGAAAAACTGGCAGGGTCAATTACTGGAACTTTGAGTGGGTGTCAAATAAAAGTTCATAAAAAAATAATTGTTATCAAATGTATATATTTAACATATATGTGGTTCTGAATGTCTTTCATGCCATATGTACTAACTTAAGATTTCTAAAAACATTTTCTCATGACTAGAACAATAAAAACATCAGAGATTGCTCTAAAAGTGTCAATCACTGATGCACTTACCCTATTTTCATAAGATACGAGATTTTAAATTGGATGCCTAGCAGGGAAAGCAGAAAACAAGTAAGAAGAACTTAAACTAAAATAGCAGAATATAGGAAAATTTTTGTGAAATATAGGGAAAATGTAAAGAATTATAAAATATAGGACATTTTTCATGATTTTTTGAAATATATAGGAAAAATAGGAAATATAGGAACCCTTTGAGCCGGGTGTATATTTTCAATATGGATATCATTCAGAAGAAATCGTCAATACTTTTAAAACGAATGGTTGAACTAGTGATCTGTTTAATTTAAAACAAAGTTATTGATTTTTTTTTTTTTTTTTTTCCTTTTCAACAAGAAAACAAAATTGTATTTCTTCTGATGTTGGCACAAAATTCACTTTCTTTCAGCATGTAGTGTTATAATTCTGTGATATAAAAATCATCTACATTCATCATGAAAAGTAATTTTAATAAATAATAATTTAATAATTTTTACTGCATGATTTTGTGTAAAATTATATAAGAAAGTCTTGTGGTGGCTACAACATACTAGTTTTATTTCACTTTAAGCTATCTAACAGGAGTCAGAGTCGGCATGCTTTTAGTGACTAACGGCTCCAACTTTTATTTATTCAAAAAACAGGCCAAACTCAAACTCCAAATACCTGAACAGAATTTTGGATAATTTTATAATACTGAGAGAAATGTGCTAACCAGTAATCGAATTTGGGACCAACGGCTTTTTGTATTTATTGTCGATCAAATTTGTTAAAATTCAGAGTGCAAAGAATGTTACAAACTTGAATGAATCATATTGGTTTGGAAGTCATTTGAGAAAGATTAGTAAGCAATGACACTGTAAGACATAAGTCTCAAGTTCAATTCTTCAGTGGTAATGTTTTTGCTCAATATCAAATTCCTTCAAAAGATTTGTTTCCAACCCCAACACTTATCTAACACAAGATAATTCAGATTAAAATTCGTATGATGGAAAATTAATACCATATTCTCTAATATAAGTTAAACTTTTATGTTGAACAAAAATGTCTTTTATAAGAAAACATAAGGATGTATTGTTTGTCATTTAAAAGTGTTTTTTCTTTCTTTTTTAAAATTTAATACATTTGAATTTGAAAAAATTAAAGACTAACCAAACTCATTTCAGCTCTACCCTCTATCCATTAAAAAGCTACAATTCTCAGAGTGGAAAATGTCAAATGTCTTTTAAAAAAAATCTGTTTTTATGAAATTCACTTTTTTGATGAATGTTAAGACTTGGAAATTGAAATTTTAAATTACTCGTTACTGGCCAGTCCTTTTAGCTTACTTGTCACTTTGTCACAAAATTTTCTGCTCATTACAGGGGAAAAAAAAAATCTCAACCGAAATTTTGAAAGAACGCTTCTAAATAATCCAATATTTCTGTAAATCCAGTTAAAATTTCACTGAGTTTTGTAACGAACCACCTGTTTTAAAATTGTCACTTTTTTTTTTAAAGTTAGGGGAAGCCGGGGTAATAAGAGACAAAAAATATTATTAAAATCTATACTATTAATCTAAATAACTTGAAATAAATGTCTCGTATTAATTTCATTAAATGGACTCCTCGTGATTTTTTAGGTGATTTTTGAACTTAAATTTTTTGTTAATTTTGTTTTTTAAATTTTCATTAAATCCTTGTCTCTAATAACCCCACGTGGGGTAATAAGAGACCAGGCTTGTAACTGTCCATATATAACAATGTAAAATCATGTGGGATAATAAAAGACATCTGGAAATAATTCTGAATCAGCCAATAGTTTTTAATTTTTATTATTTACATCTATCCAAAAAATATGTTTTCTCGAAAATTAACTGTCATAAATGTGTTTGTGAAAGTCATTTATTTTAATATTAGGTCCTAAATAATATAATATTGTACTTAATGATAGTTCTACATAATCAACATAACCTAGGGATTAACCAAAACATGAATATAATTTTTAAAATGGGCAGAAAATATTTTACCCATTTTCTAAAGTGTAGGCAAAAAAGACATATCTTTGAAGTGTATACAAGCGAACAAAATGTTATAAAAGATTTTTCTAGTAATTATAAATGAACTTATTTATTATGTAATGAAGTATTAATGACTAAATACTAACTTATACACATTCTAAACATAAATTTACATAATCATAACAACTAAATATAGTCTAGCCAAATCAGTAAAACTGCTTTTTGATTTAAAGTGAAAAAAAAAAATTTCTCTTGGTAAACTTAGACTGGGCCTAACACTTGGTAAACTAGTCAGGCACAATAAACAGAAACTACAATGGGGGGTGGGGGAGGCACAGTATTTAACAGTGGGCATAATAAGAGACTCATGTCTCTTATTACCCCCACAAAAAATAAAAATGGGGTAATAAGAAACATGCCTAGAACATGTAAATAAAGAATGCTTTCAAAGTTTTAAAAATTTGTACATCAAAGTCATAGTCTTGGTCAAAAGGTTACACATTAATAAATCCCAAACATCTTACCTACAAGAAAAAATAAAGAAAAATTTAGAAAAAGTCACGAACTTTCAGGGTAAGTTCAAAGTGAAGGTTTTTTTTCGTTGTATAAAAAGAATTCAAAATGTGTTATAAACTTCTCAATAAGTGTATTGTAGTAAAGAATACACGTGATACTTAATATTACATATTTTAAAAGTTGTCTAAGTATACTTTTTGGTGGGTTTTTTGACTGCGTCTCTTATAACCCCTGTCTCTTATTACCCCGGCTTCCCCTATTCTATTTCTTTTCTTAAGTTATTCTATTTCTCTATTTCTTTCTTTTTTTTTAAAGTAAATTCTATTTCTCAATTTATCCTGGGTAAACATTTGAAAGTGCCATTTTACCACAGTCAATAAAAAGTGAGCTATGCTATAATGTGGCCATTCACCAAGTAAAATGCTATATTTTTTAGCATATTGAAGAAATGTAGAACTAATTTGGTATTGATTAACCAAAATTATCAAATCAAAATTTTAGATGTAGACCTGTGTAATCTTCAAGATCCGTACAATTTCAGATTTTTCTGAATATGTGATTAATTGCTCGTAAATCAACTGAATACCTGCTTTATTTATTTCTGAAATATGCTATATTTTTGTGTCTGTACTTATGAAAAATCACAGGATAAAAAATTTTAAAAAAAGTGACGAGATGTTCAACTTTTTAAAGGGTCTAAGTTGTTTTACCCTTAAAAAAAATAAACTAACTTTTTTGGAGAAAAGGAAGGGGATTGAAATATGTGCTTTTTTGCAACTATCTGCATGATTTTGAAAAAAGTTCACCTACTGCTACAACGTTCTGCACAAATATTTATATAAAGGATATCTACAAAATGAATTAATATTCAGTAAAACTAACTTTTTTTTTATTCAAATATATTTTTCGAAAAAGTTAGTTACATTTTCGAACATTTAGAAAATTTTCAAATATTATTGTTTTTTAAATGTTTTAATAAATTTTGAAATATCTCTAAATCCATAAGTCAGTTTATGAAAAAAGTTTTCACAAACATTTTAAGACTATAAAAAAGACAATAGGTTAACTTCACGGTAATCATATGGATAGTGCTGAAAAGCACTTTTGAGAAAAGAAACATTAAAGTTTGGAAATGCATTAGAGCTCGATGTCTTTACATCAGATACAATTTTGTTTGTAACGCTTGTACCAAATTATGTAAAACTATACATGAAGCATCAAAATGTTCATATTTCAACTTATATATTTTCTTTTCAAAATCAATGTCTTTTTTTTTTTTTAAAAAAAAAAAAGGTTAAAACTCGCTAGACCTCTTAAATCGCCACTTTATTTCACCATGCATGAGTGGATTTTTTAAGGTTTGAAGAATGTGCATTTTATCTTTTGAAGAGTGAAAAATTGTCTTACTCACAATAAAGCTGCATGACAAGTAGAACATAAAAATCAATGCTTATTGACAACTTATAATATTAATAATTGTTATCAAAAATATTATAATAATGAAATTACGAAAATTTATATTTTAACTAAGATATTCACTTGTTACTACACAATTCCTTCAGCAATTTCACTAATCACAAAATCCTATGCTAAACTTTGGGAATTAATTACACTGCTCGGCATGAAAATTGCCTCTGACACCATTTCAGCACATTCTTATGTAAAATGATCTCTTGAATCCGAATATGATAATAATTTTGCCTAATCACCCACCGTTTTCTAGATACACCCCCTCCCTTATTTTTATCATTGTTTGGTAATTTTATACGCATCAGTTTGATTTGGAGAGGAAGAATGATTATTTTAAAGGTTAAATGTCTTCTGACCTGAGGAGCTACAGAGATAGAAAGTTCTAAAACACGAACATTTGTAGTAAGGAGGAAATTTGAGAGGATTTGTGCCCAGAAAAAAAAAAAGAAATCCAATAAAAACAATCAGTTTCTGTTTCTTTTTTATTCGCAATATTTCTCTTATTTTTTACATATTCCAGCTTCCAGTTTGCCATTTTCTTACCAAAGCACCCCAAATAATAAAAATTACGCAGTGAAAATGCTTTCACAATGTTGGTGAGTGGAGTAAAGTCTCAAAGCCCTCACAAGAAAGTTTTACTGATTCACTGTACGACGCTTGCTTTCATTAACTCCCACGTTAAATGTTTTGGGCAGTAAAACATGAACAGTAAAATCTCCTGCTTTGACACGTGTTAAAGGTCATTGCTCTTATCATTGTAGTCATCAGTCGTTATCTACCTTTAGTACACATTTTGCGATAAGGGAGTGAACTTTATGGTGTTTTCGACGGTGGTGATCTTTATGGAAAGTTGTCTGGATAATTTCAAAGGATCCTATGAAGTTTATAACAGATTTGAATTCTCTATAAATGTAGGTACAATAATGAAATGGGGGTTGAGGGGGCAGCATACCTCACACAGAACTAATTACCATATAAAACTCTTCCGAAGCCTAATTTGAATCATAGGTTTACATAACAGTACTCATTATGTTACCTCTTAATCTCCAACATGTATTTATAGTATTAAATTTCAGGGTAAGAGAAAGTCGTGTGAGTGACACATCAGACTATTTTTTAATTAATATGTACACATTAACATCTTTGACAAGTCAACAATTTGATAATCCATATTTTTGGTCTCATATTGAATTTGATGTGAATACTTTAATTCTTTATGCTTTAGATTATTAATTTGTGCTTCAATTTCATGTTTTTCAAGTTTTCTCAGATTTTCTATGCTATCTTTCTTTCCTTATCAATATATATAAACACATTCAAGCTAATTTTTACATGATTCTTCATTGTCCTCATGATTTCCACATTTTAAATATCATCCCAAGCATTTATGTATTATGGTGGATCAAAATTAACTTTTCATTTTTCAAAACCTACCTGCAATATGAAAATGATTCTTTGGAATTAGGGATGGACCGGATATCCGAAAAATATCCGGCTGATTTTTCAATATCCGAAATATCGTTGGATATCCGAATCAAAACCACCGGATATCCAGTTTTTTAATATCTGTTTTTTTTTTCTTGGTTTCTTTCATTGAGATATGGTGAGGAATGCGAGAAACGACTTTTTCCCCTCTTTAAAAAAAAAAAAAAGCTTCTTACCCTTTCAGCATTAGCCGTTTTTAGGTACATCTGTAACATTCATAAAATTAATACTATGCACAGTATAAATATGAGAATTTAATACTGTATACTACATATGTTTATTAATCTTATTTTCTTGAAAAAAGCAACATATATTTCAAAATTTAGCTACACCAGCCTTTTATTTTGACTATGCATACCGGTGAAAGACGGGCTTAACACTTATAGGCTTAAATCATGTCACTAAAGAAATAATCTCATAAAATTCCACATCTGTATCCCCATTAGTTTGACTGGGCATTGCTGAGTAAGCAAGCAAGTCAGTCAGGAGATCTGCCTTTATAGATGTAGATTCCTGCAATTTTCATTTCTTTTAATTAAAAAATATATATATATACATATGACTTTTCAGCAGATTTCTTTTGCGTAACTTTCCTTTTTTACTTTCTTCCTGTATTCAATAGAAGAAAGTGTTGGATATGTAAATATTTTCGACTGTCAGTTTTCGGTGGATTTACACATTTTGAGAAATCCAGAACACGATTTGACAATTTTTAGAAAATGTCTGTCTGCATGTGTCACATAAAATTTGTGGCGATTGTATCTCAGGAACTACTGCACAGAATTACCTATAATTTTATATGTAGATGCACCTTGACCTAAATTAGCGTCTATCAACAGTTGGTGTCAACTGTTCAACACGTAGCAATTTCCACAATTAGGAAAGGCTATATCTCATAAACTACTGCATAAAATTGCATATAAAGTCATATATAGATGCAACTTGATATAAATTAGAGTGCCTATCAACTTTTGATGTTAACAGCTCAATATATGGCACTGCTATGAAGTGATTTCCACAATTTAAGGTAAGGTTATATCTCAGGAACTACTACACAAAAATACATATAAATTCATATATAGATGCAACTTGATATAAGTTAGTGCCTATGAACTTCTGGTGTCAACCCCTCAACAGGCGGCGCAGCGATTCCCACATTGGCTATATCTCAGGAATTACGGCATAAAAATGCATATAAATTTATGCATAGATGTATCTTGACATATGTAAGAACTTATCAATTTTTAGGATCAACCACACAACAGGTGGCACTGCTATGCAGTGATTTTTAGGGACCCTAGTGACTTTCAGAGTTTAATGAATAAGGGTTATATCTCAGAAATTACTGTGCAAAATTGCATAAAAATTTATATGCTGATGCACCTTGATATAAGTTACTGCAAATCAACTTTTGATACTAATAGCTCAACAGGTGGAGTTTCTATACAGCGATTTTCTCAGCTTAAGGGAAGATTATATTTCAGGTTCTAATACGTATAATCAAACAAAACTTGATAGGTGAGAAAGCCATTATGAGATATTATGCCGATTCAATTTGGATGTATAAATATCTACCAATAAGTTGAGCTGCTATAGTGCAGTTTTTGTCGTGAACGGGAATCCTATATTTCAACTTCTATGGCATTTAATTGTACGAAACTTTATACATGAGATAACCATTATGAAAACGCATTTTTTAAGATGTTACTTAAACTGTGTTTCTTTGGATATTTAGTGTTAGTTTTCTCCATGATGAAAATCGCCTACATTCATCATGGTAGATAACTTTAATAAATAATAGTTTTTGTAATTTATTTGATCCGAGTGAATTTATATAGGAAAATATAGAAGAAAGGTCTTGTGGTGGCCATAACGTACTAGTTTTATTTTCTCTTACCCATGTTAATGGTAGAGAAGTATTGTTTTTGGGTCAAATTTACGAAATCGAGTTTTTGTTATAGTTCCCCGATTTGAGGTCCCTTGAATCCAAAAATCATATTGTTAGCGTTTGGTTTGTGTGTCTGTTATCAGCATGTCCCAAGAGCAAATTATAGAAGAAAGTTCAAACTTGGTATTCTAAATGCATATCATAAAGGAATGCTACACTAAACTTTTCATGGAGATCAAGTGAATGGTTTGTGTACAGGGACACTCAAGAGAATTCAAATACATTATGTCTATGGGGAAATTGTAGGTAAGTAGAGTTTAACAACTATAAACTGCACTAAACCAAATGAAACAAATTTATATTTTTTATATGCGTAAAAACATGTTTCATGTAGAATATGGTATGGAAATCATTCACTGTTCGTTTACAGAGCTACACAAAAGATAGTATGACAATGCTTGAAAATTAGAGGCAGTATAATAAGAAGAGTATTTCAGGTTGTACCGTATTTTATTAATATCAAATTATATTTATGTTCAACATGGTGTTTACATAATCTTCAGAAGATGTACAGGGATGCCAATATTTAAGCCATAATTTTTTTTTTTTAATTGTTAGTGGAAGTGCTTTACTGTAATATTCTACCATGTCCAGGAAAGCTGCTTAGGAATTGAAATTAATTCTTCATGGCCATATGGTCAATAATGTATTCTTTAAAGCTAAATATTCATTACTTGTTTTGTTTTTTTATACTTACAGGTTTTGAGGCTTCCTGAATACCAAAGTCAAGTTTTAACGCTTGACCTTTGCATGTGTCACTTAGAGTAAATTAAAAACCAGTAATTTTAGGTGATCCAAATGTTGCATTTTGAAGTTAATATATTTGTTAGTAGAAAAAATTGATAAGTTTTAAGAAATGTTGCGTGTGAAAATTGTCTGAATAATTTTAAATGCACTTTTGAATTTAATAACATTTTTGAATTCTATATAAATGTATGCATAATAATGAAACGGGGGTTTGAGTGGGGGCGATAGCCCCCCCCCCCCTCACACATTATTTGTCAAATAAATTTGTTCCGAAGCCTAATTTGAATTGTTTTAACATAGGTTTACATAACAGTACTCGTTTTCTTACCCCTTAATCTCCAATCTGTATTCATAGTATTAAATTTCAGGGTAAGAGAAAGTCGTGTGAGTGACACACCAGATTATTTAAGAAAGTTTTGTCAATTATATGCATAGCAAGGCAGACAAAGCACGTAGTTCAGGCAACATTGCACATTATAATCTGCTGCCTATCAAAAGTGACACATAAGCAAAAGAATTGATATTAAAAAATAAAATAAAAAAAACTATTATGGCTTATTATCTCAATGGTATTTACATTTTTATGTATGTGAATGGAATGCAGTTGCATAAAAACCAAATGCAAATTCTTTTTTTTAGTTATTGTGTGCTCTTAAAAAACTGAAAATTTCATGTGTATTGGGAAAGAGGGCTGCTGGATATCTGATCGGATATCCGGTTCCGGCAAGGTAAAAAAATATTCAGAGTGCCGGATATCCGAATCCAGTAAAATCCATATCCAATCCATCCTTATTTGGAATATAGATGATGAATGAATAAATAAAATAAAAAATTTAACTTTAACTTCAGTACTGTCACAAGGGAGGATGAAGTGTAGTTACTTTTGAGCACATATGAAAAAATACTTAATACATAATCATCCTGAAAGGATGATTATGTATTCTTCCATACTTATGAATTTCCTACCTCTTCCAGATAAGTCAAATTTTCAGAGAGACTTATCTGAAAACCTGCATTATCATTAGTATGATGCAGAAATTCAAGGAATGTAGGATATGTCCAATGGATGTATCCTACATTTTTTTTTTTTTAACTTCTTCGATGTTATTGATCTTGATGGCCGAAAATCCAAGGTAATTGTTCAACCATTTCTTTGGTGTTCTGTCATAATACGTACGTACTCAAAATTTCACATTCCTTATGCCAGTGTTTAACCTGCATCTAAACAACATACATCCTTTTAGTATAGGAGGAGTTTGAAATTCTGAGAGAGAGGGAGAGAAAGATCCACTCTAATATATACAGCATTATAAATGATTTTTAACACAATCAAATTTCTTTCAGAGAGCTTTCAAAATGATATATCTTTATTTACTGAAAATCTTCAAATTTTTCATCTTTAAACAATAAGTCTCAATAAGATACATCTAATTAGTTTTTCTGGGTAGGAGTAATTTCAAAATAAATTTTTAGGTAGATTCCTTTTAGGAAACCTACCTATTGCAATGGTCCTCATGACACGACTTCTGGAAAATTTCTTCATATCTTCACCGATCATGACCCCTAGAACCCAAAACCACCCTCCGTTCAAAAGTTTACACCGTGACCAATAAGTTCTCATACACTTTCAAATTTTTATTACAATAACACAAAATAAATCATACAAAAACTTTTTACATCAAATTAAAGTAGTAATCATAGAGTATCTTTACAATAAATCCTTTGGATTAATTCCGCCTTTTAGTTTCTTAACGAGCTTAAGTCTCTTTTCAAATCCATCACATGCGGCATGCACGGCTTCCATTGACATTTCCTGCTATATCTTTTGAATTACATTTTTGAATTTGCTCAAATCGGTGATTTTATAGTTATTCAGTTGGAAGAACATATATGACCACACAAAATAATCAAGCGGGTTCAGATCGGGGGAGTTGGGGGGTCATTCGTTCTTTGGCAAAAAGTCAGCTAAATTTTGACTGCACCACTCCTGAACCAAACGTGCGGTATGAGATGATGCACCATCTTGTTGGAATCAAAAATATTTCGCTCCATACATACTCTGGACATTTGGGAGTAAAACCTTTTTCGAAACCCTCAGTTTTATAATATTGGGCATTAATTTTTGCTCTCTTATCGATGAAGACTAACGGGAATTTTCCTCTTTTGAAAATAGCGGCCCAAACCGTCTGAGACGAAGCATTTTGATAACGCGGAACGTAATGCTGGCTCTCAAGGATGTTATCAATAGAAAATGACCATGCTCTGTAATTTTGGGGATTGAGACATTGCCGTAAAATGAATAGTTTCTCATCTGAAAAGAAAATAATTCATCCCCAGCATGCTGAGCAAGAATTGCTTTTCACCCTTTGCTTCTGATATCTATCAATTGTCCTCACACATAAAAAATGTTAATTTTATAAATATAAATGCTTATTTTTCATTATATAACTGTTAGCTTACCTTTTTCTTAAGTTTATTAAATGTTTACTTGTTTTCTTTACTTAAAATTCGGTCAGCCATCTTTGCCCGCATCACGCCCTAACGATCGATGTTTGTTTACATCTTTGCCGTTGCCAATCTTGATCTGCATAATTTTTCTTATTTTGACTGTTGCCACTTCTATTGAAATAGTTATAGTAAATTATATTTTCGGTCTTGACCGTTGAGTGGCATTAGCGATTTGTTGTTTATATGCAGATTTGACTTTTTCAGTCAGTATAAAAAGATCGCGGCGTGTGTGTTAGATTGCAGTCGTCAGCAATGGTCAGCCTGTCTTCAATTGGAAATGAAGTCATAATAGTTTGGAATAATTGAGCAGCTTTAAGCTGTTGGTAAGCTAAGCACTGGCAGGTGTGCTTTTAGCATGTTACAGCAAAGCTTGTTATGTTCTATTTGGCTGTTGCATTTTTATATTTTTTGATGGCTGCCGTTGTTGAATATTTTACAAATGTTAATTGTTTAAATTTTGTTAAGTTTGTACCTTGTTAAAAGGATAAGTTTATAGTTTTTCGATAGAAATTCTAGAATCAAAAATGATAATCGAAGTTTGAGATGAGGTCGTTAAATTTGTTTTTCACTGATGTTGAATCTTGTTTAGCGGTTTTTTAAACCACGATTGTTAAGTTTGAAACCTAATTTAAAAGTCTTCTGAATTAAATCATAAAATTAATAGTGTAATCTTCATCGTTGTTACTTTGTGATAATACATCTTGTTTTCTTTCGCTGGTCAACATGGCGATCGCGGATGTTTTGTTGCTAAAACGAAATGTGATTGTTTTTCAAGTGCATTGTTTATAGATGTCTGATTGTGCCTATTGCTCTGTATTGTTCATCACCTGAAAAGGTAATCTTGATTTTGTCATATTTTCGAAAGTTTAATATATATTTATGCTTTGTTGAATAAAACTGTTTTTTTTGTTAAAACTCTTGTATTTGATGTGTCATAACAGTTGAACACTGGTCAGGTTACCTTTTATTGAAACCCTTAAAATTTAAAATTAATTTGTTTCCACTGTATGCTATCCGCATAATAAAAATTAATTAAAAGATAGACCTTTAGTCTATGTCAGCTTCCTTTTCATCTTAGCAGATTCCAAAACTCCGTGAATTTTACGTTTTCTATAAGCCTTGCATCCAAGGTCTATTTTTGGGATGTTTAACATTGGCCCCTTCCATATTTTGAGCTCTTGTGCTAGTTTTCTAGCAGATCTTTGTCCGTTTCGTCGTATCCTTACCCTGACCCTTTTCGCAGCCTCTTTTGTCCGAACTGACATCGGTCTGCCAGCTCTTTTTCTGTCATCGACAGAGAACATCTTATTATACCTTCTGATAGTTATGTAAATGAAATATCTCTTCACCACCAGAGCTTTCATGTCTCTGAAAATTTCACTGGCTGCTCTTCTTTGACGAATTTATTTATCACAATTTCTTCATGCTACCTAATTAAAGAAAAAATATAATTACTACAACAATTACACTTGCAATAGCTTTATACCTTACACTAAATTGCCTGCAAAATAATTGGGACGACAGTAACACATATGTACAACTTTTTAACGTGCGTCAAAAGTTGTATGAGAACTTGTTGGTCACGGTGTATATAACTGTATAGTTGGCAACTTACTTTAATAATTTATTTTTTAATTAGATAAATATCTTTAAAAAAAAAAAAAAAAAAAAAAAAAAAAAAAAAAAATGTTGTGTATGTATAGTCGAATATTTAATTCTAATTATTATTTAGCATTTTGTGCCTGACATTTTGTGAATCGTGATGGTTAGTTTCTTACTTTACTTTCAAAAAATGGGCGGAATTTAATTTGTAATTGGAACCAAATCAATAGATTAGGTCAAAGGAGGTTTAGTGTAAATATGTACATATTATTTAATTATTATTATTATTATTATTTATTTTTTTTTCTATTAGTTCTCTCTTCACTTTTCATTAATCCAGATATTTATTAATCAAGAATCAATTTAATTAAGTAATTGAATTTGGTATAGCCCACTTTCGATAAAACTAATGTAAATACTTACTTGCCTTGTGATTTTTCATATACAAAAACATTTTTTCTCTATGACTCTGTTTAGTAAATTTTTAGATCCTGGCAAGAAATACTTTGCTTCACAGCAGTATTGTGCCCGGTACAAGGATATTTATAGGGATATCCTTGGATCGACATCCAGTTACCTATCATCTCCTCCTCCTTTACTTCAATTTAGAACATGCGGTTCTAATAGATGTAAAACTTGCCCTATGGCCTCTCACACACAATTGAATAATAATCAATCTTTGGTTCCATTTTGTCAGGCATACAATGTTATTTATAAAATCAGTTGTGGTCATTGTAAACTTAGTTATATTGGTGAAACTTCAACTCCTCTACATTTACGCATTAATCAGCATCGATCAGATTCTAAAAACCTTTCAGCTGCACCTTCTAAATCAACTATAGAATTACAACACTTTAAATCACATAATTTTAATTCATGTACCATAGAGATTGTAAAAATTCAGAAAAATAAAAGTGAGCGTCTATTTCTTGAATCAAAATTTATGCAATATTATAATACAATTTATCCATATGGCCTAAATTCCGAATACTTTAGTAAAACTATTAAAGCATATTCTAACATCAACCCTCTACATGATTATTCGACTATTTATGCACAACTCAATCACAAAATTAACAATAAAACTTCTAGAACTAAACGAGGTAGTAAAAAAACAGATTTAATCTTTTCTAAAAGTGCCATTATTAAACTCATTTCAGATCTACAGACTAATTACTTATCTAACTATAACTGGTTCATTATTCGAAAATTTATTTTTGCAATTAAAAAGAAATACTTAGTAAACTTTCTGAATGTCTTTCAAAGCCAATCCTATAATAAACATTTTTCAGACATTTTTTATGATATTATAATGTACAAAATCAAACAATTTAATTTAAAAATTAATAAAAAGCCCAACAAATTTAAAACAAATACTCAATTAATTGTGAATTTTACAAATCAAATATTGAACAGTATTAACATTACGTCTATCATTAATGACAAAGAATGTATGTTTCCGATTAAAGATTTAAATCTATCTCGTACCTTCAAATATCCTCTTCCTCTTGGAAGAAAGATATTCAATTATAATTCTGTATCTAAGTCTACCTCTTTTACTAACACTGTAACCTGTAAATGCAATGATCCTTCTTTCTCAAAATTTATTGACAGAGACCATGGACATATTATCACAGGTAATCTCAATATTATTGACAATTATCAATTAAAAAAATTCATGAAATTTGGCACCAAATTTAGACTTCCAGTTAAAACTAGCATTCCGCAAATCTTACAACAGTTTTCTTATGACCTAGATTTATTTATTTATAAAATATCTATTACTCATAATAAACCTATTGCCTACTTCACTCAATGGAAAGTTTTAGTGTTACAAAAAATCAAAAATGCATTATTTATCAATTCTTCAAATCTGGTGTTGTTTAAAAAATCTGTACTACTTAACTCAATCAAATCACTACAGGATGACTATGTGATCACTTATGTTGACAAATCACCTAATAATTATGCCATTATTTGTAAATCCTACTATCTCTCTATTTTAAACTCTTCGATCAATAATAGTAACATCTTCAGTTTAACTAATAATAACCTTATTATTAATAACCGAAAAATACATAATTACTATAAACTACTTCAACTTCCCTTCAATAACTTTAATTATCCTTATATAGTTCTCATCCCTAAGTTTCACAAATCTCCAATTAAATTTCGCACTGTCACTGTTGGGTGTAACACTTATAACAACAATGCTAATAAAGCTCTACTGGATATTCTAAAGCAAATTTACAAATGTACTTGCAAAGTTGATAATTTACACTGTCTTAAAAATAGCTTTCAATTAATTCAATACATCAAATCGCTCGATTCAATAAACAATATTATGACTTTTGACTTTCAAGATCTTTTCAATAATATTGAGTTATCAGATCTTAGTAATATCATTTACAGTCTTTTTCAAGAATATAAAGCTCAAATTAATCTTCCTTACAATTTTAAAGAAGAAAAATTTAAAACACTTCTTAACTTTGTTATCCATAATAATTATATCTTCCACAACAACGATATCTATTTGCAACAATTAGGCATTCCACAAGGAGGTTGTAGCTCCAGTATTTTGGCAGATCTCTATCTTTATTATTATGAAAAGCAAATTTGCAATGATGATGTTCGATTTTATCGTTACATAGATGATATTATTGTATTTTATCTCAACAAGAACTCACAAAATGGTTTTTCCTTCAATTATCCACCTAATTTAAAGCTAACTCAAAATACTCTGACTAATCAATCTATTAACTTTTTAGATCTCAAAATAATCATCGATGGTAATAAACTTTACACAGATATCTATGACAAACGGCAAGATTTTTGTTTTAATGTAAACTTATTTACACATTTTAATTCATGTCTGCATCTCTCGGTATTTAGAAACATCATCATTAACCATTTATTTCGAATTAATAATTTATGCTCTGCAAAGTTTAAAAACAAGAATATTAATAAACTGATCACAGCCACTGCTAAAATGGGTTTTCCTAAAAACTTTGTATTTTCTATTTTATATCCTTAACCATGTCTCTGTCAGTACAAAAAAAAAAAAAAAAAAAAAAAAAAAAAAAAGCTGTGTACACACTTGTGTATATCAACAAAAAAATTATGAAATAATAAAAGACAATAAAAAAGGTGGCGGTTGGGTGGGCAGATGTTTGATTACGGAGGTGGGGTGGTGTTGTAAGGCTGGATGGTTGGGTGGGTTTGTGAAATTAAATTAAAAAAAAAAAAAAAAGTAGAAGGCTTGTTGCATTTGCTATGTATTACTATGCATGCTTTCATTTTCCATTAAAATTTCAGTTTTTTCCTTCTTGAGTTGTCAACTATATTTAATGTTCTAATTATACTGTTAAACACAATGTGATTAAACAGTTAATTTCATTGTGGCTTCGTGGTTTCATTGTTGTTCATCTGCTTTGAAATTTGCATTTTTAAATCCATATGGTTCCTGTTTCTGGTCGTGGCAGGCTGGGGGAGTGTTGCCGGCATAAAACTAGTGTAACCCCACAGGCAAGTCACAAGTCTTGCCGCCTGCCTCCTTCTTCCTATCTTGTGTTTCTTGGGTTGTTTTTTCATTAATTTTGATAAGTTTATGGTTTTAAGTTAAGATTTGTTGTTTTACTTTATTGATTCGTTTGTTTTGCAGGCTGTTAATTGGTGAATCTGGTTTCTTTGCATTGGTATATTTCGTCCACTGGTGATTTTTTTTGTCTTGTTGGTCATTGGTGTTTCAGTGATCTTGTATCAGTTGCTTGGCTTCTACTATGCTTAATAGATCATCTTTATTATATATATATATATATATGTATAACGCTTTTTTTTTTTTTAAATGTTAAGTTGTGAACATGATAGCTGGAGTAATTTTTATTTAAACTTAACCAGCTCGGGATATGTTGTCAGAACAGTAAAAATTTCAGTCGAGTTCGTAGATGGGGTATCCAGCTCAGAGGGGGGTGGAAATTTTCATTTGCCCATAATTTCTTTAATATAGAAAATAGGAAAAAACTTCAAATCAGGCGAATTACTGCCTTACCCTAAAGAACAATTTTTGTATTTAAACTTTTTCGATAGCTTCAATTGCTTAAAAGTTACAAGTTAAAAAGTGTTTTTTCGTCAGTTGTGATGAAACCGACATTTTCTATAGCTTTAATTGCTTAAATTTATAATCTGATGCTTACGTCACGTGCAAACGATAATAAAAAAGATCACTGAAAATATAAAAACCATGTTAACCACTTTAATTAATCATTTAAAAATATAAAATTAAAAATAATCTTATTAAAACCAGTCTTGTCTTAATACAAATATCGTTTGAGGTGCATAGTTTAGAATGCCGGTAAAATTTACGATTGAAATTGAGAGTAATACGCTACAGCCTCCTTTGACTTTTTATCTTGTAGAAACAAGATATTGGTCTGTGGAGAGATATGAAGTTTTCGCGTAGGAAGAAAATATAATGACACCAAAGCTGCCATTCTTCATTGCCAAGCTTGCCAAATTTTGTCATCAAATAACGAATTTTGTCGCCAATTATCAAATTTTGCCGCTAAATCACAAATTTCATTGCTAAGTCGCAAGTTTTGTCATCAAAATCCCACCAAATCATACAATTTACCAAATTTGTAACAATTAACATTGAAATTTAGTGGTACCCAAATGGTTCAATGTTAACTAATGTTAATGTTCTAGCTTATATGAACCAAAACAATTTCACTTTACAGTTTTTACTCATTTGACAATAAGAATCACAAAAACACAATACAAAACTTTGAAAAATTCAATAAAAATTACAATGAAATAACTATCCAAAACCCGCTACAACTTAACTGTATTTGATTTGATCATAGCAACGCCAGGCTTACAGTACTTAACCATAGTAAGGTCACAAGTGCATTTTCATGTTTCCATTATTTTTTAAGGCCTCCTCCCGGAATCACCATTGCTGGGATTGCATAACTTTATTACTTCTATTTGTTGAATGATTATGAGCTTGGATTTTAAAAAGTTGAAACATTTACTGACCAATAAATCTAGCCTAAACTTTTAAGTAGAATGAATAAAACTCTTTCGTAGTTGAAAATTAAATTATGACTTTTTACCTTGTGGAAACAAGACATTGGTTTGTGAAGAGATATGAGGTTTTCACGTGGGAAGAAAATATAATGATGCCAAAACTGCCATTCTTCATCGCCAAGCTCACCAAATTTTGTCATCAAATAATGAATTTTGTCACCAAGTCAAAAATTTCGTCATCAACTGTCACATTTACTGCCAAATCACAAATTTCACTGCGAAGTCGCAAGTTTTGTCACCAAATAGTACAGCTTTATGGCTTTTATTTGTTGAATGATTATGAGCTTGAATTTAAAAAAAAATGAAACATTCACTAACCAATAAATCTAGCCTAAAATTTTAAGTAGAATGAATAAAACCCTTTTGTAGTTGAATATCAAATTTCTCGAAAACAGAATAGCGACGTAAATAAAGCAATGTGTGGGAACAAAGCCATTGGCTAAGTATGTGTTAATGCATATGTAATATTTACTTTTGTAACATATTAACGTAAAGGAATCTAACTTTGCCTTTAAGCTTGCCGAAAAGGGATCCAGAACAGAATCAAGTATATGTATGTTTATGTCTATGTGAAAATTGTATGTGTGTGTGGGGGGGGGGGCTGGGGGGATCCCTTTTCGGCAAGCTTGAAGGCAAAGTTAGATTCCTTTACGTTAATATGTTACAAAAGTAAAGAGAAATATTACATATGCATTAACACATACTTAGCCAATGGCTTTGTTCCCACACATTGCTTTATTTACGTCGCTATTCTGTTTTCGATAAATTTAATATTCAACTACAAAAGGGTTTTATTCATTCTACTTAAAATTTTAGGCTAGATTTATTTGTTAGTGAATGTTTCATTTTTTTTAAAAAATATAATCTTATAATCATTCAACAAATAGAAGCCATAAAGCTGTACTATTTGGTGACAAAACTTGCGACTTAGCAATGAAATTTGTGATTTGGCAGTAAATGTGACAGTTGATGACGAAATTTTTGACTTGGTGACAAAATTCATTATTTGATGACAAAATTTGGTGAGCTTGGCGATGGAGAAGGGCAGTTTTGGCATCATTATATTTTCTTCAGACGTGAAAACCTCATATCTCTTCACAAACCAATGTCTTGTTTCCACAAGGTAAAAAGTCATAATTTAATTTTCAACTACAAAAAGGTTTTATTCATTCTAGTTAAAAGTTTAGGCTAGATTTATTGGTCAGTAAATGTTTCAACTTTTTAAAATCCAAGCTCATAATCATTCAACAAAAGAAGTAATAAAGATATACAATCCCAGCAATAGTGATTCCGGGAGGAGGCCTTAAAAAATAATGGAAACATGAAAATGCACTTGTGACCTTACTATGGTTAACTGTAAGTCTGGCGTTGCTATGATCAAGTCAAATACAGTTAAGTTGTAGCGGGTTTTGCATAGTTATTTCATTGTAATTTTTATTGAATTTTTCAAAGTTTTGTATTGTGTTTTTGTGATTCTTATTGTCAAATGAGTAAAAACTGTAAAGTGAAATTGTTTTGGTTCATATAAGCTGGAACATTAACATTAGTTAACATTGAACCATTTGGGCACCACTAAATTTCAATGTTAATTGTTACGAATTTGGTAAATTGTATGATTTGGTGAGATTTTGATGACAAAACTTGCGACTTAGCAATGAAATTTGTGATTTAGAGGCAAATTTTGATAATTGACGACAAAATTCGTTATTTGATGACAAAACTTGGCAATGAAGAATGGCAGCTTTGGTGTCATTATATTTTCTTCCTACGCGAAAACTTCATATCTCTGCACAGACCAATATCTTATTTCTACAAGATAAAAAGTCAAAGGAGGCTGTAGCGTATTACTCTCAATTTCAATCGTAAATTTTACCGGCATTCTAAACTATTCACCTCAAATGATATTTGTATTAAGATAAGACTGGTTTTAATAAGATTATTTTAATTTTATATTTTTAAATGATTAATTAAAGTGGTTAACATGGTTTTTATATTTTCAGTGATCTTTTTTATTATCGTTTGCACGTGACGTAAGCATCAGATTATAAATTTAAGCAATTAAAGCTATAGAAAATGTCGGTTTCATCACAACTGACGAAAAAACACTTTTTAACTTGTAACTTTTAAGCAATTGAAGCTATCGAAAAAGTTTAAATACAAAAATTGTTCTTTAGGGTAAGGCGGTAATTCGCCTGATTTGAAGTTTTTTTCCTATTTTCAATATTAAAGAAATTATGGGCAAATGAAAATTTCCACCCCCTCTGAGCTGGATACCCCATCTACGAACTCGACTGAGATTTTTATTGTTCTGACAACATATCCCAAGCTGGTTAAGTTTATATAAAAATTACTCCAGCTATCTATCATGTTCACAACTTAACATTAAAAAAGAAAAGCGTTATATATATATATATATATATATATATATATATATATATATATATATATATAAACTTTTGAACGGAGGGTGGTTTTGGGTTCTAGGGGTCATGATCGGTGAAGATATGAAGAAATTTTCCAGAAGTCGTGTCATGAGGACCATTGCAATAGGTAGGTTTCCTAAAAGGAATCTACCTAAAAATTTATTTTGAAATTACTCCTACCCAGAAAAACTAATTAGATGTATCTTATTGAGACTTATTGTTTAAAGATGAAAAATTTGAAGATTTTCAGTAAATAAAGATATATCATTTTGAAAGCTCTCTGAAAGAAATTTGATTGTGTTAAAAATCATTTATAATGCTGTATATATTAGAGTGGATCTTTCTCTCCCTCTCTCTCAGAATTTCAAACTCCTCCTATACTAAAAGGATGTATGTTGTTTAGATGCAGGTTAAACACTGGCATAAGGAATGTGAAATTTTGAGTACGTACGTATTATGACAGAACACCAAAGAAATGGTTGAACAATTACCTTGGATTTTCGGCCATCAAGATCAATAAAATCGAAGTTAAAAAAAAAAAAAAAAAAAAAAATTCTCGAAAACAGAATAGCGACGTAAATAAAGCAATGTGTGGGAACAAAGCCATTGGTAAGTATGCGTTAATGCATATGTAATATTTCTCTTTACTTTTGTAACATATTAACATAAAGGAATCTAACTTTGCCTTTAAGCTTGCCGAAAAGGGATCCCCCCATCCCCCCGCCACACACACACAATTTTCACATAGACATAAACATACATATACTTGATTCTGTTTCCTCCATACATTAAAAAATTAGAGCACTTTGGTGAAAAATTTATGTATCGTTTTGATACAAATTGTGCAAAAGTAAAGATACAAAAGTATTTTTGATACAAAAGTAAAGATGATGTTTTCAAATTTCAATTAATCTTTAAATTTTTGGAATGAAAGAATGATAATATCTATAAATCTACAAATATAAAAAAAAGAAAAGGAAGAAAGAAGGGGAAAAAAAAAAAAAAAAAAACGAGGGGCAAAAAATATCAAGTGTGATTATTATCAACAGAATTATGCAATAGATTGCAGTTTGCTGTTACAATCACATGTGATAATTTTCATTTATATATTAATATGCATATTTCATGCATTTATATTTATGTCTATGTTTTATGAGGAAATAAAGTTTACTAAAAATGTCCTTTTTGTTTATTTACAAATATAAATATACATATATATATAAAATATTATTTTACAGAGTACTGATTAGTTGCCAAGAACATTTAAAAAGGCAGTGAGATGTAATTGATTAAAAATATTGATATTCATTAATAATAATCCAAAGAAAAATTACAAAAATTGTTTCCCTTACACCCCCCCCCCCAAAAAAAAAAAAAAAAAAAAAAAAAAACATGTTTCCCAACATATATTAGTACAATAAACACATATTCCAACACAACAAATACTTTCACAACACAAACTAAGTGAAATATAGAAAAATATATGGCAGTGGTTCAGATCACAGTCGGAATATACTGAGTGAATATTCAGTCAAAATATATAGATGACATAACAAATTACTTCAGACTTTTGATAATACTTTGATTTAAGAATATTGAAATATTATTTTTACTATGGACTCCTTTCTGGAGAGAATCGTATTTTACTTTTCATTTATTTCACATTTTATTATTATTATTTTTAAAATAAAAGATGCTTTTAAAAGAATAGAAAATGAACCTGATAATTTTTAATATATATAATAACTGTAAATGCAACTCTGAATTTTGAATTCTAACCATACACATTAAATGCATAAAATACAATAAGTAAAACAAAGCTAATTCTTTGGAATGAGAGTTCATATTTCTCATATGTACAACACAAAAGAAAAAAAGAGATTATAATAAATACTAATGAATACAAAGATGTAACTTTAACCAAAAACACTTACAATGCAAATATGCAATAAAATATGCAATAATTATAAAGTGTGTGGATGGCACTAACCATCACAGCAAGAAACTGGTGGAAAGATTGACATTTTAAATTAACTTTAATGGCCTATTTGCCACAAATTTGCAGACTTAAACATGACATTGTAAATACTTTTAATCAAAATTAACAGTACACTTTAATTGTATTAAATAATGTTACAATGATTTAACACAAAGTCGAAACTGATTCAAAATAAATTTATGCACAGAATTTTGTTAATATTTAAATGATTGACTGAACAGCCCAAGCAATTACAAGATTTGTTAAGTAAAGAAAAATCTGCAATTACAACTGAATTTTGGAAGCAAAGAACATTAATATCACAGACTGGGGTCAAATTTTAACAATAAAAAGTGTATATTTTACAACAAAAGATTCAAAATAAATTATATACAATTTTTATTTTAGTTAAAGATTCTTTTGATAGATGTAAAATATTTTATTAAAGGAATAGAATTACAATCAAGCCTTGTTAGTGTGAACTCGCTTAATGTGAATTACTTTTAACATGAACTGTTTCCACAATCTCTGTCAAAATGAAGTTTAGTTTATTTATATGAATGTTAATTACTGAAAGCATGAACAATCCCCCCCCTCTTGAGATTCTCATTAACAAAGTTCAACTGAATTAGGAATTATACAAATTAGAATGATTATGTTTGCACACAGAATTTTATCATTTGATATTTTCAGATTATTCTCTTGAAAAAAGTGTTTGAAGGTCCTTTTTGTATTTATTTTAAATAAATTAAATAATATTGATTTGCTGGAAAGGAGAGGAGGAGGAAAACCAGATGACAAGACCGCCGGATGCTCTAGTTCTTCGAAGCATACCTGACGAAGACTGTGGTTTAGCAGCTGAAAGCGCTCGTATCGGGTAATTTTAAAGGTTTTCAATGTATTATATAAAATATTGATTTACTTTAAAGAAATCACATGTATTAACAGCATTAGGTAATTGTACCAGTAGTGAACATCACTTTAAGAACACTTGCCAGCTTTTTTTGTGTATTGTTTTTAATTTTAGAGAAAATGACAGAAAGCAGTATTAATCCACAAATAGCTCTTTATATGACTAGATTCCAAAAATTGCAAATATTGAGTATTTAAAGTGGCTGTAGTACGATGAACAACAACAACAAAAAAAAGTAGTTGGCATTAAATTTTTGAATAAAATTTAAACTATTTGGAAATAAATATTATTTAAATAACAAAAAAGATTTTCTGTTGCATTATTCAATTAATAGAAAGGGGAACATATATATATATGTATATTATCATAAGCTGAAAACAAATTATCACTAAAAAATGTAATAATTTTACTGAGATACTCCAAGTACAATTCTTCAATCAAATTGCTTTATTTAAATGAGTCTTAATTTTAAATCAACACTTCCTTGTGTAATAATCTTATAAATGCTTGACTAGCAAGTCTCGTTTTCAGATATTTGCAATGATTTTGCCTGTAATAAAAAATAAAGTAAAATAAAAAACATATCTCCTCACAAAATTTGGTAGAAAATACTTTATATGAATATATCAAGATATTCTTGCCCAATTTTGAATGAAATGAATACACATTCTGAATTTAGGAAAATACGGTATATATGTTCATTACTACTTTTCCTATATTGTAGCACTAATAGCGAACACGCACAAAAATATTACCAGAATTGCTACATAAACCTAGAAAGAAAAAAAAACTCTGTCTTCCTTGTCTCTTTTATTTAAAAGTAAAGTAGATGACACATAGCCTTGCAAGATTAGAATCTAACATATTTACAAGTCTATTGAACAGCGATGCCATTTATGTGCTATAGCGTGTAAATTACATGAAAAATCAAAGGCAGGACACGAAAAATTTATTGTGGCGAGTCCAAGGGGATGCGTAATTTTCTTTCTTCATATTTTTTTTTTTTTTAACTGGAAGAAATAAATAAAAGTAAATTTAAAAATATATTTCTTGTTTAAAACTGATATTTTCCTAATATTTTTAAGGCATTCTGTTCTGAAGAAAAAAAAAATCCTTTAAAACTCCATTTTACCATAAAAGAAAAAAAACCAATCCTATACGATAAACAGAAACGAGTGGCTGAGTGTGAAATCAAAAACAAAGTTCCGACTCAGAGACAACAAAATGAAGTTTCAATGCAAAAAGATTATTAGTAAAAAATGCACAATACACTGAATAGCATCACTGTGTAATGAATCGCCAACAGGTGCATTCTATCAAAGTTTAGCCAAAATATGAAATTTGAAAAATGGTCGCAAAATCATTCTTTCAAAAAATCAAAAACATTCCTATCTAATTCCAATACAATAGGCCAATCTTGTATGATAAACACACACGAATGGCTGGCGAGAAAACCAAAGTTCCGATGCAAAAATGTTACCAGTTAAAAGTGCCGATACATTGAACTGCATCATCCAGCTGTGTTCTACTTTCGTTGATACAAAACAAAAACAAAGGAAACGGATGAACGAGCATGATTACAGGAACACAATATTATGTCTGTATTAAGATTTAAGAAACTTTATTAATAAGAAAACCTAGGTATTAAAAATAATATGTTTGCTGCATTAAGCAAAAGGTAAAATAATGTTGCTAATATCAAAATGTTATTATTATTAATTTCTTTTACAGATAAGCAGGTACACTTCTTTTACCTTTTCTCTAACTCATTATTTAAGTTACCAGTACAGTTTATTGGTAAGTTATTTTATGGCTAAAGGAGGGTAGGGAAATGGGGGCAGCTTTTGCAGACGTGATATTTCCGTATTCGGCTGGGGCTGGTATCTAGAAAATTCTAATAACCGGAATCAGGTTGGTCCCACAATTGCCGGATAATGGATCCTTTACTGTATTCGAAATGGAATGTGTAACTAAATTTTGCAATCAATCTGCTTATCTCAAAACACCTTCTTCCTCAAAACACGAAAAAAAAAAAAAATCATTTTGTTCTTTTACTGTTGATATTTTCAAGGATGTTTTAAAAATGTTTCTAGTTTAAAATAATAATAATAATTAGCTATTATACTATATTTTCTCTCTCTCTCTTTTTTTTTTTTCCTTCCAGAGCACATTGAGCTAAATGTTTTCAATTGTTTCTTAACAGCAACCACCTCCTACATAATATTAGTTTAAAGACAATCTCAAAAAGAGCTGGTTAAAAATTCCTTAAAAACTATTTTCCATCTACAATAAAATAAAATTTTAATTTATATAAATTCATTTATGTGGGGACCCATTTCATTGAAAAAAGGACCCAGATTTTTTAAACTCATGGGTCCCAGGGACCCAGGATTTTGAAACCCAAACGGCATCACTGGTTGAACATATCTACAAGTATATTAATTTTATTAACTTACTGTCGTCAAGGAAAATTATATAACAAACTTTTTTTTTCTTCATTTTAAAGCATAAAAAAAATAAAATTAAATTAAACTAAAATTAAAACTTTATTATGGAAAAAAAAGTTTCTAAAAATTTTTAAACTAACTGAATTTTTTCTGTTTTAACAATGAATTTTTAAATTCCCAGAACATATCCCGCTTTTTAATATTTTTTCAAATTACCCGAGTTTTCCTGGCTTTTCTTAAATTCTAAGCATTGTAGCAATCACAGTTATATACATGCGATTAAAAAATTAAAAATTAGACACAAAAATGAATTATTCATATTTTAGTCGCAAGTAGAAGGTACAAGAAATCAGTTCAAATAAACTCATTTAAAACAAACAAAATTTAGTTTACCTCACTCAAAGAAACAAGAAACAGTGACAAGATGACAAAGTTTGCGTTGTTTTGGTTAAATTGATCTCATTCTCTCCCTCCTTAAAATCTTCATAAGTCAATCTATATTAATAAAATCAGAGTTTTGTCTGTAAATTTGTCGGAATCAAAAAATTTTGCGATATCTTCACGTTTTACACCCCATGAAAGCCGAAAATGACTTCAGAAAATTTTGCCTGTGTGTGTGTGTGTGTGTGTCATCGTGTCCGAATGCCGCTTTTTTTGTCCGGGCATCACTTGAGAACAGCTGGACGGAATTCAACGGCGCTTGGCAGGAATTTAGGTCTTCACCCAACTTAAAATTATATCTATCAACTTTTCAGAAATTCCGCCCCCTAGGGGTTAAAAGAATAAAACACGTTTGTCCGGGCATCACTCGAGAACGGCTGGACGGAATTCAACGGCGCTTGGCAGAAACTTAGATATTCACCCAACTTGAAATTATATCTATAGAAATTCTCAAAATTATGATTAGTGTTTAAATTGTGGGTAAAAAACGCCTGCGCATGCGCCATAAATATTTTTTCACTAAAATGCTTTGAATGGAAAAATAAAACATAAAAACTTAAAATGAAAAGATTGAAATGAAGTGTTGCCAAGTTTCATACTTTAGTTAATTTTAAAAAATCTAATTGTCGTATCGAAAAACTGTTTACACCCCAGGATTCAGAAAAATCACCTCTTTCATTTGGTACTGAATTTGTAATGATAGGTCTGATATTTCTAATTTATTTTCCCTTTTTCCGTTGCCACTTAAATTTCATACTTTAGTTATTTTTTAAAAATCTAATTGTCGCATCGAAAAACTGTTTGCACCCCTGGATTCAGCAAAATCGCCCCTTTCATTCGGTATCAAATTTATAAATATAGGTCTGATATTTCTAATTTATTTTACCCTTTTTCCGTTTTCAACCCAGATTCGATATGGAGCAGCTTTAGTATTGGATCCTTTTGGCAAAATTTGAAATTCGGCACCGAAGTAGCTCGGACGTTTCTCGCCAAGATCTTTAATTACACAATTGAGATAGCCAATTCAGTTCATCGCAAAAAAGGCTTAAAATATTTAAAGTCACCAAAGGGTTCCCATACTAAAGCTGTGCTTTTTGTATTTATTTATTTATAATATTTTCTATTAAAGACTTCTGTGGTCACGAAATTTGGTGCGTAAATTGTTTGTATGCATCCGGCACTTATTGTAACTGGATTTCACGAAATTTGAAATCCCCCCCCCCCACACCTTCTCGGAGTCGGAGGGCAATAAACATGTGTAAAAACATGTTTTACAGTTTAAATTATCTTAGAATGGCGAATTCTCATGTGTGGATATTGATTAAGTGTACGCATTATGCACATTAGTGGGATTTTGCAAAACTTCGAGCTCACCCGCTGAGGGTGGGGAAGTAAGAAGTGGGTAAGTTGTGCCGAAGACAGTGGGGACCCAGACCCCTCATGTTGCGAGCGATTAAAGCTCTACCAATCACAGCGAGAACTTAGGTTATTAATAAAAATATGGGATTTTGACAAATCATTTAAGTTTAATGTCCAGCGAAGCGGGCAAAGCCTGCTAGTATATTAATAATATAGAGTTGTAACACCAAACTTAAACACAATGTGAACCTATGCATAAGTTATTAAGTTTATTTTCAGAATTTAAATTTAAAAGTATTTACTACAGACACAGTGTCCACCATTGGTACATTTACCTTACAGGAATCAGCTTTTCAGTTTTGAATTTGCAAAACTTCTCTGGAAGCTCAGTCAAATTTAAAAATAAATCTTGAATAAAATATTCTAAAAACTCAGACATAAATACCTCCCTCTCCCTCTTTTTTTTTTCTTCTTCTTAATAATAACAGATACCTATATGTTTAAAGTAATGCACATTATTATTATTATTTCACATTTCAAATTTTTTTCTAAACATAACAAATAAAGAATTTCAAAACCCTTTATATATATATATAACATGCAAACATTCAAAGCAAATATATATATTATTACAACTTAATATATAAAGAGATTTTAAGAATAATGAGGTACAAGGAAAAAAAAAAAAAAAAAATCATTTAACTTAAATGATTAACAAATCAAATCACATTCAAAAGTAATATAACAACTTATATGTATGAAATTAATTCCATTTCATTTATCGAAATATCTAACATCTCGCAGGATTCAAGCAATAATACTAGTTGTGTAAACAACTGAAAAATGGTTAAAATAATCTCTTCAACAGAAAAAAAAAGGAAGGGGGGGGGCGTCAATTATTGTTCTGCATTAGTTTATTACATAATTAATAATATGTTATAACAAATTAATTTACATGATTGTTGTAAAGTTTTAATATTTTGTAAGAGATTCAAATTCATAATTTAATGGATTTTTTTTTTTTTTTTTAATGTTTTTTGTATATTTAAATAAAAACATAACTATTATATTAAAATCAAGGAGGGGATGGGAAAAAAAAAATAAAAATACCCAAAACAGAATTTATTTTAGTATTAGAGTCCAATTTTTGAGTCACACTTTTCCTCTTTACATATTTGTAAACTTTTATGCTCTGTAATGGACTATTTCTTACTATACAAAATTCAAGGTGGTCTAACACAAGAAGTGACTGTGCTTATCTTTTTTTCTTTCTACAAAAAATGGAAGAAATTCTGTCTTAAAAAATAAATATGGCTAAATAAAATTAGGTCTGAAAAATTTTTCAGTCCTAAAAAGAAAAACTTCATTTGCAATTTGTACAACAAGTTATTTCATAAAAATTTTAGTTTATTAAAATGCTAAAACTATTTTATATATATATATATATCATATAAATCAATAACAAAAAATATTAACACATTTTGTACAACTAATACAATATTATCATTATTTACAGGATTACTACTCAAATTTAGAAAAGGATTTTTGGCACTTTTCATATTGGTATAGTGTCATTCTGTTGTACAGGTTATACTGGGACAAAAGATGTATATGTATCCCTTACTCCTACTACTGGAACAATTCAAAAACATAAAAATAAAAGATTCAATTTCCATGAAATATATAGTGTAAAAGGCTGAAAGAATTACACTGTTCAAAATATAGCTCATAAAAAAAGAGAGAGAGAGAGGTTGGCTTTTTTTTTTTTTACAATTTTCTGTTTTACATGCAACTTTTTTTTAATTATTTGCATTTTATAATTTATCAAGTGACCTGGTAACTTTGATTTGCAACAAATTTTAGAAGTAACAAATGATCAAACCTAATGGTTAAGTTTTTAAAAATATATTCATATTTACATATATTAAAGATTTTAATTATTACAAAGTGAAAAAAAAAAAAGTAAATTCATTACCTGTAAAATAATATAAATAAAAAAAGAAAAGCTTGTTTAGAACAAAATTTGTAAAATTCTACATTTTAAATCATATTTTAAATTTGTCTTTCACGGTAAACCGATACTGTATATGATATATTAGTACTGAAATTATTTTCAGACTCTGTTATGCGCAAGCCTTTAAAGTTTTAGTTTAAAGGATTATGTGCTTAATAAAGAATAAGAATTAAACGAAGAACATAAAATTAATGTTTTAGATTGAAAAAATTAAAGGTGATCCTTAACCAGACAAGAAAAAATAGGTACAGACACTGGACAAAAGCAACATCATTGCTACTTTTAGACTGAACTTGTTCTCCCTTCCCCTCACCACCCTTAATTATTTTGCTACAAAACAACTTCTGTGTATTTTTTTTTTTTTAACATTTTTATAAAGCTTTAATTTTGATTTTTTAAAACTAATTTAAATATATATTTCTATTTATTTAACAGGGTTGCTACAAAAATCAAAGGGAGGGGGGATACCCTGGAATTTCCCTGTCTTTTTAAAAAGTAAAAAAGATAACTGCAATCATGCATTATTAATATCTAACAAACATGTTTACAAATCTATTGACTATATCTAGGGTAGATTAATTTTATTAACGTCTTATAGTTAAGATCACATAATTAACTTTTTCTCTTCAATTTAAAACACTAAAATTTAAAGCAGATTTTTTTCCAAACTATAAACTAGACAATTTGAAATTACAAACTGAAGTTAAATGAAATAGCTCTATGAATAGCGCTTTATTATATATATATATATATATATATATTTTTTTTTTTTTCCTTAAAAAAAAAAAAAAAAAAATGTGAAATTCCTTGAATTCTCCCCCCCCCCCCTCCTTTTTATTTTTATTTATTTATTTTTTTTTAATTTTCAGGTTTTCCTTGAATTTCGGGTAATGTAGGAACCCTATTTAGCTACAGAAAAAAATACAATTCATTTTTATCATTTGTATTTGCTTATCTGACAGAAAATGAATATTGATTAAAATTCATAACATTATTAGAGATAAATAAATAAATCAAAACTTGAGTAAATTTACCCCATCACATTTAAAAATAAAATGAAACCTGCTCAATGGAACAGTTTATTTTTATTGTAAAGACTGATATCATGTAAAGTAAGCAATATCAGACATTATGGTTATATACTAAATATAGTGGACTGCAAATATTGTAAAAAAAAAAAAAAAATCTTTAAATCTAATATTCTAATGAATATGAGTCATTATACACCATTCAATAAGAGACCATTAATAAATAAACAAAATTCTATCGGCTACAGCAAATAAAAAGAATATTTTTGTTTTCTGCCTCTTTGCAAGAAGGCAATTTTCAATGAATAAAATTTGACCTTGTAAGTGCTTCTACAGAGAAAAGTTTTATGCATATCTTGCTTGCATATTAATTCTGGTATCCTTTTAAAAAGGCAATATTCTGTTTAGAAATTAATATACAGACTTTTAGAAAACAACTCTAAAATATATACATTTTTTTTTTTTTTCTTTTTCATGTTACAACAGGCAATTCATTTTTAGATTTCCTAAAAATAAGAGAGAAAAATATAATTAATAAAAAGAAATAATAAAAATTTATATTATAAAAGTAATTATACATACATAGTTACTACAAAAAATTATCGATAATATTGATTAGTGATTTATGAATTATATAAATTTTATGCATTTCAATTGATTTTGGAGCGATACTAATGATTATAAAAAATTTCCATGATGGATAAATTCTGTTATTATAGATAAATCTATTACCTATATAGATAAATCTCTATTAATACAAAGTCTGTCCCAAAAGTAATGTGCCCCATTTTCTTCTGCCACGACTATCCGTCACACACAGTTGCCACTTGCATGGAAGGATGGGTGGAGTCACAGCGCCACCAGGCTCCAAGTTCCTGCAGAGTCACAGTGCCTGTTTCAGTGAACCCTTGTGTGAGTGCTCGGTCAAAATCAAGATGGAAAAAAACTCTCGAGCAGAACTGTTGCAATGCTGTGAGGACGATCCGACTTTTATAGCTCAATAAATTTCTTAAAATAAAAATGGGCACATTACTTTCGGGACGGACCTTGTATTTTATCATCTGCAGTTTCTTACACAGATAAAACTAAGAGTTAAATTTGTTTTATAATGCTAAGTATCATTATTAACAATTTATAGTTGACAATGTAAAGAGCAAAGTAGAAATCATTACTTAGAATAAAGCAGAGTTTGTTGGTATACAAATGGAACAATCTCAGATATCGCCATTTTTAATAAAATCTGATTAATAAATTTATTTTCTACTTTATTTTTTATTTTTTAAGTACTGTACAGATGTTATACTTTTTGAAAAGAGCTCTTAAAACTTTTTTGTAAGTAACCATCAGCTTATTAATTTTCATGCTATTACCTTACAAAGCTTCACAACTAAGAAATATCAATTGCTTTTAATTATCTAACAATATTAAACAAAAACCGTCTTGAAGAATAATGTATATTTAGATAAAAATATTCAGTTTCAAGGTTCTAAAAAATGTAAATTAAATTACAGTGTATGAATCCACCATTCTTAATGCAACACTTGTAACAATGCTATTTTAAGTACTATTTGACAATTTAGTAGCACCTAGCTTAGCTATCCTGTAATATCAGCTGCAAAGCCTTCATCTTCTGCGTGAGAGTTCAGTAGTTTGATAACAGCTAGGTCACAAAAATTTATTATTATTATTATTATTTAATGTAAAAGGAAAAAAAAAAAAACTTTTTTCTCCTTGAGAACTAATTGCATGAGTAATATAAAAATGTAATGTCTTTAGTAAAACAAAACCACTGTCTTTTCAACTTCTAAATATTTTTTTCTGTAAATGATATTTAAAAAAAAAAAAAAGTTTTTGCTGTGGCATATCTCATGGTTAAGAGACAAAATACATTTGCATGTAAAAAAAAAGTTCTTTAAATTGGTGTCTTACTCAAAAAAAAAAAAATTGTTTGAGTTAATTTATTTTAATGATATAAAGAACAGAAACATTATTACGAGCAAGAGTTGATGCTATGGTTAAGACAGAATGTACAGTTACAGAAGAAATTAAAAGGGAAAAAAAGTAAAGATCACATAGATATTTAGGTGCATATATATATTTTTCTATGGCTTCAAATATATTTCAGGATGAAATATAAATATTTACACAATGTTAAAAATGCCAATGCAAAAACTGTAAAGTGCACACTGCAGTTTCGGTAGCGTAAAGCCTACCGAATTAAAGTTAAAATAATGTTTATTTTCCCAACAATGCTTAGCAATGGCCGATTTTTTAGTTTTTTGTTGCTGAAATAACTCATGTGCTCTTTAAGGTGAAATTTGAGTTTACGGTTTGTTTGACCAATATATGACTGCCCATATTGACAAGGAATATATTATATATGCCCCAAGAGTTGTGTGTATCATTAGGGTCTTTTAATCTAGAAAGGGCTAATTTATTCAGGGGTGAGAAAATTACTTTAAAGTTATATTGTTTAAGAACTTTAGCTATGCCAAAAGTAGATTTAGGGAAAAAGGGCAAAACAATACTGATGTTGAAAGAGGACTTGGACGTAGAAGTACGAGAAATATGAGGATTTTGTAATTTAAAAAGAGGTTTATCAATAATGGAAGGGTTGTAACCTTTGTCAATAGCAACTGCTTTAAGATATTTGATTTCAGAATGGAGGGATTCAGGATCCGAACAAATGTTAAGGGTACGATTGACAAAAGTATAAAATGCAACTATTTTCTTGGTGGGTGGATGACATGAATGAGCTTGAAAAGTAAAGGTAGTTTGAGATAAACAAGTGCGATAAATTAATTCTCGGATTTCAAAGCTTGTGTAATGAAATTATTTAATCTCATTTCTAGACAGGAGAGGGTGCCACTAATTGGGACATTAGCGAAAAATGATTTCACATCAAAAGAAACCATAGTGAGGTTTGCGTCAGGGAAATTATGAATAATTTTGGCAAAGCTGGTGGAGTTTTTCACAGTGTGGGTGTTGGCAGAAAGCAGAGGAGAAAAAATACTTTTAAGAAATTTAGCTAAACGATAAGAAGCAGTACCGATACTAGAAACAATAGCATGAAATGGTATATTGGGTTTATGAACTTTAGGGAGGGCATAAAGATCATAAATTCACTTGACAATAATATCCAACTTACATACGAAATTGAAAATAACGGTTCACTCCTTTTCCTTGATACATTGCTCTCTTGCACAAAAAAAGGTTTTTGCACTACTGTTTATCATAAAAATTTTGTTGTTTCAATACCTCCTCATGCTCGTTCATGTCATCCACCTAACCAAAAAATGGCCGCATTTTATACTTTTGTCAATCGTGCCCTTAACCCCTTCCGGTACGATTTAATAATGAAAAAGTGTGCATGAAATAACCATTTAATTTTTATTTAAAAAAACTTGTTTCATTTTATAATTCTTACATATTCTTAATTAATATTCATTTTTACATATTGTTAAATGACATTAAAAATGGTAAAATTAAGAAAAAATCAGAGCAAAACTTTAATAAGGTATATAGTTAATAGTCTTCAAGCGTGTGGTACTTTTCAAAACACTCTGGTAAGTGCAAAGGAATCCTGCATTGTTTACACTGCCAGGGAGTCTCACTTCTAATTTTATTCTTGTAACACACACGGCACCTCTTAGTAGGTTTTCTTTTATTCTGAGTTGAAGGAATGTATTCTGGAAAAATGTCTTCATCTTTTAGCCTGCAACCTAGCCGGGGTGTCACTACATGAAGGACGTCCACGGGTTTTATAATCCGGTAGTGTAACTTTTTGTAGGATTTGTTCTGCTATGTCCAGTCGAAAGCTCCCAATTCCGATTTTGTTGGCATAATTGATTTTGTTATATAAAACTAGAGGTGCCAAGTTTCAATAACAGCTATCAGTAATCAGAGTTATACATTTATGAAACGTGAACCGCGTCATGGAATATTTTTTACGCTCAAACTCACATATGATAACGAATTGCACAGTTTTTGTAAACAAATGTATAATATATTACTTAAAAAATTAGAAAATTTTCTGAACAAAAGTAAATAAATATGCATTTCTTTACCTTTTTACAAAATGAAAGATTTTTGTTTTTAAACCTGCATTGAAGGGGGGGAAAACTTTTGGTTCTCTCTCTCTCTTTTTTTTTTTTTTTTTTTTTTTTTTTTGGGGGGGGGGGGGGGGTTACAAAAATTTATTTTATTTTCTATTATTATTATTTTTAATAGTCATTTTTTTTTCTTTCAGACAACTATTTTTATGTCATTAAATACTAAAACATTGTTCTTTTCTTTATGCATCTTGCTTATTTTTTGTTTGGTGATACAGTATGTATTTTAAATTTATTAAGGAAAAACAAATAGATTCATCAAGTTCAGTAATAAAACCTAAAACTAATTGCATATGTGAGAAATATTGAGCACTTCTATCACTTTTTTGGTTCTAGAAAGTAAGCTTTGATCACTTGTTGGGAGGAGTCAAAATATAAATAATTAGATGAATGAGAATTGAAACAATTTTACTTCTTTATAGGTTCTAGAATCTAATAAAGCAAGTTTAAAATGAATATTGACATTTATGTTGCTGATGGAGGATGGCAAAAGATTGGCAAACTAAAGGCTTCTTTTAATCGTCGATGGCTAGTTGGAGATAAGAAAAAAGAGGGGAGGGGGTAAAAAAGTTACATCAGCGAGAAATATTGTATAATTCTATTTCTTTATAGTTTCTAGAATATAATAAAGCAAGTTTAAAATGAATATTGACATTTATGTTGTGGATGGAGAAAGATTGAGAATTGGAAGGTTTCCGTTGTGCGTTTTATCGTCAATAGTTAGTAGGGTTTCTTTTTTTTTTAACGATCGATATCCGCGATTTTTTTAAAAGCGTATAATCCGTAATTTTTATATGTTGTCCGTAATGCCGTAATTATTGCCGTAAATCCATAATAATTACGGACAAATCGTAATAATTGGCACCTCTATAAAACATATGAATTGTAGAGTGCAATGTCAAACATGTAAAAAAATATTTTCTTATACCCTTTCATATATTCTTATGATTCTTCATAATCGCTCCAATCACCTTGACCTTCATAGTATGACCATTATAGTATTTACTATACAACACGTTTTTCCTTTACAGAAATATATGTTGACCGATGCTCACACTAAATTTTTACAAGAATGAAATCTTACAGACTAACAACAATTCGGCCGTGACTTGTACCAAGAAATTCTAATGGTAAACAATACGTGATACATAGGGATATGTAACATTTCCACAAGTAAAAAAGGTGTTGCCAAATTCAGTACACTAGAAATTTTAAACTAAATTAATTATCATATTCAACAGTAAGCATGACGAGTGTAGCTCGTCATTGTGCGATATGGCATGAAAAACCAATGACCAGCTAGACTCGTCATTTTACCGGAAGGGGTTAATATTTGATCAGATCCTGAATCCCTCCATTCTGAAATCAAATATCTTAAAGTAGTTGCTATTGATAGTTATTACATTCCTTCCATTATTAATACAGCTCTTTTAAAATTACAAAATCCCCATATTTCTCGTAATTCTACGTCCAAGTCCTATTCCACGATCAGTAATGTTTTGCCTTTTTTTCCCAAATCTAATTTTGCCATAGCTAAAGTTCTTAAACAATATAACTTTAAAATAATTTTCTCACCCCTAAATAAATTAGCCCTTTCTAGATTAAAAGACCCTATTGATACACACAAATCTTGGGGCTTATATAGTCAATCCTTGTCAATGTGAACAATCATATATTGGTCAAACTAAACATAAACTCAAGTTTCAGCTTAAAGAACACATGAGTTATTTTCAGAAACAAGAAACTAAAAAATCAGCCATTTCATGCACTGTTGGGAAAATAACCATAATTTCAACTTTAATTCAGCTAAAATAATCTGTCAGCCTAAACACTTAATGAACACGATTTTCTAGAAGCTTTCCATACCTATAAAAATATCATTAATTGTGATTTTGCTGTACCCCCTTTCTTGGATTGTTGGAAAAATTACATAAAATTCACATATTCTTAATTTTTACATAGCTTTCTTAATCTCAAATTCCTATTGGTTTACAGCTTCAGTTTTCTAAATTCTCATTGGTTGCTACTCTGACTCTATAATCTCCGCTTCCCTACCTATATATATGAGCAATAATCCTCACATCGTCATTCTGTACTGAAGATGGAACGCTTTATGCTACCGAAACTGCAGCCTGCACTTTACAATTTTTACAATGGTGTTTTTAGATATTACTGACATATGGAAGACAACATAAAAACTTCTATTAATTATAACTTTTGAAGAGTAATTAAAGAGAAATTTCAGCAGTATGGACATTTTCTGCACCCCTGCAAGCAACCAAAACACATAAATTGTTTTAAAAAAAGAAAGAGTCTTAGTAATAACTGTCAATATAACTTTATGATAATGAATAAAAATAAAATATTTACTTACCTAACAAAGTTGAAATTCATTAAAGTGTCTTTAATGGAAATTTTCTTCTCTGAACTTTTACGATTTTTAGAAAGACCGATTTGGCGACATTTACCAGGTTTATCTGTGTGGATAAAAATAGGTGTATTTATTTTGAAAATCTCCAAATTCAATACAGTGATAAAAGTTATTTTATTAAATACATTTATTTTATTCACATGTCAAAAACAACTAAAGATTAATTTTTAAAAAGAAAGCAGATGGTGATATCTAACAGAGGTAGAATGGATAATAGTTTAAGACTTATAAAATTTATTTCTGCTTAATTAAATAAATAGAAGATTACATATATCTACATTCCTGTTCAAATATTCACAGTTAATTTGTTCTAATTTGACCATTGGTAAAGGCTGATATCCAGTACGCACACTGCTGACCACAGAAAGATTTGATACAGGGTTTCCACTCAATTTCAAAAATAAAATTCTCTGACATTTCCAGGTTTTTCAGGTGTATTTTTAGAAAATTCCAGTCACAAAATTTGGTTTGCAACATAAAAAATAGCTCACGGTATAAAACGGAACATAGCTTGCGACACAAAAGACAAAATAACGTGACTTGCGATATAAACTGAATGCTCAAAAAGCATTTTCCAGGTTTGTATCATCATTTTTCCATGTTTTTGAGCAATATTTACAATTTTCCCTGATTTTTTTTTAGTAATTTCAAATTTCCTGACTTTTCCCTGTTCTCCCTGACCGGTGGGAACCCTGTTGAAATTGTTTACGCCAGTTTACATTACAATTGTTACAAATAGGGTTTATTTGCAGTAAATAATGCTCACTGAAATACAACAATCAGCGGGACGATACTTTGACCAGATTAAAACTAATTTTAATCAGACTAATAAATGTCAAACCAAGTTTAACTCATTAAAATTGATCAAAAGTGGTGGCTTTAACAACTGAAAAAAAATTAAAGCTGAATTAAATAACTTAGCAGGGCTGTTCTGACCCCACTTTAAAAATTCTGAAATTGTGTGAAAGATTTTGACACGGTACAATTAATTTTTTTTAATGATTTGTTAATTAATGATTTGTTTTTAATGATTTGATAATAATTGGTTTTTTGTAAAACCAATAAATTATAAGTAAAATGTTTTTGTAAATCCAAAATAATACTAGTAAATTAGAAAATATAGTTCTAACTTTATATTATACAACAGTTTTATCTCAACAGCAACTGAAAAATAACTTTAAAAATCCAGAAAATAGTAAATATAAAGGAGAATATTACTATGTGCTATCTCCCCTGACTTAAGGCTTTATAAATAACTCAAACTATACATGTGAATATATATATATATTAAAGGTGCGGCAATTGCTACCTAAGCACTGGCCGGGGGATAGATCGATCAAACGATGGCCATTTGTGAAGAGGTAACCAATAGGCAGCTGTTTCTACCCCTAACACAGAAAGAAATATGCCTTGTTTGGAATTCAAACCCAGGCCCTACTGCATGGGAGTCAGGGATGCTAACCACCACACCATATGGGAGGTTTATAATATTATATATTTAATAATTCGGATTCTAAGAAAATATAGCAGACTGCAGCCCTCAGTGACCCTTTTCAATAATTTCATATATCCAAACATCCAAAGGTCTTTACATATTTTTCTACCTGTCACCTGATTTTCTGAAAAGTTTTATAGCACTTAAACTGATTTTTTTTTTAAATATCCACAATTCTCTTTTTTCTACAAGAACTTCTAGAAAAACAAATGTATATAAGGCTATACCTACTCAAGTGGTAGTTTAGTTTAGTTTTTTTAACATCCACCATTTTGTTTTCTTCTACAAGAACTTCTACAAAAGCAAATACATATAGCTAATACCTACTCAAGTAAAAGTGGTAGTTTACTTTTGACATGTACACAAACTGCAGCCTAAAGGATAGTCCTTTCATATCTTCATAAATATATATCTAGGTAGATATGCATTTAAATTAGGAATGAAATTAACTCTTTTTGGATATAACATGGTCAGAAGACATACAATTTATCTAACTAAACATTACTTCTAACAATTTTCTAGTAACATTCCACTAAAACATACATTATAAAGACAGAATATATCAAGTTTAAAAAAAAATCAGTAGAACCATATTTTTGAGACACCCATTTCGGAGATCAAAAATTGACCTAACTAATCAGAACAACTACCAGTTATCCTACACTAAACGACAAAAAAAAAAAAAAAAAAAAAAAAAAGGCTGCATTGCAGAAAAAATGACTTAAACCTTTTTTATTTGTAATAACTTTAAAATTAATGGTTGAAACAAATAAAACTGTCACTTTGCATAATACCAAAGGGATGAAATGATACCTATGTACATTTTTGATTTAATAATTCGCTTTATTACACTCTATGAAGTACTTCATAAAAATCTACATAAAACTTTCTTTTAAAACATAATGCAATAACCATACACTTTGTATTCTACTATGATTTATAACAAGTTATATTTTAGTTAGATCTAAGCAATTTTTTAATAAAAATATGTATTTTGCATTGGGTTAATTCCACTTTTATATGGAATTACTGCATTAATGTACAGTGGCATAGTATTACACCGTTTTTTCATATAAATCTGAAAAACTTTACTGTGCTAAATATTGTAAATTTTTCTAGTTCTTGCAATGTTGTAGGCTGCAAATTTCGAATCCTCCACTCTCTCCCCATGCCTTTTATGATTAAACATTTTTGAGCGAATTGAGATTAGGATTGTTTCAAGTCTAATAAAGAAGAAATGCTACGATATTCTTTGTGGGATTTAACGTGTGAAAAAAGATATTATTACTTACAGAATTATAGGTGCTTATGGGAATGGATAGGTAATTTTAACAATTTGATTCAAATTGACATACCACAGACGCCATACAGAAAGGTGCATTAAAAGTCTGAAATACCTCCAAAATAGTTGGTCAAGCACCACTTTTATAATCACAGTGTTTTATTTTGAGTTAATCGATCCCTTGTGTATGAAAATTTGTTTGATTCTTTGAAAAAGTATGCACCTCCATACCATAATGTATGGAGAATGTGTCACTGTTTTAAGAGAGCAGTTTTCATTAAGTCAATCCCATTATTACTGTCCTAGTAGTTTTTTTTCATCAGCTTGAAATAAATTAAACTTGACTCATCTTAGAAACTCAGTTCAACCCAATAATTAACTGCTAATTTTTTTAAATTTTTGGTCAACTGATGTCTTTTTTTTTTTTTTTAATATTTGTTCTTAATTATGGCTTTTTTGCAGATCTTCTGGTTTTTAACCTGCCTTGTTTAATTGCTTCCGGACTATTTTTTAAGAAAATATTTTGCTATACACTTTTTTTAATCTTTTTTAAGTTCTGAACATGATACAAATCGATTTTTTAAGCATTTGCTTTTTAACTTATGGTTATCTTGCTTGGATGAGCAACATGACTGCCTAAAGCCAAATTTACAGTTTAAACTGCCAAAAAATTTTATATATTTTGCTCTAAAAACCATTTTACCAATATACATTTCGTTAACATTTAATTATTTTGCCATCTCATGTATTAAAATACATTTTGATTTTCATTCAAAAATCAATACTTTTTGTGGCATCGTTAACTGCCTTATTCTTACCATCTTTGAAATAATTTCTAAAATTACAGTTTTTCTGATAATTGCATTTTGTTTTTAACACTGGACTAAACGCTAAAGTGTATGTGGAGGACAACATAATAAAATATGTTCGAGAATTTGCTTTTTAAATGATAAAATTGGCAGTTGTAGAAGGTAAAAAGAAAAATATCCAAGTGTGGCCTTTTTTTTTGTTGTTGTTGTTGCTTAGTGTATATTAAGTAACTAATGCATTTACAAAATAACATTTTGTGAATGCATTAATTAGTAACTCAATGCATTAGAATGCACTGAGGTACATGGACGAAATTTGAAGAAAATCATCAGAGTAGTTTTTGATATAAAAATTTTTGGTCCCACTTCTGATTTTCACCAAAAATTTGCAAGCACACTGGAAACTAATTAAAACATATGAAAGGACATTTAAAAAGGAATTAATAAGGCAAATTTGAAGAAAAACTGTAGAGCCTTTTTTTTTTAGGATACCATTTCCAGGCCAACCTAAAATTGGCCTACCAGTAACCAACCAATATATACGAGGACATCTGAAAAAGGGTTTATGTAGCAATCTAACGTCCCATACTTCTGGTTTTCAATTTTCACTAAAAATGGGCACATTCATTTGTACACCGGATCTGTCTTAATATAAAGTTTCGTTATACTATCTTTTTTAAACATTTTCCATACATATACACACTGGTCAATTTCCAAATAACACTCTTTTGGACTCAAATCACCTTAAAAGCATGTAAATTGATCAAAACTTTTTAATGAATACAATACTGCCATTACCAACAGCAGTTGTTAACAATTGAGACAATAGCAAAACTAATTTTTATTTAATGATGTTTTGTGTCTTAAATGCAAATAATTATTACCTGACTTTTCTCGAATTAATCTTATTAAGTACACAATGATGTACAACAAATATAAGACATCCATTTACAGAAATTAAAAGATAACAATGACATACTTTAAAGAATTTAAATTGTATTGTTTTTCACAGCTGTAACATCCAATTGATTAAAGAAATTAAATTTATTTATATATACTGCCATAATAATACATTTTGGGATTTTTTGGCTTATGTAATATATAATCATAATCAGTTTAAAGAATTCAAACTTCTAAGGGCTTCAATTTTTAACAGATTGGGACAATTTTAGATAGGTCTCTTTCAACATAAATAAGGAAAGGTCAATGTATTTCAAATTTACATAAATTGCATTCAAAATTCATTAAATCATATCCATATATGTTTAAAAATAAATATATTTTGCGAAGGAAGACAACAACAGTCTATTTTTCTCTACAAATGACATGTGGCAAATGAAGCAAACTTTCCTGTATTTTAATCATTCATGAGAAAAACAGACACATCTAGAGAAATATATATATATATATATATATATGTGAAAGATCCCCCCCTCCCCCTCTACTCCATATACAAATTTATTTCTCTTACCCATTTCAGCATTTTAAGTTAAAGACTTTCATGTTACTTTTTTTCTTGGATATTTCACATTTATGATCAAAATAAAAAGAACAATATGCATGTAAACATATAGATATAGAATGTTTAACTGATTCTTACGTATTAATTTTGTGCTAGAAGTTTTATTTACAGAAAGTATCACAACATCAGAAGTGGATGACTCTTGACTAGAAGTTGCTAAATTGCTCTCTGCAGATAGAGGTAGATCCTCTGCCTCTTGATTACATTGTTCATTTATTAAAATATCACAGTCAGTAATTTTTGTTATATTATCTATGCTATCCCAACTTTTTTTTTTAGGATTTTCGATGTCTGAGGAGTCTACTTTAATATCATCTACATTATCAAGTGAAGAAGTCACATCACTTGATGGAGAAGTCTGTTTTTTATTGGCAGTTGATTCTTTGTTCCATTTAAAGTCCAGAATCTTGGTGCTGATCAGTTTAGTCTTCTTAATTTTCACAGGATTACTCTCAGGTGTAATTTTATTCTCATTACTATCTTTTGTACCAATACTTAGAAGTTTTGTCGCTAAACCACTAGAAGATACTGTTGTAGAGGAGCACTCATTGTCAATTACATCTAACCAAGATCTTTCAACCTTGGATAGAGAAGAGGTTATATCAGCTGAAGAAACACTTGTTGACTGCTGAGAAACTTTGGGCTTTTTTGCAAACCTTAAAAGCATAAGATGCATTTATGAGAATAATATTTACAATAACAGTAAATATTGTTACAAAAATATTTATATTTAAAAAAAATTCTATTTATATGGAAGTTTTTCTTAAGCTAAGCGAGATTTATTTATTTTTTTTTATTATTATTATTTTCTTTTTTTAATAATAACATATTGAAAATTAGAGATAATACAGCTCAGGAAAATACGGCAACCATGTTTTTAAATTCAATTTATGACTTACCTAGACACTTTTATAAAATAATAATTTCCCATTTTACAAGTAGAAATACTGAAATTAGATGTAATATATTGAGATATTTATCATAAATAATAATTTAAAGCAGAAATTAATTTCTATGATTCAACTATCAAAAATAGCAGAATATATAGATAAATTCCCCCCCCCCCTTAGATGTCAGAATATTTTTTGACTATTTTAAGCTTCATGCAATTTTAGTTCTTTATAATATTATAGATATAGGAAACTTTGGTATTTGTGAAATTTTTAAATTTTTGTTTATGTTTTTACAAGTTTTGAGGAATAAGTAATATGTAAATCAGAAAATCAGTGTACTCACCATCTGTAAAATAGTTTATGAAATAATTTTCTCAAAAATAAATCATTGTAAAGGAAGTCAAACCAATTTTAAAATATCTTATATAATAACTGGCAAGAGCCCACTTGAAATTTAACATTTCCTTAACATGGCAGAATTTTCCATTAACATACTATAAAGATTAATCTACTCTCATCATAGAGAAGTTGGATTAATTTTAAAATATATATATATTAAAAAAAAAAAAAAAAAAAAAAAGGCAAAATAACGAAATTGTATGCAAAAATATTAGTTATAAGGATTATTTTCATTCTGAAGAAGTCAGAGTAGCTTTTAAAATGCCATTTATGCTACTTGTATGAATATTAATGAATATCAAAATTTCATAAGTTATTTAAAATTAAAGCTTCAATATTTCACATAAACTTATGGAGGTTATTTATTGCATGAAAAATAACATAAATTGGCATGAAAAAATTAAAATATGAAACAGACATGAGAATAGTTACATAGCAAATTAGGATACAGAAAAAAAATTGATGTTGATGGGCAGGGTATCCTTATGGTTGGAGCATTTCAATACCATTTGGCACCAACCATACTGGACAATCAGCTGATCTTATGAACATAGGTAGCACACATATTTCAGAAATTTATGACTGAATAAAGACAATAAATTATTAAAATGATATATTCAATTTTTAATTGAAAAACTAAATGAAAAAAGATTTAATGTTTTAAAATGTCAGATGCTTTTTTTTTTTTTTTTTTAATCAATTTATACATTAAAAAAAAAAAAAAAAAAAAAAAACAATAGTGGTTATATTAGAACTTTATAACTTTATAATTTCAATAACTTTAAACAGACAAACAAAAAATAATAAATAAATAAATAAAAATAAAATGAACTTTTTTTTTTTTTTAACCACCATACTAAACATAGTTCGTGAATAGATGTAAATTTTTACAGAATTTTTAAATTTTTGCTACTAAATGGCTGTATTATATTTTAATTTTTCCCTTTGAGAATACATAAATACATTATTTGTTGTAAGAAAACATTTTATCTCAATTAATATTTAATAACAACAATTTTCTTTAAAATTTGAAACTTTATTTTTATCAAAAAAAAAAAAAACAAAACAAAAAACTAAAATAAATAAATAAATAAATAAATAAATGATAATAATAGAAAAAAATAAAATAATAATAAAATAAATTATTTCTAAGTAAAATGATATATGCTTGAATAAAACTCGCAAAATCTATACTAACTATGAATTTTAATATTGTTGCAGGTATATGATAATTATATAAAGAGATTTAAGATCACAAGATTTAAGAATAGAAAAATGCATCAAATAAAATCTTTAAAGAAGAAAAAAAAAAGGTTGGGTGGGCTAATTTATTTTATAAAGAAAGTATTACAGTATTTAAAAAAAAAAAAAAAAAAAAAAAAAAGTCTGCAAAAAATTTGTAGTTGCAAAAATAAGTAAGTAAAATGAACAAAAATACTTAAGGGGAGGGGAATATATACATACATATATATATATATATATATATATATATATATATATATATAATGATGATCTATTAAGCCTAGTAGAAGCCAAGCAACAGATACAAGATGGTTATACATATATACATTGCTCGACATTGAAAATGCAACACCAAGAAGGAATGGTAATAATGGAATGAAATATGTTGGATACATATTATAGTAGGAAGAGCAATTGATTAAAATTTCAGGAAATTTCGAGTAATATGTACTGAGAAAACAGTACATAAAGCAGCGACCCCTGTGAGCAATAACTGAACATATCTGCCTAGGCATTGAATCGAACAGCGATTGGATGACATGTACGGGTAGAGAACTTCATGAAGCTTCAACACGATGCCACAATTCATCAATTGAAGTTACTGGTGAGTGGTGGGGGGCCAGTCGCTTTTCAATGATTAAACAGTCATTTTCATTGGTGCGAGATCAGGAGAATGCGCTGGCCAGAACAACAATCAAACACATTCTGTATCAAAGAAGGTCCGGGCAATACAAACAACTTGCGGTCGTGCATAATCTTGCTTAAATTTTGTGCTACGGAGGCCTCGAATACAGGGCGGAGGGGCGGGCCTTAACTCATCAGAAATTTAATGGCCGCTGTTCAGAGTGCCTGGAATACGAACATGAAGTAATCAAGACGTATATCCAATAGGAACCCATAACATCATTGCAAATGATGGACAGTATGATGATGTTGAATCCCAGCTGGCAATGTGCATTAGTCATAATGCCGTTAAATACGGATAAGGCAATCTTCATGCATGCTGTAAACAGGATTGTGATTTGTCTGAAAAGTGACTTCACGCCATTCCTGCGTCCAGGTTCATCGTTGATCACACATTAATAGCGCCCATATCAGTGATGCAGTTTTGAGGGTAATCAGAATTTTGGTAACCGCATACTGAGTCACCACCTGGATTGATGGTATGTTGTACCATTGGATACACGTCCCGGTCACCTCTTGTTTTCATTCCCGCCACTCTGAATACCAGCCATTACATTTCTGACGAGTTAAGACCCATAGCTCTGCCCTATGTTCAAGGCCTCCAAAGCGCAACATTTAAGCAGGACAATGCACGACCGCAAGTTGTCCATATTGTCTGGACCTTCATTGATGCCGAATGTGTTCGACTGTTGCTCTGGCCAGCATGTTCTCCTGATCTCGCACCAACGAAAATGACTGTTTAATCGTTGAAAAGCGACTGCCCCCCCCTCCCCACTCACCAGTAACTTCGATCGATGAATTGTGGCATCGTGTTAAAACTTCATGAAGTGCTCTACCCGTACATGTCATCCAATCGCTGTTCGATTCAATGCCTAGGCAGGCATTTGCTGTTATTGCTCACAGAGGTTGCTGCTTTATGTACTGTTTTCTCAGTACATATTACTCCAAATTTCCTGAAATTTTAATCAATTGTTCTTCCTACTATAATGTATGTGTCCAACAAATTTTATTCCGTTATTACCATTCCTTCTTGGTGTTGCATTTTCAATGTCGAGCAGTGTATATATATGTCATGGCCTATACTCCTGAATTCGTGTTGGCAATCGTGGAACCAGAAGGGAATAATCAAGTCAGGCTAACTGGAAATGTCTTTATTTAAAATCCATTTCTGGGCTAGGGATCTGAGTCTTGTAAGGCAATGAAGTCTGTTGGGGTCTTGAAATCAGTCCCGCGAGCTATCAGACTTTGCTGGTGCTCGACCCCACACATAACGTTCAAATTCGGTGGCGCAGACTTATTAACTTTTTACTGGCAAGAGCTAATCACGAAAGATTACTAAATTTTGGCGTGTTCCATCTTTTAAACCCGTAATTTTTGGTGTAAATTGGCATATTTCTAAACCCATCCCATTTTATTTAATTGGCTATTTTATTCAAAACCAACGCCTTTTCCTGCCTTTTCATTGTTTTCTATTGGTTATAATTTCGTATTTCGCAGACATCGCGACGCTGGTCGGTACTTTATTTTGCCAACTCGCCAAATCATTAAAATAATTATTTATTGCTTTATATTTGACATCAAATAATCAAACCGTAATTTAGACTCATAAATCTTTTATTCTTTAATTGAATCTTTCCGGCGCCTATTGTTCATTAAATTTATTTCTAGGATAATTTATAAGCTATTTCCAGATATCAAAATACAGTCGACTCCGGTTATAACGTACCTGGGATATAGCGTACTTTCGCTTATAACGTACTCAGATGCTTGGTCCCGAATGAAACCCTATATAATGTAATGGTTTACATCTTCGGCGATAACGGACTATGCAAAAGCCTTAATCTGGTTATAACGTACTTTTTAGACTGGAACGAAAAGCCAAAATTGGATGTCAAACTTGTATTTCTGGTTTGGAAATCGGTATATTTTCTTGGATACCGTCTATCGATGTCTCCTTTATCGCCTTATATCTCCTTTATACCTTTAAAACTTTATCGCGGTTCGTTGAATTCCATACTGACTATTCAGAGACTCTGCAAAGTTCCATTATAAATATTGAAAATGTAATTTTTACTGTGTCAACTAATCAAAGAAAACAACGAAAAATAACAGATTATTTTTCCAAATAAACATGTAAGTAGTAAAATGTTATTTTCTTTTTTCTTATTTCATTTTGAGAAAATCATAAACTTTCTATTTAAAATCTCTATTATTGCGAGTGCTATTATGCACCTTTTTCTTTGTTAGGCACTAAATTATATTGGAAATATTGCTTATAACGTACTTCGGTTATAACGTACCATATTTTCTGGTCCCCTGACAGTACGTTATAACCGGTGTCGACTGTACTTACATGATTAATTTGTTTATTTATTTCAAATGATGATGATTGCAATTGTAATTTCCGTTCATTATTGTTTATACTTTTAGAGTAATTTATAATTTAATATGAAATTTCTTTTAATGCTTTCTGCTATCTAAAAAGAATACCGTAGTACGTAAACAGAATAATTTAAAATATAAAAATATTAATTTATTTCTTACCTCTTTTTATCCATTATATTTAATATCTTTCATATATATATATGAAAGGATAAAATAAGCAAGATTCTAAATTAGTATTTAAATTAATATTAAGTGATATCTTAATAGTATAAGCTCAGAATAAATCTTAATTTTAAGAACAACTTTCTGAGAATTCTATTTCAGAGCCCCTGTAAAGTTAGTTTTTCAGCAAAACACATCGTAGCGCAGGAATCGAAGTTAGAAGAAGTTTCATAATCAAAATTATGCAATAGTCGAAATAAGCGGCAATGCATTGCGAAATATGAAATCCTGGATATCCGGGTCAACCAATAAAAGAATGTGGGTTTGATTTTAGCTCACTTAACTACCCAATAAGAATTCATATTAGGAGTTTGGCCTCGCCCTAAATTATCCATATTTAAGCAGCAGCACCCGAAAATCGGCGCCTTTTTTCATGAAAGTATTTGCTTAATTAGTTCACGTCCATAAACAGTTTAATTTAACGGTCCCAGGAGGGGGATTGATTCGCGGTTCCGCCGTTATCGGGACGATTTCGGCCCGACTCGGCTACGGATCTGTACGTCAGCGTGCTCCGAATGATTTGACTGTTAATAAAGTGTAAAATGACTAAAAGTCTTCAATAAACGACTGCATCATCAATTTTGGAGTATTAATTATTTGAGTGAACTCTCTTAATATGAAACGACTGGCATGAATCAGCTACTAAAAGAAGATATCTTACATATATATATAAGAATATGTAAGTTAAATATATAAATTTAACAATAACTAAATCTGATAAACCACACTTAAACTAAAAAAAGAATTTTTAAAAATCAATTATCATAATTTATTTACTTATTTTACCTGTGAGCAATATTTTCTTTGTTAGATTTGGCAACAGGTAAGATATCAGATTTAGTTTCAATTTCTTCCTCTACAGCACTGCCTTTGATAGAAATATCTGCACCTATATCTGTTAAAACTTCAGTATTTTTTTTCTCAGGAGAATTTTCACGTAAAACTGTTGGTGTTTCAGAATTCTCTTCTTTAGAAGCAAAAAATCTAAATAAGAATTAACAATATGAATAACAATTTTAAAAATTAAATTACATTTGGCTGTATAGCATGCAAAATTAAAAGAATTCTAGTTACATTTAATTTTAAAACTCGAGAACTTCACAATTTAAAGTGAACTATTTCAGGGTTCATTCTAGACGGGGTTTACGGGGCGCTCCGCCCTGTTTGCCCTTTCAATAAAAAAAATCCGCCCCGCTGCCCTTTAATCACGATCGCGCGCCCCGGAAAAAAAAAAAAAAAAATCGAAATTTCGGGTCAAACGGACGAAAGAATCGAAGAAAACTTTAGATCCTAAAAATTAATTGTCACAAAAATCGTCTGCTAATAAGATTAATGAAAATCGTCTGTAGATTAAGAATATAATTAATATTTCTTCTTTATGGCAATATCGACATTCTCTATTTCGCACGAAAGTAAGAAATGAAAGCGATCGTCATCGTCTTAAGAGTCAAGATTTTTGTTAACTAGGTTTTTGCGATCAATTCCTTTCCATCTTATTTTAGCTTTAAACATGCACCCAAAAGACAGAAGAAAATGCCTAAACGATCGCAAGCTTGAACATAATACCGTGAAATGCTTAAAGCTGACTTTTTTGTTTGAAAAAAGGTAGGTGTGTCTTATATTTTCTGAACATTAATCATAAAGTAATTTTTATCTTTTTAAACTTCTTAATGCGTTTGTTATTTTAAACTTTATGCTTCAATAGAATTTGTTTATATATATATATATATTACATGTGTTAGATCATTCAAGCGTCAGTTTATTTTATATTTTATAAAGTAATTTTGTATTTTTATCTCCATTTTATAAAAAATTTATATTGATATTTTTATTTTAAATGGTTTTGGAACTTCATCCTCAGGTAATCGTTTTATTTTGATCTTCGCTTTTTATGTTTTTTATATATGTTTTTTCTATGGGTGTTTCTACATGTATAGGTTATTCAAGTGTCAGTTTCTTTTATATTTTATAAAGTAATTTGTATTTTTATTTTAATCTCCATTTTTAAAAAAAATTTTATATTTTTATTTTAAATGATTTTGGATCATCATTCTTAGGTAATCGTTCTATTTCGATCTTCGTTTTTTTGTTTTTCTATGGGTGTTTCGGGCCTGTGAACAAAGAAATTCTTGGCTTTTGCTTTCTTTGTTACAGAAAAACATCCATTTTTTTAGCATTTTTGCATTCTACCAGGCCCTTGAAAACGTTAGAATGCAAAATATGCTTTATTCTTCCAATTTCCAATATTCATTTTAATTTTTATTTAATTCTTTTGTGGTTTGATTTGGGTGGTCTTCGCTTATGATCCAATTAATTGGTTTAATGCTGAAGTGAATCGTCTTTAAATTTTATGCACTGATATTTTTGTATTACTATATATACAGGGTTAGAAATAAGCGGTCGTTAGTCGTATTTTGCGACCAGATTTTTCATTTTGACGCCTAGAATTCCAATCATAGGCGCCATATTTGACGACTGGATTTTTTCCTTGTCATATCTATGATTTTCTCGATCCCATCAGACTGTAAACAAGTCTATTTCATCGTTTTCCTCAATCCTGCCACTGGAGTCAAATATGATTGGCTGTTGAAATGAAGCTTACGGCAGGTTTCAATGGTAAACTCTGATTGGTTGTTAGAGAACCGAGCTCACCATGCTTAGATTACTCGTCTATGTGGCGAGCAACCATTCAACGTACGGTTTGGAGCAAGCGGCAGTATTCTTATCTTGAGAATTTTAAACTCTTACTTCTCAACTCCACTCATTAGTTTAGTTCGCTGTGAACATGTGCGAGTGTTTATTATTTTACGGGCCGTGACTACGCTGCCGGGTGGTTCGGTATTCCAGACATTTACGCTTACTGTGAGTTTTAGAATTTGTAAATGCTGCATCAATGTTGCGCAAAACATCCTCATATTTCATTACAAAAGATGCAGATACGAGCAATGCCTCAATATCACCAATTGTGGAGGAAGAGAACGAAAAATTGACAGAATGTGCTAAAAAACGAAAGATATGCAATGCGCGAAAGCAAGTTCATCCAACAACATTTTCAAAGTGGATGAAGCAGTTTCCTTGGCTGGAAATGGATACGGAAAGTAGTTTAATGGTCTGCAGAGTATGCAAAGAATTTGCCTCTGCGGAAGATACCAGTTTTGTTAACGGATGCGAAGCTGCACGATTTGAAACGGTAAGTAATCTTCATTTATATTTCTTGTTCTTAAAATCGTTCGTATTAAAATATATTTATTTTATATTATATCCCACAAAAAATGTTAATGGCTTTAAAATAAATTTCAATTTAATACGGCTGTGCATAAAATTAAGACCGATTTCTGATTTTTTTTTTTTTTTTGTTAGTTCTTGAGTCCCAGTCCACTGCAAATTTGTGTTAATACATCTGACAATGTTATTATAAAGGATCACTTCAGGTTTTAATCTTTTGGGCCCTTATTTGTTTATTAATTTTGTGCAAGAATATTTTTTAATTTAGCCTATTTTATAAATGTGAGTTTTGGGAAGAGCTCATTTTATGGATTTAAATTTTGTGAAAGGACCCTTTTTATAAAGCGGAAATTTGTGAAGGTGTAGCTAAAAGGCTCCAGTTGTTTGGATCAACTCCTTAAAAAAGATTTTTCTATTCATATATGTATAGGAAATAGGAGGCATGCACATTTCTTTCACATGCATATATTTGCAGGTGAGGAAACACAGTACTTCTGTAACTCATGATAGAGCCTGTCGAGAGAAAGCAGTAAAAGAAAATCCGAAGAATGCACCGCTTGCTGTTTCCTTCAAGCAGATGGATGAAAACCAGAAAAAAAATATGGAAAAGCTTTTCAACACTGCTTATTTGATAGCAATGGAAAATTATTCTTTTGATGACTTTCCATCATTGTGCACCCTCCAACGAAAAAACGGATTAAAAATTGGTGATACTTACATGAATTACAAAGCTGCCATTCAGTTTGTAAAATACATTGCTGACAGCTTTCGCTGTGATATAAGAAAAAACTTGAGCAATGTAGACTTTGTTAGCTTGATAGCAGATGGTTCAACAGACCGAGCGACATTGTCATCTGAAATTGTTTATTTATATTACCTACAAGGTAGTGAAGTAAAATGTACGTTTATAGGTCTTCGAGAAAATGAAAATGAAACTGCCTCTGGAATAAAATCTACAATTGTGTCATTAATAGCAGAATATATACCAGACTGGAATAAAAAATTAGTTGCTGTTGGCTTTGATGGAGCAAGTGTAAATTTAGGACATATTTCAGGTGTAGCCACACAATTGCAGCAAGAATCTCAGCAACTTTTGGCTGTGCACTGCTTAGCGCACAGGTTAGAATTGGCAGTTGCTGATGCATTAAAGAACATCAGATTTGTTGAAATAGTAGAGGATTTTGCGAAAGGAATTTTTTCCTATTATCATAATAGTGTGAAAAGAACACGAGAGCTTAACACTGTTAGTGAACTTTTGGATGAAAATATTTTGCGCCATGTAGGATTGCATGGTATTAGATGGCTCCAATCAAGAAATCGAGCATTCAAAGTTTTGATAAATAATTTTCCTGCAGTTGTTTTGCACATGGAAAATACAAGTTCTGTTGATGACGATAAAAAATTAGCTGGTAAATTGAAGGGTTACTTAAAACAAATGAAATCATTGAGATTTCTGAAGTTCATTTTCTTTTTTGAAGATGTCACAAATGCTTTGAAGCGTTTATCAGAACTATTTCAGCAGAAGGTTTTAACTGTAAATGATGTTCAAGTTGGCTTAATATCCACCAAAAATAAAATCTCAGACATGATTCTTAATAGTGGGCCATCTCTTTTGAAATTAGAAAGTGAGCTCACTGCAAAAAATGAAAATGTTTATTTATATAAAGGTATCGAATTAAAAAATAGTGTTAATGACATGAGCTGTTTCACAGAAGACCGCAGGATTGTGTGCCAGAATATTATGGAAGCGCTGGAAAACAGATATAAAACTATTGAACTAAATAATGTATTGCAGCATTGGAATATTTTCGACAGCAGTCATGTATTTGAAAAAGACATAGACCAATTGACTGATTCTTTAATAAAATTTACAGCTGCCCTACCTTTAAATCTGGAAATAGATCATGAAGCAATAAAGGAGGAATTTAAAGAATTTCTAGTGTGGGCAAAATCAAAAGCCACCCTATCCTGCCAAATAGCTTGGCAGAGATTTTTAAGTGAAACAGAATCCTCTGAGCTATATAAGAATATAAGAAAAATTCTCCAGTTTTTATTGATTCTACCACTCAGCACTTCTGAATGTGAGAGGGGGTTCAGTCAATTAAACTTAATAAAAACGGATTTAAGAAATCGTATTTCTGTGAATATAGTTGAGGATTTGTTAATGATCAAATTAAACGGCCCTAAATTGGAAGATTTCTGCCCAGAAAATGCCATTAAGTTGTGGTGGGATGATGTATCTTCTGGGCGAAGAATAAATTTGTGATTTTATATACATTTAATATTGTCAGTGTAAATATATTCTTTATATAAATATTTTTTATGTAATCTTGCATATATTATTTATAAATTAATGCTTTATTATTATTTTTTTTTTTTAATATACATATTTAATTATGGATGGCGCCTAGATTTTTCATTTTGACGCCCAAAAAATTTAATCCAGGCGTCATCTTGACGCCTAGTTTCAAAATTCTTATTTCTAACACTGTATATATCTATATATATAAAAGAAGACTTCCTGAGTGAGGGGGTGATCTATCAACGCCTAGACCAAACCCCTGGACCTAGAAGCATGAAATTTTGTGACAATGTTCTTTCCATGACGTAGGCATCCACTAAGAAGCGATTTTACAAAATTCGCCCCCCAAGGGGGGGAGGGGGGGGGGAAAACGTGATTTCACAAAATCCTTCATATCTCAAACAAAAAAAAACAGATATCCGTAAAATTTTTGCTTTAAAATATAGCTAACACAAATGTCCTAAAAACCAATTTCTGGAATTTTCAAAATTCGGTCCCCAAGGGGGGCGGGGGGGCAAAACGTGATTTCACATGCGTAAAAACGTGATTTCGCATAATCCTATATATCTGAAACAAAAAAATAGATATGCGTGAAATTTTTGCTCTAAAATATAGCTAATGCAAATATCTAAAAACCAATTTCTGGAATTTTAGAAATTCAGCCCCGAGGTGGGGCAGCAGGGGGGGGGGGGGAGTGGGGGGGGCAAAAAATAAAAAGAGAGTTAGATCGTTCAAAATTGGTATATAGAGGTTTTCGATACCTGCAAATCGATTTCGGATATTTTCGAATTTATAAAATTATTAGGAGGTGCGGGAAGGGGGGGGGGGGCGGCAAGGGGGGGCTATGGGGCAAAAACAAATAGAAATACAGTTAGGCCGTTCAAAATTGGTACAGTTAGGTTTTAGATGCCTGCAAGTCGAATGGGGATATTTTCGAAAGTGTAAAGTTATTAGGAGGGCCGGGAAAGGGGGAGGGGAGAGGGGCAAAAAAATAAAAATAGAGTTAGATCGTTCAAAACTGGTATATAGATGTTTTCGATACTTACAAATCGATTGCGGATACTTTCGAATTTTTAAAATTATTAGGTGGGGCGGGAAGGGGGGGCGGTAAGGGGGGGGGGCTATGGTAAAAAACAAATAGAAATACAGTTAGGCCGTTCAAAATTGGTACAGTTAGGTTTTAGATGCCTGCAAGTCGAATGGGGATATTTTCGAAAGTGTAAAGTTATTAGGAGGGCCGGGAAAGGGGGAGGGGAGGGGGAGGAGGGGGGCAAAAAAATAAAAATAGAGTTAGATCGCTCAAAATTGGTATATAGATGTTTTCGATACTTACAAATCGATTGCGGATACTTTCGAATTTTTAAAATTATTAGGTGGGGCGGGAAGGGGGGGCGGTAAGGGGGGGGCTATGGTAAAAAACAAATAGAAATACAGTTAGGCCGTTCAAAATCGGTACAGATAGGTTTTAGAGGCCTGCAAGTCGAATGGGGATTTTTTTGAAAGTATAAAGTTATTAGGAGGGCCGGGAAGGGGGGGGCAAAGGGGCAAAAAAAAAAAGAAAATAGAGTTAGATCATTCAAAATTGGTACATAGAGGTTTCCAATACCTACAATTCGATTGCGGATATTTTCGAATTTTTAAAATTATTGGGAGGGCGGGAAGGGAGGGGGGGGAGTAGAGCGGTAAAAAAATAAAAATAGAGATATATCGTTCAAAACTGGTGCATAGATGTTTTTGATACTTACAAATCGATTGCGGATATTTCAAATTTGTAAAATTATTAGGATAGACAGGAGGGGGGGGGGGGGGGGCGAAGTGGGAAAATAATTGAAATAAGAGTTAGAGCATTTTGGGAATTTTTTCCGAAGGCAGTGAGAACCCGGTGCGACATTTTTCCTACTCAGATTTTGTTTCTCTTTTTTTTTTCATGTGATAAAAATTAATGCAATTTTGAGAATTCATTATAGTGATTCATTTAAAAATAGGGACCAGCGAAGCGGGCGTTGCCTGCTAGTATATATATATATATATATAGTAAACTCTGGATTATCCACGGTCTTTTCTTTCCCTTTTTTTCGATTATAAATTACAAGTTTATTAAAAAAAAAAAAGAAAAAAATACTATTAGGTCCACAATTAAGTATTGAAGAAGAAAAAAAGAAAGTCAAGTATTCGCATTTATTGAGAGATAATATTTCGCGGGTATTCGGATGTTTACTGTTATAATAAATTACAAGGCTAATCTGAGGTTAAAACTATTTCCATTCAAGAAAAACAACGGATAGGCGATCAGCCTATTTTCTTTTTTCTATATTTATTAATCTTTAATGCGCACAATTGATTTATCACTGAAAAATGCAATCTGCAACTCCTTTTTATTATCACAGCTGTCAACTCAGTGCTGAACCGGCCCGTGACAAAGAAAATTCTTTCGGTCTTCAACGGAGAGCAAGCGAGAGGAGGAGGGGGGGGGGGGGTAGATTAAAGCAAATGTGATCTCTTTACTCCAACCATCACTACTTTTTGACGTAACTGTAGGTACTTTCTTTGAAGAATGTCCACGGGTGAGTTGGGTTGGGTTATGGGGATTAAGGCCGATTAGCTGCACCAGGGTCCTAGGCCTGAGGGGGGAGTGTCTTCCATGAGGGGGTCTTTCTAAGGGGTCCTAGCCCGTATTTACTCGTTTCGGAGAAAACCACGGTAAACTTCGAACGGCTAGGCTAGCGAGCGCGACCTGTTATCGAACCCGGCACCTCACGTTACCAGCTTTGAGCGCAGAACAGCTCGACTGCTGGTGAGCATATTCACGGGTGGAAGAATCGGATGTTTGCAAAAGGTGGAAAGTTACAGATGAAAATTACAATGCTCTTTTTATTTATTTTCTTTCTCCTTCCCCCAAAGGAAACATGGTTTAAACGTTTAAAGTGCGATAAAGAATCAATTTTATGTAATATTTTGTGGCTAAAACCTTAAAAAAGTTTATTAGTGCAATAAGAAATTGTAGGTTGGATTGACTCTTTAAGGCTTTATGATTAAAGTAGAAAAAATAAAATAAAATAAATAAAAGTAGAAAAATCGATTTATTATTTCTTTCGGCTGCTACTTCTGATCTGATAACGTGTGTAATAAATTTTCAATTTATTTGAATACGGCGCTCAGACACAATCGAACTTAAAACAATTTGAGCCCATAGGCCATAAAAATAAGGAATTTTTCAGAATATGTTCGAACACGCGAATGAGGTTCGGGGAAAATTTCGAATATTTATTTTCTTAGGAGAAAATAAAAATGAAAACAGAAATAATTTTCCTGAAAAAAAAAAAAAAAAAAAATTAACATTAAACAATGATTTAACAGTTGTATTCTTATGTTAAATGAGTATTTCTTCTTTTAAGCTCTAATTTATATCTAATATTTTTTGGGGGGAAACATAATCAGTGTTTTAAATAGAATGTGGGATTGCAAAAATCACGAATTTCAGAAATCCCGAATAATAATAAAGGAATCTAAGGAAAAAAAAAAAATCAAATAAATTCTTTCTTTCCACTTCAGAAAAAATTGTAACCGGCAAAATAATTACTTAAGTGATACTGCAAATGTGGTAAAGAGCCAGAAATACGTGGGGGGGGGGGGGAAAGAAAGAATAGAATGAAAGTGTTGCCGCTCTGTTTGTTGCACTCGTGCTTACTTTGTTCACCTGACGAAGGGTCGTGTTTTCTTTTGACCCGAAACAATTGTTGCTAGTTTTTCATTTTATGGTGTTTATTCAAAGTTTTGTACTTATTGCTTTCAAACGCCAATTCTGCGGTACTTTTTTATTATTCAAGAAAATTTTTTAAACGGGCGTAAAATTAATACGATAAATATTTCGTGATTAATATAAGCTAAAGAAATTATCAAAATTCAAATTATTTTTGTTATCTAACTAAAGCGCTCCAAGAATAATCACATAATCCTCATAAATAAACAAACACTTTAACAGAGCGTTTGTTTATATTTAAACACTGAAACTGAAAAGGGAGGGGAAAGGAGGTAAAATGAAAGAAGAAAAAAAGATATTTTTGCAGCGTTTTTATTATTATTATTTTTTTTTTTTTTCTTCTTTTCTCTATATAAAACACAACAGTTAGCAACAGAAAAAAAAAGAGGAAAAAAGGAAAATACGATTTAGAGCAATTAGCTGCTATTAAATTAAAAAAAAAAAAAAAAAAAAAAAAAAAAGGTTTTTTATAGTGAAATATGCACATACTTAGGGGATCAGCTATGAAAGGGAAAAAAAAGAAATGTTTTATGAATTAACAGTGATATTATCCTTATTTTGCTAATCAGCTACATTTTTTTTTTTTTTTTTGTAAATAGTGTTAAATTTTGAGATGGCAGGATGGAGAGTCATTTTAAATTTCCTTAGTAAAATTTATATTTCGATGTGATAATAAAAGAAGGTTATTTTATTTCTTAAAATAATTTATAACCTTATCACAAAACTCCATCAATCCCCTTTTTAAAAATAAAATGAGAATAAAAAATAAAATAAAATAAAAAATAGAGTGAGAGACAGAGAAAAAATTGAGACTGAATTTTAGTTTTAACTTAACTATTTTAATTTTAACAATCAATTAGTCTGCTAATTACCTTAATTAAATTGCTTTAAATTTGACCAGATGGCAGAGTAGTACTAGTATTGAATTTTCATATAGTTTTTATGAGAGAAATTTGAAAAATATTCGTTATAATTTGTGTTATAGCTTTCAAAAATCTTCAATATTTGGATGAAAGGAAGGATGAGAAATATTATTAGACAAATTTTGAAAAACAGATAAAGTAAAATAAATTGAAAAGCGTTCCTGGTCTGGTGACCACTATAATTTATATTTTACTGGTCCGTTGAATATTTTTGTGGTCCCGGACCAACGGATCGCTTTTAATTTAGAGACCTGAATATACATTTTGTATTTAACTGATAACATTTATTTAATTTAAGAGGGAGATTGGCTTGGACTTATTCTTGTGGCCTGCGATTTCTATAAAATGTATGTATATGGAAATTTCTCTCTGGAGCTTTCGACGATAAAACTCATTTGAATAATTCTCTAGTGGGTCATTCATTCAATCATTATGAATCTGTTCAATAAAACTCGTGAAATAAGGAACTAGACTTTTTTTTTTTTTTTTTTTTTTAACAAAATGCCCCCCCCCCCTTTTTTTTTAATCAAATGCCCTTTCTTTTTTTTTAAAGTGCCTTTCTTTAAGAGTTAAAATGCCCTTTTTAGCTTACAGCACCCTGTCCTTTTTTAGGTCTAGAATGAACCCTGCTATTTATATACGTTGCTGTACTTCAATGACAAACCAACCATACAAAGTTGGGGAAAGAAAAGAAAAAAAAGTAATCTAGAAGGTTTCATTTGTTTAATTAATTAATCTCCCCCCCCCCCCCCCAAGGTCACAGTAGCAGAATTTTCTGTATCTGTCGGCAGCAAAACAAAATTTGTCTGTGATTCATAAAACACATAAAATTTGCACCTACAAAGAAAACTAATTAAGAATTTACAACAAATACAGTAATCCAGTTATATAAATTATTTTTTGTATTTTTTAGCTTGATATTAATTCTTGAGATATTAAATTAATCTGCAGTGCTCGCTGCGATGCTGCACTGTTTCTGCTACTGGGCAAGCCATAATTAACAACTTTGTATGTCATAAAATTTATAATTTCATTTTCTTTTATTGAACTGAAACTTTTATAATATTTCTCAATAATACTAGAGCAACAAATGTACTAAAACAACAAATAATATTAAATTAAATAAATTAAAATGAAGTACTTTACACATAATTAATTAAAATAAAAACCTTAAATGTACCTCATGTTACGTTAATATTTTCATCTGGGCGCCCAGACCTTCTCAAACGTTCATCTGTGCTGGATCTCTTCATGTTGCAGGCTTTTATAGATTCTATTAGTTGATTCCACATCCGGTTTGGTGCCATTGCGTCACTATCGTTACAAACTTCCGGTGTCGTTGCAATTTCTATTGCTTCTCTGAACATCGCGTAATTATGGTTATTGTAGTTAGCAATTTTTCTGGTTTTTTCAAAATTTATTGTAATTTCTTCATTTTCGAAGGTTTTGGCTAAAGCTGTGTTTGTTTTTCCTGTTTTGATGTCATTTTTGTGTTCCTTGAGTCTAGTTTTAATCTTTCTTTTTGTTACGCCGATGTATGAACCTGGTTTATTTTCTTGTTTATTTATGTATGGTATTTGATAAATCCCAGCAGTTTCTAATGGAGGGATGGGGTCTTTATCACTGCGTATTAATTGAAAGATATTTGGGTTAGGTTTTATAGGTATATTAACTCCTAATTTAGTTGCTGTACTTTAGCCAGTAATCACATACCCAGTTTTCAAAAAACCCCTTTAAAATTCACCTCTTCCATATCGTACAATCGCGGTGCATCAAATAAAATTAAAAGTACAGCAACTAAATTAGGAGTTAATATACCTATAAAACCTAACCCAAATATCTTTCAATTAATACGCAGTGATAAAGACCCCATCCCTCCATTAGAAACTGCCGGGATTTATCAAATACCATACATAAATAAACAAGAAAATAAACCAGGTTCATACATCGGCGTAACAAAAAGAAAGATTAAAACTAGACTCAAGGAACACAAAAATGATATCAAAACAGGAAAAACAAACACAGCTTTAGCCAAAACCATCGAAAATGAAGAAATTACAATAAATTTTGAAAAAAAACAGAAAAATTGCTAACTACAATAACCATAATTACGCGATGTTCAGAGAAGCAATAGAAATTGCAACGACACCGGAAGTTTGTAACGATAGTGACGCAATGGCACCAAACCGGATGTGGAATCAACTAATAGAATCTATAAAAGCCTGCAACATGAAGAGATCCAGCACAGATGAACGTTTGAGAAGGTCTGGGCGCCCAGATGAAAATATTAACGTAACATGAGGTACATTTAAGGTTTTTATTTTAATCAACAAATAATATTTTTGGTAAGAGTTAAAGAAAAAAAAAAAAAAAAAAAAAAAGGCATAAAAGATATATTTTTAAAAAGCCAAATTAAATTATAAATTTCATAATTTATTACGATTATGGCTTTTTGTAAAGCACTTTCGATCCATTGTCAGTACATCGGTCATCATCAGTATAATTGGCCTCGTGTTTACATTCTTCCCAGGTTTTATGCTCTTTGACTTCATTACTTTGCTTCACTTCACTGATTGGTTGCCAGTTTTGAAGGATTATATACTATGCTCATGGTTGTTAATAGCTATGGGGCAGGTTAGTATTTCAGTGGTTTCACATTTGAAGGCAGAAGTGTGGGAGTTATAATTAGCAATTTTATGGATAGTAATGGAATTAATATCGATTGGGTTATTAATGTTACATGATGTTAGAGCTTTTCCGAATTCCCTGACTTTTCCATGACTATTTTCCACAATTTTCCCTGACTTACACTGTTCATTTCCCCAAAAACAAACAATTTAGTATTTTAGAATAACAAACTTTCAAATACGGCGTATTGTCAAAATCTCTTGACTATTCCAGACTCACTTAAATTCATTGACTTTTCCATGATTCCTGACTTTCCCTGACTAGTGGTCACCCTGTGTTAGCTCTAGAAAAGATAGTAGAAGGTTTTATTAAATTTTAGGTTGGCGAGGTGTCCTTTTCATGATCTTTTATTTTATTTTTAGTTATATCTATGTAAGTGGCTTTTATATTATCCAGAAAATTGAAATTGACTTTATAAATAGCAGCGTTTTCAGTAGAGTTTATTGGATCGTTTTCATTGCAGATACGTTGAAAAATATTTGGGTTTTATCAGGATGTTTATATCATGCTTTTTACTTTCGTTTTTTAATTTTATAGCGGCATTTTTACAGTAGGGAATAGAAGGGGCAGAAATAGTTTTTTTTTTTGAGGATTACTGATAAACTTGTGTTTTTAGACGATTTTTATAAAGTTTATTGATTAAAGTTTTGCTGTAACCAGCTTTTTTGACCAACATTTTTAATGTAGTTAAGTCCATTTTTTAATAAAAGGCTACTGGAACAGATAAGGAAGGCACAATTAATAAAAGAATGTAATGCGGCTAATTTATAAGAATAAGGGGTTTTACATTTACTGTTAATTATTTCATTATTAGTTGGTTTCCTGTAAATGGCAGTATCGAAAGTATTACTGTTATATTTCAAAATTTTTATATCAAGAAAATTTAGACAGTTATTATTTTCAATCTCAAGAGTGTTCATGTCAAGTTCATTAAGATTATGGAGAATATGGTGGGGGGCCTTTATTTTTAAGAATAATTGCAAAGATGTAACGAAACCAAATTTTAAAGTCTTTAAAAGATTTAATACATTGAGATTCTTCAAGGGTATGTAATTTCAATTCAATAATACCAGATATGGGGGAGCCCATAAGGACTCCTTTTTTTGTTTAAATATTTTATTATTGAAAGAAAAATATGAGTTGTTAAGAAGTAAATTACTGGTCCTAATGAGAGTTGCGTGGATTTTATTATCGCCATATTGCTTGATGATTTTATTAGAAATTAACTGATTTACTTTGAAAATATCAATGGAGGGATGAAGATATTTTACATCAAAACTTGCTAATATGTCGGAACTAAGAATTTCAATAGTATGCAATTTTTGAATAAAATCTTCAGTAGAATTTAAATTTATATTTGAATTTGGAAGGAGGGATATTTGTAAATATCTTTCATATAAAGTTCTAAATCATATATGCATCCTTCAGACTTGTTAACAATTGGTCTTAAAGTAGGAGGATTTTTATGATTTTTGTATTTACCAAATAAACGAGATAATGGGGACAAAATTACAGATTTTTGGAGGTAATTTGTTAGGCCAGATACCGGATTGAATAAGAGATTTTGTTTCTTTGGTAAGTCTTTTGAGGGGTGTTAGATTTAATAATAGTTCTATCCATTTTATTGATAGTTTTCTGCATCATATTGTTATAACCTTCACGATCCATAATAGTATGGATCCATTCTATTCACTCATTGTAAATGGCATGATGGCCGCAAAGGAATGACTAAAAAAAAAGTTTCATACAACATCCCAGTAATGAAATTTTTTTTTTTTTTTTTTTTTTTTTTTTTTTTTGTAGCAAAATACAATTTGTCTGTGATCCAGGTACGTCAGACCAAGTCTGGTATTACAAGAAGTGTTAGCAACTCATAAAATCTGTAAAATTTGAATGCACACACACAAAAAAAAAATTTAAGAATATAGAACAAGTACAGTAATCTAGAGGCACAATACAAATTATATTTATATTTTTGTCTGTTCTTTTTGAGGTATTAATCTGCAGAGCTTTAAACAATCTGCAGTGTTTGCTACTGTGCTGCACTATTTCTGCAACTGGGTACAATATAATCATACATTAATAACTAAATACATAAAAAAGAAAATATACGACTAAAAAAAAAAATCATTATCATAATTTTTTTGCATATGAAATACATTTTAAATAAAACAAATATTCATTAAAGTTAACTGCAAATATTTATTTACGATACTTACCTACTTCTGACAATTCGTTTCAAAGATAACTTTTTTGCAGGCAAGTTTGGAGTTTCTGATTCTGATTTCACAAGTGAAAGAAGAGAAGACAGTTTTGGTTTCTTTTCACAAACATTTCCCAGAGGATCCTCTTCAAATTCATCACACTCTACACTTGAGTTGACATTGCGATACATGGAAAATAACTCCTCATCATCGATAATTTGTGATTTATCAGCATCTGATATCAAAATAAAAATAAGCTTTAATTTATTGAATCAAGATACCAAGCACATACCATATTTACAAAATATCACTGCTACAATGGTTAATAACACATGAAAAACCAAAAAAGGAAAAAAAAAAGTGTCTTTGAAAAGTACCTGAATTTGTAAATAATAGTCATTATTTTTATGTAATTTCATCTAAAGAGGCATAGTCATGTTATAAAATGTTAATTTTCTGCATTTCTACAATGTTTTGGTATTAAAATAGCTCTTTTTTTTTTTTTTTTTTTTTTTTTTTTTAAACCATTAAAAAAGATTCTCCAGGGCAGAATTGACCTTGGCGCCATATTGGCAGAGTTTATTGCCCCTTGGTAACTTTGACGAGAAAATCCTTATCAATACATCGATTATCTAAGCTCTAAATTGAATATTTCAAGAAATACCCCGAACATGCTCAAAATATATAGGAAGCTATAAATATATTACATTCCAGCCATCAAGTTCAGTTGAAAACAAGTCATTCCAGTGTTAAGAGTTTCTGCTTGACCAAGCCTCAACTATTGAATACAAATCTCTCTTTGATCTCTTATAAAGTTTTTTTTATGAGATAACGAAGCAAATCTTAAAAAATAACGGAGAAAATTGAACAAAATATTTTTTGCTTCTTGTTTTACGAATATTTAAAATATTTTTATTTTTTATTTACGGGTCAAATTATATAACAACAATGTCAAACGCAAAGAAATAAAACAAAAATGATGATTTTTAGACATTAGTGTTAGCATCAAGAATTCCTGTTTTTTAAAGACCCGCCTTTCATCGTTCTTCAGACCACAGACAGAAAAAAAAAGTAAATGTGACTTTGAGTATTCGTGTTAAACCCGTTATTTTACATTGACAAAAATATCACAAGTGGTATTTACTTTATCAATTACTGCTGAGATATTTTGAATCCTTTAAACGAACACTAGAAGAAAAAAATTAACTAAATAGGGGTTTACTATTTAAAATAGAAAAATAGGTTGAATGTAAAAACTGTCAATTAAAAAAAAATTAAATTAAATTAGAAGACTTGTAAAATCGTTTCTTAGCTGCCGTCATAGTAAAACCTTAATCTTTTACTTCATATATTGCTTTATTTATACTAGCAGGCTACGCCCGCTTCGCTGGCCACCATCATATTTAAATGAATATCCAAAAGAATTGGATCATTATTTATTTTTCACATCACATTATAAATAAAAACTAAAATAATTACTTTGGAATCGCTCTAGATCTCGCTGACTACGGCAGCTCTTTCTCTGCCCGCACTGTATCGGGAGCAGGTTCCCACTGTCTGCAGAAATCTCTTTCCTATGTATTTCAATATGGGTATTTATTGACGATAGGTGGGTCTGCCATTATTTAAGAACTACGATTTTAAAGATAACTGTATCTCAGCGTCTATTAAATATTTTAGTTTTTGAACCAAGTATTTTATTGCTCATGCTATTTACGTATTACAATTTGATTCCGACCAATGTAATGAAATAAAATAAAAAGTAGATTTTCTTTCAGAAGGAATTAAATACATAAAAAACAAATTCCAATCAGTTTAATCCTTTCTACTATATACTACCATTATTTCCTGACAAATACTATAAATTAGAAAAAAAAAAAAAAAAAAAAAAAAACTTTTAAAGAAATTAAATTAACAAAAGAAAAATAGCTTTTGTTATACTACAAAAATTATACATAAACATAACTGTTATAAATACGTTTTTAAATTTTAAATTTAATATATTTAATTTTTTCTACTGCATTACCATTTTATTTCCAATAAATATAATAAATTAAAAGAGAAAAAAGATTCGCCCTCAAATAAAGGTATTAAATAAAAAATAAATTGGATAATATAGCTGTTGCTAAGATACGCAGATGATTACAATCGAAGAATAAATTCATGAAAAATGAAACATAAAAGCCAATGTTTAAAATCGAAAAAACATTAATTTAAAAAATTCAAATTCGAAAAAATCTCGATGAGGTGCACACCTGCAGGGTCCCAGGTACCTATATGTCAAATTTGGAAGCTCTGCGATCAGTAGTGTGTAGTATTGTTCATGTTTAGATAAATGTATTTATTTTCCTGTTGGAAAAAATAATAAACTCGTATTTCTTTTTTTTTTTTTTTTTTTGGCAACAATTAAATTATGGATTAAATTTAAATGGCTAATTTTTCGCTATTATTAGCTTATTATTTTCATATTTTTATTAATTAAAAGAAAACTAAACAGAAATTCGAAATTCTGACTTCGATGTGCACAATGATCCTTCGGGGGGCACCTTTGTGTTAAATCTCGTGACTGTCCGAGCTACCGTATTCGAGAACAGTGAAATATATATACAAATATTGCTCACTTAATAGTATAAGATATTTTTATTTTTGTAGGGGGGTGGATTATTATTTTAAGGATACTTTAGTCTTTAAAGTTTTATAAATTATTTTAACACTTTTGCGACTGCAGGATTTTGTCGTTCTGACAGTAAGGTCTGCCTATGGGCATTATTCTCTCAAAATAAAATATTTCAGAACAAATTTTCTTTATTCACAGTTATATTACAAATGGATATACATTATAATTATATTCTTTCTAATCAATATATTTCTATCCATAGTATATTTTATTGCAAAAATATGAACACTGGGCACATACTGAAGAAATAAGTAACACACAAATTATGAAAAAAATGCCCACTGACAGTTACAGATTTTCAAATGATGTAAATCTACGTCAGCAATCGCGAAAGCGTTAATTAAGAAATCATAAAACAAATCGTACACTTCCAAAGAGTTCAACTAACCCAAAACTGGTAAGTGCGATTAAAATTGTTTAATATTTACTTCATGAAACCTTACAATAATTTATCTGAAAAGATTTAGTTTTTGCATTGTTCTATATATTGTCCCGTCAGGTTTTATAAATTTGATAAGAAAGAGGATAAAATATTTCTTACCTGACAGGTCTTGTTCTTTTTCGCCGGCTTATTCTAAGTAATCACAAAGTAGTCGAAATAAACACAGCTCAAGTTTCACGACACAAACGTTTAATTAGACGCACTATTTACATTTATAATACATAATTGTTTCATTAATATCTGCAGCTATCACAATATTTAATATTAACTGCCAAGCATTTAATATTAGCTGTCGAGCGTCAGAACGCTCTTTCATATCCTTACGGATTCACATTCCTTCTTTTTACAACAGAAAAACATAACTTTTCATCATCAGAAAAAACATGTTGCCAATCAATAAAACATAAAAATAGGCAGACGATCTCCAGTGGAAGAACAGCCCGCCTCCTGACGGCAAGAATGGGTCATCCTCCCACCTTTGATTCTGGCAATCTTGTACAAAATCAAACTAAAAAAGAGAAAAAAGACATATTAATAAACATTACATCAAGCAAAAATGAAAAGGAACAGAGAGAAAAAAAAAAAAAAAAGGTAAATAAAAGTTCTATCAGTCAATTATAAATTCAGTCTATCTGGAGCTCTAATGGATCTACCCCTCCTGGTAAATCGTTGTTTTTCGTCAGGTATCTCAACAGATTTCTTGACATTCTTTGAAACAGTTCTAGACAGTTCAGAGGGATCAGGGCATCTTTTCGGTGTAGAACGAGCAGTAGTGGCACCAGAAATTCCCCGACGGGGGGACACCAACTCCCCGACAGGGGGGCACTACATAAAGAGAGTTTATTATATAAGTATTTATCAAAAACTGCAATACTGTTAATATTTGTACCATTCCATTTGTTAGTACGTACTTCTCGTGGTTTTGGAGATCATCGTGCCACAGACAGACATTTTCTAAAAATATCGTGGTCAAAAAATGTTCTGGACTTTTCAAAACGTGTATATTAATGGAAAACTGGAAGCTGAAAATTTTTATGAATCCAATACTTTCTTCTATTGAATACAGAATGGAAAAACTGGAATGCTCCAAATTTGTACAAGTAAAGAAAAATGCTGCCAAAAGTAGAAAAACTGAAAATTTTGTATTTCCCCCCCCGAGAGATTTTAGGAGTATGCCCCGATGGGGGGTCACAGACTCCCCGATGGGGGGGCCTGTGCCCCCCCGGCCCCCTAGCTGGCGCCACCCCTGAGAACGAGTAGGTATCAAAGTTCCATTTGCAGCATACTTTGCACGAAAATCACTAGATTCATCAGAAGAGATCTCTAACGGATAAAGTCTTTGAACTGGGCGTATCAAAAACCCATTTTCTGTCTTGATTTTTGCCACTCGAACTATTCCGTCTTTACCAGGATAAGTTTCCACAACTCTGGCTAATGGCCAGTTGATTCTTTTTTGATTATCATGACCGACGAGAACTATGTCTCCTACAGCAATTTTTTTGTCAGTCTTAGCGATACCCTTTGAATTTTTTAATTGTCCTAGATATTCAATTCTGAATCTTTTCCGTAAATCTTTCTTCAATTTTAGCAAATATCGAACTCTTCTTTTTAAATTCACATTTTCGAAGTTATCTAGGTCAGGAAGACCAGTTTCTTTAATTCCTTGCAAAAACATGCTCGGAGTCAATGGAATTAAATCATCGGGATCCTCAGAAATAGTAGTTAATGGTCTGGAATTCATCAAACATTCGATATCACATATAATTGTGTAAAGTTCTTCAAAATCTAGAGCTGCTCGTCCTAATACTCTTCTCAAAATTTGCTTTATACAGCCTATTAAGCGTTCCCACCAGCCACCCCACCATGGTGAAGCTGGGGAGATAAACTTCCATATTATGTTCTGTACTAGGGCTTCCTTCCGTATTTTTGCAAGTATAGGATCAGTAAATAGCTTCGAAGCTCCTGAAAAATTTGTGCCTCGATCGCTGTATATTACAGAAGGTTGACCCCTTCTCGCAACAAATCTTCGCAGGGTTTGCAAAAATGCTTCAGAGGATAATGATGTTAATAATTCAAGATGTACCGCTCTGTAAACAGCGCAGGTGTACAGCACAATCCAACATTTTTTACCATTTTTCAAGTACAAAGGTCCGGCTAAATCAACCCCGGTAATTTCAAAGATAGCAGCATCTCTGATCCTGTCTTCCGGCAAGGCGGTGATTTCAGGCTGAACAGAATTTACGGTGAAGCGTTTGCATCTTATACAACGTAAGGTAACTTGCCGTATGGACTTTCTGCACCTGAGAATCCAATATTTTTCTCGGAGATGGTTCATTAATATTTGTACTCCTGCGTGGTTTAATTCGTTATGTTTCCATTCTATCAATTTCTGCACGATGTAATGATTTCCTGGTAAAATGATAGGCAAACGAAAGTCTGTATTATCTTTACTTCTAAGTATAAGAGACTTTACCCTTAGAAGGCCATCTTTGTCAACGGTGGGATGAAGTTTTCGTAAACGATCATCTATTCCTTTAGGAAAGTCTTCCCTTTGAACCATCTTTAACAGGATTAATTCAGCATGTTTAAGTTCTTTATTTGTAAGATCCCCAGAATTTCGTTTAGAATGATTTCGAAGATTCGAGATGAATCTGTATATCCATGCCGTAACTCTTAATAATTTCACGTAAGACGAGTATCTCTCATAAAACTTCTCAGTAGTTTCAGTACTTAGAGCAGAAATGATCGACCTTTTTTTTTCTGAATTGACAATCTGTATTTCGGGTGAGATTTCTTGTCTCGGCCATTGACTCGTTGGTGTCTTCAAAAATTCCGGACCCTCCCACCAAAGGGATTTGAGTAAAGCAACCTCTTGATGGAAGGTCAGCTGGATTTAAGTTACCCGGGACGTATCTCCAGTCGTTGGGATGACTCAAAGATCTTATTTCTCTGGTACGATTCAGCACAAATACTCCCCATGGTTCTTGATTTTTTATCCAGAACAATGCGTTCATGGAGTCAGACCAATAGAAAGTTTGAACTTGGCTGTCACAGAAGTCTCCTTTTATAGAATTCATTAATCTAACACCTAAACAACATGCTAATAATTCTAGTCTCGGAATGGAGACTGATTTCAAGGGTGCTACTCGAGCACGAGCTTGAACCAATTGACATCTCACATGAAAATTATTTTCTTCTCTGATATATATACAAGTTGCATAAGCGTGGCTTGATGCATCACAAAACACATGAAATGACACATTTGTATTTAGAGCATGATTTTCTAATATCCTTCTAGGGATTCTAATGCCTTCCAAGCATTTTAATGCATTTTCCCATTTCAGAAATTTTTTTCTCGATGTCATCTGGTAGCTTGGCATCCCAGGGCAGTTTCCTACGCCAACATTCTTGCATTATGATCTTTGCAATTAAAGTGACAGGACAGAGAAACCCAATGGGGTCAAAAATCTTACTTGCTAAGGACAGGATAAATCGCTTACTTAGATTTGCATTTTCGCACTCATCAAACTTTAAACTACAGTATAGAGTATCTTCCAAAATATTCCAATTTAAGCCCAAAACTGAGACAGTCTCTTGAAAATCTTCTTCAGGAATTCCGTACACACTTGGTGGTAGACCATTACCTATCCATCCTCTAAGATCAAAACATCCCGCTGACATGATTTCTTTAGATTGTGCCATAAAATTAACTACTTCTTCTTCGGAACTGCAACTTGTAACACAGTTGTCGACATACATAGAGTTTTTAAGTTTAGAAGCAGTCTCTTGCAAATAATCTGGAACATTACTTAGGTGGAAATTTAGAGTAGCTCCTAAAAGAAATGGGCTGCAGTTTATCCCAAATACTACTCGACGATGTCTGTAAATCTTCACTTTATTAGGATCACCGCCCTCCCACCACAGAAATCTTAGAAAATCACAATCTTCTTCATTTATTCTTATTTGTAGAAATGCTTTGCGAATGTCTGATACTACCCCATACTTGTTCAAACGAAATTTATTCAAAATGTTAGGAATCAACTCCATGTAGTTTGGACCTTTTGCTAGGCAATCGTTCAAAGAGTAACTGTTCTTTTCTTTTGCAGAAGCATCGAAAACAGGACGAATTGTTGTCGTTGAATGCTCTTTTATAACTGCTCTATGAGGCAGATAATGGCAATCTATCTTCTCGAATTCATCAGTATTTACTTCTTCAATTATTTCTTCACCAAGCCACTGACAAAAAACTTCTTCATAATCTTCAATAAGACCCTTATTCTTCAGAGTCCTCACAGTTGATTTTAGCCTTCGTTCAGCAATTGTTTTGTTATCTGGGAGTTCTTGGTGTCCTTCTATCCATGGTAATTTTACAACATAGCGTCCGTCATCATCTCTACTTAGAGTTTTCTCAAAATGATTTTTGGATGCTTCTTCAAGTTCTTCCTTTGACTGTTTCTCTGCAGGATCCTTAATTCCTAGGACATCTAGTTCCCACAGATCAGAAATTTTTACTTCTCTAGCTAACATCGAAGTGACTACAAGGTTTTCAGTATCTTCAGTAAACTTCTTAGTGCGTCCCATAACAGTCCAACCTAGCCTTGTTTCAATAGCGGTCAGGCCGGATTTCAGATTCTTCAGTTTTCCTGTCATTAATTTGCCAGCTACATCTGCACCTATAAGGAGCTCTATGGGGTTAAGGCAATCTTCTAAATATATCCCCGTACCTGATAAATCATCTTCACACAGTTCTTGAGTGACCGGTGGCATAGTAAAACAAATTGTAGGCTGACTCAAAACTTCAAAATTGCAACGATAAGTTTCGCTGACATCAGAAAGGTAAGCTTTGTAAACATTGTGTGTCAAAGTATTCGTGTTCGAACCACCAAATAAGGAATGCTTCAGTTTTTCTTTTCTTATTGGCTTGTATCCAATCTTTTTTGCAGTGTTTTCTAAGATGTAAGACCTTTGGGAAGCGGAATCAATAATCGCCCGAATTTTTAAAATTCTGTTTTCACCTCTTAAATTAATCACGAGTGTCTGTAGCAAAACACTGGGAGTTGATGAAACATTTGATAATGTTGTATCTTGATCGGAAGTATTCTTGTCATTTTTAACCCTTTGTGCGTGCGCAGCTGATTTCGGATCATTCTTACAGAGAAGAGTATGGTGGGGTTTCCCACAAATCGCACAGTTACATCTACTTCTACACGAACTAGAAATGTGGTTCAATTTTAAACATTTAAAGCAGCCTCCCCGTTTCATAACATTTTGTTTTCTTTGATCATAAGTCAAGTTTGCTACTTTTCTACATTCCGCACTTAGATGTGGCTTATCGCAGAACACGCACTCTTGCTCTCGGTTTTGTTTACTTTGGGACGAGGTTAAAAGTTCCATACCTGTTGGAATAATTTTATTGTGTGTTAGAAAATTTTTAGATTTCATTGTGTTAAATTTCTTGGGTTTGTTTTCAAAACCAAATCCACTTGTCGCTAAATTAATTTTTTCTTCACCTTGAATTTCATTACGTAAAAACTGCATTAAAGTTTCTAATTTATTAAAAGATTTATCTTCCGAACTAAGAGAAACAGAATTCAAGTGTCTTTCCCAAATACGCAAAAGATCTATTGGTAAACAAGATTCAACTAACGGGTATAACATTGAGGCATATTTATCGCTTGTTACACCAAGCATTTTTAAAGATCGTAACTGTGTTTCTAATTTATCATAAAGCTTCACAATTGGTAATTTATGTTCCTGATTTACAGTATTACTTAGCACAAAACTTCAATTAGTACATCTTCCCTGCCAAATCTTGTATGTAAACAATCAACCGCTTGTGAATAGTTCTCAGCTGTTACGGGAAAAGATTCTACGACTTCTCTGGCTCTAGACCCCTTTTGAGTAGATTGAAGTAGATACTGAAATTTATCTACCTCCGAAATATTTGGATCTTCATGAATTTTCTTAAATAATCCCCAAAATGATAACCAGTCCTTTAAATTACCATCAAACTTTTGTAATTCAATTTTTGGTAACTTAAAACTTCTTTTAGAATTACTTTCGTTTTCAAGTACACTTGAATTTAAATCCGAAGGTAAATTTATTCTATGTTCAAGTTTTGTTTTTAAATCAATATAAGTACTACTATAATTATCAGCACTTTCGATTTCGCTATCCAACATGGTCTGAGTACATTTTTCATCACCTTGTAAAATTCGAAGAATTTCTTTATCAAGCGTTTCAACTTTGGAATATTTTTCTTGTAACTGTGCTAAGAACCCAGCACAAGAATCGATGTCACAAGTTTTAGTTTCTAAAAGGTTTTTTACCTTTTCAGTAAATTTTGTAAAGGTACCTCGATAAGAACCGCGTAATTTAGTTGCGGCTTCCATAATTCAAATAAAGACTGATAAAATAATAAACAAACACTTCAAATCAAAGCTTCATAAAACGAGAACAAAAAATATTCCGAAATCGAAAGTAATTCTGGGAAGAAATTTTAGAATTCTAAATAATGTTTTGAGAACAAAAACATTCAATTTTCGAAACACTTTGATTCAAAATAACAATTTTCATATAAAATAATAATCTTCTTTATTAAATCAAAATATGCAAAATCAATGTAAAATCAAAATATGCATTCATAGAATATGTATTAACATTTTCTTCAACATAAACAAATTCTTCATATTGTTCCAAATATCAAATGAGCAGTTCAAAAATAAACATACATTTTATGTTTTCAAAATTATTCTCAATAATACTTACAAAAAGTATTTCAAATTTTTAATGTTATCTTCTCATAAAAATGAGATCATATTTCAATTAGAATAAATTATATTCTATTTCTATACTTTATTCATTAGAACAAATTAGAATTTATTACTTAGAACAAATTTTTCTACCGGCGTCCCTGTGAACGGGCGCTATTAAATGTCCCGTCAGGTTTTATAAATTTGATAAGAAAGAGGATAAAATATTTCTTACCTGACAGGTCTTGTTCTTTTTCGCCGGCTTATTCTAAGTAATCACAAAGTAGTCGAAATAAACACAGCTCAAGTTTCACGACACAAACGTTTAATTAGACGCACTATTTACATTTATAATACATAATTGTTTCATTAATATCTGCAGCTATCACAATATTTAATATTAGCTGCCAAGCATTTAATATTAGCTGTCGAGCGTCAGAACGCTCTTTCATATCCTTACGGATTCACATTCCTTCTTTTTACAACAGAAAAACAAAACTTTTCATCATCAGAAAAAACATGTTGCCAATCAATAAAACATAAAAATAGGCAGACGATCTCCAGTGGAAGAACAGCCCGCCTCCTGACGGCAAGAATGGGTCAATATATGTAGTTATATTATTTCAGTTCGTATATTATGTCACACGAATGAAAGAAAATTTAAGCTTTATTGGTGATCAGTATATCCATGATAGACACTTTTTAATTGAAAAATATTGCACTTTTTTAAAGAGTATTGTCTGACCAATTGTAAGTATAATGTATTTAAATATACCTAAAATTATCTAAAAAAGTACTGAAGTATATACATATCCAAAAGAATGAATTGAGGATAATTAAGGTACTACAAAGATGTTAATATTTTTATTAATTTTTATAACTCTTTTTTTTCTTAAAATATTTCCGGTGTGAAAGAGTAAAATTTTGTCTAATTCTTGTAGGATCTCAATTTTATTTTTCTACATTTACATATAACCCCCTAACACATTTTTGATTATAACTCTATGAATACTAAAGATAAAGTATACAAACAGCAGACTTTTCCGTACTGTCAGACTCTCAGAAATTCGAATATGAAGTCAAAATTTGGTGTTGTTATTGAAAGAAATCAACGTTGGTGCTCATTTCAATATGTAGATAACCCCTAATTCAAAATTCGACAATATTTTCAGAAAAAGTACATTTAATTTCTTGTTGAATGGTGTCTATTAAATTTTTCTGCTTCAATTAATAATGAAATTACAGCGAGTGCTGCCTTTTTTTTTTTTTTTTTTTTTCCTGACTGTACAATAAAATAGCAGAAATAAAATTATTACATGGTTTTGGTTATTTTGATGGATTTGATGGTTTTTAACATCAAAAGCTCAACCCTATAATGGGTGCCAATACATGACGTCATTGCTCCAAGCATACACTACAGATTTTTTAAATTCTGATAAAAATCAGAAAAAGCAACAAGCATAGCATTTTTAATTAAACAAGCAGAAATAGTTGGGCATGCATAGAGAATTTAAACAATATTAAACTTTTAGAAAAAGTAAACATATGGCAAAAGAGTTTCTGATATTCATCTGCAGATAATAAATTCAATTTCATGACAAAAAAAAAAAAAAAAAAAAAAAAATCTGTGATATCGATTTCTAAAAATAATAAGAATAAGAAAGAAGAATATTAACCTTTTATTATCATTTTACTACCTAAATTATATTTTGTGTTAAATCTGGGGAATTTCAACTCATGTAATTTTTGTTAAATGGTTCACTTTGAATATTTCAAACTCATAAAAATTTTAAAAAGAGAAGTAAAGATTAAATAATGGCTAATAAAGATACATCATTTTATCTTAATATAAAAATTAAAAATAGAAATGTATGCAAATAAAAGATTCTTACTATTACATTCGATCTTTCTTTTAACTCCTTTAATCTTTTGAGAACTGAATTTAAATGCTGTAGCTTCCACTTTAGAAAAAGGCTTCTTTTCAGGTGGTTCAGCTATTGAATCCCACACAGCATCTTTTTTAATATCAGTGAAAGATGAATCACTCTCAGAGCATGAAAATTTTTTTAGAGTCTTAACATTGATGTTGCCAATAGCTAGTTCAGAAGCTATATCAGGAGATAAATATCTTGAACAAAATTAAGTGAAAAATTAAAAAGATGCTTTCTGGTCTCAACAATTATATAACTAAGTAAAAAAAAAATTCTACATCTTATTCAGGAGTAATGAAAATGAAATGTAAGTTGAATTGTGAAATAAAAATTCAGTCATACAAAGTGAGAAGATAACTCCTCAAGAAACTTATGTTTCATCTAACATACAAAAAATATATAGTATAACTGATACAGAGTAGACAGAACTAGAACATACAGAAACATAAATTATATATATAAAAAAAAATTGACTTCAACAAGATTTTAGTCTCAAAACCTATAAAATTAAAAAACTTATAATAAATAACTTAGTTTTATGCACAATAATACGCAATTTTTTTATAAGATGAATTAATTTAAAGTAAATAAGTTTGTTCATAACAAAATTTTCAAATCTGTAATTTATGTTAGACAAGCAGGCTACGCCCACTTCACTGGTCACTATTTTTAAATGAATCACTATAATTAATGAATTCTCAAAATTACATTAATTTTTATCATGTGGGAAAAAAGAAAAAAAAAATTCTGATAGGGAAAAATGTTGCAACGGGTCTCCATTGCCTTTGGCATCACAAGCCATTGTGCGTGCAGGCGCAGATTTATGTTAGACACTCTTAATGAATCACTATATTATCACACGGGAAAGACATAAACATAAAATACAAAACAATTATTCTCTCATTGGTAGAATAATCGGTTCGGGCCCCCAGTGACTGCGGCAGCATATACATACGCGCACGGCACACGTATTCCTTCGCCCAGCGATTCTTAATTATTTTACACGTTCAAAAATATTCACAATATTTTTTTCACGGACTTTTAAACCTAATAATACTAATTTCCTATGTTCCATCTGAATTTATTTTTGTACCTGCATCCACCCCCCCTTCTCACCCCATCTAATAATTCTACACTTTCAAAAATATCTGCAATCGATTTATCGGGCCTTAAAACCTAATAATACTAATTTCCAACGCTCTAATTCTTATCTCTATATTTTTGCCCCAATTCCTGAAATTCCTAATAATTTTACAAATTCGAAAGTATCTGCAATCGATCTGTAGGTACCAAAAAACCTTGATGTACCAATTTTGAAGGATCTAACTATTTTTATTTTGCCCCTCCGCCCTCCTCTTCCCGCTCCTCCAAATAACTTTACACTTTCGAAAATATCTTCATTCGACTTGCAGGCCTCTAAAACATATCTGTACCAATTTTAAACGGTCTAACTGTATTTCTATTTTTCCCCATATCCTCCCCCCCTCCTTCCTACTCCAACTGGGATGAATTTCTAAAATTCCAGAAATTATTTTTTAGGTATTTGTGTGACCTATATTTCAGAGCAAAAAAATCCTCACATATATCTTTGTTTGTTTGTGGTATAAAGGATTATTTGAAATCACATTTTGCCTCTCCTCCCCCCTCTTGGGGTTGAATTTCTAAAATTCCAGAAATTAGTTTTTAGGTATTTGTATTATCTACTTTTTAAAGCAAAAATTTTACGTATATCTGTTTTTTTGTTTGAGATATATACGATTATGTGAAATCACGTTTTGCCTCCTTCCCCCCTTGGGGACCAAATTTCTAAAATTCTAGAAATTACTTTTTAGTGTTAGCTATATTTTAAAGCAAAAATTTTACAGATATCTGTATTTTTGTTTGAGATATGAAGGATTTTGTAAAATCATGTTTTGCCCTCTCTGCCCCTTCTTGGAGGGTGAATTTTGTAAAATCGCTTCTTAGTGGATGTGTACATCATAGAAGGAACATTGTTAAAAAATTTCATGATTCTAGGTTCAGGGGTTTGGGCTGAGCGATGAAGAATCACTCATTCACTCAGGACAAACGATTATATATATATACAGATTAAGCATCCAAATTTATTAATGTAGATTACTGTTTTCTATAAAAGTTGTACTCAAAACAAAATCAGAAAAATCACAAAATAACATATTTTCATTTTTAAATGTATAAAAAATTCAACTATTTATATTCATACATAAAAAAGAATCAAATGTTTGCATCTACAGGCAAATTCTGTTTGTTTAAACAAAGCCTCGATTTATTTCGAATCCGTTGGAGTTTTGTTTTAACACCAACTTTAATGAGATTAAAGAGATATATACAATAGATAGAATATTCTTATGAAAAATTTTATGTCTTTTTCCTTTTGAGTATAAAAAATATAGGTTTAACATTTAAGAAGTAAAAGGAAAATCAATATGAAAACTTGTTCAGGATTTATAGATCATACTTAAACATCTAAAATATATTTACTGGGTTTTCTAGATATATATATTAGCAACACATTAAATAACCTGATGAACATGCATAAGATGGATACATTAAGTACCTGCTGCCCTTCTTGCAGCACAAAATTTGTTTAGCCTGATGTCAACTTTGTATCCTTAGTTTCTTTTCCAATAAGATAAGATGAGTTATGTAGGAGTGAACAGGAGGCATTTCATTTTAGCAGGTTTTACAATAAAAATTTCCAGCATATTAATGAAAATCTTCATTTTCCATGATATCATCTTGAGTTTAGAACCAAAATATTAATTTCCTGAGTAGTCTAATTTTTATCTGAGTCATATGCACCCTCTTAATACAGGCATTTATCTCAAATGCAGCAAACATTTGATACTGAAATGTTAAAGTAAGATACACACTTTTATTTTTGCTTAGCTATGACATTTATTACAAAATAATTTTACAAGAGAGGGAAAAATAATAATAAATAGTTTTATGCTGCTATTTATTTGATAAATATATGAATAATCTAGCTTTCCATAAGAGCACAATAAAATGCATCAAGGAGTATGACAGATTATAAATGATCTGACAATTTTCATCAAGCTTTTAACTCTTCTACAGTTTCAATAGTTAATATAAAAAAGAATGTATGAATTTTAGAACATGAACGTTTAATTAAACTAAAAAATACACAATATTGCTAAAGAAAAGAAAACTTGAGATTTCATCCTGGTAAAATTAATCTTTAACAGAAATGTAATTAAAAAGTTAAATTTATCAATTACATTAGCAATGATAGAGAAGCTCTAGTGACTAATGAAAACATTACAAAGAAAAGTCTAAATCATTTTAATGAATTCAAAAATTACAGCTTATAATTAAGATTAATGAATGATTAATGAACGCCGTTAAAATGTACTATGGAATAAATATCTTAAAAAACACCAAGACCAATAAGAATGAAAAATTTCTTTATGTAGGAGAAGCTCAGAAAGGTGAAAAAATTGATCAGGGGATGAAATACACATATTTAAAGAAACCAAATTTATTACTTAACAGCCTGCAAAACAAACGAAATAATAAACTAACTCAACAAAATCTTAAACTTAAACGAAATTTATGAAAAAATAATTTAAGAAACTTAAGATAAAAAGGAAGGAGGCAGGCGGCAAGACTTGTGACTTGCCTGTGGGGTTAAACAAGTTTCACGCTGGCAACACTCCCCCAGCCTGCCCAGACCAGAATAGGAGTCATATGGATTAAAAAAAAAAAAAATAATTCATAGCAGATAAAGAATAATGAAACTATGAAGCAACAATGAAATTTATTGATTATTTGTAGTTTGATTAGAATTTTGATAATAGTTGACAACTCCACAATGAAGAAACTGAAAATTTAATGGAAAAAGAAAGATTGCATATTAATACAAAGTAAATGCAACAAGCCCTCTGTTTTCTTTTTTTTTTTTTTTTTTTTTTATTTAATTTTACAATCCCACCCAACCATCCAGCCAAACAACACCACCCACCCTACGTAATATATATTGCATAAATTATTTAAAAAAGAAAATTATGTATTATTTCCTTTAAAATAAAACAAAATTTAAAAATAAATACATAAATGATACGATAATATACTGAGGAAAAGAATAGCTATTTGTAATAAAATATTTAAATCTTTTAAGAAAACTAATTTTATAAAAAGGATACTTTCCAGCATACTCCATATCAGATGCATCAACACCTTCAGGATATGTATTTAAAGGAACCAAGCACTTCTTTTGAGGACAAAATACAAGTTGATAAAGAAATGTATTATTGGCTTTGATGAATGAATCAATATATTCATCTGTAACCTCTAACTTTGGCATTTTCAGGTAGCTGGGAAGCTTCTTCAAAACCTAGATACAGATTTATATATAATAAATAATCATTTTAGTAAAGACATAATAATAAATAATAGGAAGAAAACCCAGTGAATACAACTGCAGTTCTAAAAATTTCGTTCTCTTTTTTTTTAAACACATTAAGGATCATTAAATTGTGCTGTTACACAATGAAATTTTATATTAAAAGTAACAATTTTTTATGGATTTCATGCTATTGAAAACGAAAATAAAATTAGCTCTAGTCTTTTTTATTTACAAGCATAGATTGCAGAAAATTGTAATGTGATAAATATTGAAAATGATAAATTAATTCACACTTGTAAAATTTGAGAGAAAAAATACACTACACAGAAGGGGTTACTACTGAATTGTTGCTTGATTTGATTTTTAAAATAAATATTTAATCTTCTTACCATTTGTTTAAAGCTTGGTGGCACTTATTTCTTGATTTAGAATACCTTGAGTTTGTATGAACTTTTCAGACAAGTCTCAGAACATTTGTGGGCAAGTAACCCTATCTAATTAGACCCAAAGCTTTCATATGTCTCTCTTTGAAACAAAAAAAATTTTTTGGTCACCGAATTAGAAATCAAGATAAATCATTACCTGCCTTCTTTTGTGTGGAACACTTATGTCAGTAAATCGTATAATTGGATTAATGACAAAGATTCTGCAATGCTCTTTACAGTATCCATGATTTGTAAAAGAATTTACAAATCATTCAACAGAATGTTATTTCTATATACCACCTATTCAGCAAGGAATTTTGAAAGGAATATAACAGGATGGCTACGGAAATTCAGAAAAAAAAATTCCCTGATTAATTTTGACAGATTTCTATGATTTCCGTTGTCTATTATATACATTCCATAATTTTGTGTGTATCACTGAACCACTCATTAAACTACTGCAAATCAAAAACTATACAGATGGGCAAAAATATCTCTCTTTGTTAACATTCACAAAAAGAAAAAAGAATTCAAAGTTTGTAAAAAATTATCAAAATTATAAAAATATGAATCATTTTAACTGCACTACATATTAACACCAGAACATAAAAGTATTCCTGAAGTTGTTGAACTAAAAATATTTGATAATTATTATAAAAAATTAGTGTTAACTTGGTGAGATAACAACTAGAAAGCAGCTAATCCTGTGCAATCATGGCCAAGATAACACCTGTGTGCCAATTTTTCAGTCATATTTGCAGGATAAAAATAAAAATAAAAACTTCCATGATTTTTGGGTGTTTTTACAAAATTCCCCAATTTTCCCCTGATATTTCCAGATTGAAAAATGACCCTGATTTTTCCTGATCGTCGCCACCCTGTATAATCTATCTAAATACTCTCCAAGCCATTCTTAATAAATAAAATCTCAATAAACGTAGCTATTTAATCACTTCTTTTATACTTTCATCTGTCCAAATAAATGATAGTTTATCATCAAAGTTCTCAGTGTTGTTTTTTTGCAAATTTCACTTTGTAACTGTTGGAAATATTTTAATGGCTTCCTTTGTACCATACAGTTTCAATTTGTGTGTTTGGGAAATTAATAAGTTTTATTATATTTATGGAGGCTACCCACATATGGGGAAAGTGTTAGATAAGTTCATTTTTAAAATATAGTAAAAGGCATTTTTTTTTTTACTTAATTTCTTTATATAGATAATGTTTACTTACATTACTTCTTAAGATACTTGGCCTTTCATCTGTCATTAAATCTGTTGCTTAGTCTTTTTGGGCTACTTATGTTTTAATCTTTAGTTATTTTATTTATGAATTGGTTTATTTTTATGAAGCTGTAGAAGGATGAGTTTTTAAGAGATGGATTAATTAATAGCAGGCCTGGATGTCAGAGAGGTTTTTTTTTGATAACTTATTTTTATCAGTGATTGCTGTTTAAAATACAGCCGTTCAATTTTTTTCTTAATGTTTTTTTTTCTTTCTCTAGGTAGTACTCCAATATTTATCCCAAGTTTAAACACATTAGTTTAGATTACTTTGCTTTAATTAATTAAAAGTATGAAATAGTTGCCTTTCAATATGGATATTTGTTATGTTTATATTATGTTTGATATTTTTTTTTCTCTACAAAATCTTGTTAAGTTTTTTTGTTGAATAAATTCATTGTTATTGTTTTAAAACTTTGTCAGTCTTTAATTATACAGACTCTAAACATATATTAAGTTTTTAAAACTGAATTAAAATGGACTTTCATTGTGCTTAATAAATCTCTGCTAAATTAAATTAAATCAAATTAAGGTATAAAATTAAGTTTTTGCTAATAGTAACCATGAATTGCGCATTACATTTTCTTCATTACCTACATCTATTTTTCATACGCTACAACTAATCATTATAATGATATGGCAACAGTTCTTTTTTTTTTTTTTTTGGGGGGGGGGGAGGCACAAAAAATGTATTAACAAACCTGATTTTGAATAGATTTACGAAATCTTTATCAACATTTGCTAAACAGTGTTATTATATCAAAAGGCTATTATTAAAAATATACCTATAACAAATGATATTTGATGAGTTCTTTAATAGTCCTTTAATGCATTATAGCAAAATTAAAAACAAAAAAAAAAAAAAGAAAGAAATACCAGAAAAAATGAGAAAAATAGTTTAATATTTAATTAAGTTAACAGTAATATTTTTTATAAACATTGAATTTAGGGTTGCCCCCCCCCCCATATGCTTCAGTCTTGTAATATAAAAAATAAAGCTTTTAGTGCAAACTGCAATGAAACAACTTAAAGCCAAAATGAATCTGATATGAAATCTGTTTTGCTTAATCTTCTTATTTCTTTTAAAAGCTATTGTTTCATTTTCAAATCATGAAATATATATATATATACACTCATATACTAGGGGGCTCTGTCTCAAGCTTGCTTCGTTCACCAACCCCTGCGGCACATTCCCTAGCAGGCTTTACCCACTTTGCTGGTAACAATATTTAAATAAATTTTCAAAAAATTGACTAATTCAAATGTTTAATTAAATATATTTAGAAATTTAGATTGGAGACTATTTTCAGGAATTCAAACCATGACCAAATCCCGCTATATACAGCTGAATGAAATGTAAATAACATTTAATTATTTGTGTTTGATACTGATTAGAAACACAGTTAATGTAAAATATTAAATATGCATTCATATTAATTTGTAGACTGTAAAAACAAGAAGAATAAAACATATTAGATCATTTGATTAATTGAAAGTAATATTTATATAAATAATAAATAAATCAAAATTTTAAAGTTATTATGATATCAGTTTTATCAGAAATTTTTATAAATACAGGTTTAACTGTTTTTTTTTTTATTTTTTTTAGTTCTCATGTGTGAAAACGTTTCTTTTTATGTAAAAAAAAATAATAATCAATTAATGAAATAAAAAAAATAAATAAAATTAAAAGTTGTATTTTTTTTTTTTTTTTTTTTTTTTTTTTGGGGGGGGGGGGGGGGGGGGCAGCATCTTCTTAAAATTACATCTCAAAGAAAAACATCGAAAAAAACGGGAAAACTGCATAAACTTTACAAAATAAATGTAAAAAATTTTTTAAATAAAAAAATTGTTACATAAGTACACACCACAATTGGTTGATGTATATCTTAGCAAAATCTGATAAGGTTTCCATGAATAGTTTTTAAGTCTATAAAACTTTTATAACTGAAATGTTTTGCCCTAATTCAACATTAAATATCACTTAAAACGATGCTCTGACATATAGAGGTGCCAATTATTACGATTTGTCCGTAATTATTACGGATTTACGGCAATAATTACGGCATTACGGACAACATATAAAAATTACGGATTATATGCTTTTTAAAAAGTCGCGGATATCGTTCGTTAAAAGAAAAGAAACTCCACTAACAATCAACGATCAAACGCACAACGGAAGCATTCCAATTCATAATCTTTCTCCATCCACAACATAAATACCAATATTCATTTACAACTTGCTTTATAAGATTCTAGAAACTATAAAGAAATAGAATTACACAATTTTTCTTGCTGATATAATTATTTTTTAACCCCCCCCCCCCCTCTTTTCTTATCTCCAACCAGCCATCGTTGATTAAAAGCTCTGCAAAAGCCATTAGTTTCCCAGTTTTCCTCCATCAGCAACATAAATGTCAATATTAATTTTTAAATTGCTTTATTAGATTATAGAACCTATAAAGAAGTTGAATTGTTTCATTTCTCATTTATCTAATTATTTATATTTTGACCGCCCGTCGCCGTTTCCCAGCTAGTGATCAGGGATTACTTCTAGAACCAAAAAAGTGATAGAAGTGCTCAATATTTCTCACATATGTAATTATTTTTAGGCTTTATTACTGAAGTTGATGAATCTATTTGTTTTTCCTTAATAAATTTAAAATACATACTATACTATCAAACAAAAGATATGTTAGGTTTTATGCAAGATACATAAAGCAAAAAAAAAAAAAAAAATAATAATAATGAGAGAGAGAGGTAGAGATCCAAATGTTTTTTCCCCCATCAAAGCAGGTTAAAAAAAAATTTCATTTTGTAAGAAGATAAAGAAATACATATTTATTTACTTTTGTTTTAGAAATTTTTCTAATTTTCTAATTAATATATTATATATTTGCTTACAAAAACAGTGCAATTCATTATTATATGTGGGCTTTTGCATAAAAAATATTCCGTGACACGGTTCACTTCTCCACGTTGCATAAGTATATAACTCTGATTACTGATAGTTCTTATTGAAAATTGGCACCTCTAGACATATAAATGGTTTGTTTCATCATGTCTATCACATTTCTGTACAAAACTGCCAAATTTCATGTTTTTACGAAAAATAGTTTTTACAGCATAAGTAAAGAAAGCAGACACAATAAATTTAAAAACAGCAGCATTAGTAGTTTTTTTAGAACAAAGAACAAAGTTTTTTTAGAACCTATTGCATGAATAAATCTACGTAGCTTTCTGTGCAACTGCATCGGAAATATTTAGATTGACAAAAAATTTTGGTTTTCCAATCCTCAGAGAAATTACAATGGGAAAAATTTTTGGCAGCTAGTCTAACTTTATTATCAATACAAGTAATATTTTGGAAGTTATATTTTTAAAAAAGTATAATTCTTCATGGGAAATTATCACAATGCTCCAATAATCAACAGGTAATATAATTAAGCTACTGAGCACAAGACCAATATTAAATAATATTTAATATGGTTAAATTGTTTTCAAAGAATTCTTTCAGCAAAACATACACAAATTTTATTTTACAAAAGGAATTACAAAATTAAATGCAAATAATGTGTTTTCTTTATTTAATCTTTAGAATTACAGGAGAATATTCCAATAAGCTATCCAAAGACTGCAAAATGCACTGGGCAAGATGAGTGAGAAAAAGTATTGCAAATAAGATTCTGACATTTGCTACATTCATTTATATAAAATACAATTAGCATTAGCTTAGTATTGATTCAAATGCAAGAGAAAAATATTAAAACAAATCTATTTTAGAAACTGATAATTTTATTTTACTTCATTCAATATATAAATTGAAATTATGAATACAAATTACTTCATGAAAAATGAAATATATACTTTTTCTTTTATTATTCAAAACTCTCAGAAATTACAGAATTTATACCCATGAAGATTAGAATTAAAGATTAGAATTATGAATAGCCTTTCTAACAAGTTTTTTTTTTTTTTTCATTAAAAAAGGTCTGCATATTAAAAATTATATCAAACATGCCACACTGGCGATGACACAGTTTTAAATTAATTTACTGCATTTATTTATAATAAACTTTCCTTTTTATTTTATTTAAGTGGCAATAATAATGACAATGTTTTTACGCGGTTAGGTGATTGACTTTACATTGCTCTATAAATAACCATAAAAAAAAAAAATAATAATAAGAAAGAAAAGAGAAATAACTTACACTTTTAATATCTGTATTACAGGTGAGCATGAAAAACTTGCAAGCTTTTGCAAGACCTATACCCGGTAAAGAAGGTAGATAATCACAACCAGACAGAATACACATGTAGCGAAACTTTTCAAAAGTAAATTTTGAAGCATTTGATCCGAAAGATAGTGGAAGGTTTTCTTTTTCATATAGAAGGCCTGAACCACAGTTGTCCATTTTGAACAAAATCTATAAAAGTAATGTTCAATTTTAGAGAGTGAAAGATAAAATGTTTTAAAGAGAAATAGATTAAAGTATTCAGTTATATTTATAATGCCTAAAATAAATAAATAAAACAAATTTACTACAGCGAATTTTTGTAACTTTATTCTTAAATGTCATGGGCTTTAAGAGTTCCCACTGCATTTTTAAGAAATCCATGAAATTGTCTTTAATTCAAGCTTTTCTCTTTTTCTTTCCATAATCTGAAGCAATTTTAAAGTATCTACTGTTCAATGTAAGAGTTTTCTAAAGTTGAAAATTAAGTTTTCCTATAACTGCCTATACTACATGTTGCACTAGAATTTTTTATTTTCTTTTATCTATATATAATAAAGCTGACTGTTTGTCTGTCCAGATTTTTAGTTTGTTATACAAAGCTACATCGTTCAGCTAACCGCTATGAAAACTGATATACTTATTAATCAGGACAAAATCTAGCTAATGCTGTAATCAATTGCATAATTTGATCAAAAGGTATTAAATAAAAACCCCATTTTAACCTTAAAATGTGTAGCTTATGGGGTTCTTTTGTGTTCTCACTTTAATGTTCAATAGTTATTATTTGGATAAGATTTATTTTTATTTTGTAAATATTATAAAATTGTAATTTTATTGTTTATTTTTTAGTATCGAGCTTTAGTATTAAATCCCTTTGGCAAAATTTGAAATTTGGCTTTGAAGTAGCTCGGACGTTTCTCACCAAGGTCTTTAGCCATTTCAATTCTTCACAAAAATGGTTAAAAATATTTAATGTCACAAAGGAGACTAAAGCTGTGCCGTTTGTATTTACTTATTTATTTATTACTCTTTTCATTTTACACCTTTGTTCAGTTCTTTCACTGATTTAAAAATTCTATAAACACTACTTCATCCTGAACAACACTGGGTAGACCTGCTAGTATATATATATATAATATACATAAAATCTTGCAACAAACTTCACCATAGTGTCAAGTATTAAGATAGAAACACTTCAATTAAACCTTTAAGAAATTTTGCAAGAAAATTGACAGAAAAAAAAATAATAATAATACTGCTAAAAATACAATTTCCTTATCTAAAGTTAATTCTCACACTCTACATTTATTTATCTCTATTAGTTTGAGTAAGCTATATTCAATAATGATTTTAACATTAAATTTTCATAGTGTACAAAGACGGAGAAAACAAAAAACATGACTCCATAGTATTATTAAGAAACATTGGAAGAGCTTTAGTGAAGAACTCCATCGGCGAAATTTGAAACTAAAGTAGTTCGGATGTTTTGGATGTAAGTTCTTTACTTACACAAGTGATAACCATTTAAATTCAAACCAAAATAGCAACAAAAATTTAAAAGTCACTGACTCTATACTAAAGCAGTACTGAAATATTCTACAATATAGGACCACAGTTTAAGACTTCTTTTGAGTAAACTCCTCATAGGGAAAATTTTTAATGGTAACTTTCAAATTAATTGAACAATGTTTATCTAGAACATTACTGAAATTAAAAGACACAAAAAAATTTGAAAAGTTATTTATATTACATGGGTCAGAACATATATTTTCCTGGCTAGGAAAAAATTTTTTTGGCTACTAAGTATTATATAATTTGTTAAAGCCTGTTTTGATCAAAGATTTTATTATTATTACAGTGGTAATTGTGACTCAAAGGTAAAAACTCTGAAAATTAGAGCCTCAATTAAAAAAAAAAAAAAAAACAGAATATCAAATACTACTCAGATTATTTAGACCAGAAGCCCTTAATTTTTAACACGCTTTTATTAGCTTCACCTGTATGTATGTATGTTTGTTTGTAACTTCTCTGGGAGCAAACAAAAAATTTATATTGTAAAAAAAATATTTTCCTATGTGAACGATGTGGCATAGAGGTTAGGCACCGCGCTACGAACCTAAAGGTCGAGTGTTCGATCCCCGTCACGGTAGATTTTTAAAAAATGGTTTTTGTTAATTCTAAGTTATTTTAATTAAAGATTTAAATGTAAATATTACGGTGTGTCACTCACACGATTTTTTCTTACCCTGAATTTTAATACTAAGATAGATATTTTGTGCTTTTTAGTTCACATTTCTATAAAAGCGTGTTCTTTAATTTTTTAAAACTATAATATTATTTTACAATCCATTCACATATCACCTCGATGACAAGTGAAAACAAAAGATAACTTTATATGAAATATGAAAATACACAGATCGATTAAACTAAAAATCCTGAAACTAGTGGTAGCCCCTGAATACACACACCCCTGTTATTACTGTAAAAACTTTATACAATAATGATAAAATAAGTATTCCCCTGTGCATAAATGGGTAAAAAGATTTTCAAGCATACAAACACATCTGAACTACTTACTCTATTGCATCCAAAAAGCACTAAATCGGAGTCTTCAGTAATTATTATTTGAGCCATTCCACTTTTATTTAAGTAAGCTAACTGAGCATCAGCTTCATATGGAGCCACAATGTAATCTACAGATTTGTTTCTGCACATCTTTAAAAAACAAGAAATTAAAATTCATGCTTCCATTCAGGAATACTTTAACTGTAAACATTTGTGAAGTGAAATAAATGAGCTTTATTATTATTATAAAATGTTCAGCATAAAATAAACTCTTCAATGAAAAATGAAAGGAGATCACAAAATGAAAAATAACAAAATATATACAGTTAAAATAAAAATAAAATCATCTTTACTGTTTAGCTTACAAAAAAAAAAAAAATGCTAAATATGAAAATGTTATTTGTGTATACAGTCAACTCTCTCTAATTTACAGACCTATAATCCACAAATAACTTCTAATCTGTAATTAATTTTTTAACGTAAACAAAGAAATTTACAGCTGATATTTAAAAAAAATTCGCAACATTTCTCACATTTTTTTTTTTTACTTTTTTTAAATCAAATTTTTTAATTATTCCTTGCTTTCAAACACAATTGGAGAAAAAACAGTAAGATTCTTGCATTTATTATCCTGCAATTCATACATACTAGTGCTAAATCAAGCCAAACATGGCTGCAAGTTGTAAGATGTAACCAAGACTGAAAATTTCAATTTAACTTCCTTGAGGTTTGCACTAAAACGGGAGGATCTCGCATGTTTTAGGTAAGCTGCATGCAAAGGTAGAATGGAAAGTCGTCCAATTTTTCTGTCTCGCTTCCGTCCTGGGGTATTTTTGGAAGACTGAATTCCGTCCTGTAGACGGAAGACTTTCACCCATGAAGCCAAAGAATGTCAGGAAAGCATATAAAAATTTAACAAAGTATTTTTAGAATAATGTTTAACAAAATTTAAAATAATCAGTTACAAATATTTTTTCATTGTATTTTTAAAAAATATTTTGCTTAGTATTCTTTAAGTAACTAGGGGGCTCTGCCCCTGCTCGCTCCACTCACCAACCCCCGGTTTTTTTCACTTATTAATATCCCTGTGAGACTTTTCATTGAATATGAATATTAATAGCGTATAACACAAGACAAAAGCAGAAAATGTTATAGAAATTTCCATATTTAATGTCAAACTGAAATACATAATATTTAATACCGCATATATATTTTTTCTTTTTAAATGATTTTTTTTTTTTAAGAATAGAAAGAAATTTATAATATTCAGACCATTTTATGTGCAAACTTTATTACATATGACCTCCTTGGCAACTTTAAAATTTTTGTCAGTATTTAGCGATAAATTTTTTGATGTAATTGCTTGTTAAAAAAAAAAAGAAAAGAAAATCTAGTACTTATAATCTAAAGCCTGTACTTTTTCCAAATACTTATACTTTTTTCTATTGCCTACACTTTTTTGGTGATGAATATTTGTCTTGCCATAATTAGAAATATGAAATGTGTCCCAGAAATGTCTAGTTTTGTAATGTTAAAAAATTATCAGTGCGAAATTACAAGATTTATAAATGAGTTTGATTTTGACTCCATTTGGAAAACTTGCATGTTGGTCCACAACTCTATTTGACGATTTTCTTTTGGTGATTATGGCAAAATGCGATTTCCAGAAGTGGTTGCCATGGACTCCAAATGTAAACAAAGTGAAAGTGCATTTTTCAAAATGTGTCTGTTTCGTAATGTACATAAATAAATTAAGCCTATTTTTAATATTAATAAAATAAATATTTAAAATTAACTTTCCTTTCTTTGCATGAAAAAATAACAAGGATCATTAGTATGCATAAATATATATATATGCTTCCTGGGAACTAATATAGTGTTGGTCCACAAGTGCATTTGGCGATTTCTCTTTGGTGATTATAGCGAAATGCCATTTTCATAAATGGTTGCCATGGATTCAAAGCGTACACAAAAGCAAAATGCGTTTTTTAAAATTACATCATTATTAATGTACAAAATTAATTAAGTTTATTTTTAATTATTTATGCTGTTATCGTTCAAAACAACGCCAAAGAAAAAATCGCTAAATCCAGTTGTGGACCAACACACACACATTTTCCCCCACACATTTGTACCCACATTTTTTTAAAATTTCCAAAAACATTTCCCTCTCTCTAAACAACTGACTTAAAAACCATGGAACACATTTTAATTTTCCCGTGGAAACTGACGTCATGACAGAAAAATAACATCATAAGAGAAACTTTTTCTTTAGTGGCAAATACAGTACCTTTATAAACCTGATGTTTTTAGTTAATAACTTCGTTAATTAAAATGATAGAGATTTCTAAGCAGCTGAAATGCCTTCCTTGAAGTAGTCGGAATACAGTGATACATGTCATGACACAGAGAACCCTGCCTTCTGCTAGAAGTTGCTATCGCAAACAAAACAACAAAAAAAAAAAAATTGACACCAGCGACACAAACTTTTTTAATATACAGAGAAATGTATGTTTACATTTTATTGGTATGTATTATTTTTGAATATGCTTAAATTATTTACCATCATATATGAATATGGTTGATTAGTTTTATTAATATTGAAGAAATATTAATAAAATTAAATTTTTTAGAAATAATCTTTCCATTTTGATGTCTATTTATGAATTAATAATAATAACTGACTTTGAACCTGCAAAAGAAAATGTAAACAATGACCTCTAATCTGCAAATTCCTATAATCCGCAGAACTTCTGGACAAAACTTTTGCAGATTAGAGAGAGTTGATTGACTATATTGTCTACAATAATCACAGGTAGAAAAAATTATGAAAACATTTTCAATTTTATGATTTTTGTCGATTATCTTCAAAAATACATGAGGCATTATCCTGAAATCTCAGGGATATGGATTACAAAAGACATACCATACCTCATATGTTTTTAATTTTAATGAAGGTTTTTTGTCTTGAATGTAAAAAAAGAAACCAGTAAGAAATTAAAGAAAAAAGAATAAATAATGTTCAAGATCACCCTGTCAAAAAATAAATTCATTTATTAAAATTATAAAGAAAGAAAAGCTTGAAATTCATAGTAGCAATAGCATGTGATTACAGTTCTTTTAATTATTTGTATTCATTTGCTTGAGAATAGAATATATATTCAAAGAAATATAAAGATATCTATATAAATAAAGCAAAGAGTTTGTAGGTGGAACACATCCGGGTGGACCACTCCTATTTTTGATTGGTCTAGATTTAACTACTTTGATGATGAAAGTACCCCATATATATATATATATATATATATATTTTAGTAAAAACTGATGAATTATTTTAAAAGATACTGCATAGATGTTATACTTTTTAAAAAGAGCTCTAAAAACTGTTCATTTTTTGTGAGGTCACTATATACATCAAGTTATTAAAGAATAATGAATAACTTTTTAAAAATTATCAGTTTCGAAGTTCTAAGAGATGCTACTTTTATTAAATTACAGCATACTTATTTCCCATACATAATCCAATAAAATTGTAAACAATTGTTGATTCATTCATGAGAATCATCCACATAATACCATAGAGCATTGTCGCAAAACAAGTACAAAATGGAAGAAATATTTAATTTAATTTAATTTGTAATATGTTATTTTGTTTTTTTTACTTAAAGGAATTTTTAATTATGTTACACAGCCCAAAATGTGATATAAAAAAAAAATAGTGATTAAATTCTTTTGAAAATTCATTTAAATTTAGCGACCAGTGAAGCGGGCATAGCCTACTAATAAAATCAAAAACCCTTCAATATGTTATTTGTTTACAACACGAAGGGTTAACCAATACAATGTCATCTTCAGAGAACTGGACATATAATATTAGTAGAGATGCAACATACTGCAATCAAAATATAAAAATAATAAATATCTGATGAAATATGAACATTTTGAATAAAGACTCTAGTATGATTTTGCAAGTTTTGGCTTTGCTGTTTCTGATATCGGCCTGATGCTCCTTCTTAATATGCGTTTTTAGTGAAATCATACCTTAACTGCAATATAACTGTTGACTTTAATAACAACACTTATGCATTAAATAGGGAAACAATTGAAATTTTTTCTAACTTGGGTTCAATAAATGGCAAGGAGCCAATGATGGGTTTGAGCCAATAATGGCACCATCTGGTCAATCACTGAACCAAAGGGAGACAGTTCGAAGAATGAAGAAAGTCACGCAAGCCAGCCACTGAAGATGAGAGGGGGGGGGGGGGCTCTCGAAAGGACTTTGGCGAAACAGTGAAAGCTTAAGTAAGGTTATTTATTTTTATAATGCCTAATAAAACAAGCTTATCATGAATGCTAACACATGTTATGGATGGAGAAAGATTGAGAATTGCAGAGCTTCATCAGGTTGTTTAATGGCTGATCGCTAACTTTAAGGGGGGGGGGAGGAGGACAATATAACTATGTATATGAGAAATATTGAGCAATCCTACCTTTTTAAAGGTTTTAGATCCTGATAAAGCAAGTTTAATATGCATATTGATATTCATGTTGTTGATGGAGAAAGATTAGAAATTGCATGATTTAGATAGCTTGTTTGATTGTCGATTGTTAGTTTGAGGGTAGGGGAACAAAAAATATTTATAGGAAGCGGAAAAACTGTCGTTCAGCAGACAACTGGCATCCCTGAATATTTATTATTAACTTGCAGCCGGGCTTAAAATGGTAGTCACAGAAGTAAAATCCTAAGAAAATGCACTATTACATGATTCTGCTTAATACATGTCAAACTTTAGCAGAGTTAGCTTATTGTGATTACAATATATACATATAAGTCATTACCAAGATAGCACAAAAATTTCAAAAGTCTCCAAGGAAGGCCTTTAGTAAAGCTCTATACCATTTTTAATCTCATCCACTCAAAACCATTACTCACTCTCTACTCTAAATGTAGAACAATAAATACAAAAAACAAATTAGGGGAGAATGGGGATACTTGATCCCTAGGGATACATGATCCCTCAGCCAAAAATATACTAAAATCAATTAATAGAGCTTTGAAACCTGACGACAATGTTAAAGTTATACCTGTACACAAAAACTGGCAACACTTAATCTTTTTCAGCCATTTTGTTTCAAGTCAAGAAAGGATTGTGTGAAATGTGGCAAGGACAACTTTTTAAAGGTCAATATTTTAATCTTTGTATTGTCTGTTACATACAACTTAAAACAATTAAGTAAGTATAATTTTAAAGTATATACTGTCTTTAATAATTAAGTATTGTCTTGAGTAAACAACCTTTTATTATTTATTATTGAAATCATATGTTTTGTATAAATCTCATATGAGGGATATTCGATCCCTTCCTTTGAGGGATACCTAATCCCAGGGATCAAGTATCCCTATATACGTCAAATGAAGAAATACACTTTAACTTAATTAGAAAAAGATATGATAACATTAACTTAACTTTATACCTAACAAATTATCCTTTTATAGTAGCACTTACTTTAAAATTTTCAAATATATTTCGAGCGCACTCGCGCTCATCATCAGTGCTTTCTAGTGCTTTCATCTCTGTAAACAGAGATGAATAAAAAAAAATATATTTGAAAATTTTAAAGTAAGTGCTACTAAAAAACGATAATTTGTTAGGTATAAAGTTAAGTTAATGTTCAAAATACATTTCGAGTCTAATTATAAACAACGTGAGATATTTACAAACGACGGAGAAGACTTGCTGTACTAATATTTGAAGAAAGCAAGCAGATTACATCATAGACTCAAACAATTACATTTAAAACAGTTAGCATTTCAATATACAGTGAAAAATAACAAAGAAGTACCAGATAATTGAAAAGAAAATGAATGTGCCACTTATGACTGGTATAGAGGATTCATGAATAGACATCCTAAATTAACACTAACAAGGGAAGTATGAATGAGTAAAATTCCGATTTAAACCAAATCATGCTTAAATTAAAGAGCATGGTCGAAAACATAGGATAGCGTTCAAATTCGCTGCAACAACTCCCCAGGAGGCAAGAAATGACCCTTAAACTTTTAGATGCTTTTTATCAAAATCGAAAAAAGAAGACTCCAGCTCGCAGAAGCGTGGTGCTGTGGCAAGGTCTTGGATTCGTGTTACGTAGTTCTTGCATTCGAGCCCCGGCGGAACATTATATGTATACTATATGCATATTATACGTATTATATGCATACTTTTTTTTTTTTAAATAAAATAAACTAAAAAAAATTAAGGAAGATAATTATTAAATTTAATTAAAAAATATATTTAAATGTTCAATTAAATTATTAAAACATTCTTTTTTCAACTGAAAAAAAGATATTTTTAATTTTTCTTTGTAATTTATATAAATGACGAGTTTAAGAGAAAATAAATTTTAATTACATATTTTTTTTTCTTTCCTAAAGTTTCAGTTAATTTTTTTATCAATATTTTACGTCAAAGCCACTAGTAGCAAATGATGATCGTCTGCTTTCAATTTTGTTATTCTTCGTACATAAAAATGAACAGTATTTCTATTAAATTATTTGAAACATTTTATTTCAAGTGAAAAAATGCTTTTAATGTTCCTTTCTAAATTAAATAAATGAATAATTCAAAGAAAAATATTACCTTTATTTATTTATTTTTGCTTTATATAAATTCTTAATTAATATTTTTTGCCAACGCTGCTAAAGCATAAAACGCCTCCAAAAGCTGATCGTCTGCTTTTAACTGAATTATTTTTCATGTGGAAAAAAGAAAGAACTTTTACTTATATAGTCGTTATTGTGATAAATTTTCTTTTATACACTGCGCTTATAAATTGAAAAATGCTTATGTTTTGATCATTTTTTTTATTTCTAATCATAGTCATTATTAACTTGACACTAAATTTGTAAATTTAAGCATATATATATATATATATTTTTTTTTTTCCCCTGTAAAGAGATAATTTTACCCTATAATACTTAATAATATCTTTGTATAGAGTATATTTATTTTTAATTTCATAATTATTTTCTCTAAAATTATTCCTTTATTTTAATATTTTGTTTTATTTCATTTATATATATTAATAATAATATTAAAAAAAAAAAAAAAAAAAAAAAATACGAGCAGTCGCCTGGGTTCGATCTCACGACCTTTCGCACTGGAATTGAATACTCTAACCACTGTCCCACACCATCTTACTAACGTAGTCTCTTTCATAGGTTTTTACAGAAACAACTAAAACTTTTAGGGTTGTTTTCTCTCTCCATGGGGGATTGTTGCAGCAAATTTGTACGCTACCGTATGTTTTCGACCATGCTCTTTAATTTAAGCTCGGTTTTATTTAAATCGGAATTTTACTCATTCATACTTCCCTTGTAAGAACACCAGAAAGTTTATTTTTGTATTAATTGTTGTAATTTTAGCTTCTTTAATAAAACCGTAAACTTTTTTACAATAAAAAAAAAAAAAGAATTAGTTTCAATTATAAAAAATATTAAGCACAATTTTATCAGAAAATAACTGATGGTCAACTATCAGAAAGAAACTGATCAAAAGTATCATAACACATTTATAAAACTTGCATGAATTTTTCTTCAAATTGCAAAAATGCATTTAAAATAAAAATGTTATTTTGATGCGCATACTGTTATCATACCTAAGAAAGAACCATAATTATTGCTATTTTTTAGAAGTATTATTTAGTAAACTAAAATACATAGGTAAATTGCTTATTTGATGAATAGCCTGAGTAATTTCTGAGTGGGATCAAGTATCCCTCACAAAAGGATCATGTATCCCTTGGTGTGGGGATACATGATCCCTTTATATAAAAAATAAATAAATAAATAAATAAAATATTTTACTGCAATTATCTGTTTACTTTCGACTAAAAAAAAATATAAGTCCGTAAGAGGAAAAAATTACCATTGTTCATGTCCAAAAATTTTTGAAAACTGATAATTTGCAGCAGAGAAAAGAATGATAAACTAAATAAGGGGATCAAGTATCCCCAGTCTTCCCTACAAATACAACCCCCCCCCCCCCAAAAAAAAAATAAATAAATAAATAAATAAATAAAAATAAATTAACTGTATGTACTCTAATTAGATAAATGAATTTGTCTTAATTAAAAATTGTGATCATTTTACTATAAAAGAAAAAAATAATAAAATATTTTCTAAATTTTAGTATTATTATTACGTATTATTATTACCACTAGTAGTAATAATAATAATCAAGTCACAAAGCATTTATTGATTTCAAAAGCTGAAAGGAAATTATAATCAAAAAACAATTACTTCAATAACTTCTCGAGCCATCTCTGGGGTTACATCTACACAACGTTGAAAACACTCTCTAGCTTCTTTCAATTTACCTTCACAAAGCAATTCTTTACCTCTTTGTCTAGTTTTTTCTCTGTTTCTATTAAATGAATTGAAATACACAAAATGCTTAATAATAAGCTAGAAAAAGAAAATAATAATTCCAAGCAAAAAAAAAAACTTCAGAATTTATATTGTATATAATTCTGAAGTTTGGAGCAGAAATACACACAAATATTGTAAACGTGTTACAAAATAAAAATGGTTTGCATTTTCTTCAAATATAGATAATGATATGCTTCAGTGAATTCTGCACAGGAATACATACCTTGTAAACAGACAGGCTAAAATTAAATTAAAGATGTGAAAGCTTTTTAAATAATTTCCACTTAATTATTTACACATTCTTCTCCAAGGTATATCTATTCTGCCTACATAAAATAAGCCAGTTCACACTCTTGCCATTTCAATATCATTTTGTGAATAATATTTCTAAGAGTAGCACCAATCTTTATTTTAAAACTAATTTACAGATTCATCAATAAACATCATGCCACTATCATTCTTTTAACTGATACTAATTTATTAATATTTATATTATAAATAGGCATCAACAAAATGATATTTTATGCTATTTACAATACTCCTATAGATAGCAATAGCACAACCCTTCATCCTTCATAACATGATAAAAGTAAGTACTATCAGGTCAGCATCAAAGTGTTCATACTACCCTGATCCCTGATACTTTTTCATATGAAGGGCTACATGCTAGCTATTATTTCAACCCCAAAAATTGCTGTGAGATTTTTGCAGTTTATGGTTGTTATGGAATTCTCTCCACCAGGGGTCGTTGTGTGTCAAGACACATGCGATACATGTTTTGCTTTCCAGTCAGTGTGTGGCAGGCATCTGAAATGGAAGGGTCAAAATGGGAGACCCTAAATATATTAATCTTGTAATATATGTAAATAATTGATGTAAATAAGTTAGTAAATCTTAGTTAAGAAAGATGGAATTCTTATTTGCACTTTACATCTTCTACCATTGAACAATCGATTAAATTGATGCATATGACTCGGGGGGGAGGGGGTGTTTCTTTTGTAAAGATAAAAAAAAAGAAAACATCTACTGAAATAAAAGTGATGATTCATTTAGTATGATAGATCAACGGAAATAAAAGACGAAAAAGAAGAATAATGAGTTTTATAAAAATGGAAGTAATCTTACATTCTTTTGTTCTTTATGTTTCATTTGGATAACTTAGCTGGAGGTAAGCTCTTTTAAAATTAACAATGGATAAGTTAACCAAATCTATTGAGAAGAGAAGCTCTGTAAGAGCTAGTATAACTAAATTAATTAAAAAAGTACAAACATTAGACTTTGAAAATGAAACTTTTGATTCTTTAAATGAGTTATTAGAAATTTTAGATATGAAATCAAAAACAACTTAAAAAGCATGATACTGAAATAGAAGATCTTATTAATGATCCCGCTAAATTTAAAAGCGAAATTACTCAATCTGAGGAATATGAACATGAAGACAAAGTTATTACAACTAAAATTAAACTTAAATCTAAAATTAAGGAAATAAATAAAAAACAGCAAAATTAAAGTATCAATGAGAGTACATCAAACAGTACAGAACAAAATTTTTTGGCATTAAAATTGCCACAGTTAGAAATTCCGCGTTTTTCTGGTTCTGGCGTTTTAAATTTCATGGAATTCCTAAATTGTTTTGATAATGCGATAGGGTCGAATGAATCCCTAACTAAAATTGAAAAATTTCACTATTTAAAAAGTTTGTTTAATCCCCCTGCTTATAATGTTGTTGCTGGGTTTGAATTGAGTGAAAAGAATTATGATTCTTCCTTAGATCTTTTGAAACAATGTTACGAGTGTACTGACTTTATTATTAATTCATACATGTCTAAGTTACTAAATTTAGAACCCGTGAGGAATTCATCGAACATTAAAGGATTGTGTAAATTATATGATGAAATAGAGATAAATATAAGGAATTTACATGCGTTAAATGTTACTGAAGGATTATATGGTCACTTATTAAACATCTTACTTCTCAAATTATTAACCCAAGATTTGGTTTTAGATTTTCACAGAATAAGAAATAAAGAAATTAATTGTGAGGTTTCAGAAATAATGACATTTTTAAGAAATGAAGTGGAATCGCATGAAATTTGTAAAACCGTAACAAATTCTTTTAAGGATGAAACTAAACAATCTGCTTTTCAGAGTTATCAAACCAGACAAACATATAAAAAAAACTTCTCTAAACATAAAAAATACCAACAGCAGCAACATTACTCACACAAATAAAAAATTCATGTATTTTTTGCAACTTAACTTCTCATGATTCTGTAAATTGTAGAAAATTAGATATGGAACAGAAAATAAACCAACTTAGATCTGAAGTTCGGTGTTGGTTATGTTTTAATAAACCGAAACACATAAGTAAAGTATGTAAATCAGGTATTATTTGTAAAATATGTTTTTCTAGATTTCATCATGAGTCAGTTTATAGAAAAAATTATAAACTCTCGAATTTATCGGTAGAGCGCAATAGAGAAAATTGTAAAAATTCACGTAGCTTAAATTCTAACGAAAACAAAAATGAACGGGACAACTCTAATATTTCTGAAGTTATTTCTTCTATATACAAATTCTAAATACAAACTGTTCTAAAAATGTTTATTTACAAAGCAAACTTGCACTGTTATAGTCAAATCCGAAAATAAATCTTGCTTATCAAGATTAAATGTTTGATTGTGGAAGTTCAAGATCATTTATTAGTGAAAAATTAGCGAATGATTTAATATTAAAAACCATTTGTAATGAAACTTTATCAGTTTATTCTTTTGGAATGAAATGCCCAACGGATAAAGTTTATCCAGTTGTTGAAGTAATATTGGAAAGTACAAATTCTTCTTTTAAAAAAATTCAGGAATTGCTTGTTCCTCGCGCTATAACAGGCGCTACTGTGAAATATCCAGATGCAAACATAAAAAAATTAATGCAGAAATGGAATTTGAAGTTGGCTGATTCAGATAGCTCGAATAACAACACTAACATCCTCTTAGGGGCCAATGTTTATTTGGAATTAATTTATGGGGAAATGGTACCTATAAACAAACATTTGCCAGCTTTGAATGGCACATTTGGATGGCTGATTATTGGAGAGGATGATAATGAGAGTAGTTGTTCTGAAAACATGATTTTTGTAAAGAATGCTATTTTAAATGATTTGAGATTATTTTGGAAAATTGAAGAATTTCCGAATGAATTATTCCATAATATTGTAGGAAAACGTACTGACGAGGATAGGAATTCAGGTTATTATATGCCCCATAGAGCAGTAATAAGGAATGATAAAGAAACTACTCACGTTCGGATGGTTTATGATTGCAGCTCCAAAGCAAATGAAAGTAAAAATTCCTTAAACGATTCTCTTAAATCGGGAGTTAATCTATATCCAAATTTATTGGATGTTATACTTAAATTTCAGGAAAATCAAGTTGCATTTTGCAGAGATCTAGAGAACGCTTTGCTTATGATTAAAATTGCAGAAGAGGCTAGAGAATATCTAAAATTTTTATGGTTTCCGGACGAACCCATTAATCCGGTACAGACACTTCAACTTAATCGTTTACCCTTTGGGTTAACGACTTCTCCATTTATGCTAGCTTGCATTTTAAAATTTTATATAGGGAAATATAAAGATGATTATCCTATCTTTGGCAATAGAAATATTACACGGTGCTGGATTTAAACTCAGGAAATTAAAAACTAATTGAGATGAATTAAAATAACTTTGCCGTGAAAACAGGTATGAGGAAAATATGGATTTCGGGCAAAGAGAAGGATTTTTGGGATTAAAGTGGGATGGATGCAAGTAAGGATAAAATTAAATTAGATTTAAGGGATGTTAGGGATTCCATGGAATTTGGAATCACCAAACGACATGTATTGAGAATAATTTCCAAAATATTTGATCCTTGTGGACAGTCCATTTATAATAGGAGTTAAAATTCTTATTCAAGAATTGTGGGAACAAGGTCTACTATGGGATGAAAATTTACCATACGATTTAGAAACAAAATGGTGAACATGGTGTTTTAAACTTTCTGAATTAGAAAATTTTAGCATTGAATGTAAACTTTTTTCAATGGAAAATGTTAGTGAAATATCTTTTCATGTTTTTCTAGATGCTAGTCCTAAGGCGTACAGAGCTGTAGCATATTTTCGATATGTAACTAGTGAAGGAAAAATTAACATAAGTTTTGTGATTTCTAAAAGTAAAGTTGCTCCTGTAAAAAGTTTAACCTTAGCCAGATTAGAATTAATGGCATCACTTGTAGGTGCTCGTTTAGGAAATTACATTCAGAGCATTTTTCCAGTCATTACTCAAAAAATATATTTCTGGAGTAACTCAAAAATTGTTCTTCACTGGGTGAAAAATTCATCCAAAGTTTGGAAACCTTTTATAGCCAACCGAGTGGCTCAAGTGCAATCTCTTTCCCTTCCTGAATGCCCCAGTAGCAGAATTTTTTGTATCATTCTGCAGCACAGCACCAGTTTCAGAAGCCAAAATTTTTCTGCGACTCTGAACGACGCAAGCCAAGCTTTACTTTCATGATAAATTACTTTCTTTTTAAAGCAAAATTTGCATTTTAAAATATATGACAGATGCCTTTAACACATGCAGACAATAAATAAATGTTTACACAGCTTAATATTGAAACAGCAGTTATGTTGTAAATGTTGAAAAGTTCAACATACAAACATAAAGAAAAATTAAAGAAGAGTTATATTATACACAGTGGAAAAACGTTACCTGATCCTAACAATGTGTGTGAGTGGCACAGGAAAGACACAAGTTTTAAAATAAATTTCAATTTTATTTATAGCTTTAAATATATGTATATATAAACAGAAAAAGAATTATTAAATATATATATATATGAATGAATCTATTTAAATGCAAATTATTGAAAGATTCATACAAAAAAACATACAAGTCAAAAATATTAACATCTGCTGCTTCAAAAGGTATCTAGGTAGATGAACATACACCATGACACATATGGTGTTTAAATCTAAAGTGGTATCCAAATCTGCAGCTTATTAAAAAGATTCAAAGTACTTACAGAGTTTGAAGATTTTACACCAACACAGTGAAGATAAACATTTCCAAAAAAACATCACAAAGCAGGATGCAGCTACTGATGAGCACCGATCACACTGAATATATTTGAAGGAAAAACATAATTTAACTTATATGGCGTTTCCAAAAAAAACTATCGATCTTTTAGCTCTAAGCATTTTTCAAACTAATCATTAAATTGATCAAGAAAAATTTAACACCTGACATTCATTTTTAAACTATTAATTCAACTATTAATCATTCATCATTACTATTATTATACTAAAAATGAACTGTTCCTTTAACAGTTTAAATTAAAAAGAATTAAACGAAATGAAATTATAATTTAACTGGAAAAACGGCAAGACGACCTGCGTCTGCAACAAAAACATCGCGACTATGCTTGACAGCCGCCGAGAGCATATACTGTCATTCCTCCCTATTTATAGGTTTCATTTTATGAAGATTTGCATATTCGCGGTGAATCGGCATGTGCCGTTGAACGACTACACGATGCAACAACGTTACCTGCAACTGCTAACTGAGGCCGTTGCAAAAATAGCGGCATATCGCCGGAAACGTGAATGAATCAAATGATTCATTCACGGAACACGCCGAAAACAAAACAAACACCGGTGTTAAACAGGTAAGTGTTTTTAAAGTGAATAAAAGAGGTATAAACTATTTCATTTATGTAATTAATAAAAATAAACCTTTTTAATAAGTAATGTATAAACTTTTTAACAATTAAGTTGATTACTATTTTTAATAAAACTTAAGCAATTAATAAAGGTTAAATTTCCTTTTTAAGTATGACTTTAAAATTATCTGCCAAAGTAATGGCGTTGGAAAAGTTGGGAGCTGGAATATTTCCAACATTGCCCCCCACAACGACATTACTACAGTCGTCATAAAAAATTATATGAAACAGTTAAATCATTTTTCTCCTTTTTTTTTAAATAGACTAATTCAAGCTCATTATATATATAAACATACAATAGTAAATTCTTAAACTCCAATTTAAATTTCAATCCTTCTATAGTAATCAAAAATTATTTAAACATTTAAATGTATATCAAAAGTTCATTATATTATTCAAATTCATTAATATTTCAATATTCAACATTCATGTAATGCAATAAACAAATTAAAAAAAAAATTTTATTAATTTGATACTGGGAACATTTATATATTATACAAATTCAAAAAAAAATTTACTATAACATTTAGACAAACACAAATTTAATGAGTGATAGATGATTACACACTTATACTAGGCCTAGTATCACTCATACCGATGAAAGATGCATGACTTAAACAACACTACAAATGCAATTACTATAACATTAATACTACAATAATATATTATAATTTACCATAAATATTCTACTATAAATATACTACAAATTTAATATATACAATACAAATTCAATACCAATATTACTTATTTATACATTTACACATTATAATTTATTTATATTCCCAGTTCCTTAAAAAAACTTTTAAACATTTGAAAAAAAAAATTAATTTAAAAAACTATACATATATATTTTTTTAACCAAAGATTAATGTCTTAATTTAATCTGATTGCTCATCCTCAACAAAAATTTGTGAGGTAAATTTATATAAATCACATTTTGTTAAACCTTTAGTGAATGGATCTGCTAAATTAAGTTTAGAAGGAATATGCTTTAAGTCAAATTTTCCCTCGTAGAACCATTCTCTAATAAAAAACAACTTTACATTTATATGCTTGCTGCGGCTGTTCTCAATTGGAGATTTAGAAAAATCAATTGCTGACTGATTGTCAGCATAAAGAATAGGTAAAGAAGGCTTTTTATAAATTATATTGGATTCAAAACAATCATCAATAACATTGCTGAACCACATCAGCTCTTTAACACATTCTGTCATGGCGATAAACTCACTTTCCATCGTAGATAGAGAAACTCCACGTTGTTTAAAAGTTCGCCATGAAATTGGGCTCTGGCCTAACAAAACAATCTGTCCACCTACAGACACAAAATCATCCCTGTTGGATGCGAAATCTGCATCCGAAAAAGCAACAAGTTCAATTTTATTACATTTCAAACTTAATTTTAAATTTTCTGTATATTTAATATATCCTAATAATTTCAATAAACCCGTCCAATGCGTCAATCCAGGATTTGCTTGGAACTGACTGAAAATGTTCACAGCATATGTTATATCAGGTCGACTTCTGCTGGCAATAAAAGACAGACAACCAAGAACGTTACGATAGGAAAACTTAGCCATTTCTAATTGAGCTGTATTATTTGATGGACAATCCAATTTTGAAAATTTAACACCTTTAACTATTGGTAATGAAGTAATTGGGGGATGAAACTGTTTAAATCTTTCAAAAACTTCTTTAATGTAGTTAGTTTGATTAATTTCTACACTGTTTTGTTTATAATTAAATTCTACTCCTAAAAGATTCTTTGTTTGTCCCAACATTTTTAAATCAAATTTAGATTCTAAAACTTTAATAATTTTATCTATTTTTTCTTTACTTTTTCCAAAAACCACAATGTCATCCACATAGACTAGTAAAATAATATAATTTTCATATTTATAGGCACAATTGCACCACTGAAACTTAGAAAAACCTATCTCAAGAAGCACACCATTCAATTCGTAAAACCACAGCCTGCCACTCTGGTGTAGTCCATAGAGGGCACGGTCTAGTTTACATACGAATTCTTCCTTCCCTTTTACGATGTAACCAGGAGGTTGCTTCATGTAAATTTCTTCAGTAAGGGGTGCATATAAATATGCTGCCTTCACATCACACTGGATGTTATACCAGCCTAAATTTGAAACCAACAAACTGAAAAAAAATCTGATGATAGAAAAATTGACGACTGGGGAGAAGGTTTCATCATATGACTCGCCTTTCACTTGCTTGAAGCCCTGGGCAACCAGACGTGATTTATAGCGTGCAATTCTTCCACTTTCATCACGTTTAATAGTATAAACCCACCGGTTACCAATTATGGTTTTACCAGGCGGTGGTTTAACTAGGTGCCAGACATTTCTTTCAGACATAATCCCAATTTCTTCATCCATAGATTTCTTCCATTCATGGTATTGGGCAGATTTTAGAGCTTGGTTGAAGGTTCTTGGAATGTTGACATCTAGTCATAAAACAGTGGAACTAGAAGGTTGAGGTGAATTCGACTCTGAATGTTCTGAAGATTCCGAGGAAGATTCTGAAGTCTGTTTTGGTATAACCCCTTCATAAGTATCACTGGGTGAAAAATTAAATAAATTTGCATCAAAAAGGATATTATGGCTTTTACAATATTTTTCTATTTCTTTTATAGACTTTAATCTAGAATTAGTTCCTTCAGGATAGTAGTACACATCAGTGCGTGTGCCAGTCCTTCTCTTCACTAGACACCTGTTCCAACTGGTTACTCTTGGCGGAACTTGTGGATGCACCTCCTCTGCCTCACTTTCCGGCATTATCGTAATCGTGGGCGGTGGGTCGGAGCTCTCACAATTTCTTTCCTTTCTAGATACCTCAAGGTCAGGTGAAGGGCCCAGCACTGCTCCACTTCTGTACACACGATCCTCTGGATCAAAAGTTACATTTAAAGTTTCATAAATTTTGTCTTCTTCCTCTACCCATATACGGAATCCTTTAGTTTTTAACGAATATCCAATCAAATATCCCTTTTTTGATTTTTGCTGTAATTTATGACTTCTTAGCTGTTTTGGTATACCAACATATGCCACTGAACCAAAAGCTCTCAGATGTTTAACTGAAGGTTTAGTGTTCTGATATAGTTCAAATGGTGTCTTCGATTGACCCTGGTGACAGACTCTGTTCCAAGTGTAGCCAAAATAAATGACGGCATCAGGCCAAAACTTAAAAGGCATGCCGCTTTCAATTAATATGGCACGTACACAGTTTAAAATAGTTTGGTTAGCCCTTTCGCTAATACCATTCTGCTCAGGCGTGTACACGTTTGTTAATTCGTGTTTAACACCCCTTTTTTCACAAAAGTCCTGAAATTTGGCATTGCAGAATTCTGTACCGTTGTCACTACGAATGGCTTTAAGTCTTTTATTGAGGAACAGCTCAGCTCTAGTCACATGTTTCAAAAATATGTCAAAAACCTGACTTTTCTCTACCATTGGGTAGATAGCAATTTTCCTGGAAAACTCATCTGTAATTGTCAAAAAAAATCTCTCACCGTTTCGCCCTAAAATACTAATTGGTCCCCAAACATCTAAATGCAGTCTTTCAAGTGGTTCTCTAGATTGCCCACCTTGAATAGGTTTAAATGACCTGCGTCTCTGTTTTCCAAGACGGCAAGGTTCACAAAAATTTTTAGTATATTTTAATCTTGGCAATCCATGAACACAATTCTGCTTACTGGTATGGACCACAAGATCTTTACCAACATGGGCGAAACGAGAGTGCCAAGTATCTACCGAATTGAGATCAACCACAGCAGCAACAGGCATGTGAGAAAAAACATTTAAATTTTTATTTCCTAGCCCCCCATTAATTTCAAATTCAGGATTCTTTAAAATTCTAGGAAAAACATAATATATACCTTCTTTAAGTTTAGCATTGAAAACAAAATTACCATCTTTATTAAACACTGAAATTTTTCCCCCTTTTCCAATATAACTTCCTCCCATACTATCTATACATGGTCCCGACATGAGGTTCTTCCTCAATTTACTAGAATACAATACATTATTAAACTGATACACAACATTATTAAACAGCATTTTTACCATACCTCTACCTTCGATCGGGAAGCTGACCCCGTCCACAGCAACAGACATGCTTTCATTATCAACCTTTTGAAAATTCCAAAAATATTCTTTGACTTTGCAAAAATGGTGCGAAGCAGCCGAATCGAAGACCCAGCTGTTTCTGCCATCCAAATTAAAATTTAGCAATGATTCAGTCACAAAGAAATTTTGAGGAAAAACTGAATTAGTGAAACTGACTTGTGGACGAGTTTCTGCTCCCCTTCCGAAAGGTTTTTTTACCAGCATTAAAATTTCTAGAAGGCACATTTTTAGGTTTAGATAAAGACCTTTTAGGTAATGCAGCAAAACAATTTGTACTATAGTGACCATTTCGGCTGCATCTAAAACATTTAACATTTTTCTTAAAAAATTTATTACCAGAATTAGAGGAACAAGTTACATTTTGGACTTCAATACCAGGTTTAGAGTTATTAAATTCAAGATCACGCAATTCTAGGCGGGTCTCTTCAGCGATTAAATGAGAAACAACTTCCTTAAATGAAAAATTTTTATGATCTAGCCTAAGCAAAAATTGTATAACTGGCTGAAATCTATCTGGTAAGCGACGAAGAATTTGATAACAGGCATAAATGTCTGCTACTGGCTTACCCATATTTCGGAGTTGTTCAATAATCTCTGAGAGCCTCGCCGAGTAAGTACGTATAGATTCATTATCTTTCATAAAACAGTCCAAAAATTTATGAAATAATGAAAAATGTTCAACCCGACTGTCAGGGACCAGGTTAGATTTCAAAACTTGCCAAGCATCGCTTGGACTTTCACAATTTTCAATTAAGCATTTTAATTCTGAATCTAAATTTAAATAAATTGTGGTCAAAGCCACACGTGACCGATTTTCAAAACTTTCTTTTAATTTTAAATCTTCATCTCTAGGAGGTTTTTCAGTACCTGTAACTATTTCCCATGCATTTTTCTCCTTAAGTAAAAATTTAATATCACGAGACCAACTTGAGTAATTTTTATAAGTAAGTTTTTCAATTGAAGGACTCAAGGTCAAGGCCATGTTTAGCAAGAAAAAAAACCCCTCAAAAAAAAATTAGATATTAAAGCTGCTAGAAAATCTGTGCCAAAATTAAAGACCACTCACACATGGTATGGACCGGTTTCTGAGGTCCATAACCCTAAATATGTTGTAAATGTTGAAAAGTTCAACATACAAACATAAAGAAAAATTAAAGAAGAGTTATATTATACACAGTGGAAAAACATTACCTGATCCTAACAATGTGTGTGAGTGGCACAGGAAAGACACAAGTTTTAAAATAAATTTCAATTTTATTTATAGCTTTAAATATATGTATATATAAACAGAAAAAGAATTATTAAATATATATATATATGAATGAATCTATTTAAATGCAAATTATTGAAAGATTCATACAAAAAAACATACAAGTCAAAAATATTAACATCTGCTGCTTCAAAAGGTATCTAGGTAGATGAACATACACCATGACACATATGGTGTTTAAATCTAAAGTGGTATCCAAATCTGCAGCTTATTAAAAAGATTCAAAGTACTTACAGAGTTTGAAGATTTTACACCAACACAGTGAAGATAAACATTTCCAAAAAAACATCACAAAGCAGGATGCAGCTACTGATGAGCACCGATCACACTGAATATATTTGAAGGAAAAACATAATTTAACTTATATGGCGTTTCCAAAAAAAACTATCGATCTTTTAGCTCTAAGCATTTTTCAAACTAATCATTAAATTGATCAAGAAAAATTTAACACCTGACATTCATTTTTAAACTATTAATTCAACTATTAATCATTCATCATTACTATTATTATACTAAAAATGAACTGTTCCTTTAACAGTTTAAATTAAAAAGAATTAAACGAAATGAAATTATAATTTAACTGGAAAAACGGCAAGACGACCTGCGTCTGCAACAAAAACATCGCGACTATGCTTGACAGCCGCCGAGAGCATATACTGTCATTCCTCCCTATTTATAGGTTTCATTTTATGAAGATTTGCATATTCGCGGTGAATCGGCATGTGCCGTTGAACGACTACACGATGCAACAACGTTACCTGCAACTGCTAACTGAGGCCGTTGCAAAAATAGCGGCATATCGCCGGAAACGTGAATGAATCAAATGATTCATTCACGGAACACGCCGAAAACAAAACAAACACCGGTGTTAAACAGGTAAGTGTTTTTAAAGTGAATAAAAGAGGTATAAACTATTTCATTTATGTAATTAATAAAAATAAACCTTTTTAATAAGTAATGTATAAACTTTTTAACAATTAAGTTGATTACTATTTTTAATAAAACTTAAGCAATTAATAAAGGTTAAATTTCCTTTTTAAGTATGACTTTAAAATTATCTGCCAAAGTAATGGCGTTGGAAAAGTTGGGAGCTGGAATATTTCCAACAAGTTAATGCAAGTTAAAATAAATGTAATACCTGAAAGCAAAAAAAAGTAACTTAAACACAAAAGCAATCCAATCGGGTGTATCTTTCAATCGGGGACGCTTGTTTTCAAAGTCTGCAGTTTGTGAAATGCCTTCGATTTCGTCTATTTCACAGTCTTTCCTCTTTTCTTGCTGCGGATTACCGTGAAAAAAATTTCTAACATCGTTCGATGTTGCTGATTTCCATTTTAAGTCTTCATTTGGATGCCATCGAGTGTAATGCGGTTTTAGATTTTTTTTAATTACTGTTGTTTCACATAAACAACAAATAACTTTTTCATTAGATGACATGATAAAAAAAAAAAAAAAATATTACACAGAAAATATTATACTTCAATCTATAACACGTGCTAACGCATCAACGATTAACAAAAAAAAAAAAAAAAAAAAAAGAAGAAGAAGCATGTGCACTATGAACTTAAGGAATCGAAAAATGACCAAACGATCGAGTGTGACTAGCGCTTCTTTCCCAAGCTCTCTCCCTACGAAGAGGATCATTCCACTTTGATTGCAGGTGGGAGAGGCAGATCGCAAAGGGAAAACTCTGGAGGAATTTTTCTATTCAATATTCTTTGGTTCTTCAGCGTAGCGCACGTGGTGAACGATCGCAGCGAAAACAAACTCGAGATTTTTTTCACGGTCGCATTTTTTCGTTTTCTTATGATTTTTTTTTTTTTTTTTTTTTCGTTTTTGTAAATTGGTAAATAAATCTGCAAACTTCAAGATCATTCTGCAAGCTTCAAGATAATTCTGCAGCGCTCGCTGCCGTGCTGCACGATTTCTGCTACCGGGCTGAATGCTGGAAATTTTGTAATGGATTGGAGAATCCTGCAGATCTCACTACTAGAGGAGAATCAACGAAAAGTATTATTTCGAGTTCCTTGTGGTGGATGGGCCTGCCTTGGTTGTCTCAACCTGTTCACTTGTGGCCTGGTCCAATTTCCATCCACCAATCTGATAACGATAACGTTGAACAATTAATTTCGAAAGAGCTACGAGCTGTAGCAGTAAATACTGTCTGTTTTACTAATCATTATTCTCTGTTTAAGATCAATGAAGTAAATAAATACAGTAATATTTCTCGACTTTTGTGTGTGACAGATTGGGTAAAAAAGTTTGCCAAGCCTGGCTCTCAAAAATGCCGGGGATCTATATGTGCTTCAGAACTTAAGCAAGCCTTTGATTCTTGGATCAAGACAATTCAACATGAGCATTTTGGGAGTGAAATCCAGCAACTTTTTTCCCAGGGTACAATAAATAAAAAATCACGAATTTACAATTTGAATTTGAACTTAACGAAAATAACTTTTTGTGTTTGAAGGAACGTTTGCAGTTTTCAAGTAATGTTAAGCAGACCAAACACCCCATGCTGCTTCCTAACAATGATAAATTCATTGAATTACTCATTTTTGATGCTCACATAAAAATGGGCCATTTGGGTATAGATGCTACTTTAACCCACCTAAGAGAACAGTTCTGGATTCTTAAATGCAGACATTTCGTAAAAAGAGCCCTAAAAAACTGTTTGATCTGTAAACATTTTTCAGTGAAAGCTGGTAATCAGATGGTAGCTCCTCTACCTCCTGACAGAATTCAGGAACATCCCCCTTTTGATGTTTCTGGTGTACACTTTGCTGGCCCCTTTTTTACTATTGACTGTAAAAAATGTTATTTACTTATTTTTACTTGTGCAGTTACAAGAGCTGTACACTTGGAATTAGTTATTGATATGAGTACAGATTCATTTTTATTAGGTTTGAGATGTTTTATTTCTCGTAGAGGTTTGTGTTCAGTTTTATATTCTGACAATGCTAAAGCCTTTAAAAGGGCAAAAGGTGCATTGAAAAACTGGTGGAGTCAAATTGATAACCCTGAGATAAAAAACTTGTTTGCCTCTAAAGGTATAGAATGGAAATTCATTGTTGAAAGGAGTCCTTGGTGGGGAGGCTTCTAGGAAAGGCAGATACGTACAATTAAAACTTGTTTAAAGAAAATTATTGGTAAATCTTCTCTTTCTCTTAAAGAATTAGTTGAAGCAATGAATAATTCTATCTAGACCTATAACGTAGAGGTGCACAACCTGCGGCCCGGGGCCACATGTGGCCCAGTAGCCATCAATTTGCGGCCCGCAGAAGGACAGACATTTTAGGTCACATTCATCAAAAGCAGAAGAGAAAAAAAAAAAGAGAGAAAAAGAAAAAATATTTGTTACACTCGCAACTGGCATTTCCAAACCTCTTTTTTTTTTTTTTTTTTTTTTTTTTTGGGGGGGGGGGGGGGGGTACAAGGTAGGGAATGAAAATGTTAGTTTTTATATGTATATATATCTGTTTGAGATCTAAATTTTCCATTCTATTTCTCAATAATGTAACCCACAGTATATTTTTATTTTTTATTAGAAAAATCATGAAATAATCTATTAATAAGTAGTTATAGCTTTATCTATCTTAGAAGATTAAAAAGTGAAAAATATAACAATAAATAAGTAAATGCTCCTCCTTCCCCCCTTTTTTAAAAGAAAAAAATCTGTCCCCAGAATGTAATAATGTGTGTTAAAATCAATGATGAAGCAGCATAAATTTATAGTAGTAGTTAATTTCCATTAAAAATAAATAAATACTTTAGATGTGCAGTCAGTCGAATTTATTTGTGTCTGGTGGGTTGGGGACAAAATCTCGCGAGGACAAAATATCGCTGACGTAAATGAATACAAAGCAAAAATGAGTTGGTAATTATTAGTAATGTTGTATAAAATTTCATGACAACACATACCTTAGTCAGAGCACTGACATTCTGACAAACCTACAACAAAAATTTTTATAAAATTTTACTTAAAATAGTTTAAAGACTATATTTATTAACTTTTGTCAATATTAGTCATAATGAATTCAATCGTGCTTATCAATTTTAAAATTTTTAATTCAAGTTTGTGAATAGTGTTCAGCTTTAATGTCAGCAGTGATGTACACGATTTTTAAAATGTATTTTGAATAGTGAAAAGCAAAAGATAAAACAACTTTTGTCTTGCGGTATTATGTCCGGATCCCATGTCTGGTGACATAAATGATGAAGAAAGACCGATTGATGCCTATTTATTTTGTAGAACTGGTAAAAATCGCCCGTGATACTGATGGTGATCATTTATAATCTAGGGGGTTGATCTGGGGTTTATGAGATCTTGCTAGTATCATCCAATATCTCAAAACGGTATTTTCATACTCACTTACCTACACTAAAATTACTTATTTTTGTACCCTCTATCTGCCTTTACATTTGTCCTAGTTCTTTTTGAGACTCCTAATACAAATATTTTTCTCTGTCTTCAAAGCATACTTTTATTTATTTTATTTATCCTTTTTGTACTATATACGATGATACTTTAATTCTTTTGCTTACTATTCAACAACTTTATGATTATAATGCTTTGAGATTCACTTGACTTGCTAATTGAAATATTATTATAAAGGGGTGTATATATATATATATATATATATATATATATAAATAATAGATATCGTAATAAAATTTAATCTTAAAATTTAGCAATTAATAGAACTAAAACAATAACAGCACACTAAAATATAGAACTGAATTTAACATAGAGGAAAGAATTACACAAAAAGTTGCGATATAGATTAAGAACCAATGTGTTACGATAGTAACATGAAAAACTTACACCGACCTGAATGATAATAAAAAAGGACCATTATACTTATGAGAGAGAAAAACATATAAAAAATCACAGAATTAATTGGATGTAAATGCTTAAAGTTAGAAGCATACTTTTCAAGGGGCGCATACTTAATAAAGCTGTGAAAACTGCAACGATTTCGTAAAACGATATTGCTATTCATAGCAATTTATATCATTTCACGCCCCAATCGATGCAGTAAGAACAATAAAGAATGAAAAATATGTGAAATATTAAATAAAAAGAAAGATTAAATAAAGATTAATTAAAAACTTAATTGAATCCAAAGTGATATCATGAAAAAAGCTGAGTAACCACATGCATAACATTTAACACCAACTGGAGAAAGATCGATGCAGTAAGAACAATAAATATGTGAAATATTAAATTAAAACAAAGATTAAATAAAGATTAATTAAAAACTTAATTGAAACCAAAGTGATATCATGAAAAAAGCTGAGTAACCACATGTATAACATTTAACACCAACTGGAGAAAAGAATGTTGCCAAAACCTAAATTGAAGTAAAATAAAAGCTCGACAGTTATCGATTAATCGAATATACTTCAGAGCATTTTCATTAAAGATAAAATACACAGAGTAAATATTAAATGATAATGTTAAAATAGATTTTAAAGTTAATTAAAATTAAAACTAGTAGAGTTAAATTAAATCGTACCAAAAACATTAATAATTAAATCGTTTAAGTGAAGGACTGAAGAAGGAAGGCATAAGACATCAGAGTGCCAGCGCCATCTTTCGGTTAGCTATAAAAACATTAAGTCAGTTAAATAATTTCAGGAGAATAATTTCAGGAGAAACTTAGCTGCTTCATTAAAAATAATTTACTTAGCTGCCAAGTTTGTAGCTTTAAAAATAGAGAGATTTCTACTTTAAAAGGGAAAAAAAAAAATCTACTCCAAAGAAAGCAAATACGAAAATTTTTTAAAAATACACATTTCAGTCAAATCAAATTTTGATACACACATTTGTCAAATACTTCTTTAAAGATTCTAGAATCTAATAAAGATTTTGCGGCAGATGGAGAATGATTAGAAATTATAATATAAAGCTTTCTATAAGCTGTGTGATCACGGATCATTAGAGGGAGGGAAAGGGGAGGGGGAGGGTCCAAAAAATTATATGAGTGAGATATATTAAACAATTCTACTTCTTTATAGGTTGTAGAATATAATAAAGAAAGTTTAAAATAAACACTGACACAAGGCTTCGATCGCCTATCGTCGTTTTATTTTTAGAATTTTTTAATGATCATAAAAAGTGGCGACTTTAGTGGCGATTGATGCATAATTTTTAATCGCCATCTTTTTTTATTAGTCGCCATGTGGCCGGTGGCGGCCGTTAATTTTGCCCTTTAGACGCTATCCTAGAAACATATGGATGATGGGTAGAATTTTAAATGTATATCCTGGAATAGCGTTTCATCAAACCCCCTAAAGGTAACATTAAACACTCAGTTCAGCTTGTATATAATTTAGAAATTAACCCTTAATAGAAAATTGAATAAGTAAAAATTGTTAACTTATGTACAATATGGATTAATATTTATGTATATATTGCTATTTTATTACTGAAAACTTTATTTAGATTCTTTGAAAAATATTTGTAAATTTCTATTAGCGTTATATAGTCTAATAACATTAGATTTTTCTTATTTTTAACTGATAATTATTTAGATGTTCAAATTATTTTTCAATATGTGGATTTAATAATCGATTATGATTGTAAGATTTTTTTAAATTGATGGTGAACTCATGCGAGTTCGGTGGGGAGTGTTATGGAATTCTCTCCACAAGGGGTCGCCATGTGTCAAGACAGATGCGGTACATGTACTGCTTTGCTTTGCTGTCAGTGTGTGGCAGGCATCTGAAATGGAAGGATCAATATGGGAGACCCTAAATATATTAATATTGTAATATATGTAAATAATTGTAAATTTAACATGTAAATAAGTTAGTAAATCTTAGTTAAGAAAGATGAAATTCTTATTTGCACCTCACATCTTCTACCACTGAACAATCGATTAAAATGGTGTTTGTTTAGAAAGTTTTTTATTTATTACTTTTCAATAGCAATCCTTCGATTTTTATTCGATTTTACTTTTTTTAGCTGCTAGATGTTATAACAATCCTAAATACAAATTTTCAACACTCTGTAGTCACTTGTTCCCGATTTAGATATAGATAAAATACCTATTTTATTTCATACGAGGAAGTAAAAAAGATAAAGTTCTCTGTCAATTAGTTACAATTTTTAAAAAGCATATTAATCATACCTGTTTAAGTTTAATGCAGGACTGTGGAGTCAGAAGGAAAATTGATCAACTCCAATTCCTTCATGCATATACACACGTTACAGCTTATTTTGTTAAAACAAATGAAAAGAATTATTGAATAAATAATAAACATCATTCTTAATGACAAATTGTTTATATTTCCTAGATACAAAGTTAAGAAAAGGGACCAAAGTTATCAAAATGAATTTGTGTTGTTTTAAACTAATTCCTCCAAAATGTTGAATAAGGAAAGAAAAGAAATGAACATACATTCTTAGGCATGATACAACCTTACAGAAAAAAAAAGGCTGAACTTTTCACGACCCTCCCCCCTCTTCTCAAAAGTGGTATCAGGCAACTGACACAATATAAATTTTTCAATAATAAAAATAATGTTAAATCTGAATTGTGTACATGTACACACAATAAACAAAATCGGAACAATAAATCTTATATTGAATATCATATTAATTATAACTGAAATAGTTGCAAGTGCCTTAAAAAACAAACTTATTACATATACAGTGGAAACTGTCTAAAGTGACCACCCTAGGGACCGGCTAAAATGGTCACTATATGCAGGTGGTCACTTTATAAAGTCTCTTTAAAATTGGAAGATGGTCATTTTAGTCAGGAAAATGGTCACTTTACTCAGGTGGTCACTTTACCAAGGTGGTCACTTTTACAGGTTCCACTGTACTTGAAAATAAGTTTATTCTATACGAGGGTAAGTACTTAAGTTTTTAGAATCTGGCAACGAAAACACAGCTACTTTCAGCGCAGACGATTTTTGTCAAAATTCAAATATTTATGTGATCGTCTGCATTTATAGAACATCAAAAGCTGTGAAATTCTATTTACTGAGATCTTCCAAAAATCATAAGTACTAAGTAATTATGGAGTTATGTCGAAGTGATTTCAGAGCCATGATTTTTTATGACTTTCGACAAGGTTTGACACAGAAACAGTGTTGCGATAGAATGAAATCAACGTTTGGTAGTGAAGCACCATCCAAGGCAACGATTTACAACTGGTTTAAAGAATTCTCCCGCGGTCGTAAGAATCTCAGTGACGATGTTCGAGAGGGTCGACCAAAAAGTGCTGTGACTCCCGAAAACATTGATGCAGTGAGAAAGCTAATTGCTACTGATCGTCACGTGACATATGATGAAATAGAAACGTCTTTGAACATTTCGAGGACCCGCGTACATTCAATTTTACATGACCATTTAAAGGTGAAAAAGGTGTGTTCCCGGTGGATCCCCCACACGCAAGCTACCACAAAGCTTCACTCACTATGGATTATCTGAAGTGCGAAAAAATTGAGTTGATGACGCATTGTCCGTATTCACCGGACTTAGCACCAAATGACTTCTTTTTGTTTCCGTTAATAAAAAATAAAATGCGTGGTCAACGTTTTAACAATGTTTTAACAACGTTTTAACCCCAGTGTGGGGGGGGGGGGAGGAACCAATGCCCCCATATTCACAAATTTTTTTTCCTAGTTTACTACTACTATTATCAATAATTCATATTAATTTTACAATCACAAGTTTAAAATAACTCTCATTATGCCCATTTATATGGAATTTTGTCCTATGCTGCCATGTTAAAAATTTGCATAAAATGCGATCACAGCGCCACCTGTTGAGCTATTGATCCCCACATCTAATCAGCACCAGTTCATGTCAGGGTGCAACTAAATACCAAGTTTGGTTAAATTTCATTCATTGGTTCGTGAGATACAGCGTCCACAAAAAAAATGATACAGACAGACATTTTCTAAAAACTATTAATTCGTGTTCTCCACATCCCAAAACATGTAAATCCATCAAAAAGTGGAGTTCGAAAATTTTCGCGAATCCAATACTTTCTCTATATTACATATAGAAGAAAGTAAAAAGTTACCGGATTCAGTAAGCATATTTTTATCACAAGTTTGCATTTATCTAATGTTATTAATCTGTTAGATATGTAAAAGCATTGTAGTTATAGAATATTAATTACATATAGCTAGGTAAAGAGTTGGCATTAGCAATTATCTTTCATATTGTATAAGTACTATTTTGTTCATGATTTTGCTTGTACTGACTCTAGTAAAATACTTGTAGGAGACTCTAAACATTGAAATTAATGCAACTTTCTAAAATTTTCTGGTTCCTGTCTAACCAGATGGAGGGACATTAAGGGCCGAATTCTGGTCAAACGCCGCAACTTTACGATAACCAGCTCACAAAGTGGGAGGGATTGCGAGAGAAAAGGGGAAAGCACTGATGTTAGTGATTCAAGCCAAACGGAGTTGATTTCCACAACTGCTGACGTCAGTAAAGTAAGAAAAGGAAAATTCGAAGAAAATATTCGAATTTCATTCAGATATTGTTCGTTTTTAACCAATCAGAATCCGTATACAGTTTTAAAGGGACGACCATATGGGTTGCTACTATTTGTTTTTATCGTAACTTATTTTGGTTTCTTTCATTAACGATGTGTACATCAGATAAGCATGAAAGCCTTAACTAATACCCCCAAAAATTATAATAGGAAGAACAATTAAATGATAATAATAGCAATAGGTTTTATTATTTTCTTTATATAAAAAGGGGAAAAAATAGAAAAAAGAATAATCATTAAATAACCATCTGTGCGTGTGATTTCTATAAACTTTCATTTTATTACTTTACGTAAAAAAAGTGTGTGGGGGGGGATATAAAAAAGCATAATAAACATTAAATAACCATTTGTATGTACGATTTCTATAATTTTATGGCATAATATGATGATATGGTATATTTATAACACAAGTTAATACTATAAACTTATTATATTTTCAGATGAAATGCTGTTATTTTATTGTATTTTTATAAATTAAAAATAGACCTCCTCCCCCCCCCCCCCCAATCTTTTCCAAATTACATAAATATCTAATGCTTGGTTTTCAATTAAAACAAAATTTATTTTCAATAAAATAAAATTATATTCACCATATTGTAAAATGATTTATAATTTTCCAATTTGTGAGTATGTCCTTTTATTATGTTCTACGACCAAAAAAATAATAATAAAATAAAATAAATAAAATAAATAAATAAAATAAACAAATTTGTAAGCAGAAAAATAGTATTTATAAAATTTGTGTACTTTTCATTTTATTAATTATTATTTGTAGTAAAAGCATTAAGATTTAATATGTTCTTGTGTTGATTTTTTTTTTTTTTTTTTTTTTTTTTTTTTTTAATTAAATGAATATTTTTTGCAGAGCATTAATCTGAAAAAAAAAAAAAAAGATTTTGAATATAAAATATTATCAAAGCTGTATTGTAAAATGTTTTCAGTATTTATTATGTTTTATTATGTTTACAGTTTGCAAAGTAATTTTCAAGATAAGACAAACTTTATTAACATCAATTCATTATTTTAAAAATTCTGATTTGTTTTATCATTACTCCAAAATTTTATGGGTAATTCATATTCTGATATTATTAATAAAAACCAATAAGAGAAAGATTTTTTTAATTATTTTTTTCTATATTATTTTTAACTGTTACCAAGACATAAGTAAAAAAAAAAAAAAAAAAAATTGTTTGATTGGGATTAATTTATAAAAGTATATTAATAATTTTATTATTTTATAAAGTTAATTATAGTTTTTCGAATGCAGGCATTTAAAATTATAAATATATAAATGCGAAAACATTAAAAAAATAAGAAAGAGATAAGAAAGAAAGAAAGAAAGAAATTTTTTTTTGCTTGCTACCTTAGAATAAAATAAAATAAGAAATAATAATAATAATAAATAATAATTTAATTTAAATCAATTCTTAGTATAAAGTAAAATTGTTCACGCACAAAGAAGAAAATGAAAAAGACATAAAAAGTTTTATGACTAAGTTTCAAGAAAAATCAAAATAGGTATGATTAAATTTCTTAGCTTAACTTATGCTTGAAATATTCATCTATATGGAGATGATTATATAAATATTCAGTGAACTGTCGGGGGAACAAAACTAAATTAATACGAAATTAATTAATTAATAAAATAAATAAATAAATAAAAGATAATTTTAAATAATAGATGTAGATTTGAAGTAAACACCTATTTCTTTAGTTAGTAATAAGAGACATTACTGTGAAATACATGAATATAATACTTTGAAATTTGTCTTATCATGAAAAATATGTTGTGCAAACACTAATAACAATAAAACATAAGATACAAAAAATACTGAAAATATTTCACATACCTGTATTTTAACTACGTTTCATGAACTATCTTTTGAACTGAAAAGGTTATTTTTAGCTTTACGTGTATCCTTTTTTTCTTTCTTTTTTAATCAGAAGAAATATATATTTTAATAATAGTATTAATTATCTTCAATCAATACTACTTATAGAAATCTCAGAGAGTACACAATTTACCAAGCGCTTTGCACGTTTGTAATGGCCGCCATTGCTCTTACAAGAGTGTTACGATAGCTTTCTACTGGCCGCAAATTGAGCCACGTGACAATCGCATCTGCGAGAGAAGAATGTTGCGATTGTTTGACCTGACTAGGAAGATTCGTTTTCGTCCGCGACTTTGCGGTAAAAACGCAGGTGCGAGCCGTAAGTGTTTGGCTGGAATCTGGGCCTTAGACGCATAAACTTTCTTTTATCAACAATTACAGTTTGTTCGACATTGCCATCTGTACATCTTAATTGCATTTTGCTCACCTTCTCAATGTCCGAGCCCCAACTTTTAAAGAAAACTTGTAATACTGGAATTAAAACTGCGTATTTAAGTAATTTAAAAAGTACAGGTATTTTCTCTGACAGTTCAATAAAAGACTTTCCGAATAAAACCTGTGATTCTTTCAGATCTAATTTCTTCTTCTATAGTGCTAGCGATCTATTTATAAAAACACTGGTATTCAAACAAAAATGTGTCAAGATCATCAAATTTTGAAATCGATACAAAATCTAGTATATATTCAAAGATGCAATAACAAAAATTGCATGAGTAGTGAGTGATATTGAACAATTCAACCTCTAAATAGGTTCTGCAATTTAATGAAGAAAATTTAAACAGAATATTGACTGTTATGCTGCACATAGAGAAAGAATGGAAATCTCAACACTTCTGCAGGGAGTTTCATTACCGATCAGTAGCAAATATGATAAAGGAAAGGTAGGGGGGGGGGGGGCAAAAAATTATATGAATGGAAGAAATTGAACAATTCTATTTCTTTATAGGTTTCAGAATCTAATAAAGTAAGTAATGAACATTGACATTTATGCTCTGGATGGAAAAAGATTGGAAATCACAATGCTTCTATGGAGCATTTGATTGCCGATCGTTAATGGAGGGTGGAGGGGGGGGGGGGGGAAAGCAAATATATGAGTGAGAGATAGTAAACATTTTTACTTTTTTATAGGTTTTGGAGTCTAAGTAAATAAGTTTAAAAAGAACATTGAGATTTATGTGGCAGATAGAGAAAGATCTGAAATCGCAAGAATTCCACGAGCCGTTTGATTGCCGATCGTTATTGGGGGGAAGGGGGGGGGGGGTTACAAAAAATTACATGAGTGAGAGATATTGAACAATTTTACTTCTTTATAGGTTCTAGAATCTAATAAAGCATATTTCAAATGAATATTGACATTTATGCTGTGGATGGAGAAAGTTTAAAAATTGCAACGCTTTTGTGGAACATTCAATCACCGATTGTCAGCGGGGCGGGGGGAAACAAATATAAGTGAGATATTCAGCTATTCTACTTTATAAGTTCTAGAATCTAATTAAGTACGTTTTAAAAAATAACATTGACATTTATGTTGCTGATGGGGGGGGGGGGGGGAGAGAATGGAAATCTCCAGGATTACGCGATCTGTTTGATAGCCGATCGTTAGCTGGGAGTAAGGGAGGGGGGGGGGGTTCACAAAAATATTACATGAGTGAGAAATATATAACAGTTCTACCTCTTTATAGGTTCTAGAATTTAATAAAGCGTGTTTAAAATGAATATTGGCATTTATTTTGTGGATGGAAAAAGATTGAAAATCGATATTTTTCCTCCCAAAATCGGGAGATTTGGAATTGCTGCATAATGATGATTTGGAAATAATCTGCAGACTAAAAAAAATCTGCGACGTACGTCGCGCATCTCGCATTTTCGATTTTCTGCTATGGGGACCCTCGTAGAAGCATTGTTTGCTAGGGCAATTGATTAGCAAAATAATGTAGTCCAAGTTCATTAGGAAAATGCAGTTGAAGTGCTATTTCTTTTTCATTTTCTCCAAGTTTGAATTTGGCTACATAGAAATTGCCAACAATATGTTGCACAAATTCAGGCTGACCCCCCCCCCCCCTACACATGTCCAAAAAGTTTTAATGTGGATTTGCATCGATCCCAAGAATTATAATTTTCAAGCTTAAAAGGCTGAAAAGTAACATGTCTGATTCTAAACGGGAGGTGCAGCTTTCCTTACATATGTATGTGTGGAAAAAAATAATTTACCAACAAATTCCTCAAAGTAATATTCAGATATTTTAGAACATATTGTTAAGTTTATAAAAATATAAAATCGAGATATAAAGTTAAAATTAATAATTAATTAGCAGAGAGCATTTTTAAGCAGTGAAGAAAATTTTAGTTTTTGCACTTTTTTTTTTTTTTAAATATAGTTTGAGAAATTTTAATGCATTTAATATTACATTTCAATGCATATAAATGCAAAGTTTCATACCTTTAAGGCAATAATTTACAAAAGAGATATATACTGTCTCTCATCCCCTTCATTAAAAATAATTTAAAATTGCATTGTGTAATTGATATTAAATTCAGTTCAACTAGTCATGCAATACCTCAAATTTTTAATCATACAACATTAAAACATGCTATTGATTATAACCCAAAATGTAAGAACATGTGAACATGATGCAATAAATATTGTACTAATTTCATTTATAGCGAGTAAAATACTTATGGCACCTTTGAATTATCAGTTAGTATGTATTTAGTAAAGTTTTTTTTTTTTTTTAAATAAGACTTATGCAATAAGTTGTTCGACTTAGAATATTATGAATTCCTGTATTCAAATTATTATTTTTTTGTAAAGATAATATAAATTTTTTGCACTTAAAATAGAAATCATTAGCATTCATACTAAACAAATACACTTCTAAGAATTATTTTTAACCATGGGGGACATATATAAGCTTAAGAACCCCCCTTTTTTTTATATATTTTTTTTATTTCTCTAAATATGACTACTTTATTATTAAATATACCAACAAGTATAAAATTTGAGCTTTTTGATGGACAGTTTAAACTGTCAAAAACATGTCAACCCTAGGTGCTACCATCGAAATTAGTACCAAGGCTTTGGAATGCAATAAAAAAAAAACCTTGATATTGTTTTCGAAGGGTGTACTTATTTCAGAAAATAGGGGATTGGAAGGAATCTGAAAGGAAATACTTCAGTGTACACATGCCAGTGTGAAAAATGGCAGCACTGGGAAACGAATCTTGTAAATTTCATCAGCAGGTAAGGGGTTAATGCATTTAGTAAAATAAAATTATTTTTATAAATTTAAATAAAACTATTTGTTTTGTTCCACTTTAAACTACATAACAAAAGCTAAAATTTGAGTCGGATATTTTTTAGTGACTCCACACTCATTTCATTGAAAAATCTGCCTGACTCCAATTGTGTGGTGTGTGCACATCAACCATGAGTACAGTTCAATTTCCCTTTTTAAATTAAACTGATTGCTAAATAAGTCACAGCAAATAAAACCCCTGCAATTATTATTTAATTGAAGTGTATAATATATTGTAAAAATTTAATTAATTATTTGTTCAGTAATATAATTAGTATATCTTAAAGGGCAAAATTAACGGTGGCCACCGGCCACGTGGCGACTAAATAAAAAGAGATGGCGATTAAAAATTATGCATCGATCGCCACTAAAGTCGCCACTTTTTGTGATCATTAAAAGATTCTAAAAATCGAGCGACGATAGAGAATCTAAGCTTTGTGATTTTCAATCTTTTTCCATCCATGGCATAAATGTCAATGTTCATTTTAAACTTGCTTTATTATATACTACAACCTATAAAGAAGTAGAATTGTTTAATATATCTTACTCATATAATTTTTTGGACTCCCCCCCCCCCCCTAACGATCTGTGATCACACAGCTTATAGAAAGCTTTATACTTTCTAACCATTTTCCATTTGCTGTAAAAATATAAATATCTATTTTAAACTTACTTTATTAGATTCTAGAATCTGTAAAGAAGTAGAATTGTTTAATATCTCTTACTCATAATTCTTGTAATCCCCCCCCCCCCAAGCTACAAATTTGGCAGCTAAGTAAATTATTTTTAATGAAGCAGCTAAGTTTCCATATCTATATTTTTTAAGAGGAAATATTTTAACTCTATTGAAATAAAATCAATTAAAAAAGTGTGTCTTTAGAAATAAGAAAAAAGTAATAAAACTGCTAACTGTATTTACACATGACCATGTAAAAGGTTGTGATGATGATGAATCATTCATTTACTTAGAAAATAGCAATGTGAACTGTGAATGATAACAGCTTATTTCACTTAAATAAATTGAAAAAAAAAAATACTACTAAATTATCTGAAATATAAAAACTTTTGCTTTTATTATTACAGCCCTAAGCAGATATCAATTTAGGATGTGCAATTTAGGATTTTTAAAAAGAACATAATTACAATTTCAGTGTCTCTGTGTTAATTTTATTATATGTATTTCTTATTTTCATATTTTTCTTGTGGTAATTATACCACAAAATGGTGACAATGCTTTTTGCAGTCTGAAAGAAATAGTCTTATCATGTGAAAAGTGGCCACTAACTTAGAAAAGTGGCTACTAATGAAACTGACAGTACCGGCCGCGGCCACTGGCCACTAATGAATTTTCCCAGTTTTGCCCTTTAGATATCTTTAATGGCAATTTGTTTTTCTAGGAATTCAAAGAAATTGTTTTTGACAGGAAAACTTATCAGAAGAAAAAAACATAATTTAATCTTTTATTCTATTATAATATTAATTTTTATAGACACCATTAGCACTTAATTTTATGCCATCTTCATTGAGTTTAGCCCAGTGGCACTTCTGCTCTACAATCAGCCTTAAAATATTGAACTTAAATCAAATTTTACATAATAAATGCATGCAAAAACTTAATTTTATAAAAGGAAATAATTACATGCATAAAATACTTATTAATTGAAATAAGTCATAGTCTAAAGAGAAAATTGAATTCTTACTCTCTGCGCTTTTTTTCGGTAACTTCTTTTGAATGTAGATTGCAACCATCAAAAACCATTATTGGTTTCACGCCAAGGTCTAACATCATATTCAATAATTTTGCACAATAGAAAACATATCTATGAATACAAAATCAAAAATTTTTAAAGTTTCAGATGAAACTTTAGTTAATGGGAAAAAAATTAATAAGATAATACAATAATTATCAATATCAGATTTTAGTTCTAGACTTCCAAGATACCACAGTTATGAACATAGTAAAATAAACATAATACGTATATATATTATTTATTGCAACTACTTATTGGAATCAAATAGCTATATAGTAATAAGGATTAAAGTTATTAAATTTTAAATTAAATAAAAACGTATAGCAATTAAATTTATGTTTATCATTAAAATCCCAACTATAAGTCCCCCATATCTCAAATGCAAATCATAAAAAAATTAGGAGGTTTTACAATTGAAACTCACAAATTTCTTTTTAAAAATTGCATGATGGCGCAATCTATAATCAGAGAATGAAATTATTACAATATGCACGTAACAAATTAGTAATCAATTAAAAATATATATATTCAAGAAAGTTTTATTTTGATAATAACATTTTCTGCGATTAAGATAGGTGCTGCCATCTATTGAAAAATAAATCACCCATTTTCATTCAATATAGAACTATAATCTCTTTAAAGTTTTCATTCCTACTTTATTGCTATTATGTTAAAATAAGAAAGAGGGAAAGGGGTAATTTTTGCAATAAAAAATTATTATAAACAATAAATTTACTTGAAATCATTAATACACATACAAGACTTTGAAAATTAATTTTTTATTCAAAATTAAATAAATGTCGAAGGGGGAAAGGCATTTTATCGAAGAGGGGGAGGGGTAAAATCATGACTGTGCAGTTGTTGTATTCTTATTAATAGTAATAAAATTATAAATTTATTATTTATTGTACTTATTTTATTGTTACAGAGAGAAGGCTGGACGGTGATGTCACACTGTCACTAAGCACAGTAGAAGTGGGGATTAGAGTTCTGCATGGGCCGAAAATTTTCGGCCCGGGTCCGGCCTGTTTATTTTTTACCAGTGTACGAAAATATGTAATATAACAAAAAAAAAAAAAAAAAAAAAAAAAAAAAAAGCATGCCTTTTTATGAAAAAGGTACCAACCATACCAACTCACCTAAAAAAATAAAAGTTGGTTGCATGACCGACTCAGATTTTCTTTAAATTTTGTACGCAGATTGATGATAGAGGCATGAAAAAGTCCAAATTTTTAACTACTTGCTCCACTTATTTATAGATATACAGGTCCTCAAAGTTTGTCCGTTCCCTCAAAATACCAAAAAATTGATGTTATTTAATTATTTTTTTCTTAAAAATTGTATTCATTCAATATGAAAGTGTTAGGTATCTATGGAAACTAGTTATTCCAGGCATTCAGAAAAAAAATACTACAATGTTTATAATGAAAATCATTAAGTTACAGTACTCTTAGAAGTTGCAACCACAAAAATTTGATTTTCCCAAAATTGAGACATCAAATAAATTTAATAAGTTACCTTATTTTTGCATCATTATTTGTGAGCTGCTATTGGTCTGGGGCCCCAAACCTTCATCAGACGTTGCTCGAGTGGTAAGTGGTTTATTTTCTTGATCTTTCTCTTCACCTCTAATTAGGCGGCGCCATTGGGTGTCTATTCCGATTCTCGATTCATGGTCATTAATCGAATTAGGCTCATTAATAATTTCGACGGTTTCACGGTAGTAAGCATAGGTGGAGTTTTCATAATTAGCTAATTTTTTAACGTCATCGAACTGGATGTTTATTCCGTTTTCGCGGTAGCTTTTTGATAGTGCAGTAGTATTTCTGTCGTATTTTGAATCGTTTTGGTGCTCTTTAATCCGTGTACTTATTTTCCTTTTTGTTACTCCCACATAACAACCCGTTTCTCCATTGTTGTGTTTAAGGGGGATTTTATAAATACTGGCAGTTTCCAATGGGGATATATTGTCCTTATCGTTCCTTATACTAATTTGAAAAATGTTCTGATCCGGTTTAATTGGAATATTGACATTTAATTTCTTGGCAGCATTTTTAATTTTATTAGATGTTCCTTGATTATATGGAATTGAATGGGTAAATTTCTTCGGTGCATTCTGACGACTGGGTATATGATTTAATTGTTTATTCGTTTTTTATATAACTTTTCCACGATGTTCTTTGGATAGCCGGCTTCAGTGGTTAGCGTTTTTATATAGTTTAATTCTTTTTTCAAATCGGACTTATCCGTACAAATCAAAATTGTGCAGTTTATATAACTTCTAATTGCATTTACTTTATATTGGTATATGGTTTTACTACGGTTATTGATTATTTCGCTGCTAGCCGTTGGTTTTCTATAAACTGTGGTTCTTAAACTGCTATTTTTACGTCTAAATAGTTAATCTGGTTCTTAATCTCGCATTCACAGGTAAATTTAATGAGACATCAATTCCAAAAAAAGGAAAATAAAACCAAAGGTTTACTCACTTTCTGGTAGAGTACAGGTGTTCACCATAAATTACTACACAATAAAACACTTGGGTTTCTCTCTCCTTCTTGGAAATATTTAAGCTTAAAGACAAACCATAGGGCAAAAACATGCAATTTCAGCCATCTTGGCAGCCATTTTTCTCATAAAGGGGGAACACTAGAAACTTTTTTATTTTTTTTAAATAAGTTACTGATGTGTTAGCTATTCACGGGAAAAGAGTTTACTTTTGGTTATTATTTGCATAAAGAGATATCTTGCGGATAGTATATGCATGTTTTTCTCTAATACCATATGCTTGTGCTTCCCCTCTCACAGACTTAACATTAATAAAAAAAGATGTAAAAAAAAAAAAAAAAAAATCTTATTGAATATTATATAAATATTGTTTAATACATGTATCAGACTTTTACCCTCTGAACGTTTCTTAGTTACTTTTAGAAATAGTGTTATTAGGTGAATGAAGCAACATTCTGATTTTATTATATTCTGGTATTAAAACAAAACTAATGCAGGGCTCACGTTGGTGCACTATAGCGCACCATTGACCCCAATTTTAATGGAAGGGACGCAGAATATTTGAAATTGCGGGTCCCGAGGACCCGATTTTTTTCCCCCCAAAAAATATCCTTTATTCTAAAACAGTAAATTTTCTTTTATTTAATTTCATGTTATTTCAAAGCTATTTATTTTCCTGGGCTATTTAGCTCTAAATTTAGAAGAATGGGAGAAATAGTCTTGTTTCCTACTTCAAAAGCAAAGGAATCGCCCAGCATATATAGTTGCATCTGCTCCAGTTGTTAAACGATGACGTCACTTTTCTCCCTTTCCTTGCACGTTATGTCTGACTCTGATGGAGAACGTGCGAACTGACCAAACAAAATACGGCATCGGCATAAAGTAGAATAGATTAAAGTTGCAATTTTTTTGGGGTGGGGTGGGGGGGGATTTGTTTGTTTGTTTATTTAGTTAGCAGAATCAATTTCCTCAGAATATGCAATATTAGCAAATGTTATTTCTGAAAAAGAAAAGTAAATAAATGCTCATTTGAATAAATTTCAAAATACAGTTAGCACCGATTATCTGGAATTCCACAGGACCAAGCCTTTTATTATGTATTTTGAAACTCGGAAAATTAAGTAAATTTATTTTTCTCTGGAAATGGTCAAAGGTGTTTTATGGTCTGGAAAATTTCCGGAACCCCGTGGTTTTGCAACCAACCACATAAAAGAATTAATTCTACGATTTTATTCGGTGGTCCATTTCAGAGTTTTTTAATTTCTTGTTAAGACAGTTTTGCTTTCTAAAAGTAAACAAAAATAAAAACTTTTCTTTTAGCGTTTTGCTCTTATGATCCAGTCACCAATACATTTAGCGGCACCGATAACATGGCAGCTGTGAGCCATGGTGCTGACGGGATGGCGGCAAAGGCACGCCACGCTCTGGCCCAGGCCAGTTTGGTTTCTGAAACGAAATCTGCCTGAAAGGGGGGGGGGTGTGTGAAGTGTCCCCCTTTTTTTAAAACTTGACGCATATTTTTCACAGTGATGGGGTTTTGGGACCCCACTTTTCAAAAGGTCAGCGCAAGCCCTGCTAATGTGTACTCTATTTTTGTGATATCTTAAAGAAAGATGTAGGAAACCTTTTAATTTTTAAAAATTCAAGTTAGTATTTAGTGAAGAAATAGAATATTTACAAAACAGAAACACCTCATTTTATGTAATCTCAAAGAAGTATACACGCTTTTTAAACAGGAATATCCCAATCACAAGATTGGATTATCTAAATTTGCTGATTTGCGACCAAAGTGGTGTGTGTTAACTGGTAGTACAGGAACTCATTCAGTCTACAGTGCGTTGCATGAATATAAACGCACCTTTTCCAATAACCAGAAGTATAATTTTTTTAATTTTAAAGAAAGGAATGTGACTTACAGTTACTTCATATGACTAACAACTGAAAAGCAGCTTTTAGAACGTATGTTTAGGCTCATGCAGGCTTATAAGTGAGTGTTTAAGCATTTTCTTATTTTTCACTGCTTTTCGTTTGTTGCGCGAAATTAAATGCACTCTGTATTTTGCGTTTAAAATTTAACAGATCCACAGGAATTAAATTAAAACACAGATAGTCGTGTTGCTAAAGTTTTCTAAAAACAGTTTTAATGCTTGAGTGCAAAATTTACGGAGTTCATTCAGGATTGTAAGGGGGAAAACTAAGACAGTAGACGAGAGGATAAAAATCGACTTTATGCGTGGTAAAGACTTTAGCAATTGTGATACTGGACGCCGAATTGAAAGAAGTGAGAGTGTTGTGCGAAATTATATAAAAAAAAGGAGCAAATTATGGGAAAAAGCGTATAAGAAGCGAATAGAAAAGACCATCAGTTAAGACAAACGTCGAATATACAACTCTGCAAAGTATAAGAATATTTTCTGTGCGAAGATAAAGGCTCAATACAAGCTGGGTGTTCATCGGACAACCATATGGAGAACTATCAAAGCTGCAACATTCATTAAATTTAAGAAAATGAAGGCAAAACCACCCCTCACTCAAAAGCACAAAGATATGCTGTTGGAATGGGCAAGAAAATGGATTCCAGCGACAAAATTGAGAAAAAGTCATCTTCTCAGATGAAAAAAAGTTTAATCTCGATGGCCCGGACGGATTTCATAGCTACTGGCACGATTTGAGAACCAAAGAAATTTATTGTTCAAAACGTCAATCTGGAGGTGGGTCTGTCATGGTATTGCATCCATAAGTTTTAAAGGGACTTTCAAATTAGAGTTCGTGGAGAACATTATGAACTCTGTAGATTATGTCCAGATGCTTCACAAGAAACCTCCGCCGTGAACCAGTCAAGAAAGCTGGAAGAAATTACATTTTTCAGCTAGATTGTGCATCTGCACATACAACACATATCGTGAAAAAATGGTTCCGTGACAATAAAGTTAAAGTTATGGATTGGCCCTTAAAAAGCCATGATTTAAACATAATGGAGAACGTATGGGGTATTCTGGTTCGCCGTGTTTACGTAAATGGAAGGCAGTTTAACACGAAAGATGAACTAAAATCGGCCATTCTATTAGCTTGGAAGACAAACAGCTTGGATGACCTCATGTCACTATATCAGTCAATGCCAAGGCGTTTACTGGCTGTTCTAGAAGCCCATAGTGGCTTTGCAAAGTATTAGATACAGTATTTGTTACTCAGTTATTTATTTTTTACATGTGCGTTTAAATTCATGCAACATGTATTTTTGCCATAAATTCAATAAAATTATTTTCTAAAAATTCATATTGGTCTTTCATTGTTTTGACCCGTATTTTCATTTCTTGAATCATACACATACAGTTTACAACAAGTGTCACACATTCATATTTTTTTATTACTCTTCTGTACCATTCTAATTCTTAAAGCTAAGGTGCGTTTATATTCATGCAACGCACTGTATTTCTGTATGATTCACCAAAATGACAGACTAATGATGGCATCTCTAAAACAATCTATTAGACCATCTATCAGTGATTTTTTTTTTTTTTTTTGTCTCATTATGTGTGTGACATTAACAATGAAGCATGTATGTTAGGATTTTGTTCACAGTGTCCACTACAAACTTTATTTGAAGAATTTTTAGATATGTTAATGGATGATTATGATGAAGAATCTGAAGTGACATTTCGATGGTGGATAACTACAGTCCATTCAACACTCATTAAATTACTTTGTACGCACCTGATTTTAAATCGGAACTTTTATTGAAAATGAAGTCCTTGGCAAAACACCATTACATTGCAAAATCTCAATCAGAGTATTTAAAAACAAGAAAAGCAGAACTAAAACCAAATGAGTGCATTTTATTACTTGATTTTTCAGAAAATTTTACTTTTATTGTACAGGATGCAATACAGGGATATCACTGGGAAAACATGCAAGCTACACTCCACCCTTTTTTTAGCATATGTTCGGCCAAATGATAACCTAAAAGTTTTTCTATGCGTATTATCAGTGACTGTTTGACACATGATACGGTGGCAATGGCAATAGTTTCTTTTCAAAGGCCTGTAATTCCATATTTAACATCACAATATCCAGACATATAGAAAATAATTTATTTCAGTGGTGGTAGCTCAGCGCAGTACAAAAACAAGAGAACTTTTTAAATTTATGCCAACATAAAGATGATTTCAAACTAAATGCTGAGTGACATTTTTTTGCCACCTCCCATGGCAAAAGCCCCTGTGATGCCACTGGAGGCACAGTTAAAAGGTCTGCTTACAGAACCAGGTTGCAACATCCTTACAAGGATCAGATAATTTCTCCACATGATCTGTTTCATTATTGCAGAGGTAATTTTAAAAATATTAAGTTTTTCTTAGCATCTGAAGAATATGTAGCAGAAACAAGAGCATTGCTTTCTGAAAGACTAACTTTTGCTGTAAGAATTGAGGGTGTCAGGGATTATAATAAATTTATTTCTATTAGTAAATCTATGCTTTTAGTTTCCACTGTATCTACAAACATATTGAATCAGATTGAAGTATCTGCAGTAGGTAAGCAACATGTCAAAAATTTAGTCTTAATAACATTTCTAAAGGTTTTTATGTTGCTTGCATGTATGATAAGAAATGGTGGTTAGGAGTTGTCTTAGAAAACTATTTTGAAAAAGGTGATGTTCAAATACAATTTATGCATCCTCATGGCCCCTGCCAAAATTTCTACTGGCCAGAGAAACCAGATACATGCTGGATTTCATACAAGCATCTGTTAGATATAATACAGCCATCAGCAGCAGCAGCCACATGATGCATGTTTTTAATATCAAATGATGCTGTGAAAAAAGTACAGGAACTTATGCTTGCAGTTGAATAAAATTCTGTACACATCAATTTTTAATATATTGCTGTATTTCAAATATATTTGCTTATGAAATAAATATTTATAGCTCTTTTATTTTGATTGATTTTTCAAGAAATTATTTAATACTTTTTAATTATGAATGGATAATGTTCAGTTTTGGAAAAATTCTATTTCTTGTTTTCATCAAATATCTAATTTTGCTATAAAATATAGAAATTATTTTTTTAATTACTATTAAATAATTTAATATATTAAATTTCTTGAATTCTTATATAGATTGTGCAGCTATTAATACATGCATTATTATTTTTCCTTTTTATTAATGTTAAGTCTATGAGAGGGGGAACACAAGCATATGGTAATAGAGCAAAACATGCATATACTATCAGCAGGATATCGCTTTATGCAAAAAATAACCAAAAGTAAAATATTTTTCCGTGAATAGCTAACACATCAGTAGCTTATTTAAAAAAAAAATAAAAAAGTTTCTAGTGCCGAGAAAAATGGCTGCCAAGATGGCCGAACTTGCATGTTTTTGCACTATGGTTTGTCTTTAAGCTTAAATATTTCCAAGAAGGAGTGAGAAACACAAGTATTTTATTGTGTAGTAATTTACGGTGAACACCTATACTCTACCAGAAAGTGAGTAAACCTTTGGTTTTATTTTCCTTTTTTTGGAATTGATGTCTCAATTTTAGCAAAATCAGGAAAATCAATTTTTTGTGGTTGCAACTTCTAAGAGTACTGTACCTTAATGATTTTCATTATAAACATTGTAGTATTTTTTTTCTGAATGCCTGGAATAACTAGTTTCCATAGATACCTAACACTTTCATATTGAATGAATACAATTTTTAAGAAAAAAAAAATTAAATAACATCAATTTTTTGGTATTTTGAGGGAACGGACAAACTTTGAGGACAAGGACCTGTATATCTATAAATAAGTGGAGCAAGTAGTTAAAAATTTGGACTTTTTCATGCCTCTATATCATCAATCTGTGTACCAAATTTAAAGAAAATCCGAGTTGGTCATGCAACCCTCATTAGGTGAGTTGATATGGAATCACTCAAATCTTAAAACAATTTGTAGCTAATTTATAAAAAATTAGGTAAATTAACTGGTTTATAATCTAAGAAATATATACAAACTATGCATAGACATTTTTTGTATGTTTATTTATATTAATATTTATGAAATTCTAAAACTCCAAAGTTATTTATGAATTTTCACATAAGCCATGAAAACACAAGAATACAGGATTTTTTTTTTTTTTCTCTTTAAGTAAAACATAATATATGTGGGCAGTAAATTAATATGAATTTGAAAATAATTATATTTATAATCTGTATTTATTACACTTATCATTTATTAATAAATTTTTATCTATTTTTTATTATTATTATTGATTGTATAAATATTTGTACCTGTTTATAGCTAGGACTATTGGTGTTTGGTGTTTTGGAGTAAGGCTACTCTAGAGTAGGGACTACTCTAGGGTCTTAGGCCTAAGGGAGAATGCCCTCCGTGGGGGGATCTTTCTAAAGGGTTCTAGCCCATATTTATGCAAGTTTCGGAGAAAACCCCGAAAAACTCTGAACTTCTAGGCCGACGAGCGTGCCCTGGGATTGAACCCGGTAGCTCACATCTACCAGCTTTGAGCATAGAACCGCTTGGCCGCTGGTGGGCCCTACAGCTTAGACTAATAACTTTGTTTAAAATCTGTACGAGTAAATATTAAATTTATTGCAATTTATACATGTCCAGAAAGCATTTATATTTTTCTTGTCTCACTGTAATGTAATTATAGGAATTTCAGATGCAATTCAAGCTTGTTTAACATTCAGAATTATTGCTTTTTCTTATAAACTTGCAATATCAGCAGTCATAAAAAAAAAGAGTTCTATTTCTCTATAAAATATTTACATACAAAATATTAGGTTATGCATTTTTATTTTCTGTTTAAATACATAATACTAAAAGCACAATTCTAAAAAATTGAAATATACAATATTATATTGCAAATAAAATGATTTATCAATCAAAATGATCTATCAATGTTTTATTGTTTTATAAATCATGAATTTTTAGAAGCTTAATGTTTTGTTTTTATATTAATCAAAATGTTATTATAATAATGTTTCTCTAAAAACATTAATATGTTTACCTTTTAAAACATACTTATAATACTTATAAATAATATCTTATTAAAAATAACTATATTTTTAAAGTACCTATCACATAACTAAGTTTAACATATATTATATTAAGCATAGTTGTATATATAAAAGTATCACAGCATATTTTAAATGAACATAGAAATAATTCATGATAAAATTTTAAAAGCCTAAAGTTTTGTTTTTTTTTATTAATCAAAATGTTGTAACAATGTGGTTTTCAAAGAACATCAGTCTGTTTACCAAAAAATCTTTATAAACTATATTTTGTTAAACTAAGTTTTTATATGACAAATTATAAGTTTTTGACATTTTCGACAAGGAGGTTTTTGACTTACTTGACGATTTTAACCACGGTTCAAACCGTCAAAAACTGTCACATGTCAAAAACCTGCCAACCCTGGTTTTTAGTATGTGTTTTGCAGAGGTTTTATATATCAAAGCAATAGAATCTTCTTCTTCAACAAAACTGCTGAACATTTACAAGATATATAAACAAAAATCCATTATTGTACAGAAAGTCAAATTGAAAATATTAGCACTCATCAAAATATAATACACAAAACAAAGGTATTTAAAATGGTTATTACTGCTAAAAATTTTCTTTTAATCATTTCTTGTTATATACCGTAATGTATCCGAATCTTTTATGTGATCCGGTAAACAAAACTTTAATGGTAATCCAACCATATTCAATAGAAAAGATGCTTTTGCACATGCTAAAAGTGATGCTACTTTCATTCAGTGCACTAGAGAAAATAAAAAAGAGTCTTAGAGGAAAAGTTACAGCGTCAAACTGTGTCTGTCATCTTATCATACTGTGTCTGTCATTCCTGGCTCGCAGACAAATTTTGTTTTGCTGCAGATAGATGCAGAAAATTCTGCTATTGGGGCTACCACACTTTTAAAAAATCTGGGCCCATACACGATAATGATAAAGAATTTTTCTTTTTGTGTCCCTGTAAAAAAAACTATAAGTCCTAGATTCATCAAAATCAATAGGGTTCATGTTATGGTGACCTATAACTATAACGTACATACCAACTTTAAGCTCATTCGAACAAAGTGTTTAGGCACACTCGTATACATTCACTTTTTCTCACTCTCTCACACACACCATCGTAAAAATGAACTCAATGGGCCTCAAAACTTACAGAAACACCAAAATGTCAACGTTAGATTTTTAAAAATAATTGCAATACATCCCTTACATATGTATGTTCGGAAAGTGATTACTACATATCTATATTACCACACATAAACAGTAATGAAAAAAATATCTAACATTTTTTTGTTTCTTATAAATATGTTAAATAGATGCTGTAGGGAAACCAGGAGCAAAGTGAAACGGTTAAATAGTTGTTCGCCATCTAGCTGCCGATATTTTAATTATTTTGTTTCCCATCTAGTTGCTTAGTATCAGTCAGAAAATTTTACAAATATCAATTACATATGATAATAGTAGCGATTTTCCAAACTGAGTGGTTGTATTGTAATATTATTTGGTAAGTAAATAACATTTTTTGATACTATATAATGACGAAGTTCTCATTATTAATATTTTAACTATTAATTAGACATTTCAGCTGCTCAGTGAAGTATTTGTTTATTTAATATTAGACTTACTTTTGGTTTGAATTTTGCATTAACATTTGTTATACATATGCGGGGCAAAGTAAAAGGGGCAATGTGAAAAAGCTATTCAGAGATGGGGCAAAGTGTAGTACTCTATTTCACTTTGCCCCTACAACATATTTATATTTTAAAAAGATGAAATCTTTGTGATGATAACATTTGTGGTGATAATAGTGAGACAGAAGATGAATTTCAGATTGTAGAAGATGACTTTGTAGAAGACAAGGGTGAAATAAAGCTTGCTGCCAAAAAAGTGGAATTTAATGAAATAAACAATGGGGACTTTCTTTTGATTGAATTGCAGTCAGATAAAGGCCAGTGAAATAAGAAGCAGTTTGTTGGCCAAGTGATTTCGGTTCCCTCGCAAGATGGACCACATTTCTTTTTTCAGTCAAGTTCATGCGGCCATATAGACAACAAAAAGATGTTTATGTGTGGCCTGCAACTGATGATATTAGTATTGTATACTTTAACGAAATACTGGGAAAGTTGTGCAAAGTAAAAGAACTGAGACATGGACAAATTCGTCTTAGCATAACTTCAAAAGAAATGTAGAAGTTCATGTAATGAGAAAAATATTTTTACATTTCACGTAGCCCCATGGCTGGGGCAAAGTGATAATTTTCTATTATCATGTTTCATCATAAATATACCACAGAAATTCAATAATAAAATTTCAAGAAAATTTATATTATATTAAAAACCAAAGGAATAATAAATTACATAGTGTAATATTTCAAATAAATTTCCTATTTGTTCATTTATGAAATTGTCATTCTTTTTAAGTATTTCACAATGCCCCATGTTCCCCTACAGTCATTTCAAAAGTGTAGCAAATTTAAAAAAATTTCGACATTGAATATCTAATGCATTTATTCAAGAATTTCAAACAAAAAATTGGGTTAGGTTGTTGAGATTAAGGCCGACTGACTGCTCTGGGGTTCTAGGCCTGAGGAAAAATTGTCCTCCGTGGGGATCTTTCTAAGGGGTCCTAGCCTATATTTACGCAAGTTTCGGAGAAAACCACGGAAAACTCCATGCGGCTATTCCGACAACCGCGACCTGGGATCGAACACAGCATCTCACGTCTACCAGCTTTGAGCGCAGAGCCGCTCGGCCGCTAGTGGGCCACAAAAAAATTGAAAATACTCGAAGATTATTGCCATTAAAATGCATTATTATAAATCAGGTGAAATATTTCCCATCTATTAACATTTAAGACACTGGAACTTATTAAACTGTACATATTTATGCTAATTAACATTAAAAAAGAGCAACAAACAGAGAGCAAAACAGGCTTAATAACACCACCATACTATCATTAGCCATCAACAAACCCTAAACAGAAAAAAAAAAAAAAAATAATAATAATAATAATAATAAACTGTAAATATTATATTTCAAAATCATTGTGATGAAAATAAGATTAACAGAGAATATTATACAGAAAACTCAATAATTATTTTTTACCCATCGGTTTTTTCCCCTTTAACTAATTTTTCAGCACAAGAAAAAGCACCCTTGTGCAACCAACTGTAGGCATCAATAGCAACAGTAGCGCCTTTAAAATCTTTTAAATTAGCAGATCTACAAGATTTTTTAATAAATGGTAAAAGTCCGGTGATTCCCATTTTGTTTCTAGGTTCAAAATCTAAAATTACGCGGGAGCGGGAAACTTCATAATGTTTTGCTTTTTTATTGACGTCAACCACGGAGTAATATTAATAGGAGTTGAAGGTGCAATGGGAGAAAGCTACGAAACTGTGATCTAAATTTTTGGTAAATATTGAGGGCGCCACTTGTCATTCCTCCCTACCTCGGCGCGGATATACTGTTGTTTTCGATAGAATTTTGCTGGAGTACATTTAAAATTTTTTATTTTAAGCAATTTAATTTCTTTGTAAGTTCTTAAAACTGCATAATTCAGATGTTTTAAATAAATACTTCGTTCCTAGTTGTAAAACAGGCTATGATAGTGATAAGAAGAAGAAAAAAAAAGCCCTAGGAGAAAAATAAAGTCCGAGTTCGTGTTTTCTACACCTAAAGTAAGTTTATTTTTTTTCTTTACAAAATTTCATCCATTCTCCTTCCTCCCAATTGTCTGTTTTAGCTAGCTTCGGTTCATAAGAATCGTCATTTTTTAAAAGCTTTCTTTCAAAGTAAAATTAGTATAAAATGGCTCTTAAAAAAAACATGTTGGTTAGAATACTCTATTTAATGAAATTTGCTTTCAATCGAAATTTTTTTAGCTTGATATTATTTTTAAAAAAATAATTAAAACGAGACATTTCCCCGTTGAATAACATTGCAGAAGCTGGAGAGAAGGAAGGATTGCACGCTGGCGCCATCTGTAAACATTAGAAAACAACATCACAAAATTTCAGCGTTACCTTCTTCTTCTGTCTTTTTACTCCGTGACGTCAACAACAAACATGAAAAATTGGTTACAGTTAAATATGCAGTTAAAGCTTGAATACTTTCAAAAAATTAGGGGGTACATACAAACGGAACGCTTGCAAATGAACCGCTTGCAACTTCGATGACGTAAATTTTGCAAGTTGTTTCCAAATAGTCATACATTTGGAACGCTTGCAGGCGGTGACGTCAACTTGCAAGAATTATCGATTGCGATGAATGATAAACCAATAGGAAACAAGAATACACGAATCGAACAATATTCGACGGAAAATTCGAAAAATTCAGTGGGTTTTTGTTTTTGTTTATTTGTGACTTTGAGGATCGCAATAATTTTTTAGACATTACTATTTTATATATCAGTGTATAACTTATAACCATTTTAAATGTGGATAATAGTGTATAAATAACAGAATAATTTATTTAAATTTCAGAAATACTCTGATATACTACTAACAGACCATGATACAACTTTGTATTAAACATTTTCATATTTTTCCTCTAATTATTCAAAAGGATTAGATATAAATATTTTTTTCTAAAAACTATTTTTTAATACTGGTGGGATAATCTTGTGCACTGTCCTTTTTTGTCATAAGGCCATGTATTAGCTTATCCTTCTATGTAAATATTACTAAGGAAAATAGTCTAATTCTGTGATTAAATATTTTTTAGTCCTGAATTTTCTAAATTTCATTGTTAAGTAAACACATGGGCTATGGTTGTTCAGAGAATTACTTACTCTAGTCGGAGTTCATCTTACAGTCCATCAGGTAAGTTTGATTAAAATTATTATTTATTTGTTTATAATGTTCAATATGTATTTTTCAATACTTATAATGAAAATTATTAAAATCATATTCATTATGAATGCAACTTCAATATTTGCACTGAAGGGCAATCCAATGCATAGTATTATGTAAAAAGCGCTATAAGGATATCCCATCAGCTTATTGCCTTTATTTTATACATACATAAAATTTCAGGAAGGGCTGCAGTCCACCAGTCTCCCCCCCCCCCCTCCGGACACGCCACCGTTGCAGTGGTTAATATTCAGATGTATGCTCACTTCACGAGCATTATAATAAAAAATAAATAATTACAAAATAGAAAGAACTTTTTATATAGCATGTTTTTAAATTTTCTGTTGAATCATATAAACTCCACCGAAAGCAGTGGGGACCCGAAACAATTGGCTAAAACTATTTAAAAAATGCATCATCATCGTGTTCTGAGCCATTCTAAAAGTTTCAAATGCCTAGCTAGTCGGGAAGTTATATGATTGTTAAATCATATAAACGCTACCGAAGGCAGCGGGGACACGAAACAATTGGCTAAAAGTATTTAACACGTTCATGCTGGCACATTTTGTTTACATAGACTACTAAAAAGTATCCGAGCACTAGCCAATAATTCCTATATATAAAAAAGTACACTTAAAACTGTTTTGTTCAATAAATACTTGCCGAATTTTGTTCTCAGACTGACTAAGAACATGACTTGACAGGGATTTATTTAACAAAGCAATATTAAGTGTACTTTTTTTGGCAGGCATTATTGCTAGTGCTCAGATATTTTTCTGCTGACTGTAGCTGTCACACGCCGGTGTAAACGTGTTAAAAAATGTCATTGTTTTATAAGTTATTCTTAAAGATTCAAATATCTAGCTAATCGAGAAATTATATGATTGTTAAATCATATAAATGCTACCGAAGGCAGCAGGGACCCAAAACAATTGGCTCAAAGTATTAATAAAATGCATTGTCTTTGTGTTCTGAGCTATTCTAACAGTATCAAATGTCTAGCTAGTCAGAAAGTTAGTTAAATAAATTTTCTGTTGAATCATATAAAGACTAATGAAGACAGCGGGGAGCCAAAACAATTGGCTAAAAGTATTAAAAAAATGCATTGTCATCGTTTTCTGAGCTATTCTAAAAGTTTCAAATATCTAGCTAATCGGGAAGTTAGTTAAAAATCGATTGCAAGATTTGTACTGGACAAACAAAAAAAAACAAGCAAACAAGAATAAGAGTTAATAAAAACATGGTAAAAAAGAAAACAAAAAATTACTGAATATCACTAATTCGTTGTGTATGAATATCTGTACTGCATCAATTACTGTCATACGCAATTTACTTTTCTAAATAATTTCAATTATTTAAAACACTAGGGGGCTCTGCCCCCTGCTCTCTCCGCTCACCAACCCTAACTCACCACCTTATTAACACATGCAGAGCTCTGCCCTCCTATTCGCTGCTTTCTTTCACTGAAAAGGAATATTAATAGTGCATATTACAAGACAAAATCAGAAAATTATTATCGAAATCTCATAATAGAAAAAAATTCATAATATCTAGACCATTTTGCATTACAGCTTTAGTATATAACCCTTTTTATTTCTTTTTTACAACCTTAGATCCAGACCGCGGTACCCCAGTTGGTAGAGCGCCGAGTTCGTAATTGGAAGATTACGTGTTCGGTTCTCGAGTTGGCCAAACACCGTCGTGTACAATAATGGTGGCTGGTGCACATAAAATATGTCGTGGCCGCAATATCCTCCATGTTCACATCAAATTTATACCTCTGGGGGCCAAAATTTATACCCGCGGGGGAGCTATCCCCTTCTTGAAGGACCAAAACTGTGGTGGCACGTCTCAGGAACATCTGTAGGGGTGCGTCCCAGACCGTCGCCAATTATTCATAGCGCAGTAATGCTGCGACGTCAAACACAACCTACCTAATTATTTACCTAACCATGTATCATATTTTAACTTTCTAAAAGTAGCGAAAAAAAGTTGATATTTATTTTCTTTCTTTTTGACATCCATGGTTTCGGACTGCGGTACCCTAGTCGGTAAAGCGCCATGCACGTAATTGGAAGATTGCCTATTCGATATTTGAGCTGGCCAAAGATCGTTGTATACGTGGCTGGTGCACATAATCTGTCGTGGCCTCAAAGTCCTCCATGTTTCCATTCACACTATACCTCTGGTGATCACCAAAGCGGGAGGAGGGGGGGAGATCCCCTCAGTGAAGGATCAAAATTGTGATGGCATGTCTCCGGAACATCTCTAGGGGTGTGTCTCAGACCGTCGCCAATTACCCGTAGCGCAGTACTGGTGTGACGTTAAATCCAACGTACCTACGTACAATCATGTATCATATTTTAATATTTTCGTGTAAAATGACTTCATGACAGAAGAACAACGTCACTGAGAGAAACTTTTCTCAAGATGGCAAACAGAGTACCTTCATAAACTTGTCGTTTTTAGTTAATAACTACTTTAATTAAAATGATAGAAATTTCTAAGCAGCTAAAATGTCTTCCCTGGAGTATTCAGAACTCATTGATACCTCTCATGACGCAAAAGACCCTGCCCTCCGCTAGAAGAAGCTGTCGCAGACAAAAAAATTTGACGCCAGTGACAGTAACATTTTTTTAATATATAGAGATAAATAAAATAACTCAAAAAATAATTTTTAAATCTGAAAAATGCATTTAAAAAAAAAGCATCATTCAGCTGGGCTGCCAAGCAAAAAAAAACATTAAGAAAGTTCCGATACATGTAAACGACGTTCCAATGCAAAAAAGTTACTAGTAAAAAATGTCAAGACACTTTTATCACACATAACTGTCACGAATTACCAATGGGTGCCTTATATTACAGTAAAGCTTAGTCAAATGAAGGTCTAATTTTGTGATTAAATATTAATTGAATATTTCAATAAAATTTTATAAATTTAGAATTTTTGGTTAATTTAATAAACATTTTTATATTAAATATAAAAAATAACACTACAGAACTGACATTTAAAAGTAATAAGTATAAAAAATGAATAAACACCATAAAATGCAAGAACTTTTAACAAATGTTTCAGGCTGAAAGTAAGCACAGCCTTCGCCTGAGAAAGGGTCGTGTTTTCTTTTGACTCAAAAGAATTTTCGAGAGTTCTTGCATTTTATGGTGTTAATTCAAAGTTTCATACTTTATTTTTTACGTCACTTCTATGGTGCTTTTTTATAATCTTTGTTTCTTCTTGCACCAAGTAAGTAATTTTGTGAAAGTTTGTTTTCTTTTTATTGTTTCCTTTGTTAAATCCCCCCCCCTTTTTTTTTCTTCTCATTTTTTGTCTTTCATTTCAAATTTTTATTTTACATTTTTTTTAATTGTTTAACCCTGCCTTTTTTTTTATGTGTGTGAAGTGCCCCAACCTGCATGCAAAGCACAACATTTGTCTCACAATTTATCCACGTGAGAGGCATTTGTGTCAATTTTTTAATGTAAGCTTTGTTATTTGTAAGTTGATTTTTCTCAAATGCTGCATTTTTGTGTCATTTTTCAAACCCCGGCACAAGATACTGTTATTTAAAAAACTTATATGTTTATTAAGAAGACTGACAGTTAATAATTTTCTTCGCTGTGAATTCAGCATAACACTACTATTTAGGTATAGTAATATTTTCTAAAAATTTTCTACATTGAAGTAAACCACTGTTTCTGAATAGTAATTTTTTTTAATTTTCATAATTTAAAATAAATAAATAAAAATTACTAAGTATAAATGGTACTATTCAAAAAGGAAAAAAAAAAAAAATCTAGTTTGAAACAACCACACGACTTCCTTTACCCACTATTACATGTACTTTTGGGAAATAATATAAACAAAAGACATAAAACTGACCTAATAAAATAGACATCTGAAAATTTTCCAGTACGAGAAAGCTGATACTCATACATATGCATATAAAACAGAATTTACATAGCGAGTTAAAAAAATAAGAGAAAAAAAAATCAGTTTAAATTTTTTTATTTTTGAAACACTAATTTTAAGATCTAAAACTGACCTACCTAATCAGTATAACTGTTAATTTTCCTGTAATAACTATGTAATACATGAGAAAGGATATCTAATGGGTTTATGCAACAATTTTCAAGAAAGTCATTAGAATCGCTTTTCAGATACTGACTTTTACCAGAACTTGGCGTACTCAATTGCTGACACAAAAATAACAATTACATACAAAAATATATTTAAAAGGAGATTAATATGAGAAGTTTGAAAAAAATCCGTACAGCTGTTTTTAAAGGAATGCACTTGTGAGACCTGAAATTGAGATATTTATACAGGACACCTATCAATTTTCCTGAACTGACCAACTTATTCATATTAAAGAACATCTAATCAAGTGTATATACAGCAGCTTTGAATAAAATCGTTAAAACCATTTTTGAAATATGGACTTACAGCCCCACTCCTGGTTCCTGATAGTCGAATTTTCCTCAAAAGTTGGAAAAATCATCTATAAACCCAGCGTGTCTCAATTCTGAAGTTTCATAGTTCCATCTATCAGTTTTGGAGAAATGATAGTCAGAAGATTCCACACACACATACTGACCAATTGCTAAAAACATGTAAATCAGGTGAAACTCAATATTGAATTTTTGAACTGAACACAATACTTCCATTACTTACACAGTAATGGGTAGTAGTAGTAAAATATAAGATAATGACACCTGAATATAAGAGTAATCAGCTAGCTACATAGTTACTATTTAGCTTGAAGAATATTCAATATTTGACCAAATAGTTAGTGGTGATAAAATAGCATAATAATAATAATTAAAATAATAAATTACTTATATAACCAGACTTGACTTGAATACAAAGATTTACACAATGTTGAAAACACCAATGTAAAAAATGCTAAAACCAAACTGCAATTTCAGTAGCAAGCATTAAGTATATCGTTATCTGTGCAGAATGCATTAAGCATACCATCCATCAGTTTACAAATTCTCAATCAGGTTTGACATTCATGATGGTAGGTATGCTTAATGTTACAGAAACTGCAGTTTGGTTTTAACATTTTTTTACATTGGCGTTTTTAACATTATATAAATATTTATTGTAAATTGTTTATCATTCTTGATAATAAAAAAGTAAATCCATGAAATAAACGATACTTTTAACAGCAGTGCATTAAACTTCAGTATTTATGCATCATTAATTATTCTGAAAAAGAACTTGTTTTGTCAATATATTAAAACTGACATAACAGACAAATTCTAATTCAGATGTTTGTTCGTAAAAACTAAGAAAAAATGCATTCTTCATTGATCAGATCGACATTCACCTGCCAGAATCTGGTTCAAGACTGAAGTAAATTTATTCATATTTTAAAATACTCAATTTCTCAATAATAAAAACTATAAAAATTTGAAAAGTATATTATACTTACAAAAAACATAATCCTTTATATGCCTTAGTATATTTTTCAAGTAGACGACTGCTTCACTTCAGAAGAAGAAGCACTTTTCAGGGTTTTGTGCTTCATTGAACAATCTGAAAGAGAATTTAGTATGTTATGCCAATATACTAAAACTGACATAACAGCCAAATTCTCATTCGGATAGTTGTTCGATAAACTGGAATATTCTTCATCAGGTCACATTGAGGTTCTTCATTTAGTGAGATTTTTAATTCAAGATTGAGGTGAATGCACTGATACTTAAAAATACTCATTCGATTGAAGAATTACCATATTCTTGATCATTAAAAAAAAAAAAAAAAATCAAAATCAAAATACTTACAAAATAAAATTATAAGCCTTTATACTTCTTAATATTTTTTTTCCATCTTATAAAATCAGAATTTTTATAATAGTCTTTATCGAATGGTATTCAAAATATAAATCATGTAATGTTAATAAAATAAAATAATTGAGGGGTGAATAAAAATTAATTATAAATAATTTTATAACATTACTTTAATATTTTGCTTATTCTTCAATACTTAAATTTAAATAAATAAAATGATACTATGTAAATGATTATAAACATCACATAGAATTGGTGTTGCTATCATGCATAATATAAAATGTAACATTTCTCAGTTAAGTAAAAATATTTATCATTTGATAATAAAACTTTAAATCTTACCTTTAACAGAACTCCATTTGAACTTCAGAATTTATAACATTGTAGCATCATTATCCGAAAAAGAGCTTAATATGTTATGCCAAAATAGTAAAACTGACATAACACATAAATTCCCATTCAGATGTTAGTTCAATAAGCTACAAAAGTTTTTCAATGTTTATCTGTTCAGATCTTCTTACCCACATATTTAAAAAATAAAACACATAATAATCTAATTTTAAAACTAAAATCAATACTCTCTATGTATTTTTATTGCCAATATTTAAAAATATAAATAGTTAATGAAAGATTTTAGTTATAATAAGAAAGACAATATAAAATAACTATATTGCAGTTGATTCTCTCAATGCAAATTTAAGTAGCATTTTATATTCATACATATTGGTTAAAAGTGCAGAAATAACTGGGAGAGAAAATAAAATAAGAATATCTAATACCATCAATACTAAATCAGTTGTATGCAATTGTAAGTAAAATATAATCTACTCTTACAGCTTATCAACTTTTAATGATTTTGATTTTTAATAATGAAAGTTGATATTTGGATATCGAGCTTACCACATACTGCATTTTCAATAGATGTATAAACTCTTGCTAAAGCAACATTAACTCTTCCCTTCTTTCTATCTTTTGCAATTTTAGTCATCTACTCACTCCAAACCATGTAATTATAAGGTAATAAATTTAATAAATGTTTAGATTTCAATGAAGATTGAACAAATATGTTTATAACACACACACTTGACTTTCATACAAAGTGTAGCCTCCAAAATATTGAAATTATACTTTATTAAATAATTGAAGTTTTATAGAAATTTCGAATTTAGCTTCAATTAAATTCTATTTATTTTAGTGCTCTATGACCTCAATACAAAGTATAAAACAATATAGACTTAACTATAAAAGTGAACATTTGGATGATGATGCAAATGTTAAAATTGTTTACAGAAAAAACAATAACCGATTAAAATTAATTATATCAAATTCTTCAAACAGATAATTCACTTGGAACTAAAGAGAATATTTGAAATCAGTTGACCAGTTAAAATGAACTGCAATAATATAATACTTCAGAAAACATACATATATAATGTGCATATATCATAATATAAACAAAACGAAAATAAAAAATTGAAATGTAGTTCGATTACGAATCCATCCGGTACCTGTAAATAAACTTCCATTATCCCAAACTAAATAAATCTTATTTGTCTCTTAAAGAACTGATTTAATATTATATACATGTATATATATGAAGAACTAATTAATTCTTCAAAATAATAACTCGCCATCTTTCACATTTGCAATTGCAAGTTGACTTACGAGAGGTGCAAAGCTCTTGCAGATTTGCAAGTGGGTTTGCTGTCAGTTTGCAAGCGATATGTTCCGTTTGTATTGAAACTTCTATTGCAAGCGGCTTTGCAACCGGAAGTGTTTCATTTGTATGTACCCCTAGGTTGGTTTGTTGGATTTTACGTCGCACTAGTGCTGCGCAGGCGACGGTCTGGGACACACTCCTAGAGGTTGTCCGGAGACATGCCATCACAATTTTGATCCTCCACGGGCTCCCGCTAAAATTGGGAGCTTTGAACTTACAGTCGGCTGCATAATTCTTCGAGCACTAACCAATAATTCCTATATTAAAAATGTACACTTAAGACTGTTTTGTTAAATAAATCCTTGTCGAATCCTGTTCTTAGACTGACTAAGAACACGACTCGATAAGGATTTATTTAACAAAGCAGTATTAAGTGTACTTTTTTTAGACAGGGATTATTGCTAGTGCTCGAATAATTTTGCAGCCGACTGTACTACATTTTTGGGGACAACCCACTTTTTGACACTTACACACATCCAGCCAGCAGCAAATTTATTCGAGCAATAGCGAAAATTCCTATGTAAACTAGGAACTTGTCGAACCATGTTTTTAGACTGACTAAGAACATGGTTCGGCAAGGATTTATTTAACAAAACAGTATTTGCATACTTTTTTTTCAAACAGGAATTTTTTGCTAGCGCTCGAATAATTTTGCTGCCGACTGTATTTTTGATATAACCACACCTTACTACATGCCTAGAATAAAAAGTACGGAATAAAAAACCAACGAGCAAAAAAGTATTTTAAAAATACAGTCAGCTGCAAAATTATTCGAGCACTAGCAATAATCCTTGTCTAAAAAAAGTACACTTAATACTGCTTTGTTAAATAAATCCTTATCGAGTCATGTTCTTAGTCAGTCTAAGACTTATGATTCGACAAGGATTTATTTAACAAAACAGTCTTAAATGTACTTTTTTAATATAGGAATTATTGGCTAGTGCTCGAATAATTTTGCAGCCGACTGTAACACTGTTTTGTTAAATAAATCCTTGTTGAATCAGGTTCTTAGACTGACTAAGAACAGGATTCGACAAGAATTTATTTAACAAAACTCCATTAAGAGTACTTTCTTTATATAGGAATTTTTGCTAGTGCTCGGATACTTTTGCTGCCGACTGTAAGCAAGCGAAGTGTGACGTCACTGACCGTCCGTGGATGCAAGAAAATTATTTCCTATGTTAATCGCCCATTGGATTTTTTGTAAAGAATTATTAACAATCGAGGAAAATTATTTCCCGATTTTAATCCCCATATTTGAGGGTATATATATATATATATATGTATTAATTATCATGTGCATGTGTTAGATTGAGTTATTTTGCTGTCAAATTGACAAAAGTTTTATTTTAAATTTCAAAAGTCTATTGTCCTTGGTGTTTTTGTATTTGGCGATCAAAAACATAATACGAAAATATACATGCCAGATGCATATTTTCGTATTATGTATTGTTCTAAATATTGTTTCATATTATTCATTACTCTCTTTATATAAGTTGTTAAAATAACCATGATTTTTGAAAGCAGTTAACGGAAGTGTACTATTATAACAATCGCAGCTATCGTAAGATCACAAGTCGGACTTGCAGACTCCCTTGCCAAAAATGGGCCATATCTATGCGCCCCTTTCCTTCGTATAGCCCCAGAAGATCTCCGATCTCAGGTCCGGAAGACCTGGAAGGTTGAGCAAGAATATTCTTGGATAAACTGCGACTACGCGATCTCTCTCCCCTTCCTCCTTCCTGACAGGTCCTTCCCCAGCTGGGTCCCGTCTCGCAAAATGGATGTTCTGATGGCTCGTTGGAAGTCAAAAACTATTCTAACCAATCAACGCCTCCATAGGATGAACCTCACCTTTTCCCCTCTCTGTAACTTCTGCTACGATTTGGAAACTCCCGAACACATCTTGCTCCATTGCTCCAAGCTCTCTACCCCTCGCCACAATTTGTTCAATGCTCTTCATCTGGGCCCTAACCCGTCGTATGGCGACGTTATCTTGGCTGCCTTCGGTTCGAAATGGTCGTTAGCGCATCTGATCCTCTTCTCTCGACTAGCTTTCTCGTCCTAACTTAACATTGTTTTGGTTTGCGTTTTTGGATTTTTCGAGATGAAGCTGTCCCTTGGGACATAGCACAAATCTCAGAATCCCCCTACCTACCTACCTACCTATCTATCACAAGTCGGATCGTACACTGCGCAGCAAAAGTATCCGAGCACTAGCAATAATCCCCTTCCTAAAAAAGTACACTTAATACTGCTTTGTTAAATAAATCCTTGTTGAGTCATGTTCTTGTTCTTAGTCTGTCTAAGAAAATAATTCGACAAGGATTTATTTAACAAAGCAATATTAAGTGTACTTTTATCAGACAGGGATTATTGCTAGTGCTCGGATACTTTTTCTGCGGAGTGTACGATCCGACTTGTGATCTACGATAGCTGTGATTGTATGCCTCCCTAAATTATGTTCGCCAGATAATTTGGCGATATTTTTTTTTATGCCAAGGATGACCGATATCAAATCTATTCCGCTGCAACATATTAGTATCTTATGTCAGAAACTTTATAGACATTTGAAAACAAAATTCACTTCAAATTATAGAATATTTATAATTTTCCTTTTAATTAGTATTAGTATATTAGTTGGATATTTATTGTGTAAATCATAGAATAATAATAGAGGAAGAAGGAGCACGCCAATAGTCTTAATGCTTACAAACCCCTTCTAGTGAAATGCCAGCGAAAGCTACTTTTGCTCCTCTCAATATTAAAGTTTGTTAATAAAGGCTTGTTAATAATCGCTTTTTTTTGTGGCAACACAACAGCTTATGTAGAAACCTTATGCTCCTTCTTCCTTTATTATTATTCTATGGTGTAAATATCATCTTTTGAAATGAAATGTTTATGTTTTCAATCGGATATGGAAGCTTGCCATCTTTTTTTTCCAGAATTTTGAAATTTAAAATTCAAATTTTATCAATTTTACAACAAAAACAACTAAATTTAACGCATGCACATGATAACTAATACATATCTATTCCTAAATATGGGGATTAAAATCGGGAAATAATTTTCCTCGATTTTTGATAATTTTTACAAAAAATCCAATGGACGATTAACATAAGAAATATTTTTCTTGCATCCAAACGAACGGTCAGTGCGATCAACATTATCCGAAACTAATGTAATTATTGGTTATTAATGCGCTTAATCCTTAATGCTACCCTTAGCTTAGATGAATAATGAACAAGACAATACGTATCAATACTCTAATGCTTACAATCACAGACGGCTAGCCCTAGCACGATAGCATCTGCACTATTTTGTCCTGATTGGCTCTCGGAATTGCTATGTAGAGGAGAGAGTTCGCGTTTGTACAGCCGCACTTCTCTCTCCCATAGAATAATAATAAAGGAAGAAGGAGAATATACGTTTTGGTTTCGGTTTGTAAAATCCAGGAATGCCAGGTATAGGGTTGTAACAAAACAATGCTTCAATCTGATTGGTTGGCGACTTGTTGGCGAGATTTTTGAATCGTCTCATCTCTCTGTCAATCAGTCAGCGAGGCAGCACCCACAACAAACAGTGATAAATGTGCCGAGCATGGGTACCCTACTTTAAGGTTTTGAGTAGCAAAAATAGCTTTCGCTGGCAATTCACGAGAAGTGGTTTGTAAGCATTAGAGTATTGTCGTGATCCTTCTTCCTTTATTATTATTCTATGCTCTCCCCCTCCCATTGAAGATGTGTGCACGCGCATCCAAGTTTTTCTGTTTGTCTCTCTGAAGAGCTGAGATATATTCCGGCGCTGGTCGAGGTTGTTTCATTATGTTGTAAATAAAATTTCTATTTTTCTAAAGGAGTGGCATTAATTCATGAAGTCGGATTATTCTTCATTATTCAATTTAACTTCACGCAACCTATGTTTAATCACTAAAAATGGTGACCACGGATCGTATTTGAACTATGCAAATTTTAATATTTTCGATTTCACTTTGAGAACAATATGACGGACTCAGCAGCGGTAAAAATACCTGTCTACAATCCGGTAGATCCTGCATTGTGATTTGCGATGTGCGAATCCACTTTCGAACTTGCCACTCCAAAAGCTATAAGAGATGTAAAAACTAAATTTTATTATTGTGTAGCTCATTTACCACCTGAAACAGCGTCACTTGTGTGAGATATCATTCTACAGCCTCTCTCGGATACTTCGTATGATGAACTTAAAACGGCGATACTGGAAAGTTGCGGTGAAAGTCGCACTCAAGAGATCCGAAAATTACTAGCAGGAGAACAATTGGGTGACAGGAAGCCATCAGAGTTGCTACGCGATATGAAACGTCATGCTGAGATTCACAACATTACAGATGCATTACTATTAGAACTTTTCATGCAACAAATGCCATCTAATTTTCAATCTATTTTAGCCTCCGTACAGCCACTCGACTCACAAAAAGAATCTAGCATTGCATGCTGATCGTATAATGAAAGTAACACCCCCGCACCGCAGGTAAGCGATGTCTCTTCTTTAAAATACAGTGCTTCATCTGAAACAAATAGTGTGGATATGCTTTTTCAAGAAGTTCAAAAACTTCGTAAAGAAGTTTCTCAGTTGCGTCGAAGACGTAGTTTCTGGCGAAATCGAAACCAAACAAGAACTCGGAGTTAATCCTCCGATGTTTCTAATCCAAATATTTTCTGCTGGTATCACCGAAAATTTAATGAGAGGGCAAAAAATGTGTTCCACCTTGCTTTCGGTGCACAAGGAAAACGAGGCCGGGAAAGCGTAGTGGCGACGTGCGCGATCCCTTCCGAATATCGTCGCCTGTTTATCAGAGACTGCAAAACAAACTTGCAATGAACCTTATACACGAGTGGCAACGTCTGTCGGTATTTACCTATCTCAGCGACTGGTATTGTCTAATACAGCAGTAAACAAAAATTTCTAGCTGAGCGATTGACGTAGAGACTTTTACATATCCGCAGTGAGCGTGATGCATAAAGTCTATTCTTGTGTGACACGGGTTCAGAGGTATGTTTGATAGCTGCATCGAAACAAGAACTACGTAATAAACATATAATTGTATTTACTGCGGCAAATGTAACACCCCTTTTTGTTTATGGTCGCAAGACATTAAATCTCGATTTTGGACTACGCAGAACATTTATTTTTTCTTTTTATGTGTGTAATGTTAAAACAAATGCCATTGGGTCTGATTTTTTACATTACTTTAACTTAACTCCTGATTTAAGAAGGAAAAAGCTTATTGATCTAAAAACTAATTAAAAAATTTCTTGTATGGTAAGTGCTGTTAATTTACATTCTGTTAAAACTATTTCTGATGATAGTGTTTATCATAAATTATTGTCTAATTATCCTTCACTGTAAAAATTACCTGATCTTAATTGTAGTGTAAAACATAATACAGTTCATTTTATTGAAACTGTAGGTCCTCCTGTTTCATGTACAGTCGGCTGCAAAATTATTCGAGCACTAGCCAATAATTCCTATATTAAAAAAGTACATTTAAGACTGTTTTGTTTAATAAATCCTTGTCGAATCATGTTCTTAGACTGACTAAGAACATGACTCGATAAGGATTTATTTAACAAAGCAGTATTAAGTGTACTTTTTTTAGACAAGGATTATTGCTAGTGCTCGAATAATTTTGTAGCTGACTGTAAGCTTAGGAGACTAGCTCCTGATACATTAAAAATTGCTAAATTAGAAATTCACAACATGATAAATTTAGGCCATATGAGACCATCTAAAAGTAATTATTCCTCTCCTCTCCAAATGGTGCCAAAAAAGGCACGAATGAATGGAGACCAGTAGGAGATTATCGTACGTTAAATGCTCAGACAGTGAAGGATCCTGTGCCAAATATTTGTGATTTCAACTCAGAATTAAATGGTTCTAAAATTTTTTCACATATAGATTTGATTAAAGCTTATGATCAAATCCCAATGAATCCATCTGATGTTCATAAAACAGCCATAGCCACACCATTTGGCGTTTTTGGAAGCACTGTTATGCAATTCGGTCTCTGTGAGGCTGCTGCAACATTTCAAATATTCATGGATGAAGTCACTCGTGATCTTCCAGGGGTATTTTCATTTGTTGATGATATTTTGATTGCCTCTAAAAACGAAGATGAACATTTGTTACACTTGAAATATCTTTTTTCTAGATTAAGTGATAATGGTCTATGTATAAATGTTTCCAAATGTCTTTTTGGAGTACCATGTATCGAATTTCTCGGTTTTCAAGTATCAGAACAAGGTTTAAAACCATTACCAAATAGGGTAACAGCTACTCAAAAATTTCCACAACCGACTTCTTTAACCCAATTAAGAAAATGCCTAGGTATTTTTAATTTTTATAGACGATTTGTTCCTAGAGCTTCACACATTTTAGCCCCATTAAATAAATTACTAGAAGGTCAGACTAGCAAAAAGAAATAAAAAGCCAGAACCACCTCAATTGGAATGAGGAACCTAATAAAGCCTTTTTAGATGCAAAAAAAGCAATGGCCGAAGCCACCCTTCTTAACCATCCATTCCCATGTGCTACCTTAAGCCTTTTCACGAATGCGTCAGACGTAGCCGTTGGTAGTTCTCTGATGCAGTTACGTAGTGAAAAATGGGAACTAAAAGTAAAAACAATTGGTCCACTTACGACCGAGAACTTTTGGCCATATATTTATCTATCAAAAAATTCCGGCACATGCTAGAAGGAAGGAATTTCACAATCTATACAGATCAGAAGCCCCTAATATACGCCTTCAAGCGAAACCCCTACAAGTGCTCCCCCAGACAATTTCGCCATCTCGATTTCGTAGGACAATTTTCTACAGACATACGGCATATCAGAGGATGCGATAACACTGTAGCTGATGCTTTATCACGGGTTGAGATTGATGCAATTGCACTCCCCTTACTGATTTTTAAAAATTATCACAAGAACAACTTAATGATCTAGAACTTCAAAACTTTCTATCCCAGTCTTCACAAACACTTAAATTACAAAAGTATTATTTCCCATTAGCAAATGTTATTTTCTACTGTGATCTTAGCACAAGTACACCTCGTCCTTTTATCCGAAATCTTATCGCACACTTATATTCAATCACATTCATAATCTTTCACACACAGGTATTTCTGCCACAGCTAAAATGATATCAGAAAGATTTGTCTGGCCTAATATGCACAAATTCCTTAAAAATGCTGTAAAACCTTGCCAAAATTGTCAACGTGGAAAAATACATAGACACACTAAACCCGAAATAGGCAATTTTTCATCACCTGACTCTAGATTTGCTTATATACACATAGACTTCATTGGACATATCCCAGTATCGAATGATTACCAATACTGCGTGACCATAATTGATCGATTCATTAGGTGGCCACAAGTAATACCAACTACAGACATTACAGCTATGACTACATGTAAAGCTCTCATTAGCAATTGGACATCTCGGTTTGGATGTCCGGTAACAATAACGAGCGACCAAGGACGAAATTTTGAATCAAATTTATTTAGAGAATGGAATTATCCAAAAATTTCACCGTCATTTGAAAAGCGCTTTAATGGCCCACAACTCAATCAAATTGTCAGAAAATTTACCAATTGTATTGTTCGGTATACGCTTAGCCATTAAGAGCGACATAAATGCTTCACCCGCAGAACTTTTATATGGCACCACATTAAGACTGCTTTCAGACATCCTAAACTCTACTAGTACACCTTCACAACCCACGGAGGATTATGTTTCACAACTTAAACTTACAATGAGTACTTTAAGTCCTGTTTTACCTGTCCATCATGGTAAACAACCCATTTATGTGCACCACTCGTTGCAAGATTGCAGCCACATTTATTTACGCACCGACAGCGTAAAACCACCATTAACACTTCCATACACCGGACCTCACTTGGTAATAGAACGTACCGACAAGACATCTGTCATAGAACTCAATGGTAAACGCACTACCGTTTTAATCGACATAGTTAAATCCGCATTCCAACTTCATCACAATCAGATCAGCCTGTATCTTTAAAGGTTACGACGGACAAACTGACGGAAAACGTTTATAAAGAAACTATTACCAGATCAGGTTGGCGTGTACATTTTCCTAAAAATCTTGCAAAAGAATATATCATTTAATCTCATTTATATTATATTACCGTATCATTCATTCATATATAGTATTTTATATCCATTTATATACAATATTTTTACATTTTGTATTGCATTGTGTTTTTCAGGATATGTAAATATCTGTACTTATGTATCAAATTGTTTTTATATTATACTCTGCATTCTTACGTAACCGAATATTTTATATCGTGACTATGTCACTGAGGGGATACTATGTGGCGGAGAGAGTTCGATTTTGTGACAGCTGAGCCTCTCTCTCTCTCCCTCCCATCGAAGATGTGTGCACGCGCATCAGCTGGGCGCATCCAAGTTTTTCTGTTCGCCTCTCTGAAGAGCGGAGATATATTCCGGCGCTGGCTGAGGTTGTTTCATTATGTTGTAAATAAAATTTCTATTTTCTAAAGGAGTCGCATTAATTCATGAAGTCGGATTATTCTTCATTATTCAATTTAACCTCACGCAACCTATGTTTAATCACTAAATTATCTTAACCCTTAACTACACGCGCTAGTGTAAAAAATACACCATTTATAGTAAACAAAATATAAATGACTTTAGGATCCTTATCCCCAGCCTGTGTGCACATCTAATCTATCATTGAGGTATTTATTCGAAGATTTTTCATTAGTTTTTATAAAAAGTTTTGATAATAAAACATACAGTCGGCAGCAAAAGTATCCGAGTACTAGCCAATAATTCTTATATCAAAAAAGTACACTTAATACTATTTTGTTAAATAAATCCTTGTTGAATCATGTTCTTAGACTGACTAGGAACATGGCTCGACAAAGATATATTTTACAAAGCAGTATTATGTGTACTTTTTTTAGATAGGGATTATTGCTAGTACTCGGATACTTTTGCTGCCAACTGTAGCATACATATTGTTCTTATTTAATTTATTTTCCTTAACAACACATTTTCTCCGAAAGGCATAATCAGGATGGCCTGTGGATAAAAGGGAAATCCTATGGACCTCCTCAGGATGTTCTGTGGACAAGTGCGTTGTTATATCAAATAAATTTATTTGATATTTTGGTGGTGTACAAAATACATCACGCGTGTACTTGTGTTAAAATATTTAGCGCGTGTAGTTAAAGGTTAACCCTTTCCGACCCAGGCCGTACGATCGTGCGGGTTAGACATCCATTACATCCACTTACATTTTTGCATCTGGAACAGTCGTGCAGCCGGTAACAAAAGTCTCCGAACACTAGCAAAAATTCCTATGTAAAAATAATACACTTAATACAGTTTTGTTAAATAAATCCTTGTTGAATCCTGTTCTTAGTCTGAAAACAAGATTCGACAAGGATTTATTTAACAAAACTGTACTAAGTGTACTTTTTTTACATAGGAATTTTTGCTAGTGTTCGGAGAGTTTTGTTACCGACTGTATGTAATAAAGTTAGGAAATGAATGATCGAGCTAACTAGCCGAAAGTGTAAAGTATAATTTTCAATCAACAAATGTCGGTTATAGTCCATATTTTTCTTTCAGTTTGCAAAAACAGAAGAATGTAATGTTTTAAGGTAAAAACGTTTCGGGTCGGAAACGGATGCAGTCGACAGCAAAAGTATCCGCACTGTTAAAAATATGTCCTATTTGCTGCCAGAAATTCTCTGTAATTTGAGAAAATACGTTCTGACAACGTAGTTTTTTCGTAAATTACGCATATGTTCTCAAATTACAGAGAATTGCTCCTCCAAACTTTACAATTTTATCTCTCCAACGACACATTGGTCTCTCTCTCGGTCTTTTGTTACATCTCGGTATCCAAAATAGGACTGATGGTTCATCTATCATAATTTCTTCTGGAAAAGTGCCCAGCTCAATTCCATTTTAACTTAATTATAGAAATAACATCAGTAACATTGGTTTGCTTCCTAATCCAATACAAGTGTTTCGCTTTCTGTCACTTCGGGTGAATCCTAACAAGTTTCTTTTTCTCTCTCTTTATATATTTATATAAAGATATATATATATATATATATATATATATATGACTCGCTACATAAACAGACACGTTTCTGGCGGAGGCTACCGCTCCCCCTACCGCTCCCCCACACCGCTCCCCCAATGTATCTTGTGCCTATATCTATCCCTCTCTATATGTATATTTATATATTTTCCTAGTAACAATCTTTTATTAATTCCTTGTAGATCATATATACTTGTACCAAATTTAATGCAAAAAGATTACCTAACACAACGGGATTAATTTATGTAGCACTGTAAACTAATTATCAGTTCTATGCCCACAAGTTTCCCCAGAAAAACATGCTTCTAAACATTCTAATAACATTTCATTATATTTAATGGGGTGTAAACATGTTAAAATACATTTTTAATACATACCGTCTATAGACCGTAATGGTACGAAATTTTTTTGTGTGTCCCTGAAAAGAAGCCACAGTTATATACACCAATAAAGATGATACATCTAATTAATTATAACTCACTTATAGTTCAACCTACTTTGACATCATTTGAATCCTTACACAATGTAATCGGAATTCTTTTGTGTGGTCTGTAAATAAATTTAGCTTATTCATACTTTTTTAAAAATCTTTAACATGTTAATCCTACTATGTTGAATCTAATATAAACGCGTTAAAATGCGCTTAGATAAAAATTTGCTCATAGGTTCTAATGTTATGAAATTCTTTTGCATTTCTCTGTAAAACAACTGTAAACATTGTATACCCCAGTAAAAACTTTTGAAGTTATTCTATATCTTTCAAGAATACTTGTTCGAAATTTGGCAAAATTTGGATGATTACAGGACACTGTCGTAATACTTTATTAAGGTCCTGTACATTAATTATGAAGCCTAATGACACATATTTCTTATAGCTAACATAAGTTTAAGTATCTCAATAATGTGCACTTATTTCATTTCGTTGAATGCAGAGCAACGACGTTAAAATTTGTTTAAGCGAAATTTACCCCATAGGCCGTAATGATAAGAAAAACTTTGGTGTGTCCCTGTACACGATTCATAAATAATCTAGACATAAAAATTTATACAGCTATTTCTATATAGAGCCTGAACGTGTGTACCAATTTGCAAGTCAATCGAAGTATTTTTCCGCCGCTATTGCCGTGCATACGAATTCTGTCCATAGGCCGTGATGGTAAGAAAATATTTGGTGTGTCCCTGTACATGAACTACAAATGGAATACACACGCAAAACTATACAGCTAAGTCTGAGTGGTTCGTGAACATGTGCTCCAAATTGCAAGTCAATACCGTGATTTTTGCAGTCGATATCGCGGGACAGACAGACAGATATACACACAAATATAAGTTAAAATCTTTTTGTGATTTCGCATGGAGGACTCCACTGACGTTTCGGCAATAATTTAGCTATATTTCAGAGTAAAATTTACCGTAACAATTTCTGTTGTAACTTATGCTGTTGTCGAAAAGCAGACAGTTTATTAACTGCATGAAGAAGCAAATCAATAGATATTTTTCTTTCACGAACATTTAAAACTTTCAATTGATCAGCACGATCGCATTTTATCCCACCTTTTTTTTTTTTCTTTTTTTAAAGTCATTTTTTAATGTATCTCATCGCTGATGTGCAAACAAATCATTTACAGTGGTGGACATAATTATAAGACATCTATCTAATTTGACAAATAGTGAAAGAAAAGATTCAGAGCTTAAAAATGTTTTATTAAATACGTTAAAAATATAAATTTATTCTGTTATCGTATATAATTATTTTATAATATTTTCATCTTTTTAATGTAAAAACATAATGGACAAAATTATAAGACTCCAACAGTTTTTTCCAAATACAGTGGTCAACATAATTAGCAGACACTAATTGTCTAAAAGAAAATCCTCTAACATGGTTATTCAATATTTGGTGGAACCGCCATTGATTTTTAAAGCATGAAAGATGCGATTCGGCATCGAATCTATCAATTCTAACAAAATATCGAAAGACAGTTCTTCCCAAGCACATTTTAGGTGTTTCTTCTAAAGTGTGTTCTTTAGGTGTTCGACACATATAAACTGCCTCCATTTCGGTAAACCGCACGAGCTAAGATCCCCCACAAGTTTTCGATGGAATTTAAGTCTGGGGAGCGAGAAGGCCACGGGAGAACATTGATTTGTGCTCTGAAAGTCACTTTTTTGTTTCGTGTGATGCATGAATCGGCGCGTTATTGTGCTGGAAAGTGTAGTTTTCGCCACAAAGAAGTTCACTGTATATGGCTAGTTGATCTTTAAGAAGATTCTTATACTTTTCGGAATTCATTCTTGAATGCACAAAAATAATATCCGTTTTTTCTTGAGCCGAAAAACGAGCCCAAACCATTACTGAGCCTCCACCTATTTGGCGGCTCATTAGTACATGAGGAGACTTCCGTAAATCATGCCAATAATATTGAAACCCGTCAGGACCATCCAGATTAACCTTTTTTTCATCAGAAAATAACACAGAGTACCATTTAGAGGTCCAGTCCATAGTTTGTTTAGCGAAGTTTAGACGCTCCATTTTGTGCCGGCTTAGAATCGGTGGTTTGTTTCTTCAATTTTTTGTATTTCCCATAGGAAGCATTATGCAACACCTTGCGAATGGTTCTCCTTGAACAAATAAGTTTCAATGCATTTTTAACCCTCTCGCTGCGCATCCCGCGATTTCCACGGGCAACGTAGAAGTAGCAAAATTTGCGCAACCCGCGATTATCGCGGGGATGCGTTTTTGCCGTCTATTTAAGTGTGCAACCCGCTCTTTCCCCGTTCATGATTTCATTTCGGCTTTTCTGTAATGTTTAATTGTTTATTTAGATGTCGACTAACAGATGACGTTAGTTGTCCACGTTTCTGCGAAATATAAAAAGAATTTTTTTTAGCATTTTGCGCGCGCTTTTCAGAGCTCAAAGATGTCTGGCAGGAAGCGTTTCGCGAGTGATATGACCTATGTTCCTGACGATATTTCCGACACTGACAGTAGTTCTGACTCTGATTTCGAGTATATTGATGATATTTATAGCGGAACTGATGAAAATTTCTCGGATTCCTCTGTGGATAGTGATGAATCTGAAAATTCATTTTCTATTCATTTCTAATAAATGTTTTGTATGTATTTTGCATATTTTCATTAGTATATACGTTTTACCTTTGTATTTTATAAAATAAATCATAATTTAACCAAAATTGATTTTCAAAATTTTGCTTTTATATCATTATTCTTCAATTTCAATATTCTGACAACTTTTTTCTATGATCTAATTCTATATTGAAAAAAAACTCTTTTACAAAAAATTTTTGTATATTTTAAGTCTAAAATATATGTTGATTTGAAATATGTAATAAAAAAAATACGCAATTTTTGAACCTATTTTGATAAAAAAAAAAATACGCAGCGAGAGGGTTAATGCCTGTAGTGTTCATCTTTTTCTGTGTAGCGAGTGAAAGCACATGGCGTCTGTCTCTAGAGGACAAGCAAGGAGTACGTCAAGATCTTTTAATCACCGATCCATTAATTCCTCTTTTCAAAACATTTCTAATTGCGCATCTAGAGCGTTTAATAACTTTTGAAATATTATTAATTGAAGCACCAGTTCCATTTAATCTCCAAATTTCGCGAATTTCACTTTCTTTTAATTCTGTACTTCGTGGCATGTTTGTAATTGCGTGGAGTCGGTTATCGTCTGCTCTAGTTAACTGCTGACGTCATAACAGCGTGCAGAAAATTTGCATATCGCACATTATTTTCGAAAAAATGCAGATGTTTTAATTAAAATGTTAGAGTGTCTTATAATTTTATCCGTGGTATTTTTCTTTCTTTTTTTTTTTTTAATTAAACTCTATAAAAATATCATTTCTGTAAAACAATACGCAAGCGAAGTGATGACATCATTGGCCGTTCGTGGGTGCAAGAAAAATATTTCCTATGTTAAACGCCCATTTGATTTTATGTAAAAAATTATTAAAAATCGAGGAAAATTATTTCCCGATTTTAATCCCCATATTTAGATATAGATATATATTAGTTATCATGTCCATGCCTTAGATTAAGTTATTTTTGTTGTAAAATTGACAAAATTTGAATTTTTAATTTCAAAACTCTAGAAAAAAAAATCTGATGTGGCCACCACATGACTTCCTTACACACTTTTAGAAATATATATAATGTTAAAAAACATTGACATTGGACCCGAAACAGTTGGCTAAAAATGTAAAAAAAAAAAATGAATTATCACCATGTTCTGAGCTTTTCTGAAAGTTAGTTAAAAACCGATTGCAAGATTTGTACTGGTAACGCTGACGAAGGCAGGAGGGATTTGAAAAAATTGGCTAAAAGTATTAAAAAAAGGCATTTTCACCGTGTTCTAAACTATTCTGAAAGTTTCAAGTGTCTTGCTAGTCGGGAAGTTAGTTAAATAAATTTTCTGTTGAATCATATAAACGCTGCCGAAGGCAGCAGTGACCCGAAACAATTGGCTAAAAATATTTAAAAAATGCATTGTCACCGTGTTCTGAACTTTTCCGGAAGTTTTAACTGTCTAGATAGTCGGAAAGTTAGTTAAAAATCGATTGCAAGATTTGTACTGGTAACGCTGCCGAAGGCAGCAGGGACCCTAAACAGTTGGCTAAAAGTATTAAAAAAATACATTTCCACGTTCTGATCTAGTCTGAAAGTTTCAAATGTCTAGCTAGTCGGGAATTTAGTTAAATAAATTTTCTGTTGAATCACATAAACGCTGCTGAAGGCAGCCGGTATCGGAAGCAGTTGGCTAAAAATATTTTTAAAATGCATTGTCAACGTGTTCTGAGCTTTTCTGAAAGTTTCAAATGTCTAGCTAGTCGGAAGTCAGTTAAATTGCAAGATTTGTCCAAACCGTTTTTGAGTTATTACCGTTTTTTGATACATTATGGCCAAACCTATGCATTTTTGGTCATTATGAACCTAATTTTCCTAAATATCTCCAAAACGGAAAATCATACAAAGTCCAAAAAGGGAGGTGCACAACTAGATGTTATAACAAACCTATGTACCAATTCGCAACTTTCTACGTCCAATCGTTTTTCAGTTATGCGACACACACACACACACACACACACACATAGACAGACAGACACACATACATACAGACGTCACGAAAAATCGTGTAAAATCCCTTATATCTCTAAACCTAGAGCTCGTGTTAAGACGACACTCGCAGGTGTACAACTAGACATCATGACAGTCACACGTATAGATTGGCAACATTCAGCGATCATTCATTTTCGAGCAATGTGAAATACAAAATCCATTTCACAAATCGGGATTACTATACTTCCTTTGAAACTTTTGGACGGCCCCTGCCTGCCTGGGCTCGGCCAAGCTTAACGGGTTGGAAGCCGTCCGCCGGAGCGAATAAATCGCCAGATCACCGCGTGGAAGCTGCTGGGCAGCAATGTAACTAAGCTCAGGAATTGCAGGGTATCGACTTCTGCTTTGGAGACACAGCTCGATTTGTACACCACACCCTCCAAGATAGCTACGGTGGAAACGCACAGACACACTCCAGATGTTAAGGAATTTGGAATAAGTGCACTTACTAGCTGAGAGTCGAAATAACCGGAATTATACAAATTTAAAACAATTTTGAATTTAGGCAGGGAGGGAGAAAAAAAACAAACGCTGGGGGAGCCGCTAAAGTTAGTTGTGCACACAATAATTAAAGCCGAAAGAGGAGGCCATTTGAAAAGGGGAAGGGGACAACACTTAAGAATTGAGAAAGACAAGCTGAACGAGGAAGGAACAATGAGATTATATTAAAAAAAAAAAAAAAAAAAAAAAAAAAAAAAATAATAATAATAATAATAATTACGTGAAGCCACTGGGGGATGGTAGATAGTTTTGGACGCATAGTGACAATTTTGAAGTTTTTGAAGTGGCAAGGCCTAAATAATCCTAATTGGGAGGGAAATTACTATGCGCAGGGAGGCCGAATGGAGAAGAGAAAGAGGGACCATCGCAATTTTGATCCACCACGGGGGGATGGTTCCCCACGTTGGTAGACCGACGACTACTAAACGACCCCATCGAGCACTTGACGGTGCAGCACAGATTAACGAGGACCAGACACCGCCGCACCCTCGTAAAAAAAATAGAATAAAATAAATAACAATAATAACAATAATAATAAAAATAAATAAAAATAAACTAAATAAATATAGAATTAATTAATTAATTAATTAAAGTAAGTAATTCAATTAAAATTGGTGCGGGTCAAAACTTGATGAGTACCAAAAAGAAATGTGACAGGAAATAGTTTTAGGCTTAACAAGGAAAGTATTACAACTACAATTTAGAAAAGAAGTGCGTGTCAAAACTAGATGAGTACCAAAAAGACTAAGTTTCCGGGATTTGTATGCTGTGCGACCTGTTATGTCCTGCACTCTTGATGATATTGTACAAATCCGGTAAAGGTAATTAACATTATGGTTGCTTTTTGACACGCATTCAAACCTGTAACATTAAAAGAAGGTATTGATTGTGATCAGAACTAGATGAATACCAAAAAGAATAAGTTAGCTAGGAATTATTCTTTGTTATGGAATCACTGTTTATGGACTAACAATAGTTAGGTCCATCGGACCTGGGAGTTTTGAGAATAAACCTGCTGAAGAAATTGTCATTATGGTTGCTTTCTGATCACCGACTGCGTCAAGGAACTTGTTAGCCATTCTACATTTTATAAAATAACTATTCTGCAAAGGTAAAAGTCAACATGGTTGCTTTTTGACCACGTCATTCATACACTAATGAAAGTAATAAAAACAATTATACAGACACGACATTATTTCATTATTTAAAACATGAAAATCTGACATTGACAGATTTTTATTTAGTGCCAGAGGCCTACTGCTAAACTTGTTAATATCGACAAATTCTTCTTTAGTAAATTCGTGACGATCTAAATTCCATGATAAAGTTTTCATTACATCAAACCAATGTGTTTCAGCTGCAGATATTGTAACAAATAACGTTGGAAGTCCAAACTAGCCGCAAAACAACGTTTTTTCTCTTTTTCCCAATGAGGGGGAGGTGTGCCTTGGGGGGGACTCATGTCAAAGGTGTGCCTTGGGGGGGACTCATGTCAAAGTTGTACCTTGGGGAGGACTCATGTCAAAGTTGGGCCTTGGGGGGACTCATGTCAAAGTTGGGCCTTGGGGGGACTCATGTCAAAGTTGTACCTTGGGGGGGACTCATGTCAAAGTTGGGCCTGGGGGGGACTCATGTCAAAGTTGTGCCTTGGGGGACTTCATTCAATAAATCCCCATTCAATAAACCGACTGAAATAGGCCCTTAGCACTATTAAGAGTGTATTATAAAAATTCGACAACGCTGTACCGACTGAAATAGGGGTACCTTGGGGGGGGACTCATATCAAAGTTGGGCCTGGGGGGACTCATGTCAAAGTTGTGCCTTGGGGGGACTTCATTCAATAAATCCCCATTCAATAAACCGACTGAAATAGGCCTCTAGCACTAATTAAGAGTGACCTATAAAAATTCGACAACTGTACCGACTGAAATAGGGGTACCTTGGGGGGGACTCATGTGAAAGTTGGGCCTGGGGGGGACTCATGTCAAAGTTGTGCCTTGGGAGGACTTCAATCAATAAATCCCCATTCAATAAACCGACTGAAATAGGCCCTTAGCACTATTCAGAGATTATTATAATAATTCGACAACGCTCTACCGACTGAAATAGGGGTACCTTGGGGGGGACTCATGTCAAAGTTGGGCCTGGGGGGGGGGACTCAAGTCAAAGTTGTGCCTTGGGCAGACTTCATTCAATAAATCCCCATTCAATAAACCGACTGAAATAGCCCTCTAGCACTAATTAAGAGTGACCTATAAAAATTCGACAACTGTACCGACTGAAATAGGCGTACCTTGGGGGGGACTCAAGTCAAAGTTGGGCCTGGGGGGGACTCATGTCAAAGTTGGGCCTTGGGGGACTTCATTCAATAAATCCCCATTCAATAAACCAACTGAAATAGGCCTCTAGCACTAATTAAGAGTGACCTATAAAAATTCGACAACTGTACCGACTGAAATAGGCCTCTAGCACTAAAAAGAAAAAAAAAACTAAAATAAAATAAACATCCATGCACAGTCATGGGCGTGGCGCGGAATTACGGGCTTATAAGCCAAGAACCATTTACATTTTTTAATTTTTTTTTTCATTTTTATTTATTTATTATTTAAAAAAAATTTTTTTTTTAACTTTTTATTTCTAGATTTTCTGTTTTTACGTTTTTATTTTTACCGGGTCTCAGACTGTATAGGTACCCTCCGCTTTCACTTCATGGACCACGATCATGATCAAAAATAAACAAAAAGTCCCTTGATCTAGTAAATAAAAATATGCCATGTCCTCTTCTTCGGGTTTTGACAGTACGTGGCTGGTTCCTTCTGCTCGAAATGTTGGCTTTTGATCACTGTGAAATGTCGTCTATGTTGTTTGTGATCCAACTGACTATGTGTTTTGCCTTGTTCTGTACGTGTTTATTGTTGGCTAGTTGTTATACCAGAGTTGTTCATTGGCCTGTGTGATTTTGGCCAGATGGAGGTTTTCCGTTAGCGGACAGGCTAGTAAGTAGTGTAAGGATGTTCCTAGCTCGCCACAGGCGCAATCCGGGCTCTTCTTCCTTTTAAACCGATGAAGATAGGCCGGAAATGCCTCATGGCCCGTGTATATTTGTGATAGAAGCTTGCAGCTAACTAGGGTCTTTGTGTTTACTGTTGGGTAGTATCTGTGAGTTAGCCTGCCCGTGTCCCCGTAGTCCCACTCGAACTGCCATTGGTCCATAGTAAACTTTTTGAGATTTTTCTTTAAGTATGAGATTGGTTTTTCTAAGTAGTATTGTTCTTTATTGTTTGCATTATCGGCTGCCAGTTTTGCTAATTTATCAGCCTCTTCATTCCCTAATATGCCTACGTGGGCCTTAACCCATTCAATTTTGAAGCTGTTATGAGATCGAACTATTTCATTGTGGATTTTATGGATCAATTTATCGGTGAAAAATGGTTTGGATATTGCTTGGATGGCCGACATGCAGTCCGAGTGGATACTGTATGTGATACCCATTGTGTTGCCCCATTCTACTGCCTTGAGGATTGACAGTAGCTCGGCCTGGAAGACACTGTTACACTTAGAGGCACTGATCATTCGTGAATTTTTTGGGAGTTTTTGAACGCTACGAAGGCCGATCCTGTAGCACCTGATTCCAGCTTCGACCTGTCCTTGTAGATATGTGTGTCGTCGGCAGAAGACCCTATAAATGGCTCTGGGGTGTCAGCAGGGTGTTTCCACCAAATGTTCTGCTTTTTTGTAAAGTCTGTGTGGTTGAATATGTGTTCCTGAAGCTGGTAGTTCCTGTGTAGTCTTGTAATTGTACCATACGCAGCTTCATATTTTAGTTGCAGGTGTACTAGAATCAGGCCAGAGAGTACCAGAAGGGCCGAGGTCGGGACTGTTCTATAAGCCCTCACAATGGCCAGTGCGAAGTGTCTTTGGCAGCTAAGTAATTTGTCTTTACTTTGCTGTGTTATTTTATTGCCCCAGATTAGGGCTGCATAGGTCAGTGTCTTTTCCACCACTGTCTTGTACCATGTTTTAATAATCAAGTTAGGTTTTATCCCCCATCCCCTTGAGACCATGCGCCCGAAATAGCTGAAGGATTTATAAATTTTTTTCACCTGATGTTCTACATGGGACTGCCATTTAAAATTTTTGTGAAGGACCACTCCCAGATACTTCATGGTTTCTTTAGTCTCTAATTCAATATCGTTGTAGCGTATTCCTTCAAGTTTATATGAATTTTCACTTGGGAGGTTTCCTGTGTGAGGTCTGTTAAGGTACAGCAGTTCTGTTTTGCTCCAATTAATAGTTAGGTTGTTCCTGTTTGCCCAATTGCCAAATTCGACTAATGCTGTGTTTGCCGCGTTATTAAAGTATTTGGGTCTTTCGCGCTTATAGTTAATATGAAATCGTCTGCAAAGGCTTGAATCCTAACGTTGTTCCCCCAGCTACGATTAAGTGCTGTCTCCGCTATTAGTAGCCAAAGGAGCGGTCCTAGGCAGCTCCCCTGGGGACAGCCACCAAAGGTTTGTTTGATCTTGCTTATTCCATTTTCCTCCAGCTTGACATACCTGTCCTCCAGAAAGCTAACTATCTAGTTGACTAGGTATGTCGGACAGCCGGAGAGTTGGAGGTTTCCTAAGAGTGTTAGCCACCTGATATTGTCAAAGGCACCTTTTATGTCTATTGATATTAAAAGTGTCTGTTTTTTGTCTAGTTTGTCTTGCTGAGTATTGTCTAATAATTTTTTTAGCGCGTTTTCTGTTGAGGTGTCTTGCTTGAATCCGAATTGATTAGGGTTCCAATATTTAGAGATTGTGAAGTAGTGATTCATCCTGCCGTGTATTATTCTTTCCAAAATTTTGCTGATAGCTGAAAGGAGGCAGATTGGCCTATAGTTTTTTGGGTCTTTTGGATCCTTGCCTTCCTTGTGGAACAAAACCACTGTACCCTTTTTGAATGGCTTCGGAAAGTGTTTTAGCTGTAGACATTTATTAAATAGGGCCAGGAGTAAGTTTTGGCTAGTATGATTTATTCTTTTTATTAGATTGTAATCGATGTAGTCGTGGCCAGGAGCTTTATTCTGTTTGATATTTTCAATTATCCTGTTTAGTTCTTATGAAGTTACATTTTTAGGGCTATTTTCTGCAAAGCAGAGAGGTGACGGATTTAGTTTGTGTGGTATGCTAGCGTCGGTTAGATAAAGCGAGTCCAGGAATCTATTTAAGGTGCTGTCTGTATTTACAAGGTCGTTATCATCCAGAACATTACAGAGCTTCGCAGGGGTTGACATTTTGCCTGATGCAATCTTATATTGGGGGCCGTAGGTATCTTTGGCGCTTTCACAGAATGCTATCCATGCCTTAGATCTTTCCTTATTTATCAATTTCTTATATATGGCTCGTTCTATTTTGTATAGTATATGTTGTTGTTGTTTCAAGTCAGGGTCTGGCTGGGATTGATACCTACGGCGGAAAGCTCTTATTTTATTCCTAGCAATTTTGATTTTGTCGGTCCACCAAGTGGGTTCTTTTTGATCCGGGGCTTTTTCGTAATTTGTAACAGGCGAAGGCCAGTGTTTTAAGTTCCCTGAGTAGTTCTGCCGTAATTATGTCTAGTGCATTCCTATCCTGTGCTGATTTTATTGGACCGACAAAGCGTTTGCTGAGTTTTCTAACATTTTTCTCAAATTTCGAGTGTTTGCCATGTTTTGTCTCTAGTCTATGTCTGTGATAACTGTGATTGCTGTAGTCAAGCGTATACTTAATGAATTTGTGATCACTTCCAGAGTGATCGTCACTTACTTCCCAGCCCTTAATGTTTTTCAGGAGGCTGGCCGTTGTGATCGTTAGATCTGGCCAACCCCTGCTCCTGATCGTTTGGAACTTAGGTGGGGCTCCTGGTTCGTTTCTAACCAATAGAGAGTGTTGGGCCAGGAAGTCTGTCAACTGTCTGCCTCTAGTGTCCATCTCATCGTACCCCCACTGGGTGGAGTGAGCGTTAAAATCCCCTGCCAGAAGGATATTTCCCTCAGTTCTTTGTAAAATGTGATCTATTTCTTGGAGAACCGATTGAAATTTTGAGCTCGGGGGGGCATAAGTGTTTATTATAGTGATTTTTTCCTTTGTGTTCTCGATTAATATCGCTACTGTGTGTTCTAGATTGACAATCTCAAGTGGATTCGTTCCTAGCTTAGTTATGATAGCCGCCCTATTATTTGGCGTCCTGAATGCCTGCCAGCCCGATCCCAGGCCCGAGATTTTCCCAGTGTGCTTATTTTCGTGAAAGTCCTCAATTAACCCGTTAGTAGTCGCTAGTTGGTCGATTTGCCGCCCATCCTTCTGTGTTGCCAGATTTCGTTATTCAATAGCCACCAGAATTTTTTAGAAGTGGCATTTGATATACATAAAACGCGAATAAAATCGAAGAAACGTCGATCACATCACTTCTTAAAATTATTGGTGAGAATTAAATAAAAAGTGCGCAATCTATAATAGGTGGCGCTGTGTATAGCGACTACTATCGGGTTAAAGCTATGTTGATTTTTTGCTGTGCGAGGTAGCCAAATAAGTCTCTTGTAGCGTCTTTGCTAGAATGAAGGTTTATCTGAATTATATTGATAGCGCATGGTCCCTTTGTGTTGTTACTGTTCTGTTGTGGCTGTGTGTTGTGTTTGTGTATTACATTTTCCTCGTCCATAATTTCTTCTTACATAATTTCGCCTTGGTCGGCCTTGATTTATTCTTACTGGCTGGTTTCTTCTTGTGAAATTTCGTCTGCTTGTTACCCACTGAAACCCGTCTTCTTCCTTCTTAAGCTGGTCGTATTTAATCAGCGGTCTTCCGCCTTCTGTTGAGTAAGAAATCGACGTGTTCCCTGTGATGACATCATAAGCAGGTGTTAGCTCCGTCTTGCCATCTTCTACTTCCGCTTTCCGGATTGCCAGTATTTGTCTGTATACGTAGCAATGACCAGAATATGCCGTGTGGTCTGTGGCTAGCTTTGGTTTGTTTCTGTACGCGTTCTCATTGTTATAAAGTGAGCAAGGGAAGCAGCCAGACCTGTCAGATGAACAATCTGCCGTTCTATGCCTCCGGCTCACCGCGCACAGAGGGTATCCCACCGGCACGATTGCGCCGTGTGGTCACAGCCCTGGCAGTTGTAACACCTGGTGACTACTTTGGATTTAATTTGGCAATGCTTTAATCCTAAGCATATTGTTTTTTGTTTTTTTCTAGGAGAGCCTCTGCCAGTGGAATTGGAAGCTGGACTGTTAGATTCTGAAGCTTCAGGTCCTTCTTGTGTAATTGGTCGATGAGCTGCACTGCCAAGTCGTCTGTTCCGTATGTTTTTAGGTTGAGCATCTGCAGTATCTTATATTTTGCTGTACTTGGGTCTACCCTTTCCGGTATATCCTTAATGACGAGGTTCTTTTTTCTTAGCCCTGCTGTTTTTATGCTGGCGTTGCTTGTAATTTCAGTTGACGCTCTAAGATCGGGTTTTATTTCTTCAGCTTCTCTTGCACTATAGCATACTATTTTTATCCCATTCCGTACTCTCTGGACGTCCTTGATCTTTTCTTCTGTGATGTTAACTTATTCTACTTGTTTGGCAACCTCCATCGCATTCCTATTATCTGTAGCCTTGTATATTATTGAGGCTGTTGCTTCCTGGATTGCCGCTGCGTAATTAATCGGTGCAATCTTGTTTGTTGTGGTAGATCTTTGGTTGTTTGGTTCTTGAGTGTTCATACCGTTACCTTTGATGATTGCTTCCAGCGTCTGTGCTTTTGCTTCTGAATGTTGTATCCTTCCTTCTAGCTCCAGGAGCGATTCTTCTAGGTTCTGGAGTGCATCAGAGATTGCTAGCATTAATGGTTTTGGGATTTTAGTGCTCTTCTCTGTGAGCTTCTGGACGTATTGCTTTGCCAGCAAGGCCTCCCTAGTTACTGTGGAGAATCCTTTCGTCCATTGCTCTTCTTTCAATCTTTCAATCTGTGAGTTAATGTGTACGATTTCTTTATCTTGAAGGAGCTCCTTGGATTCCGCTAGTGTCTGAGCTCTTCTGCTCAATTTTCTTCCCCCTTGGATCTGATCATTATTTTCTTCGTAATCACTAGTGTCTACATCCTGTAACTCAGTTTCCACAGCTGAAGCCCAAGAAGTGCTAGGAATATCCTTTGCATCTTCTTTCTTCTTGTTTTTCTTCTTGGACAGGGTCTCATTCACGCTTTTCCGAGCCCTTTTAGCTTCCTCTTCCTTTTTACCTATGTGATCACCCGTGTTACTTTCCTCACTTGTTGTTCGTTCAATTTCATTTACTGTATTCCTTACTTTCGATGACTTGTGTTTTCCTTTGTTTTCCACCTGGTTCTCCATGCAGTTTTCTTCGTCTACTGGCGTTTGTTTCTTTGTTAGGAAGTCTGTGATTTTTGTTTTGTTTTTCTTAACGTAGCTTCTTAGTGAGGTGGCACTTAAAGATTTTATTTTGTTAGGATTAGTGTCTTTACCTTCTAGGTCTTCTATGCTGATGATAGGAGGAGACCTGCTAGTTTCTTTTCCGTTGTTTCTTCTAGTCTTCATGCTCATGTACTGAAATTGGAGAGCCCACTAAGGAGCTCCCCAAGGGGGACCGACAGCCGCGGCAAGGGCTTCTGGCCTGTAGATCCCCCCCCCCCCCATGGAGAGACCTGAGTGGGGGGTCCGAGGACTTAGCCGTCCATGGCTATGAGTTCATAAGATTAAAATAAAAAAGACGACCGCGTTCTTGCGATGAAAATTGAAAATTACTATACTTCCTTATACTTTGTATAAGGAAGTAAAAAATGGCAAACTTCCATATTCGATTGAAAACACAAACATTTCATTTCAAAGGATGATATTAACACAATAAATATCCGACTAATATACTAATTAAAAGGAAAAGATAAATATTCTATCACAATTTGAAGTCAAATTTATTTTCAAATGTCTAAATAAAGTATCTGATATAAGATACAAATATGTTGCAGCGGAACAGATTTGATATCGGTTATCCTTGGCAGAAAAAAAAATATCGCCAAATTATTTGGGGAACATAATTTAATTCCTTTCAAATATCATGGTTATTTTAACAACTTATATTAAGAGAGTAATGAATAATATGAAACAATATTTCGTACAATGCATATTACGAAAATATACATCTGGCATCCATATTTTCATATTACGTTTTAGGTCACCAAATACAATAAGCGCCAAGAACGACAGTTTTGAAATTTAAAATTAAAATTTTGTCACTTTGACAGCAAAATAACTCAGTCTAACACATGCACATGATAACTAATACATACAGTCGGCTGCAAAATTATTCGAGCACTAGCCAATAATTCCTATATTTAAAAAGTACACTTAAGACTGTTTTGCTAAGTAAATCCTTGTCGAATCATGTTCTTAGACTGATTAAGAACATGACTCGACAAGGATTTACTTAACAAAGCTGTATTAAGTGTACTTTTTTTTGGCAAGGATTATTGCTAGTGCTCGAATAATTTTGCAGCCGACTGTATATGTACCCAAATATGGGGATTAAAATCGGGAAATAATTTTCCTCGATTTTTAATAATTTTTTAAAAAAATCCAGTGTGCGATTAAATAGGAAATCATTTTCTTGCCTCCAACGACGGTCAGTGACGTCACACTTCGCTTGCATGTGATAACAGAATAAATTTATGTTTTTGACGTATTTGATAAAGCATTTTTAAGCTCTGAATCTTTTCTTTCACTATTTGTCAAATTAGATAGGTGTGTTATAATAATGTCCACCATTGTACAGTCACTTCTTCTGACATTATATTAACTGTAATAATTCTACTTAATATATATATATATATATATATATATATATATATATATATATATATATATATAAGAGTAATAATAGATTTCGATCAAAATGTTAATAATATGCAGGATAATGATGTCGAGAGAAACTTTAGCCCATCTTATTTGAAAAAAATACTTCACTTTTGAATGAATCTTATCCTCGATATGCCAGCAATATGTTATTTTTTCTGACATTATATTAAATGTAACGATTATTTAAAAGTATACGAAAAGAGAGCAACAATAAAATTGGATCAAAATGTCAACAATACTCAATATAAACATAAACAACACATATCAAATGCTAGAGGGGCACTAGCGCGCGCACTAACAACAGCCGTCACTGACTAAAAATGTCAGCGGAAAGGAAATTACTGTTTTGATTGGAGGATAAGCGAATGAATGGGCAGAGAATCTGACTATTATCTCTAAGTATAAGTAGAATAGCAGGACTGCAGATGTCAAATTTGTAGAATTAATTTAATGAATTTTAAAACAATGGACACATCTTCAGTCCAGAACATTGCGAATTTGTAGATAATAGAATATTCTTTTAATTTTAATATTAATTTGAAATGGCTCCTCGATGATTGAAACGGACTTTAACGATATCTAGTGAGAGTTTTTTTTTAAAAGAAACTCTCACATTACATACAATTGAATTTATAATATGATTGGCGGGAAGGAGTGCAGTGAAAGTAATGATGCGCGGAACTGAACTTTTTTAGACGGCGCTGAGCAGATGTTTACTAGTCGCTCACGAAATTCGAGAGAGGTGCGATGCACCTTTGAACAATAAAACCAAGAACTATTCAAATTAATAATCTTATCCGCATTAAGACAATTTATCATATTTACATACCTTAGGTTAAGTCTTGAATCCAATAAATTCTATTCTTCAAGGAAGGAATCGCTTTTCGAATTATTTGTGAGCCATTGTCGTTTAATCTCCCGGGATGCTGGTAGAGGGTTAGTAGATTGAAACTTATTCTCATTTATTCTAATGCATGTTATATTGATTTCATATTCGAGTTAAATTTGCATCCAAAGCATAATCGTAAGAAAATCTTATTGTCAGACATTCTGGGTTTAATATAAATTCAATCGAAATTCTTATAAATGAAAATTAGTCGTATATTCTTCTTTTGGCTTCAAAGCCATTAGTGGTCCGTCGTAAACGGAGCCTCAATTATCTATTAATTAGATAATTAATTGTAATTCGTTAAATTAAACAATAACAAAAAAAAAAAATTGAAAATTGAAAAAATTCTTTTGTTTACGTAGTATAAAACTCTCTGTATAAGAACTTTAAGGGAATTTAAAATCAATTTGTTGAAATAAATCATTAATAGGGAGTTAAATTGTTTTGATATAAAACGAAATTCAAAGTGGTTTTGGTTTCAGAAGTTTTGATGTATACGTAGGAGTTTCGGTTTGAGAGAAAACGTAATTCAGAGTACTTCAGGTTTCAAACTGGAACAGTTTCGGTTTGGAATTTAAGAAACAGATATTCATATTAAATAATTGTTGAATAAAAAAGAGTATAAGAATGCAAAAATTGCATTTAATATTTTATTAGATTATTTATTTCAGTAAAAAAAAAAAAAAAAAAAAAATCTATTCTATATGTGTTGTTTCTTTTCATTTGTTCTTATTTTTTTTTTCATATTTTACTTCCTGATCTGCAGAATAATAATTTAATTCGATCGATTAATTCATATTTAAATTTAATTATTTGAAATTAGTTTGTTCGGAGGATGGGTAGAAAAGGTAGAACAAGGGCAAATGATGCAGAACAGAGTGCGTTGTTCCCAAACTCTAATGAGGTGATAAAATTTGAAAATGTGATTAAGGAAATAGAATTTATAAAATCGAAAGTCAATGGTTGTGATAGTGGCGATCAAGCCAGATTAAAGATCCTAAAGGATAAGGTAAATGCACTGGAGGTTAAATTCGAGGAAATGGTTAAAAAATTTTCCGAAGAGGAAAACGTTGAGAACTTTGAAGAAGTGTTAAAAAATAGGGACATTCTGTTAGAATTATCAGTTGTATTAGAAAGTAAATCGCAATCAAATACTCCAAATGTAAATAATGATGCACGTACCAAACCAGGGACTTCTGTTAATTCGCATATTAGTCTCCCTAAGCTTGAAATTCCTTATTTTTACGGGGATAATGAATCTTGGTTGTCATTTAAAAATTTATTTAAATCATCCATTTTGGATAATGACAGCCTTAGTGAGGTTGAAAAGCTACAATACCTCCAATCGTGTGTAAGAGGTAGTGCATCAAAACTTGAGGAAATCTCTCATAAGTAGAATAAAAAATAAAAACCTTTTTTAAAAACATATTTTTACCCACGCAAATTTTAAAATTACTAACAAATTCATTAACAAAGGAACGTTAATACTAATAAAATTGTGGCAATTAACAATTAAGCACATACTTCTTTCATTTGTAATAATACAACAAAAGCAGCAATAACGATAATAATAATTATTATTGTTACTAATTATTCATGAACGCTATTATATATTTTTTAAACATTTACAATTTTATGGACTCGCAATCGTCAAATTTATCAAATAGCATGTCTGAGGTATGAGATAACTTTTAGGCATTACATTTTTACAACTTTCATTAAAAATGATCAATCCATGTTTATCATAAATAACTGCTGTCCACATCTTAATAATTATTTTACTTTAAATGACTCAGATTATAAGAATTTTAATTTAAAAAGTAATACTAAGACTACGCTAAATTAAAAAATAATATTAATTAATTAATTAATTTTAATTAAAATATTATATGTCAAACTTTCTAGTTTGCATTTTCATCAAAAATGGACAAAAATTAATATAATAAATTAAACGAAATAATTATACATTAAAAAATATTTAAAGTGATGGAAAAAATCGAACTTTTTTGCAACTTACAAGCCATATTGTTATATATATATATATATATATATATAAAATCTATCGTAAATATCTTATCTAGATTAAAATAAAAAATTATATATGAATAAAAATCTATCATTCTACTTTATATAGGGATATATTTAACAAATATTATAAAGAATAATGTAAGATGAGCTACATGATATAAATCTCGAGAACTTGCTCAAAATGTACATTTTCACATTATTTCAGTGATAACATTTGGATTTAAAAAATGAAAAAAGCTATTCAATTTCTTAGTATCTTAAATACATCTCATAATGCTTCAAATCACATATGCTCATTAAATGTAAACTTCTTAGAATTTAGGAATGAAATTGTTTTAAACGCAAAACCTTTAAATACGCTCAAAATTTTATTTTTTGGCGAAAGAATTTTCAGACTTTGATGTTAAAATAAAAGAGAAAGAGAATAGAATAACATTTAAAATTTTCTTTTTGCAACAGATGCTATGTTTATCACATACTTTTCGGTAACTTATTTAAATATGAAATCTCAAAAACTGGCCTAAAATGCCTATCTTTATGTTATCATAGTCCTAAAATAAAATTGATATAGCCATTTTCATATTAGTTTCATATTATTTCATTAATTTATTTCTACACGTGGGTGAGATATTATGCTTCCCGAACTGTTAGATGGGATGTCCCGTATTCGATTCAAAGTCGCGCTCCTTGGCCAACATGTTCGGAAATTTCCTTCGAAACTCGCGTGAATGCGAGCTAGGAAATCTTAGAAAATCTTAGTATTCTCACTTAAGCATTCCACCCAAGGGCACGATCATCTCATAGTTCATAGTCAGCCTGTATATAAAATACCAAAATTTTAACTCAAAAGATAAATAAAATGTATGGTAATTTTATTCTTCTTAGAAATTTCAACAAAATGCCTGAACTATATTAAATAAAAAATAAATAATTAAATAATTAAATAAAAATTAGAAAGTCAACATTAGTTTCTCAAATGCAAGTAAGTAACTAGCGCACGGGAGCAAGACATCCTCATCAAACATTCTTCCTAACCCTTTTCTCTAACATAGAAAATCGCCCTTCCATAGTATTTTAGAGATACACATTGGATTTAAAAAATTAATATGATAAATCGATGTCTTATATCTAAAACAGATATTCTAAAGATATAACAGATATTCTAACAGATACATAAAATAGCTATCTATAACTTATATCTAATATCTAATCTCCAAATACGCTGTAGATTTCGAAATGAAAGCGAATACTGACCACGACATATTCTATTACAATCAAAATTTAAATTTTCCATAAAATATTATTTAGCACTTTCCTACTGGAGTGAAAAAGTATATTATCACATTATATCATAACAAGCAAATTTCATTTTATGCACCAGATTAAAATATATATATATATAAAATTTTAAATTACAATAATATTGAATACTCGATACATTTTTTACTTGTTTATTAAGATATATATATTGAAAACCCTTTCTACACATATATCAGCTAATCCACAAAACTAGCGGCTCTTGCAGATTATAATGGCATTTTATGATCTATTTTCTTGCATTCTACAACTTTGTTATAATACATATATATAAACCACACTGCATTCATTTCCTTTTATACCATATAGCTCATTTGGTAGCCAAATGTTTTACACGCCAGGTTCAAATCCCCGTTCTCAAGCATGAATGTTCATAGTGGCTTAGAATTCCTTTAAAGTTGTAGCTTTTTGTCCAATGAGCCTGAATAGTAATATTAATAATAATATTATTAATAATAATAAAGATTGTGAAACGAGAGACATTCCTTTTATTTATTTAACGTGTGTGTAGGTAAATAACGTGAATTCAAACATTTAAAACATATACAAGAAATATATTATTTTTCTTCGAGGAGTCATTTATAATCTATAATCAATAAAATTGAAAAGTTTATGAAAACATAGTCCTCCACAAGTAATTTTTATTTGAAATGACTGTCACATAGAAAGAAATGCGTAATAATTTCATTTTAAAAACGATTTTTTCCATTATGATAAATTAAAAAAATAAAATTATGATTTATATGTATGTATATATATACAAAGGTATTAAATTATTCAAATTATATGTATATATATATATATACCGCCACTTTAGAATGTAGAAAAAGAGGGGGAAAAAAGCTTAAAAACCCCATAGGAATAGCATGGGAAGGAAAGCAAAAAAACTCACAATGTCAAGTGTGTTAAAAAAAAAAAAAAAAAAATACACACACAGACTTTACTACTGTCCGTTTTCGTAAACCATGTCTACCTCTCGCGGAACGATCCTACTCGGAAAAGGGGTGATGCGTTGAATGAGATGGGCACTTAGCCAAATGCGCTTTTCGTTCTACACGTGTTCGTTTTCTTTTTATGAGTCTTCAATATTTATTTTACCTTTTTACGCGAATTTAAAGTTATTTAAAATAAAAGGTGTAAAATAATCATGATAAAAAAATCTAATGATTTGATTTAAATACGATTTTCTGTAAATTTCTGTAAAATAGAGATCCAAAAATATGGTATTTTTATTTTAGCAGTATAATTTAAAAGAAAAAAATATATTACTTTTACTACAGGTAAAGTCTACTGTAAACGTTGTTCTTTTTCTCTTCTTTTATTAATGAATTATGTAAATTTTACCTAATTTAAGTCATTTTTAATTAATTTACTACTATAATCAGTGCATGAAACAAGTGTTCAGGTATGACAGATATAGTACGAATTTAGAGATCAAGTAAGCAAATAAAAATAATTTTAACTGAAAAAAAAAAAAAAAAGAAGAAGAAGAAGAAAGAAAACAGGCATTTACTTTTAAGTTTACGGATTTTATTTTGCATCGAAGAATAAAACTGATCTTCTACACTTATTTAAAAATTACAAGGGGGAAAAATCAGCATTTTGCCTTTATACGAATATAACGAAGAAGTATCGCCTCAAAATTCAATAATGTCCTGAAAAGAAAAAAAAAGAAAAAAGAAACCGCAACTTATCTCTCACTCGTAAAATGTAAACATTCTCTCATCTTCTACGCTTCTAATCTACGCTTAACAAAATCAATGCAGACCTCACGCATGCGCATAGGTGAGCAGGGTCACAGCTAACGAAAACAAACAATACTTTCAATATTTTCCACAGAATCACTGATACTAATGAAAGGATGACCCCTAACAGAAACCCCTCCTGCTAGAACATCAAACTAGCGTCTCGCCGCAGCGCCGGCTCCCTACGGAAAAGTTGAATAAATTGCCTTGGCAGGTTTGGCATGCTGTAATTTGGCGATGCAATGCTACAATTCTGAAGGGTTGTAAGATTGTTTACTTTTTGTGTTAATGTGTGAGATGTGTATGGTAGTTCATATTGAATTGAATTATTTTCGGAAGCTGTTTAATAATTGTTGATAATGAATGATCTAATTTCTTATTCATCTTGTGATCAGATTACTCATATTTCTTCTCTTAAAGATTTAACCAGAAATGGGCTACGTCACAGGAGCCTAAATCAGTTGCCCCTTATGGCTCTGCCTTAGTCAGACCCTTTATCAGAATAAGAACATATGATTTATAATCTTGATTAATGTAATACAACATAAATGTGAAAAAAATTACATATATGTATATTTGTTAGAAATAAAACCAATATCAGATTGTAAAAGTCTTCAAGTAATTTATTATAATCTTAATACAATGTTTTTTTTTCACATTTCTGTTCAGTTTGTTTTTTTACCTATGTGACTTGTTTGATCCACCTTCTTTTTTTATTTGTGAAACTTTTAATACCTCTACCCCTTATTTTCCTGCAATAATGTTTATGGGGGAGGGAATAATAAATAAAACACTACAGTATTTTTTATAACTTTAACTTAGCTCAAATAAATTGAAAACTGCTTTTAAATTTAGAATTGACTACATTTATATGTTCTAAATTATATGTATAATAAAATTACAAAATAAAATCTGCTCTATCAAAGTGCATGCCAGAAATAGAAATGTTGTGGTCCAATAATATAAAATGGTAGATAAAGATTAATATAGTATATATACAAGAGAGCACTTTTTATACTTATTTTTACTGCATATATCAATTCTCTTAATGAAAAACAGCGTAAACACTTTGAGTTTACATAAATGCAAATTGTCTAACTATTTATACATTTCTTTTTTATTTAATACTAATTCCAGTGAAGATTAATAATAATAATAATTTAAAAAAAAAAAACATTTTTACGCGAGTCATTCAAGTTAATTTATTAATATGAAGATAATTAGAAAACCCCTCAAATTGCAAAAGCATTCAACAATTATTTCAACTTTAATAAAGCATGACTCACCATCAGACCAAATGTGCAGTATGAATGCATCAGCACATTGCAGCATCTTTTCTACAGAATCTAAAATTTTGTTTCTGAATGTGGGATTATGCCTGAGTGAGCTGTTCTCTGAGCAGTCTTTTTAAGGTGCCCTAGCACATTCTAATGCGAGTTTCTGAGAAGACCATGGAAAAGTCGCACAGCCAGGTTAACAAGTGTGTACCTGATTCAAACCTAGCGCATACCATCTATCAGCTTGGACGACAGAATCTCTTTGCCAGTGCAATAAATTTAGAATAAGAAACTTGTTTGAAATAAAGATTTTAAATTATAAAAGGACTTTTTTAAATTGATATTTCGGTAGCATTTTTATTTATTTATTTATTTCCATATAAATAGAAATTTAAAAAAGGTTTTGGCAACAAATTTTCGTCTGTAGTGAAAGTCTGACTATAGCACGGGAACCTGGGGTCCCTGCTCTGAGCACCAAGATAAAGTACTGAATTTCCTTAAAAATGCATTCATAAATGTTTGTTGAGACTAATTTTTTAAATTTTAAAAAGAAGTAATTTAAATAAAATATTTAATAAATTTAAACAAGTTTAAATAATAATTAAAATTTAAATAAAATAATTTTTGTTTACTATTTAAACATAAAACTTCTATTTTAAGTTTTTATTGTAATCCAAATTTTTTTCTAAGTAATTCAAATAAAATAAACTGTATAATACATAAAAAAAAAAAAAAAAGGCAAAAACTTTAAATCTGTATTGAAGATATTTAGGCAGTAAAAAAATAGAAATAGATATAAAAGGCAGTTTCGTTTTTAAGGAATTTTTTTTAACCCCCCCCCCCCCTTTTTTTTAAATTATCAATTAGTTTTCCTAACAAAAAAAATTTGCTATTTTTTAATAAAACTTTTTTACCTGGTCTATTTTTTAAATTCTCTATGTAGTGTATTAATTCGTAAATTGCAGTTATTTTAATAAAATATGGAAAGAAACATTTAGAGGGGGGGGGGGGGTCATTTGAAACATCTTTGCATTAAAGGAATTTTAAAAAGAAATATATTTAACAAATTTAAACAAGTTGAAATAATAATTAAAATTCAAATGAAATAATTTTTGTTTACTATTTAAACAAAAAAATAAATGTTTTACAGATTTAAAAATTCTAATATAATTTTTTATTGTAATCCACAATTTTTTTTTTTTTTTTTTTTTTTTTTTAAGCTAAGTAAAATAAAATAAACTGTTTAATAGATAAAAAAAAGAAAAGAAATGCAGTAAATTTAAATTTGTATTGAAGATATTTTAAGAAAATGGGAGTTTCGTTTTTAAAGATTTTTTTTTTTTTTTTTTTTTTTTAATTATCTATTAATTTTCCTTAAAAAAAAGTTATTTTTTAATAAAATATTTTATCTGGTCTATTTTTTAAATTCTCTTTGTAATCTAATAATTCATAAATTACAGTTATTGTAATAAAATATGGAAAGAAATATTTAGAGGGGGGGGCATCTTTGCATTAAAGGAATTTTAAAAAGAAGTAATTTAAACAACATATTTAACAAGTTAAAATAATAATTAAAATTTAAATAATATAATTTTTGTTTACTATTTAAACATAAAAATAAATATTTTACATATTTTAAATTTGTATTGTAATGCAAGTTTTTTTTTTTTTTTTTTTCTTTTTTGTCTAAGCTAAGTAAAAAATAAACTGTATAAGAGATTTAAAAAAAAAAAAATCAATAAATTTAAATCTGTATTAAAGTTATTTAAAAGGAAATGACAGTTTCTTTTTCTTAAATTATCTATTAACTTTCCTAAAAATACTGTAAAAAAAAAAAAAAAAAAAAAAATTAGGGGTGTGGATGTTTTTGTTATTTGAAACATGTTTGTATTAAAGGAATATGCTTTTATTAGAAAAATGTGCCAAAAGGGTGATGCCTCGCCAAACTCTGTTTAATTAGCTCGAATCCAATAACTTGCAAAAATCAGTCTGTACGCATGCTCAGTTAGCATTTTTGTAGGGAGCCGGCGCTGCGGCGAGACGCTAGTGAACATCAAAGAGGAAATGGTTAGTAAATGAGCTTGCCGTAATGTTTTGTACGCCAAGGTCATTATTTTTTCACATTCGCCTCACATTTGACTGACATTGTGTATCTGAAAATCCATTACAAACGATAAAGCTAAGCAGTGGTATTTTGTTTATTTACTTTAGAAAATTACAATTTCTTTTACAGGTTTAATAGATAATCGAAAAGAGAACTAACTATAGGATATGAAAGCAATTAAGGTATAAAATTTTTTGTTTCTAATTCAAAGGATTTCATTCCTTTTAAAATATCACAGAATGTGTGAAGTGTGAGACTGTTTTTATTGATCCCGATTCCCTTTTCTGCTTATTAAAAATACACAAAAAATTGTATAATATTTAAGTTTAATTTCAGCTTTTGAAAAATTATACATTTAATATTTTAAATAAATTAAAAAAAATGTATAATTAATAGTAAGATAACTTATTTTAGTGTTTACATATTAAGAATGAATTTAAATATTTAGGATAATTAAAATTACTTCATTATTTTTTATGACTGATTAATTGAAATTTTCATAAATTTTTCCATGTTTTTATTTGCAGTAAAAACAAATTCTTTTTCTTTGCGCAAAAACGTATTTAAAAATTGTTTTAGCCTTTAGAAAAAATTAAAATAATACACTTAATTTCAGAAAAAAAAAAAAAAAAAAAAAAAAAAAAGTAGCAAAATTTGAAAAGAAGAAAAAGACAAATTTTCGATATTATTTCAATATTCCTAAGATAATTTATAATTTTAATGCGCTTATCTTACATAATAGCATAATCTGCATTATGGAGATCCCAAAACTACATTTTGTAAAGTAAATTGATTATATAAGAATCTTCAGCGGTAAATTAGATTTTTACTTTCTTCTATCTTCAGTAGAAGAAAGTATTGGATTCGTAAAAATTTTCGATTTCGGGTTTTTGATGGATTTACACGATTTGAGAGCTGTAGAACACGATTCGAAATTTTTTAGAAAATGTCTGTCTGTCTGTTTGTGTGGGACAAAATTTTCTGGCAACTGTACCTCAGGAACTACTGGACAGAATTTCATACAAATTGGTATGTAGTTGCACCTTGACATAAATAAGTGCCCATCAACTTTTGGTAAAAATCGTCTTACAGGTTGCGTTGCCATCCCGCTTTTTCTAAATTTTTAACATGGTGATATAGGGCAAAAATTTTCAAGATGGGTAGCTTTCGAAAGGTCTCGTCAGTACCTTTAAAACGAATGGTTAAACTATAAATCTGTGATAATTTAAAACAAAGTTATCGATTTTTTTTTTTTACTTTTTACGAAAAAAAACTTAGAAATTTTTTTTTTTTTTTTTTTTTTTTTTTTTGTTTAACGAAATTATGAAATTTGGTATTTAGTTGGCTCCTGACATAAACTGGTGTTGATTAGATTTAGGGATCAATCGCACAACAGGAGGCGCTGTGATCGTATTTCTTCTAAATTTTTAACATGGTAGTATAGGACAAAATTTCGTATAAATGTACATAATGAGAGTTATTCTTAACCTGTGATTGTAAAATTAATATGAATTATTGCTAATAGTAGTAGTTAATTAGGAAAAAAAATTGTGCATGTGGGGGCATCGCTTCCCCCCCCTGGGGGGAAGTACCGTCTGAGGTGGGGTAAATTTTCAAGATGGGTATCTTTCGAAAGGTCTCGTCAATACCTTTAAAACGAATGGTTGAACTATAAATATGTGGTAATTTAAAACAAAGTTATCGATTTTTTTTACTTTTAACGAAAAAAAAAAAAAAAAAAAAACCTTGGATATTTTTTTTTTTTTTTTTTTTTTTTTTTTTTTTTTAAATATTGTTACTGAGTGAATTTGTATAGGAAAATATAGAAGAAAGTCTCGTGGTGGCCACAACATACTAGTTTATTTTTTTTAAGGAAAATAATCAAAAATTATGATCTATAAGATAATTAAATAATTTAATTACTTTTAATTATAGACGTAGCCAAAATGTCTTACATTTTTTATTTTTTATTTGCTTGATATTTTTACTTTATACCAGATGATTTTTATATACAAATTTATTTTAGAAAATAAAGTTTTGGGATAATTTCTATTATATAGGATTTTATAATTTTATTCCAAACCAAATAATTTTTATAATTTTATTCTAAAACAAAATATCGTACAAAAATAACTTTGATTGGTTTTTTTTTTTTTTTTTTTTTACGTTGGGATAATTTTTTTCATGTAATTAATTAAGAATATTGCGCCTTTTTTTTTTTTTTTTTTTTTTTTTCAAACGCTAAAACAAGCTTTGAACATCATATAATTTCTTCTTTTTCATCATACAATTTCAATTTTATTTAGCAGACAAATTAAAAATTTATAAACAAAATACAAATTTAAAAAATCTGGAGTGACTCCACTCGACTTTCTGAACATTGAGTAACTAACAGTTTTGTAGATAAAATAAAGAAAGAGGAGTTGCTGAACAAACAAAAGAGAGAAAACCATAACAGAGTGTTTGAGTATTTTTCTCCATATATCACACGAGGTTTTATTTAACGCTACTGAACTTTGAGCCCTTAGATCATAATGATAAAGAATTTTTCGTTGTGTCCCTGTAAAAATCTATAAATTCTGACAAACTTAAACAAATTTTCACATTTTACCCACAATTTTGTCAAAGTCCCACTTTTTACTTTCCGAACACTATAGTGAGGAAAGTATTTTAATCATGTCAAAAATCCGAATTTGAGATTTTGATGTTTCTATACGTTTCGAGGTCCAATGAGTCCGTTTTCACTATTTTTGCGATGATGTATGTATGTGTGTGTGTATGTATGTGTGTATGTATGTGTGTATGTCTGTGAGTGAACACGCTAGCGTCTAAACGCTTTGTTCGAATAACCTGAAAGTTGGTACGCATATTGTAAGTCACCATAGTACGAACCCTATCGATTTTGGTGAATCTAGCACTTATAGTTTTTTTACAGGGACACAAAGAAAAATTCTTTATCATTATGGCCTATGGGAGCAAAATCTTAAAAGTGCGATAGCATCTAAACGCCTTATTCAATTGATCAAAAAATTTATACACATATTAAAGGTCACAAATACTCAATCTGTATAGATTTTGGAGAATCTAGCACTTATAGTTTTTTTACAGGGACACAAAGGAATTTTTTTTATCATTATGCCTATGGGGCCAAAATTTTAAAAGTGTGATAGCATCTAAACGCCCTTATTAATCTGAGCAAAAAATTTGTACACATGGTATAGGTCATAGTTGCACCAACTGTATAGATTTTGGTGAATCTAGCACTTACAGTTTTTTTACAGGGACACAAAGAAAAATTCTTTATCATTATGGCCTATGGGACCAAAACGATAGCATCTAAACGCCTTATTTAATTGAGCTGAAAATTTATATGAGTATTATAAATCCCTGTTGCACTAACTATAAGCATTTTGGTGAATCTAGCATTTGTAGTTTTTTACAGGGACACAACGAAAAATTCTTTATCATTATGATCTATGGGTTCAAAGTTCAGTAGCGTTAAATAAAACATCGTGTACTATATGGAGAAAAATACTCAGACACTCTATTATGGTTTTCTTTCTTTTGTTTGTTTAACAACTCCTCTTTCTTTACTTTATCTACAAAACTGTTAATTACTCAATGTTCGGAAAGTCGAGTGGAGTCACTCCAGATTTTTTTTTTTTTAATTATTGTTACTGAGTGAATTTGTATAGGAAAATATAGAAGAAAGTCTCGTGGTGGCCACAATTCACCAAAATGCTTATAGTTAGTGCAACAGTGATTTATAATATTCATACAAATTTTCAGCTCAATTGAATAAGGCGTTTAGATGCTATTGCACTTTTAAAAATTTGGTCTCATAGGCCATAATGATAAAGAATTTTTCTTTGTGTCCCTGTAAAAAAACTGTAAGTGCTAGATTCACTAAAATCTATACAGTTGGTTCAAATGTGACCTATAACATGTGTACAAATTCTTTGCTCAACGCTATCACACTTTTAAAATTTTGGCAAAGAATTTTTCTTTGTGTCCCTGTAAAAAACTATAAGTGCTAGATTCTCGAAAATCTATACAGATTGAGTATCTGTGACCTATAATATGTGTATAAAGTTTTTGCTCAATTGAATAAGGCGTTTAGATGCTATCGCACTTTTAAGATTTTGGTCCCTTGGCCATAATGATTAGGAATTTTTCTTTGTGTCCCTGTAAAAAAACTATAAGTGCTAGATTCACCAAAATCTATAGGGTTCGTACTATGGTGACTTACAATATACGTACCAACTTTCAGCTTATTCGAACAAAGCGTTTAGACGCTAGCGTGTTCACTCACAGACATACACACATACATACACACACACATACATACATCATCGTAAAAATAGTGAAAACGGACTCGTTGGACCTCGAAACGTATAGAAACATCAAAATCTCGAATTCGGATTTTTGACATGATTACAATACTTTCCTTACTATAGTGTTCGGAAAGTAAAAAGGGGAAAAAAGAAAGTTTAAATTAAAAAATCTTTAAAATTATTTCAATTAATTAAATATCTTAAATATTTTAATTTGTAATTAATTATTTTTAATTAATATTTTTTAATTAATAATAATTTTTTAATTAATAATTTATTTTTAATTTATTAACTCTAATTTATGTCACGGATACTAAAAATTTTGTTTTGTTAATAATTTTGCGGATTCTTGTAGTTAATTAAAAATCTTAAATTTGTATTTTTTAAAAGCTGAAATAAGTCTGAAAAGCTGAATATATTTTTGTGCAATTTTAATAAGAATTGAAAGAACTTGGGATTAATAAAAACAGACTCATATTTCAAACATACCACGACATTTTAAAAGGTATGAAGCCCATTGAAAGTACACGAAAATTTGATAAAAACACATACAAATGATTTCCGTAGATAATCAATACAATACCGTATAACGTCGATAAATAATCAACTGGCAACCAAATGGTCGAAATAAGGGAGGGAAGAGGTTCAGGGTTGATTAAAAAATGCTCCAGATCGGATGATCGATAGGTGGTTTACCGGGCGGACGTAAAGTGTTTCCTGCCGGCGTCAGGAAAGGAGGTCGTTTGAACGAAAAATGGTCGGACATTCGGCTGAAACTCGGCCAATAATTATTTGCTATTTGGGAATGAATTGACAAATGACGTCTTTTGTTACATATTGAGCAAGATAATTTAGAAGTACAGTTTTTAACTACATGTTTAGATGACAGACAATTAAAACAATAATTATTCTTTTTAATTATTTCTATTCTGTCAGCTACAGATAAATTCTTATACACAGCGTATAAGTGCAAGGGGTGATTTGTATTACACAAGACACATTTTAATCGTTTAACATCAGTTAAGAATACGTTTGACACAGGATGTTTTTGTTTAAAACTATACTTATTCTTAAGAGTTTTTCCTCGTGATGTCTTATATAGATCAATTTCTTTTGCTAATTCACAGGGACTAAACCAATTCTCAGCTTGCCGAACTGAAATGTGAGCAGCTACTTCTTTATCAAGGGTACTGATTATTTTATCGGATATAATTAAATCATTTAATGATTTAAAATCTGATACTTTTCTCAAATTCAAATAATATTCCCAATTCGTGAATTAAACGAGAAGTAACATGCACATATGTTTCGTTTTCCTGGCGTGTTGCTTTTTTAAACTGTTCTAAGCAAGCTTGAGGCGTAGGTTGGTATTCTCTCAAAATGATCGATTTAACTTTTTCGTAATTATTTAATTCATCTTCTTTTATGTATGTAATAACATTACTTGCTTTTTCTCCTAACAAATTTAGAAGAATTTCTGACTTGTACTTTTCTGGAACAGCTTTAACTACAAATGCTCTTTCTAATGAAGAGAAGAAGAAGGCCCAGCCTTACGGCCTAGTAGGCACTTTCACAGTCAGAATTCTTACACTTTTCACTAATGAATCTAAAGAATTATTAATTTCATGATCATTCTCACTTTGGTTTTCAATTTGTGTTTCAGCACGTAACCGTGCTAACTCTAGTTCTGCTTTCACTCGCTCTAATTTAATTTATTCTAAGTTAATTGAATTAGCAGAATTCAGTTCTTTATTTTTACGATCTTCAATCGTAGTATTTATAAACTCTTTTACAAAATCTATATCAGTTTTGTAATGTTTATTATTTTTAATTAGCTCAATTAAGTCAGCAACTAGTAAATTATCTGTTACTGTTTCCCCTAATTCGGTGGCTATTAGCCTCAGATCGTCTTTTTACAGTTTTTAAACATAATTTATTAATTAAAGTACATCTCTAATTAAGTTTATTTTCTCAAATACACAGTTAAAAAGTGATAATCACTTACTCGATTTAATTCGGTACTCGGTCTCGTTCCGAACTTTCATTTTACAGTACCTCCATACTCCGGCTCGACGGACTAAAATGTTAGGTTTCTCTTAGGCATTGATGTCGTGTGTGGAGGTACAAATTAAACTCAGGTGAACTGTATACTCAATTTCTTTTAAAACACAAGCTCAAAGTGGGATCGCGCTCGAGGATCCCTGTTAACACTCTCGTGTCTACTCATACACTGACTCGAACACAGAGGGTGCAGCCTCTACACAGGTGCGTGCGCACTTATTACATCATACTGTAACAAATGCCCGTACAATATCATTTATATATGTAAAAAATCAAAAATCCGGAAAGCTAAAAATGAGCCAGTAGTAGACACTCTGAAAACCCAGTAGTGGACCCCTTTTTGTTCCAGTGGTGGACCCCTTTGAATTTTTGCTTTAAAATTAAGGAGACCAAAAGTTTCTAAGTTTTGAGTCCAGACCTGTTTTAGCATTTGTCCTCACATACATGAATCCCCGTTGGGGCCAACATTAAGGGCTGGAATTTGAGAGAATTTTACGTCGCGCTAGTGCTACACTATTGGTTATTGGAGACAGTCTGGGAATCACTAATAAGGCTAGTCAGGAGACATCCAATCTCAATTTTCTCCTCGTGGCCATAATGTCGTCTATGTTCCCATCAAAGTTAAACTTTTGAGGGTTATCGTCGATGTTTCACGTTTCAGTGGCAACCGATCTTAACCAACAAGTCCAGTAATGAACCCAAAATTAGAAATGCGAAAAAAAAAAAATTAAAATGTCCCAAGATTATCTCATGATTCAAGCGAATTTACATTTTCTTCAGTTTTCTAAATTTCGGAAAGCCTGAGATCCACCTTCTCCGCAGATCAAAATTGTGATAGCATGTCTCCTCACCCTCCTAGGATTCATTCCCAGACCGGCGTCAATTGCTAAATGCGTAGTTTTAGAGCGTTTAAAAACACTGAATTCATCTCTAAAAATGCGAGATTACAAAATTGTGTCCACTACTGGATCTGACCATAGCCTCCTTAACCAGATGCCTGTCGTGTAGCTCGGAAACTAGGCAACAGTTGAAGCGATACACAACGCCACCTAGTACAGATTATAGGTCTATTTTATTCAAATTTCACCAATAATTTAAAGAAGTGATACATGATATATATAATCGACGTTTCTTCGATTATATTCGTCTTTTATGTATATCATATCACACAATAAAAATTTTTTTGGTGGCTATTGAATAAGAAAGTAGTGCAATCTGTACCAGGTGGCGCTCTCTACCGCTTCAATTGTTGCCTTGTTTACGAGTTACGCGACAGGCACTTAGTTAATGAGGCTATGATCTGGCCTTACAAGTCACATGAGTTAGCAGTGGACAGGGCTGTCTCCTATTAGTCATGATAACATTTTTTGGTACCAGTAGTGGACACCCATAAAAATACTATGTGTTAATACAAGATTTAAAAAACAGTAAAAGAAAAGAATTCTGCATACTTATTTTAGTCATATGAAAGCAAAACGTAGAAGATCAGTTAAAAATAAGCAGAGAGAGAACAAATAAAATTTAATTTCCTTATTCAAAGTGATAAGAAGAAAACGGCAAAATCGGAAAAAGAACAATTTTTGTTAGTTAAACTAACATTATTTTAAAACTAATGGCCAGAATTGTGTTTAGTTAAAGGGTTTAACAGTGGAGGACTATAACTTCTTTCCTGAACATTGCTCGAATTTTCAGAATTATTAAGTACCTTATTTTCCGAGTTTAAAATTAAAAGTGTCCACTACTGGTACAGGGTCCACTACTGGTGCGTGTACCTTATATTGTCATTAATTATGAAAAAAAAAAAAAAAAAAAGGTAAAAAGTAGTGTATTCTAATTAAATATCATCCTTTTATTCCACTGCCATTCTCTCACTTTTCGGTATTTCGAATTAATTTATTAATTTAAATATTGCGAAATATTAGCAGGATCTGTATTTTTTTCTATGTAGCTATTACATATATCTTTTTAAAAAAATGGCAAAGCTTTTCATTCCTTTCAATTTTCTCATAATGATAGTTTTCGCAAGAACTACCTATATAATAATTTAGCCATATAATTAAGCCTAATTCTATACCCAATTTACTCCACTTGATAAAATATTCCACAGAATACAAAATACAATAAATTTTATTTACCTTCAAGTGAATAAATGTTCTCTGATACATTATGTTTGTTATTCTTTTGTAAAACATTTATAATTTTCTTATAAAAAAGAGGGAGAGAAAAGTTTGGAAGAGTAATAGCTGAAATATGTTGTAAGCAGAACAATAATTTAAATTAAAAACGATAATTTTTAAGTTGCCACTATTTTTTTCTGTAGCGGAAAAAATGTGTAGCCATCTAATAAATACAAAACAAAAATAAAAAATAAAGTATTATTTTAAATAAGTAGCAGTATTATTTTTTAGGTATACCCACTTTACCCCACCTGACCCTATTTTATTTTGCAAGGAGACAAAACTGTTTTTTATTATATTGTGCAATGCAAAGGTAAATTTAATACACAATATTCTGTCTCCTCCCTCCTGTGTATCATATGATTCCCCTAAGCCAATCAGAGCGCTCGCAATCACATGACCTCAGCTAATTCGATGGAAAGACTAGAGAAGTTCAGTTTGGAGAAAGGGGATGGATGTAACTAGCAGCGGCAAATATGACTTTGCAGACCAAAAGAAAGAAAGCCTGCCTTTAATCATTCTTCTGAAATAACACTTTACACTAAAATATGATTTTGCGTATTCGTGTTTAATTCTTTATAGACACCAGGATATGTAAACGCTGTTGGCATTTACTATATCGATTGCTGGCGACAAAATTTGAATCATATTATCATAAATATATAAAATCTTTTTTTATTTTAAATAAAATAACGATTAAAAAACTTCATGTAAGGCGGGGCTTAATTTTCAAAATATGTGTATACCTAAGGCAGAGCTGCCAACCTAATCCGGCAAATTGTTAACGCCTATTGAAACACGCCCTTTTTCTACACCAATTAATTTTTAGAGTATTTGTTTTCTTCATTCATCGTAAATATATTTGAAGAGAATTACTCTAAAAATTAAGTGGTGTAGAAAAAGGGGCGGTACTAACAATTTGCCGGATTTGGTTGGCAGCTCTGCTAATAGTCCAAGCGGCGGCTGCAAAAAATTGACTTGAGAAGGTATAATGCTAATTATTTTTCTATAGATAGAATTCATTGTTACAATGAAAATCTGATAGGGTTGCCTGGTCAAAGCCGTCAAGTTTAAGAGAAACAACCTCACTTCCGGTCACAATTTAAACGATTTTCGAACCCCAAAAGGTATGAAGATGAAACCGGTGCTAAAATGTAGAGATTAATATGCTCTTTAAAATGGCATAAGGTTGCCTGGTCAAAACCGTCAAGTTTCAGAGGTTGCCTCGATAATAGGGGTCAAATTTAAACGATTTTCGAACCCCAGAAGGTATGAAGATGAAACCGGTGCTAAAATGTAGAGATTAATATGCTCTTTAAAATGGCATAGGGTTGCCTGGTCAAAGCCGTCAAGAAACAGAGGTTGCCACGAAAATAGGGGACGTATTTTACGATTTATTTATCCAAGTAAAAAGTGATTTACCCAAGTGTAAAGATGAAACCGCTGCTAAAATGTAGAGATTAATATGCTCTTTAAAATGGCATAAGGTTGCCTGGTCAAAACCATCAAGTTTCAGAGGTTGCCTCGATAATAGGGGTCAAATTTAAACGATTTTCGAACCCCAAAAGGTATGAAGATGAAACCGGTGCTAAAATGTAGAGATTAATATGCTCTTTAAAATGGCATAGGGTTGCCTTGTCAAAACCGTCAAGTTTCAGAGGTTGCCTTGATAATAGGGGTCAAATTTAAACGATTTTCGAACCCCAAAAGGTATGAAGATGAAACCGGTGCTAAAATGTAGAGATTAATATGCTCTTTAAAATGGCATAGGGTTGCCTGGTCAAAACCATCAAGTTTCAGAGGTTGCCTCGATAATAGGGGTCAAATTTAAACGATTTTCGAACCCCAAAAGGTATGAAGATGAAACCGGTGCTAAAATGTAGAGATTAATATGCTCTTTAAAATGGCATAGGGTTGCCTGGTCAAAGCCGTCAAGAAACAGAGGTTGCCACGAAAATAGGGGACGTATTTTGCGATTTATTTACCCAAGTAAAAAGTGATTTACCCAAGTGTAAAGATGAAACCGGTGCTAAAATGTAGAGATTAATATGCTCTTTAAAATGGCATAAGGTTGCCTAGTAAAAACCGTCAAGACCCGGAGGTTGCCTCGAAAATAGGGGTCAAATTTAAATGCTTTTCGAACCTCACAAGTGTAAAGATGTAGGTCAGACTGGTGCTAAAAGAAGGTGCTAAAAGACTGGTGCTAAAATGTAGAGATTAATATGCTCTTTAAAATGGCATAGGGTTGCCTGTTCAAAACCATCAAGTTTCAGAGGTTGCCTAGATAATAGGGGTCAAATTTAAACGATTTTCGAACCCCACAAGTGTAAAAATGAAATCGGTGCTAAAATGTAGGTATTAATATGCTCCTTAAAATGGCATAGGGTTGAATGGTCAAAGCGGTCAAGAAAAGAGGTTGCCACGTAAATAGGGGAAGTATTTTACGATTTATTTACCCAAGTAAAAAGTGAGTTACCCAACTGTAAAGATGAAACCAGTGCTAAAATATAGATATTAATAAGCTCCTTAAAATGGCATAAGGTTGCCTGGTCAAAACCGTCAAGACTCGGAGGTTGCCTCGAAATTAGGTCAAATCTGTCAAGTAAAGCAATCAACCACAAAAATATAGGCGAGTTTTAAAGATTTCTTAACGAAGTGTAAAAAAATACGAATAGCATTAACAAGGAAAATGAATAAAGATGAAATTATATGAATATTTGAAAGTTGTAGCTGGTTCCAGAATGTACAGCGTAGGAGTTATTTTAAAATGGCATATGTTTGCCTGGTAAAATTTGTAAAGAAATAGCGGTCAGTCTCCAAAAAGCTAACAAATATTAAAAATAAAGTGAAACACACATGAAGACTATTTTAAAAAGGTTAAACACGAAATGATTAATATTTAAAAGACGAAATTGCTAGCTAAATGTAGAACATACAACACTTTTCAATTTGCTTACGATTGTGTTTCAAACCTGTCAAGGTATAGCGGTCAGCTTAGAAAAGGAAGCGAATTTCAATATTTGTTTATTTTATTTGTTTAATGATATAAGAGATTTTAACGAATAAAGAAAATTAAATTATTATGCGTGACCATTCTTTTTCTAATCTGTATAAAACTAATTTCAGCTCACGACCCCTTTTTTTTTTTCCATTTTTCAATACTTAAAATATTCAAATTGTGTCAAAGTATTGAGAAGATAATTCCCTGAAGAAATGTATGCGGCTGCTTTGTAGAATTTTATACGAAAATATTGGGTTGTGCCGATTTTGTTACATTAAAAATTTGTCAATTTCAGAAAATTTTCTCAATTAATTTTTTTTTCTAATTAAAATAATAATCAATAATACCTTCTGCAAATTAATTATGGGTACAAATAAAGCGAAAAACATTTTTAAAAAATTGATAAATTTTTCGCGTTTCTTAATAACAATGAATTAATTTATGAAATTGAAATTTGTAAATCTTGCTGCAAATGTGAAATAAAGTTTTTTTTTTTTTTTTTTTTTTTTTTTTTCTTTTTTTTTTTCATTTTATTTAATTATTTATTTTGTATACTAACAGAATTTTTTATTATGAGTTTCTTGGGCATTATTATCTTCATTTCTGTTAACTTTTGCGGTCGTATTTTCTTATCTCTATCCGCATGCTACATTTTTAATTCTTACTATTAATTCGTTGTTTTTATGGGAAAATTTAGAACAATTTCATTACAGTTTATTTCTTTTTTCTTTTTTAAATACTTTTTATATTTTTTCTTCACATTGTATAAAAAACCCTTCAAAATTAGCTTTTTTTTTTTTTTTTTTTTTTTTTGAGGCAACCACTATTTTTCGAGATTTTCACCTGACAACCGTATGTTACTCTAAAGAGAATATTATTCTCTATATTTTATAAATGGTTTCATTTTTAAATATGTTAGGGTAAAAAAACCGCGAAAATTCGCCCCCCCCCACACGCACACACTTTTCGTGGCAACCTCTTTTCTTGGCGGTTTTGACCAGGCAACCCTATGTCATTTTAAAGACCATATTATTCTCTAGATTTTAGCACCGGTTTCATCTTTACACTTGGGTAAATCATTTTTTAGTTGGGTAAATAAATCGTAATATACGCCCCCCTTTTTTCATGGCAACCGCTGTTTCTTGACGGCTTTGACCAGGCAACCCTATGCCATTTTAAAAAGTATATTATTCTTAACATTTTAGCACCGGTTTCTTCTTTACACTTGTGGGGTTCGAAAAGCGTTTAATTTTGACCCCTATTTTCGAGGCAACCTGCGGGTCTTGACGGTTTTGACCAGGCAACCCTATGCCATTTTAAAGAGAATATAAATCTCTACATTTTAGCACCGGTTTCATCTTTACACTTGGGTAAATCACTTTTTACTTGGATAAATAAATCGTAAAATACGTCCCCTATTTTCGTGGCAACCTCTGTTTCTTGACGGCTTTGACCAGGCAACCCTATGCCATTTTAAAGAGCATATTAATCTCTACATTTTAGCACCGGTTTCATCTTCACACTTGTGGGGTTCGAAACTCGTTTAAATTTGACCCCTACTATCGAGGCAACCTCTGAAACTTGACGGTTTTGACCAGGCAACCCTATGCCATTTCAAAGAGCATATTAATCTCTACATTTTAGTACCGGTTTCATCTTCATACCTTTTGGGGTTCGAAAATCGTTTAAATTTGACCCCTATTATCGAGGCAACCTCTGAAACTTGACGGTTTTCACCAGGCAACCCTATGCCATTTTAAAGAGCATACTAATCTCTACATTTTAGCACCGGTTTCATCTTCATACCTTTTGGGGTTCGAAAATCGTTTAAATTTGACCCCTATTATCGAGGCAACCTCTGAAACTTGACGGTTTTGACCAGGCAACCCTATGCCATTTTAAAGAGCATATTAATCTCTACATTTTAGCAGCGGTTTCATCTTTACACTTGGGTAAATCACTTTTTACTTGGATAAATAAATCGTAAAATACGTGCCCTATTTTCGTGGCAGCCTCTGTTTCTTGACGGCTTTGACCAGGCAACCCTATGCCATTTTAAAGAGCATATTAATCTCTACATTTTAGCACCGGTTTCATCTTCATACCTTCTGGGGTTCGAAAATCGTTTAAATTTGACCCCTATTATCGAGGCAACCTCTGAAACTCGACGGTTTTGACCAGGCAACCCTATGCCATTTTAAAGAGCATATTAATCTCTACATTTTAGCACCGGTTTCATCTTCATACCTTTTGGGGTTCGAAAATCGTTTAAATTTGACCCCTATTATCGAGGCAACCTCTGAAACTTGACGGGTTTGACCAGGCAACCCTATGCCATTTTAAAGAGCATATTAATCTCTACATTTTAGCACCGGTTTCATCTTCATACCTTTTGGGGTTCGAAAATCGTTTAAATTTGACCCCTATTATCGAGGCAACCTCTGAAACTTGACGGTTTTGACCAGGCAACCCTATGCCATTTTAAAGAGCATATTAATCTCTACATTTTAGCACCGGTTTCATCTTCATACCTTTTGGGGTTCGAAAATCGTTTAAATTTGACCCCTATTATCAAGGCAACCTCTGAAACTTGACGGTTTTGACCAGGCAACCCTATGCCATTTTAAAAAGCATATTAATCTCTACATTTTAGTACCGGTTTCATCTTCATACCTTTTGGGGTTCGAAAATCGTTTAAATTTGACCCCTATTATCGAGGCAACCTCTGAAACTTGACGGTTTTGACCAGGCAACCCTATGCCATTTTAAAGAGCATATTAATCTCTACATTTTAGCACCGGTTTCATCTTCATACCTTTTGGGGTTCGAAAATCGTTTAAATTTGACCCCTATTATCGAGGCAACCTCTGAAACTTGACGGTTTTGACCTGGCAACCCTATGCCATTTTAAAGAGCATATTAATCTCTACATTTTAGCAGCGGTTTCATCTTTACACTTGGGTAAATCACTTTTTACTTGGATAAATAAATCGTAAAATACGTCCCCTATTTTCGTGGCAACCTCTGTTTCTTGACGGCTTTGACCAGGCAACCCTATGCCATTTTAAAGAGCATATTAATCTCTACATTTTAGCACCGGTTTCATCTTCATACCTTCTGGGGTTCGAAAATCGTTTAAATTTGACCCCTATTATCGAGGCAACCTCTGAAACTCGACGGTTTTGACCAGGCAACCCTATGCCCTTTTAAAGAGCATATTAATCTCTACATTTTAGCACCGGTTTCATCTTCATACCTTTTGGGGTTCGAAAATCGTTTAAATTTGACCCCTATTATCGAGGCAACCTCTGAAACTTGACGGTTTTGACCAGGCAACCCTATGCCATTTTAAAGAGCATATTAATCTCTACATTTTAGCACCGGTTTCATCTTCATACCTTTTGGGGTTCGAAAATCGTTTAAATTTGACCCCTATTATCGAGGCAACGTCTGAAACTTGACGGTTTTGACCAGGCAACCCTATGCCATTTTAAAGAGCATATTAATCTCTACATTTTAGCACCGGTTTCATCTTCATACCTTTTGGGGTTGGAAAATCGTTTAAATTGTGACCGGAAGTGAGGTTGTTTCTCTTAAACTTGACGGCTTTGACCAGGCAACCCTATCAGATTTTCATTGTAACAATGAATTCTATCTATAGAAAAAAAAATTAGCTTCATACCTTCTCAAGTCAATTTTTTGCAGCCGCCGCTTGGAGTATAAGGATATATGTGTTACGCATTTTTCTTAAGTATTAAACAACATTTCTCTGTTTATAACTATTAATTTTTGTTTAAATCTTGTTATTTATATTTTTATTTAAAATTTAAAGGGTTCATATGCCTCATGTTAAATGTAACGTTTCTCAGAAACCACTTACTAATTTAAATAGAAACACCAAACGACAATATGTTAACTTTTTTTTCTTAAATATTTATTACTTTTCCCAGATTTTTTCAACAGATATGTTTGTTAAACTGAATGCCCATTTTAGTATTTGAATATTGTGGAGTTCGTGCGCCTCAAAATAATTAAAATTTCACTCATAAAGTAACATAAAAGTATATTATTTATCATACCTACCACCATTCTTATTAATATTGAGTAGTATTATTAATACCGCCATCTTATTCACACCACGCAATTTTTTGAGTAATTTTCTTCAAATTTGATTCCGAATAAATAATAAGAAAAATCTCCTTATATTATTAAAATCTGTACGCGTGTGTGTGTGTGTGTGTCTGTCTGTCTGTCTGTAAGAAACGGCTTGACGCAGCAAAAGCTCGGCCGCTAACGGTCGCACGGACTTCGAACCGATGGACAGAGAATTTATCGCAGATCTGGGTTATCTAATTTGCTAAACGATGCGACCCTAATTAGCGGAGATATTAATTAAAATGTCGACCATTGTCTAACGAAAAATGACCCAGAATTCATGATTAAATGCTTAAAAAGCGACATTTTTACGGAAAAGGTGGAAAATAAATTAGAAATATCAGTCGTATCGTTACAAACAAGATACCATTGGAAAGGGCTTTTTTTTCTTAAACCGATGGTTTAAACGGCTTATCGATCGGACAATTAGATTTTTTTAAATTAACTAAACTATAAAAAAAATATTGGCAACAAATCACAAGAATCTTAGCTTTGCAGACTTTTCGTCTACAGCAGTCTTGAACGGAAACACATCTGATATCTAATGAAGTCACGTGTTTCGTAGTGCGATTAAAAATTACAATTTTTTATTTTCTTCAATTTTTCAAATTTTACACATTTTATTTAGTATATAATATTTACACCACAAAACAAACTTGCATTTCAAATTTCTTCGATTTTCGTCAATAAACAAAAGATTTACACTTTAATTGCAAATTAAATTTTATCTTTACACGCCGGACATTTTTGCAATATTCTAATACGCGTATTTCAATTTCTAATTACGATTGATTTATTTTTTATACATCATACGAAAGATATTTTAAAGTTCTTTTACATAATTCAAAGTTTTCAACAGATTTACACGTTTTGAGGTCTCCTGAATCAGTGTTCTTTCATGGCGCTGTAATATTTTCAAATTTCAATATTTCAATTTCTAATTATGATTAAATTATTTTTAATACATCATTCGAAAGATATTTTAAAGTTCTTTTAAATTATCGAAAGTTTTCACCAGAATTACACGTTTTGAGGTGTCCTGAATCAGTTTTCTTTTATGGCGTTGTAATATTTTCAATTTTTAATATTACAATTTCTAATTATGATTAAATTATTTTTAATACTTAATTCGAAAGATATTTAAAGTTCTTTTATATTATCGAAAGTTTTCACCAGATTTACACGTTTTGAGGTGTCCGGAATGAGTTCTCTTTTGTATCTCAGATACTAATTATAATAATTTCATAAGTAATACATCATTAGAAAGCTTTTTTGATTTGGAATCGAACAGTGGAATACAGAAATTTCTACCGCCAGATGGCGCTGTAATTTTTTCAAATTTCAACATTTCAATTTCTAATTATAATTAAATTATTTTTAATGCATCACTCGAAAGATATTTTAAAGTTCTTTTAAATTATCGAAAGTTTTAACCAGATTTACACGTTTTGAGGTGTCCTGATTACGTTTTCCTTTGCATCTCAGCTAATTGAGTTAGACCGTTCCGCACGGGACTGCGCTGCCGAAGGCAGTGGGGACCCGGTCCGACTTTTTACCCAATCAGAAATGATTTTTTTTTAATTTCTTTTCTTAACACTAAAAGTTACTTTTTGTTTCTGTTACTGTTAGTTTTCTTTCCTTAAGAATAGAAATATGACTGCAGAAGGAATATGTGCAGACACACACACACACACATGCGCACAGATTTTAATAATATAAGGAGACTAGCTGGCTTCGCCCGCTAGCGGGTCAGTATTTTCAAATGAATCACTAAAATTAATGAATCACTAACAGTAATTTTTAGTGTTAAGAAAAGAAATTAAAAAAAATAAAAATTTCTGATTGGGTAAAAAGTCGGCCCGGGTCCCCACTGCCTTCGGCAGCGCAGTCCCTTGGTATACGTAGGTATACGTGACCTTGGTATACGTAGGTTAATTAGGAGGGGCTGAAAGCGTGGGGAAGAGATAGGCGTGCACCGCGCGCGTATCCCCTAACTTGTGCGCGCAGCGCGCACGGGACTGCGCGGCCGAAGGCAGTGGGGACCAGGTCCGACTTTTTAACCGATGAGAAATGATTTTTTTTCATTTTCTTTTCTTAAAAATAAAAATTTGATTTGAGAAGGAGTATATGCGCGCAGCGCGCGTATACCTTCACACGTGCGCGCGCAGCGCGCATGGGTTTGCGCTGCCGAAGGCAGTGGGGACCCGGTGTGAGTTTTTAACCGATCAGAAATGATTTTTTTTTTAGGGGGCACGAAGGGTCAGGGAAGGAATACGCGAGCGCAGCGCGTGTATCCGTGAACTTGTGCGTGCGCAGCGCGCACGTGACTGCACTGCCGAAGGCAGTGGGGACCGACTTTGTACCCGATGAGAAATGATTTTTTAAATTTTCTTTTCTTAAGAATAAAAATATGACTTCAGGAGGAATATGTGCGCGCAGCGCACGTATACCTTCACACGTGCGCGCGCATGGGTCTGCGCTGCCGAAGGCAGTGGGGACCCGGTGCGAGTTTTTACCCGATCAGAAATGATTTTTTTAGGGGGTACGAAAGGTCAGGGAAGGTATATACGCGCGCAGCGCGTATATCCTTTAAGCTGTGCGCGCGCAGCGCGCACGGGACTGCGCTGCCGAAGGCAGTGGGGACCCGGTCCGACTTTTTACCCAATCAGAAATGATTTTTTTTAATTTCTTTTCTTAACACTAAAAGTTACTTTTTGTTTCTGTTACTGTTAGTTTTCTTTCCTTAAGAATAGAAATATGACTGCAGAATAAATATGTGCGCGCAGCGCACGTATACCTTCACACGTGCGCACGCATGGGTCTGCGCTGCCGAAGGCAGTGGGGACCCGGTGCGAGTTTTTACCCGATCAGAAATGATTTTTTTAGTGGGCACGAAAGGTCAGGGAAGGTATACGCGCGCGCAGCGCGTGTATCCCTTAAGTTGTGCGTGCGCAGCGCGCACGGGACTGCGCTGCCGAAGGCAGTGGGGACCCGGGCCGACTTTTTACCCAATCAGAAATTTTTATTTTTTTTAATTTCTTTTCTTAACACTAAAAATTACTGTTAGTGATTCATTAATTTTAGTGATTCATTTGAAAATACTGACCCGCTAGCGGGCGAAGCCAGCTAGTCTCCTTATATTATTAAAATCTGTACGCATGTGTGTGTGTCTGTGAGAAACGGCTTGACGCAGCAAAAACTTCGCCGCTAACGGTCGCACGGACTTCGAACAGGTACCGGTGGACAGAGAATTTATCGCAGATCTGGGTTATCTAATTTGCTGAACGATGCGATCCTAATTAGCTGAGATATTAATTAAAATGTCGACCATTGTCTAACGAAAAAACGATTCGAAATCGGAGGCGTCCACCATTTTCGCCCGCTACCGCTTACCTTTAAAGAAGAAGCAGAAAAAGGAAATTTCGTGGGTTTTTCTAAATCCATCGCTGCCGATCTGTTGGAGATATCGAAAATACACCTGTACCACGAGAAAGAGCATTTATTACCGATTCTTACGGTTCTATTTTTTTTTTTTTTTTTAAATACGGATTTTTTATATTTTTAAAAAAAGTTTTAAAAAGTGTCGAAAATTTTTCTTTTTCGCGATTGTCTTTTTCGAAACGCCCTGTACGGCCGAGCAACTCTTCCATTTCTTAAAAACTGGTATACAAAGAAAGGCCATTTAATCCTCTTTCGAACCATATAAACATTTTTACAAAATACGGATTAGCGATCCATATTTTTAGATTTTACGAAACATCGATTTTTTCAAAAAACATTTTATAACTCAAAAGCGTTTTGAGATAATTGATTTCTTTTTCTTTTGTATATAGATCTCGCTTAAACATTTAAATTCCCAAAAGATTGAGAGAAAATTTCAAAAACTGAATGAGTTATAAATTTTTAAATTTTCAGTATCGCGGCAGTCTTCGATGAAAAAACAATTGCAAATGCTTTACTTCATTCGGAAATGAAAACCGTAATCAAATAATGTAGATCACCATGGCAACCTGTTCAAAGAGGTTCATTTCTCCACGGAAGGTAAGAAAAAAAAAAAAAAAAAAAAAAAAAAACAGCGACGAAAAAAAAAAACAGTCACATGTATTGGTTCTGCGATTAAAAATTGCAATATTCTAATGCGCATATTTCAATTTCTAATTACGATTAATTTATTTTTTCTCCATCATTGGAAAGATATTTTAAAGTTCTTTTTTTTACTTAAAGTTTTCAACAGATTTCCACGTTTTGAGGTTTCCTGAATTAATTTTCTTCTGTATCTCAGCTACTAATTAAAATAATTTCATAAGTAATACATCATTAGAAAGCTTTTTTGAATTGGAATCAAACAGTGGAATACAGAAATTTGAACCGCCAGATGGCGCTGTAATATTTTCAAATTTAAATATTTCAATTTCTAATTATGATAAAATTATTTTTAATGTATCATTCGAAAGATATTTTATAGTTTTTTTAAATTATCGAAAAATTTCACCAGATTTATACGTTTTGAGGTCTCCTGAATCAATTTTCTTTTATGGCGCTGTAATATTTTCAAAGTTCAATATTTCAATTTCTAATTATGATTAAATTATTTTTAATACATCATTGGAAAGATATTTTAAAGTTCTTTTTTTTACTTAAAGTTTTCAACAGATTTACACGTTTTGAGGTATCCTGAATTAATTTTCTTCTGTATCTCAGCTACTAATTAAAATAATTTCATAAGCAATACATCATTAGAAAGCTTTTTTGAATTGGAATCGAACAGTGGAATACAGATATTTGTACCACCAGATGGCGCTGTAATATTTTCTAATTTCAATATTTGAATTTCTAATTATGATTCAATTATTTTTAATACATCATTCGAAAGATATTTTAAAAGTTCTTTTAAATTATCGAAAGTTTTCACCAGATTTACACGTTTTGAGGTGTCCTGATTACGTTTTTTTTGCATCTCAGCCAAATGAGTTAGATCGTTGAAAATTGGTATACGTAGGTTAATTAAGAGGGTCTGAAAGGGTGGAGAAGAAATAGGCGTGCACCGCGCGCGTATCCCTTAACTTGTGCGCGCGCAGCGCGCACGCTACTGCGCTGCCGAAGGCAGTGGGGACCCGGTGCGAATTTTTTCCCGATCAGAAATGATTTTTTTTTATGTGGCACGAAGGCTCAGGGAAGGAATACGCGCGCGCAGCGCGTGTATTTCCGAAGTTGTGCGCGCGCAGCGCGCACGGGAATTTGCTGCCGAAGGCAGTGGGGACCCGGTGCGAGTTTTTACCCGATCAGAAAAGATTTTTTAGGGGGCACGTAGGGTCAGGGAAGGAATACGCGCGCGCAGCGCGTGGGGATCCGGCCCGACTTTTTACCCAATCAGAAATGATTTTTTTTTTAATTTCTTTTCTTAACACTAAAAGTTTGTGTTAGTGATTCATTATTTTTAGTGATTCATTTGAAAATACTGACCCACTAGCGGGCGAAGCCAGCTAGTACTCTTTATAAAAGACTGATGTAAAAAAGGCCTGAATAAAGGTCTTCGGAATATTACTTTTGACAGGTATGCATTTACATACACTCATAAAATGTCATAAAAAATGTATTAAACATATATATAGGGGAAAAAAAAAGAAAAAAACGGTAGAAGAAAGTGGCAGAAAAACTCATATGTGAGGTAAAAAAATTTCCTAGTAAATTAATACTGGATTCATTTTTCAAGAAATGGTTGTTTACAAAGGAGTACGTATTTTCGAGTGAGTGATATTCTATTAAATTAAAAGTGAAGTATTTGATGTTCTTTAGCGTAAAAAAAAAAAAAAAAAAAAAAAAAATTGTTATCGGAAGAAAAGGCATAATAATTTTTATTTTTGATTAAAATCGAAAAATCGCGGCTTAACTATCAAATCAATTGTGAAACAATACTTAGAAATTAAGTAAAACCACAGAATGACGTTTCAGGTTTTAAGTTTTGGTAATTAATCAAAGCGAGTACTTAGATAATTAATCAAAGCGATTACGATTAAATAAGAAGAAATCTCTGAAAAACCCAATGTGGAAAAAAAGCCAGGGTCTACAAAAAATTAATTAAAGATTTTATTGGTATACGCATGCACAAACAATTGAATGCTTAGATTTTCTAAGTTTTACCGTTAGAAGTTCATCTTTATCAGTTACGCTCCACAAATACATAGAAATATTCAACATGCCTCATTACCTAAAATACGTCTAGTTAGTTTAAAAAATGCTATTGATGTAAATCCAAGTTCGATCTGAGCCACAGAGATATCTCTTGCCGTTCTATTCTCATTTGGAAACTTGCCAATTCCCTTCAAGCCTTTATCCATTAATCACGGAGATCTGCTGCCGCAGCAACGTTCATCCGTATTATTTAAACAGTATAAATCTTTGGTGCCGAGACCTATAGTCTGTTCAAGTTAAACTGATACCGAAAATAAACAAAACCACATGTTGTTTGGCGACATGGAAAATGTCACTGTCACTGTTGGCGCTAGCCAAGGTCACTCATTTCTCCCCTTCTTTTGTTAGAATTTTCCCACCTCTTCTTTTGTTATCTTAACACTTTTTCTTACTTTAATGGGTCTTTCATTGTTGTACGTCTTGCAAGGTACAAGTTTTTGTCATAAACTCCAAAATACAAAAAGAAGTGGTGGGGGATAGTTTTATCTTTTAACGAGCTATTTTTTGTTTGAAGGGGGGGGGGAGGGGGGTTGGTTAAAGGATAAATCTTAACACATTCTTTTCATGAATAACAAAAGTTGCCATTTCCGCGAGAAAGACACAAATGTAGTATACTTTTGTAACCCATTTGTTTACTTCGGGTATCACTTTAACTTGAACGGACTATAACTTCTCTACTTGTTAAAAATATTTATCACAAAAAAGTCCACAATAATAGTTGGTGTGAAATAAATACTTTTCCCTTTTTAATTTTTTATCTTTCATTTAAGTTAAATGGAGCTACAAAATTACTGCTATTAAATTGACTACACATACAAAGCTCCCATAAATTTAAATTTTACTATTAAACTAATGGATCGTATAGTAATTCAAAGAAATCATGCCAATAAAATAATACTAAATGCGTTGTGTTCTAAAAGAAAAAAAAAAAAGTATTTAATTAAAGAAAAAATTTAAGTAATAACCTGTTCCTAAAATATAGACTTTTAAATGAACATTTATCTCTAGATTTAATTCATAATTAAATAAAAAATAATTCATTCAGCAAGCGCTAAGAAAAACAGGCTAAAATAGTTAATTAACAGACCTTTTTAATGAAATAGTAAATTTGATTTACAGACTTTAAATGAATTCAAATTTTGTATACTACTTATCAATTACCGTTGTCACATGAAAAGAGTATAACGTTTAAGTATGCAGGCATTTAACAATATGAAAAATAATTACTTGTGGTAAGTATCTTTTTGATTGTATAAGTATCTTGAATAAGTATATTTTTGATTATAAAATATATCTTTTTGGATTTTATTAACCTATCCATATTCAAAGTAGTAATAATAATAATAATAATAATAATAATAATAATAAAACATGAATAACAACCTAGATTAATTTTGCCTATGAACATTGCGTTTCGTTAAACCAGTGTTGCCAGATGAAAATTTAAATTATCCCTACTTAATGGAGAAAAAAACCCTACATTCCCTATGTTAAAATATTTTTACACTACAAAATACGCTACGATTCAAAACTATTAATAGAAATTATATAAAATCATATTATTATTATTCTTTTAATATTTTCTAGCATTAAAATACACACACACACACACAAAATTAAATATTCTTATTAATATACACATAAGATGATTGTTGAAACAAACGGAGAAATGGAAACAAGTACCTAATATATGTATACAAATGTACATTCGTGAAAACACAGTAAATAAAATGGAGTATGTTTCTGAAACTTGTTTAAATTTCATGCTGTTAGCTCTTTATTCTATTAAATTATTAAATCGAACAGCTAATCTCCTTTGACATCTTTTCGCATCAAACTTACCTAATAAATTTAATTTAGTAATAAATAATCAACGTTAAACCAGCAAATATGAACTTGACAAGTACCTTACTCCGACTCCATAGCGGTAGTGGCTACACGAAATGGGTGGTGTGAGCACATCAAAGAGAAATAAAAAGACTAATTTACAGAAAGGAAAACTGAAAATGACGTATTCTGACGTAAAACAAAATTAAATACACTTTTAGATCAGTATAATATATTTACGATTAACATTTTGTACTGCACAATATGTTTTATTTGAGGGGTGGGTACATACAAATTACAAATAACTTGAAAATTGGCATTTGAAGAAAATTTAATTTTAACGTGTACGACTTATTGTCCAATTTATTTTTAAACTTTGATATTAATTATATCAAAATATTAAATAAATGTTATATTTTTTTTATTAAAATCATATAATAAATTTACCATTTCGGAATAATAGTAATAATAATAAAAGGGTGTACATATAAAAAATATGCAAATTTTCTAACTATTATAATTTATGCCGGCGTAATCATAATAAGGCACTTTTTTCTCCCTTACTAATTTTCTTGAGTAATTTTTCCCGGAATGTAACTAAGATTAAATAGGCAGGAAACAGTTCTTATAAAAAAGTAGTAGAAGTACGAGAAGTAGAGGGCGGTACTAACAATACACTGGAATAAATTATAGATGTTGGCAACTTTGAGTTATGAGATGTTTCACCTCGCATCAATCTGTAATAAAATAATGTATCAAAAACAATGTATTATAAGCAACTTTTTTACAGATAAGTTTAAAACTCTGCGTTTTTAAAAAGAATTTTATAATTTTCATTAGATAATAGAAAAATCCCTACAAAACAGAATAAAAAAAAAAATCCCCCCCCCCCATGTCCTTCCCCTGTAGGATAGAAAAATCCCTAGAAAACAGAATTAAAAAAAAGTTTAGTATAGGATGTTTCCTATTGAAAATGGAGGATGTATAACCGCTGGTTTGTATAAAGGGACACCAGAAATAATTCCAAAGCGTTCTATGAGAGGTATTTTCATAATTTTTCATGTTTTAATGCCCTTATTTTGAACCAATCACAATTAAGGTGAACTCACCAGACACTTTAAGGACATTTTCCGACTATTTTTTGTGCAATTTCCTAAATTTTAGAGTTTTAAAAAATTGTTAATATTTCACACCTTTACTAACTCTTTCTTAACCCGACTGTATTATGAAAATTGCTAATTACATCATTTATATACAGGGTGGTCAGAAAAACATGTTAGAAGTAAGCGATCATTGTGGAAAAAAGACAACATGCAAGAACATGAAACATATTTTATTGAATAAAGATATGAATGACATTTAATATACAAGATGCTTAAAATGTCTACCGTTCCCGACTATAGTGTTATAAAGCCGGTTCCAAAACTCTGTCAAAATGCGCTGGGGTGTGTCGTAATCAAGTGCATCAATCTCACTTCTGATAGCCAATTTTCGGTCCTTTAGTGAATCAGGGCTATTCCTATAGATTCTAACCTTGATGTAACCCCATAAGAATAAGTCGCACGGATTTGGGTCCGGACTGTATGGGGTCCACTCTATCCCGTGCCCCGTGAATTTCTCTGCATCCAATGCAATCAAACGTTTACCAAACATCGTTTCAAACCACGTGAAGACGTCAGAAGATTTTTGGAGACGAGCCCCATCTGGCTTGAACCAGTACCGGCGTGTCCTCCCAGCAAAACCACAGATGACGGCCAACACGAGGCCAAGTGCTGGTTGCCAACAGTAGTTGCAGCTGGCCCGCCGGTGGCAAAAGTTAACGTTGCCGCAGGGAATATGTTACGCCGGCCGTCAGTTGGCCATATTTAATCGATCGACTGTTGGCAGCCTGCAGTAAGTTTAAAATAAATTAGTAGGCCCCTGATGGGTCATTGCTGGCAGCTAGCTGTCGGTTGAAAATAGGTTGTGGGCCACTGTTGGCAACCGACATTAGGTTAGAAATTGTTAGTGGGCCAGTGTTGGGCTACCTGGTGACAAACATAATTTTTCTATGTTATTGCTGGCAGCCTGCAGTGGGCCAGCTACGGCAAACATAAAAAGTTATATTACTGCCGGCAGCCTTCATTGGCACTTTATATTTTCCCATCAATGGGCCAGTAGTGATTTGTTTATGGTTAGTATATTTGTTTTATTGGTAATACCTTTAATTTTATAAGTGCTTTTTTTTTTCCCTCTCTCTCTTTTCTTTGATGAGGCAGCAGCCAGTTTTTTCTATGTATCCTATATTTAATTTGATTTTGTACATTCATTTTTAAATACTATTTACAAGTATTTGATTCAAAAACTATACTTATACATTCAGGATTTCTAATACAGCATATATAGAAAATATTCAGTTGATCCATTTTCCTTAAATGCAACTCTATGATAGGTTTAATTATTTTGTTTTCAGTGCAAACATTTCTTTACATTACATTTTTTTTTTTTTTTTTTTTTAATGGAGGGATTTATATTTTCTTTTAACGTGTTCAAATTTCAATAGGTTTAATTTTGTTAAGTTATTTGATACAAATAGAGGTAACTTTACATGTGAAAATTATAAAATATTGAAACAAAAATTGTTATATTCAAGTATGTAATGAAAAGAACATTGTAAGAAAAACCTTTAACTAAAAAAAAAAAAAAAAAAAAAAAAAAGAGTAGCAGCAATTGTTTCTGCTCGAAATAGCACAAAAGCCCTTCATCAGGCGAAACAAAATGGGCATGAGTGCAGCAAAAATGATTTGCTGCATCGTGCTTATTGTTAAATTGACGAAGGAATGTGGTATTATTTCAGCCTGAAAGAAATGATGCAATTTTCTTCGCAATTATTACGTTTTTATACAAAGTTTTATTTTTATACTATCAGGCTTTGTCCGCTTTGTTGTCCCTACAGTTAAACGAATTAAAAATAAAAAAAGAAGAAAAGAAAAAGAAAGAAAGAAAAGAAAATGAATAAATAAATATATTTTTTTATATTACTATAAAATTAACAACTAATGTCACTGAAATCACACAAAACGAAGTTCCGATTCTCCGCTGCATTTGACAGCGTCTCCGTCTTTTGCGCAATGTTCGACCCGGGTTCCCACTGTCTTCGACAACGCCTTATTCGAGAGGTTCAATTGGTGTATTTATCATCAGACAAATTGTGCTACCATTATTCAAGAACTGCAGTTTTACTATATCTGAGCATCTATTAAATATTTTAGTTTTGGTACCATGTATCAGGGAATCAATTTAAACGAAATAGTTTTCCTAACCTTCGCTCTGTTATACTAAATTTATATTTAAAATAAATTTATTATATTATAAATTTATAATATGATTAATATAATCAATATATATATAAATATTAATATAATATAATTAATCCACATTTATGCATTCATATCTCAAAAATTCTGTCAGCAATTTCGCGCCAGATATAATATTAAGATAAATTGAGATATGCTATTAACGCTATTTCATTTTCAATCCTATGAGGCAATTATGTTTTTGTAGTGTTTAAATATCACTTCCAAATTAAAAAAAAAATATATATATATATATATATATTTTGATTCGTTTATTTTAATAATAAATAGTTAGACATATTTCCAAATGTATGAAAGAGCAATACTTCGCTATTTATAACTACTTCACTCGTGATTACTTTATTCATTTAATGAATGGTCGTGGAATCATTCGGACCTGAAACTTTTATTACTTTTATTACTATTATTATTATTATTATTATTATTAATGTTTTTTACAACTTTATAAATTTACAAAGTTCTTTATTTACTTTTTTCAACACCAGTTCTTCCTTACATTTTTTGCTGTAGTAAGTATATGTTTTAAAATCAATCTCTCTCTCTATCTTGTTTTAGATAAGTTTTTCTTCATTTTATATTAAAATAATAAATTATGCTAGAAAGGTTTTAAAGAACATTTAATAAAATGACAGGAAAATTAATGTTGAAGGATGAAGTAAGTGAGTAAACTTTATATATAATTATGAAAAACACACCAGTCGTTTCCACTCAAAATAATTAAGAACGACCCATCATCAGGAAAAGATATGTTGACTACGATAATATCACCGACGAAATGTAGTAGCGTAAAAACAGCATGTCTGCAAAATCTTGACGTCGACAACTGAGTTAAAAATTATGTTTGCCATACAGCGAAGATTAGAGATAGAAGTTTATTTGAAATTCAAAAATTTCAATTTTTAAAAAGTGTCTTTTTTTCTGTAATTTTATTAATATCAAAATTCTTATGTTTATATCTATTTTTTAATGTATAAAAAGTAGAATAATTGGATGTATAAGAATGTTTTAGGCTACAAAATTTCATCCCAATAGTGGGATTTCGCAATTATTAAGAAAATTATTAGAAAGTAAAATTTGAATAATTCAACAACAGTAAAATAAGTTCAGACAAATCGACCCACTTTAAAATAATAATAATAATAATCTGCACGACTTTTATCAGTTATTATTACACATATTTTATTTTACTCCTTTTTATTATTATTTTTATTATTTTAAATAAAGTTGTCAGCAAACATAAAACTGATTTATCAGTCTACACATCTAATAATTTTCCTGTTAAAGCAAATTGGTACATTCGTTGTGAATATATAACAAAGAGAGATCGCATACAGAATTAACAAAAAGGAATTAATATAGCGAGTTTCGAGAAAATCTATAAAAGCTGTTTTTAAAAGAAAGCACTCGTGAGGCTTAAAATTGACGTAACTTTATAGAACGTTTATCAATTTCCAAAACTAACACATACAAAACGACAACCGAAACAAAGTTTATATAACTTTGAAGAAATTCGCCAGTTTTTGAGATATAGCCTATTCAAATGTCCAGTTTTCAACAAAAGTTGCAAAAATCATCTGTAAACTATACCTGTTTTAAATCAGAAGTTCGTCGTTCTTTATTAGTTTTTAGATATGATAGTCAGAAAATTTTCAGAAACATACTGACATATATATAGTATAGACACAGACCACTTGTCAAAAAACCACTTTTCTGACTCAGGAGACTTTAAAATATGTAAATTAGGTAAAAACTCGATGTCAAAATTTTTGACCGAATACAATGCTTCCATTATCTACAGAATTCGGATTATGGAAATTAATAACAATAATAATAATAACTAGCAGGCTACGCCAGCTTTGCTGGTCACTATGTTTAAAGGAATTTTCAAAATAATTTGACCAATATTTATTTTTTACATCTTATTATTAAAAAAAAAAGAAATAGAAAAACTAAAAATATTTTATTGAAATTGCTCTATACCTCGCTTCGGGTACTCGCTGCCTACGGCAGCTCTTTTTCCACCCGCACAGTAGTGTGAGCACCAGAGCGCAGACAGACAGATAGATACAGTTCCCGCCGCTTATTAAAATCACATTCGTTCTGATCCAAAGTGATTTTATTAAGCGGCTGATTTTTATATCCGGCGAACGTTCCTGCGCTTATAAGGGAAAGGTATTACTTCCCTGAATTTCGAAAGAAACTTCAAAAGGTAACGAATAATATAATTAGTAAACAATATTAATTATTTTTTGGTAGATAATTAACTAATTGTTTCTTCGATATAAGTAAATTAAACGCACTGTAAGTTCCCGTGCACTTTCGTTAGAGGAAAATCATTATTACTTTACCAAAAGTTCACGCTGTTCTTATAAATTTAAAACCTTTCCATTTAAACCTCATGAATTATAGTAATTTCAAAATAAGAACTAGAAATTGCCTTCTAATAATTAGGAAAAAAAAAAAAAACATTTCAAATTAAATTTGTATTTTATTACTGCGCTTTGAAAAATACGTTCCTTGAAATTGTTATGGAGATAAGTTGCAGGACGTGCTTAATTTGTAACTGTGCTGTAAGTATAAAATCTTAAACAATGAGCGATAACTGAGGGTTTGTTGTGCCTTAATTTCTTTTTCTATTAAAATAAATAAATAAATCTCAATGTAAATAAAAAAAAAATTTAGTATGCGTAAATGATATTTTTGGCTGCTGAGAAGATATTTTTGAGTTTATTAACCGGCAATGCTGATTTTATTAAGCGGCGACTTTAAAAGTAGTTTGTATTGATTTGATACCGGTCCTGGTGATTTGATCAGATTAAGCGGCTGATTTTATTAAGTGGCGGTTACTGTACTTCTCTTAATTGTTATAGATTAGTTGACACAAATCCTGGCATAATTTCAGATAGAAATCGTTATTTTATTGAAGAATTTGTTTAATAGCGCACTTCAAATAATAAATATCCTCCTTTATAGCTCCTTAAAAAATAGAGGTTGCAATCCATGAATCTTTATACTATTCATGCGATGATGACATATATTACACCTACAAACCTTTAACTCTATACTTACAATAATTTTCATTTAAAAATAATTGATGAATTAACTTTTCTTCTACTTATTTTGTGAACACTGTTCCTCGTCAACTGATAAATAAATCTGCTTCCTGCTTTATAGCCAACCCAACCCAAATAAACGCTGATGCGGCAACTATAAGTTACATGTTGTTGTTTTTAAGTACAGCTGGTTTTCTGATTTACAGACATATAAGTGTGCGCGTGTGTGCAGGATTTCTTACGCATGCAAAAATTCAAGATAAAGAATTTCGCTTGTTAATATAATGTATAATTTTACTTCAAATATATTTTGGAATGTGTTTATTTACAATTTTCAACAAAATATAAAATTGCTCAGACTTCTGTTCATCTATCCGTTAATTTCCTTTTTTTTTTTTTTTTAAATATTTTTAGAATTCCATAAATCTCATATATTTTATTATAGATTTTACACATTTGTTGGAAGCTTGTCATAAAAAGTCGTACAGGTAGCACAAATGGTTTGAATATAAGAATTCATAAAACAATTTTGATACATTACAGTCTAAGAGAAATTTCTTATCAGCGAACGTAAAATTTTTATACGACATTAAAAATATAGATCAACACTGATTTTAAAGATGCAATAAAAATGTTTCCAATAAAAAATAATAAAATAAACATTTGTGGTTCATTTATTAGCGATGCACAAAAATATTCTTATCCGTTACGAGAAATTGATTTCGTAAAAGTGAAATTATTTTTCTTACTTGCATTAAAATAATAATAATTATTATTATTATTATAAATAAAATATTTTGTTATGGTTACCATTTTTTTTTTTTTTTAAATAATAGTTTATAGAAATTACATATAAAAATTATTATTTATTAAAATTATTTTCTGCGATGAAGGCAGGCGATTTGATTTTCATTTCATAGAAGCATAATATATTAACTTTCGAAAGAAAATCAATTTTATACCAAAACCTGAGGAAATAATTTTTTTCTTTTTTTTTTTTTTTAAGTATATATATATATATATATATATATATATATATATATATATATATATAAGAAGAAAAAAATCGACTTTCTGTTTTCGATGTATTTCCATGTTTGAGATTTCTGAACACGATTTGACCATTTTTAGAAAGTTTCTCTCTGTGAGTGTGCATAAAAAAATTTAACGCTGTATCTCACAAATCAATGAACGAAATTTAACCAAACGTGATATGGTTAGGCCATGATTAAAATCGTTCCCGATTACATTTGTGGATCATTCACTCAACACATAGCTCTATATTTGTACTTGTTCGAAAGTTTCAGTATGACACAGTATTGGAGGCAATTTCATATAAATGTACTAATGATAATTGTTTTTTTTTTTAAATTTTTAAAATGAATTAAAAAATAAATATTTATGTAACTAACAACGAATCGGGATTTTTTTTTTTTTTTTTTTGTACAAATTGAGGAATCGCTCGCCCTTCCCCGTGAGGGAGTAAATTTTCAATGCTGGTATTTTTCAAAAGAACTCGTTAGTACCTTTTAAGTAAATAACTGAACCAAATCTGTGGTAAATTAAAACAAAGTTAAAAATTATTTTCAATTTAAAAAAAAAAAAAAAAAAAAAAAGCATTTTTTAAAATGTTGGCACTTTTTTTTTTCGGATATTGAGAAACACTGTTCTACGATCAAAATCGTTAGCATGCATTCGGGAAAATAATCTGAACAAATTATCGGCACTACGCGAATTTGCGTAATAAAAAGTATAGAAGAAAGTTTTGTGGTGCTACAACATACTAGTTTTTGTCAATGAAAATATCAATAAATTTGGTCTAAAATATCACAGATATATAATTCAACCTTTCGTTTCAAAGATATTGACGAATTATTTTCAACTATACCCATATTGGAAATTTACTTTATTTGGTATACTTCTCCCTCAAGGGTGGAGGAAGCAATGTTTGTACATTTACAAAAAAAAAAAAAAAAAAAAAAAAAACTAGAAGTAAACTTTTTAGACTACTATAACTTTCATATATTTTTGAGCACACACCGAGAGACAATTTTTCAAATTAAGTTCATCAGAACAACCAAAACTTGTAAAATCTATCGAAAACCGGATGTCGAAAATTTTCCCGAATCTAGTGCTTTCTTCTTAAATACACTAAAGGAAGAAAAAATAAAAATAAAATATTAACTATAAATATTAACAATTATTCTAATAACTTTCTCCCGTCCATATAATATAAATATATAAATTAAACTCCATAATTTTTATTTTATTAAATTTATTAAATTAAAAATAAAAATAATCAAAAGGTAACTAGAAAGTTAACGACTATCGTAACTTACTTAAAATGGATCAATTGAATAGTCGCTTTCTATAAATCCTTTTATTATAATAATGGCTTTAGATTCAAACACTTTTAAAAAATAGTATTTAAAAAATAATAGAAAATCAAATTAATAATTGGATTACTTACTCATATATTCTTTTTTCATGATTTAACATCTTTCAGTGTCGAAGGTACACCCGCAGACTACAATGACGAACAAACTTCGTATGAAATGGCAGACGGCGAGCGAATTTCAAATCAACAAAAATTAAATCACAGCGCCCTCTATGCATACAAAATGATTATGGCCTAATGATTTGTGGCCACAACATAAAAAACATGATGTTGGCCTTGTGGTGATAGCCTGCATAAGGCCAACTGTGTTTATGCTTTTTCTGGGCCACCGACCATTTTTCTTTAAGCCTCCGATACTGCTGGCAGCCACAAACGGCCCACTGCTGGAGTTATGTGGGGCAACCGGCAACTGATGGCAAGTGCAGGATGCCAGCTGCAGGCCATAACGAGCCCATCAGTATAGGTTTTGCTGGGCTGTTGAGATGGCCCGCATCAGGGCCAATGTGACGCTCTAGCAACTCTCGACACTTCACTCCTGTGACCACACCATCAATAAATATCGGACCAATTATCTGCTTCGACGATATGGCACACCACACCATGACCCTTTGTGAATGCAGTGAAGAGATGGCGCTGAGATGAGGATTTTCCGTACCTCAGTGGCGCCAGTTTTGTTTGTTCACGAAACCATTCAACTGAAAATGGGTCTCATCACTGAACCACATCTTGTATTCACTGATGGAACCATTTTTAAGTTCTTCGATTATGTGGTTTGCGAAATCTCTCCACTTCACAGTATCCCCCCCCCCTTTAGCGGCTCTCACATTTGGATCTTGTATGGACACAATCCTACTGCTTTCATTAGCCTTTGTAATGATGTTTTGGATATGCTTAATTGTTAAGCCGCCTGTCGAGTGGAAGTGGTTGGCTGATCCTCAAAGTATGCGCGCGCAGGCTCCCTGATGACGTCAGTAACAACTGCTGATTTTTGTCCCGACGCCTTTCTTTTTGCATCCTAAACACTCCCTGTAGATTCATATCTGTCCATCAACCTGTAAACAATGAAAATCAGTGGGAGATTAGGACCATTACATCAGACCTCTGATGGCTTAAAAATCACTGCGACTTTAGAGCGCTATAACTTACAGCGCGATTATCTCTTCACTAAGCGTCCTTTTCATTTTGAACTCTGAACGACATGCCCGTCGAACGGGGACATTACATCGGTTATTCTCATAAAATTTTCCTACGATATATAACCGATCTTAAAAGGTTTGTGATTCTATATTGCTTAGTCTTTATTTCCGGTAATTAAGCATTCAACTGAAATGTCACTATATGTGCTATTATAATATGGAAGAATTATATTTGCATCAATACATTTGAAATCAGAAACTTAAAATACTTTCTATCAAATTTTTCTGACCACCCTGTATGTAAAAAATCATCAACACGGAGAGCTTAAAATGAGCCAGTAGTGGACACTCTGAAAACCCAGTAGTGGACCCCTTTTTGTTCCAGTGGTTGACCCCTTTGAATTTTTGCTTTAAAATTAAGGTGACCAAAAGTTTCTAAGTCTTGAGTACAGACCTGTTTTAGCATTTGTTCTCACATACATGAATCCCCTTTGGGGCCAACATTAAGGGCTGGAATTTGAGTGAATTTTACTTCGCACTAGTTCTACACTATTGGTTATTGGAGACAGTCTGGGAATCACTAATAAGGCTAGTCAGGAGACATCCCATCACAATTTTCTCCTCGTGGCCATAATGTCGTCCATGTTCCCATCAAAGTTAAACGTTTGAGGGTTATCGAATGCCACCAGAATATCCTTAGGGATGAGTTTCAGACCATCGTTAACTGCCTATAGTATAGCACTAGTGAGAGATAAAATTTACTCATGCTCAATATTGTAAATACTGATCGCAGTTATGCTATTTCAATGTCGATGTTTCAAGTTTCAATGGGATCCGAACTTAAACAACAATTCCAGTATTGAACCCAAAATAAGAATTGCGAATAAAAAAATTAAAATGTCCCAAGATTATCTGATGATTTAAGCGAATTTACATTTTGTTCAGTTTTCTAAATTTGGGAAAGCCTGCGATCCACCTTCTCCGCAGAAGATCAAAATTGTGTTAACATGCCTCCTCACCCTCCTAAGAGTGACTCCCACTCCGACGCCAATTGCTAAATGCGTAATTTTAGAGTGACGTTTAAAAACACTGAATTCAACTCTAAAATTACAAGATTACAAAATTGTGTCCACTACTGGATCTGACCTTACAAGTCACATGAGCCAGTAGTGGACAGGGCTGTCTACTATTAGTCATGATAACATTTTTTGGTACCAGTAGTGGACACCCATAAAAATACTACGTGTTAATACAAGATTCCAAAAACAGTAAAAGAAAAGAATTCTGTATACTTATTTTAGTCATATGAAAGCAAAAGGTAGAAGAGATCAGTTTAAAAAAGGCAGAGGGAGAGCAAATAAAATTTAATTTCCTTATTCATAGTGATAAGAAGAAAACGGCAAAATCACAAAAAGTACATTTTTTTTTTTTTTTTTTTTTTTGTTAAACTAACATTTTTCTAAAACTAATGGCCGGAATTGCGTTTAGTTAAAGGATTTAACAGTAGAAGACTATAACTTTTTTCCTGAACATTGCTCGAATCGTTAGAATTACTAAGTACCTTATTTTCCGAATTTAAAATTAAAAGCGTCTACTACTGGTGCGTGTACCTTATTTTGTCATTAATTATGAAAAAAAAAAAAAAAAAAAAAGGTAAAAAGTAATGTATTCTAATTAAATATCATCCTTTTATTATATCTGCCATTCTGTCACTTTTCGGTACTTCGAATTAATTTATTAATTTAAATATTGCGAAATATTAACAGGATCTTTATTTTTCTATGTAGCTATTACATATATCTGTTTTAAAGAAATGTCAAAGCTTTTCATTATTTTCAATTTTCTCATAGTGCCAGTTTTCGCGAGAACGACCTATATAATAATTTAGTTATATAATTAAGCCTAATTCTATACCCAATTTACCCCATTTGATAAAATATTCCATAGAATACAAAATACAATAAATTTAATTTACCTTCAAGTGAATAAATGTTCTCTGATACGTTATGTTTGTTATTCTTTTGTAAAACATTTATAATTTTCCTGTAAAAAAGAGGGAGAGAAAAGTTTGGAAGAGTAATAGCTGAAATATGTTGCAAGTAGAACAATAATTTAAATTAAAAACGATAATTTTTAAGTTGCAACTATTTTTTTCTGTAGCGGAAAAAATGTGTAGGCATCTAATAAATACGAAACAAAAATAAACTAGTATGTTGTGGCCACCCCAAGACTTTCTTCTATATTTTGGTATACATATTCAAAGAGTAACAATACTAAAAAAAAAAAAAAAATTACGATTTTTTTTTTTCTAAGGTTTTTTTTTTTTTTTTTTTTTTTTTTTTTTTTGGTGTTGTTCTTGTTGTTAAAAGTAAAAAAAAAAAAAAAAATCGATAACTTTGATTTAAATTATCACATATTTATAGTTCAACCATTCGTTTTAAAGGTAGGGGGGGGGGGGGGGGGGAGAAGCGATGACTCCACATGCACAGAAATTTTTTCCTAGTTAACTATTACTATTATAACTCATATTAATTTTACAATCACAAGTTAAAAATAACTCTCACTATGTACATTTATACGAAATTTTGTCCTATACTGCCATGTGAAAAATTTAGAAAATATGAGATCACAGCGCCGAGCAATTGATCCCCATATGTAATCAGCACCAGTTTATGTCAGGGACCAACTAAATACCAAGCTTGGTTAAATTTCGTTAAAAAAAAAATAAAAAAATAAAATAAAATACGCTTCTTTTTCAGTTTTTTTTTCGTTAAAAGTAAAAAAAATCGATAACTTTGTTTACAATTATCACAGATTTATGGTTCGACCATTCGTTTTAAAGGTATTGACGAGACCTTTCGAAAGATACCCATCTTGAAACTTTGCACCCCACGGTGGGGGGGGGGTGGGGGTACTTCCTCCAGTGGGGGAGGAGCGATGCCCACATGCACAAAATTTTTTTCATAGTTAAATACTACTATTATCAATAATTCATATTAATTTTACAATCACAAGTTTAAAATAACTCTTATTATGCACATTTATACGAAATTTTGTCTTATACTGCCATGTTAAAAGTTTACATAAAATGCGATCACAGCGCCACCTGCTGGGCGATTGATCCCCAAACCTAATCAGCACAATGCCCCGCCAGGGTCCAACTATATACCAAGTTTGGTTGAATTTCATTCGTTGGTTCGTGAGATACGGTGAAAACACGAAACCACAGACACAGACAGACAGACATTTTTAAAAAACTATCAATTCGTGTTCAGGACATCCCAAAACGTGTGGATCCGTCAATAAACGCAGGTCGAAAATTTTCGCGAATCCAATACTTGCTGTATATTACATATAGAAGAAAGTAAAAATAAAAAATATAGTATTATTTTAAATAACTAGCAGTTTTTTTTAGATATACCCACTTTACCCCACCTAACCCTATTTTATTTTACGAGGAGACAAAACCGTTATTTATTATATTCTGCAATGCAAAGGTGAATTTAATACAGAATATTCTGTCTCCTCCCTCCTGTGTATGATATGATTTCCCTAAGCCAATCAGAGCGCTGGCAATCACATGACCTGAGCTAATTCGATTTAAAGACAGAAGTTCAGTTTGGAGAAAGGTGTTGGATGTAACTAGCAGCAGCAAGCATGACTTTGGAGACCAAAAGAAAGCCTCGCCTTTAATCATTCCTCTGAAATAACACTTTACACTAAAATATGATTTTGCGTATTCGTGTTTGATTCTTTATAGACACCAGGATTTGTAAACGCTGTTGGCATTTACTGCATCGAATGTTGGCGACAAAATTCGAATCATATTATTATAAATATATAAAATATTTTTTTCTTTTATATAAAATAATTTAAAAACTTCATGTAAGGCGGGGCTTACTTTTCAAAATATGTGTATACCTAAGGATATATGTGTTACGCATTTTTCTTATGTATTAAACAAGATTTCTCTGTTTATAACTATTAATTTTTGTTTAAATCTTGTTATTTGTATTTTTGCATTTAAAATTGGAAGGGTTCATAGGCCTGATGTTAAATGTAACGTTTAATAGAAAACTCTTAAGGCGGGGCTTACTAATTTAAACAGAAACACCAAACAACAATATGTTAAATTTGTTCTCTTAAATATTTATTACTTTTCCCAGATTTTTTCAACAGATATCTTTGTTAAACTGAATGCCCATTTTAGTATTTGAATATTGTGAAGTTCGTGCGCCTCAAAATATTTAAAATTTCACTCATAAAGTATCACAAAAGTATATTGTTTATCATACCTGCCACCATTCTAATTAATATTCAGTAGTATTATTAATACCGCCATATTATTCACATCACGCAATTTTTTGAGTAATTTTCTTCAAATTTGATTCCGAATAAATTAGAAGAAAAATATTCTTAATAAAAGACTGATGTAAAAAGGGCTTGAATAAATTTCTTCGAAATATTACTTAGATGCTAGCAGGTATGCATTTACATACACACATAAAATACCATAAAAAATGTATTAAAAATATATATGGGGGGGGGGGGAGAAAAAACGGTAGAAGAAGGTGGCCGAAAAATTCATATGTGAGGTTTGTACATCTTAAAAGAACACTTTAAAAAAATTTTCTTAGTAAATTAATACTGGATTCTTTTTTCAAGTAACGGTTGTTTACAAATGAGTACGTATTTTCGTGAATGAGTGATATTCTATTAAATTAAAAGTGAAGCATTTGATGATCTTTAGCGTAAAAAAAAAAAAAAAAAAAAAAAAAAAAAAATGTTATCGGATAAAAGGCATAATAATTTTTATTTTTGATTAAAACTGAAAAATCGCGGCTTAACTATCAAATCAATTGTGAAACAATACTTAGAAATTAAGTAAAACCACAGAATGACGTTTCAGGTTTTAAGTTTTAGGTAATTAATCAAAGCAAATACTATTAACTTATTTGCGGCACAAGGTATTTCAGTTCATTTAAATTACACTTCCGCCGGAAAAAAAAAAGAAAATTTACATTTTTAAGTTTAAGAAACGGTTTTTTGTTTTTCTGCTGCATTATAAACGCTAATTTTCGCTAAAATATTTCCGGGAAGAGTTTTTGGAGTTGGTGTTTAATAATTGCGCTGTCGCAGCGAGGACAGCGCGCCGCAAAAGGTTAAGCGTTGATATCTCAATGGAGTTAAGGATAGCATAGTTACGTCTCTGATCAACATATGCCCTTAACAACTTTTACAATTTATTCCGGAGCATTGTTAGTACAGCCTTCTTTTCATACTCCTTTTCATGTTCAAGTATAATTTTTTTTCTCATTTTATGGTAGTTATATATTGGAGATAATTATTCTTATAGTAAAATGAGGCGGAATAAAGTCAGGGTTAACACCGCTCCAGAACAAATTTATAATGTTAGCAACTCTCACATTTTGTTTATCAATTGGCCAACATATATTCAATTAATATTGTACATTTTATTTCGGTAAGAATTTATTCATCGATTAACGGAATTATGAACATTAAAATCTTTCCGAAATTCATATTGGTGCGAACATATATTTGTCAAATATTTTTATAATAAGCTTATAATAAATGTAGAAAATAGATTTGTCCCTATTCTTGCTTCTGATGCATGCATACCTGCCAACATTCTGATTAATATTCCGTAGTATCATTAGTACCGCCCCTTTTTTACAACTTATTTTTTAGAATAATTCTCTTTTAAATTTGATTACGATTAAATAAAAATAAATCCTCTCTAAAAAATCTAATGTGGAAAAAAAAGGCAGGGTCTACAAAAAATTAATTAAAATTTTTATTGGTATACACATGCGCAAAGAATTGAATGCTTAATTTTTCTAAGTTTTACCGTCAGAAGTTGACCTTTATCAGTTACGCTCCACAAATACATAGAAATATTCTACATGCCTCATTACCTAAAATACCTCTTGTAAGTTTAAAAAATGCTATTGATGTAAATTCAAGTTCGATCTGAGCCACAGCGATATTTCTTGACGTGCTTTTCTCATTTGGAGACTTGCCAATTTCCTTCACACCTTTATTAAATCATTAATCACGAAGATCTGCTGCTGTAGCAACATTCATCAGTATGATTTAACCAGCACATAAGTTGGTGCCATTACTGACATCTTTTACTTGCTAAAAATAATTATAAAAAAAAGTACACAATAACAGTTGGTGTGAAAAAAATACTTTATCCTTTTTATTTTTTTATTTTTCATTTAAGTTGAATTGAGCTACAAAATTACTGCTATTAAATTGACTACACATACAAAGCTTCCATAAATTTAAATTTCACTATTAAACTAATGGATCTTATAGTAGTTCAAAGAAATCATGCCAGAAAAAAAAAATACTAAATGCGTTGTGCTCTAAAAGAAAAAAAAAAAAAAAAAGTATTTAATTAAAAAAAATTTTAGGTAATAACCTGTTCCTAAAATATAGACTTTTAAATGAACATTTATCTCCAGAATTAATTCATAATTAAATAAAAAATAATTCATTCAGCAAAGGGTAAGAAAAACAGGCTAAAATAGTTAATTAACAAACCTTTTTAATGAAATAGTAAATTTTATTTACAGACTTTAATTTAATTCATATTTTGTATACTACTTATCAATTACAGTTGTCACATGAAAAGAATATAATGTTTAAGGATGCAGGCATTTAACAATATGAAAAATAATTACTTGTGGTAAGTATCTTTTTGATTGTATAAGTATCTTGAATAAGTATATTTTTGATTATAAAATATATCTTTTTGGATTTTATTAACTTATCAATATTCAAAGTTGTAATAATTATAATAATTAAAAAAAAAAAAAAAAAAAGAAAAAAAACATAAATAACAACCTAGATTAATTTTGCCTATGAACAATGTGTTTCATTAAACCAGTGTTACCAGATGAAAATTTAAATTATCCCTACTTAATGGAGACAAAATCCCTACATTCTCTACGCTAAAATATTTTTACCCTACAAAATACCCGACGATTCAAAACTATTAATAGAATTTATATAAAATCATATTATTATTACTATTTTAATATTTTCTAGCATTAAAACACACACACACACACACACACACAAAAAAAAAAAAAAAAAAAAAAAAAAAAAAAATTATCTATTCTTAAAAATATACACATAAGTTGATTGTTGAAACAAACGGACAAATAAAAACAAGTACCTAACATATGTATACAAATGTATATTCGTAAAAACACAGTAAATAAAATGGAGTATGTTTTTATAATTTGTTTAAATTTAATACTGTTAGCTCTTTATTCTATTAAATTATTAAATCAAACAGCTAATCTCCTTTGACATCTTTTCGCATCAAACTTACCTAATAAATTTAATTTAGTAATAAATAATCAATGTTGAGCCAGCAAATATGGACTTCACAGGTAGATTACTCGGACTCCTTAAGGGGTGTGGCTACACGAAATGGGTGGTGTGAGCACATCAAAGAGAAATAAAAAGACAAATTTACAGAAAGGAAAACTGAAAATAACGCATTCTGACGTAAAACAAAATTAAATACACTTTTAGATCAGTATAATATATTTACGATTAACATTTTGTACTGCACAATATATTTTATTTGAGGGGTGGGTGTGTACAAATTAAAAATAACTTGACAATTGGCATTTCAAGGAAATTGAATTTTAACATGTACATGACTTATTGTCCAATTTATTTTTAAACTTTGATATTAATTGCATCAAAATATTAAATAAATGTTACATTTTTTTTATTAAAATCCTATAATAAATTTACCATTTCGGAATAATAGTAATAATAATAAAAGGTAAATAATAGTAATAATAATAATAAAAAAAGGTGGACATATAAAAAATATGCACATTTTCCAACTATTATAATTTATGCCGGCGTAATCATAATAATGCCCTTTTTTCTCCCTTACTAATTTTCTTGAGTAATTTTCCCCAGTATGTAACTAAGATTAAATAGGAAGGAAACAACTCATAAAAAAGTAGTAGAAGTACGAGAATTCGAGGGCGGTACTAATAATACACTGGAATAAATAATAGATGTTAGCAACTTTGAGTTATGAGATGTATCACTTCGCATCAATCTGTAATAAAATAGTATATCAGAAACAAGGTATTGTAAGCAACTTTTTTACTGATAAGTTTAAAACTCTTTGCGTTTTTAAAAAGAATTTTATGATTTTCATTAGATAATAGAAAAATCCGTACAAAACTGAATTTAAAAAATAATCCCCCTTCCCCTGTAGGGTAGAAAAATCCCTACAAAACAGAATTAAAAAAAGTTAAGTATAGGATGTTTCCTATTGAAAATGGAGGATGTATAACCGCTGGTTTGTATAAAGGGACACCAGAAATAATTCCAAAGCGTTCTATGAGAGGTATTTTCATAATTTTTCATGTTTTAATGCCCTTATTTTGAACCAATCACAATTAAGGTGAACTCACCAGACACTTTAAGGACATTTTCCGACTATTTTTTGTGCAATTTCCTAAATTTTAGAGTTTTAAAAAATTGTTAATATTTCACACCTTTACTAACTCTTTCTTAACCCGACTGTATTATGAAAATTGCTAATTACATCATTTATATACAGGGTGGTCAGAAAAACATGATAGAAGTAAGCGATCATTGTGGAAAAAAGACAACATGCAAGAACATGAAACATATTTTATTGAATAAAGATATGAATGACATATAATATACAAGATGCTTAAAATGTCTACCGTTCCCGACTATAGTGTTATAAAGCCGGTTCCAAAACTCTGTCAAAATGCGCTGGAGTGTGTCGTAATCAAGTGCATCAATCTCACTTCTGATAGCCAATTTTCGGTCCTTTAGTGAATCAGGGCTATTCCTATAGATTCTAACCTTGATGTAACCCCATAAGAATAAGTCGCACGGATTTGGGTCCGGACTGTATGGGGTCCACTCTATCCCGTGCCCCGTGAATTTCTCTGCATCCAATGCAATCAAACGTTCACCAAATATCGTTTCAAACCACGTGAAGACGTCAGAAGATTTTTGGAGACGAGCCCCATCTGGCTTGAACCAGTACCGGCGTGTCCTGTTGAGATGGCCCGCATCAGGGCCAAAGTGACGCTCTAGCAACTCTCGACACTTCACTCCTGTGACCACACCATCAATAAATATCGGACCAATTATCTGCTTCGACGATATGGCACACCACACCATGACCCTTTGTGAATGCAGTGAAGAGATGGCGCTGAGATGAGGATTTTCCGTACCTCAGTGGCGCCAGTTTTGTTTGTTCACGAAACCATTCAACTGAAAATGGGTCTCATCACTGAACCACATCTTGTATTCACTGATGGAACCATTTTTAAGTTCTTCGATTATGTGGTTTGCGAAATCTCTCCACTTCACAGTATCCCCCCCCCCCCTTTAGCGGCTGTCACATTTGGATCGTGTATGGACACAATCCTACTGCTTTCATTAGCCTTTGTAATGATGTTTTGGATATGCTTAATTGTTAAGCCGCCTGTCGAGTGGAAGTGGTTGGCTGATCCTCAAAGTTTGCGCGCGCAGGCTCCCTGATGTCGTCAGTAACAACTGCTGATTTTTGTCCCGACGCCTTTCTTTTTGCATCCTAAACACTCCCTGTAGATTCATATCTGTCCATCAACCTGTAAACAATGAAAATCAGTGGGAGATTAGGACCATTACATCAGACCTCTGATGGCTTAAAAATCACTGCGACTTTAGAGCGCTATAACTTACAGCGCGATTATCTCTTCACTAAGCGTCCTTTTCATTTTGAACTCTGAACGACATGCCCGTCGAACGGGGACATTACATCGGTTATTCTCATAAAATTTTCCTACGATATATAACCGATCTTAAAAGGTTTGTGATTCTATATTGCTTAGTCTTTATTTCCGGTAATTAAGCATTCAACTGAAATGTCACTATATGTGCTATTATAATATGGAAGAATTATATTTGCATCAATACATTTGAAATCAGAAACTTAAAATACTTTCTATCAAATTTTTCTGACCACCCTGTATGTAAAAAATCATCAACACGGAGAGCTTAAAATGAGCCAGTAGTGGACACTCTGAAAACCCAGTAGTGGACCCCCTTTTGTTCCAGTGGTTGACCCCTTTGAATTTTTGCTTTAAAATTAAGGTGACCAAAAGTTTCTAAGTCTAGAGTACAGACCTGTTTTAGCATTTGTTCTCACATACATGAATCCCCTTTGGGGCCAACATTAAGGGCTGGAATTTGAGTGAATTTTACTTCGCACTAGTTCTACACTATTGGTTATTGGAGACAGTCTGGGAATCACTAATAAGGCTAGTCAGGAGACATCCCATCACAATTTTCTCCTCGTGGCCATAATGTCGTCCATGTTCCCATCAAAGTTAAACGTTTGAGGGTTATCGAATGCCACCAGAATATCCTTAGGGATGAGTTTCAGACCATCGTTAACTGCCTATAGTATAGCACTAGTGCGAGATAAAATTTACTCATGCTCAATACTCTAAATACTGATCGCAGTTATGCTATTTCAATGTCGATGTTTCAAGTTTCAATGGGATCCGAACTTAAACAACAATTCCAGTATTGAACCCAAAATAAGAATTGCGAATAAAAAAATTCAAATGTCCCAAGATTATCTGATGATTTAAGAGAATTTACATTTTGTTCAGTTTTCTAAATTTGGGAAAGCCTGCGATCCACCTTCTCCGCAGAAGATCAAAATTGTGTTAACATGTCTCCTCACCCTCCTAAGAGTGACTCCCAGTCCGGCGCCAATTGCTAAATGCGTAATTTTAGAGTGACGTTTAAAAATACTGAATTCAACTCTAAAATTACAAAATTGTGTCCACTACTGGATCCGACCTTACAAGTCACATGAGCCAGTAGTGGACAGGGCTGTCTACTATTAGTCATGATAACATTTTTTGGTACCAGTAGTGGACACCCATAAAAATACTACGTGTTAATACAAGATTCCAAAAACAGTAAAAGAAAAGAATTCTGTATACTTATTTTAGTCATATGAAAGCAAAAGGTAGAAGAGATCAGTTTAAAAAAGGCAGAGGGAGAGCAAATAAAATTTAATTTCCTTATTCATAGTGATAAGAAGAAAACGGCAAAATCACAAAAAGTACATTTTTTTTTTTTTTTTTTGTTAAACTAACATTTTTCTAAAACTAATGGCCGGAATTGCGTTTAGTTAAAGGATTTAACAGTAGAAGACTATAACTTTTTTCCTGAACATTGCTCGAATCGTTAGAATTACTAAGTACCTTATTTTCCGAATTTAAAATTAAAAGCGTCTACTACTGGTGCGTGTACCTTATTTTGTCATTAATTATGAAAAAAAAAAAAAAAAAAAAAGGTAAAAAGTAATGTATTCTAATTAAATATCATCCTTTTATTATATCTGCCATTCTGTCACTTTTCGGTACTTCGAATTAATTTATTAATTTAAATATTGCGAAATATTAACAGGATCTTTATTTTTCTATGTAGCTATTACATATATCTGTTTTAAAGAAATGTCAAAGCTTTTCATTATTTTCAATTTTCTCATAGTGCCAGTTTTCGCGAGAACGACCTATATAATAATTTAGTTATATAATTAAGCCTAATTCTATACCCAATTTACCCCATTTGATAAAATATTCCATAGAATACAAAATACAATAAATTTAATTTACCTTCAAGTGAATAAATGTTCTCTGATACGTTATGTTTGTTATTCTTTTGTAAAACATTTATAATTTTCCTGTAAAAAAGAGGGAGAGAAAAGTTTGGAAGAGTAATAGCTGAAATATGTTGCAAGTAGAACAATAATTTAAATTAAAAACGATAATTTTTAAGTTGCAACTATTTTTTTCTGTAGCGGAAAAAATGTGTAGGCATCTAATAAATACGAAACAAAAATAAACTAGTATGTTGTGGCCACCCCAAGACTTTCTTCTATATTTTGGTATACATATTCAAAGAGTAACAATACTAAAAAAAAAAAAAAAATTACGATTTTTTTTTTTCTAAGGTTTTTTTTTTTTTTTTTTTTTTTTTTTTTTTGGTGTTGTTCTTGTTGTTAAAAGTAAAAAAAAAAAAAAAAAAATCGATAACTTTGTTTTAAATTATCACATATTTATAGTTCAACCATTCGTTTTAAAGGTAGGGGGGGGGGGGGAGAAGCGATGACTCCACATGCACAGAAATTTTTTCCTAGTTAACTATTACTATTATAACTCATATTAATTTTACAATCACAAGTTAAAAATAACTCTCACTATGTACATTTATACGAAATTTTGTCCTATACTGCCATGTGAAAAATTTAGAAAATATGAGATCACAGCGCCGAGCAATTGATCCCCATATGTAATCAGCACCAGTTTATGTCAGGGACCAACTAAATACCAAGCTTGGTTAAATTTCGTTAAAAAAAAAATAAAAAAATAAAATAAAATACGCTTCTTTTTCAGTTTTTTTTTCGTTAAAAGTAAAAAAAATCGATAACTTTGTTTACAATTATCACAGATTTATGGTTCGACCATTCGTTTTAAAGGTATTGACGAGACCTTTCGAAAGATACCCATCTTGAAACTTTGCACCCCACGGTGGGGGGGGGCTGGGGGTACTTCCTCCAGTGGGGGAGGAGCGATGCCCACATGCACAAAATTTTTTTCATAGTTAAATACTACTATTATCAATAATTCATATTAATTTTACAATCACAAGTTTAAAATAACTCTTATTATGCACATTTATACGAAATTTTGTCTTATACTGCCATGTTAAAAGTTTACATAAAATGCGATCACAGCGCCACCTGCTGGGCGATTGATCCCCAAACCTAATCAGCACAATGCCCCGCCAGGGTCCAACTATATACCAAGTTTGGTTGAATTTCATTCGTTGGTTCGTGAGATACGGTGAAAACACGAAACCACAGACACAGACAGACAGACATTTTTAAAAAACTATCAATTCGTGTTCAGGACATCCCAAAACGTGTGGATCCGTCAATAAACGCAGGTCGAAAATTTTCGCGAATCCAATACTTGCTGTATATTACATATAGAAGAAAGTAAAAATAAAAAATATAGTATTATTTTAAATAACTAGCAGTTTTTTTTAGATATACCCACTTTACCCCACCTAACCCTATTTTATTTTACGAGGAGACAAAACCGTTATTTATTATATTCTGCAATGCAAAGGTGAATTTAATACAGAATATTCTGTCTCCTCCCTCCTGTGTATGATATGATTTCCCTAAGCCAATCAGAGCGCTGGCAATCACATGACCTGAGCTAATTCGATTTAAAGACAGAAGTTCAGTTTGGAGAAAGGTGTTGGATGTAACTAGCAGCAGCAAGCATGACTTTGGAGACCAAAAGAAAGCCTCGCCTTTAATCATTCCTCTGAAATAACACTTTACACTAAAATATGATTTTGCGTATTCGTGTTTGATTCTTTATAGACACCAGGATTTGTAAACGCTGTTGGCATTTACTGCATCGAATGTTGGCGACAAAATTCGAATCATATTATTATAAATATATAAAATATTTTTTTCTTTTATATAAAATAATTTAAAAACTTCATGTAAGGCGGGGCTTACTTTTCAAAATATGTGTATACCTAAGGATATATGTGTTACGCATTTTTCTTATGTATTAAACAAGATTTCTCTGTTTATAACTATTAATTTTTGTTTAAATCTTGTTATTTGTATTTTTGCATTTAAAATTGGAAGGGTTCATAGGCCTGATGTTAAATGTAACGTTTAATAGAAAACTCTTAAGGCGGGGCTTACTAATTTAAACAGAAACACCAAACAACAATATGTTAAATTTGTTCTCTTAAATATTTATTACTTTTCCCAGATTTTTTCAACAGATATCTTTGTTAAACTGAATGCCCATTTTAGTATTTGAATATTGTGGAGTTCGTGCGCCTCAAAATATTTAAAATTTCACTCATAAAGTATCACAAAAGTATATTGTTTATCATACCTGCCACCATTCTAATTAATATTCAGTAGTATTATTAATACCGCCATATTATTCACATCACGCAATTTTTTGAGTAATTTTCTTCAAATTTGATTCCGAATAAATTAGAAGAAAAATATTCTTAATAAAAGACTGATGTAAAAAGGGCTTGAATAAATTTCTTCGAAATATTACTTAGATGCTAGCAGGTATGCATTTACATACACACATAAAATACCATAAAAAATGTATTAAAAATATATATGGGGGGGGGGGAGAAAAAACGGTAGAAGAAGGTGGCCGAAAAATTCATATGTGAGGTTTGTACATCTTAAAAGAACACTTTAAAAAAATTTTCTTAGTAAATTAATACTGGATTCTTTTTTCAAGTAACGGTTGTTTACAAATGAGTACGTATTTTCGTGAATGAGTGATATTCTATTAAATTAAAAGTGAAGCATTTGATGATCTTTAGCGTAAAAAAAAAAAAAAAAAAAAAAAAAAAAAATGTTATCGGATAAAAGGCATAATAATTTTTATTTTTGATTAAAACTGAAAAATCGCGGCTTAACTATCAAATCAATTGTGAAACAATACTTAGAAATTAAGTAAAACCACAGAATGACGTTTCAGGTTTTAAGTTTTAGGTAATTAATCAAAGCAAATACTATTAACTTATTTGCGGCACAAGGTATTTCAGTTCATTTAAATTACACTTCCGCCGGAAAAAAAAAAGAAAATTTACATTTTTAAGTTTAAGAAACGGTTTTTTGTTTTTCTGCTGCATTATAAACGCTAATTTTCGCTAAAATATTTCCGGGAAGAGTTTTTGGAGTTGGTGTTTAATAATTGCGCTGTCGCAGCGAGGACAGCGCGCCGCAAAAGGTTAAGCGTTGATATCTCAATGGAGTTAAGGATAGCATAGTTACGTCTCTGATCAACATATGCCCTTAACAACTTTTACAATTTATTCCGGAGCATTGTTAGTACAGCCTTCTTTTCATACTCCTTTTCATGTTCAAGTATAATTTTTTTTCTCATTTTATGGTAGTTATATATTGGAGATAATTATTCTTATAGTAAAATGAGGCGGAATAAAGTCAGGGTTAACAACGCTCCAGAACAAATTTATAATGTTAGCAACTCTCACATTTTGTTTATCAATTGGCCAACATATATTCAATTAATATTGTACATTTTATTTCGGTAAGAATTTATTCATCGATTAACGGAATTATGAACATTAAAATCTTTCCGAAATTCATATTGGTGCGAACATATATTTGTCAAATATTTTTATAATAAGCTTATAATAAATGTAGAAAATAGATTTGTCCCTATTCTTGCTTCTGATGCATGCATACCTGCCAACATTCTGATTAATATTCCGTAGTATCATTAGTACCGCCCCTTTTTTACAACTTATTTTTTAGAATAATTCTCTTTTAAATTTGATTACGATTAAATAAAAATAAATCCTCTCTAAAAAATCTAATGTGGAAAAAAAAGGCAGGGTCTACAAAAAATTAATTAAAATTTTTATTGGTATACACATGCGCAAAGAATTGAATGCTTAATTTTTCTAAGTTTTACCGTCAGAAGTTGACCTTTATCAGTTACGCTCCACAAATACATAGAAATATTCTACATGCCTCATTACCTAAAATACCTCTTGTAAGTTTAAAAAATGCTATTGATGTAAATTCAAGTTCGATCTGAGCCACAGCGATATTTCTTGACGTGCTTTTCTCATTTGGAGACTTGCCAATTTCCTTCACACCTTTATTAAATCATTAATCACGAAGATCTGCTGCTGTAGCAACATTCATCAGTATGATTTAACCAGCACATAAGTTGGTGCCATTACTGACATCTTTTACTTGCTAAAAATAATTATAAAAAAAAGTACACAATAACAGTTGGTGTGAAAAAAATACTTTATCCTTTTTATTTTTTTATTTTTCATTTAAGTTGAATTGAGCTACAAAATTACTGCTATTAAATTGACTACACATACAAAGCTTCCATAAATTTAAATTTCACTATTAAACTAATGGATCTTATAGTAGTTCAAAGAAATCATGCCAGAAAAAAAAAATACTAAATGCGTTGTGCTCTAAAAGAAAAAAAAAAAAAAAAAGTATTTAATTAAAAAAAATTTTAGGTAATAACCTGTTCCTAAAATATAGACTTTTAAATGAACATTTATCTCCAGAATTAATTCATAATTAAATAAAAAATAATTCATTCAGCAAAGGGTAAGAAAAACAGGCTAAAATAGTTAATTAACAAACCTTTTTAATGAAATAGTAAATTTTATTTACAGACTTTAATTTAATTCATATTTTGTATACTACTTATCAATTACAGTTGTCACATGAAAAGAATATAATGTTTAAGGATGCAGGCATTTAACAATATGAAAAATAATTACTTGTGGTAAGTATCTTTTTGATTGTATAAGTATCTTGAATAAGTATATTTTTGATTATAAAATATATCTTTTTGGATTTTATTAACTTATCAATATTCAAAGTTGTAATAATTATAATAATTAAAAAAAAAAAAAAAACAAAGAAAAAAAACATAAATAACAACCTAGATTAATTTTGCCTATGAACAATGTGTTTCATTAAACCAGTGTTACCAGATGAAAATTTAAATTATCCCTACTTAATGGAGACAAAATCCCTACATTCTCTACGCTAAAATATTTTTACCCTACAAAATACCCGACGATTCAAAACTATTAATAGAATTTATATAAAATCATATTATTATTACTATTTTAATATTTTCTAGCATTAAAACACACACACACACACACACACAAAAAAAAAAAAAAAAAAAAAAAAAAAAAAAAATTATCTATTCTTAAAAATATACACATAAGTTGATTGTTGAAACAAACGGACAAATAAAAACAAGTACCTAACATATGTATACAAATGTATATTCGTAAAAACACAGTAAATAAAATGGAGTATGTTTTTATAATTTGTTTAAATTTAATACTGTTAGCTCTTTATTCTATTAAATTATTAAATCAAACAGCTAATCTCCTTTGACATCTTTTCGCATCAAACTTACCTAATAAATTTAATTTAGTAATAAATAATCAATGTTGAGCCAGCAAATATGGACTTCACAGGTAGATTACTCGGACTCCTTAAGGGGTGTGGCTACACGAAATGGGTGGTGTGAGCACATCAAAGAGAAATAAAAAGACAAATTTACAGAAAGGAAAACTGAAAATAACGCATTCTGACGTAAAACAAAATTAAATACACTTTTAGATCAGTATAATATATTTACGATTAACATTTTGTACTGCACAATATATTTTATTTGAGGGGTGGGTGTGTACAAATTAAAAATAACTTGACAATTGGCATTTCAAGGAAATTGAATTTTAACATGTACATGACTTATTGTCCAATTTATTTTTAAACTTTGATATTAATTGCATCAAAATATTAAATAAATGTTACATTTTTTTTATTAAAATCCTATAATAAATTTACCATTTCGGAATAATAGTAATAATAATAAAAGGTAAATAATAGTAATAATAATAATAAAAAAAGGTGGACATATAAAAAATATGCACATTTTCCAACTATTATAATTTATGCCGGCGTAATCATAATAATGCCCTTTTTTCTCCCTTACTAATTTTCTTGAGTAATTTTCCCCAGTATGTAACTAAGATTAAATAGGAAGGAAACAACTCATAAAAAAGTAGTAGAAGTACGAGAATTCGAGGGCGGTACTAATAATACACTGGAATAAATAATAGATGTTAGCAACTTTGAGTTATGAGATGTATCACTTCGCATCAATCTGTAATAAAATAGTATATCAGAAACAAGGTATTGTAAGCAACTTTTTTACTGATAAGTTTAAAACTCTTTGCGTTTTTAAAAAGAATTTTATGATTTTCATTAGATAATAGAAAAATCCGTACAAAACTGAATTTAAAAAATAATCCCCCTTCCCCTGTAGGGTAGAAAAATCCCTACAAAACAGAATTAAAAAAAGTTAAGTATAGGATGTTTCCTATTGAAAATGGAGGATGTATAACCGCTGGTTTGTATAAAGGGACACCAGAAATAATTCCAAAGCGTTCTATGAGAGGTATTTTCATAATTTTTCATGTTTTAATGCCCTTATTTTGAACCAATCACAATTAAGGTGAACTCACCAGACACTTTAAGGACATTTTCCGACTATTTTTTGTGCAATTTCCTAAATTTTAGAGTTTTAAAAAATTGTTAATATTTCACACCTTTACTAACTCTTTCTTAACCCGACTGTATTATGAAAATTGCTAATTACATCATTTATATACAGGGTGGTCAGAAAAACATGATAGAAGTAAGCGATCATTGTGGAAAAAAGACAACATGCAAGAACATGAAACATATTTTATTGAATAAAGATATGAATGACATATAATATACAAGATGCTTAAAATGTCTACCGTTCCCGACTATAGTGTTATAAAGCCGGTTCCAAAACTCTGTCAAAATGCGCTGGAGTGTGTCGTAATCAAGTGCATCAATCTCACTTCTGATAGCCAATTTTCGGTCCTTTAGTGAATCAGGGCTATTCCTATAGATTCTAACCTTGATGTAACCCCATAAGAATAAGTCGCACGGATTTGGGTCCGGACTGTATGGGGTCCACTCTATCCCGTGCCCCGTGAATTTCTCTGCATCCAATGCAATCAAACGTTCACCAAATATCGTTTCAAACCACGTGAAGACGTCAGAAGATTTTTGGAGACGAGCCCCATCTGGCTTGAACCAGTACCGGCGTGTCCTGTTGAGATGGCCCGCATCAGGGCCAAAGTGACGCTCTAGCAACTCTCGACACTTCACTCCTGTGACCACACCATCAATAAATATCGGACCAATTATCTGCTTCGACGATATGGCACACCACACCATGACCCTTTGTGAATGCAGTGAAGAGATGGCGCTGAGATGAGGATTTTCCGTACCTCAGTGGCGCCAGTTTTGTTTGTTCACGAAACCATTCAACTGAAAATGGGTCTCATCACTGAACCACATCTTGTATTCACTGATGGAACCATTTTTAAGTTCTTCGATTATGTGGTTTGCGAAATCTCTCCACTTCACAGTATCCCCCCCCCCCCTTTAGCGGCTGTCACATTTGGATCGTGTATGGACACAATCCTACTGCTTTCATTAGCCTTTGTAATGATGTTTTGGATATGCTTAATTGTTAAGCCGCCTGTCGAGTGGAAGTGGTTGGCTGATCCTCAAAGTTTGCGCGCGCAGGCTCCCTGATGTCGTCAGTAACAACTGCTGATTTTTGTCCCGACGCCTTTCTTTTTGCATCCTAAACACTCCCTGTAGATTCATATCTGTCCATCAACCTGTAAACAATGAAAATCAGTGGGAGATTAGGACCATTACATCAGACCTCTGATGGCTTAAAAATCACTGCGACTTTAGAGCGCTATAACTTACAGCGCGATTATCTCTTCACTAAGCGTCCTTTTCATTTTGAACTCTGAACGACATGCCCGTCGAACGGGGACATTACATCGGTTATTCTCATAAAATTTTCCTACGATATATAACCGATCTTAAAAGGTTTGTGATTCTATATTGCTTAGTCTTTATTTCCGGTAATTAAGCATTCAACTGAAATGTCACTATATGTGCTATTATAATATGGAAGAATTATATTTGCATCAATACATTTGAAATCAGAAACTTAAAATACTTTCTATCAAATTTTTCTGACCACCCTGTATGTAAAAAATCATCAACACGGAGAGCTTAAAATGAGCCAGTAGTGGACACTCTGAAAACCCAGTAGTGGACCCCCTTTTGTTCCAGTGGTTGACCCCTTTGAATTTTTGCTTTAAAATTAAGGTGACCAAAAGTTTCTAAGTCTAGAGTACAGACCTGTTTTAGCATTTGTTCTCACATACATGAATCCCCTTTGGGGCCAACATTAAGGGCTGGAATTTGAGTGAATTTTACTTCGCACTAGTTCTACACTATTGGTTATTGGAGACAGTCTGGGAATCACTAATAAGGCTAGTCAGGAGACATCCCATCACAATTTTCTCCTCGTGGCCATAATGTCGTCCATGTTCCCATCAAAGTTAAACGTTTGAGGGTTATCGAATGCCACCAGAATATCCTTAGGGATGAGTTTCAGACCATCGTTAACTGCCTATAGTATAGCACTAGTGCGAGATAAAATTTACTCATGCTCAATACTCTAAATACTGATCGCAGTTATGCTATTTCAATGTCGATGTTTCAAGTTTCAATGGGATCCGAACTTAAACAACAATTCCAGTATTGAACCCAAAATAAGAATTGCGAATAAAAAAATTCAAATGTCCCAAGATTATCTGATGATTTAAGAGAATTTACATTTTGTTCAGTTTTCTAAATTTGGGAAAGCCTGCGATCCACCTTCTCCGCAGAAGATCAAAATTGTGTTAACATGTCTCCTCACCCTCCTAAGAGTGACTCCCAGTCCGGCGCCAATTGCTAAATGCGTAATTTTAGAGTGACGTTTAAAAATACTGAATTCAACTCTAAAATTACAAAATTGTGTCCACTACTGGATCCGACCTTACAAGTCACATGAGCCAGTAGTGGACAGGGCTGTCTACTATTAGTCATGATAGCATTTTTTGGTACCAGTAGTGGACACCCATAAAAATACTACGTGTAAATACAAGATTCCAAAAACAGTAAAAGAAAAGAATTCTGTATACTTATTTTAGTCATATGAAAGCAAAAGGTAGAAGAGATCAGTTTAAAAAAGGCAGAGGGAGAGCAAATAAAATTTAATTTCCTTATTCATAGTAATAAGAAGAAAACGGCAAAATCACAAAAAGTACTTTTTTTTTTTTTGTTAAACTAACATTTTTCTAAAACTAATGGCCGGAATTGCGTTTAGTTAAAGGATTTAACAGTAGAGGACTATAACTTTTTTCCTGAACATTGCTCGAATCGTCAGAATTACTAAGTACGTTATTTTCCGAATTTAAAATTAAAAGCGTCTACTACTGGTGCGTGTACCTTATTTTGTCATTAATTATGAAAAAAAAAAAAAAAAAAAAAAAAAAAATGGTAAAAAGTAATGTATTCTAATTAAATATCATCCTTTTATTATATCTGCCATTCTGTCACTTTTCGGTACTTCGAATTAATTTATTAATTTAAATATTGCGAAATATTAACAGGATCTTTATTTTTCTATGTAGCTATTACATATATCTGTTTTAAAGAAATGTCAAAGCTTTTCATTCCTTTCAATTTTCTCATAGTGCCAGTTTTCGCGAGAACGACCTATATAATAATTTAGTTATATAATTAAGCCTAATTCTATACCCAATTTACCCCATTTGATAAAGTATTCCATAGAATACAAAATACAATAAATTTAATTTACCTTCAAGTGAATAAATGTACTCTGATACGTTATGTTTGTTATTCTTTTGTAAAACATTTATAATTTTTCTGTAAAAAAGAGGGAGAGAAAAGTTTGGAAGAGTAATAGCTGAAATATGTTGCAAGTAGAACAATAACTTAAATTAAAAACGATAATTTTTAAGTTGCAACTATTTTTTTCTGTAGCGGAAAAAATGTGTAGGCATCTAATAAATACAAAACAAAAATAAACTAGTATGTTGTGGCCACCCCAAGACTTTCTTCTATATTTTCCTATACATATTCAATGAGTAACAATACTAAAAAAAAAAAAAAAAAAAAAAAATGCGATTTTTTTTTTCTAAGGTTTTTTTTTTTTTTTTGGTGTTGTTGTTGTTGTTAAAAGTAAAAAAAAAAAAAAAAAAAAATCGATAACTTTGTTTTAAATTATCACAGATTTATAGTTCAACCATTCGTTTTAAAGGTAGGAGGGGGGGGGGGGGGGGAGAAGCGATGACTCCACATGCACAGAAATTTTTTCCTAGTTAACTATTACTATTATAACTCATATTAATTTTACAATCACAAGTTAAAAATAACTCTCACTATGTACATTTATACGAAATTTTGTCCTATACTGCCATGTGAAAAATTTAGAAAATATGAGATCACAGCGCCGAGCAATTGATCCCCATATGTAATCAGCACCAGTTTATGTCAGGGACCAACTAAATACTTGGTTAAATTTCGTTAAAAAAAAAAAAAAAAAAAAAAAAAAAAAAAATACGCTTCTTTTTCATTTTTTTTTTTTTTTTCGTTAAAAGTAAAAAAAATCGATAACTTTGTTTTAAATTATCACAGATTTATGGTTCGACCATTCGTTTTAAAGGTATTGACGAGACCTTCGAAAGATACCCATCTTGAAACTTTGCACCCCACGGTGGGGGTGGGGGGGTGGGGATTGACTAGCGTCTCGCCGCAGCGCCGGCTCCCTACGAAAAAGTGGAATAAATTGCCTTTGCAGGTTTGGCATGCTGTAATTTGGCGATGCAATGCTACAATTCTGAAGGGTTGTAAGATTGTTTACTTTTTGTGTTAATGTGAGAGATGCGTATGGTAGTTCATATTGAATTGAATTATTTTCGGAAGCTGTTTAATAATTGTTGATAATGAATAATCTAATTTCTTATTCATCTTGTGATCAGATTACTCATATTTCTTCTCTTAAAGATTTAACCAGAAATGGGCTACGTCACAGGCGCCTAAATCAGTTGCCCCTTATGGCTCTGCCTTAGTCAGACCCTTTATCAGAATAAGAACATATGATTTAAAATCTTGATTAATGTAATACAACATCAATGTGAAAAAAAATTACATATATGTATATTTGTTAGAAATAAAACCAATATCAGATTGTAAAAGTCTTGAAATAATTTATTATAATCTTAATACAATGTCTTTTTTCACATTTCTGTTCAGTTTGTTTTTTTACCTATGTGACTTGTTTGATCCACCTTCTTTTTTTATTTGTGAAACTTTTAATACCTCTACCCCTTATCTTCCTGCAATAATGTTTATGGGGGAGGAAATAATAAATAAAATACTACAGTATTTTTTTATATCTTTAACTTATCTCAAATAAATTGAAAACTGCTTTTAAATTTAGAATTGACTACATTTATATGTTCTAAATTATATGTATAATAAAGTTACAAAATAAAATCTGCTATATCAAAGTGCATGCCAGAAATAGAAATTTTGTGGTCTAATAATATAAAATGGTAGATAAAGATTAATATAGTATATACACAAGAGAGCACTTTTTATGCTTATTTTTACTGCATATATCAATTCTCATAATGAAAAACAGCGTCAACACTTTGAGTTTACATAAATGCAAATTGTCTAACTATTTATACATTTCTTTTTTATTTAATACTAATTCCTGTAAAGATTAATAATAATAATAATTTAAAAAAAAAAAAAAAAAAAAAAAAAAACATTTTTACGCGAATCATTTAAGTTAATTTATTAATATGAAGATAATTAGAAAACCCCTCAAATTGTAAAAGCATTCAACAATTATTTCAACTTTAATAAAGCATGACTCACCATCAGACCAAATGTGCAGCATGAATGCATCAGCACATTGCAGCAACTTTTCTACAGAATCTAAAATTTTGTTTCTGAATGTGGGATTATGCCTGAGTGAGCTGTTCTCTGAGCAGTCTTTTTAAGGTGCCCTAGCACATTCTAATGCGAGTTTCTGAGAAGACCATGGAAAAGTCGCACAGCCAGGTTAACAAGTGTGTACCTGATTCAAACCTAGAGTATACCATCTATCAGCTTGGACGACAGAATCTCTTTGCCAGTGCAATAAATTTAGAATAAGAAACTTGTTTGAAATAAAGATTTTAAATTATAAAAGGACTTTTTTTTAAATTGATATTTCGGTCATATTTTTATTTATTTATTTTTTTCCATATAAATAGAAACGTAAAAAAGGCTTTGGCAACAATTTTTCGTCTGTAGTGAAAGTCTGACTATAGCACGGGAACCTGGGGTCCCTGCTCTGAGCACCAAAATAAAGTACTAAATTTACTTAAAAATGCATTCATAAATATTTGTTGAGACTAATTTTTTAAATTTTAAAAAGAAGTAATTTAAATAAAATATTTAATAAATTTAAACAAGTTTAAATAATAATTAAAATTTAAATAAAATAATTTTTGTTTACTATTTAAACATAAAAATTCTATTTTAAATTTTTATTGTAATCCAAGTTTTTTTTTAAGTAAGTAAAATAAAATAAACTGTATAATACATTAAAAAAAAAGGCAAAAACTTTAAATCTGTATTGAAGATATTTAGGCAGCAAAAAAATAGAAATAGATATAAAAGGCAGTTTCGTTTTTAATGAATTTTTTTACCCCCCCCCCCCTTTTTTTTTTAAAAAAAATTATCTATTAATTTTCCTAACCAAAAAAAAAAAAAAAAAAAAAAAAAAAAATTGCTATTTTTTAATAAACTTTTTTACCTGGTCTATTTTTTAAATTCTCTATGTAGTGTATTAATTCGTAAATTCAGGGATGGAACACGGGCGCAGAATTCATACCACTATCAATGTAAGAAATCTTTCTACTTGTTAAATCAACGATATTATACTTAGAGAAATTTCTTAAGCAAATTCCGGTATGAATTCTGCGCCCGTGTTCCATCCCTGTAAATTGCAGTTATTTTAATAAAATATGGAAAGAAATATTTAGGGGGGGGGGGGGGTCATTTGAAACATCTTTGCATTAAAGGAATTTTAAAAAGAAATATATTTAACAAATTTAAACAAGTTGAAATAATAATTAAAATTTAAATGAAATAATTTTTGTTTACTATTTAAACATAAAAATAAATGTTTTACAGATTTAAAAATTCTATTATTAATTTTTATTGTAATCCACAATTTTTTTTTTTTTTTTTTTTTTTTTTTTTAACTGTTTGATAGATTAAAAAAAGAAAAGAAATGCAATAAATTTAAATTTGCATTGAAGATATTTTAAGAAAATGGCAGTTTCGTTTTTAAAGATTTTTTTTTTAATTATCTATTAATTTTCCTTACAAAAACGTTATTTTTTAATAAAACATTTTATCTGGTCTATTTTTTAAATTCTTTTTGTAGTCTATTAATTCATAAATTGCAGTTATTGTAATAAAATATGGAAAGAAATATTTAGATGGGGGGGGGGGCATCTTTACATTAAAGTAATTTTAAAAAGAAGTAATTTAAACAACATATTTAGCAAGTTTAAATAATAATTAAAATTTAAATAATATAATTTTCGTTTACTATTTAAACATAAAAATAAATATTTTACATATTTTAAATTTGCATTGTAATGCAAGTGTTTTTTTTTTTTTTTTTTTTTTATCTAAGCTAAGTAAAAAATAAACTGTATAAGAGATTTAAAAAAAAAAAAAAAATGCAATAAATTTAAATCTGTATTAAAGTTATTTAAAAGGAAATGGCAGTTTCTTTTTCTTAAAATTTTTAAAATTATCTATTAATTTTCTTAAAAATACTGTAAAAAAAAAAAAAAAAAAAAAGTTACTGTTAAAAATAAATAAATAAATAAATAAAAATAAAATAAATAGGGGTGGGGATGTTTTTGTTATTTCAAACATGTTTGTATTAAAGGAATATGCATATATTAGAAAAATGTGCCAAAAGGGTGATGCCTCGCCAAACTCTGTTTAACTTGCTCGAATCCAATAACTTGCAAAAATGAAAGTCTGTACGCATGCTCAGTTAGCATTTTTGTAGGGAGCCGGCGCTGCGGCGAGACGCTAGTGTGGGGATTGGGGGTACTTCCTCCAGTGGGGGAGGAGCGATGCCCCCATGCACAAAATTTTTTTCATAGTTAAATACTACTATTATCAATAATTCATATTAATTTTACAATCACAAGTTTAAAATAACTCTTATTATGCACATTTATACGAAATTTTGTCTTATACTGCCATGTTAAAAGTTTACATAAAATGCGATCACAGCGCCACCTGCTGGGCGATTGATCCCCAAACCTAATCAACACAATGCCCCGCCAGGGTCCAACTATATACCAAGTTTGGTTGAATTTCATTCGTTGGTTCGTGAGATACGGTGAAAACACGAAACCACAGACACAGACAGACAGACATTTTTAAAAATCTATCAATTCGTGTTCAGGACATCCCAAAACGTGTGGATCCGTCAATAAACGCAGGTCGAAAATTTTCGCGAATCCAATACTTGCTGTATATTGCATATAGAAGAAAGTAAAAATAAAAAATATAGTATTATTTTAAATAACTAGCAGTTTTTTTTAGATATACCCACTTTACCCCACCTAACCCTATTTTATTTTACGAGGAGACAAAACCGTTATTTATTATATTCTGCAATGCAAAGGTGAATTTAATACAGGATATTCTGTCTCCTCCCTCCTGTGTATGATATGATTTCCCTAAGCCAATCAGAGCTCTGGCAATCACATGACCTGAGCTAATTCGATTTAAAGACAGAAGTTCAGTTTGGAGAAAGGTGTTGGATGTAACTAGCAGCAGCAAGCAGGACTTTGGAGACCAAAAGAAAGCCTCGCCTTTAATCATTCCTCTGAAATAACACTTTACACTAAAATATGATTTTGCGTATTCGTGTTTGATTCTTTATAGACACCAGGATTTGTAAACGCTGTTGGCATTTACTACATCGAATGTTGGCGACAAAATTCGAATCATATTATTATAAATATATAAAATATTTTTTTCTTTTATATAAAATAATTTAAAAACTTCATGTAAGGCGGGGCTTACTTTTCAAAATATGTGTATACCTAAGGATATATGTGTTACGCATTTTTCTTATGTATTAAACAAGATTTCTCTGTTTATAACTATTAATTTTTGTTTAAATATTGTTATTTGTATTTTTGCATTTAAAATTGGAAGGGTTCATAGGCCTGATGTTAAATGTAACGTTTAATAGAAACCTCTTAAGGCGGGGCTTACTAATTTAAACAGAAACACCAAACAACAATATGTTAAATTTGTTCTCTTAAATATTTATTACTTTTCCCAGATTTTTTCAACAGATATCTTTGTAAAACTGAATGCCCATTTTAGTATTTGAATATTGTGGAGTTCGTGCGCCTCAAAATATTTAAAATTTCACTCATAAAGTATCACAAAAGTATATTATTTATCATACCTGCCACCATTCTAATTAATATTCAGTAGTATTATTAATACCGCCATATTATTCACATCACGCAATTTTTTGAGTAATTTTCTTCAAATTTGATTCCGAATAAATTAGAAGAAAAATATTCTTAATAAAAGACTATTGTAAAAAGGGCTTGAATAAATTTCCTCGAAATATTACTTAGATGCTAGCAGGTATGCATTTACATACACACATAAAATACCATAAAAAATGTATTAAAAATATATATGGGGGGGGGGAGAAAAAACGGTAGAAGAAGGTGGCAGAAAAATTCATATGTGAGGTTTGTACATCTTAAAAGAACACTTTAAAAAAATTTTCTTAGTAAATTAATACTGGATTCTTTTTTCAAGTAACGAATGTTTACAAAGGAGTCCGTATTTTCGTGAATGAGTGATATTCTATTAAATTAAAAGTGAAGCATTTGATGATCTTTAGCGTAAAAAAAAAAAAAAAAAAAAAAAAAAAAAAAATGTTATCGGATAAAAGGCATAATAATTTTTATTTTTGATTAAAACTGAAAAATCGCGGCTTAACTATCAAATCAATTGTGAAACAATACTTAGAAATTAAGTAAAACCACAGAATGACGTTTCAGGTTTTAAGTTTTAGGTAATTAATCAAAGCAAATACTATTAACTTATTTGCGGCACAAGGTATTTCGGATAATTTAAATTACACTTCCGCCGGAAAAAAAAAAGAAAATTTACATTTTCAAGTTAATGAAACGGTTTTTCTTTTCTGCTGCATTATAAACGCTAATTTTTGCTAAAATATTTCCGGGAAGAGTTTTTGGAGTTGGTGTTTAATAATTGCGCTGTCGCAGCGAGGACAGCGCGCCGCAAAAGGTTAAGCGTTGATATCTCAATGGAGTTAAGGATAGCATAGTTACGTCTCTGATCAACATATGTCCTTAACAACTTTTACAATTTATTCCGGAGCATTGTTAGTACAGCCTTCTTTTCATACTCCTTTTCATGTTCAAGTATAATTTTTTTTCTCATTTTATGGTAGTTATATATTGGAGATAATTATTCTTATAGTAAAATGAGACGGAATAAAGTCAGGGTTAACAACGCTCCAGAACAAATTTATAATGTTAGCAACTCTCACATTTTGTTTATCAATTGCCCAACATATATTCAATTAATATTGTACATTTTATTTCGGTAAGAATTTATTTATTGATTAACGGAATTATCAACATTAAAATCTGTCCGAAATTCATATTGGTGCGAACATATATTTGTCAAATATTTTTATAATAAGCTTATAATAAATGTAGAAAATAGATTTGTCCCTATTCTTGCTTCTGATGCATGCATACCTGCCAACATTCTGATTAATATTCCGTAGTGTCATTAGTACCGCCCCTTTTTTACAACTTATTTTATAGAATAATTCTCTTTTAAATTTGATTACGATTAAATAAGAATAAATCCTCTCTAAAAAATCTAATGTGGAAAAAAAAGGCAGGGTCTACAAAAAATTAATTAAAATTTTTATTGGTATACACATGCGCAAAGAATTGAATGCTTAGTTTTTCTAAGTTTTACCGTCAGAAGTTGACCTTTATCAGTTACACTCCACAAATACATAGAAATATTCTACATGCCTCATTACCTAAAATACCTCTTGTAAGTTTAAAAAATGCTATTGATGTAAATTCAAGTTCGATCTGAGCCACAGCGATATTTCTTGGCGTGCTTTTCTTATTTGGAGACTTGCCAATTTCCTTCACACCTTTATTAAATCATTAATCACGAAGATCTGCTGCTGTAGCAACATTCATCAGTATGATTTAACTACCACATAAGTTGGTGCCGTTACTGACATCTTTTACTTGCTAAAAATAATTATAAAAAAAAGTCCACAATAACAGTTGGTGTGAAAAAAATACTTTATCCTTTTAATTTTTTTATCTTTCATTTAAGTTGAACTGAGCTACAAAATTACTGCTATTAAATTGACTACACATACAAAGCTTCCATAAATTTAAATTTCACTATTAAACTAATGGATCTTATAGTAGTTCAAAGAAATCATGCCAAAAAAAAAAAAAAGAAAAAATAAAAAAATACTAAATGCGTTGTGCTCTAAAAGAAAAAAAAAAAAAAGTATTTAATTAAAAAAAATTTTAGGTAATAACCTGTTCCTAAAATATAGACTTTTAAATGAACATTTATCTCCAGATTTAATTCATAATTAAATAAAAAATAATTCATTCAGCAAACGGTAAGAAAAACAGGCTAAAATAACAAACCTTTTTAATGAAATAGTAAATTTTATTTACAGACTTTAATTTAATTCATATTTTGTATACTACTTATCAATTACAGTTGTCACATGAAAAGAATATAATGCTTAAGGATGCAGGCATTTAACAATATGAAAAATAATTACTTGTGGTAAGTATCTTTTTGATTGTATAAGTATCTTGAATAAGTATATTTTTGATTATAAAATATATCTTTTTGGATTTTATTAACTTAACCCTATTCAAAGTTGTAATAATTATAATAATTAAAAAAAAAAAAAAAAAAAAAAAAAACATAAATAACAACCTAGATTAATTTTGCCTATGAACAATGTGTTTCGTTAAACCAGTGTTACCAGATGAAAATTTAAATTAACCCTACTTAATGGAGACAAAATCCCTACATTCTCTACGCTAAAATATTTTTACCCTACAAAATACCCGACGATTCAAAACTATTAATAGAATTTATATAAAATCATATTATTATTACTATTTTAATATTTTCTAGCATTAAAACACACACACACACAAAAAAAAAAAATTATCTATTCTTAAAAATATACACATAAGTTGATTGTTGAAACAAACGGACAAATAAAAACAAGTACCTAATATATACATACAAATGTATATTCGTAAAAACACAGTAAATAAAATGGAGTATGTTTCTATAATTTGTTTAAATTTAATACTGTTAGCTCTTTATTCTATTAAATTATTAAATCAAACAGCTAATCTCCTTTGACATCTTTTCGCATCAAACTTACCTAATAAATTTAATTTAGTAATAAATAATCAATGTTGAGCCAGCAAATATGGACTTGACAGGTACCTTACTCGGACTCCTTAGGGGGTGTGGCTACACGAAATGGGTGGTGTGAGCACATCAAAGAGAAATACAAAGACTAATTTACAGAAAGGAAATCTGAAAATAACGCATTCTGACGTAAAACAAAATTAAATACACTTTTAGATCAGTATAATATATTTACGATTAACATTTTGTACTGCACAATATGTTTTATTTGAGGGGTGGGTGCATACAAATTACAAATAATTTGACAATTGGCATTTGAAGGAAATTGAATTTTAACATGTACATGACTTATTGTCCAATTTATTTTTAAACTTTGATATTAATTATATCAAAATATTAAATAAATGTTATATTTTTTTTATTAAAATCCTATAATAAATTTACCATTTCGGAATAATAGTAATAATAATAAAAGGTAAATAATAGTAATAATAATAATAAAAAAAGGTGGACATATAAAAAATATATATACTAATTTTCTTGAGTAATTTTCCCCAGTATGTAACTAAGATTAAATAGGAAGGAAACAACTCATAAAAAAGTAGTAGAAGTACGAGAATTCGAGGGCGGTACTAATAATACACTGGAATAAATAATAGATGTTAGCAACTTTGAGTTATGAGATGTATCACTTCGCATCAATCTGTAATAAAATAGTATATCAGAAACAAGGTATTGTAAGCAACTTTTTTACTGATAAGTTTAAAACTCTTTGCGTTTTTAAAAAGAATTTTATGATTTTCATTAGATAATAGAAAAATCCGTACAAAACTGAATTTAAAAAATAATCCTCCCCTGTAGGGTAGAAAAATCCCTACAAAACAGAATTAAAAAAAGTTAAGTATAGGATGTTTCCTATTGAAAATGGAGGATGTATAACCGCTGGTTTGTATACAGGGACACCCGAAATAATTCTAAAGCGTTCTATGAGAGGTATTTTCATAATTTTTCATGATTTAATGCCCTTATTTTGCACAAATCACACCCAGCAAAACCTCAAATGACGGCCAGCATGAGGCCAAGTGCTGGTTGCCAGCAGTAGCTGCAATTGGCCCGCCGGTGGCAAAAGTTAACGTTGCCGCAGGGAATATGTTACGCCGGCCGTCAGTAGGCCGTATTCAACCGATCCATTGTTGGCAGCCAGCAGTAAGTTAAAAATAAGTTAGTGGGCCGGTGAATGGGTCGTTGCTGGCAGCTAGCAGTATGATGAAAATATGTAATGGGCCACTGTTGGTAACGAACATTAGGTTGGAAATTGCTAGAGGGCCAGTGTTGGGCCATATGGCGGCAAATATAGTTTTTCCATGTTGTTGCTGGCAGCCTACAGTGGGCCAGCTGTGGCAAACATAAAAAATTATATTACTGCCGGCAGTCTTCATTGGTCCTTTATATTTTCTTATTAAGGGCCCGCTTCACTCACCGTCACCGGAAGCCGAAGCCAACGTTATTCTATGGGAAATTTTCTTTACAAATAACTTATTAACTAATACATATTTTTAAATTCTGTTTTCACATTCGGAAAATTCCCAACTGTTAAATTGACGGACTTTTAAAAAAAAATTATTTTTTTAATTTTTTATATTTCATTTTGAAGCTGCAAAATACGAATTTTTAATATGTGAAATTTTTCATTTTGCAATTTCAAAATGAAATATTAATAATTAAAAAAATACATCTTTAAAAAAGGTCCAACAATTTAAAAGTTGGGAATTTTCTGAATGTGAAAACAGAATTTAAAATATGTATTGATTAATAAGTTATTTGTAAAGAAAGTTTCCCATAGAATAACATTGACTCGGACTTCCGGAGACGGTAAGTGAAGAAGGCCGTTAATAGGCCAGCAGTGATTTGGTTATACCAAGTATATTATTTTATTGGTGATACCTTTAATTTTATTAGTGCTTTTTTTCTTTTTTTTTCATTCTTTTTTTCTTTTTTTTTTTTCTCTCTTTTTTCTGATGAGGTAGCAACCAGTTTTTTCTATGCATCCAATATTTAATTTGATTTTGTACATATTCATTTTTAAATACTATTTACAAGTATTTGATTCATACACCATGGCTATAAATTCAGGATTTCTAGTACAGCATATAAGAAATATTCAGTTGATCCATTACATTTTTTGGAATGAAGTAGATTATGTTTTTTTTTTTTTTTTTTTTTTAAGTGTTCGAATTTTAATATGTTTAAATTTGTTAAGTTATTTGATATAAATAAATGTAACTTTACATGTGAAAATTATAAAATATTGAAACCAAAATTGTTATAAAAAGAGCATTGTAAAAAACTAAACACCATAAACTCAAAAAAAAAAAAAAAATAAAATAAAAATCTGCAATTGTTTCTGGTCGAAATACCCCAAAGGCTCTTCATCAGGCGAAACAATGTGGGCATGAGTGCAGCAAAATAATTTGCTGCATTCACGCTTTTTGTTAGACTCACGAAGGGATGTTTTATTATTTCAACCTGAAAGAACTGATACATTTTTTTTTTCATTGGGGTGGGGTGGGGGGGAGGGGGCAATGATTATGTTTATTTACAAATGTTTCTATTTATTACTATCAGGATTTCTTCGCTTTCTTGTCCCTACACTTAAATGAATTAAAAAAAAAAAAAAAAAAAAAGAAAGAAAGGAAAGAAAATCAATAGATAAATATATATATATATTTTTTATATTACTTTAAAATTAATAACTAAAGTTCACTGAAATCACATAAAACCAAGTTTTGATTCTCCGCTGCTTTAGCAGCGTCTTCGTCTTTCGCGCAATGTTCGACCCGGGTCTCCACTGCCTTTGATAGAGCCTTATCCGACAGGTTCAATTTGTGTGTTTATCGGTAGTCAGGCGATACTACTATTATTCAAGAACTACAGTTTTACTATAACTCAGCATCTATTAAACATCTTAGTTTTGGTACCATGTATCAGAGAATTTAGTTACATAAAATAGTTTTCCTATCCCTCGCTCTATTATATTAAATTTATATTTAGAATAAATTTATTATATTATAAATTTATAATATGATTAATATAATTAAAATATATAATAATATTAATATAATTATTCTATATTTATGTAATCATTTCTCAAAAATTCTGTCAGCAATTTCACGCCGAAGATAGTATTAAGATATGCCATTAGCACTATTTCAATCCCATGGGGCAATTATGTTTTTGAAAAGTTTAAATATCACTTCCAGTTTTTAATATTTCATTTTGGTTTGTTTATTTTAATAATAGTTAGTCATATTTCAAAATGTATGAAAGAGCAATACTTCGCCATTTATAACTACTTCACTCGTGCCTATTTTATTCACATAATGAATGGTCGTGGAATCATTTCGACCTGAAACTTTTTTTTTTAATTAATTATTATTATTAATGTTTTTTACAACTTTGTAAATTAAATTTACAAAGTTCTTTATTTACTTTTTTCGACACCAGCTCTTCATTACATTTTTTGCTGCAATAAGTATATGTTTTAAAATCTGTCTCTCTCTTGTTTGTTTTAGATAAGTTTTATTATTTTTTTTTCAATTTATTAAAATAAATTATGAGAATTTAGAGAATATTTAGTAAAATGACAGGAAAATTAGTGCTGAAGAAGGAAAAAAGTTAGTTAATTTTATAGATTATGGAACAACATACCAGTCGTTTCCACTCAAAATAATTAAGCTTGACCCATCATCAGGAAAAGATAAATTGACTACAAGTTCAGCATAATGTCATCAAGGAAATGTAGTAGCTTAAAAACAGTTTGTCTTCAAAACCTTGAGGTCGATAACCGAGTTAAAAACTACGTTTACCATAAAGCGAAGATTAGAGATAGACGTGTGTTTGAAATGCAAAAAATTCAAGTTTTTAAAAGTGTCGTTTTTTGTGTCATTTTGTTAATATCAAAATTCCTATGTTCATATATTTTTTAATACATAAAAAGTTGAATAAATGGATGTATAAGAATATTTTAGGCTACAAAATTTCTTTCCAATAGTGGGGTTTCGCGATTATCAAGAAAATTATTAGATAATAAAATTTGAATAGTTCCGACAACAGTAAAATAAGTTCAGACAACCCGACCCACATTAAAATAATAATAATAATAATAGTAATCTGCATGAATTTTATCAGTTATTACTACACATATTTTACCCCTGTTATATTTTATTATTATTATTGTTGTTGCTGTTGTTAAATAAAGTGGTCAGAAAACATAAAAATGATTTATGAATTTACACATCTAATAATTTTCCTGTCAAAGCAAACTGGTACATGCGTCATGAAGATATAACAAAAAGAGTTAGCGAATTAACAAAAAAAAAAAAAAAAAAAAAAAAAAAAATCGTTAGATCAGTTTTTTGAAACACTCATTTCCTAGATTTGCAATTGCTTCCACCTAATAGGGACTTTTGTCAATTTTCCTGTATTAAGCAAGTATTACATGCTAAAGAGCGAGTAAAAAGGGGTTTATGTAGCAAATTTGAAGAAAGTTAAAGTCGTTTTTGAGATATCGGCTCACTGTCCCACTGATAATTTTCACCAAAACTTAGTAAACTGATCTGTTCACCATAAACTAACAATTGCATACGAAATGATATCTAAAAAGGAATTAATATAGCGATTTTGAAGAAAATCCATAAAGCTGTTTTTAAGAGAAAGCACTTGTGAGACTTAAAAAATTTGTGTATTTTTATAGGTCGTTTATCAATTTCCCTGAACTAACAAGTACAAAAGGACATCCAAAACAAAGTTTATATAAATTTGAAGAAAATCGCCAGTTTTTGAGATTTCCAGTTTTCAACAAAAGTTGGAAAAATCATCTGTACACTATACCTGTCTTAATCAGAAGTTCGTCGTTCTTTATTAATTTTGTAGATATGATAATCAGAAAATTTCCAGAAACATATACACATATATACAATACAGATACACAAACACACAGACCAATTGCCAAGAAACACTTTTCTGACTCACGAGACCTTAAAATATGTAAATCAGGTGAAAACTCGATATCAAAATTTTTGACCGAATACAATGCTTTCATTATCTACGGTATTCGGATTATGGAAATGAATAATAATATTAATAATTAGTTGACACAAATCCTAGCATAATTTCAGATAGAAATCAATATGTTATTGAAGAATTTGTTTAATAGCGTACTTCAAATAGTTTGAATCTATAAGCTGTTAATAAATAAATATACTTATTTATAGGCCCGTAAAAAATAGGATTCCATGAATCTTTATACATTTCATGCGATAGTGACATATATTACACCTACAAACTTTTAGTTGTATACTTATAATAATTTTCATTTAAAAATAATTGATGAATTAACTAATTTTTCTTCTTTTTTTATTTTATTTTCTGAACACAGTTCCTTGTTATCTGAATAAATAAATCTCCTCTCTGCCCAGTAGCCCAACCAACGCTGACGCAGCAATTATCAGTTACATTTTGTTGTTGTTTTATGAAAGAAGTGCAGATGGCTTTCTGTTCTGATTTAGTGTGTAGGATTTCTCACGCATGCAAAAATTCAAGAAAAACAATTTCACTTGTTAACAACTAACCAGGAAACTTTTTTTGTATAAGTTGAGGAATCGCTCGCCCTTCAAATTTTCAGTGGTGATATTTTTCAAAAAAAACTCATCAATAACTTTCAAGTAAATGACTGAATTAAATTTGTGGTAAATTAAAACAAAGTTATAAATTATTAAAAAAAAAAAAAAAAAAAAAAGAAGAAGAAGAAGAAAAAGTCATTTTTTCAGAAGTTGGCACAAAATTCATTTATTATTATTATTATTATTATTATTATTATTATTGACAAACACTGTTCTAAAATGAAAATCGTTTCCATGCATTCAGGAAAATGATTTTAACAAATTATTTGCACTACGCAAATTTACATAATAAAAAATATAAAAGCATGTTTTGTGGTGCCACAACATACTAGTTTTTGTTAAAAATAATAAAATCAATAAATTTGCTTTAAAATATCACAGATGTATAATATAACGTTCGTTTAAAGATATTAACGAATTTTTTTTTCAAAAATACTCATATTGGGATCCGGACATAATATCGCGGGACAAAATCTCGCCGGACGAAATCTCGCGTCAAAAAAATAGTAGGATCTATTTGAAAATTTGATTTTGTGTCACGCGTGATCTCTGGAGGGGGCCACAGGGCCTTATAAATATTAATTAATTAATTAATTAAAATAAATAAATAAATAATTAAATAAATCATAGAGTTGAATTTCATTATTTTATCTATGTTTATTTTTAAGTTATTCTATCTTTTGCTTTTCACTATTCAAAATACATTTTAAAAATCGTGTACATCATTGCTGATATTAAAGCTGAACACTGTTCACAAACTTGAATTAAAAGTTTTAAAATTAATAAGCACGATTGAATTCATTATGACTAATTCTGACAAAAAATAAATAAATATAGTTTTTAAACTTCTTTAAGTAAAATTTATAAAAAAATTTATTGTAGGTTTGTCAGAATGTCAGTGCTCTGACTAAGGTATGTGTTGTCATGAAATTTTATACATCATTACTAATAATTACCAACTCTTTTTACTTTGTATTCATTTACGTCTACGATATTTTGTCCCGAGAGATTTTGTCCCCAAGCCCTCATATTGGAAATTTACTCTATCTGATATACTTCTCCCTCAGGTTTGGAGCAAGCAATGTTTGTACATTAAAGGGAAAAAAAAGCGGAAGAAGTAAACTTTTTAGGCTACTATCACTTTCATAAATTTTTGAGCGCACACAAAGAGACAGACAGACAATTTTTCAAATTATGTTCATGAGAACAACCCAAAACGTGCAAAATCTATCGAAAACCGGATGTCGAAAATTTTCCCGAATCTAATGCTTTCTTCTTAACTACACTGAAGGAAGAAAAAATAAATAAAACATAAACTATAAATAGTTATAATTGTTCTAATAACTTTCTCCCGTCCATATAATATAAATATATAAAATAAAATCTATAATTTTTATTTTATTAAATCAATTAAAATAATAATAACAATGATAAAATACTAGAAGGTTAGCGACTATCATAATTTACTAAAACGGATCAACTGGATAATTGTTATATATTTCTAGAAATCCTTTTGTTATAACAATGGCTTTAGAGTGATACATTTTTAAAAAATAGTATTTAAAAAATAATACAAAAACAAATTAATAATGGAATTACTTACTCATATATTCTTTTTACAAGATTTTCAACCTCGAAGACGCACCCGCAGACTACATTAACGAACAACAACTTCGTATGAAATGGCGGAAAGCGAGGGAATTTCAAATGAACAGAAAAAGAATCACAGCGCCCTCTATGCATACAAATTGGTTATGGCATAATAATTTGTGGCCACAACATAAAAACATGAGGTTGGCCGTGTGGCGATAGCCTGCATAAGGCCATCGGTGCTTGTGCCACCTCTGGGCCACCGACCATTTTGCTTTAGGCTTCCATCACTGCTGGCAGCCATAAAAGGCCCGCTGCTGGAGTTATATGGGGCAACCGGCAACTGATGGCAAGTGCAGGATGCCAGCAGTAGGCCATAACGAGCCCGCCAGTATAAGTTTTGCTGGGCAATTAAGTTAAACTCACCAGTAGTGGACACTTTAAGGACATTTTCCGACTATTTTTTGTGCAATTTCCTAAATTTTAGAGTTTCAAAAAATAATTAATATTTCACACCTTTACTATCTCTCTCTTAACCCGACTGTATTATGGAAATTGCTAATTACATCATTTATATATGAAAAAATCAAAAACCCGGAGAGCTTAAAATGAGCTAGTTGTGGACACTCTGAAAACCTAGTAGTGGACCCCTTTTTGTTCCAGTGGTTGACCCCTTTAAATTTTTGCTTTAAAATTAAGGTGACCAAAAGTTTCTAAGTCTTGAGTCCAGACCTGTTTTAGCATTTGTCCTCACATACATGAAGCCCCGTTGGGGCCAACATTAAGGGCTGGAATTTGAGTGAATTTTACGTTGCACTAGTGCTACACTATTGGTTATTGGAGACACTCTGGGAATCACTAATAAGGCTAGTCAGGAGGCATCCCATCACAATTTTCTCCTCGTGGTCATAATGTCGTCCATGTTCCCATCAAAGTTAAATTTTTGAGGGTTATCTAATGACTCCAGAATATCCTTAGAGATGAGTTTCAGACCATCGTTAACTGCCCATAGTATAGCACTAGTGCGAGATAAAATTTACTCATGCTCAACCCTCTAAATACTGATCACAGTTATGCTATTTCAATGTCGATGTTTCAAGTTTCAATGGGCACCGAACGTAGCCAAAAAGTCCAGTATTGAACCCAAAATAAGAAATGCGAATAAAAAAAATTTAAATGTCCCAAGATTATCTCATGATTCAAGCGAATTTACATTTTGTTCAGTTTTCGAAGTTTGAGAAAGCCTGGTATACAACTTCTCCGCAGAAGATCAAAATTGTGTTAGCATGTCTCCTCACCCTCCTAGGAGTGACTCCCAGACCGGCGCCAATTGCTAAATGCGTAATTTTAGAGTGACGTTTAAAAACACTGAATTCAACTCTAAAATTACGAGATTACAAAATTGTGTCCACTGCTGGATCTGACCTTACAAGTCACATGAGCCAGTAGTGGACAGGGCTGTCTACTATTAGTCGTGATAACATTTTTTGGTACCAGCAATGGACACCCATAAAAATACTATGTGTTTATACAAGATTTAAAAAACAGTAAAAGAAAAGAATTCTGCATACTTATTTTAGTCATATGAAAGCAAAAGGTAGAAGAGATCAGTTAAAAATAAGCAGAGAGAGAGCAAATAAAATTTAATTTCCTTATTCAAAAAGATAAGATGAAAACTGCAACATCACAAAAAGTACAATTGTTTTGTTAAACTGACATTATTTTAAAACTAATGGCCGGAATTGTGTTTAGTTAAAGGGTTTAACAGTAGAGGACTATAACTTCCTTCCTGTGCATTGCACGAATCGTCAGAATTATTAATTGCCTTATTTTCCGAATTTAAAATTAAAAGTGCACACTACTGGTACAGGGTCCACTACTGGTGCGTGTACCTTATATTGTCATTAATTATGAAAAAGAAAATGGTAAAAAGTAGTGTATTCTAATTAAATATCATCCTTTTATTATATCTGCCATTCTTTCACTTTTCGGTATTTCAAATTAATTTATTAATTTAAATATTGCTAAATATTAGCAGGATCTATATTTTCCTATGTATCTATTACATATATCTGTTTAAAAAAAATGTCAAAGCTTTTCATTCCTTTCAATTTTCTCATAATGACAGTTTTCGCGAGAACGAACTATATAATAATTTAGCCGTATAATTAAGCCTAATTCTATACCCAATTTACCCCACTTCATAAAATATTCCATAGATTACATAATACAATTAATTTAATTTACCTTCAAGTGAATAAATGTTCTCTGATACTTTATGTTTGTTATTCTTTTGTAAAACATTTATAATTTTCCTGTGAAAAAGAGGGAGAGAAAAGATTGGAAGAGTAATAGCTAAAATATGTTGCAAGTAGAACAATAATTTAAATTAAAAACGATAATTTTTAAGTTGCAACTATTTTTTTCTGTAGCGGAAAAAATGTATAGCCATCTAATAAATACAGAAAAAAAAATAAATAAATAAATAAATAAATAAATAAATAAAAAATAAAAAATTATTTTAAATAAGTAGCAGGTTTTTTTTAGGTATACCCACTTTATCCCACCTGACCCTATTTTATTTTACAAGGAGTCAAAACCGTTATTTATTATATTGTGCAATGCAAAGGTAAATTTAATACAGAATATTCTGTCTCCTCCCTCCTATGTATCATATGACTCCCCTAAGCCAGTCAGAGCGCTCGCAATCACATGACCTTAGCATCGAATTAGCTAATTCGATGGAAAGAGAGAAGTTCAGTTTGGAGAAACGGGCTGGATGTAACTAGCAGCGGCAAGTATACCTTTGCAAACCAAAAGAAAGCCTCGCCTTTAATTATTCCTTTGAAATAACATTTTAGACTAAAATATGATTTTGCGTGTTCGTGTTTAATTCTTTATAGACACCAGGATGTGTAAACGCTGTTGGCATTTACTACATCGATTGCTGGCGACAAAATTTGAATATTATCATAAATATATAAAATATTTTTTTCTTTTAAATAAAATAACGATTAAAAAACTTCATGTAAGGCGGGGCTTACTTTTCAAAATATGTGTATACCTAAGGATATATGTGTTACGCATTTTTCTTAAATATTAAACAAGATTTCTCTGCTTATAACTATTAAATTTTGTTTATATCTTGTTATTTATATTTTTGTATTTAAAATTGGAAGGGTTCATACAGAGCTGAAAAAAATTATAAAGCCGATAGAAAAATTTACAAAAGTCAAAAAGTAATGGAATTGTTGATAACGCAAATTCTATTTTCATTTGCATGAACAACATCGAAGTATTGCGTTTAAACTTTGTTTAGAAAAACGGAATAGGGAACATAAATTATGCTAATTTCCTACAACCAATGAAAAACAACTTGGAAAAAATTATAAAGCCGATGGTTCTAGCCTCCTTTGGCATAATGCCAAACATGAGAAAGCAGGTTGCTAGGAAAGTTTAGGTAAATATAAACGTGTTACGTGCATTCATTTTGTATTTGATGATTTTAATACAATGCCAAGAGGAAAAAAGTTATCCGATGATGAACAAATTAAAATATTAACTTTAAATGAAGTTGGAATGTCTGGTTCTAATATTGCAAGAAAAATAGGAAGGTCCAAGGCTGCAATAAACAGTTTTCTCAGAAATCCCGAAGATTACGGCAGTAAGAAGCGTACAGGAAGACCGAAATCCTTAACTGTAAGGCAATCAAGACAAATCCGGAAGCTAGCTTGCGGACAAAAAATGTCGTCTGCCAAAATTGAAGAACATTTACAATTACCATGTACAAGCCAAACGGTAAGAAATGTTTTAAGTACAGAGCTGCCAACCTAATCCGGCAAATTGTTAGTACCGCCCCTTTTTCTACACCACTCATATTTTAGAGTATTTTTCTACTTAATTCATCATAGATACATTTGAAGAGAATTGCTCTAAAAATTAAGTGGTGTAGAAAAAAGGGCGTTTTTCAATGGGCGTTAACAATTTGCCGGATTTGGTTGGCAGCTCTGGCAGAGCTGCCAACCAAATCCGGCAAATTGTTAGTACCGCCCCTTTTTCTACACCACTTAATTTTTAGAGTAATTCTCTTCAAATATATTTACGATGAATGAAGAAAACAAATACTCTAAAAACTAAGTGGTGTAGAAAAAGGGGCATTTTTCAATAGGCGTTAACAATTTGCCGGATTAGGTTGGCAGCTCTGTAAATGTAACGTTTTTCAGAAACCACTTAAGGCGGGGCTTACTAATTTAAATAGAAACACCAAACGACAATGTGTTAACTTTTTTTTCTTAAATATTTATTACTTTTCCCAGATTTTTTTCAACAGATATCTTTGTTAAACTGAATGCCCATTTTAGTATTTGAATATTGTGGAGTTTGTGCGCCTGAAAATATTTAACATTTTACTCATAAAGTATCATAAAAGTATATTAGTTATCATACCTGCCACCATTCTAATTAATATTCAGTAGTATTATTAATACCGCCATCTTATACACACCACGCAATTTTTTGAGTAATTTTCTTCAAATTTGATTCCAAATAAATAACAAAAAAAAAAAAAAAAAAAAAATCCTTATAAAAGACCGAATAAAGGTCTTGAATAAAGGTCTTCGGAATATTACTTAGATGTTGGCAGTTATGCATTTACATACACACATAAAATGTCATAAAAAATGTATTAAACATATATAATGGGGGGGAAGAAAAAACGGTAAAAGAAGGTGGCAGAAAAACTCATGTGATGTTTGTACACCTTAAAAACACTTTAAAAAAAAATTTCCTATTCAATTAATACTGGATTCTTTTTTCATGTAATGGTTGTTTACAAAGGAGTATGTATTTTCTTGAATGAGTGATATTCTATTAAATTAAAAGTGAAGTATTTGATGTTCTTTAGCGTAAAAAAAAAAAAAAAAAATGTTATCGGAAGAAAAGGCATAGTATTTTCTATTTTTTATTAAAACTGAAAAATCGCGGCTTAACTATCAAATCAATTGTGAAACAATATTTACAAATTAAGGAAAACCACAGAATGACGTTTCAGGTTTTAAGTTTTAGGTAATTAAGGGCCCTCTTCACTCAGCATTTCCTTTTCTAAAAGCCAATGTTATCCTATGGAAAACTTTCTTTGCACTTAAAACAGTGGCATATTAATTGATTGAGACGCGGTTTTTTTTATTGGATTACTCTCATTTCGTAAACTGACGCAGCTTTTGTATATTTTATGAAAGAATAACAGTTGTTTTTTAAAAAAGCTGTTTTATTGCAATATTTGGGTTGATGCATTAAATGGCTTATAAAAAACTCTTTCAATTTTTTAAAACAGAATTTAAAAAGCTGCGTCAATCTCAAAGAGTTTATTTCAATGCGGAAAAAAATCCTGTATTTTAATAAAATTTTAAATCAATTAAATTTGCAAAGAAAGTCCAAAGATTTTACAAATTTGTGCCGATTTTTCTCTTTGACACACCCTTTATTCGGCTACGCCTCTCGTTCGTGGTTTCGATGGAAAGATGTTTACATTTCTGTGGTGAAGATACGTCTAGGCGTTGTGGTTTTTTATTCAGTTTTTATTTTTATTATAGATTTCACCTGTATTACGGATGTGAGTAACATAACAATTTAGAAGACAATCGTTCAGAGACTTATTTATAGGAAATATATGATCACATTTTATTTTCAATAGTTTTTCATTGCGCGTAATACTATTATTATATGAATACTTTGTACATAAATCTGATATTTTACTGACAATGCCACGATTGACAATATACAAACATTTTTTTTAACAAGTTATATAAAACTTTTTACTAAATTAAACAGATTTTCAATAATAAATTTTATTTTAAAGTATATAATCTGGTGTGGCACCCACACGACTTTTTCTTACCCTACATTTAAATTTTATACAGACAGATTCAGATTGAGGAATAAAATATCAAGTACTGTATAAAATTCTATAGTAAAAAGAATTTAAGCTAGCTTTACGAATTATTTAATTTGACAAATAATTTTCTGTGGGAAGGGCGGTGGGGAGTACCACCTTTCTCAACCCACATTTGAAACTAATATCTACATTTCTATAGAATTCACGACTAATATTAAATTTAAAATTATGTTCAACAATAACTTTCAATCACATTTATTGACAACTTTAACCCGTATCACTCGTTGAAACTTATCAATATTGATCAAACTGTTCAAGTATGAATTTTATATGAACTTTAAAATATAACACTTGAGTTCCCTGCCGGTATTTAGTTTTTAAAGTTACACTGATAATAGACTCACAAAGAACAACTGTTAAAAATTGTTTAATTATTCACGGAACCGCAAAATACGTAGTTATTAAAAAAAAAAAAAAAAAACAAGACTTCAAATTAAACTAAATATTTTATTTACTCTTTAGGTATGGAGAATTAATTTACATTCCTGAGCAAAATAAGTTGTATTAATATTGAAGTCTAGGAATTGAATGAAACAAATATTTTTAACGACATAAGCAAGTTGATTTTATAACTGAAGAAACTAGAACAATTTAAAGTTTGCAAGAAATGGGAGTCAAATGTTTATGAAATTATTTATACACGACGAAATCACACTATTATTTTCAAAGATTTTGCGCTCTTATTTTCGCGCCTAACATAAAAGCGCAGCTGAAAGTATGGTACCTGAACATGAACACTGTTTCTATGCGTTCTTTTAGAATTACAGGAACTGGATATCAAGCTGTGTATCGATATTAATAAAATCAGAATTTTGTCTGTAAATTTATCAGAATTTAAAAAAAAAATGCGATATCTTCACGTTCCACACACCATAAAAGTCGAAAATTACTTCAGAAAATTTTGTCTGTGTGTGTGTCATCGTGTCTGTATGTCTGTAACGCTATTATTGTCCGGGTATCACGTGAGAATGGCTGGACGGAATTCAACGGCGCTTGGCAGAAATTTAGGCTTTTACCCAACTAAAATCTGCCAACTTTTTCGAAATTCTCTCCCCAGTTCTCGCCGGGATGGGGGGAACAAAAGTCAAAACATATTTGTAAGCATAACACCGCTCCAAATTACTTCACTGTAAAGAAATTGCACATATAAACTGTTGTGATATTTAATCTCAGACATTCTTTTATTAACTTTCATTTTTCTTGTTCCGAACTTTCTTTTTTTGTTTTTTACTTCCCGCCAAAAAATTGTTCGGTGCACCTGCCGTATCACGTGACGATATGTCGCGTCTCTCTACAAGTACATTGTAATATTTTTATCAATCATGTAATTTTTGTTATTCGGAACTGACGTTCCATTTTAATCGTATTTTGTGCCTAAGAAATCTATAATAATAATATTAAATAAATTGTAAAAGGTGAAATTCTAGGCAGTCCTTTATCATGCAGTTAATATTTAAATTATTAAACAAATATTAATCCCCTTTAATTACAGCAAAACAAGTTGTTATGGTTTTAAACCAGAAGTTATTCATACTGCATATTTAAGCGTACAATCTGATGATTGCGTTACGAGATTTTCTTCAACTTCAAGAAATGGCATACATCATTACCTGTGATAACCCAGGTAAGCCAAACTTTATTTAATTATATCACTGTTATTTTAGCAAAGAATTATTAGTAAGAAATATTTGTTATAAATATATTTAAATAACTAATTTGAGGAAACTCCGAACTCATGCACATATTCAGAAAGTATTTTTCTATGAGATTATGATTCTGATATTTTGAATTGAAAATTTAGATTTATTCTTGACAAAAGTTCAAAAGTTTTTTTTTTCATTGCACATTGGAAGAGATTGCTACATTTAAATAATAAAATAAATAAGAAATGAAAATGTAAGCGAAAATATTTGTTTTTGTTTCTTCAAAACCGAAGTGACACTAAATCGAAAGTATTGAAAAGTGCTTATTTTCATGAAAACTATTTAATTTTATTTTCTTCTTCAAGTACTATTTATCCTAACTGTGTTGATTTAAAATATTAAATGAATATTTACGAATTGAACAAATATTAACAAAACTATTACAAAAATTTTGTTTAAGTATGTCTGCGACAAAAGATATACAAATTGAACCGCTGAACTCTACAAATTATAATGTGTGGAAGTTTCGTATTGAGATGTACTTGCAAAAAGAGGATCTTTTTACAGTCATTACTGACGATCCTCCCAACCCAATAACCGATCAGTGGCGTTCAAAAAATAGAAAGGCCAGAGCCATTATAAATCTACTTATTGATAACGAACAAATCGTGTATGTTATGAATCTAGATACAGCACGAGAGTGCTGGAATGCTCTGCGCCAAGTCCACGAAAGATCATCCCTTACGAGTAAGCTTTTCTTACTTAGGAAACTTTATTCCATAAAATTAATGGAAGGTGGTGATGTAAACCAACATATAGCTGATATATATAAAACACGCGACAGACTCACTGCTATAGGTGAAGTCATAGATGAATCGCACCTAGCTGCATTAATGCTATGCTCACTCCCTCCTTCGTATGACGTTCTCATAACAAGTCTCGAATCGAAAGACGAAGCGCAATTGACACCTGAGTATATACGAAACAAATTAGCTGATGAATATGCCAAAAGGCTTGAAAACAAAACTTATCAAAATTCAGCGTTAAAAGTCCAATACCATAACAAATCGGAGAAATTCTGCAAATACTGTAAGAAAAGTAATCATAATATAGAAGAATGTTATAAGTTAAAAAACAAAAATAATTCTGCTGTTAAAAGTCACAGTAAAAATTTCAACAAAAAACCCAACTTCAGATCCAACATATGCTCTCAGAACAATGAGAAGCCAGATAGCGCTCAAATTGCAGAGGGGAGCAATAAACCAAAAGCTGATAAATTGTATTCTTTTTATGTTGGAGATAAAACTGTAAATTGGGTGGTTGATTCAGGGTCGTCTTCACATATCTGCAATGATAAACTAAAATTTCGCGATCTTAAAAATAACGTTTCTAACGTCACTATCGCGAACGGCACGCAGCTAAAATCTTTGGGTTCCGGTACTGTGGATTTGTATACCGTAAATTCGGAAAACACACAGAACAAAATAACACTTAAAAATGTTCTTTATGTCCCTGAAATAGAAACTAATTTAATTTCTATAAAAAGAGCAACAGAGAATGGCTGTATCGCTGTATTTGATGATAAAACCTGTAAAATTGTAAATCAGGGAAATACATGCATTGAGGGATATGTGAAAAATAACTTATATGAATGTCAATTAAATTATTCTGAAAACAAACACACAGCGAACATTGTAATACAAACTTGTGATAACGAAAATTGCATAAACAAGTGGCATGTGAAACTTGGCCACAGAAATACTAACCACATTAAAGATTTAGTTAACAAGGACATGGCTGTGGGTATAAAATTAAATGATTGCAAACATAATACTGAATGTAAAACATGCATAATGTCAAAATTAACTGATTCACCTTACCCCAAAGCTGCACAATTTAGAGCCTCCGTACCACTCGAACTGGTCCACACAGACTTATGTGGCCCTATGAAAACCCCCACTGTAGGTGGAAAATATTACTTTCTTACATTTATAGACGACTACAGTCGTTATACTATTATATATTTGCTAAGAAATAAGTTTGAGGTATTTTCTAAGTTAAAGGAATATGTGGCTATGACCGCAAACAAATTTGGCCGAAAAGTGCAAGCAATTCGCTCCGATAACGGGGGTGAATACACTAGTATGGAAGTGAATGAATTTTTGAATAAAGAAGGAATTGAGCACCAGTTTACCGTTCCTTACTCTAGTGCTCAGAACGGCGTGGCAGAACGTAAAAATCGTACGCTGACCGAAATGGCTCGCTGTCTGCTTAAAGACAGTAATTTACCGAATTCCTTTTGGGGGGAAGCCGTAAATACTGCAAATTACATACAAAATAGGCTCCCGACCTCCTCATGCGACTCAACTCCTTACGAAAAATGGACCGGCCGTAAACCCGATTTATCAAATATAAAAACATTCGGATGTCGCGCATATGCATATGTACAAAAAATACATAGGGGAAAACTGGATAGCACCGCTCAAGAAGGAATTTTTGTGGGATATGATAATCGTAGCAAAGGCTACAGAATTTGCACAAATAATAAAAATGTAATAATTAGCAGAACTGTAAAATTTTTGGAAGATGAGAATAGAGAATCCCACAATAATGAAACATCACAAATCAAGAATGAAAATTCAAATGATGAAATTCCGGTGTCCAAATTACCAATATTAGATACTGATATAAATATAGATATAGCGGGCGATAACGATAGTCCGGATGACACGCAAACTCTGCCGCGACGATCACAACGATTAAATAAAGGTGTTCCGCCCGACAGATTTGCATTTGCAGTAAATGACAAAAGAATTGATGAGCCTAAGTGTTTTGATGATATATTAAAAATTCAAAACCCAGCTGAAAAAGAAAATTGGCTGAATGCCACACTCGACGAAATGAATTCACTCAGACAAAACAATACTTGGGAACTTGTTGACGCTCAACCAGGGACCAAAGTAGTAGGGTGTAAGTGGGCGTTCAAGGCCAAATACAATAGCCAAGGACAAGTCGAGAAATATAAAGCCAGGCTTGTTGCCAAGGGTTTTTCTCAAAAATACGGGGTGGACTATGACGAAACTTTTGCACCAGTTGCATCGCATACCACTCTAAGAAGTTTCTTGACCATGTCACTATATAAAAATTTGAATCTAAGGCATGTAGATATAAAAACTGCTTTCCTACATGGAAATTTGCAAGAAGATGTATACATGCATCAACCCGAGGGTTATGTTGTCCAGGGCGAAGAAAATAAAATATGTAAGTTAAAGAAAGCGATATATGGCTTGAAACAAGCCGCTAGAGCGTGGAATTTGAAAATTAATGAAACATTGTGTAAATTAGGATTTAAACAAAGTCAACATGACAAGTGTTTATATATACGTAACAAAGATAACACAGAAACTTACATTCTTGTGTATGTTGATGATCTACTTGTAGCTGGTAAAAATCACGATATTGACATACTAATTAATCAACTTAGGGAAGAATATCCATTAACCGACCTTGGGGAAGCCAAATATTACCTCGGCATAAATATAGAAAGACCTTGTAAAGGGGTAATTACGCTTGATCAAAATAATAAAATACGAGACATTGTAACCAAATTTGGGCTAGATAACGCACGGCCCTCTGACACACCAATGGAACCAGGGTATATAAAATTAACTGATAATGACAATCTCTTACCAAACAACACAATGTACAGACAGGCTATAGGCGCGTTACTTTACATTTCTACAGTATCGCGACCTGATATAAGTGTTGCCGTTGGCATCTTAAGCCGTAGAAACGAAAATCCTAGAGCGAAAGACTGGGAGGCAGTTAAAAGGGTTATTAGATATTTGAAAAATACCCAAGATATTAAATTAAAACTTTGTAACTCTGGTGAACCTGTTCTTAGAGCATATTCGGATTCGGATTGGGCCAATGATCCAAGTGATAGAAAGTCTATATCTGGAAATTTATTTAAGATAGGAAAAAATCCAATATTTTGGACTTCGAAGAAACAGTCCTGTGTGTCCATGTCTTCAGCAGAGGCTGAGTACGTCGCAGCTGCGAGTGCTGCACTTGAAATACAGTGGCTCAACAAACTACTGGATGATTTAAATTTGCCGCAAGAATGTCCTATAGTGTTGTACCAGGACAACCAATCTACCATCAAGATTGCTGAAAATGAAAAATTCCAGTCCAAAACAAAACACTTACAGCTGAGATATCATCTTCTGCGAAACTTAATACAAGAAGGCCTAATAAAGCTTCAATACAAACCTACCAAAGAAATGAGCGCCGATACCCTCACAAAAGCTCTACCAAAAACTGATTTTAATAGACATAGAAATGCATTAATGAACAATTGAAAAATTTCTGAGCTTAAGAGGGGGTGTTGTGATATTTAATCTCAGACATTCTTTTATTAACTTTCATTTTTCTTGTTCCGAACTTTCTTTTTTTGTTTTTTACTTCCCGCCAAAAAATTGTTCGGTGCACCTGCCGTATCACGTGACGATATGTCGCGTCTCTCTACAAGTACATTGTAATATTTTTATCAATCATGTAATTTTTGTTATTCGGAACTGACGTTCCATTTTAATCGTATTTTGTGCCTAAGAAATCTATAATAATAATATTAAATAAATTGTAAAAGGTGAAATTCTAGGCAGTCCTTTATCATGCAGTTAATATTTAAATTATTAAACAAATATTAATCCCCTTTAATTACAGCAAAACAAGTTGTTATGGTTTTAAACCAGAAGTTATTCATACTGCATATTTAAGCGTACAATCTGATGATTGCGTTACGAGATTTTCTTCAACTTCAAGAAATGGCATACATCATTACCTGTGATAACCCAGGTAAGCCAAACTTTATTTAATTATATCACTGTTATTTTAGCAAAGAATTATTAGTAAGAAATATTTGTTATAAATATATTTAAATAACTAATTTGAGGAAACTCCGAACTCATGCACATATTCAGAAAGTATTTTTCTATGATAAACAATAGTCATGAGTATAAAAAAAACGTTATCTGCAATTTAGGAATTTTAGATTATTAACCCTTTCAGTCGCAGTGTTCCCGCTGATGGAACGCCTTATTTTAATTCTCAAGTGCAAAAACTCATCCCGGAAACTTTTTAGCAAAAACTTACGTTTATAACATATTAGAAAAGGCCCTTTTTTTTTAACCTGAAAATTTAAAATTTCTTTTATTTAAATTTTGTTCGTAAATTCCGGTGGCGAGAAATTTCGCAATTTCCGAATTTTTTAAAGAACTCTACAAAAAATGGAACAAAGATGTTAAAAAAAGCTACGAGACTTCCTTAGAAAATTTCCAAAAACACATTTTCCCCCCCTAATTTCCGATATTTTTGTGAGGAGGGGTTACGAAGGGTCAAAATCGAGACAACCCTTTCAGCGCTAAATTCCTCCTGAGAAATCTATGGAAGCTGCGGTCACGAATTTCGGTGCTGGGATTATATGTATGTATCCGACACCTAAAGTAATTGAATAAATAAAACATTGCGATTTAGGAAATTTCGATTTTTAAGGGGAGGGAAGAGGAAAATCAATTTTTGGCGGGAAATTGTGCAAATTCCAGATTTTTAGTAAAATTTTAACAAAAATGGAAAAAAGATGTTGAAAACAGCCATGGGTCTTCTTTAGGACATTTTCAAAACACGCTTTTTTTGTGATTTGCCTTTCTTTTTTATTTTTAGGGGGGGGGATAGGTATGTGTTACAAAGGGCAAATTCGAGGCACCACTTTTAGCGCTAAATTTGTCCTGAGAAATTTATGAGAGCTGTGGTCAGGGTCAGAAAGTTTCATGCTTGGATTGCTTATATATGTATCCGACCCCTAAAGTAACGGAATATATCGAAATATCCCCCCTTTCACCCTGGGGGGTCGGAAGAAAAAAAAAAAAAGTTTGTAAGCATAACTCGGCCCCAAATTACTTCACGCTGAAGAAATTGCGCATGAGAAAACTAGATTTGAGTGTAAATAAAACATTATGTACGATTTTGGAATTCTTGACAGGAGGGAGGAAAGAAATCGTTTTTTGGGGAGAAATTTCAGAAATCCCGGACTTTTTAGTAGAGCTCTACTAAAATGGTACAAATGTATTGAAAAAAGCTATCTGTCTTATTTAGGATATTTCCAAAAACATTTTCTTTCTTTCTTTTGTGTGTGTGTGTGTGTGTGTGAGATTTTCGATTTTTTTTTTTTTTTTTTTTTTTGGGGAAATCCACGGGATTAATGGTCGCTAAATTTGGCGCGTAAATTTTTTATATGTATCCGACATTATTGTAACGGGATTTTACAAAATTCCACCTTTACCCTACCACTCGGGGGGGGGGGGGGACATAAAACACGTGTGAAATCTCGTTTTTCCTTTTGAATTCGCTTTAAATTATCTTGGGGGGGGGGGGGAAACTTGTGCGAAACAACTACACGACTTCCATTACCCACAATTACACATATTACATGCATTCTTTGGAATTTTCCAGTAAGAGAAATTTGATACACGTATAAAGACATATAAAATAGAGTTTACATAGCGAGTTATGAGAAAGAGTATTTAAAATGGATCAATGAAACAATTTTCCAGAAAATCGTTAGAGCCGTTTTTGAGAACTAACTTTTACCAAAACTTGATACTCTAGATTATTGACTGGAAAACAATAATTACATACAAAAGGATATTTAAAAGCGAGTTAATATGGCGAGTTTGAAAAAAATCCGTACAGCCGTTTTTAAAGGAACGCACTTGCGAGACTTTAAATTGAGCTATTTTTACAAGACGCCTATCAATTTTCCAAACCTAACCAACTATATCTGTCGAAAGAACATCTAGTAGAGTGTTTATATAGCAATTTTGAAGTAAATCGTTAGAGCTGTTTTTGAGATCCGGACTTACGCTCCCATTTCCATTTTACGATGGCCCACTTCTGTTTTTAAAATTTTTACTAAAATTTGTAAATTTCATCTGTACACCAGACCTGTTCCGGCTGTGAAGTTTCGTAGTTCTATCTTTATTAATTTTGGAGATATGATAGCCAGAAGATTCCACATATACATACACACTGACCAATTGCCCAAAACTACATTTTTGGACACAGGAGGACTTAAAACGTGTAAATCAGGTGAAAACTCGATATCGAATTTTTGGACAGAATACAATACAGAATACAAATTACCTACGGTAGTAGAGTAATGGAAGTAAAAAGAGATATCCGTAAAATTTTTGCTTTGAAATATAGCTAATACAAATACTTAAAAACTAATTTCTGGAATTTTAAAAATTCAGCCGCACTGGGGGGAGGAGGGGGGTCATAACGTAATTTCAAATAATCCTTTATATATGTATATATATATATATATATATATGAGACTTTTGCTCTAAAATATAGCTCACACAAATGCCTAAAACTAATTTCTAGAATTTTAGAAATTCGTCCTAGGTGGGCCGGGAAGAGGGCGGGAGGCGGAGGGACAAAAAAAAAAAAAAAAAAAAAGGAGTTAGATTGTTCAAAATCGGTACATAGAGGTTTTTGATAACTACAAATCGATTGCGGATAGTTTCGAATTTGTAGAATTATTAGGATAGAGGGGTAAAAATATAGAAATAAGATTTAGAGCGTTGAAAATTAGTATTATTAGGTTTTAAGGCCCTATAAATCGATTGCGGATATTTACAAAAGTGTAGAATTATTACGAGGGGCGGAAAGGGTGAGTGCAGGGGCAAAAATAAAGAAACTAGGTAGAATGTTGGAATTTAGTATTATTAGGTTAAAAGCCTGAGAAAACGATTGCGGATATTTTTGAAAGTGTATAGATAGATTTTAGAGGCCTGCAAGTCGAATGAGGATATTTTCGAAAGTGTAAATAAGCTATTAGGAGAGGCGGGAAGGGGGTGACGGAGGGGAAAAAATAGAGTTAGATATCGTTCAAAATTGGTACATAGAGGTTTTTGATACTTACAAGTCGATTTTCATATCTGTAAACTTTTTAGGAGAGCCGGGAAGGGAAGGGCGAAGGGCAAAACAATAGAAATAGATTTAAACCGTACAAAATTGGTACGTGTTGGTTTTGGGGACCTACAAATCGATTACATTTCCTGAAGAGAAGAGAAAAAGTATTAGGATAGACGGGAAAGAGGGAGGGGGTGGGGGCGAAGGAGCAAAAATATAGAAATTAGAGTTTAAACGTTCAAAAATAGTATTATTAGGTTTTAAGGTTCGATATATCGATTGCGGATATTTACGAAAGTGTAGAATTATTATGAGGGGCGGGAAGGACCAGCGCAGGGGCAAAAATAAGAAATTAGATAGAACGTTGGGATTTAGTATTATTAGGTTTAAAAGCCTGATAAAACGATTGTGGATATTTTTGAAAGTGTAAAACAATTAAGAGGCTCGGGAACGGTGGGCGAATATGCGCGTTGTGTGCAGGTTTGTACGCTGTCGCAGTCAGTGGGGACCCGGATTGATTACTCTACCGATGACAGAAGATTTTTTTTTCGTATTTTATATCTATGTTTTTCCCTTACGATAATATGGATATCTGCCACTTTGGTGAAAATAGCGGATGAAGTTCATTAATAAATTTTATTGAGACATTTTTTGGTTTATGTATACATTAAAATTCAAACAAATTCGGAATATGCTTTTTACAATTCGAATTTGAAAATTTTTTGAAAGCAGAATGTCGCTGCAACTAGGTTAAGAAACTCATCCAAGATCTTCATAAAATAAGTTAAGAAACTGTCCAAATTTGGTTCGATTTGGAGTATTATTTCGGAAGTTATCGTGATTTTAAATTTTCATGTGATGGTAGCCTGCTTTCAAATGGCCCTGCTTAACTTAAGATATCCACCACTTTATTAAAAATGGCAGATAAAGTTCATTAATAAACTTCATTGAGACACTTTTATGGTCTATGTATACATCCAAATAGAAACAAATTCTGAATACGCTTTTTACAATTTAAATTTGAAATTTTCAAGTGGACTTCGCTTGAAAACAAAATGACGGAGCAACTTGAACAAACTCACACAAGTTATTTATCAGATAAGTTCACTGTCCAAGTTTGGTTCGATTTGGAGTATTATTTGGAAGTTATCATGATTTTAAATTTTCAAGTGGTATCTTGATTTCAAGTGGCCCCGCTTAACTTAAGATACCCGCCATTTTAATAAAAAGGGCGGATAAAGTTCATTAATAAAGTTCATCGAAACCCTTATGTTATGTATATTTACATTAAAATACAAAAAATCTGGCTTTAAATACACTTTTCACAATGTGGGTTTGAAATTCTCAAGTGGCCGCCACTTGAAAACAAAATGTCAGAGCAATTTGGTTACCGTACTCATCCAAGATATTTATAAGATCAGTTAGCAATGCAAATTTGGTTCGATTTGGAGTATTATTTCGAGAGTTATCGTAATGACAAATTTCATTATAGATAGACAGATAAATATATAGATAAACGAAGTGGTTGCAATAGGTCGATTTCTAAAAAAAAATCAACCTAAAAAGTTTTTTCTTTTCCTAAAAAAAACCCTGGTTTTTTGCCTACCCTTCGAAAAAAAGCATTTAGATGATATTGTGATCACTCACATACATACACATACATGATCATCATCATCATCATGAAAATAGTAAAAATTAACTCATATGGGACCTCAAAACATGTAGATACGCCAACATCGCAAAGTCAGAATTTTGTCACGATTACAATGATTTCCTTACGTATGTATTTTCGGAAAGCAAAAAATTGCATGAAAGGTACGTGAATCATTTAATTTCATCATGCTTAATAACTAATTTTTAAAAGATATATGTGTCTATGAGAGAGGAAATGACAATGTAGTTGTAAACAATGGAGGGAAAAAGTGGAGGATTGAAATTCAAGATATAAAATATACCTTTACATCCACCCTTAGAAAAATACAAATATTTCATTTATTAAATATTGTAAATTTTGCTTATTCCATGTCTATTTTGAAAAATTCAAATTGATTATACAAACATATTAATAAAATATCTGGTGTGAAACAACCACACGACTTCCATTACAAACTATTACACATATCATATGCATTTTTTGGAGATAATATGATCACAAGATATAAAAGTGACCTAAAGAAGTAGAAACCTAACATTTTTCTGGTAAGATAAACTTTATACACATGTAGAGACATATAAAACGAAGCTTACATAAAGCGAGGTAAAAAATTAGAAATATATATATATATATATATATATATATATATATGTATATATATATGTAGTAGAGTTATTTTTTGAAACACCAATTTTCGAGATCTACCTAAGCTTCTGACCTACCTAAATGATGGGCAAAATCAGCCATTTTGTTAAAAACAAAATAATAAAGATACAAAAGGGCATTATTTAAAAGGAAAAAGAATATAAAAATACAAAAGCTGTTTTACTGAAGACTACAAAGCTGTTTTATTGCCTTTTAAAGGCTAAGACAGAAATTTGTGCCTTGACTGTGCCATATCATCTGGTAAATCTGGTGAGAAGTTTTCTTGTTACTTGGTCAGTAAACATTCATTTTATTTTGCAAAAACGCATTTCTAGATACATGTTTTCTAAGTACTCATCTTTAGCACCATTGATGCAAAATCAAAGATCATTGTTATATCATTTATATTGTATTGTAAAATCATAGAATAATCAATTTAATTAGTATTCAAAATTTGGATATTTAATAAAGAAATTAATTAAAATTATATGAATCTAGTATTATTTGAGAGTAAATTTATTTATTAATAACCATATTATTTTTCAGATTAATGTTTGCTTTTTTAATTAGGATTAATTTTAGGGCATTTCACAACGCATGCCCGAATATCGAATTGATATTCAAAGTGTACGACCATGAAGCTGTCACTTTAGAGCCACGAAAAGGAGGGTAGTCTGATTTTGGTTAATATCCGCCCAACACTAAACAGGGTAGCTGTTAATTTTCCTCTAATAATTACGTGATACACAAGAAAGAAATGGATTTATATAACAATTTTCAAGAAAATCGATAGAGCAGTTTTTGAGAAACCAACTTTTACCAAAACTCAATCATTGACAGGAAAACAATAATTACATACAAAAGCATATTTAAAAGTGAGTTAATATGGCGAGTTTGAAAAAAAATCCGTACAGCTGGTTTTTAAGAAACGCGCATCCGAAACCTGAAATTGAGCTATTTATACAGAACGCGTATCAATTTTTCTGAACTAACCAGCTATATCATTCGAAAGGACATCTAATAGAGTGTTTATGTAACAAATTTGAAGAAAATCGTTCGAGCCGTTTTTGAGATACGGACTTATGGTCCCACTTACGGTTTCCGATGTCCCACTTCCGGTTTTTCAATTTTCTCCAAAATATGGAAAATTCATCTGAACACCAAACTTGTTTCAATTCTAAAGTTTCGTAGTTCTATCTTTATTAGTCTCCGATACATAATAGCCAGAAGATCCCCCCCCACACACACACACACTGACCAATTGCCAAAAACCACTTTTTTGGACTCAGAGGACCTTAAAACGTGTAAATCAGGTGAAATCTCGATATCGAATTTTCAGACCGAATACAAATACTTCCATTACATACTGTAGTAGGGTAATGGAAGTAAAAAATGTTTTTTTTTTTTTTTTTTTTTTTTTAATAAATTGAAAGAATAAAGATAATTTTTAATTTACTACTCGCAAATAATTAATAGTGAATAAAATTGGAAAATCGGAAGTGGGACATCTGAAACCGGAAGTGAGGCCATAAGTCCATATCTCAAAAAAGCTCTAACGATTTTCTTTAAAATTGCTGTATAAACACTCTATTAGATATCCTTTCGAAGGATATAGTTGGTTAGTTCAGGAAAATTGATAGGCGTCCTGTACAAATAGCTGAATTTCAGGTCCTGCAAATGCTTCCTGTCAAAACGGCTGTATTATTTTTTTTTCAAACTTGCCATATTGACCCTCTTTTAAATATCCTTTTACATATAATTGTTGTTTTCTGGCCAACAATTAATTTTGTCAAGCTTTGGTAAAAATCGGTTTCTCAAAAACGGCTCTAACGATTTTCTTGAAAATTGTTACATAAACCCATTTTAGATACCCTTTCTCATGCTTTACTTGGTTACCACAGGAAAATTAATAGTCATCCTGATCAGACAGATCAGTTTTACATCTCGAGACTTGGTGTTTCAAATAAATAAACTCTACCAATTTTCTTCCCCTTTCTTTTTCTTAAAAAAAAAAAAAAAAAAAAAAAATCGCTGTGCAAACTCTGTTTTATGTTTTTACACGTGTATTAATTTTCCCTTACCGGAAAATTTTAGGTGTCTATTTCATTAGGACAATATCATGTCTTCTGATAACATTATCTTCAAAAATGCATATAATACGTGTAATAGTGGGTAATGGAAGTCGTGTGGTTTCACACCAGATTTTTAAATAAATGTAGGCACTATAATTCAACGCTATTTATATATTATACTACTTATAAAAAATTTGACTTGTATAAAGAAACACGTATATAAATAACAACACAAGTACACTTTCTTTAGAAAACAGAGCACGAGGACTTGTGCGACCGCACCTGTCCGTGATCTTGGAAATACGATCCCGAAGGTCACGACCTGTCGCACACTCTGACCCTGTCCAGCTCTGCCTTCAGTAGTCTGAGCTCCAGAGTGCAGATAACCCATCTCTATATTAGTCCAGTCCATGAAGCTATAGTCCAGATATTCTATTACCATGGTCCAGTCAAAATAGGAAAAATAGAAGAAAAAAATCGTGTAATTTTGAAATTTTGCATACTCATAGCCGAGGGGGTCCTGAACAACATACTAAAAGTCCCCGCCCGTGGGGGGTGAGCGGGGGGCAGGGGGGCATTTAAGGGGGGCAATTTTCAGTTTTTATTAAATATCTTAAAAACTATCGCATTTAGAGAAAAAATGTCAATTACAAAATTAATCTACGTAAAATTTCCTACAAAAATGTATATTACATTTTGTTTGTACGATCATTAGTTTAGAAGATATAGGGATGAAATAAGAGATTTTCTTGAAAAATTCTTTTTTGCAATAGTAAAATCAATTAAAGTGTGCAATTAAAAGGGTTCTTGTCAAATATTTTCTAATGTAAAAAACAAATATATACATAGGGAATATGCAAGGATAATATAGCATGTTTTGCAAGTTTTAAATAATTTTAAGGCTAGCAGGCACAAGTGGCGGTTTGAGTAAAAATTTAGATAACGAAGACCCAAAACCGATCAACATTAAAAAAAAAAAAAAAATCGGGTAGCTTAGAAATTGAGCACAGTTATAAAGTTAAGTGCCCTGAATAACATACTAAAAGTCCGTAGCCATGAGGGGGGCATTTAAAGGGGGCACATTTCAGTTTTTATTAAGTATCTTGAAAACTATCGCATTTAGAGAAAAAAAAAATCTCAATTGCAAAATTAATCTACGTGAAATTTCCTAAAACAATTGTATATTCTATTTTGTTTGTATGATCAATAGTTTAGAAGATATAGGGGAACGAAATAACATTTTCTTGAAAAATTCTTTTTTTTTTTTTTCAATAGTAAAGTCAACTAAATTGTGGAATTAAAAGGGTTCTGATAAAATATTTTCTAATGTACAAAACAAATATATGCATAGGGAATATGTAAGGATAATACAGCATGTTTTGTACGTTTTAAATAATTTAAAGGTTAGTAGGCGCAAGTGGTGTTTAGGTAAAAATCCAGATAACGAAGACCCAAAACCGAGCAACATTTAAAAAAATCTTACAGCTTTGAGATTTTTTTTCTCTAAATGCGATAGTTTTCAAGATACTTAATAAAAACTGAAATGTGCCCCCTTTAAATGCCCCTCCCCCCATGGTTAGGGATTTTTAGTATGTTATTCAGGGCACTTAACTTTATAACTGTGCTCAATTTCTAAACTACACGATTTTTTTTCTCTATTTTTCCTATTTTGACTGGACTTATCCAGATTTTTACTCAAACCACCACTTGCGCCTACTAGCCTTAAAATTTTTTAAAACTTACAAAACATGCTGTATTATTCTTGCATATTCCCTATGTATATATTTGTTTTTTACATAAGAAAATATTTGACAAGAACCCTTTTAATTGCACACTTTAGTTCATTTTACTATCGCAAAAAAGAATTTTTCAAGAAAATGTGTTATTTCATCTCCCTATATCTTCTAAACTAATGATCGTACAAACAAAATGTAATATACATTTTTGTAGGACATTTTACGTAGATTAATTTTGTAATTGACATTTTTTCTCTAAATGCGATAGCTTTTAAGATATGTAATAAAAACTGAAAATTGCCCCCCTTAAATGCCCCCCTGCCACCCGCTCACCCCGCACGGGCGGGGACTTTTAGTATGTTGTTCAGGACCCTCTCGGCTATGAGTGTGCAAAACTTCAAAACTACACGATTTTTTCTTTCTATTTTTCCTATTTTGACTGGACTTATCCAGATTTTTACTCAAACCGCCACTTGCGCCTACTAGCTTTAAAATTATTTAAAACTTACAAAACATGCTGTATTATCCTTGCATATTCCCTATGTATATATTTGTTTTTTACATTAGAAAATTGTTGACAAGAACCCTTTTAATTGCACACTTTAGTTGATTTTACTATTGCAAAAAATATTTTCAAGAAAATGTGTTATTTCATCTCCCTATATCTTCTAAACTAATGATCGTACAAACAAAATGTAATATACATTTTTGTAGGAAATTTTACGTAGATTAATTTTGTAATTGAATTTTTTTCTCTAAATGCGATAGTTTTTACGATATTTAATAAAAACTGAAAATTGCCCCCTTAAATGCCCCCCCCTGCCCCCCGCTCACCCCCCACGAGCGGGGACTTTTAGTATGTTGTTCAGGACCCTCTCGGCTATGAGTATGTAAAATTTCAAAACTACACGATTTTTTTCCTCTATTCGTCAAATTTTGGCCTTCGTTGCCTGGACTATACATCAGTAATGTTATAATGTTATATATCTTTGTTATATTTTAGTTAAATTAATTATATCAAACTGCAAGTTTAATTATAAAGAATATTTACTTTTTTTAAATTTCATTGTTACAGAATTCGCCGATACAACTACTGAAAGCCTAAAACGGGCTGAATATAGAATAAAATACTTCGTCGGGTCGGGCTACGTTATTAAAATACATATAAATAGATAAGAATAAATGTAGAAAGTTGTTTGATGTCAGGTGAAAATGACAAAGAAAAAAAAAAAAGTAACACAAAAATAAGAAAAGAAAGAAATAGTCAAAACAAAACAAAGCTTGAGCGAAACCGCAAGTAAGGAGGTAGCTGATTTTTGATTTATTCATCCAAAAAGTCAACGATTCGTCAGTGAGTCAGTCAATCTTCTCAAATTAGTTAACACCTCCTGTCAAAACCACGTGGGACACTTTTTATCTGTTTTCAGCCGACTTCGGAATTTTTTCCAAGTGAAGAGGGCCGTTAATCTAAGCGAGTACTATTAACTAATTTGCGGCACGAGGTATTTCGGATACTTTAAATTACACTTCCACCGGAATTCACGAACAAAATTAAAAGGAAAGAAAATTTACATTTTAAAGTTTAAAAAAGGCCTTTTCTGCTACGTTATAAACGCAAATTTTTACTAAAATATTCCCGGGATGAGTTTTTGGAGTTGGTGTTTAATAATTGCGTCCTCGCAGCGAGGACAGCGCGCCACAAATGGTTAAGCGTTGAGATCTCAATGGAGTTAAGATAGCATCGTTACGTCATTGATCATCATATGTCCATAAAAACATTTACAATTTATTCCGGAGCATTGTTAGTTCCGCTTTCTTTTCATATTCCTTTTCTTTTTGAAGTATAATTTTTTTTTCTTATTTTATGGTACTTATATATTGGAGATAATTATTCTTATAATAAAATAAGGCGAAATAAAGTCATGGTTAACAACGCTCCAGAAGAAATTTATAATGTTAGCAACTCACACATTTTGTTTATCTATTGACGAACATATATTTAAATATTATTATGAATTTTATTTTGGTAAGAATTTATTAATTGTTTAACGAAATTATGAATATTAAAATTTGTGTGAAATTCATATTGGTGCGAATATATATTCGGCTATTATTTTATAAACAAGTTTATAATAAATGTAGAAAATAGATTTTTCCCTATTCTTGCTTCTGATGCATGCATACCTCCAACGTACTGATTAACCCCTTAACGCGCGGCGTCCTCGCTGCAAGGACGCAAAATTTAAGATACAGCTGCAAAAATTCATCCCGGAAAATGTTTAGCAAAAATTTACGTTTATAACATATCAGAAAAGGCCAGTTTTTTTAACCTTAAATTTTAAAATTTCTTTTAGTTTAATTTAGTTCATGAATTCCGGTGGCAGTATAATTTAAATGATCTGAATTGTCTTGCGCCGCAAAGGGTTAATATTCCATAGTATCATTAGTACCGCCCCTTTTTTTACAACTTAATTTTTAGAATAATTCTCTTTCAAATTTTATTACGATTAAATAAGAAGAAATCTTCTCCAAAAAATCTAATGTAGAAAAAAAGCCAGGGTCTACAAAAAATTAATTAGAATTTTTATTGGTATACGCATGCGCAAACAATTGAATGCTTAGTTTTTCTAAGTTTTACCGTTAGAAGTTGACCTTTATCAGTTACGCTCCACAGATACATAGAAATATTCAACATGCCTCATTACCTAAAATACCTCTAGTAAGTTTAAAAAATGATGTTGTTGTAAATCCAAGTTCGATATTAGCCACAGCGATATTTCCCGGCGTGCTTTCCTCATTTGGAAACTTGCCAATTCCCTTCAAACCTTTATTAATCGAGTAATCACGGAGATCTGCTGCCGTAGCAACGTTCATCCATAGGATTCAACGTCTGAAAATATTGATGATGTGACTGAAACTACTTCACTTGTTAAAAATTTTATTACAAAAAATTCCGAAATAATAGTTGGTGTGAAATAAATACGTTAGTCTTTAAATTTTTTATCTTTCATTTAAGTTGAATGGAGCTACAAAATTACTACTATTAAATTGACTACACATACAAAGCTCCCATGAATTTAAATTTCACTATTAAACTAATGGATCGTATAGTAATTCAAAGAAATCTTGCCAATAAAATAATACTAAATGCGTTGTGTTCTAAAAGAAAAAAAAAGTATTTAATTAAAAAAAAAAAAAAAAAAGTAATAACCTGTTCGTAAAATATAGACTTTTAAATAAACATTTATCTATAGATTTAATTCATAATTAAATAAAAAAATAAGTCATTCTGCAAACGCTAAGAAAACCAGGCTAAAATAGTTAATTAACAGACGTTTTTAATTAAATAGTAAATTTGATTTACAGACTTTAATTAATTTAATTTAAATTTTGTATACTACTTATCAATTACCGTTGTCACATGAAAAGAGTATAACGTTTAAGTATGCATTTAACAATATGAAAAATAATTACTTGTAGTAAGTATCTTTTTGATTGCATAAGTATTTTGAATAAGTAACTTTTTTATTATAAAATATATATTTTTGGATTTTATTAACTTATCCATATTCAAAGTAATAATAATAATAATAATAATAATAATAATAATAATAATAAACATGAATAACAACCTAGATTAATTTTGCCTATGAAGAATGTGTTTCGTTAAACCATTGTTGCCAGATGAAAATTTAAATTATCCCTACTTAATGGAGAAAAAATCCCTTCATTCCCTACGCTAAAATATTTTTACCCTACAAAATACCCCACGATTTAAAACTATTAATAAATATTTTATAAAATCATATTATTATTATTATTTTAATATTTTCTAGCACATAAGTTGATTGTTGAAACCACGGAGTATTATTTAAAGAGGAGATGAAAGTCCAATGGGAGAAAGCTTTAAAACTGCGATGTGAATTTCTGCCAGCTATTGGGGGCGACACTTGTCCCTTTACCCTATATTTCGGCGCGAAGTACTACTGTTTTCAGTTTCATTCTACTGACGTGCTTTTCGAATTTTGAATTTTAAACAGTTTAATATTTTTGTACGTGCTTAAAACTACTTCATTGAGATGGGTTCATGTAAATGCTTCGTTCCTCGATGTAAAACAGGTTCTTATGATAGTGACAAAAAAAAAAAAAAAGAGAGAAAAGCCCAAGGACAGAAATGCCCGAGTTTGTTTTCTGCTCCACGGGTAAGTATTATTATTAGAGTACTGCGCGGGTCGGGTTTTACTCGACAGATGATTTTTAAATCAACCCGAAACCTGACCCGAACCCGACAAAAAAATTTTCATCAACCCGAAAACTGACCCGAATTCGCAACAGAGAATTTTTTGCGACCCGAACCCGACCCGAAACCCGAAAAATAAATCAACATTACTTATTCATCTAAAAATCATGCAAAACGAGGGAAAATGATATAACATGATATAAAATAATGTAAATTTTCATTGTCACACAGTTGGTAAATTATATATATAAAAAAAAAAAAAAAAAAAACTAGTATGTTGTGGCCACCACAAGACATTCTTCTATATTTTTCTGTAAAATTCACTGTGCGAATAATTTATTAAAACTATAATTAAGAAGTTTAACGTGATGAATGCAAATAATTTTCATCTTAGGGAAATCTAACACTAAATATCCAATCAGAGACAGTTTTATCGTCTATAAATAACTTCTTAAACAATGCGTTTTTATAATGGTTATCTCACATATCATGGTTCGTACAGTTATATGGCATAGAAGTTGAGATATAGCCATCCTGTTATCGATGAAATTTGCAGTGTAAAAGCACCACCTATTGGCCGACAAGCATTCAAACTGAGTCAGCATAATGTCTCATAATCGCCTTCTCACATATTAAGTTTTGTTTGATGATACACAATAGAACCTGAGATATAGCTTTCCTTGTAATTGTGGAAATCGCTGTGTGGCAGCGCCACCTGTTGAGTGGTTTACACCAAAAGTTGACAGGCGATAATATATATTAAAAGGCACCGCCATACAAATTTATATGAAATTCTGTGCAGTAGTTCTTGAGATATAGCCTTTCCTTAAATTGCGGAAATCCCTGAGTAGCAGCGCCACCTGTTGGCTAATAGGCATTCACTTTGAATCAGCGTAATATTTCATATTGGTCTTTTCACATATCAGGTTTTGTTGGATTATAAGCAATGAAACCTGACATATAGTCTAGACCTCTCAAAACTTGTAAATATTTAGTGTTAGTTTTTTCTAAATGAAAATCATTCATTATGGTAGATAATTTTAATAAATAATACATAGTTTTAAGAAAATAATTTTACTGAGCGAATTCCTATAGGAAAATAATAGAAGAAAGTTTGAGGTGGTCACAGCATACTAGCTTTAAATGAAATCACAACAAGTATTTCTTATATATTTGCTGTATAAAGAAGTATAAATAGAGAAAATTCAAAATTCCGTTTACATAAAAGCAAGGATTGAATTTCATTAAAAGTAAAGGTATTAAATAAATAAATAAATAAAAATAAAACTAGTATGTTGTACTCACCACAAGACTTTCTTCTATATTTTCTAATACAAATTCGCTCAGTACAGATAATTTACTAAAGCTATTATTTATTAAAATTACCTACCATAATGAATGCAGACGATTTTCATCTTAGAGAAAAATTACATTGTGCAAAGAAAGACAGTTTTATTCTCCATAAATAGTATATTAAAAAATGCGTTTTCATAATGGTTATTTCGCTTATCAAATTTTGTACAGTTATACACCATAGAAGTTGAGATATAGCTTTTCCGTCTCGTAGTAAATTGCAGGACAGCAGTGCCACCTATTGGCCGATATGCATCCAAATTGAATCGGCATAATGTCTGATTATGGTCTTTTCAGATATCTTTTTTTTTTTTTTTAATTATACACAATAGAACCTGAGATATCTCTTTCCCTTAAATTATGGAAATCGTTGTATAACACCGCCACCTATTGAATTATTGGTACCAAACGTGCGAAGACTATAAATTATATCATGGTACATCCACATATAAATTTATGTGCAATTTTGTTTAGTAGTTCCTTCGATCCCAGGTTGCGCTCGTCGACCTAGCCGCTCGGAACACGCATAAATACGGGCTAGGACCCCTTAGAAAGACTCAAACGGAGGGCATTCCCCCTATAGGCCTAGGACACATCTGGAGTCAATCGGCCTTAAATCCTCCAACCAAACAACCAACCGATACATGTCTAGTATGTGTAGAATGTTTAAATTAGTTACATAGTTGTAAACATTCCTATAAATTTATGTTCATAATTGTAAAAAAAAATATTTTGAAAGGTGTTCTCAAGTCGACCCGACTTGTTGAAAACCAAACCCGACCCGCAAGAAAAAAAAATTCAGTCAACCCGACCCGCACGAAAAAAAGATCAGTCAACCCGACCCGAACCTGATCCGCAAGAGAAAAAAATTCTGTCAACATAAAAGTTCTCTAAAGATAAAAGTTACACTAATTTTTCTCTTAAATTTCTAATGTCAAGTATCCTATTACACTAATATTATAAGAAACGAAATGTATTTTTAACCCAGCATGATCTCAGAATGAAATGCCTCACTCACTAGGCTATCCTTTCTTCCTCCACTTTGATACATTTACCTTATCCTAGTTTTTGTTGTTTAATTTTATTAGGCTCAGTTTTATGCAACTCCATATGTACTATTTTTAACGTTATAATTCTCATGATAATCCATTATTATGCAAAAATTCAACTTAATTTTGTATGTAAAAAAAAAAATCCTGAAATTTTAAAAACTTATGCAATTGCGTAAGTTTCGCACAGGTTTGTTAGCATACTGTTGAAATAGTGTACTGCTGCGCTACTGAGCTTGTATTTGATTTTCAAAATATACATTTGATAAATGATGATACAGCAATGCTTAGACTTAGATTCTTCACTGTCTCTGATTCTGAGAATGACTCAAACAGTTGAAACTGGTCATAATCTTAATCAAATATTCAATTAAAAAAAAAAAAAAAAAAAAATCAGGACAAAATTTTAAAAAAGTCTTAATTACAAAATTCACATGCATTAGTGAAAATTTTAGAGAAAAATCTTAACATAAAATTACAACTTTATTTTTTAAATCATACTAATATTTTTTAATTTCATACTAATAGTAAACACTAATAGTAAACCAAAATAACTTTTCCTTTTATTGAAAAATGTAATGCCAACACTTGAAAATTTATTGAAACAGTATGTAATTTTATTACACATCAGGTTACACAGAAAGAAAAAAAAAAAAATAATAACAAAGAATTATTTTAAACTTGATGTTGGTAAAAGGAAATGAATGAAAAAATCAAATCGCTAGCAACTTCTTAATTTATTATTATTATTATTATTATTATTATTATTTTATTACACCGTCAAATATAGCAACAACGAAGAATTATAAGACTCACTGCCATAAGATATCCATAAAAACCAACATTCTCAAAAAAAAGAAAAAAAAAAAAAAAAAAAAAAAACTTATATCTCCATAACAATGTAGTTTAGCTTCGGTTTTACGCATAAAGATCAACGTCATTTTAAATGTTCTCTCACTAAGTAAAATGCTTAAAATAGTTCTTTAAAAAAAACATGTTGTCAAAAAGACTCTATTAAATGAAATCTGCGTTCAACCGAATTTTTTTAAGCTCAGTATTATTCTTAAAAAATTAATAAAAACGAAACATTTCCCTATTGAATAACGTTACGGAAGCTGGAAAGCAGGGTATAGCTAACGCTGGCGCCCTCTGTTAACGTTAGAAAACAACATCGCAAAATTTCAGCGTTACTTTCGTCTCCTCTTAAATAATACTCCGTGGTTGAAACAAACGGACAAATAAAAACAAGTACCTAATATATGTATACAAATGTATATCCGTGAAAACACAGTAAATAAAATGGAGTATGTTTCTATAACTTGTTTAAATTTAATAATGTTAGCTCTTTATTCTATTAAATTATTAAATGAAACAGCTAATCTCCTTTGACATCTTTTCGCATCAAACTTACCTAATAAATTTAATTTAGTAATAAATAATGAATGTTAAACCAGCAAATATGGACTTGACAGGTACCTTACTGGGACTCCTTAGGGGGTGTGGCTACACGAAATGGGTTGTGTGAACACATCAAAGAAATATAAAAATACTATAATTTACATAAAGGAAAACGAAAGATAACGCATTCTGATGTAAAACTAAATTAAATACACTTTTAGATCAGCATAATATATTTACGATTAAAATTTTGTACTGCACGATATATTTTATTTAAGGGGTGGGTGTATACAAATTACAAATAACTTGACAATTGGCGTTTCAAGGAAATTTAATTTTATCATGTACATGACTTATTGTCCAATTTATTTTTAAACTTTGATATTAATTATATCAAAATATTAAATAAATGTTATATTTTTTTTTATAAAAAACATATAATAAATTTACCATTTCAGAATAATATTAATAATAATAAAAGGGTGGACATATAAAAAATATGCAAATTTTCCAACTATTATAATTTATGCCGGTGTAATCATAATAATGTCCTTTTTTCTCACTTACTAATTTTCATGAGTAATTTTCCCACTATGTAACTAAGATTAAATAGGAAGGAAACAACTCTTATAAAAAAGTAATAGAAGTACGAGAAGCAGAGGGCGGTACTTATAATACACTGGAATAAATTATAGATGTTGGCAACTTTGAGTTATGAGATGTTTCACTTCGCATCAATCTGTAATAAAATATTGTATCAGAAACAACGTATTGTAAGCAACTTTTTTACAGATAAGTTTAAAACTTTTTGCTTTTTTAAAAAGAATTTTATAATTTTCATTAGATAGTAGAAAAATCCCTACAAAACACAGTCCCCCCCCCCCCCTAGCCAAAATCAGAGCTAAAAACTCCTACTGCAGGGAGATATCCCTACATCTGGTAATACTGCGTCAAACACATTGGTTTTCAAATTTACTTCGCATTCCTAACACAATTTTTTCCAGTATCGGCAATATTTAATTTTTTATTAGCTCAAAGAGCCGACACCAGTGTTCTCACAAAGGGATAACACTGTTCTTCCGTAGTAACTTTAGATTTGACTATTAGTTTATATTCATTGATATGTATTTAAATAAATTACTGTATCAGATTTGTGGTATTCAAATCTCCCTTTCTGAAAACTTTGGCTGTCATGTGTTATTATTATATATCACCTATATATATCACCTATCAAACCTAATAGAAAGTTTGAAACTACCGGTAAAATTTTAGAACTATTTTTAAAATTTATTTTTGTGTTGCAAGTTTCATACCAGTTTTCAGCGTTTCCAGATCTAGGGAGGGATTTTTGAGTATTTCTAGGGATTTAATAAAGGTATGTGTCTCATATCTAGCTAGGGAATTTTCAAGAAAAGATCTTCAATATAGTTGCGTACTTGGGGGTTCGTGAATTGTCCGAGAATGAAAGGCGAAACTTACAAAAATTCAGTAATTTTTTCACAGAAAGTTCCAGAAAAATACAGGTATATAAACCAAGTGTCAGCTTGAATTCAGCCAGTAAGTGAATTCAGTCTTATCTCAGACTGAACTGACCTGACTACCTTGGCGAAAAAACAGCCCTTATAATACCCCTGTAGAAAAGTATGTAAAGTTCCAGAAATTTCCTTATCTCATCAGCCAATGAGATTAGAGCTTCCATATTTGGTATATTCCTAATAAGGATTTTCTCACCAAGATCACCAAAAAATCGCCAAAGAGGGAAAAACTCTCCAAATTTGGCGCCAAATCCATTACCTGCATTATTGGAGCTTTTTAATGCGTTTTTAAGGGTAAATAAGGCTATTTTAACGCTAAAACGACTAGAAATGCACAAAAGTTAGCACTTTATCAGCTTACTAAGCCTCTTTGAAAGAATTTATACAAAAATAAACGCAATTATTTACAATTTTTTTAGCACTGCCCCCCTCCCAAGGACTGCACATCCCGGGCAGTGCAACCCTTGGCCAAGAGGCGAAAATAAACAAATTTACACAATCTAAAATACAAAAACAAAGTTGCATATAACGATAAAATAGAAATATAAATCAAGTGAGAAATATTTACAAAATTCACAAATATGTACAACTATTAAAATACAAATATTTACATTACGCATGCGCAAATTTTACCAGTATTTACATTTTAAATTTTAATATTACTGTTAATTGTGGTACTTGGCTAGCCTGTTATAGTGCACCACCTTCGGTTTCGATGAAGGTGTTTTAGTGATCCGCTTCACTACATCATTCAGCCTTTTAAAGACTGTGAACGGCCCGTTCCAGTTACACTGCAACTTGGGAGAGAGTCCTTTGCGTCAAACAGGATTCCACAACCAGACCTTGTCTCTTTCCTGGAACTCATGTTGTGTAGCCATTAGATCGCACCTTGTCTTCATTTTCTCCGTTGCCATGTGAATCCGTTCCCGAGCAAAGTTGTGTGCGTTCTCAAATCGTGCCAGGAGATCTTGGATGTACTTCTTTTGCAATGAAGACGCATCGGGTGGACAACCAAACAAGAGATCACATGGGAGACGAAGTTCACGTCCAAACAGCATCTGGGCTGGAATATAGCCGGTGGTTTCATGGACAGCACTTCTATAAGCCAGCAAGAACAATGGCAACTTCAAGTCCCAATCTTGCTGGTTCCTTGATACTAGAAGAGAGAGAGGTTATTCAGGATGGTACGGTTGAACCTCTCGACCATGCCGTCCGACTGGGATGTAAGGGTGTTGTCTGGGTTTTGTCTATGCCGAGTAGTTGATACAGTCCTTTGAAAACAGCAGTGGTAAAGTTCGTACCTTGGTCGGTATGAAGCTGTAGGGGCGTGCCGTACGTTGACACCCATTGCTGCACTAGGACCGCTGCGACTGTGCATGCCTCTTGATCGGAATGGGGTATGCCTCAGGCCACTTGGTGAAATAGTCCATTACGATGAGGATATATTTATTTCCACTGGAGGTCCGTGGCAAAGGACCCAAGATGTCGAGTGCAATCCGTTGAAATGGTGCTTACACGTTGCAGTTTTCCTCGACTTCGTTTCTGCGGGCCTTTACGTGCCGCACAAGCATCACAGGATTTACACCATTTCTCCACATCCTCCCTTGCCTTGCACCAGTAGAAGTGTTCCCGAACTTTCTGCAGAGTCTTCATTACCCCAAAATTGCCTCCGCTAGAGCTACTCAGTTGTTCTAAAATATCTGGAATTTTTTATCTTGGTAATACAATCTGCCATCTGAAGCTTTTCCCATCATCAAATTCCCACTTTCTGTATAATACCCCGTTTCTGATATGAAGAGAATCCCAAAGTGCCCAATAACTTTTCGTAATGGGACTAAATCTGGAAATGTCCTGCCAGGTAGGTCTGTTGCTGGTCGTCTCCTTCAGCTGTAATATTGGCTTTATGTCAAGATCTTCCAACTGGGCTTATCTAAGTTCTTCGTCACTCCATGGATCGGGATCTTGTTCTGATGGTGTTGAGACAGTAACTTGGCAGGCAACCCGATTTATCGGCAGGTATTTCTGTTCGGTTCTAGAGCAGTACTTGCAGCTTTCCGAGCAGGGCTTCCGTGACAAGGCATCTGCATTACCATGTAGAGTCCCTTTACGATGACGTATCCCGAAGTCATATTCCTGGAGGCGTTGTATCCACCTGGCAATCTGCCCTTCCGCGTTCTTGAACTGAAGCAACTACGTTAAAGATGCATGGTCAGTCCGGAGCAGGAATCTTATGCCATAGAGGTAATGATGGAAATGTTCTACGGCTTTTACGAAGGCGAGTAGCTCTTTCCTGGTGGTACAGTAATTTCGCTCTGGTTTAGACAGGCATTTACTCCAATAGGCAATGACATGTTCTTGACCATTAGGGTGGTTCGACAAAATCGATTTTTTTTATTTTGGAATCGCGTTACCTCTCTAAAGTTGTTGTTTGGTATCCTCAGTTGCGGAAAAATAAAAAATAAAAATTCTAAGTTGACATCTTCAGTTCGCGCACGAAGCTGAAAGTTTGAAAAAATACGTTAAAAATTGAAATTTTCAAAAAATAACAACATTAGATTTTTGTAATTTTTTATAATGCAACAGCCATAAATTGTCAATATATAGCATAGTTTGAACCTAAAAAAATATTTTATAGCTTTTACATAATATCTTTAGTTCGCGCATACGCCTTAAATTGGGCTAAAATCTCCTAAAATTTGAATTTACGTGTTTAATATACAATAATACATACATGACATGTTTACGTTTCAAAAATATTTTAAAAGTTATAAATTTGTTGAATATAACCTTTTATTACAGCATTATACGTACAAGTATAGTTACACACACATTTATATGTATATAATAACATTGCATGTCATAGCTAATTACAGAATGATATATAGATGTTACCTTTTTTTTTATGTTTTTAAGCTTCCTCAGATGTGTTGGGCATTGTTTTAAATTGAGATTTATAGTCAAATGATAGCATAGTTGACCTTGAGAGCAAAGTTGTCCTTATGAAACCATTCTTTTTCTCTTCTCCACATACTTTAGTGCAAGATTCTGTTACGAGCTTTACAATTCTTTCGACACTTTCTGTGTGGCAAGGAAATTTAATTAGCTCGAACTCTGGGAGAAAATTATATTAATAAGTTCTAGGCTATGCGTTGACACATTGCTCATTATTGGAGAAGGTGTAAGTTTGCACTTGGACCAATCAATCAGTTCAATGTAGTTTGAAGCTGCAAAATTGATGGCTGGTGGTTGAAAAGTTCGCACCGATTTCTCTTTTGGTACTTGTTTTATTGCTTTTAGCAATTTTCGAAAAGCTATCTGTCTTACGTGCACTCTCTCATCTAGTACCATTGAAATTAAAAGATTTTCGGGATGACAAAATTACGCATTCGTCTGAATGACAGGATCAGTTATTTTACCTACCCTGTCGGGCAGCTGTCTTGTCTTCTGTACTAATTTAAACACGTAAACTGCTCCAAACTTAGCAAAGGGATGCATTTTAATTCTAAACTATACTGGAGCGTATATCTTCATGATATATTTGACCAGCAGTTTAATTTCGTCAGAAGATTTTACTTCAGAAATATATAGTCTTAAGATCCTATTTGTACAAGTTAACCACCTAGAGTTACTAAGAGGACCAGGATCTTTCACAGCGAGATCTGGCGCATACTCTCCTGTCTTGAATGCTCGATAAATATTAAGTAAATACTGTTGATCCTTGTTTAAGTCAGTTTTGGTCACATTTATCTCCTCACTATTAATCGTTTCAAAACTAGCAACAGGGAGTTTTTCACAGTCAGTCAACTTCTTGCCAATTTGTCCTGAGAAACTTGTGGGTCCTGTAGTATCACCATCTACACTTTCAAACAAATGTCTGAACGGAAGTTCGTTGAAATGTAATAAACATATAAACCATTGTAAAGGACAACCAAGTTTAAGCTCAAGGTTACGAATAACACCGTTTTTCCATCCTGTGTTAGTCGCTGTTCCTTCACTTCCAGTTGTAACAAACTTAACATAATCAAAGTTATTGTTTTCTGAATAGCAAAAGATGCTATTAGCTATTTCACTTCCAGTGGCCCTTGGAGATGTCAAATGTCCCAGATACTTTCCTCCAGGCTCTAAATGAATTTCGTAAAGTGTAGTACTTATTATGGTAATCCTTTATCAATTTAACAATACGTTCATGACTGACCGTTGGTATATAAGCTTTACAGTACAGTTCTCCTATTTGAGCAGCAATGCAATTTGAAATCTTTGAAAAAGATTCGTTTTTACAGATTTTGTTGTTTCTTCAAAACAAGCTAACAAAACATCTGTACATGTGGGTGAAACACTTTGACTTGACGCTTTTGGTGCACCGAAAAACGGACAAACACTTAAGTGTTTAGAAGTTTTCGGGGGTCCCATTATTTATTATTTGGAGAACGGAGAGCAATACAACAAAACTTGAGAATAAAAATCTCCAATATCTTTACAAAATAATCCACTCAAAGCAAAACACGCCGCACTTTTCGATTCACTTACAGTTACAAATTAAAGGTGCTGCTTGCTTAGCGGCTACTCGCTACTAACTGACTGGCAAAGTGAGAGCAGACTGTCTACTAGAATGTGTCTACTGTCTAGACAAGTCGACGGTGGAATAACAATGCGACGGCGCGGTGCCAACTTAGCTCTTGCCGGTCAGTTACTGATCATGTTCAGTTTTTAGCATTTTTTTTTTCAAATTTTAAGCCTCCTGCGCGAACAGAATATATCATCTAAAAGTTATAATTTTTTTTTTTCTGGGGGGGGGGGGGGGGGGTTGAAACTACGCTATATACTAACAATTTATGGCTGTTGCGTAAAAAAAATTACAAAAAACTAATTTTATTATTTTTTGAAAATTCCAATTTTTAGCATATTTTTTCAAACTTTCATCCTCATGCGCGAACTCAAGATGTCAACTGAGAATTTTTTTTTTTATTTTTCCCCAATTGAGAATACCAAACTACAACTTTTGAGAGGTAACGCGATTCCGAAATAAAAAAATCGATTTTTTTGAACCACCCTAATATATATATATATATATATATTTTTTTTTTCTTCTTCTTCCACCTGTAAAAAAATATTAGTATAAATAATTGAAGAAACATTGAAACAACATTTGTATGATAGAATTCTTATTATTCAGTTCAAATCTCAAAATTCTTACATTTCAAATAATTTTATTTTGTTTTAGAAGATTATATTAGAGATTGCCAGTGCCACATATCAAATAAATCAAAATGCCCCTTACTACGCAGATACCCGGAAATGAAGTAATCCGTTAGTATGTATTTCATGATTAGTCCCCATAAGTTCAAAATTCGATTTCTGTTACAGTTTATAAAGTTTATTATAGTTTATCGTTGCTCATTTATAAGTAAATGTCCACACAAAATATCAGTTGACTACATAAATAATTACAAGATAAAAAGTACTTTTTATATACCACGTTTTTAAATTTTCTGTTGAATCATATAAACATGACAATTCTACACATTAATAAATACTTTTTTTTAATTTTCTGTTGAATCATTATCCCATCAACTTGAAAGAAAATGATCAAATGCGTTATAAAGAGAACAATAATAAGAAATTTTCATACATTGATTAATTGAATAAAAGTATTAAAAGAATGCAGTGTCATCGAGTTCTGAGCTATTCTAAAAGTTTCAAATGTCTAACTAGTCGGGAAGTTAGTTAAAATTCGATTGCAAGATTAGTATTGGACAAACATACAAGAAAGCGAGTTAATGAAAACGTGGTAAAATCACTGGATCCGAAAATTCATAAATATGGCATAACTTTAAGTTTCACTTTCATAATCGATTAGCATGTTTTTTCTTTCTTCAGAGTCATAGTTAATTCTAATATTCGCCATTATCTTCTCTTAATATTATTATTGTTTGTTTTGAAGTTATTTTTATCGATATTAGTTCCCCATCATACTATAGGTATGGGGAACTTAGGTAATCGTGAAAATTTTCGACCTTGGTTTTTTGACTTTTTTACACGTTTTCAGGTGTGAGGAATCCGAAAATGACAAAATTTTTATGGTGTCTGTCTGTAGGGTGTCCGTTAGTCTGTTAGTCCGTTAGTTTGTTAGTCTGTGTACACGATACCTCAAGAACAAATTGTCGTAGAGAGGTCAGATCAGTTTTAAAATATTACTTTCGACACTGGCAAGAACCCTATTCATTTGCAACATTCGATTTTAAAAACTTCAGCAGTTATTCGAAATTTACGATTTTCTTAACATGGGAGAATAGGACAAAAATTCACTTAAATGTGCATTAAATGGAAACTGTTTACTGTAAAAATGTCAAACCAGTTTGAAAATATCAGTTTTGATGCCGGAATGAACATAAGTAATTATAAACATGCTACTTTGAAAATTTCGCAAGTTATTGGATATTTACGAATTTCTTAACATGGCAGTATAGGGCAAAATTTCACATAAACGTCAATTTTTAGAGATATTTTCACCGTAAAGATGTCAGACTACTTTTGAAATATTATTTAGGAAACTGGCATGAATATTTATGATTATGAATTTTCCAATATAAAAATTTCGTAAGTTATTGGAAATTTACGAATTTCTTAACATGGCAGAATAGAGCAAAATTTCAAATAAACGTCAATCGTGAGGGATATTTTCCTCGTAAAGATGTCAAACCACTTTCGAAATATTATTTAGGATACTGACATGAATACCATAGAGTATGATTTTTCCAATTTAAAAAATTCGTAAGTTATTTGGAATTTACGATTTACTTAAAATGGCAGAATAAGGCAAAATCGAGCATAAACGTCCATTTTAAGGATCATAAATATATCAGACAATTTCAAAATAGCATTTATGATACTTGTATGAAAATGATTGACTACAAATATTCTAATAGGAAAATTTCGTAAGTTATTCGAAATTTAAGATTTTATCAACATAGCAAAATGGGGAGATATTTCATAAAAGTACGCATTTTTAGGAAAGTTGCATTGGAAATAGTAGCATGAAAATAAACTACGAAATTGATCCCAATAAAATAAATTAATAGATTAGTATAAGATATCGAACTGAATGGTGGGTAGCCTATTAGGCGAGGATTTCGTTCTGTCACTGTGTCAAGCGTTTGGTCAAATTCATTTCTCTTAACATGAATATAATAAATCCTCTACAAGAAATTTATGAGAACATACATATGATGGGGGAACTGAGCAGAGTCCATCTATGCCAACTAGTTTTTCTTGTAAAAGTTTTGTCCCTTATCAAAAATCGATTTTGAAAATGCAGATATCTTTATGATTATCAAATAGCAATTTTCTGTAAAACGCTATTTTTCTAACCCACAACTGTGTGGATAAGTGAGTGGTATCCTCGTCATTTCAGCACATTTTTTCTTTTTCATCTATTTTATTTTATTTTATTTTATTTTTAACATCCTCCTATTTTGTTTCATTTTTAGGAAGATAAAATCCTCGAGAGACCTCATTGGCCTTACACTGTCCAATGAACAGGTTATTATCTAATTATGATCTATCATGGGTTTAACCAAATTATTTAGCTGGCCTGTTAAAAATCCCTTCTTCCTTACAATTTGAATATTAGAGAGTCTCGAGGGGTCTTTCGCGGATATTCAATCTCCCCTTTTCCTGGGAAATTTTTTAAATACAGATTTTCACGTTAATTCGTGGTAGCCTTATTATTTCCCCTTTTGACAGATCGTAATTCACTTTATTGCTGATTGCACTTAACACAGTCAAAGCTGCCAACCAAATCCGGAGGATTGTTAGTACCGCCCCTTTTACCCCACCACTTAATTTTTAGAGTAATTTATCATAGGTTATTAGTTTTCAGGTTTTGCGTGAACATGCCCTAGAGTGTAAAGAATGCTCGTATGTGTCAGTAGAAAATGAATCGAAATTTGTAATAGTGATAACGGTGTAGCAAAAATATGGGAAAAATAATTTAGAGTTTGTTTTTCTACACATATCATATACACAACACTTATGTATTTGTTAAATAATTATTCATTTCAGTATAAGAAAAACTTTTTTTTTTTTTTTTTTTTTTTTTTTTTAATATATTTTAAACAGATTCTTAAAATAAGATTAAAGTACGGTCGGTATCACATTTTTTACACAAGTTTAAATCCTTCTCGCGAAATGGAAAGTGAAATAATAATTTTGTCTTCAATATTCTTATGAGCATTACATAAACTTTCAACTGGGCTATAAGTAGTTTTAACCTATTATTATAAAAATTCATACTATGTTCTCAGTGTATAGAAAGAGAGCTAATAGTGGATGCATAAGAATTTACAGAATATTGCCTATTCGTGAATGACACAGAGACATAATATTTCTCTCAACCGAATTTCTTCATACTAAACAACTGAATGATGACAATTATAATAAACTTAGAATCTTAGCTAAAGCATTTAAATTTGGTCGATGCAGAGATCTCTGCATATAAATAACGTACAATATATATCTGTTCTGATAAGTATAAAGGATTTAAGTCCAAAAATGTCGATTTTGAGTTAAGTACATAGTCAGACCCAGAAAAAAATTCTTTATCGATTGGTATAAAGGATTTAAATCCATGTCATTTAGTCTTTGAGAAAATCCATTGGTAAAAAAAGATTCAAGTCAGAAATTTAGCATTAATCTTTGTATTAAATATTTAATTCAATTTTTTACCTTTATTAAATGAAGGTTGACAATCAGTGAACGGTATAAAGGGTATAAATCAACATAATCCCTTTTTCCTAATCAATTCTTCTAATTAGTTTTTAGTTAGTTTAACTTTATTTTTCGTCTCCTGAAAAATCAAGAATATGGACTTAAATCCTTTATACTTATCAGTACAGATATATATATGTATATTGTTTCAGGACTTTCGGTTTTACGCTGTATTCGTCGTGCCTACTTTTTCTTTCTGTCTTTCTTTCTTTCTTTTTTCTTTTCTTTTTTTTTTATTTTTAGGATATTTATACAAAAAGTTCTTATTCTTCCACGTTTAATTGAATACCCAATCATTTATATATATATATATTTATTTTAATGCTTTTTACTGCAAATTCAAATTTGGTGATTTTGAATTTTAAGTTATTTATTTAATAAAGATATTTTCGGTTTGAAATTACCGAAAATTTAATAAAAGAGAAAAATTCAAGTTAATTACGCATGTGATATTATTTAATATATTAAAATATAACTTTACCAAACAACATATATATATATATATATATATTTAAGGCAATGGAACATTCAGAAAAGGTAATTATTTAAAACATATTTTTAATGTTATCACATAGTTAAAAACAGAAAGAAATTTATATTTTGTTTTCAAAAAGATGCTTTCATTTATTTTTATTTATTTATTTAATGGAAAATTAAATATGATTTTTTTATTATTATTTTACAAAACCAGATAAAGAAATTCAATTAACATTATAATACTATGACAGTTGCAATACATTTACGGAGTTGAACAAAATTTTATAGAAACATTGCAGTGTTTCAGCTGCTTTTGCTTTCTTCTCATTAATTTTATATATTGTAGTTGAGTTTCACATATTATGGGTTTATTTTGCCGATTTTTGGTAAAATTTGATTTTTATGTTGGGAAATTTTTCGTAATTTATGTGTGCAAAAAGATTTTATTTTATTTATTTATTTATTTATTTATTTGTTTTTAACAATGCATAGTATATTCGTCTTCAGAATTAATGAGTTTATGGATATTTACGAATTTCTTAACATGGCAGTATAGGGCAAAATTTCACATAAACGTCAATTTTTAGAGATATTTTCACCGTAAAGATGTCAGACTACTTTTGAAATATTATTTAGGAAACTGGCATGAATATTTATGATTATGAATTTTCCAATATAAAAATTTCGTAAGTTATTGGAAATTTACGAATTTCTTAACATGGCAGAATAGAGCAAAATTTCAAATAAACGTCAATCGTGAGGGATATTTTCCTCGTAAAGATGTCAAACCACTTTCGAAATATTATTTAGGATACTGACATGAATACCATAGAGTATGATTTTTCCAATTTAAAAAATTCGTAAGTTATTTGGAATTTACGATTTACTTAAAATGGCAGAATAAGGCAAAATCGAGCATAAACGTCCATTTTAAGGATCATAAATATATCAGACAATTTCAAAATAGCATTTATGATACTTGTATGAAAATGATTGACTACAAATATTCTAATAGGAAAATTTCGTAAGTTATTCGAAATTTAAGATTTTATCAACATAGCAAAATGGGGAGATATTTCATAAAAGTACGCATTTTTAGGAAAGTTGCATTGGAAATAGTAGCATGAAAATAAACTACGAAATTGATCCCAATAAAATAAATTAATAGATTAGTATAAGATATCGAACTGAATGGTGGGTAGCCTATTAGGCGAGGATTTCGTTCTGTCACTGTGTCAAGCGTTTGGTCAAATTCATTTCTCTTAACATGAATATAATAAATCCTCTACAAGAAATTTATGAGAACATACATATGATGGGGGAACTGAGCAGAGTCCATCTATGCCAACTAGTTTTTCTTGTAAAAGTTTTGTCCCTTATCAAAAATCGATTTTGAAAATGCAGATATCTTTATGATTATCAAATAGCAATTTTCTGTAAAACGCTATTTTTCTAACCCACAACTGTGTGGATAAGTGAGTGGTATCCTCGTCATTTCAGCACATTTTTTCTTTTTCATCTATTTTATTTTATTTTATTTTATTTTTAACATCCTCCTATTTTGTTTCATTTTTAGGAAGATAAAATCCTCGAGAGACCTCATTGGCCTTACACTGTCCAATGAACAGGTTATTATCTAATTATGATCTATCATGGGTTTAACCAAATTATTTAGCTGGCCTGTTAAAAATCCCTTCTTCCTTACAATTTGAATATTAGAGAGTCTCGAGGGGTCTTTCGCGGATATTCAATCTCCCCTTTTCCTGGGAAATTTTTTAAATACAGATTTTCACGTTAATTCGTGGTAGCCTTATTATTTCCCCTTTTGACAGATCGTAATTCACTTTATTGCTGATTGCACTTAACACAGTCAAAGCTGCCAACCAAATCCGGAGGATTGTTAGTACCGCCCCTTTTACCCCACCACTTAATTTTTAGAGTAATTTATCATAGGTTATTAGTTTTCAGGTTTTGCGTGAACATGCCCTAGAGTGTAAAGAATGCTCGTATGTGTCAGTAGAAAATGAATCGAAATTTGTAATAGTGATAACGGTGTAGCAAAAATATGGGAAAAATAATTTAGAGTTTGTTTTTCTACACATATCATATACACAACACTTATGTATTTGTTAAATAATTATTCATTTCAGTATAAGAAAATCTTTTTTTTTTTTTTTTTTTTTTTTTTTTAATATATTTTAAACAGATTCTTAAAATAAGATTAAAGTACGGTCGGTATCACATTTTTTACACAAGTTTAAATCCTTCTCGCGAAATGGAAAGTGAAATAATAATTTTGTCTTCAATATTCTTATGAGCATTACATAAACTTTCAACTGGGCTATAAGTAGTTTTAACCTATTATTATAAAAATTCATACTATGTTCTCAGTGTATAGAAAGAGAGCTAATAGTGGATGCATAAGAATTTACAGAATATTGCCTATTCGTGAATGACACAGAGACATAATATTTCTCTCAACCGAATTTCTTCATACTAAACAACTGAATGATGACAATTATAATAAACTTAGAATCTTAGCTAAAGCATTTAAATTTGGTCGATGCAGAGATCTCTGCATATAAATAACGTACAATATATATCTGTTCTGATAAGTATAAAGGATTTAAGTCCAAAAATGTCGATTTTGAGTTAAGTACATAGTCAGACCCAGAAAAAAATTCTTTATCGATTGGTATAAAGGATTTAAATCCATGTCATTTAGTCTTTGAGAAAATCCATTGGTAAAAAAAGATTCAAGTCAGAAATTTAGCATTAATCTTTGTATTAAATATTTAATTCAATTTTTTACCTTTATTAAATGAAGGTTGACAATCAGTGAACGGTATAAAGGGTATAAATCAACATAATCCCTTTTTCCTAATCAATTCTTCTAATTAGTTTTTAGTTAGTTTAACTTTATTTTTCGTCTCCTGAAAAATCAAGAATATGGACTTAAATCCTTTATACTTATCAGTACAGATATATATATGTATATTGTTTCAGGACTTTCGGTTTTACGCTGTATTCGTCGTGCCTACTTTTTCTTTCTGTCTTTCTTTCTTTCTTTTTTCTTTTCTTTTTTTTTTATTTTTAGGATATTTATACAAAAAGTTCTTATTCTTCCACGTTTAATTGAATACCCAATCATTTATATATATATATATTTATTTTAATGCTTTTTACTGCAAATTCAAATTTGGTGATTTTGAATTTTAAGTTATTTATTTAATAAAGATATTTTCGGTTTGAAATTACCGAAAATTTAATAAAAGAGAAAAATTCAAGTTAATTACGCATGTGATATTATTTAATATATTAAAATATAACTTTACCAAACAACATATATATATATATATATTTTTAAGGCAATGGAACATTCAGAAAAGGTAATTATTTAAAACATATTTTTAATGTTATCACATAGTTAAAAACAGAAAGAAATTTATATTTTGTTTTCAAAAAGATGCTTTCATTTATTTTTATTTATTTATTTAATGGAAAATTAAATATGATTTTTTTATTATTATTTTACAAAACCAGATAAAGAAATTCAATTAACATTATAATACTATGACAGTTGCAATACATTTACGGAGTTGAACAAAATTTTATAGAAACATTGCAGTGTTTCAGCTGCTTTTGCTTTCTTCTCATTAATTTTATATATTGTAGTTGAGTTTCACATATTATGGGTTTATTTTGCCGATTTTTGGTAAAATTTGATTTTTATGTTGGGAAATTTTTCGTAATTTATGTGTGCAAAAAGATTTTATTTTATTTATTTATTTATTTATTTATTTGTTTTTAACAATGCATAGTATATTCGTCTTCAGAATTAACTTTTATAAAAACCACATACTTAAATTTAGCTCATGTACACACACACACACAAACTTGAAATACATTTCAATCAACTTGTAATAACCAGAATTTTTTTTTGTGTCGACTTGTAAACATTCAAAGACTTTTTTTTTTTTTTTTTTGTACTATACCTCCCCAGGAAACTTAGTTTTGTATATATAAAATATGTACTCTATTTGCATTATTTTGTATGCACCTGCACATGGATCATTTATCTGATATTGGTAAAAAGTTTCGATTGATATCGCCGTGCCATTTAAGTTTAAAGTATTGAATTTAGTTCATTAACTAATATCAGTTTTCGAGTTATGCTAATAGCAGACACACAGATCAACAGCTAAAAAACTGATTTTTGTATTCAACAAACATAATTTTAGACGGTCCTTTTTAAGCGGTTTACCCCCCCCCCCCCCCAAAAAAAAAAAAAAAAAAAAAAAAAAAAAAAAAGGCCGCCTTTTTTTTTAGCTTGACTGAAGTCCAGCAGCTCTAATAAACCGTAAAAGACATTACCATATTATGGGACTTTTTCGGACATTTAGAGTAATACTTCTCTGAAAATCGGCTACATTGATCATTGAAAATAATTTCAATAAATAATTTGTATTTGTACTGCGTGAATTTGTATAGGAAAATGTGAAAGAAAATTTTTTTATGGCCACGACACACTTCTTTTTCTTTTTCTAGATTTTCTTTTTAAAAAGCTAATTTGTTGAGAGTTAAAACTGTACGTTGTAAAGTTTTATGAAAATCTAACTATAATGAATTTGAGTTGTACGTAAAAATTTCGTTTGTCACATAAATTTATTTAAATAACATTTTTGTAAAACAGTTGTCTAGAATAATTATTATGTAATAATTGAATATTTTTCCTATATACATATATATATATATATCTTTAGATGTAGTCTATAGAGCCGAAAATGAACTTTTTCAGACATTTAGTGTGATACTTCTTTGAGACGAATATCGTCTGCATTCGTTGTTGAAAATAATTTAATAACTAATTTATACTGCATGAATTTGTGTAGGAAAATTTGAAAGAAAAATCTTGGAATGGCTGCGACAGACTAGTTCTAATTTTTCGCAGTTTTCTATAAAAACTGCTAATTTGATGAAAGTTAAAACTGTACGTTGTAAAGTTTTATGCATTGAAAATTTTATTTATAATGATTTTGAGTTCTATGAAAAAACACTTGTTACATAACTTTATTTTAATAACATTTTTGTAAAACAGTTGTCAAGAAAAATTATTATGTACTAATTAAATATATTTTCATAAAAAAAAAAAAAAAAAAAAAAAAAAAAGGTGTCTATAGAACGGAAAATGTACTTTTTTTGACAGTTAGTGTGATACTTCTCTGAGACGAAAATCGTCTACATTCGTCATTTAAAATAATTTCAATAAATAATTTTTACTGCGTAAATCTGTGTAGGAAAACATGAAAGTAAATCTTGTAATGGCCGTGACATACTAGCTTTTCTTTTTCTCGATTTCCTTTTAAAACTGTTAATTTAATGGGAATTAAAACTGTAAATCGTAAAGTTTTCTGTATTGCAAATTTAACTATAATGAATTTGAGTTGTATGTAAAAATTTCCTTTGTTACAACAGAAATGTATTTAAATAACATTTTTTTAAGCAGTTGTCTAGAATAATTATTATGTACTAATTGAAAAAAAGGCTTCGTAAACATGCTGAGTATCAGTTCTATATAAAAATTTGTTCTCTACCTAAAAGCATTATTTATACTTTATGAGAATTACTAAAAATAAAAATTTCGTTAAATATTTTTTGGTTGTTTGTTTTTGTTTTTTGCTTAAATTATTATACCATTATAAATTGTTTGCTAGAATGATATTACATTCAATTAGCATAACTCTTTCCTTAATTTATATATATATATAATTATATATATTTCTTCCTCTCTATATATTTTTAAAAAATTACAATTATTCCTAATGTTTCGTGAAAAATTGCAAAGCAAAGCAGTAAAATTTTAAATGCTTTTGTTAATGTTTAAATTTATATTTGTTAATCTTTAATGTTTAACTTAATAACATTAATGCAATAAAATATAATTTTTATTTATTTATTCATTGTTAAATATTATTTACAGACCAATCGTATTTTTATTTATTTTTTTATTTTTTTTTATGGGCAAAAATAAATAAATAAATAAACCTTTATACAGATCTTAATGCAATACATATGATTTTATTTTTCGTTTTCCTATTGCCTTTTCCGCTACAAATAATTGCAATATTTATTACTTCTTTTAAGTATTAAATATTTAATCATAAAAATGTAGTGGAAAAGTACAAGAAAGACTTATGTTTCGCAATCATCTATGGAAAAAAAATAAAATAAATAAAAGCTGACTAATCACGACAGGGCGTTTAATGGTCCCTTAATTAAATACTATCACTTTTCTCTTAATAACAGAACGAGATTAACAAATAAACGAAAAAGCGTAAAAATACCTAAATACTACTATTAATAACTACCATACGGTGTTTAAATATTTTTCTCCAAATAATATATTGTTTTCTAGAACTTAATGTATACAAAATATTTTGTGCATCTCTTTTAAAGAATTTTAAATGGTAAGCTTGCAATATCAATTATTTATCTTTTTTTTTTTTTTTTTTTTTTTTTTTTTTTGTGCATGTGTGTGTTATTTAACATTAAGTCATATAACGTTAAGTCATTTAATATTATTAAAGCGAATCTTAAAAAGTTTGTGTCCATAGACCACAATACATAAAAATTTTACTTTATATAAAAGTAAACAACTCAAAAGCAGAACAACTTTCCGGAGAACTCAAAAAGTATAAGTACATTAAAATTTCAAATTCGAATTTTTTTCATTATTACAATACTTTCCTTATGTATATGTAATGCTCGGAGCGCAAAAATATCTCCTTTACTTCATTTATAATAATAATAATATATATATATATATATAAAGAATTCGAGATATCTATTTAAAAGTTGTACCTGCATAAATATACATACTAGACAGCTAGTTATAATTTTTAACAATTTTTTAAAAGTTATTACTTTCTCTTACCCATAAGGTAGAGAAAGCATTGTTTTTAGGTCAAATTTTCGAAAGCGAGTTTTTGTTATATTTACATGGTTTGAAGTCGCCTGTATCCAAAAATCGTGTTTTTGTCGGTTGGTCTGTGTGTTTGTTATCACCATATCTTAAAAACAAAGTATAGCAGAAAGTCCAAACTTGGTACTCTAAATGTGTATTATATAGGGATGCTACACTAAACTTTTCGTTGGGATCAAGCAAATAGTTCGTGTACAATGACATCCAAGACGATAATTAAAATACATTACGTCTACGGGGGAAATTGCAGGTAAGTAGAGTTTGACATCTATAGACTGCACTAAGCCAAAGGAAACAACTATATAATTTTTATACACGTAAAAACATTTTTCATGTAGAATATGGCATAGAAATCATTCACTGTTCGTTTACAGGGCTACACGAAAGAAATAGATTATAATACGACAATACTTGTATATTGATGGAAGTGTACTTTAGGTAGTGCTGTGTGTTATTAATATAGGATTATATTTATGTGTACTATGTGATGTCCACATAACTTCCAGAAGATATACAAAACTGCCAATAATTAAGCCATAACATTCTTTTTTATTTGTAAGAAGTGCTTCACTATAATATTTTACCATGTCCAGGAAAGCTGCTTAGGAATTGAAATAAAGTCCTTCATAGTCATATGACGAATAATGTCTTTTTTAAGCTAAATATTCATCACTTGGTTTTTTGTACATTTACAAGTTTTGAGGCTTTCTGAATACCGAAGTCAAGTTTCATAGTTTGATTTTTGACTGTGTCTTAAATTAAAAAGAGAGTAAATTAGAATAAAGAAATTAGAGTAAATAATTTCAGGGGATCCAAATGATGTATTTTGAAGTTAATGCGTTTGTTACTAGAAATGTTTGTTGAAGATTGATAAGTTTCAAAGAATGATAGTGTGAAAATTGATTGAATAATTTTAAATAAGCTTTTGAACTTAATAACATATGTGAATTCTATATAAATGTAGGTACAATAATGAAACGAGAAACCCCCTTAGCATTAGCATCCTTAAACCCCCCTTAACTTTAGCATCCTTAGTATCCTCCCTTAACATTAGCATCTTTAAACATTGACAGTACATAATTCTACAAAAAATTGAGAGAAATGAGTAAAGTATACGCTTTTCCGAATAACTTTTTAGAAAAAATGCCAAAAATTGATATTGTCATTTGAAAAATTGAGCTTCGTGCAAGTTTTAATAGGCAGACAAACCCTAGGCAAAAACTAAGTAGGCCATTATAAACTAGACGTTACTACTATCACGGCGAGAATTATGAGGCCGTGATTAACGAATCTTTACAATGGTGTTTTGCATGGTGAAAATGTGAAAAGTTTGGAAAATAAATTCTTTTGTCAAAATAAATAAATAAAAAAATGAAACGAAATAAAATAAAAAATAAATAAATTAAATAAATAAATAGTTAAAGATTTAGTTAAATGTTAAGTGGAAAGATATTAAAATATTTCTTTCTTCCAATTTGTCTTTCTCACGTTTCAAAGCCCTGAATGAATGTGTTTCTGTGTATTTGCGCATTGTGTGTATTTGGAAATAAAGGGATTAAGGGTTTAAGGTACTGGGAATGTGCTTGGAAAATTTTCTTGTGTGAATGCGTTTGCCTGTTAGAGGCATATAATGCATTTTTTTTTTTTTTTTTGAGTCCTTTGTCCTATTCTTTGAAATAGTTTATCTTTGAGCACTATGTACATTGAATGTAAAATTCCCTTGAGTACTTATTTTGGTAGGAAATATTAAATTCCATTGAATCCATCCTCCTCTTATTCAGGAAAAATAGCCCTTTGTCTGTGTGCTTCTCTTTGTGAGTTCTCAGATAAATCCTGACTGTTAAATGTCAATCTTTTATCTCTCTACGATTGCCTCCTGAAATCAAAATTGGAAACTTTCTCTTTCCAAGAATTATCAGCTGCAATGCTTCGCGTTTAACCAATAACTTCTGCCTAGTTCCAATCGTTGCATTATTTATCAGCCGATTTAGTCGCTGTCGTGTCGGTCAGTGTGAAAGCGCTCTAAGTGTGAATATAAGGCCGTGTTTAATTTCCCACTGAGTAGCTACAGTGCGACGTTAAAACCCACTCAACACTTAAGGTATTTTCTGAAATCTAGAAATTTCTATTTAGAAAAAGTGAGGTTATGTTTTATGTTAGATCCAACATTTTCAATTATTTTATGTAATGTTTCAATATTGCATTTATTTAAAATAATGCAATTTCAATTCCAGAGTTACTTTTACATTACTCCAGCTTATATATAATCTGGAGTAATTTAATGTCTGAAGCTCTCGGCATGTGTATTTATATAAATTTGCAGACGATTTAAAAACTAATCTGATTTATAGATTGGTTGGCTGGGTTTTACGTCGCACTAGTACTGCGGAATGGGCAATTGGCGACCAATATGAATTATAGTATTTGATTGAACATTTGATTGTTAGAATAGTTGATTGAAATTAATACTCAAATAAATAAATCAAAATTAAAATATTTAAGATATTTGAGGTTGAGTAGGATTTAAGTTTTAATTCGCACTACAGATATGCAATGGCGACAGTCTAGGATACATTCCTAGAGATGGTCCGTAGACGTGCTATTACAACTTTGATCCTTTACGGAAGGGATTATTTAAAATTGGAAAAACACGTGCATAACCTTTATGGCTTCTTACATTTCTGGTAATTTATTTTGTAAAAATATGCATTAGAATTTCATAAGGTTGGTTGGGTTTTACGTCGCACTAGTGCTGCGCAGTGATTTTTTCATAGGTAATTTTCTTAGAATTATTAAGTGCGAAATCTTGTTGTTTTAAAAATAATTGTTATGCTGAATGCAGACTCTCCGTAGTCGAGTGAGTATGTCACCCTCGCTAATCGCCTTCAAGTGTAAAAGAATGGGTTCGATTTCCCAGCTGACCCAGGGTATTTTTTTAATTTTTTGTATTTTAATCCGGTTATGAGAGGCATACTATTGTAACAATCACAGCTATCGTAGATCACAAGTCGGATCGTACAGTCGGCAGCAGAAGTATCCGAACACTAGCAATAATCCCCGTCAGAAAAATGTACTCTCAATGCTGCTTTGTTAAATAAATCCTTGTTGAATCATGTTCTCAGACTGATTAAGACCATGATTCGACAAGGATTTATTTAACAAAGCAGTATTAAGTGTACTTTTTTTAGACAGGAATTATTGCTAGTACTCGGTTACTTTTGCTGCCGAGTGTACAATCCGACTTGTGTACAATCCGATTGTTACAATAATAGTATACCTCTCTATGTTATATCTGTCCTCATCTCGACGAAATTTACAGGAGGGGGATGTCGAGTCGAACAAATCGTATGTATATATTAAAAATAAATAACATACGCAGAATGCAACCATTTATCAACTACCGATGTACCGGACCCTCCTCAGGAGTGCATCGCAAACCGTCGCCAAATGCCCATAGTGCAGTACTAGTGCGACGTTAAACCCAACCAACAAACAGGACGAAACTTAGGATAGAATCATAGATCGTCTCCAAATGCTCATTGCGTAGCTCTAATGAGATATTGGATCCACACAACTCATATTCTGTGGAATTGCTTGTTCGTCGAAGGTTCGTACTGCCCAATAAGGAAAGGGCATGTTTACAAACAAACGCTCCGTCAATCAATCTTTGCCACTCTCGAGTGGCAAAAGATCAACTTGTATTGGTGGAAATGCCAATGTTATGCCACTTTACCTATAACTTGACTGTGAGTGACGTCACGTGCCTTTCCCTTATAAAATGATCAGACTTATAAGAAAAATGTGTTCGGATACGAAATGCTTTCATTTTAGTTAAAAAAAAAACAGCTTTGTGTTTTAATATAGTATAATGTTTTGTTTTATTTAAATTTATACAAAAGTCTTGATCATATATTTTTTTAATGTCGTTATTAAAAACTTGACGTTAAGGCTCTTGCAATTGCTATTGACACAGCTTATTTAGTTGAAATATTAAATGTTATTTAGAATTTCGACTAAATAAGTCTCAATTTGGTAAATTATCTGGTTTTTGTTAATCTATTCTGAATTCTCATGTGCTCGACAGCATATGGAGTTCGTTTGGCTATCAAAAAGAAAGAAGAACATCTACATCTATTGAATCTTCATTGCAATGAAATTTCGAAGAATGCAGTCGCCAAACAGGCGCTTTTTTGGAAATATTGCAAACATGCTTCCATTTTTTATAATATTTTATAACTTATCTATTGCGACTCAGCAGCTAATATTTTAGGAAGATGCTATTCATGATTAAATCTTATGCCAGAATTTTTTTCAAGAAAATCGGCGATTAGCGCTTCAAAGAGTTCCCTTGTCAGACACGAGCAAGAGCATAGAGCATAATCAAACACGTGCACTGCTAATGTGGAATGTGCTAATTGCTAATAATGATTAACGACAGACTTGTCAATGCATTCTATTGGAGTTTTTACTACAAATTTTATTTTCATTGGTTGGTTGCATCACTAATTTAATAAGAATATATCAAAATGTTGAATAGAAATATATTTAACCCTAGATCTAAGGATATTGTTACAAAATTGTAAATAATTGTGTTTATTTTTGTATAAATTCTTTCAAAGAGGCTTAGTAAGTTGATAAAGTGGTAATTTTGTGCATTTCTAGTCGTTTAAGCGTTAAGATAGCCTTATTTTCCCTTAAAAACGCATTAAAAAGCTCCAATTAGGAAGGTAATGGATTCGACGACATTTTCCCTCCTTGGCGATTTTTTTGGCAACCTTGGCGAGGAAATTCTTATTAGGGATATACCAAATATGGAAGCTCTAATCTCATTGGCTGATGAGATAAGGAAATTTCTGGAACTTTCCACACTTTTCTACAGGGGTATTATAAAGCCGTGGTTTTTAAGAACACAAGAAGAAACGTCAACGTTTCCGACGCCGCGACGCTCCAATCAGAGTCTCCTTGATATCAGCGCTGGCGTTGTAACCGCAGAACAGAGCGCCATGACGCATGCGCAAATTGAAAATCTCAACGCCGAATACATTGACGTTCGCGTTTTGTGTTCATAAAAACCAAGGCTTTAGGGCTGTTTTTTCGCCAAGGCAGTCAGTTCAGTTCAGTCTGAGATCAGAGTCAGTCAGTTTCGCTAATGCTTGCATTGCTTTGAGCCTCTTTGGAAGAGACTTTACAGTTTATACTGTGGATTTGCTATTGACAGCTGTTGTTTAAGCTGTGTTTACTGGCTGAATTAAAGCTGATACTTGGTTTATATACCTATATTTTTCTGGAACTTTCTGTGAAAAAATTACTGAATTTTTGTAAGTTTCGCCTTTCATTCTCGGACAACTCACGAACCCCCAAGAACACAACATTTCTGGTGTCAGGAGTGGTGCTGTCTGTGAATGGTGATAACTAGAGCTATGGAGCAGGAAATGAAGAAACTTCTAGAAAGCTTAGCTACCAAGATGAATGAAATGAAAACCGGATAGGAAAAGATGGAAACCGGATTGATCGAAAGAATGAAGGAAGGACAAAGAGAGATAAAAGATAGCCTCAGTAAAGAAATGAAGGAAGGACAAAAATAATTGAAAGACGGTTTGACTGAAGAAATGAAGGAAATGAAAGACAGTTTGGGTGGGGGAAATTAAATCTAATCAAGAAGAGATGAAGAAAGAACTATCATCAGTGAGAGACGACTTAGTAAACGTGAAAGAAGTGATAGAGTGTAAGTTATTAGATGTGGAAAACAGAATAGATGGAATAGAAGAAAAAGTTATAAAGATTGAAGAAAATTTTCACGAGAAAGTTTTAAAAATAGAAGAGAATTTTGAAAAGAAAGCTATGAAGATAGAAGAAAATGTTATGAAGGTTGAAGAGAGTGTTACGAGGACAGAGCGGAGTTTCGAGGAGAAAGTTAAAGAAAATTTTGATGAGGAACTGAAAGGAAGGTTTTCAGAGATAGAAGGTAAATTGAAGAGAATAGAAGAAGATCTGGAGAGAAAAGTGGAAGAAAAATTAGAATCCATGCCCCAGGAAACTGAAAAGAAAGAGAGAAGGATCCAGAATCAGGAATTTATTAAGCTATCCACCTACGACGGCAGTTCCTCCTGGCATGTATATATATAAGACGCAGTTTTCCATCGTAGCTGAAGCTAACGGCTGGGACTCTACCGCCAAATCAGCCCACTTAGCAGCAGCATTACGGGGAGATGCAGCCGAGATACTAAGAAATGTTTCTAAAGAAGAAAGGGACGACTTCGAGGCCCTGACTAAAGCAGTGGAGCTACGGTTCGGAGAGAAGTGCTCTAAGGAGTATAGTCGCCTCCAGCTAAAATCCCGTTACCAGAAAACGGACGAAAGTTTACAAGAGCTGGCAGTAGAGATGCAAGGCTTTCAAAACACCCGGGTTTTTTTTTTCCTGGGAATTTAAGACAAAATTGGAATTTTTGAAATTTCCTCAAAACTGGAAATTTTGAAATTATGAATATTTTTATAACTTTTGTTAATTATTTTGCCTCCTATCTTTAAATTAGCTTCAACTTTAATTACTACATAGATTTCCTTTTCGTTTCCCTTTCCAGCTAATTCGATTATCTTCGATGTTTATTCCAAAAACGAAGAATATAACTAATTATAATTGATGCGGTGCTAACAATAACAGTAAGTTTCTGTCATTATTCATTAATATTATTTTGTTACGTTCTTGAGATATCCTTTCAATTCTTAATGATAATTAATAACATTTAAATTTTTTTTATTCGTAATTGGTTTATGAATGTACTATGAAACAATTAGAGAATTGGACTTAAGATTTTAGGAAAAAAACCCCAACTAAATTCAAGTTTCATTAAACTTAAGTGAAGTATTAAGAAATTAGTGTGTTACCTGATAATTTTTAATTTTTTTTTTTTTTTTTTTTTAATTACAACAAAGAAAAAGAAGAATTCTTAAATTTAATATGTTTCCACTTGTGTTAGAAATGCAGAAACTTATATATATATATATATATATATATGTAGTGGAAACACCTTGCTTTCCCTAACATTTGATTCTAAAACCAGCACTGCAGCCACGAGCGTAGAGTCTTAACGGAATAACGTAGCCGTGATGTCAGAAGGACGTCACTTCCTTCGCGTGCAAAAAAAAGAAAGAAAGAAAGAAAAGAGTCAATCTAAAATGTAATGGATGGTAATAAATAAATTTTATTTGTGTCCCTGTAAAAATCTATAAATGCTAGACTCCCTAAAAATCTATACATTTCATGGGACAGTGACTTATAACAATTATATAAATTTTCAGCTCATTCGGATGAGGCGTTTAGACGCTTTTGCTCTTTAAATAATATGATTCCGTATACCCCAATGGTAAGGATTTTTTCTTCTTTTTTTTGCGCCCCCGTAAAAAGACTGTAAGGGGTAGATTCCCCAAAATTCAGGCAGTTCGGCTCAATAGGATATAGCGTTTACACTTTTTCACGCTTCACCGCATTTGAGCCCGTAAGGGCATACTGACAAAGAATTTTTCATCATGTCCTGTAAATAAAAAATCTATAACTGCTAGACTCACCGAAATCTATACAGTTTGTGCAACGGTGACCTGTAACATGTACATAAATTTTCAGCTCAATCGGATAAGCCGTTTAGACGCTATAGCATTTTAAATAATTTGATTTCATAAACCACAATGATAAAGAATTTTTCTTTGTGTTCCTCTAAAAAAAAAAAAAAAAAAAAAAAAATTAATTAATAAAAAAAAAAACCCCTATGAGAGCTACATAGTTCAAATATCATATAGTTAGTGTGATGTTTATCTATAGCATGCATATAAATTTTCAGTTCAATACCATATGGCATTTAGACGCTATTGCACCTTAGATGATAAAGAATAATGATAAAAGACATAATTATAAAGAATCTTCCGTTGTGTCTTTGTAAAAGAACTATAAGTGCCAGATTCTTCAAAATTTATGTACTCTGTACATTGGTGACCTATAGCATGTATATAAATTTTCAGCTCAAACGAATAAAGTGCTTAGACATTATTGCAGTTAAAAAAAAAAAAAAAAAAAAAATGGTTACATATAGACCATAATGATAAAGGATTTTTCTTTGTGTTCCTGTGAAGAAAAGTATAAATGTTACATTCACCAAAATTTATATAGTTTGTGCAATTGGGATTCATAACATGTGTATAAATTTTCAGCTCATTCGAATAAGGCATTTAGACGCTATTGCACTTTAAAAAATTTAGGCCCATAGACCATAATAATAAAGAATTTTTCTTTGTGTCTCTGTGAAAAAAAAAAAAAAAAAAACATGAACGATACATTTACCAAAATTTATATAGTTTGTGCCACGGGGATCCATAACATGTGTATAAATTTTCAGTTCGTTCCAGTGAGGCATTTAGACGCTTTTGCGCTTTAAAAAAATTAGGTCCATAGACCATAATGATAAAGATTTTTCTTTGTGTAAAGTAAAAAAAAAAGAAAAACAAAAACAAACTAAGTACTAGATTTACCAAAATCAATGGGGTTCGTGCTATGGTAACTTATAACATGTGTACCAACTTTGAGCTCGTTCAAACAAAGCGTTTAGGCGCTATTGTGTTCACTCACATACATACGCACATACATCTTCGTAAAAATAGTAAATATGTATTCAGGGGACCTCAAAATACGTAGAAACACCAAATCTGAAACTCGGATTTTTGACATGATTGCAATACTTTTCTCACTGTAGTGTTCGGAAAGTAAAAATTATGTTGTTTGATAAAGTTACAAAAAATATACATATTAAACAGTATGACATACCTAGCTAATTAAATTGATTTTTTTAATTTAAATTTTCGGTTATCTTCAACTGAAAATTTCGTTATTAAAAAAAAGAAAGAAAGAAGAAAAGAAAAGAAAAGAAGAGACCTTAAAAATTGCCAAATCTAAATTTGCAGCAAAAAGCTTTTTTTTTTTTTTTTTTTTTTTAAGGGGGGTGGGTGAACTTCAGATATTAAGAACTTTGTATATAAATATCATAAAAATCAAAAGAATGGAATAATTATTTAGTGTTACAATCATCAGAAAATTAAAGAAAGAAAACGAAAGAAAGAAAAGGAAAAGTAGGCACGAATGTAGCGTGAAAGCGATAAGTCCGAAACAATATTTTGTGTTCTTTGGATTTTTATGTTGTTTCTATACAAAGATCTCTGCATCGACCAAATTTAAATGCTTTAGCTAAGTTCTTTTTCTTTTTTTTAATTAATTAATTAATTTATTTATTTTTAATGTCCCCATGCAATTGTTTAGTAAGAAGAAATACAGTCGAATTTCCCTAATGAGCAATATTTTAAATATTTTTATGCACTTAGTATTAGCTCACTTTAAAAATATTGAGAACATAATATGGATTTTTTTAATAATCAGCTAAAACTGTGTCCTGGACAGTTGAAACTTGTTGCAATGCGCAAAAGAATGCTGAAGATAAAATTATTATTTCCCCTTCAATTCCGCCAGAAGAATTTAAATTTATAAAGATTAGGTAAATATATATAGGATAAAAATTTATTAATTAATGGGGAGTAGGGGATCTTTAGATTTATTTTAAAAATCTATTTAAAAATTAAAAAAAAAAAAAAAAAAAAAAGTAGTATATTTGTGATATTGAAAAAAGAAATTATCTAATAAATACATATGAATAGTTCATGTTCAGAAAAACAAACTGATAGTTCTTATTCCGTATTGCTTCTGTCCCTTTTCTACTGACATGGGTAAGCATTCATTCACTTCAGGGCATTTTCACACTTTCAACTAATAAGAATGAAAACTAATGACCTGTCATCCTTAATGCGCTTTCTACCTCCCACCAGTGATAAATTACAGCAGGACGGAAAGGGGGAAAATCCAGTTTTTGCAGCTAAAAACTGCATTTCTCCCCAAAATTATTAATACGTTTTTAAAATTTAAATATTATGAAAATTAATAATAATAAGTTACATCATTTAAAAAGGTCTAGTATTAATTATATTATTGATAAAACAACTTGTTAATTATTTGAGGGCGATAAAGGAAATCAAGTAAAATTTCGACTTTTACAGCTTAAAATCAAATTTAAAAAATCAATTTTTGAAACATGGGGGAACTCTTAACGGCCATGAATTTTCCGAATGCGAAAACAGAATTTAAAAATATGCATTATGCAATGAGTAATAATGGGGATTATGTTACAATAGATTAATACGGGATTTGGATGACCTTGAAGCTCACTGACAGAGAGCCTTAATCCATTAATCACGGAGATCTGCTGCCGTAGCAACGTTCATCCGTATGATTCAACCTTCACAATTTGGTGCCGACCAGAAAAATCCCTTACTTGCGAAAAAAATTATAATAAAAAGCTGCACAACAATAGTTGGTGTGAAATAAATACTTTTTGCTTTTTATTTTTTTATCGTTCATTTAAGTTGAATGGAGCTACGAAATTATTGCTATTAAATTGACTACACATACAAAGCTCCCATAAATTTAAATTTCACTATTAAACTAATGGATCATATAGTAATTCAAAGAAATCAAGCCAATAAAATAACACTAAATGCGTTGTGTTCTAAAAGAAAAAAAAATAGTATTTAATTAAAGAAAATTTTAAGTAATAACCTGTTCGTAAAATATAGGCTTTTAAATAAACATTTATCTGTAGATTTAATTCATAATTAAATAAAAAATAATTCATTCAGCAAATGCTAAGAAAAACAGGCAAAAATAGTTAATTAACAGATTTTTTTAATGATATAGTAAATTTGATTTACAGACTTTAAATTAATTCAAACTTTGAATACTACTTATCAATTACCGTTGTCACATGAAAAGAGTATAACGTTTAAGTATGCAGGCATTTAACAATATGAAAAATAGATACTTACTTGTAGTAAGTATCTTTTTGATTGTATAAGTATCTTAAATAAGTATCTTTTTGATTATAAAATATATTTTTTTGGATTTAATTAACTTATCCATATTCAAAGTAATAATAATAATAATAATAATAATAAAACACGAATAAGAACCTAGATTAATTTTGCCTATGAACAATGTGTTTCGTTCCAGTGTTGCCAAATGAAAATTTAAATTATCCCTACTTAATGGGGGGAAAATCCCTACATTCCCTACGTTGAAATATTTTTACCCTACAAAATACCCTACGATTCAAAACTATTAATAGAAATAATATAAAATCATATTATTATTATTATTTTAATATTTTCTAGCATTAAAAAAAATACATATAGCTATTCTTATTAATATACACATAAGTTGATTGTTGAAACAAACAGACAAATAAAAACAAGTACCTAATATATGTATACAAATGTATATTCGTAAAAACACAGTAAATAAAATGGAGTATGTTTCTATAATTTGTTTAAATTTAATACTGTTAGCTCTTTATTCTATTAAATTATTAAATCAAACAGCTAATCTCCTTTGACATCTTTTCGCATCAAACTTACCTAATAAATTTAATTTAGTAATAAATAATCAATGTTGAGCCAGCAAATATGGACTTGATAGGTAACTTACTCCCACTCCTTAGGGGGTGTGGCTACACGAAATGGGTGGTGTGAGTACATCAAAGAGAAATAAAAAGAATAATTTACAGAAAGGAAAACGAAAGATAAGACATTCTGAGGTAAAACAAATTTAAATACACTTGTAGATCAGTATTATATATTTACGATTAAGATTTTGTACTGCACAATATATTTTATTTGAGGTTTGGGTGTATACAAATTACAAATAACTTGACAATTGACATTTCGAGGAAATTTAATTTTAACATGTACAGTCGGGGGGAAAAAAACGCGACACTCAACGTAAATTCCTTCCTAATCGATGTAGAAAAATGTAATGGGTATCATTCGACGGGAAATTGTGAGTAGTTTCAGAAAATGAAGCAAAATTATGAATTGGGGGTCGTCTACATATAAACGTGCACCAACTTTGATTTTTTTCAATGGTAATGCACCATTTTTATTTTATATTTGAATTCCTGGGATCACGATAACGCGAAAAAGTATATTGGTTGTATATTTTGATTATTTTTTCACAGGGTTATAAGCGTTCAAAGTTTGAAGGTTCTAATGTTAAATTCATATTTCAAACTTTTATTAATATCTTAACAAAAAATAACTTGATCGATATATATATATATTATTTATTTATTTTATTTTATTTATTTATTTATTTTTTGCAAGATACAGTGAAGAAACCCAAACATAATCCATCATTACTTTTGATTTTGAAAAATAATTTTAATTCTTCAAAATATTAATGAATTCATATTTATAAAAATTATGAATTATGACCTATATTAATTTTTACATAAAATAATTTCTGATGCTGAAAAATAGGGGTGTGCAAATTTGCAGCTCATTCCAGTTATTAGTTTTCGCGATATAAATAAATGTTTCATTTCGAGTGGTTTAGGGGCCCGTCTCTTATAAAGTTTTGAATGAGATAACGAATCAAATCTTAAAAAATAACAAAGAAAATTAAACAAAATATTTTTATTTTTTACTTACGGGTCAAATTGTTAACAAGAACATCAAACACAAAGAAATGAAACAAAAATGATGATTTTTAGTCATTAGTCATCAAGAATTCCTGTTTTCTAAAAAAGACAAGCTCCGCCTTCATTGTTCTTCAAAACAAATCAATACAGAAAAGAAAAGAAAAGTAAATGTGACATCGAGTATTCATGTTTAACTCCTTATTTTATGTTGGCAAAAATATGCACAAGTGGTATTTACTTCATCGATTACTGCTGATAAATTTTGAATCTTTTAAACTAACACTAGAAGAAAAAAATTAACTAAATAGGCGTGGTTTACTGTTTTAAATAGAAAAATAGGCTTAATATTTCAGAAAAAAATTTCTTTATTCACAATTATATTACATATGGATATACATTATAATTATATTCTTTCTAATCAATATATTTCTATCCATAGTATATTTTATTGCAAAAATATGAATAATGGATACACACTTAAGAAATAAGTAACATATAAATTACGAAAGAAACGCCCACTGACAGAGTTACAGATTTTCAAATGGCGTGAATCTATGCGAGCAGTCGCGAAAGGATTAATTAAGAAATTATATTTTCATTGAAATTATAAAACGAATCGTACAGTTCCAAAGAGTTCAACTTTCCCAAAACTGGTAAGTGCGATTAAAATTGTTTAATATTTACTTCATGAGCCCTTACAATAATTGATCGGAAAAGATTAAGTTTATGCGTTGTTGTATATTTATATCTATATTATTTCATTTCGTTACACCTTCAAAAGAAACTTTAAGCTTTATTGGTGATCAGCACAGCCATAATTGACAATTTTACTTAAAAAATATTGCCCTTTTTTTCAAAGAGTACTGTCTGGAACAATCACAAGTGTAATGTATTTAAATTAGAGTGTCTAAATTACTAACAGTGACGACAATATTTACGGTGCATGCTCTGTGGATGTCCCCAAGCCCACCCGGGGTTGCTTTAGAGAGGATTTCTTAGGGCGACGTAGGAACGCTATTGCAGTGAGAAATCCCTACATCTGGCAACACTGCGTTATACACATTGGTTTTCAAATTTACTTCTTATTCCTAACACAATTTTTTCCAGTATCATCAATATTTATTTTTTATTAGCTCTAGGAACCGTCACCAGTGTTCTCACAAAGGGATAACACTGTTCTTCCGTAGTAACTTTAGATTTGACTAATAGTTTAAATTCATTGATATCTATTTAAAAAAATTATTGTATAAGATTTGTGGTATTCAAATCTACCTTTGTGAAAACTCTAGCCGTCATGTGTTATCATTTATATCACCTATCACACCTAATAGAAAGTCTGAAACTACCGGTAAAATTTAAGTACTATTTTTTAAAATTATTTTTGTGTTGCAACTTCCACTTTTGTCTTCCCAGATTTAGGGAGGAATGTTCCAGTATTTCTAGGGATTTAGGAATATGTGTCTCATATAAGGTCTTCAATATTGTTGCGTACTTGGGGGTTCGTTGTCCACAGAATGAAAGACGAAACTTACAAAAATTCAGTAATTTATTCACAGAAAGTTCCAGAAAAATACAGGTCTATAAACCAAGTGTCAGCTTCAATTCAGCCAGTAAACACAGCTTAAACAACAGCTGTCAATAGCAAATCCGTAGTATAAACTGTATAGCAATAACACTTAAGCAAGTCTCTTCCAAAGAGGCTCAAAGCAATGCAACCATCGGCGAAACTGGCTGACTCTGATCTAGGACTGAAGTGAACTGACTGCCTTGGCGAAAAAACAGGCCTTATAATACCCCTGTAGAAAACTATGGAAAGTTCCAGAAATTTCCTTATCGTCAAATTAATTTAAATTTGGCGCCAAATCCATTACCTGCCTTATTGGAGCTTTTTAATGCGTTTTTAAGGGAAAATAAGACTATTTTAGCGCTAAAACGACTAGAAATGCACAAAATTAGCACTTTATCAGCTTACTAAGCATCTTTGAAAGAATTTATAGAAAAATAAACACAATTATTTACAATTTTGTAACACTGCCCCCCTCCCAAGGATTGCACGTCCCAGCCTGTGCAACCCTTGGTCAAGAGGCGAAACTAAACAAATTTACACAATCTAAAATACAAAAACTATGTTGCATATAACGATAAAATAGAAATATAAATCAAGTGAGAAATATTTACAAAATTCACAAATATGTACAAATATTTATTTACAAATATTTACATTACGCATGCGCAAATTTTACCAGTATTTACATTTTAAATTTTAATATTACTGTTAATTGTGGTACTTGGCTAGCTTGTTATAGTGCACCACCTTCTTCGGTTTCGATGAAGGTGTTTTAGTGATCCGCACCACTACATCATTCAGCATTTTTAAGACTGTGTATGGTCCGTCCCAATTGCACTGTAACTTGGGAGAGAATCCTTTGCGTCGAACAGGATTCCACAACCAGACCTTCTCTCCTTCCTGGAACTCATGTTGTGTAGCCTTTAGATCGTACCTTGTCTTCATTTTCTCCGTTCCCATGTTAATCCGCTCCCGAGCAAAGTTGTTTACGTCCTCAAATCGTGCCTGGAGATCTTGGATGTACTCTTTGGGCGATGAAGGCGCATCAGGTGGACAACCAAACAAGAGATCACATGGGAGACGAAGTTCACGTCCAAACAGCATCTGGGCAGGAGTATAGCCGGTGGTTTTATGGACAGCACTTCGATAGGCCAGCAGGAACAATGGCAACTTTAAGTCCCAATCTTGTTGGTTCCTTGATACTAGAAGAGAGAGGTTATTCAGGATGGTACGGTTGAAACTCTCGACCATGCCATCCAACTGGGGATGTAAGGGTGTTGTCTGGGTTTTGTCTATGCTGAGTAGCTGACACAAGCCTTTGAAAACACCAGAGGTAAAGTTCCTACGATGGTTGGTATGAAGTTGTAGGGGCGTGCCGTACCTTGACAACCATTGCTGCACTAGGAACTCTGCGACTGTGCATGCCCCTTGGTCGGAAATGGGATATGCCTCAGGCCACTTGGTGAAATAGTCCATCACGACGAGGATGCATTTATTTCCACTGGAGGTCCGTGGCAAAAGACCCAAGATGTTGAGTGCAATCCGTTCAAATGATGCTCCCACGTTATACCGTTGCAGTCTTCCTCGACTTCGCTTCTGCGGACCTTTACGCACAAGCATCACAGGATTTACACCATTTCTCCACATCCTCCCTTGCCTTGCACCAGTAGAAGCGTTCCCGAACTTTCTGCAGAGTCTTCATTACCCCAAAATGCCCTTCGGTAGAGGTACTATGCAGTTGTTCTAAAACATCTGGAATTTTTCATCTTGGTAATGCCACTGCCATCTGAAGCTTTTCCCATCATCAAATTCCCACTTTCTGTATAATACCCCGTTTCTAATAAGAAGAGAGTACCAAACTGCCCAATAACTTTTCGTAATGGGACTAAATCTGGAAATGTCCTGCCAGGTAGGTCTGTTGCTGGTCGTCTCTTTCAGCTGTAATATTGGCTTTATGTCAAGATCTTCCAGCTGAGCTTGTCTGAGTTCTTCGTCACTGCATGGATCGGGTTCTTGTTCTAATGGTGTTGAGACAGTAACTTGGCAAGCAACCGGATTTATCGGCAGGTATTTCTGTTCGGGTCTAGAGCAGTACTTGCAGCTTTCCGAGCAAGGCTTCCGTGACAAGGCATCTGCATTACCATGTAGAGTCCCTTTACGATGACGTATCGCGAAGTCATATTTCTAGAGGCGTAGTATCCACCTGGCAATCTGCCCTTCTGCGTTCTTGAACTGGAGCAACCACGTTAACCTTTTGACGTGGGCTATACTAAAAATTTTACAGTTCTTGTGAGGGGCTCTCTCAGCTTTTGGGGGATAGAAAATAGCAGTCTGGTTGCTCACTGAATGATTTCGGGGAAAAGTCAATTAGAAGGAGGAACCTCTTTTCTCCCTGCTTTTCGAGTAACTAGCCTCTTTTACCCTACAGCAGTTGGGGTGATATTACACCACAGATTTCTCCAAAAAATCCTTTTGGAAAAATACAGGAAGAGACTTGAAACGACTAACTTTGACTGTTCTTTCGAAAGAGTTTTTTTAAATATAAATATTATTTGATTTCTAAGTGTTAATTTTCAGAGTATATCTATTTTCCTTTCTTGTTGAACAAAATAAAAAAAGAAGAAGAAAGAAAGAATCACTGCATTTCAGTTATAAACAATTAATTTTTGATCCTATGTATTTTATGCAGCAAATTTATTTCGATTGAAATACTTTATAACAATTTTAATATTAAATATTAACATTACTATGTAAAATTTATTAATTATTTAAGTTTCAAAATGGGGGTTAACTGTAATTAATACATAGCATATATGTAAATTAACATTGCTTTTATTGTATTTATTATTATTATTATTATTATTATTATTATTATATATTCTTCATAGTCATATAAATACTATGTTAATTAATTAAATCTTTTATATTTTTCTCGTTAAGCTTTAAATTTTCCTTTTTACTACATTTTTTCTCTTTTTACAATAAATACAGTAGATGATGCTTTACTATTAAAGCGAAAAGCTTTGGATAAAAATTTTTTTAACATCTTTTAAATAAAATTTAAATTTACGTGTGCTTCAAGTGTTTTTAATATATTTAACAAATGACACGTGTTCAATTTAACTCTTTTTTTAGAGATTATTTATAAATATATTCTTCATTTTTATTTTGTTTCCATTTGATCTTGTAAAGGATTTGGAAAAACGTTGGGCCTCAAACTAGTTTAACCCAATCCAACCGTCTTAAGCCGTGGTGGCCTCAGCTCCTTTTTCTTCTGGTTATTATAATTATTTTCTATTATATAATCTCATCCAGTAATGTTTTCGTGACAATGCATACTGTCTTTTTAAATAACTTTTGCCGTGTATAATGCTTCGTTTCCATATGTTGTTGTTTGTTTTATTAATATTTAATTTTATGCGCTCGGTGGCGCATTCTTAGCGCTTTATTAAATAAAATGAATAGCAATTAATATTTATTCAAAAACAGAAGTAATGAAAATTATGAGCTTACCTTTTTCTGTTCTGAGGAGTCGTCTGTCCCGTGAACCAGTAGCTCAATGTTTGTATTTATTATTATTATAATTTGTTTCTTCTCTGTAAAATAATAATTCTATTAGTTTTGTGCAGTAAGCACTTTGAGACCATCTTTGGAAATTAACTTGTATATTTAATGAAAAGGAAAAATAAAAGTAAAATAAAAAAGAAAGGAGCGAGAAATTATCTCACTTTACATATTCAAAATTAAACACTAACTAAAAGTATCAGAATCTATACCGATGAAAACATACAGGTGTGGAGTCACGTGGTACAGTTCTAAAAATAGATCTTCACCCCTTCAAACCACGGAGGGGATGAAAAGTTGGGAGGGTGAAAACAGACGCACTTTTGTTCTTATTATAATGTTCGTTTTTTACGGAACACATCTTGGAATAAAGGAGTCTTTTCGAGTTTGTAATTTTCTGTCAGTTTGTTCATTAATTCACGTCTTCCTTCTGGTGTCTGATCATTGTAATGACGAATTATTTTTTCCTTTCCACTTATAACCAAATTCAATTTTTCAGTGGTTTTCAAATAACATATTATCTTTTTCGCAGCATCCCAATCTTGCTGCCTGGGCTTCTCATTTCGTCTACTTAGAATATTGACAGCTGCTGCAATGTCAGGTCTAGAGATAGTAGCTGTATATAATAGGGATCCGATGGCTTGTCTGTATTTTGTATTGTTGTTTAGTAGATTATCATCTGAGGTATTATCCAGATAGCCAGGATTCATAGGTATATTTGTGGGCTTAGCATTTTGAAGATTGAATTTTTGTACGAGTTCTTTAATTTTAGATCTTTGGTTTATAAAGTATTCTCCTTGTTTAGATTTTTGTATGTTAATGCCGAGGTAGTAACTTATTTCCCCTAAATTTTTGAGCTCGTATTTTGCACTAAGTTTCTCAATAGTTTCTTCTATTTGTTGGTCCGACCCTGATATTAAAAGGTCGTCCACGTAAATAATTATATGTATGGGATCTGTTTCATCTTTCCTAAACAGGCAGGCAACTGCTGTGCTTTGTGCAAAACCCAATTCTTTTAGAGTTTCACCGATTTTCAAATGCCATGATCTGGCGGCTTGCTTAAGACCATAAAGGGCCTTTTCAAGTTTCCAAACTTTGTTTTCGTTTCCTGGTGAAATATAGCCTTTAGGCTGTTCCATGTATACTATTTCATCTAAGTCTCCATGCAGGAAGGCAGTTTTAATATCAATATGGTGAACCTGTCTGTTTCTGTGAGCAGCACTGGCTAAAAAGGCTCTAATTGTGCTATGGGATACCACCGGGGCAAAAGTTTCGTGAAAGTCTTCGCCATATTTTTGGCTGAAGCCCTTCGCTACCAATCTTGCTTTATATTTGGCTATTTTGCCTGAGGAGTCATATTTGACCTTATAAGTCCATTTGGACACAATTACTTTTCTTCCTGGTGGAGTTTCTACCAATGTGAATGTTTTGTTTTGGATTAAGGAATTCATTTCTTCCTGCATTGCGTTTGACCAGTTCTGTTTTTCTTGTGGGTTTGTTATGTTGAGAAAATCATTATAATCTTTAGGTTCATTAGCCTCAAAGTTTTCTGTTAAGTAAATAAGCCTTTCGGGAGGTACACCTTTATTGTGTCTATTTGACCTTCTCAAGGTGTCATTTGTGTTGTCGTGTTCACTAGTGATATTTTGATCTGGTGAACTTATGTCAATTTTGACAATTTCGCGCCCTATATGCGATTCTGTGTCGGAGTGTTCATTTGTATTGTTTTCTGAGAGTAATTTTATTTCATTGTTTTCTCCTGAATTGTTTATAGTATTTTCAATGAATTTAACTGTTCTCGCAAGTATTACGTGGTCATTTTTCAGGTAGATTCTATAAGCTTTAGCTCTGTTGTCGTAGCCGACAAAAATGCCTTCTTGGGCTTTGTCATCTAATTTACCCCGTTTACTTTTATGAATGTAAGCATAGGCTTTACAGCCAAAAGTTTTTAAGTGACTTAAGTTTGGTTTGCTACCATGCCATAATTCGTAAGGAGTTTTTGTTGTGGCTTTTGTAGGTAGTCTGTTTTGTAGGTAATTGTCGGTGTTTAAAGCTTCCCCCCACAATTTTTTCTCTAAGTTGGCTTCTGATAAAAGTGTACGTGTCATTTCGATTAGTGTACGATTCTTTCTTTCCGCAACCCCATTTTGGGCTGGGCAATGTGGTACGGTGAGCTGATGGTGAATACCATTTTCTTTAAGAAACTCTTCTACGTTTTTGCTCATGTATTCACCGCCATTATCTGACCTTATTGTTTCCGGTTTCTTTCCAAATTTGTTTGTGGTAAAGTTGACGTATTCTTTTAATTTCTCGATTACTTCGCTCTTTTTACTTAGAAAATAAATCATTGTATACCTAGAATAATCGTCAACAAAAGTTAAGAAATACGATTTACCACCTATTGTTGGTACCTGAATAGGTCCGCAAACATCGCTATGTACTAATTCTAGCATTTGTTTTCCCCTATTTTCTGCAGTTTTTGGATACGGGGTGTCAGTCAGTTTTGTTTTGATGCAAGTTTCGCATGTTATCTCGTGTTTGCAGTTATTGATTTTTATTCCCAGAACTAATTGATATTTGTTTAGTTCTTTAATAGAGTTGAAATTTTTATGTCCCATGCGTTTATGCCATAGAGTAATACAGTTAGGATTTTGGCTTTCTTCAGTCAGGTATGTGTTATATTTGTTTATTGGCATGGGCAAATTTAACTCATATAAGTTGTTATTTTTTGTACCCTCTAAAATGGTTTCATTTTTCATAGATATGTAACACTTTTGTTTAGTGAATGTGACTTTACATCCATTTTGGGTGGCTTTGTGTACAGATATTAAGTTTGCCTTTAATTCTGGAACATACAAGACGTCCCTTAGTGTTAGTTCCCTTTTTTGTTTATTTGGATCCAGGTATTCAATTTTTATTTCTCCTGAACCAAGTGAAGTGAGGGTGTTACCGTTTGCTACACATACTTGCGATTTTTGTGACTCATCTAAATTAACGAAAAGGTCTATATTGTTGCTTATGTGCGATGAGGAACCACTGTCAATTATAAAGTTGTTCGTCATTGTGTTTTGAGTCGTGAAAGCCATTTGTTTTGTTTGTGATGCTATTTGCTTCATTTGTTTTGAATGGCTTTGTTGTTGTGTATGTGTGTGTGGCAACTCATCATTGTGTGTCACTAACTGTGAGGAATTGGTTGCTCTGAATTTATTTCTAAATTGTTTGTTTTTAGTGTTATCAGCATTTCTATTTTTCAGATGCCAGCACTCTGATTTATTGTGATTTGTTTTCTTGCAATAAGTGCAGAATTTATTTTCCTTTTTGAAATTACTGTTATACTGTTGTTTTTTATTTATGTGAAAAGCTTTAGAAGAATTTGAATTGTTTTCGGAGGCTTCTTTTCGACGATTGAATCCATCTAGCAATTTGCTGCTAACATAGTTAGGTGTGAGTTCATTTTCAGGGCGAGCTTCAAGGGCTATAATCAAGGTTTCATAACTTTTGGGTACGGAGCATAGTAACAGTGCAGAAATGTGCGCGAATTTAATTTCTTCCCCGATTGATTTCAATTTATCTATGATTTCCAACATTTTATTTATGTGGATTTGCATATCGCCACCTTCTTCTAGCTTCGTGCTATATAATTTTCTCAATAAGTATAATTTACTACTTAAGTTCGTTCTTTCGTGGATATCACGCAACTTGTTCCATGTTTCTAGAGCTGTTTGACATTGTTTAATATGGATGATTTGAGCGTCATCAATGAACAAATTTATTATAGCTCGCGCTTTATTGTCTTTTTTTCGCCATACATCTGTTATAGGATTTGGCGGGTCATCTGTAATGACTTCATATAATTCATCCTTCATGAGATACATTTGCATTTTAAATTTCCAAACTGAATAATTTTCAGAATTTAATTTTTCTATGGTTGGACTTTCTTTAAAAGATGCCATTTTTTATTTCTTTTTGTTTATAGCAAAATATTATATCTTTGAGAAGAATTTATTTTTTTTGAAAAGTTTTGTTTTTATGATATTTTTTATTAATTCTTCAATTTTTTTAGAAAAACGAATTTTCGTAATTTTCGTAATTAAAAAAAATGTACAAATGCATTTAATCTTTATTTTGCATTTTCTTAATATGATTTCAAACACTGAATATACTTTTGTTTTACTTTAAACAAAAAATACTTTTGTTTTGTTAAATAATAATATTATTTAATATTCATGTTTTATTTTCATATTAATTTACTTTTATATACTTTTCCCTTTATCTTCGGGACAGCCAGACAATTTATAATCTAGGTAAGCTTTAATATGTTACTTAAGAACAATGATACATTTTTCATTTATTTAATATGGTCAGTCGTTCATAATCTTTTATTAATATTTAATTTTATGCGCTCGGTGGCGCATTCTTAGCGCTTTATTAAATAAAATGAATAGCAATTAATATTTATTCAAAAACAGAAGTAATGAAAATTATGAGCTTACCTTTTTCTGTTCTGAGGAGTCGACTGTCCCGTGAACCAGTAGCTCAATATTTGTATTTATTATTATTATAATTTGTTTCTTCTCTGTAAAATAATAATTCTATTAGTTTTGTGAAGTAATCACTTTGAGACCATCTTTGGAAATTAACTTGTATATTTAATGAAAAGGAAAAATAAAAGTAAAATAAAAAAGAAAGGAGCGAGAAATGATCTCACTTTACATATTCAAAATTAAACACTAACTAAAAGTATCAGAATCTATACCGATGAAAACATACAGGTGTGGAGTCACGTGGTACAGTCCTAAAAATAGATCTTCACCCCTTCAAACCACAGAGGGGATGAAAAGTTGGGAGGGTGAAAACAGACGCACTTTTGTTCTTATTATAATGTTCGTTTTTTACGGAACACATCTTGGAATAAAGGAGTCTTTTCGAGTTTGTAATTTTCTGTCAGTTTGTTCATTAATTCACGTCTTCCTTCTGGTGTCTGATCATTGTAATGACGAATTATTTATTATTAGTATTATCATATATTATAAGAAACATTTAAGGTTATAAGAGACTAAAAGCTTTCAAAGTACTTCATTTCCTCAACTGAAGATATAAATTTAAAGAATTATATATAGAGTGCTAACTTTTAAATTGAATTAAAATTACTTATATTTGAGTGCTGTTGGTATTAATCATGTATCGATTAATTGCTAAATTTTATAACGTTCTAAAATTCTTTACTTTATGTATATATATATATATATATATATATATATATATATATATATAATGAGTTTATGTAGAAAAAGACGCTGAAATATTCGAGTTAAATTTATAAACGGCTTGTAAGCAATAACATAAACTGGGAAAAAAAAAAAAAAAAAAAAAAGTAAGTAAGTAAGAAATACTATCCTCTTGAGATTGTACTTTACTTTTATCAACAGATGAAGGATTGTTGTTAATTATTTCGACCCGAAACAACTTTAGCGTGTTTTTTAATTTAAGGTGTTTGCTAGCTAGATTTTATTGATCATTATTGAGTTATGCATGAAGTAAGAAGGGGTTCACCATCATCCAGGAAATTGTATAAACAGAAACATTCACTTTTTTTTTTTTTTTTTTTTTTTTTTTTAAGCTTTTTACTGTCGAAAGAAATTTACCTCTGGCGTTTTATTGCATAAGAATGGCTATACACCATATGTGTCTTAAAAATTTTACTAATAAATTGTGTTTGCTAAAAGACTTTTCTAATATATGTGTATATATATATTAATGAATAAATAAATAAAAATAAATAAATAAATATAAACGTCACATTATTTCAAAAAAGTTTTAATTTTTAACTATATCTCTTTTATTACTATATCTTTTTTAGTTTATGAACATATAATGTGTATAAGAAACGTACTGTAAGTGATAAAATTCAATTTTTAGGTTCAATTTTGTGCATTTATATATTTGTATTGTTTTTTAATTCTTTTTGCTATTTTTATGGTAATGTGTATGCATGAGTAAGTGAAAATTAACCCGATAACGACAAAACGCTTCATTCTAATGATTTTGAATTCTTTAAAATATGTTGTAGGTAACCGTCGAAAAAATGGGTTTAAGTCCATGTAAAATAATTTTTTTTACAAAGTTATAAAAAAGAATTGTTATACATTGAAAAATGTAGATTTTCATACATTTTCTTACATCTAAACTCTTAACTATATTAGTTCTTCTGACTGCCTGACTGTTTGTTATCAGTATAACTCAAAAACAAATACTAGCGGGAATTCCAACTATATGCTACTTGAAAATTCTCATTGAGATCGGTCAAATTGATCGTACACACGAACATGGGATATACGAAAGCATTTGTATACATTATTTCTGTGGGGAAAATTTATGGTCGATACATATTAACATCTTTATATTGCCGTAAAAAATATGATGCTGACATACATTTTTTATTTCCAGGAAAGCATGTTTCACATACAATATATGATGGAAAATATTTGTCTTGCGTTTACAGGGCCACACAAAATATTTCTAATATATTAGTGCTATATTTGGAAGTAGACAGACGTGAGTTTCAAATAGTGTCATGCATTTTTACTTTCTTCTGTATACATAGGAAGAAAATGCCGAATTTGTGAAAAATTTCAACCTCCGATTTTCAATGGATTTACACGTTTTGAGGGCTCCTAAACACGATTTGACTATTTTTAGAAAATGTCTGTCTGTATGTGCGTACCTAAAGTTTTTTTTAAAGCTGTATTTTACAAACCAGCGAACGGAATTTAAACAAACTTCAGATTTAGTTGCACCTTGGTTTAAATTGGTTCTGATTGGGAATAAATCTCTCAGTAAGTGACGCTATCATTAAATTTTTCATAACTTTTAATATGGCAGTAGAGGACGAAATTATGTAAAAATGTACATATTGAGAATTATTTTTAACCTTTCAATGTGAAATTAAAAAATATGTATGAATTTATTTATAATAGTAATTGTCAAAAAGAAAAAAATAGATAAAAATTTAGGGGCATCACCTCCCTCCCTATACCTAGTTTCTATAGATGTATTTTTTAAAAGAACTCGTCAATACCTTTAAAGCAAATGTTTGAAACATAGATCTGTAGTAATTTAAAATAAAATTTAAAAAGTTACCGATATTTTTAAGTGGAAAAAAACTTTCACAGAAAACATATTTTTCAGATGTCGTCTATAGCGCACAAAATTAGCTTTCTTTTGACACTTAGGGTTATACTTCTGTGAGATAAAAATCGTCTACATTTATCATGAAAAAAAAATTTAATAAATAATTTGTACTGTGTGAATTTTTGTAAGAAATTATACACAAGAAAATTTTGTGATGGCCACAACATATCAGATTTTCTGTGATAAATTTAAATGTTTTGTTTGCTGCGTATATAATTCATTCATAATGAACAGGGAATGATATATAGAGTATATAATACATGATATATTGTGCCCTCTCACACAGAACTTCATATCAAATAAAACTTTCCAAAATTAATTTGATCAGTTGTTTAAAGAAGTTAATTAGAAGTTTCGTATATTAATTCCGTTAATTAGAAATTTTCCACATCTCACATTCAGATTTCACACCTTTATTTCCAGTTAGAATCAGTTCCAAACTGATTAATATTATATTTTAATTATTTAATAGGTATTTTAATCTATATATATTTATTACATTCTATTTTTCGCTTTTCTAACCATCTGATAAACTGGTTAGCGCTCTTGCCATCAATTTCTAGGAGCAAGGTTCGAATCCAAGTTTAGTCATGGGCGTTTATAGTGGTCAAATTTTTCTTAATATGCAAAAAATGGCCATAGACCTATATCTCAAATCTTAGTATTTAAATTAATATTTATTCATTATTTTCGATGTATTTTGAATTTTTGATTCCAAGTTTTAATAACGCTTTAATATTAAACTGTTTTTTGAAATATTTAAATTTTGATGGTAAAAGTTTGGGCTTAAAGTATTAAATATAAAATAATTGATATTTAATGTAAATGTAGAATGCCAATGTGAATATAAAATATATAATAAAATAAATAATTATAGTTAAATACTCAAGACTGAAATGAGAATCGGATAATTCATCCCATCTCACAACAATATATTTTATTTCTTTTTAAACATAGTATTCTGCCATTTTATCTCTTTAATTAAAATGTAAATAAATCTCCAATTAAAGCAGAAAACTAGTAAACACATGAGAACTTTCACTATACCCATAGGAAGAATAGGTTACCACAACTTAAGTGCGATTAAAAGGAGACGCACTCAAGTACGATATTGCAGTGAAAGGTCATTATTTACCGATTTGACAGTTTTACGACAACGATCTCCGCCCTTCTTCTCTTCTTAAATTTCTTCCCCTTCTGCAAGACGAAAAGTGTCACAGCCCCTCAGAAGATCTCACTTTTTCTCGGACAGATGCTGTCCGAGCCCCTACGTAAAGGTTAAAGATGCATTGTCAGTCCGGAGCAGGAATCTTCTGCCATAGAGGTAATAATGGAAATGTTCTATGGCTTTTACGATGGCGAGTAGCTCTTTCCTGGTGGTACAGTAATATCGCTCTGGTTTAGACAGGCATTTACTCCAATAGGCAATGACATGTTCTTGACCATGAATTTCCTGCGACAGAACAGCACCGACACTTTCATGGCTGGCATCTGCATCAAGTATGAATTGTCTGTCGGGCTGTGGATACGTCAAGATAGGCGATGATGTTAAGACCTCTTTAAGTCGCTTGAACGATTTTTCACATTCATCTGTCCACAGGAACTTCTGTTTGTCTTCCGTCATTTTGTGGAGTGGTCTGGCAATATTTGAGAAACCCTTGAGAAATTTCCTGTAGTAAGTGCATAACCCCAGGAAACTCCGTAGTTGGTGTACATTTTCAGGGCGACTCCAGTTCTCGACTGAAGAGATCTTCTCAGGATCAGTTCTCACACCTTCGGCAGTGATGATATGGCCAAGGTAGCTCACTTCATGACGGAACAAGTTACACTTGCCCGCATTCAATTTGAGGTTGGCCATTCTGAGTTTCTCCAGCACCTTTCGGACGTTTCGTAGATGGTCTTCAAAGGTGCGCCCCACAATGATAATATCATCCAAACACGCCAGAAAGGCTTCATAAAAAAGTCCTTTTAGCACTGTCTCCATAAGGCGTTCGAATGTGGCAGGTTCATTACATAATCCAAATGGCATAACTTTAAATTGCCACAGTCCTTGTCCCGTGGTGAATGCAGTCTTCTAACGATCAGCAGGATGTAATTCTACTTGCCAGTAACCGCTCTTCAGATCCAATGTCGCGAACAATTTATTGCCAGCAAGTGTGACTAATGTGTCGTCAATTCTGGAAAGAGGGTAACTGTCTTTCTTCGTGATGTCCTTCAAACGACCATAATCCACGCAAAACCATCCTTTTTTCGCACCAGTACTATGGGAGAGGCCCAAGGACTCGTTGATACCTCGATGCATAGGCGCCGACTTTTGTTTTTCACTACGGGGGCGAGATTTATTGCTTACAGGCGGCTGAAGATAGTGTAGGAGGGGGGGGGGGTAAAGTACCGGAATAAATTAAAAAATCCAATTACTAGAAATTAATAACGATACTGATGCTGCTAATTATATAGTAATTAATTAAATTTCATTCTTTTACAATTGCTTTAATACTTTCAAGGAATATCATAATTTAAAGTAAACTAAGTTAATATAATTACACTTTAGCCCCATACGTTTAAGGGAACCCACCACTTTTTAATTTTTTTTCCCCTTATAAACTTATATTCATCTCATATTCATATGTGTATTATGAAATTTTATTAACAAGCAAAGTGATTTTTACAGGAAAAATAAATAAATAAAATAAAAATAAAGAGAATCGCATATATATATATATATATATATATATATATATACTTAAAATTTTTCACATTCTTTTTCTACAGTTTTCTGTATTTTTTCTACAAATTTTTTGTTGTAGCCATAAGAATATGTGTTATAACTGTAGGGCTGAATTTTGAAGTTGACTAATTAGTTTTGAGACAAAAAATTAAAAATAAATATCTACGCAAAAATTTGAAAAAAAAAAAAAAATATATATATATATATATATATGTATTAATATTTTTCTTGTGAAAATGTTACAAAAAATTCATCCCTAACCCTATTAATCATTCAAATATATGCATTAGATCTGTTCTTAAATATCTGTAGAAGTTATACCATTTTGAATATCATGAATACAGAAAATTGCAAACTGAGAAAACGCAACTGAAAATTTTAAAAGCGTTTTTACTATTTTTATAAAGATCAAATAAATTTTTAAATTTTAAATTTTAAAATTCAATTGAAATTTTTCCTTAATCATATTAGAGATGCCAAGGTAAATTTTTAGCGAAAAAATGAAAAATTAATATTTTCACTGATTTTTTATTTTTTGAAATGTCCAGAAACAATCGTAAATTAGTGTAGGAAAATGCACCGAAATGCTGTTCAGAAAGGTAATGAATAAAATCTCTGCGATCACAATAAAATTTCAATAAGTCGTTGTAATCGTTTCGAATCGAAACAACTGAGCACAACTTTTCATTAGGCGAAAAGATATAGAAACAGGGCAGGATGAAAGCAGAAAAGCATTACCTTTAGAACATCGCGTTCAGCCCATTCAGAGGGGGAAAAATATCCCGAAAGAACTTGTGTTTATTGCATAATGAAGCCTGATAAAGGGTCAAATCTAATTATTTCGATTCGAAACAACAGTTGCTTGTTTTTGTAATTCATGGTGTTAGCGTACATGTACAATGCTTTCTTTAATTATACTAATTTAATGCTATTTCTAAAATTTTCTCTTTGGTGTCTTTTTAAAAATTATAAAACTTATAATTTAGAATAATGAAAAATTATTTTAAAATAATGACAAATAAATTTTCTTGTGCACATATTATATCCACTCATTATTTTACCACTGACTCATTTATTACTATCATAGATCTATTTTTTCATATCTGCAAATTTGCGACATGTCCAATTTTGAAGATCATGTATTTTTTTTTTTTTAGTTTATTTTTCTATTTTTGTTATGAAGTTCTAATGAAGAATGAAGTTTAAAATTTACGATTTATAAGATTTAAAAAAAAAAAAAAAAAAAAAAAAAACTCATATGAGTTATTCTATATTTTTGTTTTTATTTTTTATTTTAATACACATTTCCTGTACAGGAAATTAATAACAAATAAACTGAATTTATTTATCAATTTACCGTTCTTAAAAATAACTTTTAAAAAATGTAAAAATGTCAGATTTTGAAATTTAAATTGAATTAAAAATTTTCCAGTATTTTGAGTTTTCCACCAAAAGTCATCCTTTAAAAAAAATGGAACATAAGGAAATAAATATAAAACATGTGACAAACTTATTGTGTTTTCTGTAAAATAAATTTCTTACTACAGCAGCAAAATTTTAAATTTTGGGAACAGAATTTTCTTTATTTTATTTCACATTGATAACTCAACAATTTTCATTTATTAAAATATTTTCAAAATAAATTTATAGCCACAAAATTCAAATTTTGTGAGGGGAAAATAAATCAGTTTATATTGATTAACTCTATAATTTTGATTCTCAAAAAGCTTCAAAATACTTTAACCAAATTTTCAAAATACTTGATTTTTTTTTCCCCTGAAAATAATAACAATAATAATGAGTAATAATTAATAAGTGTATAAGTAATTCAAAATATCATTTATAAACTTCCTTAATAATTAACCTGCTGATAATAATGCACTACTTTTTTTTTCTAAATCCATTTTGTAATTCTGACAACTTTAAAAGCGTTAATGATTTTTTCAAAAATTTAAAGGATGCACAAACCCCTACGTTAGCATCTAGAATTCCTCAAAAAAAAAAAAAAAAAGAACATTGAAAAAGCTTACCTTGTTTTTCAATTTTATTACAAGTCTCCGGTTTTTCTTTAAAAGATCCTAGAATACACTTTGAACTGTCGATGCAGTAGGAAGACACTCGCAACTCTATCTTTTGGTTCAGTAGTAAATAAATAAATCGAAGAATATAAAAATTTTTGAATTCATTAGATAAAATTTTAAAATAGTTTCCACTACTTAGAAAGAAGAGTTAAATTTCAGTTAGTCTTTTTGTTTTAGAAGTAGGATGAAGATTCAGTGATTGAGACTTACAATGAAGATAATTTCAAAAGAACCGTTCCCCGAATTTGTCTCCATTAGATATAACCGAATAATTTGGATAAGCTAAAAGCTAAAAAATAAATAAATAAAACACGGAGGCTCAGGTCTAAAAATTTCTCAACTGAATTCTTCTTTTCATTCTTTCCATCCAAGTAAACTTCGTTGGGATGTGTGTGTGGTGGTGGGGGTGGGGGGGAGATAGACATACAGACGATTTTATTGTAGTCCTCTTCTTTTATCAATAGAATTTATTTCGATTTCGAAGGTCTTTGATGTGTTGTGTTTAACACTTTAGTTAATCCCCATCCTATTTTAAAGAGCAAAGAGCTTATAGTTCCACCAGCCTATGTTAAAGATATGAAAATTGAAAACTATCCCAGATCCCACCCCTTCTTTGTGTGTTTTATGGTTTACACTTTACAGTAAGGACTTGTACTTAAAAAATACATGATAAATGATATACCCATAGTTACAGAAAGTCATAAAGTTAACAAAAGGAGACGTACAAAAACCTTAACAAAAGTTGAAAATAACTGTCGCCGATCGGAGATATTTTTCAGGGAATTAAATCACATATGTTATTGGTTACTTTTGTTATACGTTTAACTTGAACAAACTGTAGCAGACTCATTTTTAAAAGGTGTCACCGGCTCTATTTTGCGGCGAGATCAAGGGTTGAAAAATGAAAAAGGCTTAAATTCTCAACTCATCCTGTCCGTGAAGACATACACCCTTTATAAAATGTGAAGGTTTAGCGTTGCTTTTCAAATTTTTAACAGGTGCATTCCTAAAAGGTCAATGCATGCACCTTTTAAGAGGAATGAGACAGCAGGTACATATTGCATTTCCCTATTGAAAATACATCTTAAAAATATCCTGAAACAAGCAAAAGGAGGGTGGAGTAAACGGAAAGCGGGAAAAAGATATAATCACTAGACATTTTCTTGTTTCATGACAGTATAAAATTTAAAATTTTTTAATCATAAAATTAAATCCCGTTAAAATTTTTATCGACTTTATAAAATTTCGTATTATAGGCATCTTTGTAATTTGTTTTTAAATTGTAATTTTGTTTCTAAGTTCATTAAAAATAATAATAATTATAATTCTCAATGAATATGAGGCCCAATAAAATCTGTCATTAAAACAACTTTATTTCACTACCATTCTTTTGCTTTATCTGTAGTTAAAAAGAAAAAAGAATTGCTAGAATATTGTAGCCATCTCAAAATTTTCTATACCAATTCACACAGTAAAAGTTATTTATTAAATTTATTTTCCATGATGAATGCAGACGATTTTCATCTCAAAGAAGTATAACACAAAATAAAAAAAGAAATCAGTTTTGTGCTGATATCTAAAAACCTAAACCAATATATATATTTTTTAATTATCACCAATATACGGTTAAGCAATTGTTTTAAATGTATTGAAATGTTCTTTAAAAAGGTATCTATGTTAAAAATTCATGCTCCCGAGGGATGTCGGGGACGATACCCCCACATAAAGAAAAATGTTTTCTTTGGTTAATTATTACTATTATATATGTAATTTTATATTGAAAAGTTAAAAAAGTAATTTCATTAAATTAATTTATTCGAAACTTTTTCCTATACTGCCATAAAAAAAAAAATAAAAAAAAAAGTTGTACCTCAAGGGACTAATGTGCAAGTTGCACCGAACGAACAAACTATTTCTTTCAACGGAAATGCCTACTAACCCTGAACGATAGGTCTAATATATCGTATCGTATTTATCGTAATATAACTCAATACTTATTTGGCTTCCTTCTTTGATTCGTTTTAATACGCATTTTTTATATGCATGAGCAGCCCCCGAAAAACAAAAACATTAAATCATTAAATTCATTTTTTTACTTATTTTTATTTCATATTATTTCACGGGCACTTTTTATTTCCTAATTCAAAATTATTAAAAAAAAACTTTTTCGATATCGCTTGTAACGATGCTGATTATTATTAATTTTCTTTTCTTTTTCTTTCAATAATAATAATAAAAATAAAAAAGATTTTGATGAAATTCTGGCAAAAGCAGAATTTAGTTTAGGACGAAGGACTATTAGATTTTTTTTTTTTTTTTTTTTTTCCTTTTTTCAAATTATAACATCGCTTTCAAATTATTCAATTATATTTTCGATAAATTTTAGATTTCGACAAATGTACAATTATCGAAATCGACAACGCAGATTGAGACTAATAGGCCCTCAGTCCTAAAAATAGAAAGAAATGAGGTAATCAATTGTTGAGCAATTAATTCCCAAATCATTGATTCCCGAATTAGGTTTAAATTCAGTTCAATTTAATTCAGTTAAAAACACTAGTTTAAGTCAAGATCTAAATAAATATTAAATTTGGTTAAATTTCGTCCATTAGTTCGAGAGATACACTGACCAATTACAAAATTTTTTATACATACACACAAGAGAAACACACATAGACATTTTTGAAAAATGGTAAAATCGGGTTCAGATTTAGAAAATCCCGAAACGAGTAAATACATCAAAAACTAAAAGGCGAAAATTTCCACAAATCGAATACTTTCTTTTTATGTGTATGTGTAGAAAAAATTTTAAAGATAAAAAAAATTACTTATATATATTACGTCTTCTATTTCAAAATTTCTCTTAAATTAAATGTTATGTTGTTTGTTATTCCCTTTCTTCAAGGTAATTTTCAAAGAATTTTTTCAGATTTATTTTTTTCCAGAAATGAATTATTTAAGTTGTACCGTGTTCTCTTATTTCATTTATCGAATTTATAATGAATAAGAAAAGAATTCCACATCCATTTCTTATTAATGTTTTTTTTTTTTTTTTTTTTTTTTAACGGACGTTGCTGTTATTTATATCGAAAATATGCAAGAACAACAGAGAATCTGAAATTCAAATTGTTTACATGTATAATTATATGTGAACAACTTAATATGTGAACAACATACTTAGAAAATTAAAATCTACTTAGATATTATAAATTTTTATGACATATTTCAATTCACGCATTTCCCTAACAGCACACTTATCCCTAGTACATCTTGAGAATATCACTTAGACGTACTTTAATCCATAGGATATCCTGATGATGTCTTGTGGATGAGATGTGCTGTTAGGGATATTTATTAAATTCATAAATTGATTACCTAAGACGTTTTGTAAAAATTTGCCGTATTTACTTGTCCACTAAATGTTAATTATGAGATGCGGTTTTCTAAGACAACACTTTTTAACCAATTATCATTTTTAACAATTCTTCCTCTTTCCTGGCCCCACAGGCAGCCAACTACTTCTGCACTCAAAGTTGGTAGACGGGAATTGCTGGGTTCGATGCTGGATCCCAGGTTGCTTTCGTCGATCAAGTCGTTCGGAGTTTTTCATGGTTTTCTCCAAAAACTCGCTGAAATACGGGCTAAGACCATTTAAAAATAATTCCATGGAAGGCATTCCACCTATAGCTCTAGGAATATAGTGTAGTCAACTGACCTTAATTTTAACAACTAACCTTCCTCTTCCCCTGTTTCGTGCAAGATTGTTAATAATCAACATCAATAAATTCAAAGATTTACAAAAAAAAAAAAAAAAAAAAGAAGAAGAAGAAGAAGATACATACACAAATACCGATAAATTTAAAATAAATAGAAACATAAAATTCTGTGTTTTTAACAGCATTATAATTTTTGTGTTATGAATAGCAAATGTTCAGAACAAAAGCTTTTGCATTTAATACTTGTCAATATGAACACTTTCTTGAGAACTGGGACTGTCGGACTTCAAATGGACATGGACAATAACATGAAAATTAGTCTTTCTGCATCAACCTACCTTTTGACTATAGAGGGACAGGGACTGACTTTGAAAAGTTGTTCTCTCAATCTCGGTCAGTTCTCTCATTCTCGCAAAAAGAGAATTGTATAAAGTATATCCTGTTTTTTGCTAATCCGTCAGTAAAGAAAGGAGGAGAGAAGAAAACAATAAATTTGCAATGTGAAAATGTTCATTAAAATTCAAATTTGTGATAAAAAAAACAAAATTCGTGTTTGAAAATCCCGTTGGAAGCACGGGGGCGAAAAGATACTTTCGTCCCCATGAAAAATTACAGCGGGGGCGACCGCCCCCGCTGCCCCCGTTAAGTCGGCGCCTATGCCTCGATGGCGTCATTGTGCTGTATTTCATTTAGAAGTTCAGTGACCTCTTCCTGTTTAGCAAATGTGAGTCTTCTTGGATGTTGTTTGATTGGAGGATGATTTCCTGTATCAATTCTGTGCTGGGTGATGTTCGTTCTTCCGACGTCTTCAGGTGTTCGAGAAAAAAGGTCTTTAAATTCTTGGAGTAGCTTCTTCGCAGCACACCTCTGTTTACTTCCTAATTCTTCATTCTTGAGTAGTTCCGTTGTTAATTGCTCAGAAGAGTTGGATTCGGTTGATTGCGTGGGGCGGTTGATGCATGTAACAGGAGTGCAGGTTGCTATCACCTCATCCTTCTTCACTGTCCGGACATTATCGCTGATGTTTGCGACTCTCACCGGAATAGTACTCTTTGAGAGATCAACTAGAGATGAAGCTATCAGAACTCCTCTTGGGCTATTGTCTGTATTCGGGTATTCAATCAGTCCATAGCGGAAGTATTGCTTGGTATTAGGTGTTCCTGAAACTATTGTTTAGCGGCTATTGTTTAGTGTGTGGAGGTATGGACATTTCAGACTTGGCTATTATCTGGCAAATTAGCTAAATGTCTTGATTTTCAGTGTTGAACACAGCTATGTCTTCTGAACTTAAATGCAGTTTATTATTCTTGAGATCGAATTTAAAATTAAATTTTCTCAGGAAATCAATTCCAATGATTACAGGATCTCTTATATCAGCCACATATGCCATATGATGGTAACTGGCATTCCCAAAAGTGATGATTAAGTTCAAAAAATCTGCTAGGTCTGACAGCACTGTATGTAACTCTATTAAAATTTCAAAGTAACGCAGAAATTACACTCTTGACTTAATACAAATAACTTTTGAAAGAAATGTGAAAAAATACCTATCGCCATTTAAAAAATTGAATTTGGTGCAAGTTACAATATGTAGACAAAGCCTAAACAAAAACTAAGTATGCCACTATAAACTAGACGCTAGTACGAGTCGATCGTCACTAGCCGTTTATTCATACGATGATTTACGGCAAAATTTCTCGCTATTTTTTTTTCCCGCTCTCACTGTACATGTTTAATAAAATAAGTCTAATTGAATATTTAATTTATAATTATAAATTTTAATATTGATTAATTTTAATCAAATATATCTTGTGTTGAATTTCAATTTGTTAAACAGACGGAAAAGATTTTGCTGATATTGATAAATAATTAATTTATATCACAGATTAAATGTCGAACATTTTCTTCAAGCATCTCTTGTCTATTTTGATTTTTGTGCTACATTTAAAAAATCAGGGAAAGAAAAAAGGAGTGGGGGAAATATTTGAAACATTCTGACTTAAAATTTCGTGTGTTTTTCTTTATCATTTTAAAAATTTTGTAATTAACAAAATAGTATCCAGAGAAAGAAAAAAGTATTTATTTCACACCAACTACTATTATGCAATTTTCTTACTATAAATAATTTTAGCAAATGATTTTCTGTCATGGCACCAAATGTCACGTAGTAACTAAATCATTCGGATGAACGTTGCTGTAGGACGTAGGAGCAGATCTCCGAGATTAAAGGATTAAGGGGGATCGTCAGTTACGGCTTTTCTAGATTACTAATGCTAAAATTCTAAAATCAATCCCGTGCATTGTTAATGCAATTAATTTGTTTTAAAATTTTTTCTTGGCGTTAGATATAACTTTTATCTCTCAGACGATATAATTTTTAAAACGAGATGTGTTCTCAATCTTTTTTAAATTTTAATTTTTCAAAAAATTGCATTTTTTCGAAAAATTTCATGTTGTTTCTTTTAGCTATTAATAGATGGCTTTGCTATTACGAATCGTTTCTCCTATTTATTGAAAAGCTTTTATTTTTGTCATTTTTTAAATTTTTCTCATAATTTTATGTCATTTTCTTATAAATAGCTGTATAAGGGATATGTGTAGAGCAATATGATACCGAAATATCCTTCAGAAAATGCTTTTATTATTTTCTGAACTGAGTTTTTTCGTGGCATACTGCAGCAGAATGACAGATATTTTTAATGTTACAGTAACCCTAAGCCGTCTGCTTCAGTTCCGGTAGAAAGAGCGCTTATGTTTTGAGTTGAGTTTTAGTTTCAGTAGAAAATATCAACTGAGCTTATTATGTTGTTTTTCTCGACTATTGCAGCGACTTTAATTAAGATTAAGAAGATTAAGCTTTCTTATTTATCTATTTATTTACTTAACATTTAAAAAAGAAATGTTTTTTTTTTCGTCCATTTTATTTTTGTAATTAGACAGAATGTCGATGTTTATAACTTGTTCATTGTTGTCATTTGAAATAGACATTTCGGAATAACTTTTACGATAAAATCGTTGCTTACAAATCATTACAAGCGCAAATCATTGACGTTTCAGTAAAAAACTGGAAAATATGAACTGTTTTTTTTTTTTTTTTTTTTTTTTTTGTGTGTGTGTGTGTTTCTTTATTTTAATCATTATTCAGAAAAATAAACATAGGCAGTATTTTTAAAAGGGATCGGGCTCATTTTCATGTGACAATATCGCATAGGCAAACTTTCGCATATCTCTTTTCTGGTATAGTGGGCGACGGACAAAGAGGCTTTCCATTCGTCTATTCTCACTCTGCTTGGAGAAATAACAGAGTAAGAAACGAAACTGCCGAAGATATCAAAACTTTTATGTATACACCAAGCATTTTTTCCTTTTCCAAGCTGGCGCGATCTCGGGCAGCGCACACACAGACTCGGGTCTCCGAGAATCTAAAAAGGAGAGGTTAAATATGAGGTTATAAGATGGCGAGATTTTGCCATATTTAAATCTATAAAAAAAATGTTTTCTGTTACCGTACCGTGTAAGAATTGTATCTATAACTAGACCAAATTTTTACTCGCCACAGTAAAAATTCCACTCGCCAATGGCGAGCTGCCGAGCGGAAATTGCGCGCCTTGTATATATATTAATAGAATCGTACATCCTAATCCAAAATAACAAATATGACAAATTTCCTTGGAAAAGAATAAATAAATAAACAAAAAAAGAAAAAAAAAAAAAAAAACTATAAATTTTTTTTCTAAGAAATTTGAAATTGATAAAAAACAGAATTTCCAAATCTTTTATTTTCTATTGTTTGATACAACAAATGCATAGTAATCTGTTTTTTATTGGTGTATATGCAATAGGAATGGTAATAATTTTTTTTTTTTTTTTTTCTAAAAGTAAAAAAAAAAATGTTAGGAAGTCGAAAATTTGAAATCATTGAATTGACGAGATTTTCGGACTATTGTTCATATGTATGGTAACAAAGTTGTAAGATGTAAAAAGACATAGATGATAAAAAGCCGCCGCAATGCTGAAAAACCAAAATGAATTTATGCATATATGTGTATGTGTGTGTGTATATATATATATATATATATATATATAAATTTATTGAAAAGAATTTATATATATATGAGTTTAAAGATTAGAAAAAACCAAAACCATCCTCCATGACAAACTGTGTAATTGCAGGAAATATAAAATACAAAACCGACCATTATAAAATTAACAAATTAGGATTAAGTAAATGTGTGCGTGTGTATATATATATATATATATATATATATATATATACGATAAATATCAAAACTAATTATCGTACACGGTACATATTTCTAAAATAAAGATTTCGAAAATAAAATATTCATATTCTAATAAAATTTGAAGTCAACCTGAAACCCAAGTCAAACTCAACACAGAAATTTTCATCAGCCCGAACCCGGAAAAGAAATTTTTGTTGGTAAAATAAACAAACACTAGACACAAACTGCCGTTCTCTCCGCCCCCCAAAATAAATAAATAAATAATAGTGATTAATAAATAAATCAAATGACATAATTTATACTTTTTTATTTTAGAGTAATATTTTATGAAATATTTTTCAAACCCATCCAGTAATATTCTAATTATAAAATAAAGTAAACTAGCGGTGTCACACAATTATTTATAAGATATTTTTGAGCGGGATACGAATACATAATTTACAACAATCATTTTAATTCTCCTGTATACCGTTATGGTAAGCGTTTTAGATCCAATGCGAGATCACTTCCCTTTTTTTTATGTTCTGTGCATCTCAAATTAGCTTTCAAACATGAAAAATAAATGAAATAAAATCTTGGAATATCGCTCAAATGATTTTCTGAAGATAGAATACATCGCCTTTTCACATCGAACTTTTTACCCTCTTCCAGTTCTCGGAAAAATAGACAAAAGAAGAAAAACAAAAACGTACTTCCTACATTATATTCTCCCTCCCCTCCCCACATTAATAAAGTTTAGCAAGAACTGAAAGAGGGATATCAGGCTTTCTCACTTTTATCAGCTTTTCGAATAAGTGGCATTGAAACAACTTTTGAATTCCCAAACTAGAGTCCTGCATCGGGTCGGGTAACCCGATTTTACCCGAACCCGACCCGCGTTGACAGAATTTTTTCTCTTGCGGGTCGGGTTGACTGATCTTTTTTTTCTCGCGGGTCGGGTTCGGGTCGGGTTTGGTTTTCAATAAGTCGGGTCGACTTGAGAACACCTTTCAAAATATTTTTTACAATTATAAACATAAATTTATAGGCATGTTTACAACTATGAAACTAATTTAAACATTCTGTACATACTAGACATGTATCGGTTGGTTGGTTGGTTGGATGATTTAAGGCCGATTGACTTCAGATGTGTCCTAGGCCTGTAGGGGATTGACTCCAGATGTGTCCTAGGCCTATAGGGGGAATGCCCTCCGTTTGGGTCTTTCTAAGCGGTCCTAGCCCGTATTTACGCGTGTTTCGGAGGAAACCATGGTAAACTCCGAAAGGCTAGGTCGATGAGCGCAACCTGGGATCGAACCCGACACCTTCCATCTACCAGCTTTGAGCGCAGAACCGCTCGGTGGCTGATGGGCAGACATGTACCGGAGCTCCCTATTCGTATCCGCGGATATCCGCCAGAAAAATAGATCCGTATTTGTATCTGAATCTGTATTCTTTTCTTTAACGGAACTAATATGTATCTTTTGTATAAATTGTATGAAAATTAGAAAAGTATTATAAATCTTTCTTCACTGTTGTTAATGTATATATTAAAGAAATACAAATACAGTATAACCTCGCATTTACATTCTGGAAATTGAAAAGATTTCGCAGTTTACGAGTTTTTTTTTTTTTTTAACTTTCTTCTATATTTAGTAGAAGAATGTATTAGATTCGTAAACATTTTCAACTTCCAGTTTTTGAGGAATTTGCATGTTTTGAGAGTCCAGAACACGATTTGACTATTTCCAGAAAATATCAGTCTGTGTCTCTGTATGTGTGTGACAAAAATTTTGTGGAGACTGTATCTCTGGAACTACTGCACATAATTGCATATAAATTTATAAATAAATGCACCTTGACATAAATTAGTGCCTATCAACTTTTGGTGCCCATCGCTCAACGGATAGCGCTGCTATACAGTTATTTCCACAATTTAAGGGAAATTGCGCAGTTTACAAGTTTTTTTTTTTTTTTTTTTTTTACTTTCTTCTATATTCAGTAGAAGAAATTATTAGATTCGTAAAAAATTTCAACTTCCGGTTTTTGATGAATTTGCATGTTTTGAGAGTGAGGAACTACTGCAGAGAATTGCATATAAATTTGTATGTAGGTGCACCTTAACATAACCTAGTCCCTATCAACTTTTTATGTCAATTTCTCAAAAGGTGGCGCTGCTATACAGTGATTTCCACAGTTTAAGGAAAGGCTTTATTTCAGGATCTACTGCACAAAATTGCACATAAATTTATATGTGGATGTACCATGATATAAATTATTGTCTTTCCACTTTTGGTACCAATAATTCAATAGGTGGCGGTGTTATACAACGGTTTCCATAATTTAAGGGAAAGAGATATCTCAGGTTCTATTGTGTATAATAAAAGAAAAAAAAATGGATATGTGAAAAGACCATTATCAGACATTATGCTGATTCAATTTGGATGCATATCGGCCAATAGGTGGCGCTGCTGTACTGGAATTTTCCCCGAGAACGGAAAAGCTATATCTCAACTTCCATGGTGTATAACTGTACAAAATTTGATAAGTGCGATAACCATTATCACAACGCATTTTTTAATATATTATTTATAGAGAATAAAACTGTCTTTCTTTGTACTTTTAGTGTAACTTTTCTCTAAGATGGAAATCGTCTGCATTCATTATGGTAGGTAATTTTAATAAATAATAGCTTTAATAAATTATCAGTACTGAGCGAATTTGTATTAGAAAATATAGAAGAAAGTCTTCTGGTGGGCACAACATACTATTTTTTTTTTTTTTTTTTTTTCTAATACCTTTACTTTTAATGAAATTCAATCCTCGCTTTTATGTGAACGGAATTTTGAATTTTCCTCCATTTATACTTGTATATACATGAAATATAGAAGAAATACTTGCTGTGATTTCATTTAAAGCTAGTATACTGTGAGCACCTCAAATTTTCTTCTATATTTTCCTATAGGAATTCGCTCAGTAAAAATATTTTCTTAAAAATATTATTTATTAAAATTATCTACCATAATGAATGATTTTCATTTTATAAAAAACTAACACTAAATATAAGAAAAGAAAGACAGTTTAATTCTCTATAAATAAAGTCTTAAAAAATGCGTCTTCATAATGGTTACCTCATACATCGGGTTTCGTACCGTTATATGTCATAGAAGTTGAGATGTAGCCACATTCCGTTCTCAGGGAAAATTGCAGTATAGCAGCGCCACTTATAGGCTGATATGCTTCCAAACTGAATCAGCGTAATGTCATGTAATGGCTACACTGATACGTGTCAAGTTTTGTTTGATTATGCACAACAGAACCTGAGATATAGCCTTCCCTGAAAATGCGAAAGTCGACGTATAACAGCACCACCTGTTGAGCAGTTGACACAAAACTTGGTAGGCACTAACTTATGTCAAAGTGTATCAAGTGTATCTGCATATAGATTTATACGTAAAATCGTGTAGCAGTTCCTGAGATATAGCCTTTCCTGAAATTGTGAAAACCGCGGTCCAGTAGCGCCATTTGTTGAGAAATTGACACCAAAGGTTGATAGGAACTAATTTAGGTCAATGTACATCAGCATATAAATTTATATGCAGTTATCTGCAATGAGATACAGTCGCCACAAGAATTTTTTTTTCACGGACACACACAAACAGACAGACACATATTTTCCAAAAATACCTAGTCAAATTGTGTTCTGGAATCCGCAAAACGTGTAAATCTATCAAAGAACGGAAGCTGAAAATTTTTACGATTCCAATACTTTCTTCAATTGAATACAGAAGAAAGTAAAAAGTAATGTAAAATAAACACATTTAGGAAACGGATTCCATCAAGGCATAATAATAATATTCTTCTCTTGAACAAATAAACAAAACACGAAAATTGCCACTGTAGAAAGATAATTTGCTGATCATGTGAATTGAAAGTGATTGTGGGAAAGCAGATGTCCCAAATAATTATAAACATTCACGTCGAACAAAAGCAATAAATAAATATACATTTCTTTTTTTTTTTTTTTTTTTTTTCAGAATATAAGCATTAAACAACGAACTAGTAAGTAACGCTGAATTTGAAGTACATTTTTGCAATCTTGAAGTTCACAACTCACATAAATGTTTAAACATTATTATTAAACATTTTTTTTAGATTTTTTTAATTTTTAACTCAATACAATCAGTAATTACGGGGCCGTGCCCTTAGCGGAAATCTATAAACCCGTGTCCTTAGCGGAAATGTTATCCCCCCTCAGTGGCGTGCTTTTAGCACACGTACCTTTAGCGGAAATGTATAATAAATTTTTAAATAAATTAATAAATAGAACATCAATTTTCCTCCACACTTTATCCACAGTTAGCACTAACTATATTTTGCTTCAGAAGTAAAACCTGCCGCAAAAATAGGTATGCGTACTGTAGAATATCCGTTATTTGAGAGAACGGTGTTATGTAATCTTATAAAGTTTGATGAATAACAGTACTCCATACAAAAACGTACATTATTGCCCTTTTATGATTTTATTTAAGTTTTTGGAAATATAATTAAGCATTACACATTTTAAAATGAAAACGAAAACGAAAAATCAGGAGGTACATATTGATTATCAACACTTTCCAACTGTACGTACTAGTTGTATCGTATAACATTCTATCTTCTTTGTCTACATTATCACACAATGGACAGACATATAGACTAATTGAATTCATAATCACTCTGAAACATTGTTGGAAAGTGTTAAAAAGGCTTAACACAAACAGAAATGCTGCTCTTAATTTCCTATTTGCACCCCTTAATATTTCGAAACTTTTTGCTTAACCCTGTAAATCTGGAGGCTAAGCATACTATAGTTTATACAAAACATTTTCTTAGCATGTTAACAATGAATGCGAATTTCTTTATGATTTTTGATGAAGTTAGTTAAATGTGATTTATAAAAATGTCTCCCTTAAAGCGCAATGCATTGGCATTTTTTGCATCTCCATCATGTACACAAACCAGTGGCATAGGTTCTATTACAGCCATTTTAAGTAGGGAAATTCAATAAAAAATTTGAATAACACATATCATTAATAAAATAAAACAAAATAAGAACTAGTATGTTGTGGCCACCACAAGACTTTATTTTCCTATACAAATTCACTAAGTGCAAATAATTAATTTTCATCTTAGAGAAAACTAACACTAAATATCCAAAGAAAGACAGTTTTATTAGATAAAAATGACATATTAAACATTGCATTTTTATAATAGTTATCTCACATATCAAGTTTCGTACAGTTATGTACTATAGAAGTTGAGATACAGCTTTCCCGTTATCGAGGAAATTTGCTGTATAGCAGCGCCACCTATTGGCCAGTAAGCATCAAATTGAATCAGCATAATGTCTCATGATGGTCTTCACATATAATCACGTTTTGTTTGATTAAACGCTATAGAACCTGAGATATGGCCTCCTCTTAAATTGCAGAAATCACTGTATAGCAGCGCCATCTGTGGAGCAGTTGACACCAAAAGTTGACAGACACTCATTTAGGTTAAGGTACATCAACATCTAAATTTATATTCAATTCTGTGCAGTAGTTTCTGAGATATAGCTTTCCATTAAATTGCAGAAATCGCTATATAGCAGCGTCACCTGTCTGTCCATAAGCATTCAAATTGAATCAGCATGATGTCTCATTTTTTACTTTCTTCTATATGTAATATAGAGAAAGTATTGGATTCGCGAAAATTTTCGACCTCCGTTTTTTGACGAATCTACACGTTTTGGGATGTCCTGAACACGAATTGATAGTTTTTAGAAAATGTCTGTCTGTCTGTCTGTCTGTATCATTTTTTTGTGGACGCTGTATCTCACGAACCAATGAATGAAATTTAACTAAACTTGGTATTTAGTTGCACCATGACATGAACTGGTGCTGATTAGATTTGGGGATCAATAGCTCAATAGGTGGCGCTGTAATCGCATTTTATGCAAATTTTTAACATGGCAGCATAGGACAAAATTCCGTATAAATGTGCATAATAAGAGTTATTTTAAACTTGTGATTGTAAAATTAATATGAATTATTGATAATACTAGTACGTAACTAGTAAAAAATTTTTGTGCATGGGGGGGCGTCGCTCCCCCCTGGGGGGGGGTAAATTTTGAAGATGGGTATCATTCGAAAGATCTCGTCAATACCTTTAAAACGAATGGGTGAACTATAAATCTGTGATAATTTAAAACAAAGTTATCGATTTTTTTTACTTTTAACAACAACAAAAAAAATTAGAAAAAAATTCGTAATTCTTTTTTTTTTTAATATTGTTACTGATTGAATATGTATTACTTTTAACAAAAAAAAAAAAAAAAAAAAAAAAAAAAAATCGTTTTTTTTTTTTTTTTTTTTTTTTAATATTGTTACTGATTGAATGGGTATAGGAAAATATAGAAGAAAGTCTTGTGGTGGCCACAACATACTAGTTTCTATTGAATATAGAAGAAAGTAAAAATAAGAAATTCATAAAATATTTACGGACGCTGGAGGCGGACAAACGGACAGTAGAGTTGACAAATACTCTAATTCAAATCATAATCACGTTTTAAAAAATGACTAAATAAACACTTAATGTAAACGAAAATACAATTCAGCAAATTTCCAATAATAACCCTCAGTGTCAACTGAATATTTTTGTTTGACTCTGTAAATCTAATGCTAATCATACTACATTCTATAGAAAGCATTCTTTTGAGCATTTGAATAACATATTTCAATCTGCCACACGCACACCTTCTTATTTCCGCTATGGGCACGGCTTCTTCTATTCCTCTTTCTTTCCTTTCAAACCATTCCGCTAAGGGCACGTTCCGCTAAGGGCACGGTCGCTAAGGGCACAACACCAGTAATTACATTTAATTTTTTTTTTTCACTTTCTTCTATATTCAATCGAAGAAAGTATTGGATTAGTAAAAATTTTCGACTTCCGGTTTTCGACGGATTTACAAGTTTTGAGAGGTCTAGACTAGAGGTGAGTTCGGGATCTATTTTGGCAATCCGAGCCCGCCCGGGCCCGAAGCATTTTTGAACTGAGCTCGCCCGAGCCCGAAAAATTTTGTGTGATCAGAGCCCGAGCCCGGTATTGAAAGTGATACGCTATGCAACGCATACACAATAGTAAAATTAAACACCGTTTTCATTTTCAAATTAATTTTCTTATTATCAATCCTCAATTTAAAAACTATAAATGTTATTATAACAATTTATAATGTCTGTGTCTCTGTATACATGTATATATTTATAGTGCAGCCCATTGTTTATAACGCGCCTATTGGGGGACAAAAAATTTATCCGAATGAGTGATGTAATGAGGCCCAGTATAACGAAGGAGGAAGGATTACTGTATAAAAGTATGACATAACATGCATCCCGTTGAAAAAAAAGTTCTATTTAGAAAAAGGAAAGTCAAAGCTACTAAGGTTTGCAAGATTATTTTGTGATTTATAACCATGGACGTACACTATGGACCGCTCACGCTGTGTTATCAGAATGGCCCCATTTTGGTCGCTTTTAGAAGATGGCGCTCGCATCGACTGCCTTTCCACTTCAGACTTGAAAGAGCGCTTTAACACGAGAATTAAATGAAATAATGTTAAATATCTCGAACAAAAAAACATATATCCGTAAAATTTTTGCTTTAAAATATAGCTAATACAAATGTCTAAAAATCGATTTCTGGAATTTTTGAAATTCGGTCCCCAAGGGGGGGGGGGGAGGGGGCGAAACGTGATTTCACATGCGTTAAACGTGATTTCACATAATCCTATATAACTCAAACAAAAAAACAGATATACGTGAAATTTTTACTTTAAAATATAGCTAATACAAATGTCTAAAAATCGGTTTCAGGAATTTTTAAAATTCGGTCCCCAAGGGGGGCGGGGGGGGGCAAAACGTGATTTCGCATAATCCTATATATCTCAAACAAAAAAAATAGATATACGTGAAATTTTTGCTCTAAAATATAGCTAATGCAACAATCTAAAAACCAATTTCTGGAATTTTAGAAATTCAGCCCCCAGGTGGGGCAGCAACGGGGGGGGGGAGGGGGCTATGGAGCAAAAACATATAGAAATACAGTTAGGCCGTTCAAAATTGGTACAGATAGGTTTTAAAGGCCTGCAAGACGAATGGGGATATTTTCGATTGTGTAAAGTTATTAGGTGGGGCAAGAAGGGGGGGGGGGAGGGGTGGGGTGGGGACAAAAAAATAAAAATAGTGTCAGATCGTTCAAAATTGGTACATAGAGGTTTTCGATACTTACAAATCGATTGTGGATATTTTTGAATTTGTAAAATTATTAGGAGGGGCGGTAAGGGGGGTGGGGTGGTAAGGGGGGAGCTATGGGGCAAAAACAAATAGAAATACAGTTAGGCCGTTCAAAATTGGTACAGGTAGGTTTAAGAGGCCTGCAAGTCGAATGGGGATATTTTCGAAAGTGTAAAGTTGTTAGGAGGGGCGAGAAGGGGGGTGGGGAGAGGGGGGGGCAAAAAAATAAAAAAAGAGTTAGATCGTTTAAAATTGGCTTATACAGGTTTTCGATACTTACAAATCAATTTCGGATATTTTCGAATTTGTAAAATTATAAGGAGGGGCGGTAAGGGTGGTGGGGCCGTAAGGGGGGGCTATGGGCAAAAACAAATAGAAATACAGTTAGGCCGTTCAAAATTGGTACAGACAGGTTTTAAAGGCCTGCAAGACGATCGGGGATATTTTCGATTGTGTAAAGTTATTAGGAGGAGCAAGAAGAGGGGAGGGGAGGGGGGGCAAAAAAATAAAAATAGTGTCAGATCGTTCAAAATTGGTACATAGAGGTTTTCGATACTTACAAATCGATTGTGGATATTTTTGAATTTGTGAAATTATTAGGAGGGGCGGTAAGGGGGGTGGGGTGGTAAGGGGAAGCTATGGGGCAAAAACAAATAGAAATACAGTTAGGCCGTTCAAAATTGGTACAGGTAGGTTTAAGAGGCCTATGGGGATATTTTCGAAAGTGTAAAGTTGTTAGGAGGGGCGAGAAGGGGGGAGGGGGAGAGGGGGGGGGGCAAAAAAATAAAAAAAGAGTTAGATCGTTTAAAATTGGCTTATACAGGTTTTCGATACTTACAAATCAATTGCGGATATTTTCGAATTTGTAAAATTATTAGGAGGGGCGGTAAGGGTGGTGGGGCCGTAAGGGGGGGCTATGGGCCAAAACAAATAGAAACACAAACTAAGCAAAAACAAATAGAAATACAGTTAGGCCGTTCAAAATTGGTACAGACAGGTTTTAAAGGCCTGCAAGACGAACGGGGATATTTTCGATTGTGTAAAATTATTAGGAGGTGCGAGAAGGGGGTGGGGAGAGGGGGGCAAAAAAACAAAAATAGAGTTAAATCGTTCAAAATTGGTACATAGAGGTTTTCGATACTTACAAATCGATTGCGGATATTTTTGAATTTGTAAAATTATTAGGAGGGGCGGTATGGGGGGTGGGGTGGTAAGGGGGGATATGGGGCAAAAACAAATAGAAATACAGTTAGGCCGTTCAAAATTGGTACAGATAGGTTTAAGAGGCCTGCAAGTCGAATGGGGATATTTTCGATTGTGTAAAATTATTAGGAGGTGCGAGAAGGGGGTGGGGAGAGGGGGGGCAAAAAAATAAAAATAGAGTTAGATCGTTCAAAATTGGTATATACAGGTTTTCGATACTTACAAATCAATTGCGGATATTTTCGAATTTGTAAAATTATAAGGAGGGGCGGTAAGGGTGGTGGGGCCGTAAGGGGGGGCTATGGGCAAAAACAAATAGAAATACAGTTAGGCCGTTCAAAATTGGTACAGACAGGTTTTAAAGGCCTGCAAGACGATCGGGGATATTTTCGATTGTGTAAAGTTATTAGGAGGAGCAAGAAGAGGGGAGGGGAGGGGGGGCAAAAAAATAAAAATAGTGTCAGATCGTTCAAAATTGGTACATAGAGGTTTTCGATACTTACAAATCGATTGTGGATATTTTTGAATTTGTGAAATTATTAGGAGGGGCGGTAAGGGGGGTGGGGTGGTAAGGGGGGGCTATGGGGCAAAAACAAATAGAAATACAGTTAGGCCGTTCAAAATTGGTACAGGTAGGTTTAAGAGGCCTATGGGGATATTTTCGAAAGTGTAAAGTTGTTAGGAGGGGCGAGAAGGGGGGGGAGAGGGGGGGGCAAAAAAATAAAAAAAGAGTTAGATCGTTTAAAATTGGCTTATACAGGTTTTCGATACTTACAAATCAATTGCGGATATTTTCGAATTTGTAAAATTATTAGGAGGGGCGGTAAGGGTGGTGGGGCCGTAAGGGGGGGCTATGGGCCAAAACAAATAGAAACACAAACTAAGCAAAAACAAATAGAAATACAGTTAGGCCGTTCAAAATTGGTACAGACAGGTTTTAAAGGCCTGCAAGACGAACGGGGATATTTTCGATTGTGTAAAATTATTAGGAGGTGCGAGAAGGGGGTGGGGAGAGGGGGGCAAAAAAACAAAAATAGAGTTAAATCGTTCAAAATTGGTACATAGAGGTTTTCGATACTTACAAATCGATTGCGGATATTTTTGAATTTGTAAAATTATTAGGAGGGGCGGTATGGGGGGTGGGGTGGTAAGGGGGGATATGGGGCAAAAACAAATAGAAATACAGTTAGGCCGTTCAAAATTGGTACAGATAGGTTTAAGAGGCCTGCAAGTCGAATGGGGATATTTTCGATTGTGTAAAATTATTAGGAGGTGCGAGAAGGGGGTGGGGAGAGGGGGGGCAAAAAAATAAAAATAGAGTTAGATCGTTCAAAATTGGTATATACAGGTTTTCGATACTTACAAATCAATTGCGGATATTTTCGAATTTGTAAAATTATTAGGAGGGGCGGTAAGGGGGGGGGCTATAGGCAAAAACAAATAGAAATACAGTTAGGCCGTTCAAAATTGGTACAGACAGGTTTTAAAGGCCTGCAAGTCGAATGGGGATATTTTCGATTGCGTAAAGTTATTAGGAGGGGCGAGAAGGGGGGGGAGGGGGCAAAAAAAAATAAAAATAGAGTTAGATCGTTCAAAATTGGTTTATAGAGGTTTTCGATACTTACAAATCGATTGGGGACATTTTCGAATTTGTAAAATTATTAGGAGCGACGGGTAGGGGGTGGGGCGGTAAGGGCGGGCTAGGGGCAAAAACAAATAGAAATACAGTTAGGCCGTTCAGAATCGGTACAGATAGGTTTTAGAGGCCTGCAAGTCGAATTGGGATATTTTCGAAAGTGTAAAGTTATTAGGAGGGGCGAGAAGGGGGGGAGGGGGCAAAAAAATAAAATAAAAATAGAGTTAGATCGTTCAAAATTGGTTTATAGAGGTTTTCGTTACTTACAAATCAATTGCGGATATTTTCGAATTTGTAAAATTATTGAAAAACCTATTCAGATATTTCACAGGAATAAAGAATATAGCTATGAAAAAATGTATTTATTTATTAATATATATATATTTTTTAAATCCAAGAATGAAAACATTCATTATATGTAAATATATCTATAAATATAAAGAATTCGCTCCCCCCCCCCCCAACCCCGAAAAAAAAAAAAAAAAAAATTAGACGAAATAGTATAATGAAAACATAAACATATGATATTTAAAAAATAAATATGAAAATATGAATTTTCATAATTTAAAACAATGAATGTATTTTAAAAATCAGAATTTATTCCAGCATTTCCAATTAAACAAAAAAAATTGCAAAGTATGTAAAAAAGACAAAATTTAAAAATTTATTATGATTTTTTTATAAAGGCGGTGCTTTTCCCTCTTCCGAGACTCCAATGGTGGTCGAGCGGTTCTGCGCTCAAAGCTGAGTGACGGGAAGTGCCTGGGTTCGATGCCAGGTCGCGCTTGTCTACTTAGTCATTCAGAGTTTTCCGTGGTTTTCTCCGAAAATTGCGTGCATAAGGACTAGAATCCCTTAGAAAGACCCCCACGGAGGGCACTCCCTTTCAGACGTAGGACCTACAGTAGTCAATCGACCTTATTCCCAAATCCAATAAATCCATAAACCGAAATACAGCACTTTTTCCCTTTTATCAATATTTTTCATTTTTAAATTTGCACTTTAAAGAGATTTTTAATCTGTATTATTTACTACTCATTTAAAACAAATAATTTATTCAAAAAATAAAATTAACTTATATATATATATTTAAATATGCGCGATATAAAAAGTCAATGTAATGAAAAGCAGAGTCAATCATAATAATTTGAGCATTCCCTTTCAAAAAGCTAAAGGAGCATTTTTTTTATTAATTATTTTATTTATTTATTTTTGGAACCAAAGCCCATAATACTGTATTGGGAATTTTTTTTAATTCTGAATATTTTCTTCTAAAGGATTCGAAAACTGCTTTTAGGTCATTCATCTGACTTTACAGCTTAAAATCAATGTTGGTGTTGGAGATTAAAGCCAGCTGACTGCATTAGGGTTCAAGGCCTGGGTGTGCCCACCGTGGCGGTCCTTCTAAAGGGCTTTTGTCCACAATTACGCAAGTTTCAGGAAAAAAAAAAAACGCGCAAAACTCCGAACAGTTAGACCGATAAGCGCGATTTGTGATCGAACCCGACACTGCACGTCCACCAGCATCAAGAAGTCAATTTTTGAAGAACTAGAACAGATTTAATGGTCGAGAAATTTCTGAATGTGCAAATGGAATTATGAAAAATATACTGGATAATGTAATTCTATGAATATCCATCTTTGTAGCAAACAGTATGATACCACTGTTTCTTGCATGTAAAATAATATTCTGTTCCTTAACAACATTATAGCTGCCTGGTACTCATTTCTAAAGTATTCTCTCAACTTTTTAATACAAGTTCCTATAGTAAGATTTTTAATTAAAAAATATTATATTGAAGCTTAGAGAACAATTTTCTCTTTCTAGAACGCATTTTTTTTTTTACTTGTGCAACAAGAATTGGGAAAAAAAAGAAGGGGAAAAAAAAAACCCTGTCATAACAACATAATTAAAAAGTAATGGTTGGGTTTAAGGCCGACTGCCTGCGCTAAGTTCCTAGGCCAATAGGTGGAATGCCCTCCGTGGAAGTCTTTCAATGGGGTTCTAGCCCGCATTTACGCGAGTTTCTGAGAAAACCACGGAAAACTCCTAACGTCTTGGTCGATGAGCACGACCTATGATCGAACCTGACATTTCTTGAAAGGTAATAAAAATTACTTTAAAAAAATTGATTCAATTTAAAAAATGATGCTTATCTTAGGTAAGGTGACCAGACATCCTCTTTTCAATAGGACAGTCTTCTTTTTCAACGCTCTGCCCTCTTAAACGAAACAAACATTACAGGACTAAAAAGTCCTCTTTTTTATGTTTTTTGTCCGCTGCCCTCTTTTTCAAATGAAAAGGATTTAGTCCTTAATTTCAAAAATTTTGCAAAACTGGGAACCTCAATCGGCTGTTCGCTGTGTCGAGCGGTGAACACTAACTTTTTTCTGCGTTAGGTTCGCAAAAAGAACAACTTTCTAATAAACTTGCCAAAGTATATTATGGTTTATGTCTATTCAGATTCTTCGAATCATAAAGAAATAAAAGTATTCTCTATATTCCTACGATTCTTTGATCTAGAACACGAAATCACTATTGAAATTGTCATAAAATCATTAAGGTGGTGGTACTCCGGCTGATACGCGGTCGGTTGACGTGTGTTCTCACTTTTGCATGAATAATATTCTTCATAAAAATAGGCCCACCAGTGATCGAGAGGTTCCGTTCTCGAAGCTGGTCTACGTGAAATGCTCAGTTCGGTACCCGGTCGCGCTTGTTGGCTTAACTGTTAGGAGTTTTCCTTGATTTTCTCTGAAACTAGCGTAAAAATAGGCTAGGACCTCTTAGAAAAACCCCACAGAGTAGTCTCTTACTCACGTCTAGAACCCTAGTGCAAACAATTGGTCTTAATGATAACACTACCACCACCTCAAAAAATTATGCAGAAGTTAGTTGAATTCCTTTTATGTCCTTCTAGCAAAAATGCTCCCACAAAGCGACTGTTTTCTTCAATGAACAAAATGTAGACATGTGAAAAAAATGTTTGGTCAGTATACTCTTTTTCCAATAAAAATTCTGATCACCTTATACGTAAAAAATAGAGTAAGTTAATCATATTTTGTGGCAAGTAACTTTTTTTTTTCAGCGAGTGTAATCCAAGTTGAAATTTCGGGCCCTGTATATATATACATATATATATATATATATATATATTATGCATACGATGATTTTCTTTTACTCTATTATTAAAAAAAAAGACGAGGAATCATGTAAAAAATCTTTTATTATATAAGAAAATTAACATAAAAAAGGAATGAAAAACAAGTTACATAGATTTTTATTTAATAAAAAAAAAAAAAAAAAAAGTTATATCAACAAAATAATGAATTATAAACACTATTTACAAAATTTTATAAACACTATAACTGCAAAATTTACAAAGGTGCAAATTCAATTATAAAACTTAAAAATTATCTTTCTTAAAATACAAAAAATATTCCTTTAACATCATAATAATATACATATTTGAGAGTAATAAATAAAAAAAGCCTTTTTTTTTTTTTTTTTTTTTTTTTCTCTAACAAGGGAAGCTTTTACAGTGTTCGTCATACTTGAAATTAACACGAAGCACATTTTATACAGTTTTTAATTCTTACTTAAAATATGTAATCAGTTTTTTAAAAAACTTATTTTAATGGATTTATGACCCTCTTAAATTTGATGAATTAGCGATTTCTCTCACCATGGAAGAAAATTCCAGCACATAATATTTTCTAATTATTTAAATGCATTATTTACCTGTGGCTTACAGAATGAGTGAAAAAAAAAATATTATTTGTTAGTAAAAAATAATAAATCTTCTCGATAATATTTAAAAAAAAAAAAAACAAGTATGAAATTTTCCTACATTTCTTTTTTTTTTTTTTCGCCAAATATGTTACCTACACTGATACTCAAATATGTTATTAATATAAAATCATCCATATATTATCTTTTTGAAATTCTAAACTGCATCAAATTTTGAGTTTAAAATTCCAGCATTTATGATAAATTTCTCTTTAGTTATTCAAGCTGAAAAGTTTTGCATATGAGTATTTATTCAAAATTATATTTTCTAAATATTTCTGTTGCACTTTTTAATCTTCTATAATTATAAATGAAAACATATAATTGATGTTAAACTATAACAAAAATTTCTTGAAATTTTTCTATAAAGAAAGCGGCAATAATAAAAATGTTTTCTCTTATGATGATACTTATTCGAAAAATTCCTGCATCAAGAAAACACACACTTTGGTTTTTCCCTAAATTGTCAAATTTTAAGTTGTCACTGTTTCTCAAAAATTGCGTTTTGCAAAAAACTGATTACATATCCTGAAATGGCATTAGAAACTTTATAAAATGCATATAGTATCGATTCAAAGTACAATTAACACTTAAAAAGATTGTCTTGTAAGTAATAGACGCAGGGCCAAATTTGAAATTTGGCATAAACGTACACTGTAAAAAAAAAAACGGAAGCTTTTACAGCAAAATGTGCTGGCACCCATATTGCCTGCACATTCTGCTGTTAAATAAGGCAATTTACAGCGGAAACATCTGTAAAAAAAGACTCTTTTATTATGGCTGTTTCTGCTGTAAATAACTTCTTTTTTACATTCCCTCCTTCATTCACCCATATTGCCAGCGCCAGCATATTATGCTGTAAATCTACCGTTTTTTTTTTTTTTTTTTTTTTTACAGTGTAGCTACAACCATTCCATTTCTTTAACATATATATATGTATTTTAAAAAATTAGATATTTCTTAACTTAAAGAGGGGGAATAAAGTAAAAACCTTTTTTAATTTGTCTGAATGTACAAAGTGTGACAAAAAAAAAAAAAAAAAAAGGGGGGGGGGGAGTAATTTTTTTTATATATATACATATTACATATATATTATTTTAGGAGGGTAGGGAATAGCTCGATACACCGACGAGATGACACGGAGATTAAATGTAAAGCTAACTTTATAAAAACAACTTACCTTGAATTTAATACTCTAATTTTTACATAAAATCTCTAATTTTCAGTTGGAAGAACACTAGCTTATAAATTATGAAATGTGAATGTGGCACTGGTGATGAATTTAATTAAATATAATTTTTCTTTAAAATCTCCAATTTTCAACTGAATTTAGGAGTTTTTTACTGTGACATCATAATCATTATTTTTAATTTTTGTCAAAACCAATTAAAAATTTCTTTTTTGTTAAAAACAATACATTTCTATAATATGGTAATAATAATGTTAATAATATAACGTGATTCATCATCTAACATGAATTGGAAGTTAAAAGATTGGCAGTTTGTAAAATTAATTTAAAATGTCAATGCAAAGTGGCATGAAAAAAAAAAAAAAATTAAATTATTTTTAAAATATCTTAAAACTCAGTAATTTTGAAATGAATTGAAAAAAGTTTGACTGTGAACTCATATCATTTTTTACCAATTTTTAACTCTTGCCAAAATCGGTTTACAATTCAAGATTTTTAAAATACTTTTTTTTTAAAAGCTGTAATTAAAAGAAAAAAGAAAAAAAAAAAAAAAAACGTAATTTATAATTTAACATGATTTAAATTCGTAAGATTGCAAGCTCGCATGTATTAGCCGAATAATATGAAAAAAGGACGCAAATTTTAAAATCTTAATGCAAAGTGACCTGAAAAATTACATTTTAATTAATTAAAAAAAAAAAAAAAAAAAAATCTATCAAACAGAATTTTACTAAGAACCATCCCAATTAAATCAGCTTTTTTTTTTTTTTTTTTGTATAGTAATAGAATATTTATAAGACAATCATTTTATCATTCAACAAAACATTAAAATCAATAGCTTACATTAGGTGGAAGAAATAAACTTGGGTTCTTTACACCTATTTCTTTGTTTTTTTTTTCGAACACTTCGATATCCAGAGGTGCAACCGGGTGCGTAACAATGCGACATTATGAAAAAAATCCAATATTAAAAAGAAATTAAAAAGAAAACTGAAAAGAAAACTAAAATTTCGTCTGCGCACAATGCTATTCTACGGAGGTAGTGGACAGTCAAAGAACAAATACGACCCCTAGCGGCAAACGAATAATAGCGACCATTTCGGGTCCATTTTTGAGGGAAGGCCGCCGTTGGAGAAAACGGTCCTTCTTCTCTAAGTCCGTGTTTATAACCTATCATGACTATTATGGCATTACTAAAGGTGCTCTCAAAATGAATATTTTTTTTTACATTTTCCAGTTAGTGAAGAATAAAATAAACGGAACTTTTAGCTTGAATCCGAGCCTGCCCGGAGCCCGAAGACTTGCGTAAGATTTGAGCCCGATCGGACTTGGGCCGGGGCTCGGGCTCCGGTGAGCCCGTCTCATCTCTAGTCTAGACCATGATTTGACCATTTTTAGAAAATGTCTGTCTGTCCGTCTGTGTGGATTTTGTGGCAGCTGTATCTTTGGAACTACTGTTCAGACTTGCATTTAAATTCATATGTAGATGCACCTTGACCTAAATTAGTGCCTATCAATTTTTGGTGTCAACCGCTCGAGAGGTGGCGCTGCTATACAGCGATTTCTGCATATTCAGGGAGGCTATATCTCAGGTTTCATTGGGTATAATCCAACAAAATTTGATATGTGAGAAGACCAATATGAGATATTTCGCTGATTCAATTTGAATGCCTATCAGCCAACAAGTGGCGTTGCTATACAGCGATTTCCGCAATTTAAAGAAAGGCTATGCAGAGAATTGCATATAAATTTGTATGTAGGTGCACTTTAACATATATTAGCGCTTGCCAACTTTTGGTGTAAATTGCTCAACAGGAGCCGCTGCTACACAGCGATATCCACAATTACAAGGAAAGCTATATCTCAGGTTCTACTGCGTATCATCAAACAAAACTTAATATGTGAGAAGGCGATTATGAGACATTATGCTGATTCAGTTTGAATGCTTGTCGGCCAATAGGTGACGCTGCTATTCTGCAAATTTCATCGATAATGGGATGGCTATATCTCAACTTCTATGTCATATATCTGTACAAAACTTGATATGTGAGATAACCATTATAAAAATACATTTTTAATTTTTACTTTCTTTTATATTCAATAGAAGAAAATATTGGATTCGTAAAAATTTTCGACCTCGGATTTTTGATGAATTTACACGTTTTGAGAGTTGTAGAACACGATTTGACCATTTTTAGAAAACGTCAGTTTGTCTGTCTCTGTGTGTGTGTGACAAAATATTGTAGTAATTATATCTCAGGAATTACTGCAGAGAATTTAATACAAATTGGTATGTAATGTAGTTACATCTTGACATAAATTAGTGCCTATCAACTTTTGGTAAAAACTGTCCAACAGGTTGCGTTGCCATCCCGCTTTTTCTAAATTTTTAACCCGGTGGTATAGGACAAAATTTTGTATAAATGCGCAAGAATTTTGTATAAATATTTTTAATAATCATTATGAAATTTAAAAGAATTATTTGTAATACAGGTATTCAACTGGAAAAAAAAAAAATGTATGTAGGAGCCTCGTCTTACCCCTTGGGGGCAAGTCCCTCCCTCGAGGGGAGTAAATTTTCATGATGGGTATTTTTCCAAAGAGCTCGTCAATACCTTTAAAACGAATGGTTGAACGATCAATCTGCGATAATTTGAAATAAAGTTATTGATTTTTTCATTTTTAACAATAATAATAATAATAATATTCAGGATAAAATTGACTTTTTTGGACATTTAGTATTATACTTCTTCTCTAATATGGAAATCGACTGCATTATCATGAAATATAACTTTTTTAAATATTAATTTTAATAAAGTTTTCTACTGAGTGAATTTGTATAGGAAAATATAGAAGAAAGTCATGTGGTGGACACAACATACTACTTTAAGATGTTATTTATAGACGATAAAACTGTCTCTCTTTAGATATTTAGTGTTAGATTTCCCTAAGATGAAATTATTTGCATTCATCATGTTAAATATTTTTAATCATAGTTTTAATAAATTATTCGCACTTAGTGAATTTCACAGAAAAATATAGAAGAATGTCTTGTGGTGGCCACAACATACTAGTTTTTTTATTTTTTTAATTTACCAACTGTCTGACAGTGAAAATTTACTTTACTTTATGTCATGTTATATCATTTTACCTTGTTTTGTATGGTTTTTAAATGAATAATGTTGATTTATTTTTCGGGTTTCGGGTCGGTTCGGGTCGCAAAAAGTTCTCTGTTGCGGGTTCGGGTTGGTTTTCGGGTTGATGAAAATTTTTTTTGTCGGGTTTCGGGTTAATGAAAATGTTTTTGTCGGGTTAGGGTTGATTTAAAATTATCTGTCGGGTTCGGGTCGGGTGACTCTATCGGGAAGTTTTCTTGAATCATATAAACGCTACCGAAGCAGCGGGGATCCGATACAATCGGCTAAAAGAATTTAAAAAATGCATTGTCATCGTGTTCTGATTTATTCAAAAAGTTTCAAATGGGAAGTTATGATTGTTGAATCATATAAACGTTACCGAAAGCAGCAGGGATCCGAAACAATTGACTAAAAAAAAAAAAAAAAAAAAAAAAAAATGCATTGTCATCGTGTTATGAATTTTTCTAAAAGTTTCAAATTTCTAGCTAGTCGGGAAGTTATACGATTGTTGAATCATATAAATGCTACCGAAGGCAGCAAAGACCTGAAACAATTGGCTAAAAGTATTTAAAAAATGCATTGTTATCGGGTTTTGCGCTATTCTAAAAGTTTCAAATGTGTAGCTTAGCTAGGCGGAAAGTTAGTTAAATAAATTTTCTGTTGAAACATATAAACTCTGTCGAGGGCACCAGGGACCCGAAACAGTTGGGTAAAAATATTTAAAAAATGTATTGTCACCGTGTTTTGAGCTATTTTGAAAGCTTCAAATATCTAGCTAGTCGGGAAGTCAGTTAAAAATCGATTGCAAGATTTGTACTGGACACACAAATAAACAAGGATCGAAGTAAATAAAAACATGGTAAAATACAAATTAATTTGCCATAATAAATTATCGCATTATGTTGAAAAATTTGTTCTTAAAATTCTAAATTGGCGAGGTTCGACTGATATCAGTGAGTAGTATGTATCGATATAGTTGAGTGTTTCACAAATGTTTCACTCACTGTTTTTTCATTAATAAGTACACTATAAATATTAATTCCCGTTTGAGAGAATATAAATTTAAATTTGAAATGCAAAAAATCTATACAGCAATTTTATTATTTTACCATGAAAATTTTTGTAATTTAAAGTGTTATATTGCCCTCTAACACATTTCATTTGTGATTAAAGTTATTATAATTATTTCACTTATACAGCTACAGCGCATTTCAGTACAAACTGCTTGCTTATGTGACTGCTAATACAAAACAAATATAAAAAATCTTGAAAATGAGGATGAACCACTTGTTTCCCCCCTTTTTTTTCCTTTCGCGTACTTCACTTGACGTCACAGGAAAAGGGGAAATGACGTACTCAACAGAACTAGTCTACCAGAAACAGAAAACTATCGCTCAAGTGAAATACAACGCCATCTCTTGGGAAAAGATAGATTATCTGGTTACTGACGCTCCGCCTTAATAACAGCGTGAAGTGAAATGCGTAGTGCAGGGAATTGGCAAGTTTCGAAATTTAAAAAGCACGTCAAGAAATATCGCTGTGGCTCAGATAGAAGTTAGATTTACAACTTTAGCTTCTTTCAAACTAACTAGAGGTGTTTTAGATAATGAGGCATGTTGAATATGTGCATGCACTTGTCTATGGAGCGGAAATGAAAAAGGTCGATTTCTAACAGTAAAACATTAAAAAAAGGATTCTATTGTTTTGTGTTTACACATGTGTTCTCCAACAAAAATTCTAATTAAATTTTTGTAGTCCGGTAGTTCCTGTCTTTTTTTTTTTTTTTTTTTTCCACATTAGATTTTTTTAGAGAATATTTCTTCTTATTTAATCGTAATGAAATTCGAAAAAGAATTACTTTAAAAATTAAGTGTTGGGAAAACAAGGGCGGTTCTAATGATACTACGGAATATTAATCATAATGTTGGCAGTTATGCATGAATCAGAAGCAAGAATATTGAAAAATCTATATTCTACATTTATTATAAGCTTTGCTTATAAAAATATTTGCAGAATATTGGTTTCTATCTATATGAATTTGATACAAAGTTCAGTATTCACAGCTTCGTTAATCAATGAATAAATTCTTACAAAAATAAAATGTAAAATATTATTTAAATATATGTTCATCAATAGATAACAAAATGTAAGAGTTGCTAACATTCTAAATTTATTCTGGAGAGCTATTAGTCGTGACTTTATTTCGCCTCATTTTATTATAAGTACAATTATCTTCAATATTCAATTTTATCATAAAATAAGAAAAAAAATAAAAAAATACTTCGGGGGAAAAAAACGGAATATGAAAAGAAGGCGGTACTAACAATGCTCCGGAATAAATTGTAAAAGTTGTTAATCACTAAGTTGATCGTGACATATCAATGCTATCCGTTGTAGTGTCAACGCTTAATAGAACTCACTTTGATTTATTACTTAAAAAAAAAAAAAAAACTCATAAGTAATTCTTTTATTTTACTTAATTTTTAAGTATTGTATCGAAATTGATTTGTTTGTTAAGCTGCGATTTTTCACTTTTAATCAAATAAAAAATCAATGCGACTTTTCTTCCGATAATAAAATTTTTTACGCTAAAGAAAACGAAATACTCTACTTTTAATTCAATAGAATATCACTCATTCACGATTTTTTTTTTTTTTTTTTTTTTTTTTGTATACTACTACAAAAATAAGTTAATTTATATACTTGCATCTGCCAACATTCTAATTGGTATTTTGTAGTCCTGTAGTCCCCGCCTCTTTTTAGACACCAGTCTTTCTATTAGAGACTTTTTTTTCTTATTTAATTCTAATCTTGTAAAATATTACTCTAGAAATTAATGGGTGTGACAAAGGGAGCGGTACAAATAATACTACGGTTTGTTTATTGGAATGTTGGCATTTATGGATACTCATACTAAACACCAAAACGTGTATTAGAAAATCATACTTGCCAATATCCTAATTAATATTCTGTAGTTTTGTTAGTCCCGCCTTTATTTTCACAACAGTAAATTTTTAGAATTATACCAGGGTTCCCACGGTTCCAACGGCCCGATTTTTATCAAGAAATCTTCCATCAGAATAATCTTAAAATAAATTTATTCTTAAATATACAGTGTACAATTATTAAGAAATTTACTTTTAGATAATACTGGGGGAAGAGTCCTTGAAAAAAATCGGGCCGTGGGAACCCTGTATATTCTCATGCAATTATGATTAAATAAGAAGAAAAATACTCTAAAAAGATACCAGTGTAAAAGAGAAGGCGGGGCTGCCACTTCTACGGAATATTAATTAGTATGCTGGCAAGTATGCAAAACAATTCTAAACAAGCTGAAGTTAATGGACCCAAACATTAATTAAAAAAAATAAAAATAAAATTTTACCTGTAGTTTCAGACTTTCTGTTATGTGTGATAGGCGATACAAATGATAACACATGATGGCCATAATTCTCACAAAGGGAGAATGTAATACCACAAATCTTATACAGTAATTTACTTACGTAGATATCAATGAATATAAACTATTAGTCAAATCTAAAGTTACTACGCAAAAATAGTGTTATCCCTTTGTGAGAACACTGGTGACGCTTTCTAGAGTTAATAAAAAATTAAATAATCGCTAAAACTGGAAAAAATAATCATAGGAAATGGAAGTAAATTTGGAAACCAATTATTTTAACGAAGCACATACTTCTTAAAAAAACTAATTTTGGTTACCATACACGTTTTATTATTATTATTATTATTATTATTATTATTTATTGAATATGGATAAGTTAATAAAATCCAAATATGTGTTTTATAATCAAAAAGATACCTCGAATTGGGTGGGGATATTTCATGTTCACGCATGAAAAGGAAATGGAATTTGAATGTAACGGATAGAACATATAAAATATGTCACAATCATTAAACATTAGCATCCTTAAACATTGACAGTCTATAACCAATGTTGCCATATCTGCGGATTTTATATTCAATAATCACCAATAATTTTGAGAACTGACTATTTGATAAACGCAATAGGCTATCAATCTTTGAAGTAATTTGGCAAACGTTACGATTAAAATTAATGGCGATTATTGAATAAAAAATCTGCCAGGTCTGACAGCACTGTATATAACTCTATTAAAATTTTAAAGTAACGCAGAAATTACACTCTTTTCCGGAATTACTGAATACAAATAACTTTTGAAAGAAATGTGAAAAATTCCTATCGCCATTTAAAAAATTGAATTTGGTGCAAGTTACAATATGTAGACAAAGCCTAAACAAAAACTAAGTATGCCGCTATAAACTAGACGCTAGTACGAGTCGATCGTCACTAGCCGTTTATTCATACAATGATTTACGGCAAAATTAATCGCTATTTTTTTTTCCCGCTCTCACTGTACATGTTTAATAAAATAAGTCTAATTGAATATTTTATTTTTAATTATAAATTTTAATATTGATTAATTTTAATCAAATATATCTTGTGTTGAATTTAATAAGTTTCAATTTCAATTTGTTGAATAGACGGAAAAGATTTTGCTGATATTGATAAATAATTAATTTATATCACAGATTAAATGTCGAACATTTTCTTCAAGCATCTCTTGTCTATTTTGATTTTTGTGCTACATTTAAAAACTTAGGGAAAGAAAAAAGGAGTGGGGGAAATATTTGAAACATTCTGACTTAAAATTTCGTGTGTTTTTCTGTATCATTTTTAAAATTTTGTAATTAACAAAATAGTATCCAGAAAAAGCAAAAAGTATTTATTTCACATCAACTATTATTAAGCTATTTTCTTGTTATAGATAATTTTAGCAAATTATTTCTGTCACGGCACCAAATGTCACGTAGTAACTAAATCATTCGGATGAATGTTGCTGTAGGAGCAGATCTCCGAGATTAATGGGTTAATAACAGCTTGAAGTGAAATGCGTAGTGCAGGGAATTGGCAAGTTTCGAAATTTAAAAAGCACGTCAAGAAATATCGCTGTGGCTCAGATAGAAGTTAGATTTACAACTTTAGCTTCTTTCAAACTAACTAGAGGTGTTTTAGATAATGAGGCATGTTGAATATGTGCATGCACTTGTCTATGGAGCGGAAATGAAAAAGGTCGATTTCTAACAGTAAAACATTAAAAAAAGGATTCTATTGTTTTGTGTTTACACATGTGTTCTCCAACAAAAATTCTAATTAAATTTTTGTAGTCCGGTAGTTCCTGTCTTTTTTTTTTTTTTTTTTCCACATTAGATTTTTTTAGAGAATATTTCTTCTTATTTAATCGTAATGAAATTCGAAAAAGAATTACTTTAAAAATTAAGTGTTGGGAAAACAAGGGCGGTTCTAATGATACTACGGAATATTAATCATAATGTTGGCAGTTATGCATGAATCAGAAGCAAGAATATTGAAAAATCTATATTCTACATTTATTATAAGCTTTGCTTATAAAAATATTTGCAGAATATTGGTTTCTATCTATATGAATTTGATACAAAGTTCAGTATTCACAGCTTCGTTAATCAATGAATAAATTCTTACAAAAATAAAATGTAAAATATTATTTAAATATATGTTCATCAATAGATAACAAAATGTAAGAGTTGCTAACATTCTAAATTTATTCTGGAGAGCTGTTAGTCGTGACTTTATTTCGCCTCATTTTATTATAAGTACAATTATCTTCAATATTCAATTTTATCATAAAATAAGAAAAAAAAAAAAAAATACTTCGGGGGAAAAAAACGGAATATGAAAAGAAGGCGGTACTAACAATGCTCCGGAATAAATTGTAAAAGTTGTTAATCACTAAGTTGATCGTGACATATCAATGCTATCCGTTGTAGTGTCAACGCTTAATAGAACTCACTTTGATTTATTACTTAAAAAAAAAAAAAAACTCATAAGTAATTCTTTTATTTTACTTAATTTTTAAGTATTGTATCGAAATTGATTTGTTTGTTAAGCTGCGATTTTTCACTTTTAATCAAATAAAAAATCAATGCGACTTTTCTTCCGATAATAAAATTTTTTACGCTAAAGAAAACGAAATACTCTACTTTTAATTCAATAGAATATCACTCATTCACGATTTTTTTTTTTTTTTTTTTTTTGTATACTACTACAAAAATAAGTTAATTTATATACTTGCATCTGCCAACATTCTAATTGGTATTTCGTAGTCCTGTAGTCCCCGCCTCTTTTTAGACACCAGTCTTTCTATTAGAGACTTTTTTTTCTTATTTAATTCTAATCTTGTAAAATATTACTCTAGAAATTAATGGGTGTGACAAAGGGAGCGGTACAAATAATACTACGGTTTGTTTATTGGAATGTTGGCATTTATGGATACTCATACTAAACACCAAAACGTGTATTAGAAAATCATACTTGCCAATATCCTAATTAATATTCTGTAGTTTTGTTAGTCCCGCCTTTATTTTCACAACAGTAAATTTTTAGAATTATACCAGGGTTCCCACGGTTCCAACGGCCCGATTTTTCTCAAGAAATCTTCCATCAGAATAATCTTAAAATAAATTTATTCTTAAATATACAGTGTACAATTATTAAGAAATTTACTTTTAGATAATACTGGGGGAAGAGTCCTTGAAAAAAATCGGGCCGTGGGAACCCTGTATATTCTCATGCAATTATGATTAAATAAGAAGAAAAATACTCTAAAAAGATACCAGTGTAAAAGAGAAGGCGGGGCTGCCACTTCTACGGAATATTAATTAGTATGCTGGCAAGTATGCAAAACAATTCTAAACAAGCTGAAGTTAATGGACCCAAACATTAATTAAAAAAAATAAAAATAAAATTTTACCTGTAGTTTCAGACTTTCTGTTATGTGTGATAGGCGATACAAATGATAACACATGATGGCCATAATTCTCACAAAGGGAGAATGTAATACCACAAATCTTATACAGTAATTTACTTACGTAGATATCAATGAATATAAACTATTAGTCAAATCTAAAGTTACTACGCAAAAATAGTGTTATCCCTTTGTGAGAACACTGGTGACGCTTTCTAGAGTTAATAAAAAATTAAATAATCGCTAAAACTGGAAAAAATAATCATAGGAAATGGAAGTAAATTTGGAAACCAATTATTTTAACGAAGCACATACTTCTTAAAAAAACTAATTTTGGTTACCATACACGTTTTATTATTATTATTATTATTATTATTATTTATTGAATATGGATAAGTTAATAAAATCCAAATATGTGTTTTATAATCAAAAAGATACCTCGAATTGGGTGGGGATATTTCATGTTCACGCATGAAAAGGAAATGGAATTTGAATGTAACGGATAGAACATATAAAATATGTCACAATCATTAAACATTAGCATCCTTAAACATTGACAGTCTATAACCAATGTTGCCATATCTGCGGATTTTATATTCAATAATCACCAATAATTTTGAGAACTGACTATTTGATAAACGCAATAGGCTATCAATCTTTGAAGTAATTTGGCAAACGTTACGATTAAAATTAATGGCGATTATTGAATAAAAAATCTGCCAGGTCTGACAGCACTGTATATAACTCTATTAAAATTTTAAAGTAACGCAGAAATTACACTCTTTTCCGGAATGACTGAATACAAATAACTTTTGAAAGAAATGTGAAAAATTCCTATCGCCATTTAAAAAATTGAATTTGGTGCAAGTTACAATATGTAGACAAAGCCTAAACAAAAACTAAGTATGCCGCTATAAACTAGACGCTAGTACGAGTCGATCGTCACTAGCCGTTTATTCATACAATGATTTACGGCAAAATTAATCGCTATTTTTTTTTCCCGCTCTCACTGTACATGTTTAATAAAATAAGTCTAATTGAATATTTCATTTTTAATTATAAATTTTAATATTGATTAATTTTAATCAAATATATCTTGTGTTGAATTTAATAAGTTTCAATTTCAATTTGTTTAATAGACGGAAAAGATTTTGCTGATATTGATAAATAATTAATTTATATCACAGATTAAATGTCGAACATTTTCTTCAAGCATCTCTTGTCTATTTTGATTTTTGTGCTACATTTAAAAACTCAGGGAAAGAAAAAAGGAGTGGGGGAAATATTTGAAACATTCTGACTTAAAATTTCGTGTGTTTTTCTGTATCATTTTTAAAATTTTGTAATTAACAAAATAGTATCCAGAAAAAGCAAAAAGTATTTATTTCACATCAACTATTATTAAGCTATTTTCTTGTTATAGATAATTTTAGCAAATTATTTCTGTCACGGCACCAAATGTCACGTAGTAACTAAATCATTCGGATGAATGTTGCTGTAGGAGCAGATCTCCGAGATTAATGGGTTAATAACAGCTTGAAGTGAAATGCGTAGTGCAGGGAATTGGCAAGTTTCGAAATTTAAAAAGCACGTCAAGAAATATCGCTGTGGCTCAGATAGAAGTTAGATTTACAACTTTAGCTTCTTTCAAACTAACTAGAGGTGTTTTAGATAATGAGGCATGTTGAATATGTGCATGCACTTGTCTATGGAGCGGAAATGAAAAAGGTCGATTTCTAACAGTAAAACATTAAAAAAAGGATTCTATTGTTTTGTGTTTACACATGTGTTCTCCAACAAAAATTCTAATTAAATTTTTGTAGTTCGGTAGTTCCTGTCTTTTTTTTTTTTTTTTTTCCACATTAGATTTTTTTAGAGAATATTTCTTCTTATTTAATCGTAATGAAATTCGAAAAATAATTACTTTAAAAATTAAGTGTTGGGAAAACAAGGGCGGTTCTAATGATACTACGGAATATTAATCATAATGTTGGCAGTTATGCATGAATCAGAAGCAAGAATATTGAAAAATCTATATTCTACATTTATTATAAGCTTTGCTTATAAAAATATTTGCAGAATATTGGTTTCTATCTATATGAATTTGATACAAAGTTCAGTATTCACAGCTTCGTTAATCAATGAATAAATTCTTACAAAAATAAAATGTAAAATATTATTTAAATATATGTTCATCAATAGATAACAAAATGTAAGAGTTGCTAACATTCTAAATTTATTCTGCAGAGCTGTTAGTCGTGACTTTATTTCGCCTCATTTTATTATAAGTACAATTATCTTCAATATTCAATTTTATCATAAAATAAGAAAAAAAAAAAAAAAATACTTCGGGGGGGAAAAAAACGGAATATGAAAAGAAGGCGGTACTAACAATGCTCCGGAATAAATTGTAAAAGTTGTTAATCACTAAGTTGATCGTGACATATCAATGCTATCCGTTGTAGTGTCAACGCTTAATAGAACTCACTTTGATTTATTACTTAAAAAAAAAAAAAAACTCATAAGTAATTCTTTTATTTTACTTAATTTTTAAGTATTGTATCGAAATTGATTTGTTTGTTAAGCTGCGATTTTTCACTTTTAATCAAATAAAAAATCAATGCGACTTTTCTTCCGATAATAAAATTTTTTACGCTAAAGAAAACGAAATACTCTACTTTTAATTCAATAGAATATCACTCATTCACGATTTTTTTTTTTTTTTTTTTTTTGTATACTACTACAAAAATAAGTTAATTTATATACTTGCATCTGCCAACATTCTAATTGGTATTTCGTAGTCCTGTAGTCCCCGCCTCTTTTTAGACACCAGTCTTTCTATTAGAGACTTTTTTTTCTTATTTAATTCTAATCTTGTAAAATATTACTCTAGAAATTAATGGGTGTGACAAAGGGAGCGGTACAAATAATACTACGGTTTGTTTATTGGAATGTTGGCATTTATGGATACTCATACTAAACACCAAAACGTGTATTAGAAAATCATACTTGCCAATATCCTAATTAATATTCTGTAGTTTTGTTAGTCCCGCCTTTATTTTCACAACAGTAAATTTTTAGAATTATACCAGGGTTCCCACGGTTCCAACGGCCCGATTTTTCTCAAGAAATCTTCCATCAGAATAATCTTAAAATAAATTTATTCTTAAATATACAGTGTACAATTATTAAGAAATTTACTTTTAGATAATACTGGGGGAAGAGTCCTTGAAAAAAATCGGGCCGTGGGAACCCTGTATATTCTCATGCAATTATGATTAAATAAGAAGAAAAATACTCTAAAAAGATACCAGTGTAAAAGAGAAGGCGGGGCTGCCACTTCTACGGAATATTAATTAGTATGCTGGCAAGTATGCAAAACAATTCTAAACAAGCTGAAGTTAATGGACCCAAACATTAATTAAAAAAAATAAAAATAAAATTTTACCTGTAGTTTCAGACTTTCTGTTATGTGTGATAGGCGATACAAATGATAACACATGATGGCCATAATTCTCACAAAGGGAGAATGTAATACCACAAATCTTATACAGTAATTTACTTACGTAGATATCAATGAATATAAACTATTAGTCAAATCTAAAGTTACTACGCAAAAATAGTGTTATCCCTTTGTGAGAACACTGGTGACGCTTTCTAGAGTTAATAAAAAATTAAATAATCGCTAAAACTGGAAAAAATAATCATAGGAAATGGAAGTAAATTTGGAAACCAATTATTTTAACGAAGCACATACTTCTTAAAAAAACTAATTTTGGTTACCATACACGTTTTATTATTATTATTATTATTATTATTATTTATTGAATATGGATAAGTTAATAAAATCCAAATATGTGTTTTATAATCAAAAAGATACCTCGAATTGGGTGGGGATATTTCATGTTCACGCATGAAAAGGAAATGGAATTTGAATGTAACGGATAGAACATATAAAATATGTCACAATCATTAAACATTAGCATCCTTAAACATTGACAGTCTATAACCAATGTTGCCATATCTGCGGATTTTATATTCAATAATCACCAATAATTTTGAGAACTGACTATTTGATAAACGCAATAGGCTATCAATCTTTGAAGTAATTTGGCAAACGTTACGATTAAAATTAATGGCGATTATTGAATAAAAAATCTGCCAGGTCTGACAGCACTGTATATAACTCTATTAAAATTTTAAAGTAACGCAGAAATTACACTCTTTTCCGGAATGACTGAATACAAATAACTTTTGAAAGAAATGTGAAAAATTCCTATCGCCATTTAAAAAATTGAATTTGGTGCAAGTTACAATATGTAGACAAAGCCTAAACAAAAACTAAGTATGCCGCTATAAACTAGACGCTAGTACGAGTCGATCGTCACTAGCCGTTTATTCATACAATGATTTACGGCAAAATTAATCGCTATTTTTTTTTCCCGCTCTCACTGTACATGTTTAATAAAATAAGTCTAATTGAATATTTCATTTTTAATTATAAATTTTAATATTGATTAATTTTAATCAAATATATCTTGTGTTGAATTTAATAAGTTTCAATTTCAATTTGTTTAATAGACGGAAAAGATTTTGCTGATATTGATAAATAATTAATTTATATCACAGATTAAATGTCGAACATTTTCTTCAAGCATCTCTTGTCTATTTTGATTTTTGTGCTACATTTAAAAACTCAGGGAAAGAAAAAAGGAGTGGGGGAAATATTTGAAACATTCTGACTTAAAATTTCGTGTGTTTTTCTGTATCATTTTTAAAATTTTGTAATTAACAAAATAGTATCCAGAAAAAGCAAAAAGTATTTATTTCACATCAACTATTATTAAGCTATTTTCTTGTTATAGATAATTTTAGCAAATTATTTCTGTCACGGCACCAAATGTCACGTAGTAACTAAATCATTCGGATGAATGTTGCTGTAGGAGCAGATCTCCGAGATTAATGGGTTAATAACAGCTTGAAGTGAAATGCGTAGTGCAGGGAATTGGCAAGTTTCGAAATTTAAAAAGCACGTCAAGAAATATCGCTGTGGCTCAGATAGAAGTTAGATTTACAACTTTAGCTTCTTTCAAACTAACTAGAGGTGTTTTAGATAATGAGGCATGTTGAATATGTGCATGCACTTGTCTATGGAGCGGAAATGAAAAAGGTCGATTTCTAACAGTAAAACATTAAAAAAAGGATTCTATTGTTTTGTGTTTACACATGTGTTCTCCAACAAAAATTCTAATTAAATTTTTGTAGTTCGGTAGTTCCTGTCTTTTTTTTTTTTTTTTTTCCACATTAGATTTTTTTAGAGAATATTTCTTCTTATTTAATCGTAATGAAATTCGAAAAATAATTACTTTAAAAATTAAGTGTTGGGAAAACAAGGGCGGTTCTAATGATACTACGGAATATTAATCATAATGTTGGCAGTTATGCATGAATCAGAAGCAAGAATATTGAAAAATCTATATTCTACATTTATTATAAGCTTTGCTTATAAAAATATTTGCAGAATATTGGTTTCTATCTATATGAATTTGATACAAAGTTCAGTATTCACAGCTTCGTTAATCAATGAATAAATTCTTACAAAAATAAAATGTAAAATATTATTTAAATATATGTTCATCAATAGATAACAAAATGTAAGAGTTGCTAACATTCTAAATTTATTCTGCAGAGCTGTTAGTCGTGACTTTATTTCGCCTCATTTTATTATAAGTACAATTATCTTCAATATTCAATTTTATCATAAAATAAGAAAAAAAAAAAAAAAATACTTCGGGGGGGAAAAAAACGGAATATGAAAAGAAGGCGGTACTAACAATGCTCCGGAATAAATTGTAAAAGTTGTTAATCACTAAGTTGATCGATGACATATCAATGCTATCCGTAGCTCCGTTGTAGTGTCAACGCTTAACAGAACTCACTTTGATTTATTACTTAAAAAAAAAAAAAAAAAAAAAAAAAACTCATAAGTAATTCTTTTATTTTACTTAATTTTTAAGTATTGTATCGAAATTGATTTGTTTGTTAAGCTGCGATTTTCCACTTTTAATCAAATAAAAAATCAATGCGACTTTTCTTCCGATAATAAAATTTTTTACGCTAAAGAAAACGAAATACTCTACTTTTAATTCAATAGAATATCACTCATTCACGATTTTTTTTTTTTTTTTTTGTATACTACTACAAAAATAAGTTAATTTATATACTTGCATCTGCCAACATTCTAATTGGTATTTCGTAGTCCTGTAGTCCCCGCCTCTTTTTAGACACCAGTCTTTCTATTAGAGACTTTTTTTCTTATTTAATTCTAATCTTGTAAAATATTACTCTAGAAATTAATGGGTGTGACAAAGGGAGCGGTACAAATAATACTACGGTTTGTTTATTGGAATGTTGGCATTTATGGATACTCATACTAAACACCAAAACATGTATTAGAAAATCATACTTGCCAATATCCTAATTAATATTCCGTAGTGTTGTTAGTCCCGCCTTTATTTTCACAACAGTAAATTTTTAGAATTATACCAGGGTTCACACGGCCCGATTTTTCTCAAGGAATCTTCCATCAGAATAATCCTAAAATAAATTTATTCTTAAATATACAGTGTACAATTAATAAGAAATTTACTTTTAGATAATACTGGTGGAAGAGTCCTTGAAAAAAATCGGGCCGTGGGAACCCTGTATATTCTCATGCAATTATGATTAAATAAGAAGAAAAATACTCTAAAAAGATACCAGTGTAAAAGAGAAGGCGGGGCTGCCACTTCTACGGAATATTAATTAGTATGCTGGCAAGTATGGAAAACAATTCTAAACAAGCTGAAGTTAATGGACACAAACATAAATTAAAAAAAATAAAAATAAAATTTTACCTGTAGTTTGAGACTTTCTGTTATGTGTGATAGGCGATACAAATGATAACACATGATGGCCATAATTCTCACAAAGGGAGAATGTAATACCACAAATCTTATACAGTAATTTACTTACGTAGATATCAATGAATATAAACTATTAGTCAAATCTAAAGTTACTACGCAAAAATAGTGTTATCCCTTTGTGAGAACACTGGTGACGCTTTCTAGAGTTAATAAAAAATTAAATAATCGCTAAAACTGGAAAAAATAATCATAGGAAATGGAACTAAATTTGAAATCCAATTATTTTAACGAAGCACATACTTCTTAAAAAAATTAATTTTGGTTATCATACACGTTTTATTATTATTATTATTATTATTATTTATTGAATATGGATAAGTTAATAAAATCCAAATATGTGTTTTATAATCAAAAAGATACCTCGAATTGGGTGGGGATATTTCATGTTCACGCATGAAAAGGAAATGGAATTTGAATGTAACGGATAGAACATATAAAATATGTCACAATCATTAAACATTAGCATCCTTAAACATTGACAGTCTATAACCAATGTTGCCATATCTGCGGATTTTATATTCAATAATCACCAATAATTTTGAGAACTGACTATTTGATAAACGCAATAGGCTATCAATCTTTGAAGTAATTTGGCAAACGTTACGATTAAAATTAATGGCGATTATTGAATAAAAAATCTGCCAGGTCTGACAGCAATGTATATAACTCTATTAAAATTTTAAAGTAACGCAGAAATTACACTCTTTTCCGGAATGACTGAATACAAATAACTTTTGAAAGAAATGTGAAAAATTCCTATCGCCATTTAAAAAATTGAATTTGGTGCAAGTTACAATATGTAGACAAAGCCTAAACAAAAACTAAGTATGCCGCTATAAACTAGACGCTAGTACGAGTCGATCGTCACTAGCCGTTTATTCATACAATGATTTACGGCAAAATTAATCGCTATTTTTTTTTCCGCTCTCACTGTACATGTTTAATAAAATAAGTCTAATTGAATATTTCATTTTTAATTATAAATTTTAATATTGATTAATTTTAATCAAATATATCTTGTGTTGAATTTAATAAGTTTCAATTTCAATTTGTTGAATAGACGGAAAAGATTTTGCTGATATTGATAAATAATTAATTTATATCACAGATTAAATGTCGAACATTTTCTTCAAGCATCTCTTGTCTATTTTGATTTTTGTGCTACATATAAAAACTCAGGGAAAGAAAAAAGGAGTGGGGGAAATATTTGAAACATTCTGACTTAAAATTTCGTGTGTTTTTCTGTATCATTTTTAAAATTTTGTAATTAACAAAATAGTATCCAGAAAAAGCAAAAAGTATTTATTTCACACCAACTATTATTAAGCTATTTTCTTATTATAGATAATTTTAGCAAATTATTTTCTGTCACGGCACCACATGTCATATAGCAGTTAAATCATTCGGATGAACGTTGCTGTAGCAGCAGATCTCCGAGATTAATGGGTGGGTTAATAACAGCTTGAAGTGAAATGCGTAGTGCAGGGAATTGGCAAGTTTCGAAATTTAAAAACCACGTCAAGAAATATCGCTGTGGCTCAGATAGAACTTTGATTTACAACTTTAGCTTCTTTCAAACTAACTACAGGTGTTTTAGATAATGAGGCATGTTGAATATGTGTATGCACTTGTCTATGGAGCGGAAATGAAAAAGGTCGATTTCTAACAGTAAAACATGGAAAAAAGGATTCTATTGTTTTGTGTTTACACATGTGTATACCAACAATAATTCTGATTAAATTTCTGTAGTCCGGTAGTTCCTGTCTTTTTTTTTTTTTTTTTTTTTCACATTAGATTTTTTTAGAGAATATTTCTTCTTATTTAATCGTAATGAAATTCGAAAAAGAATTACTTTAAAAATTAAGTGTTGGGAAAGCAAGGGCGGTTCTAATGATACTACGGAATATTAATCATAATGTTGGCAGTCCATAGTGTCCATGGTAACGAGGCATGTTGAATAATTCTATCTATTTGCGGAGCGTAACTGATAAAGGTCAACTTTAACGGTAAAACTTTGAAAAACTAAGCATTCAATTGTATGCGTATACCAATAAAAATTTTAATTAATTTTCTGTAGACCCTGACTTTTTTTTTCCACATTAGATTTTTTTAGAGAAGATTTCTTCTTATTTAATCGTAATCAAATTTGAAAAAGAATTACTTTAAAAATTAAGTGTTGTGAAAAAAAAAGGCGTTACTAATGATAGTATGGAATATTAATCAGAATGTTGGAAGGTATGCATGAATCAGAAGCAAGAATAGGAAAAAATCTATTTTCTACATTCACATACTAGGCGAGTCGTATTAATCCTGGTCTTTATATTGGACGCCCCAGCCAGTGTTGCCAGATGAAAATTTAAATTATCCCTACTTAATGGAGAAAAAACCCCTACATTCCCTACGTTAAAATATTTTTACTCTACAAAATACCCTACGGCCTACGATTCAAAACTATTAATAAAAATTATATAAATTCATATTATTATTATTCTTTTAATATTGTCTAGCATTAACACACACACACACACACACACACACACAAAAAAAAAAAAAAAAAAAAAAAAAAAAAACATATATATATATATATTTATTAATATACACGTAAGATGATTGTTGAAACAAACGGACAAATAAAAACAAGTATCTAATATATGTATACAAATGTATATTCGTGAAAACACAGTAAATAAAATGGAGCAGGTTTCTGTAACATGTTTAAATTTAATACTGTTAGCTCTTTATTCTATTAAATTATTAAATCAAACAGCTAATCTCCTTTGACATCTTTACGCATCAATCTTACCTAATAAATTTAATTTAGTAATAAATAATGAATGTTAAACCATCAAATATGGATATGACAGGTACCTTACTCCGACTCCTTAGGGGGTGTGGCTACACGAAATGGGTGGTGTGAGCACATCAAAGAGAAATAAAAAGACTAATTTACAGAAAGGAAAACGGAAAATAACGCATTCTGACGTAAAACAAAATTAAATACACTTTTAGATCAGTATAATATATTTACGATTAACATTTTGTACTGCACAATATATTTTATTTGAAGGGTGGGTGTGTACAAATTAAAAATAACTTGACAATTGGCATTTCAAGAAAATTTAATTTTAACGTGTACATGACTTATTGTCCAATTTATTTTTAAACTTTGATATTAATTATATCAAAATATTAAATAAATGTTATATTTTTTTATTAAAATCATTTAATAAATTTACCATTTCGGAATAATAGTAATAATAATGAAAGGGTGGACATATAAAAAAATATGCAAATTTTCCAACTATTATAATTTATGCCTGCGTAATCATAATAATGCACTTTTTTCTCCCTTACTAATTTTCTTGAGTAATTTTCCCCAGTATGTAACTAAGATTAAATAGGAAGGAAACAACTCTTATAAAAAAGTAATAGAAGTACGAGAAGCAGAGGGCGGTACTAATAATATACTGGAATAAATTATAGATGTTGGCAACTTGCAGTTATGAGATGTTTCACTTGGCATCAATCTGTAATAAAATAATGTATCAGAAACAAGGTATTGTAAGCAACTTTTTTACAGGAAAGTTTAAAACTCTTTGCGTTTTTAAAAAGAATTTTTTAATTTTCATTACATAATAGAAAAATCCCTACAAAACAGAATAAAAAAAAAAAAAAAAAAAAGTATAGTATAGGATTTTTCCTATTGAAAATGGAGGATGTATAACCGCTGGTTTGTATACAGGGAAACCAGAAATAATTCCAAAGCGTTCTATGAGAGGTATTTTCATAATTTTTCATGTTTTAATTCCCTTATTTTGAACAAATCACAATTAAGGTGAACTCACCAGTAGTGGACACTTTAAGGACATTTTCCGACTATTTTTTGTGCAATTTCCTAAATTTTAGAGTTTCAAAAAATTGTTAATATTTCACAACTTTACTAATTCTTTCTTAACCCGAATGTATTATGAAAATTGCTAATTACATCATTTATATCTGCAAAAAATCAAAAACCCGGAGAGCTTAAATTGAGCCAGTAGTAGACCCCTTTTTACTTTCTTCTATATGTAATATAGAGAAAGTATTGGATTCGCGAAAATTTTCGACCTCCGTTTTTTGACGGATCTACACGTTTTGGGATGTCCTGAACACGAATTGATAGTTTTTAAAAAATGTCTGTCTGTGTGTCTGTCTGTCTGTCTGTCTGTCTGTCTGTGTGTCTGTATCATTTTTTTGTGGACGCTGTATCTCACGAACCAATGAATGAAATTTAACCAAACTTGGTATTTAGTTGCACCCTGACATGAACTGGTGCCCATTAGATTTGGGGATCAATAGCTCAACAGGTGGCGTTGTGATCGCATTTTATGCAAATTTTTAACATGGCAGCATAGGACAAAATTCCGTATAAATGAGCATAATGAGAGTTAATTTAAACTTGTGATTGTAAAATTAATATGAATTATTGATAATAGTAGTAGTTAGCTAGGAAAAAAATTTTGTGCATGGGGGGGCATCGGTTCCCCCCCCCGGGGGGGAAAATCCCCCCCGGGGAAGTAAATTTTCAAGATGGGTATCTTTCGAAAGGTCTCGTTGATAATAGTAATAGTTAACTTGGAAAAAATTTTTGTGCATGTGGGGGCATCGGTTGCCCCCCACCGGGGGGGGGGGGAAGTTCCCACCCGGGGGGGCAAAGTTTCAAGATGGGTATCTTTCGAAAGATCTCGTCAATACCTTTAAAACGAATGGTTGAACGATAAATCTGTGATAATTTAAACCAAAGTTATCGATTTTTTTAACTTTTAACAAAAAAAAACTTAGAAAAATATCGCAATTTTTTTTTTTTTTTTTTTTTTTTTTTTTTTTTTAACGAAATTTAACCAAACTTGGTATTTAGTTGGTCCCCGACATAAACTGGTGCTGATTATGTTTGGGGATCAATAGCTCAACAGGTGGCGCTGTGACAGCATTTTATCTAAATTTTTAACATGGCAGCATAGGACAAAAATTCGTATAAATGTGCATAATTAGAGTTGTTTTAAACTTGTGATTGTAAAATTAATATGAATTATTGATAATAGTAGTATGTAACTAGGAAAAAATTTTTTTGCATGGGGGGGCATCGCTTCCCCCCCCTAGGGGGGAAATACCACCCCAGGGGGGGTAAATTTTCACATTGGGTATCTTTCGAAAGATCAGGTTGATAATAGTAGTAGTTAACTAGGAAAAAATTTTTGTGCATGTGGGGGCATCGGTTGCCCCCCCACCGGGGGGGGAAGTTCCCACCCGGGGGGGCAAAGTTTCAAGATGGGTATCTTTCGAAAGATCTCGTCAATACCTTTAAAACGAATGGTTGAACGATAAATCTGTGATAATTTAAACCAAAGTTATCGATTTTTTTAACTTTTAACAAAAAAAGACTGAAAAATATCGCAATTTTTTTTTTTTTTTTTTTTTTTTTTTAACGAAGTTTAACCAAACTTGGTATTTAGTTGGTCCCCGACATAAACTGGTGCTGATTATGTTTGGGGATCAATAGCTCAACAGGTGGCGCTGTGATAGCATTTTATCTATATTTTTAACATGGCAGCATAGGACAAAAATTCATATAAATGTGCATAATTAGAGTTGTTTTAAACTTGTGATTGTAAAATTAATATGAATTATTGATAATAGTAGTATGTAACTAGGAAAAAAATTTTCTGCATGGGGGGGCATCGCTTCCCCCCCTGGGGGGAAGTACCCCCCCGGGGGGGATAAATTTTCAAGATGGGTATCTTTCGAAAGGTCTCGTCAATACCTTTAAAACGAATGGTTGAACTATAAATATGTGATAATTTAAAACAAAGTTATCGATTTTTTTCACTTTTAACAAAAAAAAAAAAAAAAAAAAAAAAAAAAAACTTAGAAAAAAAAAATCGTACTTTTTATTTTTTTTTTTTTTAATATTGTTACTGATTGAATATGTATAGGTAAATATAGAAGAAAGTCTTGTGGTGGCCACAACATACTAGTTGTTCCAGTGGTTGACCCCTTTGAATTTTTGCTTTAAAATTAAGGTGACCAAAAGTTTCTAAGTCTTGAGTACACACCTGTTTTAGCATTTGTCCTCATATACATGAATCCCCATTCTGGCCAACATCAAGGGCTGGAATTTGAGTGAATTTTACGTCGCACTGGTTCTACACTATTGGTTATTGGAGACAGTCTGGGATTCACTAATAATGCTAGTCAGGAGATATCCCATCACAATTTTCTTCTCGTGGCCATAATGTCGTCCATGTTCCCATCGAAGTTAAACTTTTGAGGGTTATCGAATGCCTCCAGAATATCCTTAGGGATGAGTTTCAGACCATCGTTAACTGCCCATAGTATAGCACTAGTGCGAGATAAAATTTACTGATGCTCAATCCTCTAAATACTGATCGCAGTTATGCTATTTCAATGTCGATGTTTCAAGTTTCAATGGGAACCGAACTTAACCAACAAGTCCAATATTGAACCCGAAATAAGAAATGCGAATAAAAAAATTAAAATGTCCCAAGATTATCTCATGATTCAAGCGAATTTACATTTTGTTCAGTTTTCTAAATTTGGGAAAGCCTGGGATCCACCTTCTCCGCAGAAGATCAAAATTGTGTTAGCATGTCTGCTCACCCTCCTAGGAGTGACTCCCAGACCGGCGCCAATTGCTAAATGCGTAATTTTAGAGTTACGTTTAAAAACACTGAATTCAACTCTAAAATTACGAGATTACAAAATTGTGTCCACTACTGGATCTGACCTTACAAGTCACATGAGCCAGTGGTGGACAGGACTGTCTACTATTAGTCATGATAACATTTTTTTGTACTAGTAGTGAACACCCATAAAAATACTACGTGCTAATACGAGATTTCAAAAACAGTAAAAGAAAAGAATTCTGCATACTAATTTTAGTCATATGAAAGCAAAAGGTAGAAGAGATCAGTTAAAAATAGGCAGAGGGAGAGCAAATAAAATTTAATTTCCCTATTCAAAGTGATAAGAAGAAAACGGTAAAATCACAAAAAGTAGAATTTTTTTTTTTTTTTTTTTTTTTTTTTTTTTGTTAAGCTGACAGTATTTTAAAACTAATGGCCGGAATTGTGTTTAGTTAAAGGGTTTAACAGTAGAGGACTATAACTTCTTTCATGAACATTGCTCGAATCGTCAGAATTATTAAGTACCTTATTTTCCGAGTTTAAAATTAAAAGTATCCACTACTGGTGCGTGTACCTTATATTGTCATTAATTATGAAAAAATATGATGTATTCTAATTAAATATCATCCTTTTATTATATTTGCCATTCTCTCACTTTTCGGCATTTCGAATTAATTCATTAATTTAAATATTGCGAAATATTAACAGGATCCATATTTTTCTATGTAGTTATTACATATATCTGTTTAAAAAAAATGTCAAATCTTTTCATTCCTTTCAATTTTCTCATAGTGACAGTTTTCACGAGAACGACCTATATAAAAATTTAGCCATATAATTAAGCCTAATTCTATACCCAGTTTACCCCACTTGATAAAATATTTCATAGAATACAAAATACAATAAATTTAATTTACCTTAAGTGAATAAATGTTCTCTAATACTTTATGTTTGTTATTCTTTTATAAAACATTTATAATTTTCCTGTAAAAAAGAGAGAGAGAAAAGTTTGGAAGATTAATAGCGGAAATATGTTGCAAGTAGATCAATAATTTAAATTAAAAACGATAATTTTTAAGTTGCAACTATTTTTTTCTGTAGCGGAAGAAATGTGTAGCTATCTAATAAATACAAAAGAGAAAAAGAAAAAATTAAAAATATAGTATTATTTTAAATACGTAGCAGTTTTTTTTTAGGTATACCCACATTACCCCCACCTGACCCTATTTTATTTTACGAGGAGACAAAACCGTTATTTATTATATTGTGCAATGCAAAGGTAAATTTAACACAGAATATACTGTCCCTTCCCTCCTGTGTATCATATGATTCCCCTAAGCCAATCAGAGCGCTCGCAATCACATGACCTCGGCTTATTCGATGGAAAGACAGAAGTTCAGTTTGGAGAAAGGTGTTGGATGTAACTAGCAGAGGCAAGTATGACTTTGCAGACAAAAAGAAAGCCTCGCCTTTAATCATTCCTCTGAAACACACCTTACACTAAAATATGATTTTGCGTATTCGTGTTTGATTGTTTATAGACACCAGGATATGTAAACGCTGTTGGCATTTACTGCATCCATTGCTGACGACAAAATTTGAATCATATTATCATAGATATATATAATATTTTTTTTTTTTTTACATAAAATAACGATTAAAAAATTTCATGTAAGGCGGTCTTACTTTTCAAAATATGTGTATACTTAAGGATATATATGTTACGCATTTTTCTTAAATATTAAACAAGATTTCTCTGTTTACAACTATTAATTTTTGTTTAAATCTTGTTATTTATATTTTTGTATTTAAAATTTGAAGGGTTTATATGGCTCAAGTTAAATGTAACTTTTTTCAGAAACCACTTAAGGCGGGGCTTACTAATTTAAATAGAAACACCAAACGACAATGTGTTAACTTTTTTTTTTTTCTTAAATATTTATTACTTTTCCCAGATTTTTTCAACAGATATCTTTGATAAACTGAATGCCCATTTTTGTATTTGAATATTGTGGCGTTCGTGCGCTTCAAAATAATTAAAATTTCACTCATAAAGTATCATATAAGTATATTATTTATCATATCTGCCACCATTCTAATTAATATTCAGTTGTATTATTAATACCGCCATCTTATACACACCCACGCAATTTTTTGAGTAATTTTCCTCAAATTTGATTCCGAATAAATAACAAAAAAAAAAAAAAAAAAATTCTATAAAAGACTGATGTAAAAAGGGCTTGCATAAAGGTCTTCGGAATATTTCTTAGATGTTGGCAGGTATGCATTTACATACACACATAAAATGTCATAAAAAATGTATTAAACATATATGGGGGGGGGGAGAAAAAACGGTAAAAGAAGGTGGCAGAAAAACTCATATGTGAGGTTTGTACAGTCGGTAACAAAAGTGTCCGAATACTAGCAAAAATTCCTATGTAAAAAAAGTACACTTCATACGGTTTTCTTAAATAAATCCTTACCGAATCATGTTCTTACACTGACTAAGACAAGGATTCGACAAGGATTTATTCAACAAAACCGTATGAAGTGTACTTTTTTTACATACGAATTTTTGCTAGTGTTCGGACAATTTTGTTACCGACTGTACACCATAAAAGAACATATAAAAAAAAAAAAAATTCCTAGTGAATTAATACTGGATTCTTTTTTCAAGTAATGGTTGTTTATAAAGGAGTATGTATTTTCTTGAATGAGTGATATTCTATTAAATTAAAAGAGAAGTATTTGATGTTCTTTAACGTAAAAGAAAAAAAAAAATGTTATCGGAAGAAAAGGCATAATAATTTTTATTTTTGATTAAAACTGAAAAATCACGGCTTAACTATCAAATCAATTGTGAAACAATATTTACAAATTAAGGAAAACCACAGAATGACGTTTCAGGTTTTAAGTTTTAGGTAATTAATCAAAGCGAGTACTATTAACTAATTTGCGGCACAAGGTATTTCGGATCATTTAAATTACACTTCCGCCGGAATTCACGAACAAAATTTAAAAAAAAAGAAAATTTACATTTTAAAGTTTAAAAAAAGGCCTTTTCTGCTACGTTATAAACGCAAATTTTTGCTAAAATATTTACGGGATATGTTTTTGAAGTTGTTGTTTAATAATTGCGTCCTCGCAGCGAGGACAGCGAGCCACAAATGGTTAAGCGTTGAGATCTCAATGGAGTTAAGGATAGCATAGTTACGTCATTGATCATCATATGTCCTTAAAAACATTTACAATTTATTCCGGAGCATTGTTAGAACATCTTAAATTCCATACTCCTTTTCTTTTTGAAGTATAATTTTTTTTTCTTATTTTATGGTACTTATATATTGGAGATAACTATTCTTATAATAAAATAAGGCGAAATAAAGTCAGGGTTAACAACGCTCCAGAAGAAATTTATAATGTTAGCAACTCACACATTTTGTTTATCTATTGACGAACATATATTTAAATATTATTGTGCATCTTATTTTGGTAAGAATTTATTCATTGTTTAACGAAATTATGAATATTAAAATTTGTGTGAAATTCATATTGGTGCGAACGTATATTCGGATATTATTTTTATAAACAAGCTTATAATAAATGCAGAAAATAGATTTTTCCCTATTCTTGCTTCTGATGCATGCATACCTCCAACGTACTGATTAATATTCCATAGTATCATTAGTACCGCCCCTTTTTTTACAACTTAATTTTTAGAATAATTCTCTTTCAAATTTTATTACGATTAAATAAGAAGAAATCTTCTCCAAAAAATCTAATGTAGAAAAAAAAGCCAGGGTCTACAAAAAATTAATTAGAATTTTTATTGGTATACGCATGCGCAAACAATTGAATGCTTAGTTTTTCTAAGTTTTACCGTTAGAAGTTGACCTTTATCTGTTACGCTCCACAAATACATAGAAATATTCAACATCCTCATTACCTAAAATACCACTAGTTAGATTAAAAAATGCTGTTGTTATAAATTCAAGTTCGATATTAGTCACAGCGATATTTCCTGATGTGCTTTCCTCATTTGGAAACTTGCCAATTACCTTCAAACCTTCATTAATCGATTAATCACGGAGATCTGCTGCCGTAGCAACGCTCATCCATAGGATTCAACCTCTGAAAATATTAATATAGGACTGAAACTGGGAACTGGGAATGTTCATTGATGGAATTCCTAGAGATCAGACTCTTTACTTCCAGTTTAAAAATAATTGTATATTCCATTTTTTTAAAGAGCGTAATTATAAAGACATAGCAATTAAATGAGCCAGGGAATAAATGAGCTAGAAAAATAAGGTTTAACTGCAGAAGAACTGCGATAAGAAAAGATTACAAAAAGATTAAAAGAAAATTCTAATATAACAAATCTTTTTTCTTATATATATAATAATTGTTATTAAATTTAGAAAAATAAATTAGTTCCAGATCCGAAATAACCGAACGAAAGGCCGTTAAAAAGGGGGAAAAGTTAAAAAAAAAAAAAAGACACTTTTCAGTGACCATACAAAAGTTTGAGCATTAATTGGCAGTAAAAGCCGATATAACTAAAACTTTAACTTTAAAAGAGCGACACCAGGTGGCGACACCAAAAAAGGTTAAGTACAGTGGAGTTACTGAATAAAATAGGGATAAAATTGAAAAATTTAAATTTAATTATTTGAAATATGGAAAGGAAACATTTAGTTTTTATTGGAATTTGACAGATCTATATGAATCTGATCAAATTCCTTGATAATAACTATCATTTTATCAATAGGATTGGTGTAACTTTTTATTTTTCGAGCGATATTTTTGAAAAACGTTATAAATTTGGCTATCTCAAGGAGATCTTTTAAATCTTTAAATGTGTTAAAAACGTCACCAATGTCGTTAGAGACAGTTTCAGTGGTGGTTTTTTCAGTTTGGGGGCTAAGATTAGGGAATTCATTTTCATTATTTATGTCAAGCGGAGAGTCGGATGTTTCTGGGACGTTTATGGGATCTACTATGGAAGTTTTGTTGGCAGGTTTGGTATAGTTGAATTCTTTTAGTAAATCAGCGAGATGATAGCGTTCAGTTAGATGTTTTTGTGGTTTGGTTTTATTTTGCATGTTTTTTTTTTCTTTATGTTAAGGGGGTTCATGGGGCAGCCACGATAAGTAGCCGGATGATCTGAGCCACAATTTGCGCACTTAGGTGTAATTTTGCCCGATGAGGGACAATCATTGGATAGATGCGCCCCGGCACATTTTACGCAACGGGGCGTAAGTCCACAGCAATCTGATGCGTGATTGAACTTCTGACAGCGGTAGCATTGTTTCAGAGGAGAGGATCGAAATCTTTCAATTGTCACTTGAATTAGTGAAATTTCGGTAATTTTGTAAATTTCGTCAAAGTTTTTACATGGTGCTATATTAACCATATATATTGGCATGGGCTTACCAGTAGCTTTGTTTTTTAACATGGCGGCTCTAGTTGCCGTAAAACCATGTTCTTTGAATCCTTCCATAACTATGGAGGGATCAGTGTAGCAAGGGCCCTTTACACAAATTTTTTTGGGGCGTTGGTCGTACGGATTTAGGGTAGTAAATTTACAATTATTGTCAGTGAGGTATTTTTGAACGGCTCTAAAGTCATCCGTATTTTTACTATGTATTTTAAGAAGTTGGCCTGTTAATTTTACAAGAGGTTTTTCACTAGAAATTTCGGATATTTTCTTAGCAAAATTATTCCAATCTCAATGAAGAACGGATTAATTTTGTTTTTGTTAGGTGCTTTTTCGGTAGTTTCATTAGTGTTAACATCCAAGCTATTTGTATCGTCCATGGAGTCACAGTCGACTTCATTTTGGAGTATTTCGAAAGAATTTTGCATTACAATATTATTTTCCTGGACAGGGATTTTATTTGAGTTTTGAGGGGATTTTAATGAGTTTTTTCTTTTTCTGTTTTTTTTGTCAGGATATGGAGCAAACATACCCGGGCAATGGGATCTAACAGGAGCCAGTCCATTGAGATTTCATAATTAGTGTTAACGAATTTTTCAAAAGAAACAAGTTTTGCAAGGTTATCTTTTGATGGCTCATTAATTGCGATCAAACAATCAGAAATAATTACACTCACCGTTTCTTGTAGGTGGGTATCATCATGGTTATTTTTGAGTTCATCAAGTAGTTGTGTAATAGTTGCATCACTGCTTTGGAGATATTTGTCAATAACTTGTTCAAGCTTAGTCGATCCATCATGATTTTGTCGATAGGTTGCCTGGAATTCTGGTTTTAGTTGACCTGATAAAATACCGGTCGTAATTGAGTCTTTAGATGAATCCATATCAAAGTGAAACACCTGGGCAACGCGAAACACAGCCCTGAAAAGGGCTTCGAATCACCCAAAGTATAAACACTATGATAAAAGATTAATTAGCAAAAAGGCAAATAAAAGCGGGAAACGTCAATAGTTGGCGCTCCTCCCACAGGACTAGTATACGTCTGTTCGCTATGAAGGCTGATGTTCGCGTGGACTAAAACTACTTCACTTGTTAAAAATTTTATCACAAAAAATTCCGAAATAATAGTTGGTGTGAAATAAATACTTTTTGTTTTTAAAATTTTTTAACTTACATTTAAGTTGAATGGAGCTACAAAATTACTGCTATTAAATTGACTACACATACAACGCTCTCATGAATTTAAATTTCACTATTAAACTAATGGATCGTATAGTAATTCAAAGAAATCTTGCCAATAAAATAATACTAAATGCGTTGTGTTCTAAAAGAAAAAAATAGTATTTAATAAAAAAAAAAAATTAAGTAATAACCTGTTCGTAAAATATAGACTTTTAAATAAACATTTATCTGTAGATTTAATTCATAATTAAATAAATATTAAGTCATTCAGCAAACGCTAAGAAAAACAGGCTAAAATAGTTAATTAACAGACCTTTTTAATTAAATAGTAAATTTGATTTACAGACTTTAATTTAATTCAAATTTTGTATACTACTTATCAATTACCGTTGTCACATGAAAAGAGTATAACGTGTAAGTATGCATTTAACAATATGAAAAATAATTACTTGTAGTAAGTATCTTTTTGATTGTATAAGTATTTTGAATAAGTATCTTTTTTATTATAAAATATATATTTTTGGATTTTATTAACTAATCCATATTCAAAGTAATAATAATAATAATAATAATAAAAACATGAATAACAACCTAGATTAATTTTGCCTATTAATAATGTGTTTTGTTAAACCATTGTTGCCAAATGAAAATTTAAATTATCCCTACTTAATGGAGAAAAAATTCCTTCATTCCCTACGCTAAAATATTTTTAAAAATACCCTACGATTTAAAACTTTTAATAAAACTTTTATAAAATCATATTATTATTATTATTATTTTAATATTTTCTAGCACATAAGTTGATTGTTGAAACAAACGGACAAATAAAAACAAGTACCTAATATATGTATACAAATGTATATCCCTGAAAACACAGTAAATAAAATGGAGCATGTTTCTATAACTTGTTTAAATTTAATAATGTTAGCTCTTTATTCTATTAACTTATTAAATGAGGCAGCTAATCACCTTTGACATCTTTTCGCAACAAACTTACCTAATAAATTTAATTTAGTAATAAATAATGAATGTTAAACCTGCAAATATGGACTTGACAGGTACCTTACTCGGACTCCTTAGGGGGTGTGGCTACACGAAATGGGATGTGTGAGCACATCAAAGAGATATAAAAAGACTAAAATTTGCATAAAGGAAAACGAAAGATAACGCATTCTTATGTAAAACAAAATTAAATACACTTTCAGATCAGCATAATATATTTACGATTAAGATTTTGTACTGCACGATATATTTTATTTAAGGGGTGGGTGTATACAAATTTCAAATAACTTGACAATTGGCATTTCAAGGAAATTTAATTTTATCATGTACATGAGTTATTGTCCAATTTATTTTTAAAATTTGATATTAATTATATCAAAATATTAAATAAATGTTATATTTCTATATAAAAAAGATATAATAAATTTACCATTTCAGAATAATATTAATAATAGTAAAAGGGTGGATATATAAAAAATATGCAAATTTTCCAATTATTATAATTTATGCCAGCGTAATCATAATAAAGTCCTTTTTTTTCCTTACTGATTTTCATGAGTAATTTCCCCCAGTATGTTACTAAGATTAAATAAAAGGAAACAACTCTTATAAAAAAGTAATAGTTTCCTACAAAACAGAGTTAACCCAGCAAGAACCTGCCATAAGCCAGCTTGCTGCCATAAGCCAGCAAGAACAATGGCAACTTCAAGTCCCAATCTTGCTGGTTCCTTGATACTAGAAGAGAGAGGTTATTCAGGATGGTACGGTTGAACCTCTCTACCATGCCGTCCGACTGGAGATGTAAGGGTGTTGTCTGGGCTGGGTTTTGTCTATGCCGAGTAGTTGATGCAGTCCTTTGAAAACAGCAGAGGTAAAGTTCGTACCTTGGTCGGTATGAAGCTGTAGGGGCGGGCCGTACCTTGACACCCATTGCTGCACTAGGACCTCTGCGACTGTGCATGCCTCTTGATCGGGAATGGGATATGCCCCAGGCCACTTGGTGAAATAGTCCATCACGATGAGGATGTATTTATTTACACTGGAGGTCCGTGGCAAAGGACCCAAGATGTTGAGTGCAATCCGTTGAAATGGTGCTCCCACGTCGCAGTTTTCCTCGACTTCGTTTCTGCGGGCCTTTACGTGCCGCACAAAAATCACAGGATTTACACCATTTCTCCACATCCTCCCTTGCCTTGCACCAGTAGAAGCGTTCCCGAACTTTCTGCAGAGTCTTCATTACCCCAAAATTGCCTCCGCTAGATTTACTATGTAGTTGTTCTAAAATATCTGGAATTTTTTATCTTGGTAATACAATCTGCCATCTGAAGCTTTTCCCATCATCAAATTCCCACTTTCTGTATAATACCCCGTTTCTGATATGAAGAGAGTCCCAAATGCCCAATAGCTTTTCGTAATGGGATTAAATCTCGAAATGTCCTGCCAGGTAGGTCTGTTGCTGGTCGTCTCCTTCAGCTGTATTGGCTTTATGTCAAAATCTTCCAACTGGGCTTGTCTAAGTTCTTCGTCACTCCATGGATCGGGATCTTCTTCTGATGGTGCTGAGACAGTAACTTGGCAGGCAACCCGATTTATCGGCAGGTATTTCTGTTCGGCTCTAGAGCAGTACTTGCAGGTTTCCGAGCACGGCTTCCGTGGCAAGGCATCTGCATTACCATGTAGAGTCCCTTTACGATGACGTATCTCGAAGTCATATTCCTGGAGGCGTTGTATCCACCTGGCAATCTGCCCTTCCGCGTTCTTGAACTGGAGCAACCACGTTAAAGATGCATGGTCAGTCCGGAGCAGGAATCTTCTGCCATAGAGGTAATGATGGAAATGTTCTACGGCTTTTACGAAGGCGAGTAGCTCTTTCCTGGTGGTACAGTAATTTCGCTCTGGTTTAGACAGGCATTTACTCCAATAGGCAATGACATGTTCTTGACCATCAATTTCCCGCGAAAGAACAGCACCGACACTCTCATGGCTGGCATCTGTATCAAGTATGAACTGTCTGTCGGGCTGTGGAAACGTCAAGATAGACGATGATGTTAAGGCCTTTTTAAGTCGTTTGAAGGCTTTTTCACATTCATCCGTCCACAGGAATTTCTCTTTGGCTTCCTTCAGCTTGTGGAGTGGTCTAGCAGTATTTGAGAAACCCTTGACAAACTTCCTGTAGTAAGTGCATAACCCCAGGAAACTTCGTAGTTGGTGTACATTTTCAGGGCGACTCCAGTTCTCGACTGCAGAGATCTTCTCAGGATAAGTTCTCACACCTTCGGCAGAGATGATATGGCCGAGGTAGCTCACTTCACGACGGAACAAGTTACACTTGCCTGGATTCAATTTGAGGTTAACCCTTCTGAGTTTCTCCAGCACCTTTCGGACGTTTCGTAGATGGTCTTCAAAGGTGCGCCCCACAATGATTATATCATCCAAATACACCAGACAGGCTTCATAGGAAAGTCCTTTTAGCACTGTCTCCATCAGGCGTTCGAATGTGGCAGGTGCATTACGTAATCAAAATGCCATAACTTTAAATTGCCACAATCCTTGTCTTGTTTTGTTCCGTGGTGAATGCAGTCTTCTCATGATCATCAGGATGTAATTCTACTTGCCAGTAACCGCTCTTCAGATCCAAAGTCGAGAACCGTTTATTGCCAGCAAGTGTGTCTAATGTGTCGTGAATTCTGGGAAGAGATTAACTGTCTTTCTTCGTGATGTCATTCAAACGACGATAATCCACGCAAAATCTTGTTGAACCATCCTTTTTTCGCACCAGTACTATCGGAGAGTCCCAAGGACTCGTTGATGCCTCGATGACGTCATAGTTCTGCATTTCATTTAGAAGTTCAGTGACCTCTTCCTGTTTAGCAAATGGAAGTCTTCTTGGATGTTGTTTGATTGGAGGATGAATTCCTGTATCAAATCTGTGCTGGGTGATGTTCATTCTCCCGACGTCTTCGGGTGTTCGAGAAAAAAGGTCTTTAAATTCTTGGAGTAGCTTCTCCGCAGCACACCTTTGTTCACTTCCTAATTCTGCATTCTTGAGTAGTCCCGTTGTTAATTGCTCAAAAGACTTAGATTCGGTTGATTGCGTGGGGCGGTTGATGCATGTAACAGGAGTGCAGGTTGCTAACACCTCATCCTTCTTCACTGGTCGGACTTTATCACTGATGTTTGCGACTCTCACTGGAATAGTACTCTTTGAGAGATTAACTAGAGATAAAGCTACCAGAACTCCTCTTCGGCTATTGTCTGTATTCGGGTATTCAATCAGTCAATAGAGGGAGTATTGCTTGGTAGGAGGTGTTCCTGAAACTACTGTCTCTGTGTGTGGCGGTATGGAAACTTCAGACTTGGCTATTATCTGGCCAATGAGCTGAATGTCTTGATTTTCAGTGTTGAACACAGCTATGTCTTCTGAACTTGTTTGCAGTTCATTATTCTTGAGGTACAATTTAAAGTTAAATTTTCTCAGAAAATCAATTCCAATGATTAGAGGATCTCTTATACCAGCCACATATGTCATATTATCGTAACTGGCATTCCCAAAAGTGATGGTCAAGTTCATTTTTCCATATATTTTGATTACGTCTCCGGTCACAGTCTGGAGTTTAACGCAGGGCGGCGTCCAGATAATCTTCTCCTTTAGTTCTTGAGCAAAATCCGTTCTAATGATGGTTACGTTGGCTCCAGTATCCAGAATCATCCGGCAGTTGGTGTTGTTAACGTGGCCATAGACGTAATGTCCATTTTCGCCGCCATTCATCGATGAAACATAAAATACTGTAAACTGGGGCTCTTTAATTTCAGGCAACCTCCGCCCCGCGAGTTGGCCTTCTCGTAGTTCCCTGCAGTGATGGTGAAGCCGGGTGATTTCCTTTAGTTGGTCGTACAGGACCGTTCCTCTTCACATGGCCATCCCGTCCACAGCCACAGCACTTTATCTTCCGAACCTTTATTTCCTTATTATTTTTCAGGCTGCGCAATCTCTTTAAGATCCCTGGAAGTCTTCTCTTCATTTCATTTTCATCAGCAGGCGTATCATTTAATAATGCTGCTCTTACGGTATGGCGGTCTTTACGGGAGGCTTGTTGGGCTGCCTCTATCCTAAGTGCATAGCCTAAAGCTGATTCTACGTCTCTGATGTTGGAGAGTCTCAGCGCTTTTTGAATGTCTGGATCCCGAACAGCATCGATAAAGTACTGAAGAGCAAAGTCGTTTCGAGTGTCAGCATGACAGTCTGAGAATGCTAGGTGTGACAGTCTCTGAATAACCGCTGCGAGCTAGAGATGCAAAAAACCCGGAAATTTAAAAGAAAGGGAAAAAACCCGGGAGCTTTGGGGAAAAAACTGGGAAACTTGGACACTTTGGTAATTTTCAGGGGAAAAATATATTAGAAATCCCTAAAGCATATAATAAGTTGTTTACTTTATATAAATGGCAACATTTTTTAATTAATAACTGAGATTAAAAAAAAAACTGATTCAGGACACCTCAAAACGTGTAAATCTGGTGAAAACTTTCGATAATTTAAAAGAACTTTAAAATATCTTTCGAATGATGTATTAAAAATAATTTAATCATAATTAGAAATTGAAATATTGAAATTTTAAAATATTACAGCGCCATCTGGCGGTACAAATTTCTGTATTCCACTGTTCGATTCCAAATCAAAAAAGCTTTCTAATGATGTATTACTTATGAAATTATTTTAATTAGTAGCTGAGATACAAAAAAAAACTGATTTAGGACACCTCAAAACATGTAAATCTGGTGAAAACTTTCGATAATTTAAAATATCTTTCGAATGATGTAATAAAAATAATTTAATCATAATTAGAAATTGAAATATTGAAATTTTAAAATATTACAGCGCCATCTGCCGGTACAAATTTCTGTATTCCACTGTTCGATTCCAAAACAAAAAAGCTTTCTAATGATGTATTACTTATGAAATTACTTTAATAAGTCTCTGAGATACAAAAGAAAACTATTAAAAATAATTTAATCATAATTAGAAATTGAAATTTTGAAATATTACAGCGCCATCTGGCAGTAGAAATTTTTGTAATCCACTGTTTGATTCCAAATCAAAAAAGCTTTCTAATGATTTATTACTTATGAAGATATTTTAATTAGTAGCCGAGATACAAAAGAAAACCTAATCATGACACCTCAAAACGTGTAAATCGGGTGAAATCTCGAATTCCATTTTTGACAATGTAAAAGCAGTACTTTAAAATGTGTATCAACTCAACAAAGCTTTCAAATGATTTATTACTTATGAAAATTTTTTAATTAATAACTGAGATATAAAAGAAAACTGATTCAGGACACCTCAAAACGTGTAAATCTGGTGAAAACTTTCCATAATTTAAAGAACTTTAAAATATCTTTCGAATGATGTATTAAAAATAATTTAATCATAATTAGAAATTGAAATTTTGAAATATTACAGCGCCATCTGGCCGTAGAAATTTCTGTAATCCACTGTTCGATTCCAAATCAAAAAAGCTTTCTAATGATGTATTACTTATGAAATTATTTTAATTAGTAGCTGAGATACAAAAGAAAACCTAATGAGGACACCTCAAAACGTGTAAATCGGGTGAAATCTCGAATTCCATTTTCGATAATGTAAAAGTACTTTAAAATGTGTATCAACTCAACAAAGCTTTCAAATGATGTATTACTTATGAAATTTTTTTAATTAGTAACTGAGATATAAAAGAAAACTGATTCAGGAGACCTCAAAACGTGTAAATTTGGTGAAAACTTTCGATAATTTAAAAGAACTTTAAAATATCTTTCGAATGATGTATTAAAAATAATTTAATCATAATTAAAAATTGAAATTTTGAAATTTTGAAATATTACAGCGCCATCTGGCGATAGAAATTTCTGTAATCCACTGTTCGATTCCAAATAAAAAAAGCCTTCTAATGATGTATTACTTATGAAATTATTTTAATTAGTAGCTGAGATACAGAAGAAAACTGATTCAGGACACGTCAAAACATGTAAATCTGGTGAAAACTTTCGATAATTTAAAATATCTTTCGAATGATGTAATAAAAATAATTTAATCATAATTAGAAATTGAAATATTGAAATTTTAAAATATTACAGCGCCATCTGCCGGTACAAATTTCTGTATTCCACTGTTCGATTCCAAAACAAAAAAGCTTTCTAATGATGTATTACTTATGAAATTACTTTAATTAGTAGCTGAGATACAAAAGAAAACTATTAAAAATAATTTAATCATAATTAGAAATTGAAATTTTGAAATATTACAGCGCCATCTGGCGGTAGAAATTTCTGTAATCCACTGTTTGATTCCAAATCAAAAAAGCTTTCTAATGATGTATTACTTATGAAGATATTTTAATTAGTAGCCGAGATACAAAAGAAAACCTAATCATGAAACCTCAAAACGTGTAAATCGGGTGAAATCTCGAATTCCATTTTCGACTATGTAAAAGTACTTTAAAATGTGTATCAACTATACAAAGCTTTCAAATGATTTATTACTTATGAAAATTTTTTAATTAATAACTGAGATATAAAAGAAAACTGATTCAGGACACATCAAAACGTGTAAATCTGGTGAAAACTTTCGATAATTTAAAAGAACTTTAAAATATCTTTCGAATGATGTATTAAAAATAATTTAATCATAATTAGAAATTGAAATTTTGAAATATTACAGCGCCATCTGGCCGTAGAAATTTCTGTAATCCACTGTTCGATTCCAAATCAAAAAAGCTTTCTAATGATGTATTATTTATGAAATTATTTTAATTAGTAGCTGAGATACAAAAGAAAACCTAATGAGGACACCTCAAAACGTGTAAATCGGGTGAAATCTCGAATTCCATTTTCGATAATGTAAAAGTACTTTAAAATGTATATCAACTCAACAAAGCTTTCAAATGATGTATTACTTATGAAATTGTTTTAATTAATAACTGAGATATAAAAGAAAACTGATTCAGGAGACCTCAAAACGTGTAAATTTGGTGAAAACTTTCGATAATTTAAAAGAACTTAGAAATATCTTTCGAATGATGTATTAAAAATAATTTAATCATAATTAGAAATTGAAATTTTGAAATTTTGAAATATTACAGCGCCATCTGGCGATAGAAATTTCTGTAATCCACTGTTCGATTCCAAATCAAAAAAGCCTTCTAATGATGTATTACTTATGAAATTATTTTAATTAGTAGCTTAGATACAAAAGAAAACCTAATCAGGACACTTGAAAACGTGTAAATCTGGTGAAAACTTTCGATAATTTAAAAGAACTTTAAAATATCTTTCGAATGATGTATTAAAAATAATTTAATTAGAATTTGAAATATCGAAATTTTAAAATATCTGGCGGTAGAAATTTCTGTAATCTACTGTTCAATTCCAAATCAACAAAGCTTTCAAATAATGTGTTACTTATGAAATTATTTTAATTAGTTACTGAGATACAAAAGAAAACCTAATCAGGACAATCCCTAAACCTATATATACCACGGTAGTCGGGTAATGGAAGTAAAAAGAAGAAAAAGTATTTTTTAGTTCCTTCAAATGTATTTTGTTGCTATGGAAACTCCTATCGTCTATTGAAAGATAGATTACATGTTGGAATAAAATTTAATTTGCAATTAAAATGTAACTGCTTTGTTTATTAATGAAAATTGATGAAATTTTAACTGCAGATTGGTTTTGTGCTGAATAGGTTGTATATTAAGTGTTGTGTACGAAAAAGAAAATTTGAAGCACTTTGAAATTTGCAACTTTTAACCCCAGTTAAAGATCATGTGACATTAATGACTTTTACATGTTTTGTTTCCGTTAGAGACAGGCGTTAAAATCGTCTGCTGAATGCTGATAGAATGCCTCTTTTTAAGCAATAAGGATTTTTGGTCATTTTTCGATCGACATGGGTCAACATTTTAATTAATATCTCCGAAACTAATTAAGATTTTTAAATTCTGTTTCGAGGAAAACATCGGAAAAGCTCCAGAGTATCCGTGTGTCAATTCTTGTACTTCTGCGTTCAATAGGGGCTGAACGTATAAAAGAACAGACAGACAGACAAACCTTTCCATTTATTATTATAGATAGAAGGTTACTGCTTTGTTTTGTTTCCATTTTTAAGTTTATATTTAAATTTAAACCTTCAACTAAGTTAATGGAGCTGAATCATTTCTATATTTTAAATGCTTAGTTATCATAAGCTCCAATAATAAATATATTCCATTAATACTTCAAATGATCGTATAGAAATCAAGGAAGCATGCAAATTAAATAAATCAAAGAGTGTTGCGTTCAAAAAAATAAAAAAATAAATAAATAAATAAATAAAATAAATAAATAAATAAATAAAATTTAATTAAAATTATGTTTAATATTTATAACCAGTCCGTAAAAATATCTGGGACAAACCCCAGCTGTAGTCAAACTAAAATTAAATAAAAATAAACACATTGTACGTACACCAAGAAAACAGACTCCTACTTTAATTTACAAATTTTTAATGAATACTAGTTAATTTAATGTACGGAATTTAAATGAGTCTCACAACAATTACGCTTTACTATACTAATTATAAATCACAGTTAAATCACTAAAAACAGTCTACTGTAGTCATTTCCCTATTAGAGTCGCTTCAAGGCCTCGGAATGCGGAGAGGGAGATAACGTAACTGATATCACGTGCTCAATTTCATCCAATGAGATGTCGTTGTTTCTTCAGTAACCTAGCAAAAGACGGGGAAAGTGAAATCATAGCTCATCTGAGCAAGGCCTTGACGTGACAGCCTGAAGGAAATACAGTATAGTATGTAGTCTTTAATACGTTCAATATATTTACTTATCAACTGCCACATAAGTTTCTGGTTTACACCTGACTAAAAAAAAACACCAATTATACAAAGCATAAGATTTTGTTATGTTTGACAAATAAATATAAATATAATAATTCAAGTTGACTTACATACATACTTCCCATCATCCTAATTAATATTTTATAGTACTGTTAGCTCCGCCTTCTTTTCTACACCAGTATATTTTTAGAGTATTTTTCATCTTATTTAATCTCATTGCTTTTGGAGAATATTACTCTACAAATTTACTGGTGTGAGAAAAAGGGTGGGACTAACAACACTTCGGAATATTAATTAGGATGCTGGCAAGCATGTACATATTATTCTTGTGTGTCATGACAGTAGGGAAGAGTGTGGAGGGATCAGTGATTCATCAGAAATCCAGGTAAAGCCAGGATATAGATAATATTCTTTCTGTCATACAAGGACACGGAACCTAACAGGGGAGTGCAGAAACCAACGATAACGATCCAGAAGGACGAACTACCATAATCATCTCATTAGCACCAAAATCAATCTCCGCTTACAACAAGACGTAATTTCGAACAATCTCTGATATTCCAGATGAGACGAATAATGTTGCATTCTTCGAACCAACTCTGAAGCATAGTCAAACTTCACTCATACACTTAAAAGTAGTTTTATCTCCACCATGATAATCATCATAGATGCTCGTTGACAGCCGATAAGAGATATCATTTTCCACATGAATACATATGCTTCCAACAGGGAAGCAGATTGTCGATATCTATATTTATTACTAGCAGGCTACGCCCGCTTCGCTGGTCACTATATTTAAATGAATTTTCAAAAGAATTGGATCAGTATTTATTTTTTACATCACATTACAAATAAAAACTTAAAAAAAAAAAAAAAAAAAAAACCACTGAAATCGCTTTAGATTTTGCTTCTTTGGGTACCCGTATTTTAAATTTTATACATTTTAAACAACTTTATACATTAAAACAAATTCTAAATACGATTCATATTGTTAGAAGATTGCTAAAGCTTAGAATTCTACCAATTTACAATTCTAACAAAGCTTACAATAAAAAAATTATACAATAAAATAAAGTATTTAACACTTACTTTTGGTTGTAAACTCGATTCATTGATTATTAAAATCTCTCGGGTTTTTTAGTCTTCTAAAAGAAAAATTATCACAAACATGGTAAACGACATCAACGATTTAAAATTTCTAATAAGATGGATGGACGGATGGGTTTTTACGTCGGTGCGCAGGTAGGCAAGTGGCGACGGTCTGGGACACACCCCTACAGGTGGTCCGGAGACATGCTATCACAATTTTGATCCTCCACGGAAGGGATGGCTCTCCCACTTCGGTGACTCCCAGAGGTATAATTTTTGATGGGAACACGGAGGAGATTGCGGCCACGACAGATTTTACGTGCACCAGACGCCATTAGTGTACACGGCGGTCTTTGGCCGGCTCGAGTACCGAAAACGCAATCTTCCAATTACAAGGCCGGCCCTCTATTGACTGGGCTACCTCGGTCCAAATTTCTAATATTAAAGTATTCGAATTTCGAAATCGACGATCGCATTACGTTTGAAATAACTAGCCCAAATACTCATACGTCACAACACTTCCGGTTTTGCGGTTGAAAGGCCTTGATTAGAAGGTATTGTTTAAACGCGAAGCATTGCAGCTGATAATTCTTGGAAAGAGAAAGTTTCCAATTTTGATTTCAGGAGGCAATCGTAGAGAGATAAAAGACTGACGTTTAACAGTCAGGATTTATCTGAGAACTCACAAAGAGAAGCACACATACAAAGGGATATTTTTCCTGAATAAGAGGGGGGTGGATTCAATGGAATTTAATATTTCCTACCAAAATAAGTACTCAAGGGAATTTTACATTCAATGTACATAGTGCACAAAGATAAACTATTTCAAAGAATAGGACAAAAGACTCAAAAAAAAAAAAAAAAACAGAATGCATTATATGCCTCCAGCAGGCAAACGCATTCACACAAGACAATTTTCCAAAAACATTCCCAGTACCTTAAACCCTTAATCCCTTTATTTCCAAATACACACAATGCGCAAATGCACAGAAACACATTCATTCAGGGCTTTTAAACGTGAGAAAGACAAATTGGAAGAAAGGAATATTTTAATATATTTCCACTTAATATTTAACTAAATCTTTAACCATTTGTTTATTTAATTAATTTATTTTTTATTTATTTTTTATTTATTTTTTATTTATTTTGACAAAAGAATTAATTTTCCAAACTTTTCACATTTTTACCATGCAAAACACCATTGTAAAGATTCGTTAATCACGGCCTCATAATTCTCGCTCACCGTGATAGTAGTAACGTCTAGTTTATAATGGCCTACTTAGTTTTTGCCTAGGGTTTGTCTGCCTATTAAAACTTGCACGAAGTTCAATTTTTCAAATGGCAATATCAATTTTTGACATTTTTTCTAAAAATTTATTCGGAAAAGCGTATACTTTACTCATTTCTCTCAATATTTTGTTGAATTATGTACTGTCAATGTTTAAAGATGCTAATGTTAAGGGTGGATACTAACACTAAGGATGCTAACGTTAAGGTATTTTAAGGATGCTAATGCTAAGGGGGTTTCTCGTTTCATTATTGTACAGTCGAGGAAAAAAAAAAAAAAACGCAACACCCGCTGTAATTTCGTTATTAATTGACGCAGAAACATCTAATAGATATAATTCAACAGGAAATTAAATGCACTTTCTGAAAATGTTGGCAAATTTTGAATTAGGGGGTCATCTACATATTGAAATAAGCACCAACTTTGATTTTTTTTCAATAGCAACAACCAATTTTGACTTCATGTTCAAATTTCTGAGAGTCTGGCAGTGCGGAAAATTATACTGTTTGTAGAATTTATCTTTAGTATTTATAGAGTTATAATCAAAAATATGTTAGGGGGTTATCTGTAAATGTAGAAAAATAAAATTAAGATCCTATAAAAATAGACAAAATTTTAATGTTTCACACCGGAAGTCTTTCAGGAAAAAAAAAATTATAAAAATTAATAAAATCATTTGTATTTTAAGGTTTTTTAATTATCGGTAATTCAGTTTTTTAGATTTGTATATACTTCAGTACTCTTTTAGATAATTTTTGGTCTATTTAAATACATTACACTTGCGATTCGTTCAGACAGTACTTTTTGAAAAAAGTCAAGTATTTTTCAAGTAAAAGTGTCTATTATGGCTGTACTGATCACCAATAAATTTTCTTTCGTCGGTGTAACATAATATACGAAATGAAATAATGTAGATACAACGCATAAACTAAATCTTTTTGGATAAATTATTGTAAGGTTTCATGAAGTAACTATTAAACAATTTTAATCGCACTTACCAGTTTGGGGTCAGTTGGACTCTTTGGAACTGTACGATTCTTTTTATAACTTCTATGAAAATATAATTTCTTAATTGACCCTTTCTCGACTGCTGACGTAGATTCACGTCATTGGAAAATCTGTAACTCTGCCAGTGGGCGTTTCTTTCGTAATTTGTGTGTTACATATTTCTTAAGCGCGTACCCAGTGTTCATATTTTTGCAATAAAATATACTATGGATAGAAATATATTGATTAGAAAGAATATAATTATAATGTATATCCATTTGTAATATAATTGTGAATACAGAAAATTTGTTCTGAAATATTTTTTTTGTGAGAATAACGCCGGTAGGCGGATCTTACTGTCAAAAAAACAGAACCCTACGGTTGCAAAAAGTGTTAAAATATATTTATAAAAGTTAAAGTATATTTTTAAAAATATATAAAGTTAAAATATATTTATAAAATTTTAAAGAATAAAGTATCCTTAAAATAATAATCCTCCCCCCTACAAGATAAATAAATAAAAATAAAGCAATATATGAAGCAAATGATTAATCCTTTTACTATGACGGTACTTAAGAAACGATTTTACGAGTCTGTCTTGCATTCTAATTTCATTCGTTTTTTTTTTTTTTTTTTTTTTTTAATTGACAATTTTACAGTAAAACTATTTTTTCTGTTTAACACAGTAAACCCCGCCTATTTAGGTAATTTTTTCTTCTAGTGTTCGTTTAAAAGATTCAAAATTTATCACCAGTAATCGATGATGTAAATACCACTTGTGCTTATTTTTGTCAACATAAAATAAGGGGTTTAACACGAAATTATCACTCAATGTCACATTTACTTTTTTTTTTTTTTCTGTATTATTTTGTTTTGAAGAACGATGAAGGCGGGGTTTGTCATCTTTAGAAAACATGAATTCTTGATGCTAACACTAATGTCTAAAAATCATCATTTTCGTTTCATTTCTTTGCGTTTGACGTTGTTGTTATATAATTTGACCCGTAAATAAAAAATAAAAATATTTTGTTTAATTTTCTTTGTTATTTTTTAATATTTGATTCGTTATCTCATGCAAAACTTTATAAGAGACGGCCCCCTAAACCACTCCAAAAGAAAGATTTATTTATACCTCGAAAACTAATAACTGGAATGAGCTGCAAATTTGCACACCTATATTTTTCAGTATTAGGATTCATTTTATGTAAAAATTAATATAGGTCATAATTCATAATTTTTATGAATATGAATTTATTAATATTTTTCAGAATTAAAACTATTTTTCAGAATCAAAAGTAATGATGAATTATGTTTGGGTTTCTTCACTGTATCTCGTAAAGAAAAAATTGTATCGATCAAGTTATTTTTTGTGAAGATATTAATAAAAGTTTGAAATATGAATTTAACATTAGCACCTTCAAACTTTGAATGCTTATAACTCTGTGAAAAAATAAGTAAAATATACAACCAATATACTTTTTCGCGTTGTCGCGATCCCAGGAATTCAAATATAAAATAAAAATAGGGTATTGCCACTGAAAAAAAAAAAATCAAAGTTGGTGCGTGTTTTAATATGTAGACGACCCCCAATTCAAATTTTCAGTTCATTTTCTGAAACTACTCTCAATTCCCCGACGAATGACACCTATTACATTTTTCTACATCGATTAGCAGCGAAGTTACGTTGAGTGTTGCGTTTTTTGTTTCCCCGACTGTACCTACATTTATATAGAATTCACATATGTTATTAAGTTCAAAAACTTATTTAAAATTATTCAATCAATTTTCACATGTATCATTCTTTGAAACTTATCAATCTTCAACAAACATTTCTAGTAATAAACGCATTAACTTCAAAATACATCATTTGGATCCCCTGAAATTATTTACTCTAATTTCTTTATTCTAATTTACTCTCTTTTTAATTTAAGACACAGTCAAAGATAAAACTATAAAACTTGACTTCGGTATTCAGAAAGCCTCAAAACTTGTAAATATACAAAAAACCAAGTGATGAATATTTAGCTTAACCCATTCATGGTCACGCCATTTTTAATTTTTTCGTTTCGAAGCCATTTTAGTCGGATGTGTTTTATATATTTTTAAGTCATTAAATACTAATAATATTACAAATTTATCAGGAATACTAAGAAACTGATTGTTTTCTATTTAGCAAATTCGTAGCAATGAATATATGATTCAGAAGTAAAAAACTTTGACCGTGTATTCATGACCATGAAAGTGTTAAAAAAAACATTATTCGTCATATGGCTATGGGGACTTAATTTCAATTCCTAAGCAGCTTTCCTGGACATGGTAAAATATTATAGTGAAGCACTTCTTACAAATAAAAAAGAATGTTATGGCTTAATTATTGGCAGTTTTGTATATCTTCTGAAAGTTATGTAGACATCACATAGTGCACTTAAATATAATCCTATATTAATAACACACAGCACTACATAAAGAACACTTCCATCAATATACAAGTATTGTCGTATTATAATCTATTTCTTTCATGTAAAAATTAATAATAGAAAATATAAATGAAATAAAATATCATTCACTGTAAACGAACAGTGAATGATTTCTATACCATATTCTACATGAAAAATGTTTTTACGTGTATAAAAATTATATAGTTGTTTCCTTTGGCTTAGTGCAGTCTATAGATGTCAAACTCTACTTACCTGCAATTTCCCCCGTAGACGTAATGCATTTTAATTATCGTCTTGGATGTCATTGTACACGAACTATATTTGCTTGATCCCAACAAAAAGTTTAGTGTAGCATCCCTATATAATACACGTTTAGAGTACCAAGTTTGGACTTTCTGCTATAATTTGTTTTTGAGATATGGTGATAACAAACACACAGGCAGGCACACACAGACCAACCGACAAAAACACGATTTTTGGATACAGGCGACTTCAAAACATGTAAATATAACAAAAACTCGCTTTCGAAAATTTGACCTAAAAACAATGCTTTCTCTACCTTATGGGTAAGAGAAAGTAATAACTTTTAAAAAATAGTTAAAAATTATAACTAGCTGTCTAGTATGTATATTTATGCAGGTACAACTTTTAAATGGATATCTCGAATTCTTTATACATATATATATTATTATTATAAATGAAGTAAAGGAGATATTTTTGCGCTCCGAGCATTACATATACATAAGGAAAGTATTGTAATAATGAAAAAAATTCGAATTTGAAATTTAAATGTACTTATATTTTTTGAGTTCTCCTGAAAAAGTTGTTCTGCTTTTGAGTTGTTTACTTTTATATAAAATAAAATTTTTATGTATTGTGGTCTATGGCCACAAACGTTTTAAGATTCGCTTTAATAATATTAAATGACTTAACGTTATGTGACTTAATGTTAAATAACACACACACGCACAATTAAAAAAAAAAAAAGATAAATATTTGATATTGCAAGCTTACCATTTAAAATTCTTTAAAAGAGATGCACAAAATATTTTGTATACATTAAGTTCTAGAAAACAATATATTATTTGGAGAAAAATAGTTAAACACCGTATGGTAGTTATTAATAGTAGTATTTAGGTATTTTTACACTTTTTCGTCTATTTGTTAATCTCGTTCTGTTATTAAGAGAAAAGTGATAGTATTTAATTAAGGGACCTTTAAACGCCCTGTCGTGATTAGTCAGCTTTTATTTATTTATTTTTATTTTTTTTTCATAGATGATTGCGAAACATAAGTCTTTCTTGTACTTTTCCACTACTTTTTTTTATGATTAAACATTTAATACTTAAAAGAAGTAATAAATATTGCAATTATTTGTAGCGGAAAAGACAATCGGAAAACGAAAAATAAAGTCATATGTATTGCATGAAGATTTGTATAATGGTTTATTTATTTATTTATTTTTGTCCATAAAAATAAATAAATAAATAAAAATACGATTAGTCTGTAAATAATATTTAACAATGAATAAATAAATAAAAATTATATTTTATTGCATTAATGTTATTAAGTTAAAACATTAAAGATTAACGAATATAAATTTAAATATTATCAAAAGCATTTAAAATTTTACTGCTTTGCTTCACAATTTTTCACGAAACATTAGGAATAATAGTGATTTTTTTTTTATTTTAATATATATATATATATATATATATATATTTATAAATTAAGGCAAGAGTTATGCTAATTGAATGTAATATCATTCTATCAAACAATTTACAGTGGTATAATAATTGAAGTAAGAAACAAAAACAAACAAACAAACAAAAAATATTTAACAAAATTTTAATTTTTATTAATTCTCATAAAACATAAATAATGCTTTTAGGTAGAGGACAAATTTTTATATACAACTGATACTCAGCATGTTTACGAAGCCTTTTTTTTTTTTTTTTTTTTTTTTTTTTTTTAATCTTTATATTCTATTAGTACATAATAATTATTCTAGACAACTGCTTAAAAAAAAAATGTTATTTAAATAGATTTATGTTGTAACAAAGGAAATTTTTATATACAACTTAAATTCATTATAGTTAAATTTGCAATACAGAAAACTTTACAATGTACAGTTTTAATTCCCATTAAATTAACAGTTTTAAAAGAAAATCGTCAAAAAGAAAAGCTTGTATGTCACGGCCATTACAAGATTTTCTTTCATATTTTCCTACATAGATTCACGCAGTAAAAATTATTTATTGAAATTATTTTCAATGACGAATGTAGACGATTTTGGTCTCAGAGAAGTATCACACTAACTGTCGAAAAAAGTACATTTTCCGTTCTATAGACTACATTTTTTTTTTTTTTTTTTTTTTATGAAAATATATTTAGTTAGTACATAATAATTATTCTAGACAACTGTTTTACAAAAATGTTATTTAAATAAATTTATGTAACAAATGAATTTTTTACATAGAACTCAAATTCATTATAAATTAAATTTTCAATACATAAAACTTTACACCGTACAGTTTTAACTTTCATCAAATTAGCAGTTTTTACAGAAAACTGCGAAAAGTAGAACTAGTATGTCACGGCCATTGCAAGATTTTTCTTTCAATTTTTCATACACAAATTCATGCAGTATAAATTAGTTATTGAAATTATTTTCAACGACGAATGCAGACGATACTAAATGTCTGAAAAAGTTCATTTTCGGCTCTATAGACTACATCTAAAGATATATATATATATAGGAAAAATATTCAATTAGTACATAATAATTATTCTAGACAACTGTTTTACAAAAATGTTATTTAAATAAATTTATGTGACAAACGAAATTTTTACGTACAACTCAAATTCATTATAGTTAAATTTTCACTGCATAAAACTACAGTTTTAACTCTCAACAAATTAGCTTTTTAAAAAGAAAATATAGAAAAGAAAAACAAGTGTGTCGTGGCCATAAAAAAAAATTTCTTTCACATTTTCCTATACAAATTCACGCAGTACAAATACAAATTATTTATTGAAATTATTTTCAATTATTTTCAGAGAAGTATTACTCTAAATGTCAGAAAAAGTCCCATAAAATGGCATTGTCTTTTACGATTTATTAGTGCTGCTGGACTTCAGTTAAGCTAAAAAAAGGCGGCTTTTTTTTTTTTTTTTTTTTTGTGTGTGTGTGTGTGTGTTGGGGGGGGGGGGGTAAATCGCTTAAAAAATTACCGTCTAAAATTATGTTTGTTGAATACAAAAATCAGTTTTTTAGCTGCTGATCTGTGTGTCTGTTATTAGCATAACTCGAAAACTGATATTAATTAAAGAACTAAATTCAATACTTTAAACTTAAATGGCATGGCGATATCAATCGAAATTTTTTACCTAGATCAGATAAATGATCCATGTGCAGGTGCATACAAAATAATGCAAATAGAGTACATCTATAGGCGAAATTTTTGGTTTGTACAAACTTACAATTCACTAAACATATTGAGATCTACATATAATTTTATATACACAAAACTAAGTTTCCTGGGGAGTACAGTATAAAAAAAAAAAGTCTTTAAATGTTTACAAGTCGACACAAAAAAAAATTCTGATTTAGGGGCTATTATTACAAATTGATTAAAATGTATTTCAAGTTTTTTTTTTCTTTTGTGTGTGTGTGTGTGCGTACATGAGCTAAATTTAAGTACATGGTTTTTATAAAAGTTAATTCTGAAGACGATTATACTATGCATTGTTAAAAAATAAATAAACAAATAAATAATAAAATAATAAAACAAAATCTTGATGCACACATAAATTACGAAAAATTTCCCAACATAAAAATCATATTTTACCAAAAATCGTCAAAATAAAACCATAATATGTGAAACTCAACTACAATATATAAAAATAATGAGTTGAAAGCAAAAGCAGCTCAAACACTGCAATGTTTCTATAAAATTTTGTCCAACTCCGTAAATGTATTGCAACTGTCATAGTATTATAATTTTAATTGAATTTCTTTATCTGGTTTTGTAAAATAATAATAAATAAATCATATTTAATTTTCCATTAAAAAAATAAATAAATAAAAATAAAAAAAATAAAAAATAATAATAAAAAATGAAAGCATCTTTTTGAAAACAAATATAAATTTCTTTCTGTTTTTAACAATGCGATAACATTAAAAATATGTTTTAAATAATTACCTTCTTTCTATCCCAGTGTATCTGAGTTCTTCAATTTGAGAATGTAAAAGAACTATAAACTCTACGATTATCATACTCCAATATAACTCCTTTGTAATATTCCTTTATAATTTCTTTGAGTTTTCAATAGATTAGCGTTGTTACTTTAACTGTATACCACAAGCGTTAATACATTCAAAATATTTAATGTAACCCTATTGAAAAACCACAAACAATATTTACAACATTTCCTGTAGGAAACACGCGATATTGATCTTTCATAGCATACCACATTAAAATTTCTTAATAATCTATGCATAATTATAAAGGTTAGAGCGCAGAAAAACAGACAGTCAAACACTTTTTTTTTCCCTGAATATTCCATTGCCTTAAAAAAAAAAAATGTTGTTTGGTAAAGTTATATTTTAATATATTAAATAATATCACGTACGTGATTAATTAACTTGAATTTTTCTCTTTTATTAAATTTTCGGTAATTTCAAACTGAAAATATCTTTAATAAATAAATAACTTAAAATTCAAAATCACCAAATTTGAATTTGCAGTAAAAAGCATTAATATATATATATATATATATATATATATATACATATATATATATATATATATGATTGGGTATTCAATTAAAACGTGGAAGATTAAGAACTTTTTGTATAAATATCCTAAATAATTACAAGATAAAAAGATCTTTTTATATACCATGTTTTTAAATTTTCTGTTCAATCATATAAACGCTACAGAAGGCAGCGGGAACCCGGAGCAATCGGATAAATTAAAAAAAAAAAAAAAAAAAATCATTGCTCTCGTGTTTTGAGCTATTATAAAAGATTCAAATGTCTAGCTAGTTGGGAAATTAGTGAAAAATCGATTGCAATCTTTGTACTGGTAACGCTGCCGAAGGCAGCAGGAACCCGAAACATTTGGTTACAAATATTTTTAAAATGTATTTTCACCGTATTCTGAACTATTCTGAAAGTTTCAAATGTCTAGCTAGTCAGGAAGTTAGTTAAATAAATTTTCTGTTGAATCATATAAACGCTGCTGAAGGCAGTAGGGACCTGAAACAGTTGACTAAAGCTATAAAAAAAAATGTATTGTCACTGTATTCTGAGCTATCCTGAAAGTTTCAAATGTCTAGCTAGTCGAGAAGTTAGGGAAAAGTCGATTGCAATCTTTGTACTGATAACGCTGCCGAAGGCAGCAGGAACCCGAAACATTTGGCTAAAGGTATTAAAAAAATGCATTTTAACCGTATTCTGAACTATTCTGAAAGTTTCAAATGTCTAGCTAGTCGGGAAGTTTGTTAAATAAATTTTCGTTCGAATCATATAAACGCTGCCGAAGGCAGTAGGGACCTGAAACAGTTGACTAAAAGTATAAAAAAAATGTATTGTCACTGTATTCTGAGCTATCCTGAAGTTTTCAAATGTCTAGCTAGTCGAGAAGTTAGTGAAAAATCGATTACAAGCTTTGTACTGGTAACGCTGCCGAAGGCAGCAGGAACCCGGAGTAGTTGGTTAAAAATATTTAAAAAATGCATTTTCACTGTGTTCTGAACTATTCTGAAAGTTTCCAATGTCTAGCTACTTAGGAAGTTAGTTAAATAAATTTTCTGTTGAATCATATAAACGCTGCCGAAGGCAGTGGGGACCTGAAACAGTTGACTAAAAGTATTAAAAAAATGTATTGTCACCGTGTTTTGAGCTATCCTGAAAGTTTCAAATGTCTAGCTAGTCGGAAAGTTAGGAAAACATCGATTGCAATCTTTGAACTGATAACGCTGCCGAAGGCAGCGGGAACCCGAAACAGTTGGCTAAATGTATTAAAAATATGCATTTTAACCTTATTCTGAACTATTCTTAAAGTTTCAAATGTCTAGCTAGACGGGAAGTTAGTTAAATAAATTCTCTGCCGAATCATATAAACGCTGCCGAAGGCAGCGGAACTTGAAGCAGTTGACTAAAATTATTAGAAAAATGTATTGTCACTGTGTTGTGAGCATGTGAGCTGTCCTGAAAATTTCAAATATCTAGCTAGTCGGGAAGTTAGTTAAAAATCGATTGCAAGGTTTGTCCCTGACAAACACACAAACAAACACACAAGAATCGAAGTTAATAAAAACATGGTAAAATAAAAAAAAAAGAAAGAAAGAAAGAAAAAGTAGGCACGTCGAATACACGAATACAGCGTAAAACCGAAAGTCCTGAAACAATATACATATATATATATATTGTACGTTATTTATATGCAGAGATCTCTGCATCGACCAAATTTAAATGCCTTAGCTAAGATTCTAAGTTTATTATAATTGTTATCATTCAGTTGTTTAGTATGAAGAAATTCGGTTGAGAGAAATATTCTGTGTCATTCACGAATAGGCAATATTCTATAAATTCTTATGCATCCACTATTAGCTCTCTTTGTATACACTGAGAACATAGTATGAATTTTTATAATAATAGGTTAAAACTACTTATAGCACAGTTGAAAGTTCTTGTAATGCTCATAAGAATATTGAAGACAAAATTATTATTTCACTTTCCATTTCGCAAGAAGGATTCAAACTTGTATAAAAAATGTGATACCGACCATAGCCTCCTTAAGTAGATGCCTGTCACGTGTCTCTTAAGCTTGGCAACAGTTCAAGTGGTAGAGAGCGCCCCCTGGTACAGATTGCGCGACTTTTTTATTCAACTGCCACCAAAAATTAAAAAAAATGGGATTTAAAATAGCAAAAAAGTGAATAGAATCGAAGGTTGAGTTCACGATACACAGCCTGGGCGAGCACGGGCTTGCCCATGTTAACCCACACCGTTCACAGACGGCATCACGTGATCATTTGCGGGTTACCCATGCGTGCCCAAGGCGTTCACAGCTGGTAAAGGGGAAGCCCGGGCTTTGCACACTTAACCCAGAAAAATTTTGTGGGGAAAATGGTCACGTGATGGGTAAAGTGCATGTTGTTTGTCAACATCGTAATATCTGATGAGAATTACGATTTTTAATCTTTGTATTAGAATGTTATACTTCACTTATATTAAGTTATTTTTTCTTACCAATTTTATCCCTTGAAAATTTATAATCTAGATTTCCTTTATATGAACTGTGCGTTAAATAATGATGAGCAGTTTGAGTTATTATTTCAAATCAATATTTATGTTTCTTTTTTTTATACATTTTCACAAATTATTTTGATGATACAGGTATGAAACTTTTCAGGGGCTACCTCTGTATTCAGGGTTTTTGAAAAAATTGCTATCCTTGAACTTCATGTTGAATTATTGTTATATTTTAGAGATTTCTCATTTCGGATATTTCATTTACCTTGTAATGTATTAAGAATCCTCTAAATATCACTTATGAGAAGTACTAATACTTTTAATAATAGCCGTATGATAACATTAAGTCTGCCATTGCCTTTCATTCTACATTCATGTAGCAGTTTTAGGAGGGTTTTGCATATCAAATAGTTTCACCCGCTGACTCTATTACAAATGGTTTAGATTGATTGCATAAATATTTTTTCATTTTTATGCTATTAAATTCATTTGATTTTAATCAGGGTTAATTACTCAATCATAGCAGTTTTAGTTTTCTTCTGTTCCATTGTTTGTACTAATCTAAAAGATTTTGTAAAGTTGAAACATACTTATAAATGTTTACAATTTTCACTATATTTTGATAAAAAGTATTATTAATATATATTTAAGTCAAATACAAAGAAATGCTGATAAGTCATTTGATGTCAGCAATTATATTTTTCCTGAACATATTTCATTAAATTTATTTGTGTTAAGTGAAACTGTATTCAATGTGCTTGTTATTATTCAATACTGCAATGATTTTAAATGATATCTCTTTATATTTTAAAATAAATCAGCATATCACATGTCATTTTTTGAAGGTAATTTTAAAGCTTTGCAGCATTGAGTAATATTTTACACAAGGTTGTTATAGACTAAATCACTAAATGTCAAAGTTGTTTCTTAGCATATTTATGCTTAATTGTATGGTAACCTCTCAATAAAGAAAGTCATTTTCACTTTAGTAGAAAGAAGGCAGGGTTGGCTTGATTTTATCAGACCCAATAAAACCCAAGTGTGTCTTTTCTAAGTCCTTATTTAAAATTCCACTTTTATCTAACTTATAATAAACATATAAATATAAAACAAATATTAGGTACATTAATAGAACATGAACAAAGAATTTTCATAAATATTGGAGGTTCTCAAACTGCTCTGTAGGGGAAAAAAATCTCCCATGGAAAAAAATTATAATTATCTTATTAAAACATAATAAAAAATTATCTATACAAAAGCAAGAAAAACTAGTATGTTGTGGCCACCACAAGACTTTCTTGTATATTTTCATATACAAATTCACTCAGTAAAAATAATTTATTAAAATTATTATTTAAAAAAATTATCTTCCATGATAATGCAGATGATTTCCATATTAGAAAAGAAGTATAACACAAAATATCAAAAAAATGTCGAATTTATTCTCAATATTACATTAAAAAATTTTTTTTGGTTAAAAATAAAAAATTATAACTTTATTTTAAATTATCGCAGATCGATGGTTCAACCATTCGTTTTAAAGGTATTGGCGAGCTCTTTTGAAAGATACCCATCATGAAAATTTACTCTCCTTGAAGGGGGACTTTCCCCCCCCCCCCAGGAGAGGAAGCGAAGCTCCTACATACACAATTTTTTTTTTCAATTTTTACCAAAAGTTGATAGGCACTAATTTATGTCCATGTATAACTACATACCAATTTGTATGAAATTCTGTGCAGTAGTACCTGAGATACAGTCACCACAAAATTCTGTCACACACACAGACAGACATTTTCTAAAAAGGGTCAAATCATGTTCTACAGCTCTCAAAACATGTAAATCCATCAAAAACCCGAAGTTGAAAATTTTTACGAATCCAATACTTTCTTCTATTGAATATAGAAGAAAGTAAAAAGTTGTTTGTTAATATAAAGAAAATTGTAAGACTCGGGGAATATAAAAAATAAATATAATTTTTAAAAAAGTCTGAAAACTGTTGTGCAACACTATTAAGTAACGTAGAGGGGCAATAATTAAAAATATTTTATGAGAATTTATTGACTGAAAAATTTAATAAAGCAACACTAAATAATTATTAAAATCCAATTTTTTGTTGTAAAGGGCACGTAAACAGAATTTTTAGAATATTTAAAGAACAATTATTTAATTTAAAAAAATTTCTTTATAACTTAATCATAATAAGACTTTAGAAATTTTGATTTTGATGTATAATTTTTTTAAATTATCTTATTATGAATGAACTAGCCGCCTTCGGCAACCAGCTGGTTCACGATCCTTGAAAAATCATCCGACTTTACGACTCCTGCTCAGTGGCACCTTTTCCCCATTTTAGGTCCTACAACAGCTTATTGATATATAGTGAAAATAGCTTTATTAAAAAATTTAATCTCAGTAAATTCCTGCTCAGTAGCGCCTGTGGCACCCTTTTCCCATTTTAATATCTGAAACAGCCTGTTCGCTCATCGTGTTATGATCTTTGAAATTTCTGACTTTAGCAATGTCCCGCTTGAAGGTGCCTTATCTCCATTTTAGAACTTACAACAGCTTCCTCACTCATACTGCAAATAGCTTTGAAAATTTTAACTGTAGCAAATTTTCGCTCTGTGGCAACTAAGGCACCGCTTTACGTTTCATGATTTGAAACAGCCTGTTTGCTCACCATGTAAAGGACCTTTGAAAATTGTGATTGTGGCAAATCCGCAACCTGGTTGGGCCTACAGTCTCCCAATCTTCTCCCTGTCTGTAAGTAATTCACTCATAATCGGAATTTGAGATATTGAATTATTAAAATGTCAAACCGTCCTCTGGCGACAAAGATTTGAAATATATTACATTTCAATTACAATGACTTTTAAAATGATATTTTACCTATGAAATTATCTTAATTAGAAGCTGAGATACAAAGGTAATATAAGCATTGTTATAAAAAAATTGTGTCTGATTTTTCTCTGAAACTTGCATCTGCGGGCTAAATAGTGTTAAATATCCTTAATACAAAATGTGAGTGGAGTATCGGAATTCGAAAGCCTGCATCATAATTAGAATTAGAGATATTGTAATAAAGGTGGTCTGGCTTGTGAGTCCTTCTATACAAACTAATTTAATTTATGCTACATATTAGTTTTAACAGAAATCATCTTACGATTTCTCTGAAAACTAACTAACATATATGTTTAATGGAATTCTAAAAATACATATATATGGATATGAAAACATGTACAAACTGACCAAAACCAAACTGATAAATACTTTTAAAATTCGTTAAAAATAACTAAATTATCCTCTAATCTATTCTTAAGATTTTACACATTTTACACATAAACAATTTACACATCAAAATTTGAATTTTTTTTCCTCCTTGAATATACATTAAAAAACAAGTCCTTCTGGTTCAATTGGAAGAATAGTTTTCTTTTTTTGGAATTGGTAACTATTTTTAAAGAAGGTGGTGATTAAACTTGATTAATGAACTCAGTTAAGATATATGTATGAGCTCGGCAAGGTCAATGAGTGTAACCTGGAATTGAACGTGGCACTTCTTGTCTACCAGAGAGAAGACTCTCTCCACTTAGAAGTGTTTTTGTAGAAGTATTTGTTCAAGTATGTTAATATAATAAGAAAAAAAAAAACATTGCTAAAATGCTTTTAAAATTCGAATAAACTAATAATAGTTAACAATTAGGAAATATATATTTATGTATATAGATGAATAATGTAAATATGAATAGTTAAAATTATCCTGAACTCAAAGCTGGCAGACATGAGGTACCGGGTTCAAACCCAGGTTGGTCTAGTCGTTCTACGTTTTAATGGTTTTCTCCAAAACTTTCATAAATACGGACTAGGATCCCTTAAAAAGACCTACATGTAATGCCCTCCCTCTCAGGCCTAGGACCCTTGTGCAGTGTGACAGGTAGTGTATATTCATTTCTTAAAATTTCTCTGGTATAGCTTTAGCATAGGAGCTCCCTGACGGCTAGAACCCGACAAAATAATTTTCATTAATCCGAAACCCGATAAATTTTTTTCATTGACCCGAACCCGCAATAAAGTTTTTTTGCACCCCGTACCTGACCCAAAACCCGAAAACTGAATTAACATCACTAATTCATCTAAAAATCATGTAAATCTTTTTTAAATTATAAAATAAGGTAAATTTTCACTGTCACACGTTGGTAAATTATTTTAAAAAGAATTTAAAATGTTATTACTAATTATACGTATTAAGTTAAAAAATTAAAATTCTGAAAAACGGATTAATAATAATTTTTAACCATTTATGCAAGTTGTAAATTTCAAGAGTTCAAAATTATGCTTCAAATTAAATGTTAGTAGTTTATTGTTTGTTTAATGCTTATATTCTAAAAAAAAAGAAAAGAAATAAAGTTGGTTGTGTTACGTCGCACTAGTGCTGCACAATTGGCGACGGTCTGGGACTCATCCCTAGAGGTGGTCCAGAGACATGTCATCACAATTTTTCATCCTCCACGGAAGGGATGGCTCTCCCACTTTGGTGACCCCCCAGAGGTATAATTTTTTATGGGAACATGGAGGAAATTGCGGCCACGACAGATTTTACATGCACCAGCCATCATTAGTGTTCACGACGGTCTTTGACCAGCTCGAGTACCGAAGCCCAATCTTCCAATTACGAGCTCGGCACTCTACTGACTAGGCTTCAGAAAGAAAGAAAGAAAAACAAAATATGTATCTTCATTTATTGCTTTCGTTCGATCTGAATATTTACTTTACTACAATAATTTGGGTAGCAGTAGCATGAATATGATTCTCAATTAAATATCTGCTTTCCTACGATCACTTTCAATTCACACGATCAGCAAATAAGCTTCTTCCAGTGTCAATTTCGGTGCATTGTTTATTTGTTCTAGAGAAGATAATAAAGAATGTTATCCGATTTTATGGAATCCGTTTCCTAAATGTGCTTATTTTACATTTTTCTTTTTTTTTAATAATTAAACCACAACAAATATCTCTCTATATTTGCTGTATTTACAAGTATACATGGAGGAAAAATCATAATTTTGTTTACATAAAAGCGAGGATTGAAGTTCATTGAAAATAAAAGTATCTAAAAAAAAAATTTAAATTGAAGAACCTTTTCAATTTCCGGAACGTAAAAGCGAGGTTATACTGCATTTCTTTTATTTATATATTAACAATAGTCAAAAAATATTTATAATACTTAAATTTTCATACAATTTCTACAAAAAGTATGTATTAGATTCTTTCAAGAAACAAAAACAAGTACGGATATTTTTTTCTTCCTTATGCAGATTTTGGATCATGCGGATACAAATACGAATCTCTGGCACATATTTAGTATATATAGTATGTTTAAATCAGTTCTTAATTATGTCTACAAAATTATGCTTATAATTGTAAAAAAAAAAAATTGAATGATATTCTCAAGTCGACCTGACTTGTTGAAAACTAAACCCGAGCTGCAAGAAAAAAAAAATTCAACAAACCCGACCCGATGCAGGACTCTACTGGCAGCTTTTAAATTTTTATTGTTATTTTGGTGATGGATTAAAATAGCTATCACAATTGTGTAATTAAAGATCTTGATGAGAAACGTCCAAGCTACTTTGCTTTCAAATTTCGTCAAGGGGTTGTAAGGTTAAGACACCAGTGTTCGTTACCCTCACAAAAGACATGTTAAATGTTTAATAACATCTATGAATTTGAATCCACCTGCATACGATTCCTTAAAACCGGAGAATCTAAATTCATAGATGTTATAACATGTTAATTAACAGTTATTTTAATAGTCTTTTGTGAAGGTGATAAACCCAGTGGCAGAAAGTTTTGTAGCTAGTGACAGGCTTTTAAAATTTCATAATCTGTCTGCAAAATTTGCGTGTAATCAGGGGTGAAAATGGCTTACACTACCAGAGAGCGTCTAAGACGTCATACATTGGTAATGCATGGTCGTGGGCGAAAAATGCCTGTAAATTGCAGACAATTTTTTATGACTGTGGACAAAGACTGTCCGAAAGTTGCAGGCAATTTTTTTTTATTAGTGCAGACAAAAACTGTCTGCAAGCTGTTTTTCTGTGTCCGCGACTATGTCGCCATGTTTCTGCCACTAGGGTGATGAACACTGATGTCTTTACTTTATCAGAACAAAAACCCTTAACGGGTTAAAAGTTTGTGGCGCAGCATTTTATTTCGATATGAATTGGAAATATGGGTCTTAAAAGTAATGATATCAAATTTGAGTGACGCTTTGCTATTAATTGAAATATATTACGTAGATTTTCTTATTTCATCATTTTTTTCTTTCTTCTATTTACATCACAGTGTATACATAATATTTTCAGCTTCAGCACGAAAAAAATATATAGAATTTACTTCCTGATACTTTTTCATCTGCACCTCGTGAATTCAAAATATGAGTTTTAAAAGAAATGATATAATTTCTGTGACGCCTCAGTGTTACTTTAAAATATTTATTTTTAGATTTCATTACAATTACTTTTGTTTTGTTGAATAATGTGACTTTGAAACTGACTTTGTGACTCGTGCTTACTTTGTTCCCCTGATGAAGGGTCGTGTGTTTTTTCGACCCGAAACAATTGTTGCGAGTTTATTGCATTTTATGGTGTTTATTCAAAGTTTGTAAGTAATAATTTTTACAACGCCAGTTTTGTGATGCTTCTGTATTAAAAATCACACTTCTACTGAATTTATATTATAAATTGAAATTATCTAGCTCAATAAATTGATTTGTCTATTGCGTCATGCTATCCAAAACTGTAAATAATAGTATAGTATATTTGAAAATTAAAAGCATTATTTCAATGTGTAAATATACTTTATTCAACAAAACAAAAGTAATTGTAATGAAATCTAAAAATAAATCTTTTAAAGTAACACTGAAAGTAAGAGTATCCAGTATTGTAGAAAAGCACCATAGAATTGGTGTTTAAAAGTAATAAGTATAAAACTTTGAATAAACATAAAAAGCAGGAACTTACAATTATTCCAGGTTGAAAGATAACACAACCACATTTTTTATATATATATATATTTTTTTTTTTTTCAGTCTGATTGCTAATTTTTATTATAAACAGCATAACACTCAATGACTCAACAAATATTTACTTAACAAAACAGTACTGGGCGCTCATCTTTTAATAGGAATTATTGCTGATGCTTCAATAATTTTTCTGCAGATTGTACGCCAAAGCATTGGTCATGTTTTTTCGACCTAAAACAGTTGTTGAAAGTTCATTTTAAGGTGTTGATTCAATGTTTTGTATTTATTGAGTATTGAGTGTTTTAATAATTTTATCCTATTATTTTTTTATGTATGCAAAGTGTACATATCATGTGCATATTGGTGATTACAGCATTATATCGTGTGACTAAGTTTTATTCTTTTTCTTTTATTTGTGATTGGTTATTTTTAAATAAAATTTTTATTTAAAAAAAATTGTATTTTATCAAGACACACTTCAGACTTACTCGTTGAAATACAAGATGTTGTGAGAAGCATTGTAAAAATTTTTTAACTGTATATTAAATTAGTATTTTGTATTGTAAAGTGTTTAAGCAGAAAAATGAGAAATCACATTTCTTGATTCATGTTAAAATTTATACATCTTTTTTCCTTTTTTATATTTTCTACTAGCATGACTTCATAGTATATTTTAAATTTTATAAATGCTACTATTTATTTTTTTAGAATTTAAACAGGGTTCCCATGGGTCAGGAAGAATTTTAAGCTAGTGAAAAAAGTCAGGGAAAATTTCAAATATTGCTCAAAAACCTGGGGAAATATTGATATAATTCTGGAAAATGATTTTTGAACCTGCAATTTAAAATGCCTTAACTTTTATGTTGGAAGCCACTTTTTTTCTTGTCATATACCAAATTTTGTAACCTGGAATTTTATTTAAAAAAAAAAAATTGACCTGGGAAATCTAAAAAGATTAGGGAATTTTATTTTTGAAATCGAATGAGAATCCTGTTTGAAGAAGCAATTTTTTTTTAAATGGATGATCAAGTTTGCATTATAAGATATAATTATACTCTAGTTTAATTTGCAAAATTTTATGCTATGAATATGGTAGAAACAAGGTATGAAAACATAAAGCATAAATCACCAATTTCTTTGAGATTAATTTTAGATTTCTTCATTTCATAACATAGCTGTTGTGAAATATTGTTCCAAAGTAATTCGCCTCCCTCCCATCACTACACACAGTTCTTAAATGATGATTTACATTAATATTAATGACATCATTATTCATATTTTGTGACAACTTTTGGCATTTCATACAATAAATGCTATAAATTATTTAGTATTTCATTTTACTGGAAACTATTATCTTTAAAACGGTTGTATTATATAAAACTAAATTAGCATACATGGGCAATTGTGACTCAAAAGGTAAAATACCTGAAAATTACTACCTTAAAAAAAAAACAGAATATCAAATGACACTCAAATTATTAAACCTCATCAAACATTTTACTATTCATTCACAAATCACTTGGATGGCAAATGAATAACCAATAAAAACAAAGAAAACTTAATAGGAAATATCAAAATACACATGGATTAGATTAAAATCCTTGAACATAAACACATCTGCGATACACAACATGAACCTGTGAAATCTAAAAACAGCTATGAAGTCATGCTAGTACATTTGAAATTAACAAGTTTAATTTAATGTAAAATACAGAAAAGAAACCTGTATAAATACCAACATAAACTGGAAAATGTAACTTAACCATTCAAACACTTTACAAACTCTCTGAAAATAATACGATTTTAAAAAATAACAGACGATATAATAACAGCTTCCCACGCTTTTGTTTCTTGTTAAGTTGAATGTGAATGAAATGTCTCCTGAATTATCCATTTCTTTTATTGAAAAGCAATTTATTTTTTTTAAGCTGTTTGAAAGTAAAAAAAAAAAAATCCATTGTCATTCAATGAATTATAACACACAAAATGTTGACGAAGTCTAAAATTATATCTGCATACTCCGCCATGTTTGTTATTGAGTGGGTAAACCCAAAAGCGTTCACGGAAACGATTACCCGGGTTAAAGTTATGACGTCATTTTCTGGGGATGTGCGTACCCATGCCCAAGCCCGGGCTGTGTATCGTGAACTCAACCGAAGAAACGCCGATTATATATTTTTCATATCACTTCTCAAAATTATTGGCGACAATTGAATAAAAAAGTCGCCAATCTGTACCAGGTGTCGCTGCCTACCGTTCGACCTGTTGCCAAGTTTAAGAGCCACGCGACAGGCATCTAGTTGAGGCTATGTACCGACCGTACTTTAATCTTATTTTAAGAATCTGTTTAAAATATATTTAAAAAAAAAAAAAAAAAAAAAAAAAAAAAGTATTTCTTATACTGAAATGAATAATTATTTAACAAATACATAAGTGTTGTGTATATGATGTGTGTAGAAAAACAAACTCTAAATTATTTTCCCCATATTTTTGCTGTACCGTTATCACTATTACAAATTTCGATTCATTTTCTACTGACACATACGAGCATTCTTTACACTCTACGGCATGTTCACGCAAAACATGAAAACTAATAACCTATGATAAATTACTCTAAAAATTAAGTGGTGGGATAAAAGGGGCGGTACTAACAATACTCCGGATTTGGTTGGCAGCTTTGACTGTGTTAAGTGCAATCAGCAATAAAGTGAATTACGATCTGTCAAAAAGGGGAAATAACAAGGCTACCACGAATTAACGTGAAAATCTGTATTTAAAAAATTTCCCAGGAAAAGGGGAGATTGAATATCCGCGAAAGACCCCTCAAGACTCTCTAATATTCAAATTGTAAAGAAGAAGGGATTTTTAACAGGCCAGCTAAAAAATTTGGTTAAACCCATGATAGAACATAATTAGATAATAACCTGTTCATTGGACAGTGTAAGGCCAATGAGGTCTCTCGAGGATTTTATCTTCCTAAAAATGAAACAAAATAGGAGGATGTTAAAAATAAAATAAAATAAAATAAAATAGATGAAAAAAAAAAAAAAATGTGCTGAAACGACGAGGATACCACTCACTTATCCACACAGTTGTGGGTCAGAAAAATAGCGTTTTACAGAAAATTGCTATTTGATAATCATAAAGATATCTGCATTTTGAAAATCGATTTTTGATAAGGGACAAAACTTTTACAAGAAAAATATCGATAAAAACAGCTTCAAAATAAACAATAATAATATTAAGAGAAGATAATGGCGAATATTAGAATTAACTATGACTCTGAAGAAAGAAAAAAACATGCTAATCGATTATGAAAGTGAAACTTAAAGTTATGCCATATTTATGAATTTTCAGATCCAGTGATTTTACCACGTTTTCATTAACTCGCTTTCTTGTATGTTTGTCCAATACAAATCTTGCAATCGAATTTTAACTAACTTCCCGGCTAGTTAAACATTTGAAACTTTTAGAATAGCTCAGAACTCGATGACACTGCATTCTTTTAATACTTTTATTCAATTAATCAATGTTTGAAAATTTCTTATTATTGTTCTCTTTATTACGCATTTGATCATTTTCTTTCAAGTTGATGGGATAATGATTCAACAGAAAATTAAAAAAAGTATTTATTAATATATAGAATTGTCATGTTTATATGATTCAACAGAAAATTTAAAAACGTGGTATATAAAAAGTACTTTTTATCTTGTAATTATTTATGTAGTGAACTGATATTTTGTGTGGACATTTACTTATAAATGGGCAACGATAAACTATAATAAACTTTATAAACTGTAACAGAAATCGAATTTTGAACTTATGGGGATTAATTATGAAATACATACTAACGGATCATTTCATTTCCGGGTATAGTAAGGGGCATTTTGATTTAATTTATATGTGGCACTGGCTATCTCTAATATAATCTTCCAAAACAAAATAAAATAAAATTATTTGAAATGTAAGAATTTTGAGATTTGAACTGAATAATAAGAATTCTATCATACAAATGTTGTTTCAATGTTTCTTCAATTATTTATACTAATATTTTTTTACAGGTGGAAGAAGAAGAAAAAAAAAAAAAAAAAAAAAAAAATATATATATATATATATATATATATGTGTGTGTGTGTGTGTGTGTGTGTGTGTGTGTGTATATATAGGAATATGAATGATTATTGCGGTTATTATAGAATAAAATTTATGCTGTTTTGTTTCACATGTTACGTGGCTAACCCTTTAAGTACTGAATTATGAAGATTTTTATGCCACATCAATATTTCGTAGTGTTTCTTGTCCCGCCCTTTTTTTCACACCAGTAATTTTTTAGAGTAATATTCTTCAAATGTAATTACGATTAAATAGAAGAAAAGTATTCTAAAAAGGTACTGGTGTTAAAAAAGGCGGGGTTAACAATACTACGGAATATTAATATGTAAAAGTAATACACTTTATTTGGAATATACATCTATTGGTGATATAAATACATTTTTGAAACAGCATTTTAGATACAAAATAGAAATAAATATATAAAGGAAACAAAATAGAAATATTTATATAGAACAAGAACCAACTTAAAGTCTAGTAATTTTGTACCGTGGTATTTTTCAAAACGTGTTGGTAAATGCAAAGTTACCTGGCATTGTTTGCATTGCCAAGTGGTTTCTTTTCTTATTTTATGTTTATAACATACGCGACACCGTTTTGTAGGGTGTATCTTTAATTCTGCTGCCGGAATATTCTCCGGAAAATGTGCCCAATTTTTCGCTTGCAAACGATGCACAGTGGGATATTTGACGAATCTGGCTGGCCAAATGTCGATTTCAAAATTACAACGCAGGTGTACAAATGTTATGGTGAATTTCGAATTTCTACAAAAAACTATATTTTTTAAATTTTAATATTTTAAATTTTACCCGAACTGTTTCATTTTTATTCAAAACGTGTATATTTTTACTAAACTATATTTTTAAACCCTTGGTACAGAAAACTAAATTTTTTAATTTATCAATTCTACAAAAAACTATACGTTTTTATAATTTTTTAAATGTCAGAAAACTAAATTTTTTTTTAATTTACCAATTCTACAAAACTATATGTTTCTATAATTTTTAAATGTTACACGAACGGTTTAATTTTATTTAAAAAACCTTTATATATTCTTAGTTTTTTACTAAATTTTTTTTTAATTTACCAATTCTACAAAACTATATGTTTCTATAATTTTTAAATGTTACACGAACGGTTTAATTTCATTTAAAAAACCTTTATATATTCTTAGTTTTTTTTTTAATTCAAAAACTGTGTGTAAGTGCACTTAAGAATTTTCTTAGCTTATTTACGAAAACAAGATAGTCGGTTGGAATGGAAGGACTTTTATATTTTTTTTTTTTCTCGAGGGAAAGAGAAAGGAGTCTTTGCCCACAGATGTTGTTGACAACAGGTTCGCAGGGATGCAGTTTTCGTGGCGAGAGGAATGTGTTCGTGTGAGGCCAGTACCTCTTTCGCATGATTTTTGTGTTTGTGGGAACTCAAAATTGCTATCTTGCTCGTAAAAATGACAGAAGTGTTGGGTAACTTGAGAGTTTAAGGGGATCTTTGAATTAAATAAATTCGCGTCTATGACATGGGGATTGCAGTAAATCTGTCGAGTTCAAGTTGACGGAGAGTTCCCAGATGTTTTTTCGATCACAAACAGGGCGTCCGGCGGGAACTTTTGTTTTTTATTATTTTTATTTCATCAGTGTGGGGTGAATTTAGATACGCCCTAAGCAGGGGCCTCTAACCAATGGGGCACGTTACGAATTTCGAGACTAGGAGGGGTTTAGACTATTTTATTTCTCATTGGGCAACGAATAATTTTAGAAAGGCGGGTTGGCATCACTCGAGACCTAGTTCTAGGCTTTTGGAGAAAAAAAATAGAGGCATTGGAGGCAGGATCAAGCTAGCATAAAGAGCTACGGCTCGGGGGGCTCCCGACTCAGAAGGGGCCCCTTCAGCCAGTGGAAATCGGGCAGAACTGCTTGTGTGAGGAAGGGAGCAACATCCTCTCCTCTATTAGGACGGAAAAAATGAACGGTGCGCGGAACACTAACAGGTACAGCGTAGTTCAGCGATGAGGAGAAGCTCCCTCCGGGATCTTAGATTTGATGTGATCTTCTTACGAACGCACCTCAGATTGAGTATGATCACGAGAATTCAAGTGGAGATAAGTTGTTCTCAAAAAGCGCTCCAGTAACGATTCTACAGGCCGGGAAGCGGCGTAGGAAAGCATCCATCTGAGTGATTTTTACTGCGATGCAAGCGAGTCTCGGCTAACCCCGACGTTTGGAGCCGACGGGAAGTATCTAGGGATCCAGATTCCTTTTGGCCGCTGGAAGCCAGCCACCCCAAGCGGGTATAAAATAATATTTTTAGATGGAATTACCTAGCCGACCACCCCATCAATGAAGACCTTATTAAGGTGGGAGATGGGGCGGCTTTAAAACCTTCGTCAGTATGTTTGAAGCGTTCGCACTAGGTCGCCGAAGGCCCCAGCCGATAATCAACTGCGTGAAGGAGTACTTCTTCTGTCAGCATACCCACTAGGTCGCCTACAATCCTTGTCCGTATCAAGTAAAGTCCCAGCGTTAAGTTATGAAAGCCCATATACCTGACCGCCTGACTCCTGATAGTCAAAGGACCGACAGCCTCAACTAGTGAAAGCCTTCATCGTAAGTTATTTAACCTTTTTATGATTTATTTATTGTGTGTATTTAAACAAAGTAAAAATTTTTACTAGAGTAAATATTTTGAACTCTCAAAATTTTAAGCAGTGTAGTTACTTGATGTTTTAAAAGATAACTATTAGAAAAATGTATAATAATCTAGGATTCTTACATTTATATTCTGTATGTATTGTTTTTGGTAAAAGAGGAAAAGCTGTATATCAGCCATTGTAAAAGATCGTAATATATTTCCAAATTTTCATATGTTTTGGGTTGTAGTGGAGGATATTATGATAAATAAATATCATTTTTTTTTACTTTAAGAGAATTTTTTTTTTTTTTTTTTATAGATTCTGTTGTTATGTATTTTTTTTTTTTAACTATTTTAGATTATATCATAATATGCTTGAGTTGGAGTTTCTAAAATTAAGTCATCGTTTTAAATACATATTTTTAATTATTGGAATAGGTTCTCTAATTCATTAGAGAGTTCTTAGGGTAGAAATTTGTATGTTATTTAGCCGAAAGGAAAGATAACCAATCGGAGATAATCTAATTGTATAGAAAGTATGTAAGATGATAATATTTGGGCAAAAATTAAAGTCCCCAATGATGTACCGTGATGACAGTATACCTTTATTATTCTGGAGTAGGATGAATTTGTTAATGAGAATTTATAGATACGCATATTGAGTTAGAGCTGGTTAACTCTGTTATAGCTTTTTAATAGAAAGGCTTTAATATAGAATAAATGTAGCTAGTATTGATTTGTCTACAAAAAAAAAAAAAAAAAAAAAAAAGATTGAATTTTATGGTTGGGAAAGTTTAACGACAAGGATTATATCCATATATAAAAGGTTGTAGGAACATTCTTTTCAAATGAAATCATTAAATAAAATCGTAACTGGACATCTTCAGTTAGCGACTTTAACCTTCTGATTGGGAATTGTGAAAAGAAAAAAAAAGAATATATATAGATTGAAGTTAAATAAGTTGTATAGTCAAATCTTGTGACTTAGATAGTAGGATTTAAAATCTGGTCAATAAACGATTCCCAAAGAAGGTTGAGGTGGTAAGTTTTCCTTTTCAGGTGCCGTCTGAAAGAAGAAATCATTTTTTTTTTATTCTTGTTTATGTATTTGTGGTGTCTGTGTACTGAAGGGTCCAGTTGTATTGGAAGATTTAGGTATAAAATTTGTTTACATTGAGGTCTATGATTTAATAATATAGTAACATAAAAGTAACAACGCTGTCATCATTGTCCTTCATTTTTACTTGGGTTTCTTATGGGTACACAACGCAGGTTTTTATTTTGTTTAAAGTAAATTATATTTTATTTGTGAGAGCTAAATCGAAAGGTGAAGTAACGATTTTAAATCTTCTTTTGACACTATACGATACTGGCCAATTTTGTTTTTATTTTTTTATTAAAGAAAAAGTCTGGTGCTTTCTTGTAATTTTTTAGTAAACAATTCTGACAGGATACCAAAAATTTGATTGTTATAAAAGTTGCATTTTGCAGTTTATGAGAAAACCAGGGAAAACTCTGGATTTTTTTTTTTATCTTTTGGCTTTGTTTTAGAAACTTGATATCTATATATAATAAATTACTGGTAAAGATAATAGGTTCAAATTAAATTTAGACATGAGTTTTTTTTGGTTTATTTCTTTATTTTATTTTATAGTCTTTTATACACAAAAAAAAAAATCTGTAAATTATAGAATCTTAATATTTATTAATTTAATATATTTTATTTGAAGTTAGATTTATTATTAATAGAGTTAAAATTCCAGGCAGAGTTGAATTTACTAATTTAGAAGCAAATTGATAGTTTATATCATTCATAAAGTGTAAATAGTTTTGTTTAAAGAAAGCATCAACTTTAAGAAAGGTAAAAGAGAAAGAGCCATTATAATTGATTAAAGCAACTTAGTAATATGAGGAAAATCTATGTATGTAAAGGATAGAAAGATTAAATTTAAAAATAATGGTGAGAAAAACAATTTTTAAAATTGTCACACCATAATACATATATGGGTGTGTGATGAAGATAAATAAATGGGGAATCGTATGATACCACTTTTTTCTCGTATAAACAAACTGGAAATTCTCGGTATCAGTTGAAATTCGAAAGTTCCGTTCAGCAGAGTTTTGCTCATTAGTTGCCAACTTTAGCGTTTCCTTTTTGAATGTGGATTATTTTTATTTGGGAATTGTATGAAATTTAATTGCTATGAAAAGGGACGAGGCAGATAAGTGTGTAAAGGTTTTTATTATTTTAGTTGAGGAAAAAGTATATTTTATTCTTGAAAAGGAAATTTAAAATAATGCATTTTTTCTCTCTTAATTTTATACTATATTTTGAAAATTGGAATGATTTAGTTATATTTCCCTGCCTCTCCCTGCAATGATTTTTCTTCTAGCAATAAATATAGACTTTTATCTTGTTATTTATGTAAAAACTAGTTCCGCATTCTTCCGCTTTTTAAAATAAAGGCTGTTCAAAAAATGTAGGTCTAAATTTTTTTCAATGCATTTCAAGTGGCTAGTTATAAAGCTTCGAAATTTTACATTATATAAACTTTACTGCAAAACAAATTCTTAGAGATATTAATAAAGTGATCACATGTATATATTTTTCAGACATTCTCATCTGAATAAAGTAAAGTATTATATGTTTAAAGCTAAATTAAATTAATGCATTTATTAAATTTAGATTTTGCTTTTGTATTTTCCAAAAATTCGGAATAATTAATTGTATTTCTTAAAAAAATATTTTTCTATTGAGTAGAGACACCTTTTTTAATGTTTAAACTGTCACAACTATTAGAAAAAATAACTACAAAAAAATTGCCGATCACATAACATTTATGTTTTATTTATTTATTTTTATTTGTACTACGTCTTTATTTTGATCTAGGACTATTAAATGCCAAAATAATTACTCACAGTGAATTGTTTAACATTACTCTGTCGTAAAGTGCATCGAATAGAAAGAAAAAATTAAGATATATTGAAAATTACTTTTTTCAAATCATTATGTTTTATGAAGATGAAATAAGAATATCAAAGTTTCTCACGGTTTAAATTTAAAATGAAGAACAGGTGAATTAATGTCCAATATTAAGAAGATATATTTATAGAAAAGAATAAGAATTGGATAGGAGATTTGAAATTCCTAGATGTGTAAACCATTCTGAGAAACCAGTAAGAGACTTATGTAAATGAAGTGAAAGACCTAAACAAGAAAAGCTGAAACCCTACGTAGCTCCACAGATATTGAAGTGCTCCCACATACTAAACAAACTAAGTCGGAAACTTCTGGAAAAAGATGTGCTGTTTTCATACTAAAAGAAATTACTTTTACTCAAAATGAGCAAAAAAAAAAAAAAAAAATTGTCAAAACGCATGTAAAACGTACACAAATATCACCATTGCAAGCCATATCATTATTGGCTAATTTTTCAAGAAAACAATACAATAGGTGCCAACTCTCCTATTTTTAAGAAAGAGTTCATGCAAGAAAAGTTTTTGTAAACGTTTTCAGATTATGCAATCACCGAAAATATGCTTAAAAGATTCATTTATAAAAATATTGGTGACAAATCTGATTTAAAAATTAAAAAGTTTGGCAGCTATGCAATACAAAATCATAAGAAGTACTCAAAGAAAAAAGTCCTCTATGTATCGTGTTGCAGCGTGTAGAAAATGGGCTGTTATCCTGAAAAGAAAAAGTAATTTATAATAAATGAAACTTGTGCTGATATTGATATAAAGGATTTTCTTCAGTTTACAGCGTCATGATTACTTAAAGTATGGCCACAGAGTTCACCTGAAAAAATTTGCCGAATATCCAAAGAAAATAACAGAACTCTGTTAGGAATATCCTTGGTATCTTATTCAATATCACCCACAATGCACAAAATAATATACACCCTACTGTAATTCAGCAAGCTATATTACCAATTAGTCAATTGTTTGAAGGAAGAGCTGAAGCACGCAATAATTATTTTCGCTTATTTCGGAAAAAACTTTGCACAAACAATTTTAAGACTTTCTTGTAATCGCGATGTTCTTAATAGATTACTTTTGAGAGTGTTAACTGGAATGAGATCCACAATACAAAAAAAGTCAAACTCTTAAAAAAAAAAAAAAAAAGCTCCATAGAGTTATTACCGATTGAATCTTCTACAAGCATTTATGACATATAGAATTCGATTTACAAAGAAACAGATGATAGATCTTTAATATGCAGTGATGATGAAATTTTTCCTTACTTATTTATTAAATGTATGAATAATTATTTTTATTATTACCATTTTTATATGAATATTTTTATTTCTTATATGCTCCTATTTATGATATCTTAAATAATACGTACTATTTGATTTTATATTATATTTATTACTTTAGAGTATTTATTGTTTTACAGCAAATAAGCACTCCAAAAAAGGTTTTTTTTTTTTATAAAAATATTAATATGCATCAAAAATAATAGTTCAGCGACTAAAGAATTGATTGAAATTGGTTTTTAACAAAAAAAATAATTTTGGCCAGCCAGATTCGTCAAATACCCCACTGTGCGATATGGCGAATCGCTACTTGTAGGATGCCCACGGGTATTATAATATGGCCGGAGCACTTGCGCCAATAATTCTTCAGCGATTTCCAAACGAAACTGGACAATGCGCAAGTTCACAATACCTACGCAGTTCGTCCAAAGGGATGGAATTCGTCCCGCTGATTGGACGAGAGGATATAGCACAACAGCAAATCAACGATTAGGCTTCGGGATATAATACTTTTCTATTTTCTTTCGATCGATGTTTTGTATCTTTATGGTAAATTTTATTAATGAAAGTATTTACAAATGTTTTTCGATGATATACTATGCATTTTTAATATTATAGACCATTTTCACAAAGAGATTAAAATCTTTTACTGCCTATTTGCTCGTATTTATAAAGTGACATTATTCATTTTTTTTACCCCACTTTAAAGGTAGTGATTTTTTAAAAACCAAATTTGTGTGAATAAATAATAAGATTTATTATTATCATTATTTTAATTTACTATTTGTTTTTTCCTCTGTAAAACTCACAATTTATATTATTTTCTAAATGAAATCATATACAATAATGAAAAATTTCAGATCACTAGGTTCATGTTTGTTTCCATCTACTTGACGCTTGTTAATGATAAATGTAAAAGAGGATTTTTTGAAGTAGAAGTAGCGATTTTTTTTAAATTAAGTAAAGGACAAGCTATGAGAAAACGATGAAAGTGGGGAGGGGGAAATTAAAGAATTGTACAATAAAACCTCATCGTTTTTAAATCGATCTGAAAGTCATAAGAAAATAGACTGCTAGAATTTAATTAGTGCAAATTGTAGATATTACAGTCATAAGACAGCGGTTCAAAATTTGAGGATAAGTTGAAATTGCAAATTCTTCAAATATTGATGTATATTCATTTACACAGCATTAGACGGTCTTCTTTTCTTCTTCTTCTTCTTTTTTTTTTTTTTTTTTTTTTCTTATTTCAATTTCTATTAAAATTCAGATATATTATATCATCGTAAAACATTTGTAAATACTTTCATTAATAAAATTTACCATAAAAATACAAAACATCGATCGAAAGAAAATAGAAAAGTATCATCCCGAAGCCTAATCGTTGATTTGCTGTTGTGCTATATCCTCTCGTCCAATCAGCGGGACGAACTCCATCCCTTTGGACGAACTGTGTAGGTATTGTGAATTTGCGGACAATGCCTGTTTTTGGTTTCACGGTTGACTTTACTATGTAGAACATGTGAATTGAAAATAGCCAGGTCCTGTTTATCAACGCCTCCCATAACTGTATTGTATTCGATTACACATAATGATTTGATAATTTTGTCAAAATTGTCATCATTCTTTTTTCGCTTCCTTGTATCAACTAAATCAATATTTGAATGTTTTGTGCTAAGAATGTATTATACATCTTTCTTATCTTTTCATCGTAGTGCTAACAAACCGTGGGAGGATAATATTTTGACCTCTTCTTTTTTCAGTTTGAAGTAAGCAAGCTCTTTTGGCATGTGTTTTCTGTTATTTCGCCCAATATCGAATTCAAACTTTAAGAATAACTATATTCGATATCTATATACTAAATTTTAAATAAATTAGTATTCAACAAATTGATTCTACAAATCTTCATCTAATCAAAAATTTCTTAATAAAAACAGATAGAATCATTTATGTTTCAATTCAATATAAAAAGGCAAGAAAAGCTTACCTTCCATCATCTATATTGTTAGAGGGGTGAAACGTTCGTTCTTAATTCAATTATTAGTGGAGACTTTCACTAATTAAGCAGTCATTTTCTTTAAATAAACACATTTAATCTGGAGAAATACACAATCACAAATTATTAAAGACATAATATTGATAAAATCACATAATACCTAACGCGCGCTAACAATACACAATATTTACATTTTGAACTTAGAACATTCTTCTTCTTGCTATCGAACGCACAATTCCTTACGTGCGCGCAGGCGCAGACGATCGGATTACAAAAAGTACAGTGGAAGTAGCGATTTTCGCAACACACAGTTCCAGTGCCACCATTCTAATTAATATTCAGTTGTATTATTAATACCGCCATCTTATTCACACCACGCAATTTTTTGAGTAATTTTCTTCAAATTTGATTCCGAATAAATAAGAAGAAAAATACTCTTTATAAAAGACTGATGTAAAAAGGGCTTGAATAAAGGTCTTCGGAATATTACTTAGATGTTGGCAGGTATGAATTTACATACACACATAAAATATCATAAAAAATGTATTAAACATATATATAGGGGGGGGGGGGGAGAAAAAACGGTAGAAGAAGATGGCAGAAAAACTCATATGTGAGGTTTGTTTTGTACACCTTAAAAGAACACTTTAAAAAAGAATTTCCTAGTAAATTAATACTGGATTCTTTTTTCAAGTAATGGTTGTTTACAAAGAAGTATGTAATTTCGTGAATGAGTGATATTCTATTAAATTAAAAGTGAAGTATTTGATGTTCTTTGGCGTAAAAAAAAAAAAAAAATGTTATCGGAAGAAAAGGCATAATAATCTTTATTTTTGTTTAAAGCTGAAAAATCGCGGCTTAACTATGAAATCAATTGTGAAACAATACTTAAAAATTAAGTAAAACCACAGAATGATGTTTCAGGTTTTAAGTTTTAGGTAATTAATCAAAGCGAGTACTATTAACTAATTTCCAGCACAAGATATTTCGGATCATTTAAATTACACTTCCGCCGGAATTCACGAACAAAATTAAAAGAAAAGGAAATTTGCATTTTAAAGTTTAAAAAACGGCCTTTTCTGCTACGTTATAAACGCAAATTTCTGCTAAAATATTTCCGGGATGAATTTTTGGAGTAGGTGTTTAATAATTGCGTCGTCGCAGCGAGGACAGCGCGCCACAAAGGGTTAAGCGTTGAGATCTCAATGGAGTTAAGGATAGCATAGTTACGTCATTGATCATCATATGTCATTAACAACTTTTACAATTTATTCCGGAGCATTGTTAGAACATCTTAAATTTCATACTCCTTTTCTTTTTCAAGTATAATTTTTTTTCTTATTTTATGGTAGTTATATATTAGAGATAATTATTCTTATAATAAAATGAGGCGGAATAAAGTCAGGGTTAACAACGCTCCAGAACAAATTTATAATGGTAGCAACTCTCACATTTCGTGTATCTATTGTAGAACATATATTTAAATAATATTGTACATTTTATTTTGGTAAGAATTTATTCATCGATTAACGAAATTATTAATATTAAAATTTGTCTGTAATTCATATTGGTGCTAACATATATACGGCAAATATTTTTATAAACAAGCTTATAATAAATGTAGAAAATAGATTTTTCCCTATTCTTGCTTCTGATGCATGCATACCTGCCAACATTCTGATTAATATTCCGTAGTATCATTAGTACCGCCCTTTTTTTTACAATTGCCCTTAACTTTTAGAATAATTCTCTTTCAAATTTAATTACGATTAAATAAGAAGAAATCTTCTCTAAAAAAATCTGATGTGGGAAAAAAAGCCAGGTTCTAGAGAAAATTAATTAAAATTTTTATTGGTATACGCATACAATTGAATGCTTAATTTTTCTAAGTTTTACCTTTAGAAGTTGACCTTTATCAGTTACTCTCCACAAGTACATAGAAATAACCAACATGCCTCATTTCCTTAAATACCTGTAGTTAGTTCAAAAAATGTTATTGTTGTAAATCTAAGTTCGATCTGAGCCACAGCGGTATTTCTTGACGTGCTTTTGTCATCTGGAAAACTGCGGATTCCCTCCACTGCATTTTCTATTCCACTTCGTGCCTTATTCCATTAATCACGGAAATCTGCTGCCGTAGCAACGTTCATCCGTATGATTTAACCTTGACAAAATTTGATGCCGACCAGGAAATTCCTTACTTGCAAAAAACTTTATAATAAAAAGTTCCACAATAATAGTTGATGTGAAATGAATACTTTTTACTTTTTATTTTTTTATCGTTCATTTAAGTTGAATGGAGCTACGAAATTATTGCTATTAAATTGACTACACATACAAAGCTCCCATAAATTTAAATTTCACTATTAAACTAATGGATCATATAGTAATTCAAAGAAATCATGCCAATAAAATAACTCTAAATGCGTTGTGTTCTAAAAGAAAAAAAAAATAGTGTTTAATTAAAGAAAATTTTAAGTTATAACCTGTTCGTAAAATATAGGCTTTTAAATAAACATTTATCTGTCGATTTAATTCATAATTAAATAAAAAATAATTCATTCAGCAAATGCTAAGAAAAACAGGCAAAAATAGTTAATTAACAGATTTTTTTTAATGATATAGTAAATTTGATTTACAGACTTTAAATTAATTCAAACTTTGAATACTACTTATCAATTACCGTTGCCACATGAAAAAAGTATAACGTTTAAGTATGCAGGCATTTAACAATATGAAAAATAGATACTTACTTGTAGTAAGTATCTTTTTGATTGTATAAGTATCTTGAATAAGTATCTTTTTGATTATAAAATATATATTTTTGAATTTAATTAACTTATCCATATTCAAAGTAATAATAATAATAATAATAATAATAATAAAACACAAATAAGAACCTAGATTAATTTTGCCTATGAACAATGTGTTTCGTTCCAGTGTTGCCAGATGAACATTTAAATTATCCCTACTTAAAGGGGGGGAAATCCCTACATTCCCTACGTTGAAATATTTTTACCCTACAAAATACCCTACGATTCAAAACTATTAATAGAAATAATATAAAATCATATTATTATTATTATTTTAATATTTTCTAGCATTAAAAAAATATATATATCTATTCTTATTAATATACACATAAGTTGATTGTTGAAACAAACGGACAAATAAAAACAAGTACCTAATATATATATACAAATGTATATTCGTAAAAACACCGTAAATAAAATGGAGTATGTTTCAATAATTTGTTTAAATTTAATACTGTTAGCTCTTTATTCTATTAAATTATTAAATCAAACAGCTAATCTCCTTTGACATCTTTTCGCATCAAACTTACCTAATAAATTTAATTTAGTAATAAATAATCAATGTTGAGCCAGCAAATATGGACTTGACAGGTACCTTACTCGGATTCCTTAGGGGGTGTGGCTACACGAAATGGGTGGTGTGAGCACATCAAAGAGAAATAAAAAGACTAATTTACAGAAAGGAAAACGAAAGATAAGACATTCTGACGTAAAACAAATTTAAATACACTTGTAGATCAGTATAATATATTTACGATTAAGATTTTGTACTGCACAATATATTTTATTTGGGGTTTGGGTGTATACAAATTACAAATAACTTAACAATTGACATTTTGAGGAAATTTAATTTTAACATGTACAGTCGGGGGGGGGAAAAAACGCAACACTCAACGTAAATTCCTTCCTAATCGATGTAGAAAAATGTAATAGGTATCATTCGACGGGAAATTGTGAGTAGTTTCAGAAAATGAAGCAAAATTTTGAATTGGGGGTCGTCTACATATTAAAACGCGCACCAACTTTGATTTTTTTCAATGGTAATGCACCAATTTTATTTTATATTTAAATTCCTGGGATCACGATAACGCGAAAAAGTATATTGGTTGTATATTTTGATTGTTTTTTCACAGGGTCATAAGCGTTCAAAGTTTGAAGGTTCTAATGTTAAATTCATATTTCAAACTTTTATTAATATCTTAACAAAAAATAACTTGATCGATATATATATATATTATTTATTTATTTTATTTTATTTTATTTATTTATTTATTATTATTATTATTTTTTTTTTTTTGCAAGATACAGTGAAGAAACCCAAACATAATCCATCATTACTTTTGATTTTGAAAAATAATTTTAATTCTTAAAAATATTAATAAATTCATATTTATAAAAATTATGAATTATGACCTATATTAATTTTTGCATAAAATGATTCCTGATGCTGAAAAATAGGGGTGTGCAAATTTGCAGCTCATTCCAGTTATTAGCTTTCGCGATATAAATAAATGTTTCTTTTCGAGTGGTTTAGGGGCCCGTCTCTTATAAAGTTTTGAATGAGATAACGAATCAAATCTTAAAAAATAACAAAGAAAATTAAACAAAATATTTTTATTTTTTTCTTACGGGCCAAATTATTAACAACAACATCAAACACAAAGAAATGAAACAAAAATGATGATTTTTAGTCATTAGTCATCAAGAATTCCTGTTTTCTGAAAAAGACAGGCTCCGTCTTCATTGTTCTTCAAAACAAATCAATACAGAAAAGAAAAGAAAAGTAAATGTGACATCGAGTATTCATGTTAAACCCCTTATTTTATGTTGACAAAAATATGCACAAGTGGTATTTACTTCATCGATTACTGCTGATAAATTTTGAATCTTTTAAACGAACACTAGAAGAAAAAAATTAACTAAATAGGCGTGGTTTACTGTTTTAAATAGAAAAATAGGCTTAATATTTCAGAAAAAAATTTCTTTATTCACAATTATATTACATATGGATATACATTATAATTATATTCTTTCTAATCAATATATTTCTATCCATAGTATATTTTATTGCAAAAATATGAATAATGGATACGCACTTAAGAAATAAGTAACATATAAATTACGAAAGAAACGCCCACTGACAGAGTTACAGATTTTCAAATGGCGTGAATCTATGCCAGCAGTCGCGAAAGGATTAATTAAGAAATTATATTTTCATTGAAATTATAAAACGAATCGTACAGTTCCAAAGAGTTCAACTTTCCCAAAACTGGTATGTGCGATTAAAATTGTTTAATATATACTTCATGAGCCCTTACAATAATTGATCCGAAAAGATTAAGTTTATTCGTTGTTGTATATTTATATCTATATTATTTCATTTCGTTACACCTTCAAAAGAAACTTTAAGCTTTATTGGTGATCAGTACAGACATAATTGACAATTTTACTTAAAAAATATTGCCCTTTTTTTCAAAGAGTACTGTCTGGAACAATCGCAAGTGTAATGTATTTAAATTAGAGTGTCTAAATTACTAACAGTGACGACAATACTTACGGTGCATGCTCTGTGGATGTCCCCAAGCCCACCCGGGGTTGCTTTAGAGAGGATTTCTTAGGGTGACGTAGGAACCCGATTGCAGTGAGAAATCCTTACATCTGGCAACACTGCGTTATACACATTGGTTTTCAAATTTACTTCTTATTCCTAACACAATTTTTTCCAGTATCATCAATATTTAATTTTTTATTAGCTCTAGGAACCGTCACCATTGTTCTCACAAAGGGAAAACACTGTTCTTCCGTAGTAACTTTAGATTTGACTAATAGTTTAAATTCATTGATATCTATTTAAAAAAAATACTGTATAAGATTTGTGGTATTCAAATCTACCTTTGTAAAACTCTAGCCGTCATGTGTTATCATTTATATCACCTATCACACCTAATAGAAAGTCTCAAACTACCGGTAAAACTTTAGTACTATTTTTTAAAATTATTTTTGGGTTGCAAGTTCTACTTTAGTCTTCCCAGGTTTAGGGAGGAATTTTCCAGTATTTCTAGGGATTTAGGGATATGTGTCTCATATAAGGTCTTCAATATTGTTGCGTACTTGGGGGTTCGTGAGTTGTCCGAGAATGAAAGGCGAAATTTACAAAAAATCATTAATTTATTCACAGAAAGTTCCAGAAAAATACAGGTCTATAAACCAAGTGTCAGCTTCAATTCAGCCAGTAAACACAGCTTAAACAACAGCTGTCAATAGCAAATCCGCAGTATAAACTTAATAGCAATAACACATAAAGCAAGTCTCTTCCAAAGAGGCTCAACGCAATGCAAGCATTGGCGAAACTGACTGAGTCTGATCTCAGACTGAACTGAACTGACTGCCTTGGCGAAAAAACAGGCCTTATAATACCCCTGTAGAAAACTATGGAAAGTTCCAGAAATTTCCTCATCGCCAAATTAATTTAAATTTGGCGCCAAATCCATTACCTGCCTTATTGGAGCTTTTTAATGCGTTTTTAAGGGAAAATAAGACTATTTTAACGCTAAAACGACTAGAAATACACAAAATTAGCACTTTATCAATTTACAAAGCATCTTTGAAAGAATGTATACAAAAATAAACACAATTATTTACAATTTTGTAACACTGCCCCCCTCCCAAGGATTGCACGTCCCGGGAAGTGCAACCCTTGGCCAAGAGGCGAAACTAAACAAATTTACGCAATCTAAAATACAAAAACTAAGTTGCGTATAACGAAAAAATATAAATATAAATCAAGTGAGAAATATTTACAAAATCCACAAATATTTATATACAAATATTTACATTACGCATGCGCAAATTTTACCAGTATTTACATTTTAAATTTTAATATTACTGTTAATTGTGGTACTTGGCTAGCCAGTTATAGTGCACCACCTTCGGTTTCGAAGAAGGTGTTTTAGTGACCCTCAACACTACATCATTCAAACTTTTTTAAACTGTGTACGGTCCATTCCAATTGCACTGTTACTTGGGAGAGAGTCCTATGCGTCAAACAGGATTCTACAACCAGACCTTGTCTGTTTCCTGGAACTGATGCTGTGTAGCCTTTAGATCGTACCTTGTCTTCATTTTCTCCGTTGCCATGTGAATCCGTTCCCGAGAAAAGTTGTGTGCTTTCTCAAATCGTGCCAGGAAATCTTGGATGTACTCCTTGGGCGATGAAGACGCATCAGGTGGACAACCAAACAAGAGATCACATGGGAGACGAAGTTCACGTCCAAACAGCATCTGGGCTGGAGTATAGCCGGTGGTTTTATGGACAGCACTTCGATAGGCCAGCAGGAACAATGGCAACTTTAAGTCCCAATCTTGCTGGTTCCTTGATACTAGAAGAGAGAGGTTGTCTGGGTTTTGTCTATGCTGAGTAGCTGACACAGTCCTTTGAAAACAGCAGAGGTAAAGTTCGTACCTTGGTCGGTATGAAGTTGTAGGGGCGTGCCGTACCTTGACAACCATTGCTGCACTAGGAACTCTGCGACTGTGCATGCCTCTTGATCTGAAATGGGAGGCCACTTGTCCACTCAGGCCACTTGGTGAAATAGTCCATCACGACGAGGATGTATTTATTTCCACTGGAGGTCCGTGGCAAAGGACCCAAGACGTCGAGTGCAATCCGTTGAAATGGTGCTGCCACGTTGCAGTTTTTCTCGACTTCGTTTCTGCGGGCCTTTACGTGCCGCACAAGCATCACAGGATTTACACCATTTCTCCACATCCTCCTTTGCCTTGCACCAGTAGAAGCGTAGAACTTTCTGCAGAGTCTTCATTACCCCAAAATACCTTTCGGTGGAGCTACTATGCAGTTGTTCTAAAACATCTGGAATTTTTCATCTTGGTAATGCAACTGCCATCTGAAGCTTTTCCCATCATCAAATTCCCACTTTCTGTATAATACCCCGTTTGTGATATGAAGAGAGTCCCAAAGTGCCCAATAACTTTTCATAATGGGACTAAATCTGGAAATGTCCTGCCAGGTAGGTCTGTTGCTGGTCGTTTCCTTCAGCTGTAATATTGGCTTTATGTCAAGATCTTCCAACTGAGCTTGTCTAAGTTCTTCGTCACTGCATGGATCGGGATCTTGTTCTGATGGTGTTGAGACAGTAACTTGGCAAGCAACCGGATTTATCGGCATTTCTGTTCGGCTCTAGAGCAGTACTTGCAGCTTTCCAAGCAAGGCTTCCGTGACAAGGCATCTGCATTACTATGTAGAGTCCCTTTACGATGACGTATCGCGAAGTCATATTGCTGGAGACGTAGTGTCCCCCTGGCAATCTGCCCCTCCGCGTTCTTGAACTGGAGCAACCACGTTAAAGGTGCATGATCAGTCCGGAGCAGGAATCTTCTGCCATAGAGGTAATGATGGAAATGTTCTATGGCTTTTACGATGGCGAGTAGCTCTTTTCTGGTGGTACAGTAATATCGCTCTGGTTTAGACAGGCATTTACTCCAATAGGCAATGACATGTTCTTGACCATCAATTTCCTGCGACAGAACAGCACCGACGCTCTCATGGCTGGCATCTGTATCAAGTATGAATTTTCTGTCGGGCTGTGGATACGTCAAGATAGGTGATGATGTTAAGGCCTCTTTAAGTCGCTTGAACGATTTTTCACATTCATCTGTCTACAGAAACTTCTGTTTGGCTTCCGTCATCTTGTGGAGTGGTCTGGCAATATTTGAGAAACCCTTGACAAACTTCCTGTAGTAAGGGCATAACCCCAGGAAACTTCGTAGTTGGTGTACATTTTCAGGGCGACTCCAGTTCTCGACTGAAGAGATCTTCTCAGGATCACTTCTCACACCTTCGGCAGAGATGATACGGCCAAGGTAGCTCACTTCATGACGGAACAAGTTACACTTGCCCGCATTCAATTTGAGGTTAGTCATTCTGAGTTTCTCTAGCACCTTTCGGACGTTTCGTAGATGGTCTTCAAAGGTGCGCCCCACAATGATAATATCATCCAAATACACCAGACAGGCTTCATAGGAAAGTCTTTTTAGCATTGTCTCCATCAGGCGTTCGAATGTGGCAGGTTCATCACATAATCCAAATGGCATAACTTTAAATTGCCACAGTCCTTGTCCCGTGGTGAATGCAGTCCTCTAACGATCATCTGGATGTAATTCTACTTGCCAGTAACCGCTCTTCAGATCCCAAGTCGAGAACCATTTATTGCCAGCAAGTGTTACTAATGTGTTGTCAATTCTGGGAAGAGGGTAACTGTCTTTCTTCGTGATGTCATTCAAACAACGATAATCCACTCAAAATCTTGTTGAACCATCCTTTTTTCGCACCAGTACTATGGGAGAGTCCCAAAGACTCGTTGATGCCTCGATGACGTCATAGTTCTGCATTTCATTTAGAAGTTCAGTGACCTCTTCCTGTTTAGCAAATGGAAGTCTTCTTAGATGTTGTTTGATTGGAGGATGAATTCCTGTATCAATTCTGTGCTGGGTGATGTTCATTCTCCCGACGTCTTCGGGTGTTCGAGAAAAAAGGTCTTTAAATTCTTGGAGTAGCTTCTCCGCAGCACACCTTTGTTCACTTCCTAATTCTGCATTCTTGAGTAGTTCCGTTGTTAATTGCTCAGAAGAGGTGGATTCGGTTGATTGCGTGGGGCGGTTGATGCATATAACAGGAGTGCAAGTTGCTATCACCTCATCCTTCTTTACTGTCCGGACTTTATCGCTGATGTTTGCGGCTCTCACCGGAATAGTACTCTTTGAGAGATCAACTAGAGATGAAGCTATCAGAACTCCTCTTGGGCTATTGTCTGTATTCGGGTATTCAATCAGTCCATAGCGGAAGTATTGCTTGGTATTAGGTGTTCCTGATACTATTGTTTAGCGGCTATTGTTTAGTGTGTGGAGGTATGGAAATTTTAGACTTGGCTATTATCTGGCAAATTAGCTAAATGTCTTGATTTTCAGTGTTGAACACAGCTATGTCTTCTGAACTTGAATGCAGTTCATTATTCTTGAGATCAAATTTAAAATTAAATTTTCTCAGGAAATCAATTCCAATGATTACAGGATCTCTTATATCAGCCACATATGCCATATGATGGTAACTGGCATTCCCAAAAGTGATGGTTAAGTTCATTTTTCCATATATTTTGATTTCGTCTCCGTTCACAGTCTGGAGTTTAACACAGGGTGGCATCCAGATGATCTTCCCCTTTAGTTTTTGAGCCAAATCCGTCCTAATGATGGTTACGTTGGCTCCAGTATCCAGAATCATCCGGCAGGTGGTGTTGTCAACTTGGCCATAGACGTAAAGTCGATTATCTCCGCCACTCATCGATGAAACATAAAATACTGTAAACTGGGGCTCTTTGATTTCAGGCAACCCCACGAAATGGCCTTCTCCTAGTTTCCCTGCAGTGATGTTGAAGCCGGGTGATTTCCTTTAGTTGGTCGTACAGAGCAGTTCCTCTTCACATGACCATCCCCTCCACATCCCCAGCACTTTATCTTCCGATCCTTTATTTCCTTATTATTTTCTAGGCTGCGCAATCTCTTTAAGATCTCAGCGAGACTTCTCTTCAATTCAATTTCATCAGCAGGCGTATCATTTAATGAGACTACTCTTATGGTATGGCGGTCTGTATGGGATGCTTGTTGGGCTGCCTCTATCCTAAGTGCATAGCCTAAAGCTGATTCTACGTCTCTCATGTTGGAGAGTTTCAGCGCTTTTTGGGTTTCTGAATCCCGAACAGCATCGATAAAGTACTGAAGAGCTAAGTCGTTTCGAGTGTCAGCATGACGGTCTGAGTATGCTAGGTGTGACAGTCTCTGAATGTCCGCTGCCAGCTCTTGCAAAGTTTCGCCCGTTTTCTGGTAACGGAATTTAAGCTGGAGTCGACTTAGTCCTTAGAGCACTTCTCTCCGAACCGTAGCTCCAGTGCTCTAGTCAGGACCTCGAAGTCGTTCCTTTCTTCTTTAGAAACATTTCCCAGTATCTCGGCTGCATCTCCCCGTAATGCTGCTGCTAAGTGGACTGATTTGGCGGTAGAGTCCCAGCCGTTAGCTTCAGCTACGATGGAAAACTGCGTGTTATATATACACATGCCAGAAGGAACTGCCGTCGTAGGTGGATAGCTTAATAAATTCCTGATTCTGGATCCTTCTCTCTTTCTGTTCAGTTTCCTGGGGCATGGATTCTAACTTTTCTTCCACTTTTCTCTCCAGATCTTCTTCTATTCTCTTCAATTTACCTTCTATCTCTGAAAATATTCCTTTCAGTTCCTGATCAATTTTTTTTTAACTTTGACCTCGAAACTCCGTTCTGTCCTCGTAACACTTTCTTCAACCTTCATAACATTTTCTTCTATCTTCATAGCTTTCTTTTTAAAATTCTTTTCTATTTTCAAAACTTTCTGGGCAAAATTTTCTTCAATCTTTATAACTTTTTCTTCTATTCCATCTATTCTGTTTTCCACATCTAATAACTTACACTCTATCACTTCTTTCACGTTTACTAAGTCGTCTCTCACTGATGATAGTTCTTTCTTCATCTCTTCTTGATTAGATTTAATTTCTCCTCCCAAACTGTCTTTCATTTCTTTCATTTCTTCAGTCAAACCGTCTTTCAATTCTTTTTGTCCTTCCTTCATTTCTTTACTGAGGCATTGACTTTCATTACTTTACTTCCTTCATTTCTTTACCGATCTTTTATCTCTCTTTCTCCTTCCTTCATTCTTTCGATCAATCCGGTTTCCATCTTTTCCTATCCGGCTTTCATTTCATTCATCTTGGTAGCTAAGCTTTCTAGAAGTTTCTTCATTTCCTGCTCCATAGTTCCAGTTATCACCATTCACAGACAGCCCCACTCCTGACACCAGAAATGTTGCGTTCTTGGGGGTTCGTGAGTTGTCCGAGAATGAAAGGCGAAACTTACAAAAATTCAGTAATTTTTTCACAGAAATTTCCAGAAAAATAAAAGTATATAAACCAAGTATCAGCTTTAATTCAGCCAGTAAACACAGCTTAAACAACAGCTGTAATGATGATAATAACAACTGATGATAATTCTTTCTTCATTTCTTCTTGATAAAAAAAAAAATCAGTAATATTTTAATATTATTATTATTCAAAGTGGAACTTCTTTTTCCGTGGAAAAATTGTAGCAACTTCATAGATTCACTCTTCAGTTTGTGATGAGTTGCCGCACTTTGATAGCGTAAGCAGTGATAATGAGGTGTTGAGAAGGATAGTAGAAATAATGCGCTTCGGATTAACCCTTTTTTCTGGCTATTCGAAATTTTTCTGTTTCATTCCATTGCAGTATGTTTTCACTTAAAATTTCGGCCAACATCTTGCGGTAAATCAATACATGGAGGTTCGTATAGAAAGAAATTTTAAGGCATTTTCCTAATCAAAATTTTAGTATAGTCTGGTAGAAAAGCTAAAAGTTTGATTCAGCCTGATTATTTTTTGTTATTCATAAATATGCCCAGATTATCATATAGATAGGACAGTAAAGATAATACGCGAACCGAAAATATAGTATCACCACTAGTGTCAACAGAAGGGAACTACAAGTGTTAAGTCTACATGAATAACATCTTTGATTGAAAATTGTTTTTCGATTTCGCGAGTAGTTAGTAGCAGGTTGAAGTTTTCTCTTTCTTCTTTTTCTATTGTTTTTGAATTCACAAAATTATCCTCAAAACATTCACAGCTATTCTTCTAAGAAATAAAAATTTATTTTTATAATGTTTAGAAATGTGCTTTGACAAACATATTCATATTCAAGTACAAATTAAAATTACAAACTGTGATTCTGAAATAGCAGTATGAAATCATTAAATATTTAACGTTGCTTCATTTAAATAATACAAAATGCTTTAAAATAAAAAAATGTTTTTATTTTATGTATATTTTCAAAGTATATTTTCTTAGTATTTAGCACTTGCTTCTTAAAATAAATTTCTTTTAACAATCAAGTTTGTAAACAATAATAAAAGTTGCCAAACGAAAACGTACGTGCAGTTTTCTTTCCTTCACTTTTTCTACTACTTTTAAATTCACAAAATCATAACATTCACAGCTATTTTCTAAGAAATAAAACTAATTTTCATTATGTTTGAAAATAAATTTTGCCAAACACATTCGTATTCAAGTGTACAAATTAATATAACAAACTGTAATGCTGAAATAGCAGTTTGGTATGAAGTCTTAAATATTTAACATTGCTTGGTTTAAATAATACAAAATGCTTTAAAATGAAAAAAAATATTTATGGTTTATGTATATTTTCGAAATTTATTTGTTTAATATTTAATACTTGCTTCTTAAAATAAATTGCTTTCGAGAATCAATTTCGTAAACAATAACAAAGTTGCCAAACGTAAACATCGATACAATGGTTAGTTGGTTAAATGTTGGGTTTAACGTTGCACTAATATTACGATATGAACAGAGATACAATAAAAATAAGACGAGCGATTGCGTAAGCTGGAGAGCTCGAGAAGCTTACAGCCGTTGACAATAGGGTCGTTGCAGTCAAAGTTTGGTTAGCGACCCTTGACTGAGAGATACGACAAGGTGTTCATACTTTTTCATTGGTGGAAAGCTCCCTTTGACCGCCCGAGGCGATTTCGCGCACCGGTACTATAGATATAAGGCAGGAATAAATTGTGATTTTCAAAAAATGATTATAATTCATATTAATTAAATGTAATTTAAAAATTTTGAAGCCCATTTTCATGTTTCTAAATGTTTTTTCTATTAATAGAAATAAAAATGTTCATTGATTTTTGTCAGTTCTTTATAAATAAGTACTTTTCTTAAAACAGTTTCGTATTTGGCGATAACTTCAATAATTACACAGCCAACCTCTTTCGGAAAAAAATGCACTTTTAACGTTCGTCGTTCAGTCTCCCCCCCCTACTTTTTAGAACAATTTTGAAAATAAATTATGTAAGTTAACATTATTAACTAATATACACTTATTATTATTTTATTTATTTATCTATATGTATTTTTGTTTTACCTGATCTTATTAAAAATTATTTTGATTAATATAACAAACATTTAGATATAAATACAATTGATAGAGTCAAGCATGTTTTGAGAAATTTTAGTGTTAATAATACATAACTAATAAATAAAAAAGCCTTTTAATTATTTAGTTTTTTTATTATTATTATTTCTTCAGAAGCATATAAATAAAGGCTAGTACGTTTATTTAATGCATAAAGCTTAAACTCAATAGGTGCCTTTTATTTTTCTTATATTTATTCAAAAATACGGAATGCGAGGGGGAAAAGAATAAGGTTAAAAATATTAAAATGCTTAATTTTCTGTTATTTATTAATTTAAAAACATAAAATTATTTTATTTGTTTATCTATTTCATTTTATTTTATTTTATTTTTCTATGGAGAAATCAAGACATTAATAGAAGTAAATCCCTCTATGGTGGCCAAGCGGTTCTGCGGTCAAAGTTGGTAGATGGGAAGTGCCGGGTTCGATAAAAAAACCCGCTCATCGATCTAGCCGTTTGGAGTTTTCCGTAGTTCTCTCTAAAACTCGCGAAAATACGAACTAGATCCATTAAGAAAGACCCCCCCCCCTCATGGAGGGCATTTCTCCTGTTGGCCTAGGCCCCTAGTGTAGTCAATCAGTCAATCAACCATTCTTTACGAGATTAACATATGTTAGAATTTTATGTTGTAAAATTATAAGTGTTATTTCTTTACTTTATTTCTTTTTTATTTATTTGTTTATTAATTAATTAATTAATTTATTTATTTATTAGATGTCACTTTTTTTTTATCATATACGTTTTCTTTTTTCTTTTTTTTTTAACCATACTTTATTCAAAGGTACAAAAAAAAAAAAAAGGGGGGGGGGAAAGATATATATTTGTATTACATATGAAGAAAAATAAACTTTTGACATGAACAATAAGGATGTTAAAAACATTTAAAGTTAATAAATATTTTTACAAATATTCAGATTATTAATGATTATGGATTTAACTACAAAATATTGGTATGTTTTAAGTATTAAACTAATTCAATTTTCCTAAACTGAATTATATTAAGAAAAATATGTTGGTGTTAATGTGACAGTTGCCTACAAAAGAAAGGCCGAGGTATGGGTTGAATAACCTAAGTAAGGGGTGGCCTTTTTAAGGGGTTCTAGCCCAAATTTACGCTTGTTTCGGAGAAAACTGCAGATAATTTCGAAAAGTTAGGCCGATGAGCGCTACCTGGTATCGAACCTGATATCTCCCGTCTACCAGCTTCGAGAGCAAAGTTAATGTTACAGTCTCAAAAATATTTGACCCCTGAAAAACCTTTTATAAACCAACTTAAACATTTAATGTGCTGAGAATGTATATTGTAAGTTATTACAATAAATAAAATTAATCATAAAGCTAAACGTTCTTCTCTGAAATGAGTATATCAAATCAAATTAACTGTTAAATCGTCAAATTTTTACTAATTAGTCTTAATATCGATGAACTTTCTTACCAGTAACTACAAGGACAAATTTGATAAAATAAATTATTTTTTTAAATAAATAAAAATAATTTTATTATTATTATTATTATGGGAAATTGTATTTCTCAGTTATTACCTTTACTTCCTTTGTGTGACCTCACTGCTATGTAGTTATGACAAGATTACTTCGTCACTGTGTGCGCACGCACCTGAGACACCTGTTTATGTCAGTTAATAGTCTAGCCGTACTTACTAGGGAAAGACGTTCCCGCTTATGTGTAAACTAATGTTTCGTTTTAATGTTTAAGGCAGGCCGCACACCAAAGAAACAAACGCGACTTGTACGACATGAGAGACATTCCCTAGCACTGCCGCAAACTTTTACTTCACTACATACGCACACCAGAGAGACAAGCGTCATGTCTTATCAGTAGAACGCGTGTCTCTCCTTTGTCGCTCACATCGCGCATGCCACAATTTGTTGCACATGTCGCTTATGTTGCAACATGGCGGCGCTGAAGAGAAGATTTGACAACTGTGGATAAGTTTAAATAACACTGGGCTCAATGCAGTCACTTTTTTTAATACAAATAAGTTTAAAAGAAATATTTAGTTATCCTTTGCAATATTTTTCTTCGATCGCATATTACGAAGATTGCTTTGTAAAAATAATAGTATTACAAAAAAAAAAAAAAAAAAAAAAAAAAGACTGCGCTGAGTCCTTCTAACTCAAATTCAACTCCGTGTAATATACAACAAACAATCAATAAAGTTCTGATTGAAAGAAAAAACATATTTAAATAAAAAAAATACGGTTGAAAACAGATTGTAGTGTAAAAATTCTATGCAATAACCCCCATCATGTATTAAAATATCGCTCTTAAATTTCCTCCATTTTTCATAAAACAAACAGAACAAGCCTAATGTCAATTAGAGCGTGACTTAGGGGCAAAGAATTGGACTTGTGTCCCAGTGGTACTCAGTTCGACCCTCGTCGAGGATTTTTTTTTTTTTTCTCTAATAGTAAAATAATTTAAGAAAAGAAACTTTTTTTTTTTTTTTAAATAAATATATTCTGTAGAAAAACATTAAAAAGAAAAAAGAGAGAAAATTATTCATTTAAAGGGAAGAAGATCAAATATAGGAATTTAGTACGATGTTAATAATAACTATATATATATATATATGTGTGTGTGTGTGTGTGTGTGTGTGATTGTAGATTAACCCCTTCAGGGGCATAGAATTTAAGGTCATTTAAAATCAATTGCCACCAGAGTCTGAGATCAAGATTAGAAGATAAGTAATAAATGAATGTTTTCGGGTAAGGTAAAAGAGTAAAATTTTATAAAAAATTTCTGGGATGAATTTTTGCAGTTGAGAACTGAAATTAGGTGGTTAAAATATATACCACCGCCCCTGAAAGGGTTAAAAAAAAAAGTTAAAAATCTTCCGACGAAGATTTTTTTCTTTTCTTTTTTTCATTTTTTTTTTTTTTTTTTTAAATAGATGAATAATCTAAAAAAATAGCTATTAAATTTAAATAAGATTTTTCTTTTCTTTTTTCTACTTCTACTTCGTCTTCTTCTTTTTTTTTTAAGATAAATTAGTCTACTGAAAAACATTAACAAGGAATAGAGACGAGAATTATTCATTTGAAAGGAAGAACATTATGTTAAAATATAGAAATTTAGTACTACCTGGTTAATAATGATTATATATACATATATAATTTAATGTAAATAGCAGCTATTTAGAAAATATATTAAGGTAAGTGTAAGGTTAAATTAAATAAAATCAAAATTAATTATTTCAGTAATTAACAAGTCTTCACAAATAATTTTAATTTGATGAAATTTTATTCTTAATGGTCTATGTGGTTTCATGGATCTGGAATCTTCTGTTACTCGGCTTTTACTACGTTTGAAAAAACTAATATATATATATATATGTATATATATGATTAAAAGTTAAAAAATATATCAAAATATACATATGATATATATATATATATATATATTTAAGAATGAGTATAACATATTAACCTTTTCCTTACGAGCGGGATTACCTCAATCCCAAGCAAAAATGTGTTTAAGAATACGGGGTTGGTATTACCGTCGTCCCAAACATTTCTTCCCCTAAAGCATGGGGCGCACATATTTGTCGCTATTTCTCATTGCAATATTGTTCAACGCTGAATATTAAGAACATCTTGGAAATTATTGAGCTTTTGCGTCGATTTACAATTTTTATTGCTAACTGTTCAGATTTAAAAGCAATGTTTCCAACTGGAAACTATTAATTTAAATTTAAATTTAACAATAAAATAATAATAAATAAATAAATAAAAGTTGCGACGTAAAAATTATTTTTCTCAAATTATTAATTTATTTTAAATTATAAAGGAAAAAAAAAAAAAAAACACTTTTCTTTAGCTGAATAATAATAATGATTTTATAGAATATATCAGACAAGCTTTGTTTCCTACTAGAAACATGATATAAAATATTAAATAAAAATTTAACATAATAAATGAATAAATAAAAATAAATAAAAGAAATATAAACATTATTTTCCCTTAAATTACTCATTATTTAAATGATAAAGTAAAATAATAATTAAGTTAAGCTACTTTAATAATAGTAGAGGGTTTTGGCGGTTTCTGGACCGGTGGCGTTGTGGCGCTCACGTGACCGGAAGTGGGCGTGGCCGGAAGGGGCGTGGTTATGACGTCATCGAGTTGAGTTGAGTTGTTGGGTGCTGTGGGTTTCGGTTTCGTTTTTCTTATCGTCAAAGATGACGAGGGTTTTATTTTAGAGAATGGCAACACCGAATTTCTTTTTATAGAATGGCAACGATTTTTGTTTCGGAATCCGGACTTTGAAAATTTTTTTTTGCTGTGACAGATGACGAGGGTCTGAAAGTTTCGTTTTAAAGAATGGCGACACCGAATTTCTTTTTATAGAATGGCAACGATTTTAGTTTCGGAATCCGGACTTTGAAAATTTTTTTTTGCTGTGACAGATGACGAGGGTCTGAAAGTTTCGTTTTAAAGAATGGCAACACCAAATTTCTTTTTTATAGAATGGCAACGATTTTAGTTTCGGAATGGGGACTTTGAAAATTTTTTGGCATTAAAGGTGATGAGGGTACCTTTTGTAGATTAAGAACTCATTAACAAAAACTGTAATTGATTAAAATGTAATTAAAATTAACATTGTTTTTTTAAAGTCCTTTATCTTTTCCGACATTTATGACGCATTCAGTCCTGTCCGAACAAGACTCGTTCGTGTTAGAACTTGAAACATTTCTGTATTAGAAGCTCATTAATGAAGATTATAATGTAATTAATACTTAATTAAGATGTAATTAATCTTTAAGTTTTTTTGCTGAAAGTTGAGTGGTACTGTTCTGAAGGTTTCGATTTTGAATTAGATTATACAAGTTTAACAGTGTTCTGTTTTAGACAGTGGCAACACAGTCTTATATTTTAAGGAATGGCAACACAAAATTGCTGTTTTAAAGAATGGCAACACCAAATGAAGCTTTCGTTGGAAGCAAAGGTTTTCATCAGTTGCTGGTTTTCTCTCGTGCGTGTTGCACCTCGTTAAACTTTCTTAAAAAATGTCGATGAAACGTAATGCCGACACTAGCGTTGTTAGTTCAAGTAAAAAGGTGTGTTTTAGTGAAGATACCATGAAGGATTCTTCTTTTAATCCAGATTATATTTCAGAAAATTTATTTCATTTGGGTGAAAACAACTATGTGAGTGTTTCAGATTTCTGTGATGTGATTAGAATTCATATTATGTTGTATAAACCTGATCCATCTGGGTGTTTCAAACCAACAAAACGTGGAATTAGTTTAACTACATCCCTATGGCTAGCACTTTCTACTGCAATGGATTTTATTTCTCCATCGGATATAAGAGATGTGACTGTAATTGAAAACTCCTTATTGTTATCTACGGAAAATATTAATGACGCTAGACTAATCTCTCTACAACGTTTCTTTCAGAAAAGTGACTTTTCGAGAAAATTTGTGCCTTCTATCTGCATAATAAGTGAATCAGAATGGAATGAACTCAAAAAAATTCGCAAAGAAATCACTTCTATTGCTGTAGGAGTCATGTTTGATCGCCTTTTCCGAAGAATGTTGTTGAGAGAAGTAAGAAATCGAATTCCACCGGGTTACGTCTGTGAAAACAATACGGATGTTGATATTATTCTAACAACTTCAATGTCTGAGCTGTTAAGTGAATATCTCAATAGAAACATTGCAAGTATTTTCGTTTGTAATGGCTGCGACCAAGAGTTAGGAAATCAACTTGGACATGAGTGTGTAACTCAAAACAATGAAATTAGAGCTCAAATTTATGGTAAAAGAGCACTTTTAAAAGTGGATTTATGCAATTTTGTAAAAGACTATGTTGAAAAGAACATTCAAATTAGTAATTATATTAATGAAAGTTTTGTTAAATCTTTGAACATGTGTAATATATATAAATCTGCTATTGATTTGTATGTGGCATCAGATTCTGACCCCCTGAGATTAGTTTAACATTAAAAAAATGTTTTTATGTAATTCTCTGTTTTCTTTTGTTATGAAGTTTTTTTTATTATTTCAGTTTTATTTACTTATTTATTTAATTTCTATTTTTTTTTTTTACTTAAAAAAAAAAAAAAGGCTTGTTAAAATAAAAATAAAAGATTGTTAAATTTCTTCTTAGGTAGAACAATTTATTTATTTTATTTTATTTATTTATTATTTTGTATTGAGGGCAGTTACGAAATTTCTGTCGAATTTTAAGAAGTTCAAAATATTTTTCATATTTAATTGCTGTCATCTGTTGCAAAGTGATGAAATTTTAGTTTTGAGATTGAAAATTAATTATTATTAATTATTTCGTGCGGTGAGTGGGATCGAACCTGAGTAAAATAGTATCATGGCTTAGTGATTAATAGGAATTTAACCACTAAGTCATGATGCTATATCTTTACATACAATTTAAGGGTATATAAAGGAGGATTGTTGTACTGTATGTTCATTTGCCGAAATGTCTTCGAATATGGAGGTCATCAGCGTTGTATGCTTATACATAACTTTATGTGTTATTTTAGGCATTATCTATATTTTTACTGGCAGTGATAAGTTATCAATTGATTTTATTTTAAATTTAAACGAAACTGGAAAGACAGAAGCTTCTTTCTAAAAAAAAAAAAAGTGAGTAAGGGTGTTGCAAAATCGAACTGTATGTTGCAATGGAGGAAACCTATAACGATCCGAAGGTAGCCGCAAGTTTTGGAGGTGTAAATGCTTTATACCGTGTTTCTAAAGGGAAAGTCTCGAAGAAAACCATGAAAAATTGGTTAGAAGGGGTAGATGCATTCACCCTGCATAAACCAGTCAAGAAAAAGTTCCGAACAAATCGAGTAGTCGTGCGATCAATAGATCAACAATGGCAAGCTGATTTAGCGGATTTAAGCTCTTTGCAGAAATACAATGACGGTTATCGTTACATCCTAACCTGCATAGACATGTTGTCTAAATATGCTTGGGAAATTCCTTTAAAAACTAAAAGAAGTGATGATATAGTGAATGCGTTCAAAATTATTTTTTCGACAAGGAAGCCCAAGATTTTGCAGACTGACAGAGGATCAGAATTTAAAAATGTGAAAGTTCAAACATTTTTAAAAGAGCAGGGTATTCGGTTTTTCACGACTTTCAATAATACAAAAGCTTCTGTGGTGGAGCGATTTAACCGTACCTTAAAAACGAAAATGTGGAAATATTTCACACATAATCATACTTATCATTATTTGAATGTGTTAGACCAACTTTTACAGAGTTATAATAAAACGTACCATTCGAGCATCAAGAAGGCTCCTATTGAAGTAACCTTAGAAAACGAAAGGGATGTATGGCTTACCTTATATGGGAATATGAAAAATGAAAAAAGAAAATCATGTATTTTTAATGTGGGTGATACAGTACGTGTGTCTAAACAGAAATTAACATTTGAAAAGGGATATGAAACGAATTGGACAGAAGAACTGTTTGTGGTGACGGAATGTGTGCCAAGAAACCCCCTCGTATACCGGATAAAGGACTTATTGGATGAGCCCATTCAGGGAACATTTTATGCACAGGAATTGCAAAAAGTACAGCCGAAAAAGGATTATGCCATTGAAAAAATATTAAAAAAGCGCATTAGAAAAGGACGATTGGAATATGAAGTGAAATATAAAGGCTACCCATCTAAATTCAACCAATGGATTCCCTCATCTAATTTATTTTCTTTATAAAAGAAGAGATTATCTTTTTAAAGGTCATTTAACAACATGTCTTTCTACGTGACGCTACCCTCGGATAGTTCTATGAATTATTTCCCAGAGAATAAAATTTCGCATTTTATTACGAGGTTGCCAACCCCCATTGAATTGACTGGAGGATGGGGAGTAGGTTTAGTGGAATTTATCTATCCGCATACTTGGTATAATGTGAATAGTACTAATATTTTTTTCGGATTCGACTTGAATGATGGAAAGATAATTGGTGGACGAATCCCACCAGCATTTTACGAATCGGTACCTGATATTTTGAAAGCGATTGCTATAAAAGACCATGAAAATAAAATTTATTTTACTTATAGTGCAGTCACGAAAAAAGTGAGCGTTACGGTGAAAAATCAGGCAAGAGTGTTGTTATACAATGGCTTGGCTCAAATGTTAGGATTTGATCCATGCGAAATTAGCTCAACTGAAAAACACCGAGAAATGACAGTCGATAGCCCGTACGTAGCAGATCCGTGCGCTCATTATAGAGTATTAATGGTATATTCGGACATAGTGGAACCTCAAATTGTTGGTGATGTGTTAGCACCCTTGTTGCGCATAGTGAATGTGACTGGAAACGATAGTGAAGTGATTTGTGCGAAATATGATCGACCGCACTATTTACCTGTGAGTCGAAAGCTAATTGACACTTTGGAAATCGTTATAAGGACGCACATCGGCGAACTCGCGCCATTCGAACGTGGGCGCTCTTACATAAAACTACACTTTCGTCAAAAGTACCTGTCATAATGTTTGTTCCTTACCAGTGCTGCCAACAATCATTCGAAGATTATTATACACATCAATCAGGAAATGGATTAAGTTATTATCAAGGTAATCCATATCAAAAAGGATATGGTATAGGTGGACTCTTTCGAAGTCTTTTTCGTGCAGCGGTACCCTTGTTTAAATCAGGAGCGAAAGCCGTTGGCAAGCAGTTATTTCACACCGGCGTGGATGTTTTGAATGACCTGTCACGTGGTGACAACATCAAAGAAGCCGCCAAACGTCGTTTGAAAGAAGCTGGACAAAATCTGACCGATAAGGCATCGAAAAAAGTGAAATCTATGATTGGTTCCGGCCGACGAAACAAAAAGAGGAAGCTCCCCAAGAAGCAGGTCATTCGTCCTAAAGCTAAAAGAGTGAAAACACACGATATTTTCAGTTAAAGATGTCCGGTTTAATTCATAAAGACTCGGTCACTTGTGTTAAATCAGAACTGGATTTATTTTTGATTCCTCCCACACAAACGGCTATTGAAAAAGGATATTTTGTCGAATTTCACCCTCTGTCTAACATACAGGATGGGCAACCTCTGGAATTTAACGTATGCGGCAACGGTGAAGATTATATGGATTTGTCGTCGTCATACTTACACGTAAAAGTGAAAATTACTAAGTCAAATGGAAATAATCTCTCAGACAATGAACCTGTAGCCCCCGTGAATTTGTTTCTTCAAGCTTTGTTTTCGCAAGTGGATGTTAGCCTAAATGAAAGATCCATATCTTCTTCGTATAACACTTATCCCTTTCGTGCCTACATCGAGACTCTATTGAATTATGGAGAAGACGCCAAGAAAAGTTTATTGTCTTGCGAATGTTTTTATAAGGACGAGAACTTAGACGTCACTGATCCTTTGCTGAATGACAAGGGAAACCCGGGATTGAAGCAACGTTATAATTTGACTTCGAAAAGTAAAGTTTTAGACATGATCGGGCCCTTGCATTGCGATATTTTTCAACAAAATCGTCTTTTACTGAATATGGTCGACTTAAATATTAAATTAATTCGAAGCAAGCCCAGTTTTTGTTTAATGGCAAAGTCACCCACAGAACCAACTCAGGCAATTCCTGAATATAAAATAATATTGGAACATGCTTCTTTATTTATTCGAAAAGTAAAAGTAAGTCCTGGTGTATTATTAGGTCATGCGAAAGCGTTAGAAAAAAATTCAGCGAAATATCCTATTGATCGAGTGATATGCAAGACTTACTCAATATCAACTGGAAGTTTTTCTTTCATGCAAGACAATGTATTTTTAGGCCCCATGCCGAAACGAATTGTGATAGGTTTGTTAGAAAATGCTGCCTTAAACGGAGACTATAAATTGAATCCCTTCTTATTTCACCATCATAATGTTAATTTCCTGAGTGTTTACATAGACGGAACGCCTGTACCGAGCAAACCTGTGGAATTGGATTTTGCAAATCAAAATTACATAAGAGCCTATCACAGATTATTTTCAAGTTTTAATCGGGATACAGGCATCTATTTATCACGAGAGGACTTTGCCAATGGACATACGTTGTATGCTTTCGATCTCAGCCCTGACATGTGTGACGGACAACATCTCAATCTACAACATCAAGGTAATTTACGTGTGGAAATGAAGTTTGCCACAGCATTAGAAAGCACCATTTCAGTATTCATATATGCAGAGTTTGAAAATATTATTGAAATCACCAAATCACGTCACGTTTTATGCGACTTTCCTAATTAAAAAAAAAAAAAAATTAACTCTCTTCAAATTAAAAATATTTTATCCCATGATAAAGTGACGAAAAAGTATTTTCTGAATGTTTTCCCAAGTGATCAGTTACCTGCAAGGGTTGTGAACTATCCTGCCTGCTTTGTATGCAATGTGGATTCGTCAAGTGAACCCGGTAGCCACTGGCTGGCTTTCTACTTAGCTTCACCTGGTGAAGGAGAATTCTTCGATTCGTATGGAAACGCACCGCAGTATTTTAAAGGACCCATCTCTAAGTTCGCATCCAGATATTCAGAAATGAACTCTAACCCTTTAACACTCCAAAGCAATGTAACAGCCGTGTGTGATCAATATTGTGTTTATTACTTATATTGTAGATGTAGAGGACAAACTCTTAAGAATATTTTATCATTATTTGTCACTACAAATCTATGTAATGATAAACGAGTGTATAATTTTGTAGCCAAGAGATTTGGTGTATATGTTAATTTTTATCAATAAATATCTATTTAAACTGTATGCACTATGTGTCTGTCATTATTAGTCATGCAACGTCCACGCTTTGAGCACCCTTTCACGCTACTTGTGGCAGGTCCAACACAGTCTGGAAAAACTTATTTTTTAACTAAATTGCTCAAATTTAGAAAACGGATGTTTAATCCTAAAATAGATAAAGTCATTTGGTTTTATGGAATTCATCAGACATTGTATGAAACAATTCCCTGCGTCACTTTTGTTGAGGGTTTACCTGAAAATTTCGAGGATTATTTAAGTGGTAATACTTTATTCATAATTGATGATTTAATGGCAGAGTGTGCCGATGATAAACGGTTGACTATGTTATTTACGAAAGGGAGTCACCACTTAAATCTAAGTGTGATATTCATCACACAAAATTTATTCTATAAAGGCAGCCAGATAAGAGATGTCTCTTTAAATTCACAATATATAATCCTATTCAAAAATCGTAGAGACTTAAGTCAAATTATGCATTTAGGTAGGCAGTTATATCCTAGAAAATCTAAATTTTTTCAAGAAGTCTATGAAGACGCTACACGTAAACCACATTCATATCTATTGATTGATTTACGTAATGAAACTTTGGAAGATTTCCGACTCAGAACACAAATTTTACCAGGAGAAATTCAATATATTTATAAGACGAAAAAGTACAAATCAAAAAAAGATATAAAAAAGCGAAACGTCGTTGAAAAAATTTAGTATTTATCATGACGTTGTCAAAGCAACAGCTCAAAGATTTAGAATTGATCAAGACCTGCCCCAAAGTTTTACGTAAACAATTGTTAAAAAAATTACCAATTCGGTCAGTGAAAGCCATTTGCGAGTGTATTTTGAATACTTTGAATGGAAACGTACCTCTTTCAACCAATCAAAAGTGATCTTTAGCGAAGTATAAAACAGCCTTACGTAAAATTTGTTGTAAAAAAGGAAGTTTATTTACTAAAAAGAAATTGATTGTACAGCATGGAGGATTTTTAAATATCTTGATTCCTGCCGCATTAACTGTTTTAACCAGTTTAATAAATGGAAACCGCTGAGAAATTCGCTTTAATTCCCGAAGAGATGCTGTCTTGACTGAAAAAGAAGTCAGCGATTTTGATCGAGCTATGTTGAAAATTTTAAACAGCTCTTTGCCAGACCACGAAAAAGTACGCCTGTACTATGAACTGCTGAAGAGGAAAATGAATTTACAAGATTTTAATCCGCCATGGAAATCTAAACCCCAAGAAGAAAAAGAGCCGGAAACGCAACTCTCAGAAAAAGAAAAAGAAAAAGAAAAAACAAACGCTCCTCTTGAAAATGATGAACAGGATTTCTCTATAAAACAAGAATTGCCTGACAAGCAGAATCCAACTGCTTTTGAGAAACAAGAAATATATACTCCTATTATTTTAAATTCTGTGTCTCCAAGATTTAAGAAGCAAGCGGAATATCTACTACAGTTGCTAAAATCTCACCCCAAACATTATACGATGGAATGAACGAGGTGAATTAGTTTATAAAAATCAGGTTTTTCCCAAGTCCAATTTAGCAGACATGTTCAATTTGATTTTCAGCAATCGAAAAATAAGGAACTTTTCGGGGAAGACGGAATTTTTTCAAGCATTAGAAGAAATTAATGGGCCAAAGCATTTCGTAAAAAACAAACATATATCTGTAAAAGAAGAAATGCAATCACCTCAGATTAAATATAAGAAAAAAACTCCTGTACTGAATTGGGATACCTTTAAAATAAAGTGAATTGTATTAAAAATAAAAAAAAAATGAATTTCTCTCGTATTTTTTTTTCTTTCAATTCACAACAATATTTATTTTATTATTTTATTTATTTATTTTATTTTTATTTTTTTAACTAGAATACTAACATTTTTAAGGATGAAAAAAAAATTAAAAATTATTATTATTATTATTATTTAAATTTTGTAACTAAAAGTTTGATTTTATGTTAAATAAATTTTTTCCCAACTTTGAAAATGTTAGTATTCTATAGAACACGTTATATGATTAAATTTTCAATAGTTAATAATACACTTAATAAACAGAACAATTTTGAGTAAACAAACCATTTATTAAATGTAAAAAAATATATATATATCACATACAGACTTTTCATGGGAAGAATCAAAGCTGTTATAAGATACATCTAAGAGGCTGATCGAATTTTATGGTGGCCCCATGCCAAAGTGGTTATACCATCTTCACAAACATATCTTTTCTCGTCATAAGGTGATAGAGCTAACTTGTTTAATTTGATACTGTAAATGTCATGATTAAAGCTCCTTAAAGTTTGCATTGTAGTAAATTTTTGAGTTTGTTCAATAATGCATTGCTTGTAATCTTCGAATACAATTCTTCTTCGGAGCGCTTGTTTTTTTACACCTTTCAGTTTCTTGGTTGGACTTTCGCCTTGAATTTTAAAGCTATACACTTTGCTTCGTAAGGCGGCAAATTCAGTCATAATAGATCCATTACATTCATCTTTCATTAAACCAACCTTTTTCTTATTTATTCTTGGCATTCCAAACACATTATCGCTCGGATATTCAGAGGTGTCAAATCTATGGATTTCTTCTTTCATGTCTTCATACACATTGGGAGTATTTACACAAAAAACGAAAGAATCTGTATCGGTATACAGAAGTTTGAAGTTTTCATGATATGTTGGTTTCATATATTCAAAATAAAACTTATACGTTAATGTTTTGGACACATCTAGTACTGCCATACCAATAACTATAGGCTTCCTAAAAAGAATTTCCATTTTTTGAAGATGTATAGCAGCTAGGATTTCAGAAAATATTGTTCTGTCCTTGAAATTTGGTTTAGCTATCAACTTTTCAGCTTGTTTTGCACTGCAGACAAGCCTTATGTCCTTTCTTCTTCTAACATCTTCCATACACTTTCCGAAGACACTGTTATTCATCAGTTTGTAGAAGTTTTTTTTCGAATGTGCTTGCGGCTTCTGTTCTGAGATTTGTATTATGATGAATGTAAGTCTTGAGGAAAGGTTTTTGAGTAAACTGGAGTGCTCTGTGGATGGTTTGAATTTTCAAACCGTGTTTTAAATATAATTTTAAATTACGATAGTGCACCACATATCAATTTTTGCTGCCTAGAGTTAAAAGAAGTTTCTTTTCTTTAGAACCGGGATGAATCTCATTCACAGGTGCTAACGGATATTCGTTGTGTTCCGTATGAAGATCATCGGGATAGGTTAAGTCCACTTCTGAAATACATCCTGTTTCAGCATCATCTGGAATTTTTGAAACATCAATTTCAGGATTACACCATTGAAAATCTTTTAAAGGAAGGTGCTGGCACATGGCCCACCCATAGAGATTATTTGCGTCAAGATAAATTAGATAAGTCTCTATTTCGTCAGGATTAAATTCGTGCATAAACCTATTATTTGCTTTGACGTATCGGTGACTACATTGCAAAACACCTCCACGGATACCTTTCTCTACGAATAAAAGTTTTTCATAATCTGTTAAGAGTTCTATATTAACTCCAGTATGCTTTAGCATGGCATCCCAGGATAGTCCCGGCGCTGTGAAATACCAGGCCATATCCAAACCGTAAGTTTTAAAACAGTTCTTTCGAAATGCTTGAAGTATATCAGCCAAAAGTAGTACATCTGTTTTTACATAAAGTTCTGTGTATTCACCCAGATTTTTAATTTCAAATTCTTGCCAAACTCTGACCACATGCAAATAATCATCACCTGATATTTCACTTTCATTCAGGGTGCTATAAAAATCTTCTTTTGTTGGAAGTGCCGTCTCGTCAAACCTTTTAATGTTATCCATGTAATCGTATGGATAAATACCCTTCCTTAGCAAGAGATGCACTTTTGAGGGGGGGAAAAGGAAGACATGAATATAAAATCCTCTTTGTTTAAGTTGCTTGCTAAGCTTTCAAGACTGGATGCCATAAATCGAAAACTGTCCAGGAATCTCAACTGTAGCTTGCCTACTGACTTAGTAAAGCATATATATTTCTCCTCATTCTCTGCAATTACTGAAATATTCTTTTCATCGAAGCCTAGTTCTTTCACGATAAAATGACCATCGTATCCTGAGAGGTTATGAAAAAACACAGGAATAAAGTGGGGAAGTCTAAACTGTAAATTACAATTGTTACAGGCAGCCTCTCTGTACTTTCCAGTCAAATGGCAATGTTCAAACACTTTAGAATTGCTTTTTGAGAATCGGCTATCGCATAAATAACAGGTTTCAGAATTTTCATGATTCTTCTTTTGTTCATCTGTAAGAATTTCTAAAGGCTTTGGGGTATGATAAATAGTTTCGATTTCTTTTGCTTCCTTGGTCACCATTTCCATAAATATTTTAGCAGCATTTTCTCCGCGGTATGCTACTGGCGGTTTATATAAACCATGTTGATATATGATATAGTAACAAAAACAGACAGCTTCATGTTTTTGATAGCGATTACTGTAGGACGTACTAGCGTCAGGTTCACAGGTGTCAACCTTTTCCGTTAGCGCTTCAAAATCTGCTACTATTATGAAAGGTATTAGTTGCTGATGTTTCACATTTTTAAACTTCAAAATTTTATGTTCCTCCGATGGCATTTTTACCAATGCTACATCATGTTCGGAACTCAACATTTCATGTTTTGTCAACAGATTTTGTGATCCAAATGCCGTCAAGCAACGTCGACAAAAATATTTTTTTCCTTTATGTTTGGAAATTTGCGCACTTAAAAGCCGAGATAAGTTTTTTATCCATGCATAGTGGCATCCTTCTTCGTTTTTCAAATATAAAAGATCAATCTTTCGTTCATAATCCACGGTACAAATCATCATAGGACAAACTTGACACTTACCATTTAAGTAAAATAAATTAATCCCTATATTATTCTTTTTTTCAAATTTCGGGATGTCGGCAACTTTCATAGGAAATGATATGCCTTCAAAATTTAAAGTACTTTCATATGGTGTATAATTTCTAACTTGATCCACATGGCTATCGGCTGGATAAAGCGCCGATAACACGGCCCATTTAAAGCACGTATTATCGTAATTTTTTACATTGACTACAGCATGTTTATGCTGGATTATGGATGGTAAGGAAATGTAAGACGAAGCTCTTAGTGTGTTATATCGATTCACTCTCATTTCTAAATAATGTATTTCAATCAGTTTCCAACCGGATTCCTTCTCCTCAAAATCTGTAGCTTCTTTCTGAAGTTTTGCAGAAGCTCTGTCGTAGAATTGATTTAAATTGGTCGACGGTAGAACATTTTCGTTTCTTGTTTTAAAGCAAAAGATTTTCGGTATAAAGTGTCCATCAACACCTTTTTCGTACAAGCAGAACAAACGAAAATTTACTTTTATTTCTTGTTTTAAGATTATGTGTTGGATTTCTGTGACTACTTTAGGTTTTAAGTGGTTCAAAAATGACTTAATGTCCAGAAAACCTTCCGTATTTTCAAGTCGAAAGTTTTTCATAACGCCATTAAAGGCTTCCTTGGTTAGTACTAAATTTTCAGGTGGATGATTAGATTTTGATTTTGTGTTCAATGCATTGTCTTCGTTAGCTTTTGATTTCTTACATGGAATATTATTTTCCTTATCCAAACGACGCTTTTCGTGAATCTTTTTGTGTCTAAGGAGTGCATCTTTTCTCGTAAATTCTTTTTCACAATTTTCACACTTTATTTTTGTATTTTCATGCCGCGATTGTACATGGCGCTTCAAGTCGAAATTTCTTGAAAACGTTATATTGCAAGCATAACACTTATGACATTCCTTTGTGTTAGGCAGTCCTGCACCTTTCATGTTATTATACTCTGTAGAAGTTGCGTTTTCTATTTCTGGTGAAAATATTGGCGAAAAAGCAGGCACGAGTATAGACAAATTTCCATATAATTGTTCTGCTGTGTACCCGTTAAACTGAGCAGAATTCGGGCGAGTTGAGGTATCCAAAAAAAGTAACTCTTGAGAGGATACATTGTCCATATCTAAAGATGGAACTGGCTAGAAAATCAATTCTATATCTCTGTCTAACTGAACCTCGGAATCTTCTAACAGTGTAGAATCCGGAAAATCATTAATGGGAGGTACTGGTATCGACGAAGTTCCATACAACTGCTCCGCTGTGTACCCGTTAAATTGAGGAGAATTCGGGCGAGTTGAGGTGTCCAAAAATTGTAACTCTTGAGAGGATACATTGTCCATATCTAAAGATGGAACAGGTGATAAAATTAATTCTACCTCTGTGTCTAATTGAACCTCGGAATCTTCTAACAGTGAAGAATCCGGAAAATCTTCAATGGGAGGTACTGGTATCGACGAAGTTCCATACAACTGCTCCGCTGTGTACCCGTTAAATTGAGGTGAGTTTAACACATAATCTAAAAATATTAAATCCTGACTGGACAGTTCATCCATGATTTGTAATTTGCAATTTAAAGCAAATAAATATAAACTTAACTTTTCTTTTCGATCATAAATTAAGCATAAGACAAGTAAAAAATTTTACAAACAACTCTGAGAAAAAAAAAAAAAAAAAAACTCAAGTAAGAATAACGTATTTTTAAAAATGCTACTCCCTGTACAAGTTGCAACAAACGGGATATTATCTTTTACTTAAAAAATTTCCAGAGAAGCCTGCAATCCGTGCTATAACAATAGGTAGCTCTAATCCCTTATCCTTTTTCCCAGCGAAGAAATGAGGTACGTGTTTAAAAGCATGTGAATAACCATTCAAAATAATACAATACCTATATACACAATGCTTGTTTCTTATTTTCTTAAAGACTGATTCTTAAGTGAGATATTTCTAGTAAAAGTTCTTTCGAATATCAAACTGTCTTCTTGTTTAAATCAACAGAATTTCAACAAACATGTGATGGTGTCATATTCTGTATACTTCAAAAATAGTTAATCCAATAAATCCATTCCATAAGTCTACTGAAACAACAAAATATACAATGTAACAAATATGAAAGGTGGTCACTTAATCCTTACCTGTGTAGTCATTCAAAGAAAGATAAATCCAATTGAATATACTTGCGATAACTAACACCTTCAACATTGAATTGCCTGAAGGGATTTTCAAATTCCTCCTTCATTGAACAATGCCTATAATGAAATTTATCTTGAATGGTATTATCGAGTCTTAAAAATAAGATATCTCTGTACTAAACATGTCAATAACATAATTTCTTTCTTTTTCTTCTTCTTTTTTTTTTTTTCAAAGTTATTATTTCTGGATAAAGCCTGATACAATTTTCATTTTAGAAAATAATAATAATTTTTAATTTTTATGATGATAATAATTCTTTGAATATTAACATTTTATGAGTTATCGTATTTTTTTTTAATTACATATTATTATTATTATTTTAATTACATTTTATTAATTTATTTAGTTAAAGTCGGTATTACGCTTCATCGACATTTTTTAAGAAAGTTTAACGAGGTGCAACACGCACGAGAGAAAACCAGCAACTGATGAAAACCTTTGCTTCCAACGAAAGCTTCATTTGGTGTTGCCATTCTTTAAAACAGCAATTTTGTGTTGCCATTTCTTAAAATATAAGACTGTGTTGCCACTGTCTAAAACAGAACACTGTTAAACTTGTATAATCTAATTCAAAATCGAAACCTTCAGAACAGTACCACTCAACTTTCAGCAGAAAAATTTAAAGATTAATTACATCTTAATTAAGTATTAATTATATTATAATCTTCATTAATGAGCTTCTAATACAGAAATGTTTCAAGTTCTAACACGAACGAGTCTTGTTCGGACAGGACTGAATGCGTCATAAATGTCGGAAAAGATAAAGGACTTTAAAAAAACAATGTTAATTTAATTACATTTTAATCAATTACAGTTTTTGTTAATGAGTTCTTAATCTACGAAAGGTACCATCATCACCTTTAATGCCAAAAAATTTTCAAAGTCCCCATTCCGAAACTAAAATCGTTGCCATTCTATAAAAAAGAAATTTGGTGTTGCCATTCTTTAAAACGAAACTTTCAGACCCTCGTCATCTGTCACAGCAAAAAAATTTTCAAAGTCCGGATTCCGAAACTAAAATCGTTGCCATTCTATAAAAAGAAATTCGGTGTTGCCATTCTTTAAAACGAAACTTTCAGACCCTCGTCATCTGTCACAGCAAAAAAAAATTTTCAAAGTCCGGATTCCGAAACTAAAATCGTTGCCATTCTATAAAAAGAAATTCGGTGTTGCCATTCTCTAAAATAAAACCCTCGTCATCTTTGACGATAAGAAAAACGAAACCGAAACCCACAGCACCCAACAACTCAACTCAACTCGATGACGTCATAACCACGCCCCTTCCGGTCACGCCCACTTCCGGTCACGGGAGCGACACAACGCCACCGGTCCAGAAACCGCCAAAACCCTCTACTAATAATTCAACAACGGAAAGTTAGATTTTAAATTTAATAATTATTTTCTCTTATTCTTATTTTTATTTAAAAAAATTAAGCTTTTTTAAGATAAGAAAAATTAAACTTTTATTTTAATCATTCATTTAAATCAATATGAATTAAACAAACAAATAAATAAATAAATAGTGCAATGTAAAACTTATTTTCTCTTAAATTATTCATTTAGTTAAAAATAAAGAACTTTTCTTTTTTCTTTATTTTTCTTCAAGTAAAACGTATGCGAAATTTTAGCGGTTTTACTGCTGATTTCGACATCAACAAACATCAAGAAAACATTTTAAAAACATTTAACTTGTCCGATTTTATATCAATCGCTAATTCACTACACTAAGAACCAGTCGGCAGTAAGGAAAATTTGTGTAAAGAAATTTTTAATGCACTTACTAATTTATCTGAATTTTAGAAAACATTAGATACTAGTTTTTTGTCAGACGAAGACGATCTCAATGTAAATACACAATTTGTTGAAACACCTTCTTCGATTGTTCCAACTACTTCTGTTTTTCAAACCCAAACCGAAACTTTTCCTTCTGAAGTTCGAAATCGTTCTCCGAATGAAGCTGCAGACGCGATGACGGATTTGAGTAATCATTTCTGGTTTCTGCTCCGAGATCTAGCTAGTACAAGTAGAACTTTTTCTGGAAATGATTCCTATTCTATACGTAATTTCTTTAATGACATTGAGGAACAATTCTGATTATTTCCCAGTCTTACCTATCAACAAAAACTTATTTTTGCTAAACGTTTAATTAATGGTTCAGCTAAAACATTTTTATTTTCGCAACGAAATCTTAATACTTACGAGTCATTTAAAGCCGCGTTAAATTTCTGAATTTTTGGATACAATACCATCCATTGAAATACATAAACAACTAGAAAACAGAGAAATGCGTCCTAATGAAACTGCTACGCAATATTTTTTAGCGATGCGCAAAATTGCTAACTGCGGTAATGCCATTATTGAAGATTCCTCAGTTATTCAGTACACCATTCAAGGTATATAGGGCAACCCCTCCGAAAAAATTCTTCTTTGTGAAGCAAAATCTTTTATAGAATTTAAGGAAAAATTGCGTATTTATGAAACTGCTCTTAATACAATAAACTTAAATTAACGAAATTCAGTTAATTACAAACAAACATATGACAGTCGAAAACGCAGTACTGGTCACACACAACCAGCTTTCACTCGCGAATCCAAATTTAATATTGGTCGGCATCTCAAAATAAATTACGTTGTTTCAATTGTAACGATATCGGTCACTTATCTAAATTTTGTCCTAACCGTTCTCGTGGCCCTAGATGCCTTGCATGTGGTCTTTTTGAACACAAGTCTACCGATTGCCGCCGAACCGCTGCAAATGAAGGACCTCCCTCCAGAGATAGAGTTAACAATGTATATGAATCGCATGCTTCTCATATGTGTAAACAAGTTACAATTAGTGGTAATGAATTAACTGGTTTGGTTGATACTGGTAGTCAGTTAACCTTTTTGAAACATTCCGCATGGATAAAAGTAGGTTCCCCACCGTTGTCAAAAATTAATAAATCCTTAACTGGTTTTGGCTTTGCGCGTATACATGTTATTGATACTTTTGATTCTTTTATTACTATAGACGATCAAGAGTTTTCAGCAACTATTTCAGTTGTACCCGACGTGTCCACATTTTATGACCTTATAATTGGATGTGACGTCATCCAACAAGCCAACATTAGCATTTCACCCACCGGTGTTACTTTTTCTAGTTTTTCACAACAAAATGAGTGTACCGCAGATCCAAATTTTATCATGACGATCACTAACGATAATCCCAAATTTGATATTAGTCCTAATGTTTCACGACATATTCGTAACGACATTAACAAACTGTTGTCGGCCTATAAACATAATAAAATCAAAACTGCGATTGAACTTAACATCACTTTAACTGACGATACACCTATTTTTCACACACCCCACGTCTACCCTTTACAGAACGAGACATTGTAGACGCACAAGTTTCTTAATGGCTTAAAAATGCTATTATCGAACCAGTGTCCTCCCCATATGCCAGCCAAGTAGTAGTCGTTCTCAAAAAAGATGGTAAACACAAAGTTTGAATTGATTAGGAAGCTCAATCATAAGTTAGTTAAAGATCACTACCCCCTCCCCCTAATTGATGATATTTTAGATCGACTTCAACATGCCAAAATTTTTAGTACGATAGACCTACATAATGGATTTTTTCATGTACCCGTAAACGAACAGAGCCGCTCTTTCACCAGTTTTGTAACCCATAACGGTCAATTCCAATTAAGCTATATGCCTTTCGGACTTAGCTCCTGCCCTTCAGTGTTCATGAGATATATAAACGCTGTTTTTAGAGACTTGATTGCTGCCGGCATAGTACTCCCTTATATGGATGACCTTGTAATTCCCTCGAGTAACGAACTTGAGGCCGTAGAACGTCTAAAAACTGTTCTCCAAACAGCTAGCGAGTACGAACTCGACATAAATTTTAATGCCAATATTTACATACCAAAATAGATTTCCTCGGTCACATAATAGAAAATGGTAAACTTTTGCCATCCCCTTCCAAAACTAAAGCTGTTTTAAATTACCCAGACCTTAAAAATGCTGAGGACGTACGTAAATTTCTTGGCATTACAGGATATTTTAGGAAATTTATACCTCATTTTTCTACCATTGCAAAACCCTTAAGTGATCTTCTGCGTAAGGACACCCCTTTTCAATTTCAAAATGAACAAAGAGCCGCATTTCAAAAATTAAAATATTTACTTTCCCAAGAACCAGTTCTCAATATTTTTAATCAAAATTCCTCTATTGAGGTACATGCAGACGCGTCTATAGATGGCTTGGGGGCAGTCCTGTTACAGAAAAACATCATTGATAATAAATTCCACCCTGTCTTTTATTTTTCGAGAAAAACATCTGATAACGAAAGAAAATATACTAGCTTTGAACTTGAAGTTCTGGCTGTGGTAGAAGCCCTCAAAAAGTTTAGAATCTACCTTCTAGGAACCAACTTCACAATAATCACAGACTGTGACGCGCTCGTCAAGGCACTGAATAAAAAAGAAATGAATTCCCGCATTGCACGATGGGCTCTGTACCTTCAAGAATTCCACTACACTATTGAGCATCGAACAGGTTCCCGCATGGCACATGTGGACGCTCTAAGTCGAGCTCCACAATGTTTCATCATCCAAGATAGCCTTCATGTAAAGCTTTTGAAAGCTCAGCAATCTGGTGAAGAAGTTCAGGCATTAAAAACGCTTCTGCAGTCCACACCTCATGATAATTACACTATAAAAAACAACCTCCTCTATAAAACAGTGAACGGTGTCGATTTACTCGTCGTCCCTAAAGACTTGCAGAATAACATAATTAAAGAAGCACACGAGTGTGGACATTTTGCAGCACTCCGTACCGAAGAGTTAATAAACAAAGATTTTTATATCCCTCACCTCAAAGACAAAATCGAAAGTTGCATCAAAAATTATATAAAGTGCATACTGTACAATAGAAAACGAGGTAAACAAGATGGTTTCCTCCACCCAATTGATAAAGACGATGCCGCCCTGCACACATACCATGTTGATCATCTTGGTCCCCTAGCTTCTACATCAAAAAAATATAAACACATTATGGTTGTTGTTGATGTGTTTTCCAAGTTTACCTGGCTGTACCTCACTAAATCTACAAACGCCGCAGAAGTTATCAGCCGACTAGAAAGCCAACGATCAATCTTCGGAAACCCCGCCAGAATCATCACAGATCGAGGTCCAGCATTCACTTCCACTGCATTTAAAGACTATTGCCACGACCAAAATATCACTCACATACCAATTACAGCAGGTTTACCAAGATCGAATGGTCAAGTTGAAAATAAAAATTCCACTATCATCGCAGTATTGTCAAAATTATCATCCGACAACCCCGAAAAGTGGTTTTCCCATGTGCCTGCTCTCCAACAAATCCTCAACTCGACATTTCAAAGGAGTATCAAGACGACACCATTTGAATTATTGTTTGGTACCAAGATGAAAAATAAAGATGACATCAAGACCCTGGAGCTTCTCAACGACGAATCTACTAACACATTCCAGAAGCAACGTGAGGAGCAACGTATCGACGTGAAAAAGCAGATTCGAATAGTGCAAGAAGAAAATCGCAGACAGTTATAACCTTCGAAGACGACCAGCTGCTAAATTCCAACTCAAAGATTTAGTCGCAGTTAAACGCACCCAGTTCAGGCCAGGCCTAAAACTAAAACAGAAATTTTTAGATCCATATAAGATAACCAAACTTAAACCAAACGACACATATGACGTCGTCAAGTGCGACTTCGTAGAAGGCCCATTCAAGACCAGCACATGTGCTGAATTCCTGAAACCTTGGACCGACACTTTTCAGACACTTAATTGGCATATTTCTTCGGGACTTTCTATTTACTTTTTTTAAGAACTCTTACGTGGACATTTTGGTGTGCACAATTAAACTTTTTTAAAAATCATACGTTGAACTTGAACTTGCCAAAATAAGAGAAATTTTTGAACTTTCATGAACATTCTATACAATACCTACCATATTATTATTATTATTATTATTATTATTATTTTTTTTTTTTGGTGAAAATTATCTACCTATATTTTTTCTACTTGTATGTTATTAACATCTTATCTTATTTTATTTTAGTATTTTGATGATTCAGGTTTTGCCTGTAATAATTGCATAATTTTCCATTTGGTAATGTATTTTTTTTTTTTTCTGTTAATGCAGCTATATTATTACTGTATCTATAGTTCTATTATGTAGTATTGTATATTGTTTATTTTTTATTTCTTTTGTTTTTGTTTAATTTAATTTTTTTTTTTTTTTCTTGTTGTATTTGATAACCTTCAGGCGATGCCGCCTGCTTGGTCATGATCATGATGGCCGATATGGGAAATTGTATTTCTCAGTTATTACCTTTACTTCCTTTGTGTGACGTCACTGCTATGCAGTTATGACAAGATTATTTCGTTACTGTGTGCGCACGCACCTGAGACACCTGTTTATGTCAGTTAGTATAGTGTAGCCGTACTTACTAGGGAAAGACGTTTCGCTTATGTGTAAACTAATGTTTCGTTTTAATATTTAATAGTCATGTATTGTCCTTTGTGTTTTTAATAAATGTTATTAGTGTCATTATGGTCTGTAACCGTTTCCCTATATTATTATTATTATCAGTTTGTGTAAATATATATTTTAAACTGCAGTTCCATAGTATATTATTAAAATCTAAAGAGTATTAAAATTCAAAATTTTTGATATGCAATGTGATAGATAAGATGGTGTAAATTATTTCTATGAATATAGAAATGTGATCTAAATTTAAATAATAATAATAATAATAATAATAATAAAACGAATGTAACGTAATGCATAATGCATCTTAGTTTGATTGCAAAGAAAAAATTTTTTGCTTGACTTTAGAGAATATCTTTAAAAACTTACACCGATAAATCACCAAATACGCGATCAGTGAAGCATTGTAAAACAGGTTAGTGTAGCAAAAGGGAATCTGGACGAGCGTTTGTCCACTGAGCATGCGTACTAAGTAACTGTCGTATCTCTGAGATTATCCAGGGTTTCTAATTTTGGTTACCGAAGAATACACGGGAGTGTCCTATCTGTATAATAATCTGTGGCCCAGTCCAACTTAATTTTGACAAAAAATGTGAATGTTATTTAAATTTCTATTCACTTATATGATTAGAATAAATTGAGTCTTAATATAAAAACTTATAATCATAAAGATTTTTTCTAGTGCGACCACTTTTTTTTTTTTTTTTTTGTAAAAGGGGGGGGGGGGTCTGTATATGAAAATTTACATGGGGTCGCTTGAAATCTGTAAGCTGCCCTGGCGTAATATCAATTAAAGGGGGCCGCCAAAAATCGATTGCTTAGGCCGCTAAAATTGTAAATCGGGCCCTGCTAAAGGCAGGATACAGCTTTCCATCAAAATTTGGTATGTTGTTTCGGCCATCTAGCGTCGATGATTTCATATAATCTTTGATTGGTTTCTTTCACCTGAAAAGTCTGAAAATAACTAGATAGCAGCAACAACATGGCAAAATTTAATGAAAATTTGTACTCCGCCTTTATATGCTTTTCAAATTTTCATGTTCAACCAGGAATTGAAGTTATTGGTGAATAACAGCCTTAGAAATCTACGGATTTCTGGGGATTTTTCACCCTGTGATCTAGGGATAAATCGTCAAACCCACCTGAGAACGCTGCTTCATTTATTTTCAATTGTTTTCTTATATAAGTTACAAGACCTTAGATCGCGCCTCTCACAAATGCTCCGCTCTGCTCCAGCCACTCCAACTTGATCATTCTACTAATGAGCACGCGCGAGGACTTGTCTCTTACTCTCAAGCTAGACCCACATGTGATACTAAAGACCTGTTCATTTGCCGAATTTAACCGTGTGAATTTTCAGAAGACGTTTTCAATCCCACGTGCTCGATGTTGTTGTTGCTTATACTCCTTGTCTGACGGAGTCAGACAAGATCCACGAGTTCGTTGACTGTTAGGAAGTCAAAGACCAGAAGAGGATTGGTAAAAAGATCCTCCCTAGAGAGTCCCATGCATTCCAAAAGGTGCTCAGGAGAACCACGTGCTCCTGAGTAGAACAAACAAACTGGTATTATCAGAATGTGCTGTATGGGATAGCATGTGGTTGATATGATCAATATTTATTTATTAATTTTTCGCATTACATATGGGTCTAGAGTAAAACATAGGTAAAATCATAACACATTACTAATGTAATTAAAGGGAAAAATTCGTGTATTTGTTCTGAACTGTGGCGCCATCTGCAGTCGTTTTCAAGCATAACAGAACACGGTTTTTTCAAAGGAAAACCGCTGAATGAACAGGTCTTTAGTATCACATGTGGGTCTAGCCTCAAGTATTAAGCGAGAAGGAAGGTCTCAAAAATTGAATGCAGCCGTGCTTCCATTGCATTGTTTAAATGAGGGTTGTTTAATTTAAACAAATATTTTCAAAGAATTATTTTTCCTTTTTTAAAGCAATAAAAATATCAAAATCAAAGTTACTTTATTTCATTTTAAAGTCAATTTCCGTCAGTTATAAATATGTAGGAATTAGAAACAGATTCAAATATATATTTAAAACTCTATGAGTTCCTCATTAACAAAAATATTCACGGATTGTCAAAAGTTTTTTTAGGACTGAAGGCCTATTAGTCTCAATCTGGTATTTTTGCGTTGTCGATTTCGATAGTTGGACATTTGTCGAAATCTAAAATTTATCGAAAATATAATTGAATAATTTGAAAACGATGTTATAATTTGAAAAAAGAAAAAAAAAAAAAAAAAAAAAAAAATTAATAGTCCTCCGTCCTAAACGAAATTCTGCTTTTGCCAGAATTTCATCAAAATCTTTTATTATTATTATTATTGAAAGAAAAAGAAAAGAAAATTAATAATAATCAGTATCGTTACAAGCGATATCGAAAAAGTTTTTTTAATAATTTTGAATTAGGAAATAAAAAGTGTGCGTGAAATAATATGAAATAAAAATAAGTAAAAAAAAGAATTTAATGATTTAATGTTTTTGTTTTTCGGGGGCTGCTCATGCATGTAAAAAATGCGTATTAAAACGAGTCGAAGAAGGAATCGAAATAAGTATTCAGTTATATTACCATAAATACGATATATGATATGATACGATATATTAGACCTATCGTCCAGGGTTAGTAGGCATTTTCGTTGAAAGAAATAGTGTGTTCGTTCGGTGCAACTTGCACTTTAGTCCCGTGAGGTACAACTTTCACTTTAGTCGCGTCAGGTACAACTTGCACATTAGTCCCTATAATAAAGTTCTTGCGCTAAAGTTCCCATGGAAATTTCTCTCAAGCAAGCAAGATGTATAACCGCAATACACCAGGAAAATAGATAAAGAAGGCCGTAAATAAAAACCATCTTCTTAACTGACAGCACTTTATTTTCAAATCAAACATCACAGCTATGGGTTAAAAATTATTCGATAGTTCAATTAACAAGATACATAAAAATTATTGTCTTTGAGACATTCAGGTGGTGTAAAACAAATTTTCAGGTAGAGAGAGGGAGCTATTTGATTACGTGTTAATCAAGTCAGATTAGGAGCGGATTCTGAAGTTGACTCTATTGCAATTAAGATCAGACTGATGAATTACGCCAAAATTATTAAAACAGTGCCAAACTTTCCAGCCAAAGCTAATCCTTTGTTTGTAGAATAATTTAATATAAATATTTTGAATTTAGTAAGTTCGTTACAGCAGTTTATGCCAAGTTTTATCGCCAGAAGACCGTTATTTAAGGGAGACACTCAGACTAGGATTTATTGCACATCCTGTGATAAAAAAAATCTAAATTACCCTTTAATGATATCATAATGTAAATTATAGCCTAATTTATTTATAACAAAGTTGACTTGCGAAATTTTAGAAGAATGAAAATGTAATTATGTATACAACGGCTAATAAATAAAATAATATTTTTTTTATATTTTATTTATTAAATGATTTAGGAAAGATCATTATTCTGAGAGATGTCATTTAAAAAGAATATGTTTTTTGTTCTCAGATGATTTATTAATAGCATAAGGGATAAAGTATTATTAGAATTAAGATATTTATTATAGACAAAAGCGAATAAATAAAAGTAATTTAGAATTTCGTTATCTATTTTTATTAGCCATTTAATTTATTGAAAATATAATAATTACTTATTGCCTTTATTTAAAGTTATAATTAAAACTCATATATGTGAAGGAACGACTTCACATATTTCTCCCCAGCGACGAGGAAAAAAAAAGAATCGTCAAAATGGACGAAAATTATGAAACATATAACGCTCTCTCTCACCTTCACAACAGTGTAATACAATTCCAAAAATTCCTGCATACCATTGTGGAACATGTAAAGTAATCTTTTGTTAAACAATAAAAAAAATATGTGGCATATAACAATAAATTTGAAAAAAAAAAAATCAATAATAATGAGTTATGGAACAATGAGACATATTCAATCATCGTGATGCTAAAGTGACATTCTGAAACAAATCACATAATCAATAAATTATACAAATATGATATATAAAATGTGTAAAATATTAAAAATAATCATTCATTACAGTGTATGTATGGTTGATAATAAGGAAAAGGAAATCAGTAACCAGAAATATGTAAAACAATCACATTTGTATTTTGTTAAATTTAAAAAAATTATATTGCATTAATATGAAAAAGACTCAGAATTTTTTTTTTTTTTTTTTTTTTTTATAAAAATAAAAATTTAAAACGTACAGACTATGTACGGAAATTTCACTTTTGTATGTATTTGAAAAATAAACAGGCTCTAAAAACATAACAGAATTTACTGCAAGCTAACAAAAAAATTATTTACTTTTATGTATGTGTGTATTATTATTGTAACTAGTTTTTTGTACAAAAAATTCCTGTGAAAATTTAATAAAAGAAAATGTAATTATCTCCACATGTGAACCAATGAAATAGCAACTAAATAGGTCAGATAAAATTTTGTGAGTGTGTGTGTGTGTCAAACATTGGGTTGTGAGGCCAAGTTTGAGAATAATGAAGAAAGGCATGGAAAACATGCATGTGAAAGATAATGGAATACTATTGGATAAATTTGCATTATGACTGACAAACTGAGAAACCGGCCAATAATACAATAAATTTCTGACCCAAAAGAAAACATATAAAGGAACACATGTAGAAACATAGGGGAAAATAATATATTCTTTTTGGTGTGTGTGTGTGAGAATTATTAATTATAAAGTATATGCAAACGTTAAAATAAACTGATCATGTCATACAAATGAGATAAAAAAATAATGTGAATTTGTTAAAAATGCACCTTGTGAAGGAGGTGATGTGTTCACGCATAGTATCAAACGAAACTTTGACAACCAATGAAAATATAATTAGGAAAAATATACAATCCAAATATTTCCAAAAGTCACATACATCCTCATGTTATTTATTTAAAATTTAGTAAGTAATTTTATATCAATATCTTTTTATTTATTATTATTTTCATTATTTATTTTTGTCACCCGAAATATTTATAGAACATGTGTTAATGAATTATAAATGTCTATGAAAGTCAATAAAACATAACCTTCAAAAATTGTTGTGAAAGTGTGAAATCCCCTACACAATTACAAGTGTTGAAACCAATATAATGGTCAAAATCCGTAGATTATAGAAGTCATTAATATATTGACAACCAGAGCAACACAATTGTGCTTAGAGGGTAAATGTGTATATGTGAAAATTAAAAATATAACTAAATGGGTGATATGTCAAAATATTTAAGCAATATTGTAAAAAATGAATATCAAGTGAAATAATTTATATTATTAAAAATTTGTATATGTCTGTAAGTGTTCCAACAAATATTAAAATTTAAAAAAATTTTAAAAAAAATGCCACAAAATAAATTTCCATAGCCGCAGATGAAAGCGCAAAAATTGCAAATTTAACGTGCACAGAAAATTATAAACACAAAGTAAAAGTAAAAAGTCATGACTAAAATAACAGTATTATCTACTGAACTGAGCATATATGAACTGAGATGAGCTGCGATGAGCTGAGATGAGGCCTCAAAGATTAAAAATGCGCATAAAGTAGATATATAAATAGCTTCAAAGGCTATAAATTGCTCAGTAAAATAATAATAAAAAGACTCGAGTACAAGAAGTGTAATCTCACTTCAAAAAGGTGAATAAAAAGAATTTCACCAAATCAGCTGATAAAAAGAACAGTAAAATAAATCTGTTCACACATGTGCAAAAGATGTTTTTATCTTTTTTTTTTTTTTTTTTTTTTTTTTATCTCTTCTCTTTTAAAAAAAAGTACTGCAATTATTCAGCAGTGGGCCCAATTCGATGTTAAAGTAAGCTTACTATATATCTTGTTGTCATAATTATTTGCTATCAATAGTAATAAAATATTCCCATATATATATGATAGACATACTGACATAAACACCAATAAACAAACATGAAATAGTGAATAAATGCCATAAAAATATATCATATGTACAGTAAAAATAAAAAATTTCTCTGCAATCAACGTATTTGAACTGAATGAGGAACAAAAAAATCACTATTATTATTTGAACGTAAACAAACTCGGGCGAAAACGGCGAGATGTTTATCTCTGTTTGAGAAAAAGAAAAAAAAAATAAGCAGTCTTCCCTTTTTTTTTTTTTTTTTATCATATTTCGATTACTCTTAAACTTTCTTTCCTTCTTTTTTTTTTTTTTTTTTTTTTTTTTTTTTTACGTAAATGAACGAAATAAAACTATTATGCACATAAAATAAATTTCGTATGAAAGGTAATTAAGGGTTAAAATTTTAGAAAATGATGATAGGTTTCATCTAACTAAATTGAATGAATGTGGAAAAAAAAAATGTGTGAAATGAAAAATTACATTAGATGTCAAATTTCACGACCAGCATAATAACACCTGGATTTATGCGATAACATCTAATCGACAAAAATATATAATGTGTTATAAAATTTCCCAAAGTTTTTGAGATTAGAAAAAAATAATTAAAAGATTTGTATTAAAATGTATATTTTAGTTAAAATGGGCAATGAAAACATTGTGTTATGTTATTATAAAAATTAAAACTTGAAAAATATACGACAACCAAAAATAATATTAGAATAAAATTATGTTTATGTGTTTAGGTATCTAAGATATACAACCCACTCCCTTTCTGTATAAGTGATTGTACATGATTATTTAAGAATGCCTGGTAAGTATAATAAATAAAACATTGAACCTTATGTTCAAGACTAACAAATTTGTTAGGTTTACATGAAAGTCAATGTACATAATATCCGAAAAAATGAGAAAAGAAATATGTAAATTTGGAAAATTGTGTGTTAAATTTATTTAGGACACTTGCATGCAACAAGATACGGCCAGTATAGATTCATAAAATATATTACGTACTGGATTTACATATTGTCCTGAATACATATAGTGTTAAAAAAAGAAAATTGTTGGAGATATAATCAATTAATTAATATTTTATTCAATATTTTATTTTATTTATTTATTCTGTCACTGTGGACCCTATGCTATGTCCTATGTAGTATGTACCTATGCGTTGTGGGAAAGATCTTTTTAAAAAAATTTTCTCTAAATAAAAACAATTCCATTCGATTTCTGTAAAAAAAAAATGTTAAATTTTATGTAAAATTTAAATAGTAAAAAAAATGTAAGTTAATTATAGTCATATTCAAATTAAATGAAGTTTAATGTAAAATCATACAAACAATGACAATCAATGCAGGTCCCCTCACCAAGAAAAATTTGGCCAGTAATTCAAGATGAGGAAAAGAGCATTGAATGCCATCAATACAAGCGCAATTAGGAGCTCTACTAATGCACATTGTGGCACAAAATTACATAAACTTGAATCCTAACATATTAATTGTGCCTCTTTTAATTCAAGGACTTAAATTAGATGTATAAATCTAAATTATTTTATTTGTTTATCTATTTTTAAATGAAAGGATAAATAATGGTATTTAGAGAAAAGTGTAGTGTTGACATTTAGCTTTTGAGACACAGTGATGCATAATTAAAAAGCAATAACAAAAGTATATAAGTTTATGAACAAAAGTATGGGAATACCTGAAATTATCACTCCAATTATTTTATTTATTAATTTGTTATGCAATGGCAGTTCCAAGCAGGTTAAAATAATTGAACAAAAAAATATATATGTGTGTAAAAAGAGGAGAAATAGGTGTCAAGATACCGACTGATATCAAAGCAAAATTTTGCGACACATCTCCCAAAAGTAAATAAAAATGTATGTGTATTTCCAACCTGCCTGAAAAACGCCAACAAGAGAAATAACTCAAAATTTAATTCTTAAATTAAAAATTAATCAAATTCAATTAACAAACAGAGTGATAATTATTTTGCAATAAAAATATATATAAAACATACAATTAATAATCAATAACGAATTTTATTAAGCATTTGATTAAAAGACAAGAAATTTACTTCATGGAAAATTTAACACCTTAAACACAATAAATATTGCGATGTTAATGAATTAAAAAAATAAAGCTTCGCTAAAATTCTGAAGACTTCACATAACTCTATATTCATTTCATTCCATTTTTTATTTTCTCTCAACACATGTATATGCACTGTGATAAATAAACAAATTCAATATTAAATTTAAGCTGTGAAAATAATATGTGCTTCATGTCATAAATCTCAAAATAAATTTGCACTAAATGTAATTATTTTAGTCTTCTTCTAGAATATTAATGGATCTATTTCATAATTATTACCAACAAAATTATCAATGAAAAATTATTTTTACACATCACATATAAAATTAATTTATTTCAAACCCCTTTAATAAAAATTACCAGTAAACAACATTCCAAATTTAGTTAAAACATATGATTTATTTATTTATTTTTTATTTTTTTTTCATTCTGAATGAAAAATCAAGAAAATTTTTAATTACTGTTTGCATAAATATCAAAATAATTTGCCCTATATAAGATTACCTAAGTAAAAGAAAGTATATAAATATTTTTATTTTAAATTATTTTACACAATCCTCTTCTTGCGATGAATCTTCTAAATGCAAGTAGGAAGGATTCAGTAGTGAGACTATTCACTAATTCTAAATGAATCGCACGAGTGACTGCACATGTCACAAGAAGGATGTAATGTTTAGTATCACTATTTTTACAGAACAAAGGTCCTGCAAAGTCAAGTCCACAAATGTTGAATGGTGGAGATTCGGAACATCTTACAGTTGGTAATGGAGCCATCACTTGTGCACCTGGTCTTAAACTATACCTCTTACAAACGGTGCACCTACTCAACACTGACTTAACATATTGTCTTCCTCTTATTATCCAATATTTACTTCTTATAGTGTTAAGGGTATGTGCAACTCCAGAATGAGCAATTCGTTCATGAACAAACTTAATTATTAATTCGGTGATTTTACATTTGGCTGGAAGCAATATAGGATGTTTTTCTTCAAAATGGAACTTTGAATTTTGTAAACGGCTGTTAAGTCGTAAAATACCTGAATCATCTATAAAAGGATTTAATTCAGCCAATTTAGAATCTTTAGAAATTACATTTTGATTTCTTAGTGCCGCATATTCATTTGGAAAAGATTGGATTTGAATGTATTTTATCAAAATTTCTTCAGCATTTTTTAACTCGTCACTATTTAAGTCATTTTCAAACATCGTTGTAGATTTTCGCAGCTTTTTAACAAACCGAATGATCCATGCCATAACTCTAACAATTTTCATAAAGGAACTAAATTTTTCAAAGTCAAAAAATGTTTCATTTTTAAGGGTGTTTTCGCAGACGTTTGGTGAAACCAAAACTTCCTCATTTTTCTCAATTAAATTTTCATGCATTAATTTCGAAATTACTCGTGGCCATTCCTCTTCTGATCTCTTCAAAAAATTAGGACCAGACCACCAATTCTCATCATTTAATAAGTTTTCTAATTTTGCACCCTTAGTGATCTTATCAGCTGGATTTATTGATCCACTGCAATGTCTCCAACATGCGGGGTCAGTAAGCTCCTGTATCTCGACTACACGGTTGGAAACAAACTGTTTCCATCTATCGGCGGAACACTTAATCCAAAAAAGGGCAATAGAAGAATCTGTCCACAAATGAACTTTGTTCATGGGGATTTTAAATAAATTGATTAAATATTTAGCTAATCTTGCTGCTATTAATGCGCCCATAAGCTCGATACGTGGCAGTGACAATTTCTTTATCGGGGAAACTCTAGATTTGGACATAATAAAACTACAATTGGGTTTTCCCTTTTCATCAAAATATCTGAAATAGGCAACTGCGCCGTAGATTTGGGGGTTAGCATCAGAAAATATATGTAATTCACAATTTAAATCATCCATAGCACTAGATGAAGCAAAATAATGTCGTTTAATCCCTAAATGTGGCATTGATTCAATTTCTGAACACCATGAATTCACGGCTTCCTTCATACTATTTGGAATCTCTTCATCCCATCCTAAACCCGCCTTCCAAAGTTCTTGAAGCAAGCACTTTATTCGTACTACAAAGGGGGCTAAAAATCCTACTGGATCATATATTCTTCCTGCAAGTCGAAGTAGAAATCGCTTTGTGTATTGCATTTGAGGTAAAATGTCCAATAAGGATTTAATATTTAATTTTAGAATATCTTGTTTAGTATCCCAAATAAGACCCAAAGTATTAACAGAGTCCTCAACATTTTCATCCATTTTAACTATACCTTTCTTCACCCATAAATCTTTCAAAACTGGAGAATTGGTCTTAAATTTTCGCAATTGCATATGTGCATCACTCATCACGCTTATTGCATCACATGAAAGTTGGAATACTTTATCAACATCATTTGATCCAAAAAATAAATCATCAACATAAAAACATTCATTTAGCATATTAAAAACCTCGGGATTCGTATCCTTATACTTTCGTATGTGAAATTTAATAACTTCTGAGAGAATGAACGAACTACAAGCAACGCCAAAAGGCACTCTTGTCATTCTTAAAATCTGAGTATTATTCTCTTCATTAATAGAATTTTTAATCCACAAGAATCTTAAATAATCCCTATCCCTAGGATCAATTGAAATTTGTAAATATGCTTGTTTTAAATCGCTACAAAATGCAATTCTATGTTTGCGAAATTTAAGAATCATATCTAAAACACTCGGGTTTAAATTAGGACCAGTTTGTAAACAATCATTTAAAGATGCACAATTTTTACTCTTCGATGACGCATCAAAGACAATACGAACTTTAGTAGTTTCTTTATCTTTGCGCACGACGGCTCTATGGGGCATGTAATAAGTTTTATTTACACTTTTGTTTGTCTTTTCAACGATTCCTTCTTTGATATATTCATTTACCACTTGTGAATAATTTGCATTTAACCATTCATTATTTTTTAATTCATCACGTAATTTAATGAAGCACTTTTCAGCATTTCTATAATTACTTTCTAAACCTTGTTTATCCGATTTCCATAAAAGAGAGGTTTGATATCGCCCATTTACAACCTCTAAATTTGTTTCATATTCCTTAATTAAATCAACATCATGTGTAGATAACTCTCTTTTATCATCCGTTATCCCCAATGACTCTAATTCCCAAAAAGCTTTCAATTGGTTCGTTAATTCAGAATTTTCACAGGATGATTCATTATTCAATACACTTAGAAAGTTGATGGCGCAATCAGTTACTCTACTTTCTAACATTTCTAATTTCCCTTGTAAGCACCAACCCAACAACGATTTTATCGCATATATGTGATCATTTAATTTAATCACCTCACCATTATTTATCGACCAAAAATAGTTTGCACCAATTAGTAAATCGATTGGCTTATTTGATTGAATATCCGCTAACTCAAATGTTTGTAATTTCAAATTATGGAAAATCTGTTTTGTGGGAGCTCTAATTCGAGCACCTGAAATGCAATCAGTAACTAAAGCTTCAATATCTATACTCTTCTCTGGTTCTTTTCTGTTTGTCAACCTAACGCAGACAACATCGAATAATTTTTCACAGGGCTGTCTGGAGCCAAACGAATAAACAAACAATTTTTCTTTTCTAATGATAGGAATTTTCAAATCCTTTACAGTTTTTGAATTTATAAATGATCTTTGGGACGCATTATCCATTAAAATTCTAATCATTTTAGATTTTGCATTTTCATTAATTAAAGCGGAACATGTTTGTAGTAGTACACTTTCTGAATTATTTGAATCATTTAAATAGGAAGTTGATACAATAGCCTCAGAGTTTGAAATTGGATTGTTTTCATTCTGACGTTTAAGATTTATGCCGCAACACGCAGTACAATGTTTTGAACTCTTGCAAATTTGACAATTTTTTATTTTTGACCAGCACTGATCACTTTTGTGATTTCTTTTTAAACATTTCACGCACAAGCCTTGCGCTAATACTTTAGTGCGTTTTTGTTCAGTACCTAATTCAGTACAACTGGTACTTTCATGAAGCTTAGAGCAAAATATGCAACTGCTTTTTACATTCGAAAGCAATGCTGATGCTGTGGGAATGTTGCGCTTTAAATTTCTTTTTTCGTAATCATAAGAATTTACACTTGATTTAAATTTAAGATTATTTGAAAGCATGTTAGACGCTTCTCTACATTCTATTTCTGCACGAACAAAATCCATAAGTTCAGTAACATCAAAATCCTTGGTTTTGCGAATCCTATTATATTCCAGGGCTAATTGATCAGGTAAATTTTTAATTAAAATGGGGCATAATAACTGACCGTAAGTACCTGAAGCCACATTCAATGTTTTTAAATTACGAATTTGTGTTTCACATTCATCATATAACCTTCTTAACGCAGGTAGATTATTAATGTTTTTCACTTGTTCTATAGATAATAATTTTGACATATGCGCATTAATCACTAAATCTCTCCTTCCAAATCGATTTTCAAGTAATTCTATAGCTGCTGTATAATTTTCAGCTTCAATCGTATAGCCCGCAATAGCACTAGCAGCGTTTCCGCTAAGTAACTGTTTCAAATATAAAAATTTTTCAACATTCGATAATAATTTGTTTTCGTGAATAGATGTTTTAAATTGGTTCCAAAATTCAATCCATTTACAAGGATGACCATCGAACCTTGAAACATTCAGTTCTGGTAATTTAATTTTTGAATAATATTCATTAGAACAGTTATTTACTTCTGTTTTATTTAACGGCTCAATGTTGTTTATTCTTTTTTCTGCACTGTTAGCCCTAACTTCAGAAACCGAAAGTGATTTTTTACACGTGTTAATTTTACATTTATAACGAATAATTTTTTCCTGCAATTCTTCTGCGGAGATTATTTCGTTTTCAAATTCAGCATCAGTAACTTTTTGTTCTATGAGCCGATCTAATTCTTTCAAATCATTCGATTTGACCGTTAATTGTTCAAGCATTTCACTTAACGTTTCAGTTTTTTCAGAAATAGAAGCCGGATCATTTAAAATTTCTGAAACATAAGCTTCTATTTTATTTATCAGTTTTGTGGTTAAACTACGAAGTATTGTTCTACGCTTCTTGTGCATTTCTATATCAGCCATAATTACTTATAATTTAAAAATTTCTTACTCATGAATATCACACTTAAATCTTATAATTTATATTCATTATTCGTGTAATATTTCACTATTACTTCATTCGTTATTTAAAATTCAATCATAAAAGTTCAAGAACAAAAATATTCGCCTAACTTATATTCTTCTTTTTCTCTTTGCTATTCGATAATTCAAATCATTTTCTCCCGGCATATGCACCAAAAACATGTAATAAAATTCAGTTCAGAGGTGGTTCAGCTTTTATAATCATTATTTGGCAGACGAATCATTATATCAAAAGTTTTAAGACGCAAAGTAATGCCGTCTTATCAAGCACAATACTTTATTCAGACTCACAGATGAAAAAAAAAAAAAAGAACAGAAAAACAAAACAAAAACAGCGCATGTGCAGATGCGCGCTAAACAGCTGGGAGAGAATAGTTTCAACATAATAGATATCAAAATTTAAATATGAAGTCTTTAATATGGAAAAATTACTCACTTACAGTGAAGAGTCTTGAAAAATACTTCCTAAAAAATTGATTAAAAATCATGTAAAAATAACTGAATAATTTCGGCAGATACGTTGACTATGTCCAAACAGTTCGATGTACAAAAAAATGTTCTGATTAGTACTATACACTAATAAACCATGTAAAACCACAGTAGTGTAAAATATGTCTTTTTAATATGCACCAGTATATTAATTTGTGGCAATATCCATAGAAGGTGATGCAGTTTTTTTTGTAAGAAAATTTTTTTTTTCTTCACAAGTGATCACCAAGAGTTTATATACTTATAGCTTTTCTCCTTTACCAGTGTATAAACGCATATGACATATGCACGATATATCTGCTGTTGAAAAAAAAAAATATATATATATATAACGAAAATTAATTTGCAAAACTTTGTTTGCATGTATGGGTGTAAAAAAAAAAAAAAATCCAGCACTAAAGAGGTATAGCTTCTCCACTGACTCCATTCTAAAATACTTAAAGTATAGACACGTAAATAAATCAGAGCATCCGAGAGAGCACACAAAAATCACGCACTTCACACAAATCCAACGTGAGGTAAGGAGTAGCGCTTCGGGGTACCACATATTGAAAAATTTCGCTTCGGCCCGTCTCACCGAATGTCAAGGGTAGAAAAAAAAAATTACATTCGAGAAATGTAGAGTAGATCGGAAGAAAAGGGTCGCTAGCAGACCTCCCATCCCAGCCGGTAAGGAATCACGTCGATCCGATTGAAGAACTGCAGACACTTCTCGGCGTAATACTTCGAGCCATTGACGTTTACATGTGATGCGATGATGAGTCAAATTAATCAAACACTTCTCCTCTTTAGTTCATATTAAAAAGGTATATCAAAAGTCAGTCTTTTATTTTTTAAAATAAAACAGCTGTGATGACATATTAACTGATTTTTTAGTAACTGCCCCTCTCTCTCTATTTTTGGTTACAACCACACTGAAGAGGTCTTTGGCACCAATTCTTATAATAAAGTTCTTGCGCTAAAGTTCCCATGGAAATTTCTCTCAAGCAAGCAAGATGTATAACCGCAATACACCAGGAAAATAGATAAAGAAGGCCGTAAATAAAAACCATCTTCTTAACTGACAGCACTTTATTTTCAAATCAAACATCACAGCTATGGGTTAAAAATTATTCGATAGTTCAATTAACAAGATACATAAAAATTATTGTCTTTGAGACATTCAGGTGGTGTAAAACAAATTTTCAGGTAGAGAGAGGGAGCTATTTGATTACGTGTTAATCAAGTCAGATTAGGAGCGGATTCTGAAGTTGACTCTATTGCAATTAAGATCAGACTGATGAATTACGCCAAAATTATTAAAACAGTGCCAAACTTTCCAGCCAAAGCTAATCCTTTGTTTGTAGAATAATTTAATATAAATATTTTGAATTTAGTAAGTTCGTTACAGCAGTTTATGCCAAGTTTTATCGCCAGAAGACCGTTATTTAAGGGAGACACTCGGACTAGGATTTATTGCACATCCTGTGATAAAAAAAAATCTAAATTACCCTTTAATGATATCATAATGTAAATTATAGCCTAATTTATTTATAACAAAGTTGACTTGCGCAATTTTAGAAGAATGAAAATGTAATTATGTATACAACGGCTAATAAATAAAATAATATTTTTTTTATGTTTTATTTATTAAATGATTTAGGAAAGATCATTATTCTGAGAGATGTCATTTAAAAAGAATATGTTTTTTGTTCTCAGATGATTTATTAATAGCATAAGGGATAAAGTATTATTAGAATTAAGATATTTATTATAGACAAAAGCGAATAAATAAAAGTAATTTAGAATTTCGTTATCTATTTTTATTAGCCATTTAATTTATTGAAAATATAATAATTACTTATTGCCTTTATTTAAAGTTATAATTAAAACTCATATGTGAAGGAACAACTTCACAGTCCCCTTTAATTTTTGAAAAAAATTTATTTAAATAACTAAAAAGAAGAGTGAAAAAAAATCTTCATTTATTTCTGAGTACTAATACTGTTTGTAAATTCTGGTGGCTGTTAAATTTCTGTTAACCAAAAACTGCTAAAGTTGACAACTGTGATTCACAATTGTTGAATTTTTGAAAGAAAAATCACACCATACGACATTAATTTTCTTGATCAATGTTAACATTTGTTAGTATTTAAATTAGAATATAAACAATCTGCAAAAAAGACACTTAAAATGTACAAAAAAGCCAAGCTCAAAGAAAGAGAATTGATTAAAGTTGTGTCTAAAAAGGGTGTGATATCAAATTCCCAAGCTTTCATTCAAATACTTATTTAATATTCCCTTTTAACTAAATTTTCACATGTGAATCAAGTGCCTTATGATATGTTGATAGAAATCCTTCTTTCCTGTACTAAATACATCATAGCGTGTTTCTGAAAAATATTATTATTTTTATTTATGTATGATGGGCTTGGCGGCCATCTTTCAAAGTTTTACGTTAGTTTGAATTCTATAAATCTCATCAATTACAGGATGAGTTGGTTGATTGGTTGGTTAATTGAGTTTTATATCGCACTAGTGCTGCGCAGTGAGAAATAATTATAGGATGGGAGGATGGGAGTGCGCCAAACTTTACACTGTTAAAACTTAAATTGATTCAACTTGTGTGCTTAACGGGGCTTTTGCGATGTTTTTAATGCATTTTTTTTTTTTCTTTTTTAATCTGAATATTTCAACCCCTGTTGAATGGAATAACCATATTATTTTTACGAGATATTTATTCCAAGAAGCTAAATTCGGGTGGAAGCTTCTATGCTCCCCCCCCCCTCTCCTTCATGTTTTTACGTTAATTTAAATTTTTATATTCTTTATTCCCGGCATTTATAGGATGGAAGTGCACTTAATACTAAATAATTATAAGAAATCATGTTATCGAAATATTTCCGTCTCTGCTGAATGGAATAGCAAAATTAATTTTATATGAGATATATTTTAAGAAACTTCTTTCAAATTGTGTGAATTTTTATTCATTACTTGAAAGATGGCCGCCAAGCCCATCATACATAAATAGGAATAATAATATTTTTCAGAAACACGCTATGATGTATTTAGTACAGGAAAGAAGGATTTCTATCAACATATCATAAGGCACTTGATTCACAAGTGAAAATTTAGTTAAAAGGGAATATTAAATAAGTATTTGAATGTAAGCTTGGGAATTTGATATCACACCCTTTTTAGACACAACTTTAATCAATTCTCTTTCTTTGAGCTTGGCTTTTTTGTACATTTTAAGTGTCTTTTTTGTAGATATCATTTATTTTTTTAAATAGTTTTTTTATTTACTGGAATTAACCTGATACTTTACATCAGATATGTCCTGGATTTCAACTCAGCTTTCGTGCGATAATGTTCTTTGCGTTAAACTGTATTACAAAGTTTTCTTTGCGTTTGCGTTAAACATTCCATAATTCTGGTTGCTAGACATTATCCATGGGTTTTCTATGCAGACTAGTATGTCGTGTCCATCCCAAAACTTTCTTCTACATTTTCCTATACATATTAACGCAGCACAAATTATTTATTATTTTTTTCATTATGAATGCTGAATATTATCAACTCAGAGAGGTATTGTTGCACAAAATGTCCAACGGAAGTAAATTTTCACCATGCAGATGGCATCCTTTCAGTTCTAAAAAATCAATGTAGTATATGAGCTCCACTTATCGGCCGATAGGCATCGAGATTGAATCAGCATAATGTCTCATAATGGCCTTTTCATATATTAAGTTTTGTTTCATTATATGCAACAGAACCTTTCTTTAAATTGCGAAAATCGCTGTACAGCAGCGCCACATGTTGAGATATCGGTACAAAGTTGATAAGCACTATAATTTGTAACAATGTAAATTTATTTGTAAATTTGTGAAATTCCTTGTATTAGTTACTCAGATATAGCCTTCTCTGAAATTGCGGCAATCACTGTATAGCAGCACCATGTTGAGCAATTGACACCAAATATTGATAAATGCTATTATACATCAAGGTTCAATTGCATATAAATTTATATGTAATTCTGAGCAGTAGCTCCTGATATCTAGTTGGAACAAAACTTTCTCCACACACATAGAACATACACACGCAAATAGAAATTTTCTAAAAATAGTCAAATTGTTTTCAGGAGCTCTTACAACGTGCAACCATTAAAAACCAAAAGTCGAAATTCATTTCAATAAAATGACAAGCGAAGCGGGCAAAGCCTGCTAGTATACTATATAGAAGGAAGTAGAAATCTTTATGCATCATAATTATCATTGCCAGATTGAATTGAAGGATATTAAAATAGGATACTATATCGTGTACTGACTTTCTTATTCTAAGGCATGAAAAATATTAAAAAATCAGCAATTCAAGCTATAGATTTGAAACAAATGTTATTCAAAAATGTATTCATTTCTGTTTTCAGGGATATAAAATTTAAAATTGTACAAAATAATAAAAGCAAAGATTCTTTGGTTAAAAAAAATAACTTATAAAAAGAAAAAGCGACTCAATTTGAAATTAATATTTTTCGGGTAAACTGAGATGAAGCAATTTCATATTTGGCGATTTATGTCTCTTTGGCGATATCTAACAGTTTTTCAGCAATTAAGATAGGGAATTTTGATTTTTAAAAGCTAAATTTTATAAAAGTTCCTAGATTAAGTAATTATCTATCTGAAAAACCAGTTTTCAAAGAATTCTGCACATTTGTGAATTCTCTAGCTTGCTTTAAAAATTATTTCTTGAAGAAGAAATTTTTTCAAAAAGTTGTCAAAACATCTAATTTTACGCTAAATTGAAAATGCTCCCATTTTTTTACTTATTAACTTAGAAAGTTCGTTTTTATCTCAAATTAAAGATCTCGTTGATACGAATATTTTACTTTTTGTTTCACTTTACTGCGATATTTGGTTCGTCCAATATTTAAAATTTTACGGGAAAAAAAATTGCCGATTTAACATGGGAATGTTGGTTTCTGTATAATAAGCATTTAACGATCTTGGCTTATTTCTGTCGATTTTATTATTGGCGCGTTCTGCTTTGTGTTAGTGCTATTGTACGTGCTTTGAGTGGTAGTTTGTTTGTTTTGCTTTTCTCTGAGCTTGGCTTGGCAAAACGACCGTTTCTGCTTGATAATTTTTGTTTTATCTTTTGTAAATTGAATATTAGTATTCTTATCATATCGGTGCCAACTTTTCCAATTTTTAAGTTAATTTTCCGACTTCCAATTTTAAGCTATTGTAGAGCTTTTATCGCGGGCTTTGAGCGCGGCGACCGAATCAAAAAATTCCGTAACGAAAAAAAAACCTAACACAGTTCGGCAGATTTCGGTAGACTTCGGCTGTACGAAGCTCGCACGGATCGAGACGAGCTGCTCCGAAATCGGACGAATACGTAAGCAGCTGTTTGTGAGAAAGTATATAGGTGTATAGCGTAAAATTTGTACGCGTAAAATTTGTGCATAAAGTAGATCAGATAAAACTTGAATATCCCCATTCGACTTGCAGGCCTTTAAAACCTATTGAAATACCTTTTCTCTATTAAAATTTGTTTTATATCGGTCACCACGCTCAAAAAGTGTAACTTGAATTAATATCAAAGAAAAAACTTGAATATCCCCATTCGACTTGCAGGCCTTTAAAACCTATTAAATACCTTTTCTCTATTAAAATTTGTTTTCTTATCATTATTGTTATCTTATCGTTATTGTTATCTTATTCATTAATATCAAAGAAAAAACTTGAATATCCCCATTCGACTTGCAGGCCTTTAAAACCTATTAAATACCTTTTCTCTATTAAAATTTGTTTTCTTATCGGTCACCACGCTCAAAAAGTGTAACTTGAATTAATATCAAAGAAAAAACTTCAATATCCCCATTCGACTCGCAGGCCTTTAAAACTTGTTAAATACTTTTTCTCTATTAAAATTCGTTTTCTTATCGGTCACCACGCTCAAAAAGTGTAACTTGAATTAATATCAAAGAAAAAACTTGAATATCCCCATTCGACTTGCAGGGCTTTAAAACCTATTAAATACCTTTTCTCTATTAAAATTTGTTTTCTTATCGGTCACCACGTTAAAAAAGTGTAACTTGAATTAATATCAAAGAAAAAACTTGAATATCCCCATTCGACTTACAGGCCTTTAAAACCTATTAAAATACCTTTTCTCTATTAAAATTTGTTCTCTTATCATTATTGTTATCTTATTCATTAATATCAAAGAAAATCCTTGAATATCCCCATTCGACTTGCAGGCCTTTAAAACCTATTAAATACCTTTTCTCTATAAAAATTTGTTTTCTTATCGTTCACCACGCTCAAAAAATGTAACTTGAATTAATATCAAAGAAAAAACTTAAATATCCCCATTCAACTTGCAGGCCTTTAAAACCTATTAACTACCTTTTCTCTATTAAAATTTGTTTTCTTATCATTATTGTTATCTTATTCATTAATATCAAAGAAAAAACTTGAATATCCCCATTCGACTTGCAGGCCTTTAAAACCTATTAAATACCTTTTCTCTATTAAAATTTGTTTTCTTATCGGTCACCCCGCTCAAAAAGTGTAACTTGAATTAATATCAAAGAAAAAACTTGAATATCCCCATTCGACTTGCAGGCCTTTAAAACCTATTAAATACCTTTTCTCTATTAAAATTTGTTTTCTTATCGGTCACCACGCTCAAAAAGTGTAACTTGAATTAATATCAAAGAAAAAACTTGAATATCCCCATTCGACTCGCAGGCCTTTAAAACTTATTAAATACCTTTTCTCTATAAATATTCGTTTTCTTATCGGTCACCACGCTCAAAAAGTGTAACTTGAATTAATATCAAAGAAAAAACTTGAATATCCCCATTCGACTTGCAGGCCTTTAAAACCTATTAAATACCTTTTCTCTATTAAAATTTGTTTTCTTATCGGTCACCACGCTCAAAAAGTGTAACTTGAATTAATATCAAAGAAAAAACTTGAATATCCCCATTCGACTTACAGGCCTTTAAAACCTATTAAAATACCTTTTCTCTATTAAAATTTGTTGTCTTATCATTATTGTTATCTTATTCATTAATATCAAAGAAAATCCTTGAATATCCCCTTGAATTAATATCAAATTAATACCCTTGAATTAATATCAAAGAAAAAACTTAAATATCCCCATTCGACTTGCAGGCCTTTAAAACCTATTAACTACCTTTTCTCTATTAAATTTTGTTTTCTTATCATTATTGTTATCTTATTCATTAATATCAAAGAAAAAACTTGAACATCCCCATTCGACTTGCAAGCCTTTAAAACTTATTAAATACCTTTTCTCTATTAAAATTTGTTTTCTTATCGGTCACCCCGCTCAAAAAGTGTAACTTGAATTAATATCAAAGAAAAAACTTGAATATCCCCATTCGACTTGCAGGCCTTTAAAACCTATTAAATACCTTTTCTCTATTAAAATTTGTTTTCTTATCGGTCACCCCGCTCAAAAAGTGTAACTTGAATTAATATCAAAGAAAAAACTTGAATATCCCCATTCGACTTGCAGGCCTTTAAAACCTATTAAATACCTTTTCTCTATTAAAATTTGTTTTCTTATCGGTCACCACGCTCAAAAAGTGTAACTTGAATTAATATCAAAGAAAAAACTTGAATATCCCCATTCGACTCGCAGGCCTTTAAAACTTATTAAATACCTTTTCTCTATAAATATTCGTTTTCTTATCGGTCACCACGCTCAAAAAGTGTAACTTGAATTAATATCAAAGAAAAAACTTGAATATTCCCATTCGACTTGCAGGCCTTTAAAACCTATTAAAATACCTTTTCTCTATTAAAATTTGTTTTCTTATCATTATTGTTATCTTATTCATTAATATCAAAGAAAATCCTTGAATATCCCAATTCGACTTGCAGGCCTTTAAAACCTATTAAATACCTTTTCTCTATTAAAATTTGTTTTCTTATCGGTCACCACGCTCAAAAGTGTAACTTTAATTAATATCAAAGAAAAAACTTGAATATCCCCATTCGACTTGCAGGCCTTTAAAACCTATTAAAATACCTTTTCTCTATTAAAATTTGTTTTCTTATTGGTCACCACGCTCAAAAAGTGTAACTTGAATTAATATAAAAAAAAAAAAACTTGAATATCCCCATTCGACTTGCAGGCCTTTAAATTCTATTAACTACCTTTTCTCTATTAAAATTTGTTTTCTTATCATTATTGTTTTCTTATCATTATTGATATCTTATTCATTAATATCAAAGAAAATCCTTGAATATCCCCACTCGACTTGCAGTCCTTTAAAACCCTTTAAATACCTTTTCTCTATTAAAATTTGTTTTCTTATTGGTCACCACGCTCAAAAAGTGTAACTTGAATTAATATCAAAGAAAAAACTTGAATATCCCCATTCGACTTGCAGGCCTTTAAATTCTATTAACTACCTTTTCTCTATTAAAATTTGTTTTCTTATCATTATTGATATCTTATTCATTAATATCAAAGAAAAAACTTGAATATCCCCATTCGACTTGCAGGCCTTTAAAACCTATTAAATACCTTTTCTCTATTAAAATTTGTTTTCTTATCGGTCACCACGCTCAAAAAGTGTAACTTGAATTAATATCAAAGAAAAAACTTGAATATCCCCATTCGACTTGCAGGCCTTTAAATTCTATTAACTACCTTTTCTCTATTAAAATTTGTTTTCTTATCATTATTGTTTTCTTATCATTATTGATATCTTATTCATTAATACCAAAGAAAAAACTTGAATATCCCCATTCGACTTGCAGGCCTTTAAAACCTATTAAATACCTTTTCTCTATTAAAATTTGTTTTCTTATTGGTCACCACGCTCAAAAAGTGTAACTTGAATTAATATGAAAGAAAAAACTTGAATATCCCCATTCGACTTGCAGGCCTTTAAAACCTATTAAATACCTTTTCTCTATTAAAATTTGTTTTCTTATCGGTCACCACGCTCAAAAAGTGTAACTTGAATTAATATCAAAGAAAAAACTTGAATATCCCCATTCGACTTGCAGGCCTTTAAAACCTATTAAATACCTTTTCTCTATTAAAATTTGTTTTCTTATCGTTCACCACGCTCAAAAAATGTAACTTGAATTAATATCAAAGAAAAAACTTAAATATCCCCATTCAACTTGCAGGCCTTTAAAACCTATTAACTACCTTTTCTCTATTAAAATTTGTTTTCTTATCATTATTGTTATCTTATTCATTAATATCAAAGAAAAAACTTGAATATCCCCATTCGACTTGCAGGCCTTTAAAACCTATTAAATACCTTTTCTCTATTAAAATTTGTTTTCTTATCGGTCACCACGCTCAAAAAGTGTAACTTGAATTAATATCAAAGAAAAAACTTGAATATCCCCATTCGACTTACAGGCCTTTAAAACCTATTAAAATACCTTTTCTCTATTAAAAATTTGTTCTCTTATCATTATTGTTATCTTATTCATTAATATCAAAGAAAATCCTTGAATATCCCCATTCGACTTGCAGGCCTTTAAAACCTATTAAATACCTTTTCTCTATAAAAATTTGTTTTCTTATCGTTCACCACGCTCAAAAAATGTAACTTGAATTAATATCAAAGAAAAAACTTAAATATCCCCATTCAACTTGCAGGCCTTTAAAACCTATTAACTACCTTTTCTCTATTAAAATTTGTTTTCTTATCATTATTGTTATCTTATTCATTAATATCAAAGAAAAAACTTGAATATCCCCATTCGACTTGCAGGCCTTTAAAACCTATTAAATACCTTTTCTCTATTAAAATTTGTTTTCTTATCGTTCACCACGCTCAAAAAATGTAACTTGAATTAATATCAAAGAAAAAACTTAAATATCCCCATTCAACTTGCAGGCCTTTAAAACCTATTAACTACCTTTTCTCTATTAAAATTTGTTTTCTTATCATTATTGTTATCTTATTCATTAATATCAAAGAAAAAACTTGAATATCCCCATTCGACTTGCAGGCCTTTAAAACCTATTAAATACCTTTTCTCTATTAAAATTTGTTTTCTTATCGGTCACCACGCTCAAAAAGTGTAACTTGAATTAATATCAAAGAAAAAACTTGAATATCCCCATTCGACTTACAGGCCTTTAAAACCTATTAAAATACCTTTTCTCTATTAAAAATTTGTTCTCTTATCATTATTGTTATCTTATTCATTAATATCAAAGAAAATCCTTGAATATCCCCATTCGACTTGCAGGCCTTTAAAACCTATTAAATACCTTTTCTCTATAAAAATTTGTTTTCTTATCGTTCACCACGCTCAAAAAATGTAACTTGAATTAATATCAAAGAAAAAACTTAAATATCCCCATTCAACTTGCAGGCCTTTAAAACCTATTAACTACCTTTTCTCTATTAAAATTTGTTTTCTTATCATTATTGTTATCTTATTCATTAATATCAAAGAAAAAACTTGAATATCCCCATTCGACTTGCAGGCCTTTAAAACCTATTAAATACCTTTTCTCTATTAAAATTTGTTTTCTTATCGGTCACCACGCTCAAAAAGTGTAACTTGAATTAATATCAAAGAAAAAACTTGAATATCCCCATTCGACTTGCAGGCCTTTAAAACCTATTAAATACCTTTTCTCTATTAAAATTTGTTTTCTTATCGGTCACCACGCTCAAAAAGTGTAACTTGAATTAATATCAAAGAAAAAACTTGAATATCCCCATTCGACTTGCAGGCCTTTAAAACCTATTAAATACCTTTTCTCTATTAAAATTTGTTTTCTTATCGGTCACCACGCTCAAAAAGTGTAACTTGAATTAATATCAAAGAAAAAACTTGAATATCCCCATTCGACTCGCAGGCCTTTAAAACTTATTAAATACCTTTTCTCTATTAAAATTCGTTTTCTTATCGGTCACCACGCTCAAAAAGTGTAACTTGAATTAATATCAAAGAAAAAACTTAAATATCCCCATTCGACTTGCAGGCCTTTAAAACCTATTAATTACCTTTTCTCTATTAAAATTTGTTTTCTTATCGGTCACCACGCTCAAAAAGTGTAACTTGAATTAATATCAAAGAAAAAACTTGAATATCCCCATTCGACTTACAGGCCTTTAAAACCTATTAAAATACCTTTTCTCTATTAAAATTTGTTGTCTTATCATTATTGTTATCTTATTCATTAATATCAAAGAAAATCCTTGAATATCCCCTTGAATTAATATCAAATTAATACCCTTGAATTAATATCAAAGAAAAAACTTAAATATCCCCATTCGACTTGCAGGCCTTTAAAACCTATTAACTACCTTTTCTCTATTAAATTTTGTTTTCTTATCATTATTGTTATCTTATTCATTAATATCAAAGAAAAAACTTGAATATCCCCATTCGACTTGCAAGCCTTTAAAACTTATTAAATACCTTTTCTCTATTAAAATTTGTTTTCTTATCGGTCACCCCGCTCAAAAAGTGTAACTTGAATTAATATCAAAGAAAAAACTTGAATATCCCCATTAGACTTGCAGGCCTTTGAAACCTATTAAATACCTTTTCACTACTGAAATTCGTTTTCTTATCAGTCACCACGCTCAAAAAGTGTAACTTGAATTAATATCAAAGAAAAAACTTGAATATTCCCATTCGACTTGCAGGCCTTTAAAACCTATTAAAATACCTTTTCTCTATTAAAATTTGTTTTCTTATCATTATTGTTATCTTATTCATTAATATCAAAGAAAATCCTTGAATATCCCCTTGAATTAATATCAAATTAATACCCTTGAATTAATACCCTTGAATTAATATCAAAGAAAACACTTAAATATCCCCATTCGACTTGCAGGCCTTTAAAACCTATTAAATACCTTTTCACTACTGAAATTCGTTTTCTTATCAGTCACCACGCTCAAAAGTGTAACTTTAATTAATATCAAAGAAAAAACTTGAATATCCCCATTCGACTTGCAGGCCTTTAAAACCTATTAAAATACCTTTTCTCTATTAAAATTTGTTTTCTTATTGGTCACCACGCTCAAAAAGTGTAACTTGAATTAATATCAAAGAAAAAACTTGAGTATCCCCATTCGACTTGCAGGCCTTTAAATTCTATTAACTACCTTTTCTCTATTAAAATTTGTTTTCTTATCATTATTGATATCTTATTCATTAATATCAAAGAAAAAACTTGAATATCCCCATTCGACTTGCAGGCCTTTAAAACCTATTAAATACCTTTTCTCTATTAAAATTTGTTTTCTTATCGGTCACCACGCTCAAAAAGTGTAACTTGAATTAATATGAAAGAAAAAACTTGAATATCCCCATTCGACTTGCAGGCCTTTAAAACCTATTAAAATACTTTTTCTCTATTAAAATTTGTTTTTCTTATCATTATCATTATTGTTATCTTATCATTATTGCTTATTCTTTAATATCAAAGAAAAAACTTGAATATCCCCATTCGACTTGCAGATCTTTAAATCCTATTAAATATCTTCTCTCTATTAAAATTTGTTTACTTATCGGTCACCACGCTCAAAAAGTGTAACTGGAATTAATATCAAAGAAAAAACTTGAATATCCCCATTCGACTTGCAGGCCTTTAAAACCTATTAAATACCTTTTCTGTACTAAAATTCGTTTTCTTATCATTCACCACGCTCAAAAAATGTAACTTGAATTAATATCAAAGAAAAAACTTGAATATCCCCATTCGATTTGCAGGCCTTTAAAACCTGTTAAAATACCTTTTCTCTATTAAAATTTGTTTTCTTATCATTATTGTTATCTTTTTCATTAATATCAAAGAAAAAACTTGAATATCCCCATTCGACTTGCAGGCCTTTAAAACCTATTAAATACCTTTTCTCTACTAAAATTCGTTTTCTTATCGGTCACCACGCTCAAAAAGTGTAACTTGAAATCATATGAAAGAAAAAACTTGAATATCCCCATTCGACTTGCAGGCCTTTAAAACCTGTTAAAATACCTTTTCTCTATTAAAATTTGTTTTCTTATCATTATTGTTATCTTATTCATTAATATCAAAGAAAATCCTTGAATATCCCAAATCGACTTGCAGGCTTTTAAAACCTATTAAATACCATTTCTCAATTAAAATTTGTTTTCTTATCGGTCACCACGCTCAAAAAGTGTAACTTGAATTAATATCAAAGAAAAAACTTGAATATCCCCATTCGACTTGCATGCCTTTAAAACCTATTAAATACCTTTTCTCTATTAAAATTTGTTTTCTTATCATTATTGTTATCTTATCATTATTGTTATCTTATTCATTAATATCAAAGAAAAACCTTGAATATCCCCATTCGACTTGCAGGCCTTTAAAACCTATTAACTACCTTTTCTCTATTAAAATTTTTTTCTTATCATTATTGTTATCTTATTCATTAATATCAAAGAAAAAACTTGAATATCCCCATTCGACTTGCAGGCCTTTAAAACCTATTAAATACCTTTTCTCTATTAAAATTTGTATTCTTATCGGTCACCCCGCTCAAAAAGTGTACCTTGAATTAATATCAAAGAAAAAACTTGAATATCCCCATTCGACTTGCAGGCCTTTAAAACCTATTATATACCTTTTTTCTATTAAAATTTGTTTTCTTATCGGTCACCACGCTCAAAAAGTGTAACTTGAATTAATATCAAAGAAAAAACTTGAATATCCCCATTCGACTTGCAGGCCTTTAAAACCTATTAAATACCTTTTCTCTATTAAAATTTGTTTTCTTATCGGTCACCACGCTCAAAAAGTGTAACTTGAAATTATATCAAAGAAAAAACTTGAATATCCCCATTCCACTTGCAGTCCTTTAAAAACCTATTAAAATACCTTTTCTCTAAAAATAGAGTTAGATCATTCAAATTTGGTACATCGAGGTTTTCGATACCTACAAATCGATTGCAGATATTTTTGATATATTCACATTGCGGATATATTCTCATTTATTCAATAAAAGAAAAAAATTTTTTTTCTTATCGGTCACCACGCTCAAAATGTGTAACTTGAATTAATATCAAAGAAAAAACTTGAATTAATATCAAAGAAAAAAAAAATACTGCATAAATAAAATAATTAAATAATTATAATTGCATAAGTTGATAAAAAATGCTATGCAATAGCTTTACCGCGGTACTCCTCGAGTGCCACACGTATTTTTTTGTATTAATTTCTTTTTTTTTTAAAAAATTCGCGGATGTAGTTCGTTGAAAATAATCATTATAATAATAATCTGTGATCAACGGAAAGCTTTCGAATCTCAATCTTTCTCGAATCCACAATATTAATGACAATAATCATTTTAAATTTGTTTTATGAAATTCTATAACCTATAAAGAAGTTGAATTATTCGATATCTCTAACTCATGTAAACATTTTTTTATCCCCTCATCCCTTTTCCCTTTCTAACCATCGGCGATCAGACACTTTGATAATTGATAATGTCAAATAGCGTTCCCATAAAGAATGTAAATTTTGAGTGCATATATATATATATATATATATCTAAGAAATTAATATTTTACATATTTCTGCAGTATTATCTACTTATGTTTCTGCATATACTTAATCGCAGATGGAAATAAAAGAAGCTTTTCAATGATTTTTTTCAATAAAACTATTAGAACCAATAATAAATCAGATAGTTAGGGTATCGTTTAACCCTTTCACTCCCCATGATGCCAGTTGTTAACATAACATTTAAGACTTTCTTTCTTATCATCTGAACCGCCCACTGTTTCAAAATAAACAATATTATGTATACATTTGCCTACCGAAAAATGTATATTTTAAATGGTTTCACTATCCCTCTTGACGAATAAAATGATGTTGTCTACACTATTCTGATAATACTATCGGAATCAGTTTCTTTTGTCAGGCTATTTAAGTGAATTAACTGTTTCAAATATTTTGTATTTTATTATTATTATTATTATTAATGCTAGCAATGATTTAAAAAAAAATATTTACTGATATAATTTATTTATTTATTATATATATATATATATATATATATATATATATTGTTACAAAATTGTAAACAATTGTGTTTATTTTTGTACAAATTCTTTTAAAGAGGCTTAGTAAGTTGATAAAGTGCTAAGTTTGTGCATTTCTAGTCGTTTTAGCGTTGAAATAGCCTTATTTTCCCTTAAAAATGCATTAAAAAGCCCTAATAAGGCAGGTAATTTGGCGACTTTTTCCCACCATGGCGATTTTTTTTGGCGACCTTGGCGAGAAAATCCTTATTAGGGCTATACCAAATATGGAAGCTCTAATCCCATTGGCTGATGAGATATGGATATTTCTGGAACGTTCCACACTTTTCTACAGAGGTATATAAAGGCCGCTTTCCCGCCAAGGCAGTCAGAGTCAGTTCAGTTCACAGCCAGCTTCGCTAATGCTTGCTTTGTCTTGAGCCTCTTTGAAAGAGGCTTGCTTCAAGTGTTATTGCTATACAGTTTGTACTGTGGATTTGCTATTGACAGTTGTTGTTTAAGCTGTGTTTACTGGTCGAATTGAAGCTGATACTTGGTTTATAGACCTGTATTTTTCTGGAACCTTCTGTGAATAAAATACTGAATTTTTGTACATTTGGCCTTTCATTCTCGGACAACTCACGAACCCCCAAGTACGCAACATTTCTGGTGTCAGAAGCGGGGTTCTCTGTAAATGGTGATAACGAGAGTTATGGAGCAAGAAATGAAGAAATTTCTAGAAGGTCTCACTGCTCAAATGAATGAGTTAAGATCTGGATTGATAGAGAAAATTGAAACAGGACAGGAAAAGATTGAAACCGGATTGATCGAAAGAATGAAGGAAGGACAAAGAGAGATAAAAGAAAGTATGGAAGCATCGCAAAGAGAGATGAAAGATAGCCTCAGTAAAGAAATGAAGGAAGGACAAAAAGAATTGGAAGCCAGTTTGACCGAAGAAATTAAATCAAATCAAGATGAGATGAAGAGAGAGCTTTCAACGGTGAAAGAATCAATAGAGGGTAAATTAACTGTGATGAAAAATAGAATGGATGGAATAGAACAGAAAGTTATAAAGATAGAAGAAAGTTTTGAAGAGAAAGCTATGAAGATAGAAGAAAATGTTACGAAAGTAGAAAGGAATTTTGAAGATAGATTTATGAAGATGGAAGAGAATTTCGAGGAGAAAGTTAAAGAAAATGTTGATCAGGAACTGAAAGGGAGGTTTTCTGAGATGGAAGGTAAATTGAAGAGAATAGAAGAAGTTCTGGAGAGAAAAGTGGAAGAAAAGTTAGAATCCATGCCCCAGGAAACTGAAAAGAAAGAGAGAAGAAGCCAGAATCACGAATTTATTAAGCTATCTACCTACGACGGCAGTTCCTCCTGGCATGTATATAAGACGCAGTTTTCCATCGTAGCTGAAGCTAACGGCTGGGACTCTACCACCAAGTCAGCAGCAGCATTACGGGGAGATGCAGCCGAGATACTGCGAAATGTTTCCAAAGAAGAAAGGAACGACTTCGAGGCCCTGACTACAGCACTGGAGTTACGGTTCAGAGAGAAGTGTTCCAAGGACTATAGTCGCCTCCAGCTAAAATACCGTTACCAAAAAACGGGCGAAAGTTTGCAAGAGCTGGCAGCGGACATTCAGAGATTGTCACACCTAGCATTCTCAGACTGTCATGCTGACACTCGAAACGACTTAGCCCTTCAGTACTTTATCGATGCTGTTCGGGATCCAGAAATTCAAAAATCGCTGAGACTCTCCAACATCAGAGACGTAGAATCAGCTTTAGGCTATGCACTTACGATAGAGGCAGCCCAACAAGCCTCCCGCAAAGACCACCATACGATAAGAGCAGTCTCATTAAATGATACGCCTGCTTATGAAAATGAAATGAAGAGAAGTATCGCAGAGATCTTAAAGAGATTGCGCAGCCTGGAGAATAATAAGGAAATAAAGGATCGGCAGATAAAGTGCTGGGGCTGTGGAGGGGATGGTCATGTGAAGAGGAACTGCCCTGTACGACCAACTATAGGAAATCACCCGGCTTCACCATCACTACAGGGACCATCATGGAGACAGTGCTAAAAGGACTATCCTATGAGGCCTGTCTGGTGTATTTGGACGATATTATCATTGTGGGGCGCACCTTTGAAGACCATCTACGAAACACCCGAAAGGTGCTGGAGAAACTCAGAATGGCTAACTTCAAATTGAATCCAGGCAAGTGTAACTTGTTCCGTCGTGAAGTGAGCTACTTCGGCATATCATCTCTGCCGAAGGTGTGAGAACTGATCCTGAAAAGATCTCTGCAGTCGAGAACTGGAGTCGTCCTGAAAATGTACACCAACTACGAAGTTTCCTGGAGTTATGCACTTACTACAGGAAGTTTGCCAAGGGTTTCTCGAATATTGCCAGACCACTCCACAAGCTGACGGAGGCCAAACAGAAGTTCCTGTGGACAGATGAATGTGAAGAAGCGTTCAAGCGACTTAAAGAGGCCTTAACATCATCGCCTATCTTGACGTATCCACAGCCCGACAGACAATTCATACTTGATACAGATGCCAGCCATGAGAGTGTCGGTGCTGTTCTGTCGCAGGAAGTTGATGGTCAAGAACATGTCATTGCCTATTGGAGTAAATGCCTGTCTAAAACGGAGCGAAATTACTGTACCACCAGGAAAGAGCTACTCGCCATCGTGAAAGCCATAGAACATTTCCATCATTACCTCTATGGTAGAAGATTCCTGCTCCGGACTGACCATGCATCTTTAAAGTGGTTGCTCCAGTTCAAGAACCCGGAAGGGCAGATTGCCAGGTGGATACAACGCCTCCAGGAATATGACTTCGAGATACGTCATCGTAAAGGGACTCTACATGGTAATGCAGATGCCTTGTACAGATGGTACATGGTAATACAGATTTCTTATACCTGGCAGGACATTTCCAGATTTAGTCCCATTGCGAAAAGTTATTGGGCACTGTGGGACTCTCTTCATATCAGAAATGGCGTATTATACAGAAAGTGGGAATCTGATGATGGGAAAAGCTTCCGATGGCAGATCGTATTACCAAGATCAAGAATTCCAGATGTTTTAGAACAACTGCATAGTAGCTCTACCGGTGGCAATTTTGGGGTAATGAAGACTCTGCAGAAAGTTCGGGAACGCTTCTACTGGTACAAGGCAAAGGAGGATGTGGAGAAATGGTGTAAATCCTGTGATGCTTGTGCGGCACGTAAAGGCCCGCAGAAACGAAGTCGAGGAAGACTGCAACGGCATAACGTGGGAGCACCATTTGAACGGATTGCACTCGACATCTTGGGTCCTTTGCCACGGACCTCTAGTGGAAATAAATACATCCTTTTCGTGATGGACTATTTCACAAAGTGGCCTGAGGCATATCCCATTCCCGATCAAGAGGCATGCACAGTCGCAGAGGTCCTAGTGCAGCAATGGGTGTCAAGATACGGCACACCCCTACAACTTCATACCGACCAAGCTAGGAACTATACCTCTGCTGTTTTCAAAGGACTGTGTCAACTACTCAGCATAGCCAAAACCCGGACAACACCCTTACATCCCCAGTCGGCCGGCATGGTCGAGAGGTTCAATCGTACCATCCTGAATAACCTCTCTCTTCTAGTATCAAGGAACCAGCAAGATTGGGACTTAAAGTTTCCATTGTTCCTGCTGGCTTATCGAAGTGCTGTCCATGAAACCACCGGCTATACTCCAGCCCAGATGCTCTTTGGACGTGAGCTTCGTCTCCCATGTGATCTCCTGTTTGGTTGTCCACCCGATGCGCCTTCATCGCCCGAGGAGTACATCCAAGATCTCCAGGCACGATTTCGGACGTACACAACTTTACTCGGGAGCGGATTAACATGGCAACGGAGAAAATGAAGACAAGGTACGATCTAAAGGCTACACAACATGAGTTCCAGGAAGGATAGCAGGTCTGGTTGTGGAATCCTGTTCGACGCAAAGGACTCTGTCCCAAGTTACAGTGCAACTGGGATGGACCGTACACAGTCTTAAAAAGGCTGAATGATGTAGTGGTGCGTATCACTAAAACACCTTCATCAAAACCGAAGGTGGTGCACTATAACAGGCTAGCCAAGTACCACAATTAACGGTAATATTAAAATTTAAAATGTAAATACTGGTAAAATTTGCGCATGCGTAATGTAAATATTTGTATATAAATGCTTGTACATATTTGTGACTTTTGTAAATATTTCTCACTTGATTTTTGTTTCTATTTTCTCGTTATATGCAACTTAGTTTTTGTATTTTAGATTGTGTAAATTTGGTCAGTTTCGCCTCTTGACCAAGGGTTGCACTGCCCGGGACGTGCAGTCCTTGGGAGGGGGGCAGTATTGCAAAATTGTAAATAATTGTGTTTATTTTTGTATAAATTCTTTTAAAGAGGCTTAGTAAGTTGATAAAGTGCTAAGTTTGTGCATATCTAGTCGTTTTAGCATTGAAATAGCCTTATTTTCTCTTAAAAATGCATTAAAAAGCCCCAATAAGGCAGGTAATGGATTTGGCGCCCACATTTGGCGACTTTTTCCCACTTTGGTGATTTTTTTGCCGACCTTGGCGAGAAAATCCTTATTAGGGCTATACCAAATATGGAAGCTCTAATCCCATTGGCTGATGAGATATGGATATTTCTGGAACGTTCCACACTTTTCTACAGAGGTATATAAAGGCCGCTTTCCCGCCAAGGCAGTCAGAGTCAGTTCAGTTCACAGCCAGCTTCGCTAATGCTTGCTTTGTCTTGAGCCTCTTTGAAAGAGACTTGCTTCAAGTGTTATTGCTATACAGTTTGTACTGTGGATTTGCTATTGACAGCTGTTGTTTAAGCTGTGTTTACTGGTCGAATTGAAGCTGATACTTGGTTTATACACCTGTATTTTTCTGGAACCTTCTGTGAATAAATTACTGAATTTTTGTACATTTGGCCTTTTATTCTCGGACAACTCACGAACCCCCAAGTACGCAACAATATATATATATATATATTAAGAAGAATTTGTAAGATAAAACTAATGTAACTTTTAAAATGAGATAAAAAATACAAAAATTTAAAACTTTAAAAATACATTTTAATTAAAAACATTAAAACACAAGACAGACGTTTCGGCTAGAATCCTAGCCCTCCTCAGTGTCAAACATACAAGCACAAACAACATTTACAAAATTCATAATACATCATAGCAAGATTAAATATTCAGGAGGAATAGCTTTAGCCTCGTTCAAGGCAGAATGTTTCATTTTGGTAAAAGCACCCTCTAGAAAAATACGGGATTCATAGATATTTATATTAGAAGCTAAAATTTTAAAGTTTTCAAAATCCGGAATATGATCACTATTGAGAGAATGGATTACGAGTTTTGATTTTAAATCTCCTGTTTTATATGATCGTTTATGTTCCTTTAATCTAATTTCACCTGTTCTGCCAGTTTCACCGATATATGTAGAATCACAATTTTTACAAGGAATACTATAGATTACACCTAGACGTTTAAGAGGGGGGACAGCGGGTTTAAAGTTTGAGAGAAAGTTACTAATACGGAGTTGAGTTTTAAAGTTGAGGTTTTCAAACTTTAAACCCGCTGTCCCAATTTTGTAAATGTTGTTTAAGCTTGTATGTTTGACACTGAGGAGGGCTAGTGTTCTAGCCGAAACATCTGTCTTGTGTTTTAATGTTTTTAATTAAAATGTATTTTTAAAGTTTTAAATTTTTGTATTTTTTTATCTCGTTTTAAAAGTTACATTGGTTTTAATATATTAATGAGACGTATAAATTATGTTTAATTTTATTAAAATTGTAAGATATTTTTAATTCTTTCCAGATTCTAACAAAGTTTCACTGTGGTTATGTCTTCGGTTCGTCTGTTTGAGTTTTCATTTCCATAAATATTTTTAAAACTAGCAAGCTACGCCCGCTTCGCTGGTCACTATATTTAAATGAATTTTCGAAAGAATTGAATTAATATTTATTTTTTACACCACATTATAGACAAAATAAATAAAAAAAAGAAAGAAACTGAAATTGCTCCAAACCTCGCTTCTGGTACCCGCTGTCTACGGCACCACTTTTCCCGCCCGCACTGCATCAGGTCTAGGTTTCCCATGCCTGCAGAAAGGTCTTTCCCGGGCACTTCAGTCTGGATATTTATATCGACGACAGGGGGGATCTGCTACTATTTAAGAACTGCGATTTTAAAGATGACTGTAGCTCAGCATCTATTAAATATTTTAGTTTTGAACAATGTATTTTATAGCCCATGCTATTTACACTATATTACGATTTGATTCCGACCAATGCAATAAAATAAAATTAAATTAAAAGTAGATTATATATATACATATAAACAAATAAATTTTAATCAATTTAATCCTTTTTACGTATATACTACCATTTTCCCCGATAAATACTGTAAATAATAATAATAAATAAATTAATAAATAAAAGTTTTTTCTTTTAAAAGAATTAATTAAAAAATAAGAAGTTGTTCTACTATAAAAAATTAAACATAACTGCTATAAATATGTTTTTAAATTTAAAACCAATTACATTTAATTTTAGTTCCCCATCATACAATAGGTATGGGGAACTTAGGTAATCGTGAAAAATTTCGACCTCGGTTTTTGACTTTTTTATACGTTTTCAGGTGCGAGGAGTCCGAAAATGACAAAATTTGTATGATGTCTGTCTGTAGGGTGTCTGTTAGTGTGTTAGTCCGTTAGTGTGTCAGTCCGTTAGTGTGTTAGTCTGTTAGTGTGTCAGTCCGTTAACACGATATCTCACGAACAAATGATCGCAGAGAGGTCAGATCAGTTTTAAAATATTACTTTTGATACTTGCAAGAACCCTATTCATTTGCAACATTCAAATTAAAAAACTTCGTAAGTTATGAGAAATTTACGATTTTCTTAACATGGGAGAATAGTACAAAATTTCACTTAAACGCGCATTAAATGGAAACTTTTTACTGTAAAAATGTCAGACGAGTTTTAAAATATCAGTTTTGATGCCGGAATGAGCATCAAATATGCTACTTTGAAAATTTCGCAAGTTAGTGGAAATTTACGAATTTCTTAACATGGCAGTATGGAGCAAAATTTCACATAAACGTCAATTTTGAGAGATATTTTGATCGTAAAGATGTCAGACTACTTTTGAAATATTATTTAGAACACTGGCATGAATATTAATGACTATGAATTTTCCAATATAAAAATTTCGTAAGTTATTGAAAAATTACGAATTTCTTAACGTGGCAGAATAGAGCAAAATTTCACATAAACGTCAATCTTGAGGGATATTTTCATCGTAAAGATGTCAAACCACTTTTTAAATATTATTTTGGATACTGGCATGATTATCATAGACTATGATTTTTCCAATTTAAAAAATTTGTAAGTTATTTGGAATTTACGATTTACTTAACATGTCAGAATAAGGCAAAATTAAGCATAAACTTCCATTTTGAGGATCATAAATGGATTAGACAACTTCAAAATTACATTTATGATATTTGTTTGAACATGATTGAATACAAATATTCTAATAGGAAAATTTCGTAAACTATTCGTACTAGTCAACATAACGAAATTGTAAATTTTTCATATAAATATGAATTTTGAGGATTATTGCACTGGAAATAGTAGCATGAAAATTAAACAACAGAATTGACCCTGATAAAATAAATTAATAGATTAGAATAAGATAAATATATAGAAGTGAACGGTGGATAGCCTATTAGGCGGGGATTTCATTCTGTCACTGTAAAAAGCTTTGGTCAAGTCTCGCACTAAAAATTTATGAGAACATAAATATGATGGGGACTGAGCAGAGTCCACCTATGCCAACTAGTTTTCTACTGCATTACGATTTTATTTTCAATAAGTATACCCCCCCCCCCCCCAAAAAAAAAAAAAAAACGCCTTTAAATGAATGTATTAAATAAAAATAGGTTGCGTAATGGCCGTTGCTAAGATACGCAGACGATTGAAGCAAAATAGTAAATCTATGAAAAATGAAACAAAGAAACCAATATTTAAAATCGGAAAAACATTAATTAAAAAAATTCAAATTCGAAATTCGAAAACATCTCGATGAGGTGCACACCTGCAGTGTCCCAGATACCTATATGCCAAATTTGGACGCTCTGCGATTAGTAGTGTGAGCACCAGAGCGCAGACAGACACACACACATAGACACTTCTCTTTATTTATTTATTCATTTTTCAGGAATTATACTTCAATAATATTTTTAAAAAGTTTAATTTGTAATTTAATTTATTTTATATAGAATTTTTCCACAGATTTTGTGTCATTATTTAAAGATATGAAATATAATAATTGAAAATCATATTTATTAGAGATTTTTGATTTCCTTTATATTGATTTTTCGCATCGAATACTTTCTATGAAAGCTTCAAATTGATAAAAATTAAGTGAAAATTGGTTATAAATTAAACTATGCAAATTTTACTATTCTTCATGTAATATTGCTTATTACTATTTCCAATTAATTTATTATATTAAGAAAAAATATATACAATATATACCACTTATAAATTGAAATATCTTAACAAAAATAGTTTATATATTATTTTATATATATTTTTTAGTTATATTCATGCCTTCTAATATTAAATAAATAAATAATTGCCGAAACGCCAGTGGAGGCCTTCTGTTGAGACTCAAAACGGTTTTGGGCTGTGTCTGTCTGTGTGTCTGTCGCGCGATAGCGGCCACAAAAATAGCGCTATTGACTTGAAATTTGGTACACGTGTTCATGAGCCCCACGAAATCAGCTGTATAGTTTTTGGTATTTACTCCATTTGTAGTTCGTATACAGGGACACGCCAAAGTTTTTCTTATCATTACGGCCTATGGGAGGAATTTGTACAGTCCCTGGCCAAATTATTAGACGCACTATAAGATTCTATGTAAAATCTTAATTATCAGGTGATGCTATACAGCTTTATTGTTTTTACTAGATATATGTATAGATTTTTTTTTTTTTGTCCACCTTATTATCTATTTTTTAACATAAATAAAACATTATAGTTATAGAAAAAATATGTATTTATTAACTCTTGAAAAAAATTTAAATTAATGCAATTAAATGTTAACATTTTGTTAAGCCACCTTTAGCCGCTATGAGAGCTTCAATTCTGCGCGGCATGCTATCAATGCAAGTCTGTGTTGTCTCCTGCATTTGAGGATGATGATTCCACACATTAATGATATTTTCTAAGAGTTGCGTTTTGTTTTTGATCACATCTTTAGCCACTTCTCTCTTCATCAGCTTCCACACGTTTTCAATAAGGTTCATATCTAGGCTATTACCCGGCCAATCCAACAGAGGGATATTTTACTCTTCCAAAAAAGCTTTAACAGACCATGCTGTGTGACAGGGAGCTCCATCTTGCATAAAAATGAAAGGTTCCCCATTTGGAAACCATTCTCTGAGCTGCGGACTCAACCGATTTTGTAAGACTTCTTTGTATTGATCTTGCCTCATTATACCTTTTACCCTGTACAGACGTCTAGTACCCTTGCCGCTGATGACTGAATACGACCATATCATCACTTTTGAAGGGTGCTTAACAGTCTAAACGACACAGTCAGGATGAAACTTTTCTTCATGACGACGACGCACAAACAGAGCTTTATTCTGAAAAATTTCGAATGTGCTTTCATTGCTGAAGCAGACCTGTCAAAAATAGAAAAAATTAATAAACATCCTAAACATCTGTGCTGGTCTTTCCTTATTTCATATAAAATGATATTAAATGCATCATTTGTGATGAAATTATACCAACTTACCGATCTCCAGAAGTCCACATCTTTATCACGCTACTGTTTGGCCCACTTCGGACACTTTGCTTTCATTGCAGCTGTTAACTTGGGCTTCCTGGCGGGGCGGCAGGCCTTAAAATCCAAATCTTTTAATTTTCTTCGAGCAGTGCGCTCAGAAGCATTCACATTAGCATCTTGGAGTTGCGATTTTATCAGTTTTGTGGTAGCAAATCTGTTTTCCAGGCAAATTTTCTTTAAACATCTTTCTGACCTTGGAGTAAAAATAGGCTTTCTGCTGCATCTTTTCTTTCGTTTCGAGCTCAATTCATTCCCTGACTCAATTTTCTTCTTTATGCGCCTTACGCTAACTTCAGAAACCTTCATTCTTCGTGCTATTTCGAGGTTTGAAAATGTTTTAGCATTCACGAGGGCCTTTACTTCAGCTTTTTTACGTGGTGAAAGATCGCCTTTTTTACCCATGATGGAAATGTTCCAATTGATTATTTAAATACTGCACACAAAATAAACAAATAACCGCGTATTATAAAAGTGCGAAACAAATAAATACAGCGCATAAAGCCACACAAACGCGTCCGCAACTGACGCACGAGAGAACGCGACTGAAACAGGTTTGTACTTATTTGCGTTCGTGTATCAATTGTTTAACATTGTGATGCCATACGTTAAAAATAAATACAAATAGGAAGTACATAAAAAATCTCCTGAATAGAAACCCATTACATGTATGTTTAAATGTAAAAGTAATGCATATAAACTTTTGCAAAACACGTAATAATTAAAAAACTACAGTGCGTCTAATAATTTGGCCAGGGACTGTATGTATCGCGATAGCGGTCACAAAAATCACGCTATTGTCTTCCAATTTGGTACACGTGTTCATGTGCCCCACGAAATCAGCTGTATAGTTTTGGGTGTGTATTCCATTTGTAATTCGTGTACAGGGACACGCCAAAGTTTTTCTTATCATTACGGCCTATGGGAGGAATTTGTATGTACCGCGATAGCAGCCACAAAAATCACGCTTTCGACTTGCAATTTGGTACACATGTTCATGAGCCCAACGGAATCAGCTGTATAGTTTTAGGTGTGTATTCCATTTGTAGTTCGTGTACAGGGACACGCCAAAGATTTTCTATCATTACGGCCTATGGGAAGAATCTGTATGTACCGCGATAGCCGCCGCAAAAATCAAGCTATTGACTTCAATTTTTGCCGAAACGTCAGTGGAGGCCCTCTGTTGAGACTCAAAAGGATTTTGGGTTTCGTCGGTCCGTCCGTCTGTCTGTCTGTCTGCCGTGCGATAGCGGCCGTAAAAACCACGCTATTGACTTGAAACTTTGTACACATGTTCATGATCCCCACGAAATTAGCTGTATAGTTTTGGGTGTGCATTCCATTTGTAGTTCGTGTACAGGGACACTCCAAAGTTTTTTTTATCATTACGGCCTATGGGAAGAATTTGCATGTACCGCGATAGCGGCCCCAAAAATAACGCTATAGACTTGCAATTTGGTACACATATTCACGAGCCCAACGGAATTAGCTGTATAGTGTTAGGTGTGTATTCCCTTTGTTGTTCGTGTACAGGGACACACCAAAATTTTTCTTATCCTTACGGCCTATGGGAAGAATTTGTATGTACCGCAATAGCGGCCGCAAAAATCCTTCGATTGACTTGCAAATTGGCGCACACATTCCAGCTTTCCATATAAGTAGCTGTATAGTTTTCATTGCTATATTTTTTATAAACTGTGTACAGGGACACGCCAAAATTCTTAACATTACGGCGTATGGGGTGAATTTCGTTTAAACGCATTTTAATATCATTACTTTGCAATGAAGAAAATGAAACTAGAGTACGTGAGTTAAGATGCTTAAACTTATGTTGCTTGAAGAAAATATGTGCTCTTAAGCTTTCTAATTAATGTACAGGACCTTACAAAAGTGTTCTGACAATGTCACTTAGTCATCCAAACGATGTTAAATTTGGAACAATTATTAATTTTAAACGCAAAATAAGCTGAATAGTTTTTACTGGTGTATACCATGTTTATGGTTCGTTTACAAAGACACACGAAAGAATTTCGTAACATTAGAGCCTATGGACGAATTTTTAATTTAGGCGCGCACTTTAATGCGTTTATGCTGAATTGAACTTAATAAAGTTAACATACATTATAAAGATGCTTAAAATTATGTTTACTCTAAAAAAAGGTTATGTATAGACTAAATAATTTATGGGACCACACAAAATAATTCCGAGTATGTACTGTAATCATCCAAATGATGTCAAATTAGTTTGAAAGATTAATGAGTTATAATTAATTAGATTTATTCTTATTATTGGCGTTTATAATGACTGTGGCTAGTTTTCCGGGATACATAAAGGAATTTCGTACTTTTATGGTGTATAGTCGATATTTCTTAAAAGTGTATTTTAACATGGTTACACCCCATCAAATATAATGAAATTTTATTAGAATTTTAAAAGCCTGTTTTCATGTTGAAAATTGTGGGCATAGAATTGATAATTAGTTTAAAGGTTACGCAAAATATTTCCGATATGCTAAGTAATTTTTTTTTGTATGAAATTCGGTATTTATGAATTTTCGGGAAATAATACAAGACCGTCGTTTAATAATAATGCATATTGTTGCGTACTTGGGGGTTTGTAAATTGTCCGAGAATGAAAGGCGAAACTTGCAAAAATTCAGTGATTTATTCACAGAAAGTTCCAGAAGAATACAGGTCTATAAACCAAGTATCAGCTTCAATTCAACCAGTAAACATAGCTTAAACAACAGCCGTTAACAGCAAAACAACAGTACAAACTGTTTAGCAATAACACATAAAGCAAGTCTCATTCAAAGAGGCTCAAAGCAAAGCAAGCATTTGACGAAACCGACACAGATCTGAGATTGGAAGCCTTGGCTAAAAAAATGCTCCTTTTATACTATTCTATCGAACACAGACTGTTCTGGAAAATTATCGTATCTCATCAGCCAATGAGATTAGAGCTTCCATATTTGGTATATTCCTAATAAGGATTTTCTCGCCAAGGTCGCCAAAAAAATCGCCAAGGAGGGAAACAGTCGCCAAATTTGGCGCCAAATCCATTTCTTCCCTTATTGGAGCTTTTCATTTTTAAAGAAAAATTAGGCTATTTTAACGCTAAAACGACTAGAAATGCACAAAATTAGCATTTTATCGACTTACTAAGCCTCTTTGAAAAAAATTATACAAAAATAAATGCAATTATTTACAATTCCGTAACACTTTATATGATATACAAATAGGTATAGAAAGAGAGATACAGCGGGGGGTTGAGGGGGACGGCAGCCCCCCTCAGGAATGTATCTGATTATGGTAGCAAGTCGATCGAATCAATATATACTATTATATAATAAGAAAGAAATAAAAATGACCTATTGAAAAATGTCTGATGCAAATAGGACGTTGAGGCTCCTGATCTGCAGATCCACTAGTTATAAATTATGCATTATCTTTGGAAATTTTTAAAGACAGTGTACATTTGAGATAATTTAAATTCTGCATTTTCAACCGCACAAAATTTTTATATTATGAATAAATAAATAAATAACATTAAATAAAGTAAAATAGAGTGTATAAATAGTTTTCTAACAAATATTTCAGATATTCCCTTTGATATTAAAGAGATTATTGAGATACTCCCTTAAAACTGAGAAAATGATAGGCAATGTTTATCATTTATCATTAATAAACATTAAGAGGATCAGTTAAGCTGTTTATCCACCTAATCTCGCCGGCAGCCTTCGCCCATGTTATTCAATGGCATAATTTGTTTACATAATTACTCATTACCTAATGAATATTTTTCAATTCTGTTTCACATTTAGAAAATTCATAAGCGTTCAATTAGTACTTGTTTTCCAAAAATTCATTTTTTAAAATTTTAGTATTTCATTTTGCGATTTGAAAATAAGAAAAATGCATTTTGTGAAAAATCGCATTTTTGAAATCAAAATTAAAATGTAAAATTTAAAAAAATGAATTTTTGAAAAATGAGTACTCATTTAACGGTTTTGAATTTTCTGATTGCGAAAACAGAATTTAAAAATATTCATTTGGTAATGTTTAATTGTAGCTACAAATTTTCCCTTAGAATAACGTGGGAGAAGTCTGCCGGCGAGATTAGGTATTGTCCCCTCTTAATATTTACAATTTTATTATTATGATTAATTTAGAAATTATTGGTTGTATGGAAATTTAATTCTATCTTAGTGTAATATGAAAATATTGTATTTACTAAGTAAGTCATAAAAACAACTTATTTATTTCATTTTATATATTTTTTAGTTATATTTGTGTCTCCTACTATTAAATTAATAAATAAATGAAAGCAAAATAAACAGAAAGCATTAATTTATTTCTAGGCATGAGTTTGATATATTATAATTATGATTGTTCATTTAAACAACATTATAACACATTTAAAAATTATTCAAGACTTCATAAAATACTGAAAATTTCATGTAGGCAAACAGTTTAATGATGTAACTGATTATTCGTAATTGGTTATTAATTATACTTATGTAATTGATTAATTATACTTACGTAATTGATTATTGATTATACTTATGGTTTAATTTATTTTTTACATTTATTTATTTATTTATTATATAAGTGTATTATTTTGATAAAATAAAACGTCCTAATGTAAAAAAAAAGAAGGGGGGGGGGTGCAGGTGTCAATATATAAAATATAGATATATTTTTTAATCAAGTAGGATATTGTTTTAAAAAAAGGGGGGGGGACATGAATTTCAGTTCAATTTTCAGTGTAAACCTTCTGCATAGTTAAGTAATCCCTTTGATAATCCCCCCCCCTCCTTATTTTTTTAAATAAATTTCAAATAATTATCACTTGATTATAATATTACTTATTTATTTTTTTCATATAGAACTAAAGAAACGTTGTAGTAAAATCAATTCCCTTTAGATTGCGCTGCGTCGCCAGTGAAAGAAAAAAGAACATATATTTTGTTAATAGATTTTGGCAACAGCCAATAAGTTTAGTTTTAGAATTTTGGATGCTTCGACTGTGTTGGACTGTGTTCGAAGTTCGAAGACAGAATTTTCGATCTCTCACTAAGAGAGTTAATTAGATTTGGGAATTATGTTCCATTAAGTATTCCTTTTTGTAAATAATGTATTTAACTGTAAATAGAATTTTTATTTTATTATAATCATTAAACTATCAGAAAAAGTATGCATCGTTCTATTTTATTCATTCTCTTGTTTCAAAGCAATCCGGCATATAAATTATGATTCTTTATGTTCTTAAAATGATAATACCACTGAACCGCATATTTATTGTACATTTTTGGTGCATCATTGCCGGCAAGAGAATGTTGTTTTTGAAAGTAACGATGCTTGTGTTAAATTCGATTATTAAAACTAATATTTGTGCCTTCATGATATTGGATTAGCTCTTAGAGCGAAGACGGCTCAAGGTAAGAAATTTTATGAAAATTTACAATGGAGTTGGAGAAGCATAAAGTTAATAGAAAAATTCTTCGAACAAGTGTGACAAAGTTAGCGAACAGTATAGAATTAAATTTAAAAGAAGAACATTTAAATGTTGAAAACTTAGAAGAAGCTCTTAATCAACTAACTATAAAAAATGGGCTTCTACAGGAAGCCGATAGGGAAATAGAAAAACTAATTCCTTTAACAGAATATGAAAATGAAAAAAACGTATGTTATGAATATCAGGATAAAATCGCGAACGCTATTTTCAGAGCAAGAAAGAAAATAAAAGTAAATTCAGTCGAAAATAGTGGTGTAAATTCAAATGTTTCAAGTACATTACAGAATAGAAGTACACCGTTAAGTGAGAATAACAAATTTGTTAAATTACCAAAATTAATTATTCAAAAATTTGGCGGTGATTTGTCCCAATTTATGAGTTGTTGGAATACTTTTCAAGTTACTATTCATGACAATGAAGCTTTGTCAAAGGTAGAGAAATTTAATTATTTAAAAGTTATTTAACTTCGATAGCTTTAAATTCCATACACGGGTTAGAGATTTCAGAACAAAATTATGACAAAGCCGTAGAAATTCTTAAACAAAGATTCGGACAGCGAGATATGATAATTAACCACCACATGAACAATTCGATAAATTTAGCACCCGTTTATAAATCCACAGATATTTTTAGATTAAAAAAATTACATGAAGAAATCGAGATAAATATTAGATCTTTATCCTCGTTAGAAGTAGATGAGAAGAATTATAGTGCTATGTTAATCGCAGTAATTCTAAAGACACTACCGTCCGATTTAAATTTAGAATTCAATAGAAAACACGCATCTAACTTACATGGAATTAAAATTCAAGAACTATTAGATTTCATACAAACGGAAATAATTTCGCGGGAAAGAACATTATCTACAAAAAATAAAACAAACGAACAAATAAAAAGTAACAAATTGAGTAATCGAGACGGCAGCAGATTTGCAGATTATCGTCTGCGCATGAATTAATCACTACGGTAGAAAATAAACAGATGAAATGCATTTTTTGTAAAAAGAATCACGCGTCAGAAAATTGTTTCGCATTCGATATTGAAAAAAAAAAACAATATTTTGAAATCTCAGGGCCGTTGCTTTTTGTGTTTGGAACAAAAGCACAGTATCGCTGAATGCCATAGCGACATTAAATGCAGAATATGTGGTTATAAACATAATATAACTCTCTGTTACAAATCTAAACATAAACCTCAGGACAAAATAAATGTTCCTTCTGGTTCAGAATCCAAACAGGAAATAGTTTCTACTGTTTCTTCTATAAATCAGGAAAATAAAATTTTGTTACAAACTTGTTCCGTAAATATTAAAAATAAAACGAAAGAGAAAACGATCCGTTTGCTTCTTGATTCAGCTTCTAGTAGAACATATTTATGTCGTTCTATTGCTAATGAACTAAATTTAAAAGTGATTAGAAATGAAAAATTGAGGTTATACACATTTGGAAGTAAAACACCGATAGAAAAAACCTATGGCATAGTTAAATTAAAGCTCGTGAATAAAATAAATCCTGATCATACTATTCAAATTGAAGCGTTAGTTACGGATGAAATTTCTGGATGTTCATTCACCCTCCCCCTGAATTGGAGAAAATCACGAAAAATGATAATTTTCAGAATTTAGAATTAGCTGATATACCTAATAGTAAAGAAAGCATTACACTTTTGATAGGAGTCGATTATTATTATGATATTGTGTTAGGCAATATTAGGCACATTAATAAAAATTTAGTAGCAGTAAAAACTGTGTTCGGTTGGGTTTTACAGGGAATTAAAAGCGATTCTCTTGAATCATTAACCATGAGTAACATTGTAGAAGAAAATATGTTGTCAAAACAAATAGAAAATTTTTGGAATTTGGAAAATTCGGGTCTTATTAATCCGAAAGAAAAATTTGACCTTTCCGAAAATAAAATTATGAAAACTTTTGAATTGGAAATTAAGTATGAAAATAAACGATATAAAGATAAATCCCCTTGGTAAATCACAATTATAAAATAATTTTGAAATTTGCTGAAAATAGATTTTCGAGACTTAAGTACAAATTTTGTAGAAACCCAAATTTATTTTTTGAATACAACAATGTTTTACAGGATTATTTGAGAGAGGGGATTATAGAACCCGTTACGGATTTGGAGGAAAATTCTACAACCTTTTATTTACCACATAGAGCGGTAATAAAAACAGATCGTACAACAAGTAAACTACGAATCGTGTTTGATGCGTCTTCACATGATTACAATAATCTTTCTCTTAATAATTGTCTACATATTGGACCTAATCTTTATGAAGATATTTTTGACATTTTGTCTAGATTTAGATTTCATCCCGTAACCTTTACTGCGGACATGAAACAAGCTTTTTTACAAATTTTGATAGACGAGGAAGATAGAGACGTAACACGATTTTTGTTTACAGAAAGTCCTCACGAAGACACCTCTCCCCTAAAGATTTTTAGATTCACTAGAGTTTTGTTTGGACTTAATTGTAGTCCTTTCTTATTAGCTGCGTCGATAAAACATCATTTGAAAAATTTTAGCGACACACATAGGGAGAGTGTTAGTTTTTTAAATGAAAACATTTATGTAGATGTCATAATAGGAAGCCACCCATCAGTAGAGAAGGCTTTAACTACAAGTCTAGACTCACTTAGTATCTTTAAAGACGCGAGTATGCAACTTCACAAATTTCATACAAATTCGACACCATTACATGAACTTTGGGTACAAAAAAATGTTATTAGCAAGGATTCTAAAATATTTGAAGAAAATGATCCCCCTAATAAAGTTTTGGGTTTAGGGTGGGATAACTTGAAAGACACTCTCTCTTTTGATTGTAGGGATTTAATAAACCTCGTTTCTAAACAGATAAATACTAAAAGGTTTGTTTTACAAGTACTAGGCAAAATTTATGACCCTATCGGTTTCCTAGGGCCCTACACTTTAAGAGTTAAATGCCTTATGCAGATGATCTGGAAGCCTGGTCTTGACTGGGATGATACATTACCTGAAGATTTGAAAAAAGTATGGAAAGACTGGTGTAATGAAGTAATTCCTTTTTCTAAATTTTATGTGCCGAGATATTATTTTTCTGATTTTCCAGAATTTAACATCGATGATTTGCAACTACATGTTTTCTCAGATGCTAGTATCAAAGTATTTGGCACTGTTGCCTATTTTAGAATTAAAGAAATCTCGAATGAAAAATGCAAAACGATATTCTTTACTTGCAAAAATAGAGTAGCGCCTTTGAAAAATCTCACGCTACCTAAACTTGAACTCACAGCTGCATTGTTGGCAGCTAAACTAGGTCATAATATTTTGAGAGCTCTGAAATTAGATATGCCCACGTTTTACTGGACAGACTCAATGATCGCTTTTTTTTTTTGGATTAGAGGCTCTCCAGAAAAGTTAAGCCGTTTGTGCAGAATAGAGTACAAGATATTCGTGAATTGAAATCTCCTTCAAACTGGAGGCACTGTCCCGGTTCGTCTAATCCTTCCGACTTTGTATCCAGAGATGCAAAGATCATAAAATTAATTAATGATAGATTGTGGTTAAATGGGCCTGAATGGCTCAGTTCACACCCCGAACTTTGGCCTAAGCCTGATGATAAACAAAAGCTAAATGTAGAAAGCTTAGAATATAGAAAAAAGATAAAAGAAACACTCCTTTTCAATTGCATGACAGAACAGCTAGAAAACCCCATTGATATCAGAAAATACAGCAGTTTAGAAAAATTAATCAGAGTTACAGCTTGGGTAAAAAGATTTATTAAGAAGATCAAAAAAATTCCAGAACTTAACAATACATTGACAACCGAAGAACTAATAGAAGCTGAGAAACATTTGATATCGAATGAACAAAAGTTGTATTTTAAAAATGAATTTCACTCGCTAATAAATGAAGAAATTATTGATAAAAGTTCTCCCCTCAGCAACTTAACTCCTTATCTAGATGATGAAAAAATGATGCGGCTCGGCGGAAGATTAGAGTTTAGTGATTTACAGCTAGAAGAAAAACATCCCATCATTCTTCCCAAACAGCCGTGGTTGACTACCTTGATTATAAGAAATGAACATGAAAAAATAATGCATGGAGGAGTATCTGGGACATTGTCAAAAATACGGTCTAAATATTGGATTCCCAAAGGTCGCCAGTTAGTTAAAAGTGCCCTGAATAAATATGTAAGAAATACCTTTCCAGACCAACAGATCAGATCACTGCTCCACTACCCCGTGACAGAATAACAGAGTCACCCCCTTTCTCCATATATGGCATTGACTTTGCTGGGCCTCTCTACAATAAAAATACTAAAGAAATTGAAAAATCGTATATAGTGTTGTTCACTTGGGCAGTAACCAGAGCGTTACACTTAGAACTTGTACACGACATGTCAACTGATTCTTTTTTGCTGACATTATTGAAGGTGCTTCAAACAAAATATCTGCCTTAAGACGTAAAAGACACCAATCACTTATAAATAATCTCTAAAAAATAAAGAGTTAAATTGAACACGTGTCATTTGTATTAAATATATTTAAAACACTTTAAACACACGTAAATATAAATTTATTTAAAAGATGTTAAAATTTTTTTATCCAAAGCTTTTCGCTTTAATAGTAAAGCATCATCAGGGATTTATGATTCGTTTCCATTGCGCAGTTTTAAATATGTTTTCTTTTTACAGTCAACAGTTAAGTGTTTTAATAACGTGATATATTTTAAATATCAGCAAAAAACAATATGAATTCCGGTAGAGGTTGGACCAAGGAGTTAAGAAAAGTGAGAGAAGCTGGAACTATTGCATATCATACGAGGTTATTGTAGGAGAAAAAACATCATGAATTAGCAGAAATAAACTATTAACTATTTTATAATATTGTGCCAAATTATTGGTAAAATTGCAGCATCTTTGGAATTTATTGCATTTTTGCATTTAATTATATGAATAGCTTCGGAAATGTAAAGTTCTTGAATAGTAGATGGTGCTGTAATAATTTTGGCTTTATCCCATATAGGGTTGGAATTTGCGTTGGCATAGATGAAGTCGACTAGAGTAGAACTATTTGCTTCTTTGATATATCGTATATGTTCTTGTATTCTTTTATTTAAAGTCCTCTTGGTCTGTCCAATATAATAGAAAAGTTCTTTATTGCTTTCTATGGGAATTTGATAGACACCTCCAGTGGGTCCATTTAAGTCGCGGTCATGAAGGGTTAATTGTTTAATAGTTATAGGAGAACTGAATGGGATGAAGAAATTAAATTTACGTTGTATATACTGTTTAAAGCTATAGAATTCTTTACAGAAAGGGACACTATTAGTGTAACGAAATTTTAGAGTTGAATCTAGAGTGGGATTATTAGGTTTAATTAGCATGCGATTCTTTATTCTATTAACTAATCTTATAATACTAGATTTACTATATCCCGCAGCAGTACCTATTTGAATAATATTGTTAATTTAATTGATCGTCTCAACAACCAATTTCCATCGATTAAATTTACATTTGAAACTGAGATCAATCGTACGCTTCCGTTTCTTGACCTTAAGATACATCGTAACGAAAATAATACAACTATATGGTTTGACGTCTTTTCCAAAAACACATTTATCCCTTTACCGATCCCAGCTGATTCAGCTCATCCTACTAATTATAAAAATGCTTTTTTTAATTCCTACATTACCGGAGCTATAAATTATACCACTTTTAAATTTAATGAAAAACAACAAATTAACAATATTATTCAAATAGGTACTGCTGCGGGATATAGTAAATCTAGTATTATAAGATTAGTTAATAGAATAAAGAATCGCATGCTAATTAAACCTAATAATCCCACTCTAGATTCAACTCTAAAATTTCGTTACACTAATAGTCTCCCTTTCTGTAAAGAATTCTATAGCTTTAAACAGTATATACAACGTAAATTTAATTTCTTTATCCCATTCAGTTCTCCTATAACTATTAAACAATTAACCCCTCATGACCGCGACTTAAATGGACCCACTGGAGGTGTCTATTAAATTCCCATAGAAAGCAATAAAGAACTTTTCTATTATATTGGACAGACCAAGAGGACTTTAAATAAAAGAATACAAGAACATATACGAAATATCAAAGAAGCAAATAGTTCTACTCTAGTCGACTTCATCTATGCCAACGCAAACGCCAACCCTATATGGGATAAAGCCAAAATTATTACAGCACCATCTACTATCCAAGAACTTTACATTTCCGAAGCTATTCATATAATTAAATGCAAAAATGCAATAAATTCCAAAGATGCTGCAATTTTACCAATAATTTGGCACAATATTATAAAATAGTTAATAGTTTATTTCTGCTAATTCATGATGTTTTTTCTCCTACAATAACCTCGTACGATATGCAATAGTTCCAGCTTCTCTCACTTTTCTTAACTCCTTGGTCCAACCTCTACCGGAATTCATATTGTTTTTTGCTGATATCTATAATAATAAAAGAAGATGTCTGTCTGTCTGTCTGTCTGTCTGAGCATCTATACGTTCAGCCCCTACTGAACGCAGAACTACAAAATTTGACATACGGGTGCTCAGAAGCCTGCCCGAGGGGATAGTCAAAACAGAATTTAAAAATTTTAATTAGTTGCGGAGATATTAATTAAAATGTAGACCTATGTCTTAATCAAAAAGCGATCTCAATGCCTCAGAATTCACCGCAACATGCAGACGATTTTCTAAATAATAAAAGAAGATGTCTGTCTGTCTGTCTGTCTGTCTGAGCATCTATACGTTCAGCCCCTACTGAACGCAGAACTACAAAATTTGACATACGGGTGCTCAGAAGCCTGCCCGAGGGGATAGTCAAAACAGAATTTAAAAATTTTAATTAGTTGCGGAGATATTAATTAAAATGTAGACCTATGTCTTAATCAAAAAGCGATCTCAATGCCTCAGAATTCACCGCAACATGCAGACGATTTTCTAAGCGGTCTCGATCGGAAACAAAACATACGAGACAACTGTCGGTGATGAAAACGGAAATGGTTCTAATCAATTAAGATATCATGTGTTTTATACTGGGGGGAAAAATTGCAATTTTCAATTTTTTTCAAATTTTCATTCACGTTACATTTGAATTAATATTCGGCCTAGATAGCATATTATAAAGCTACTGTTCAATTTTCATGAAAATATATGAATAATTAAAAAAATGACATATTTATTGGAAAAAGATTGTCTTCTTTTATATTTTGCAGTATTTGCAGCCGTCGAAATTTCGTAGTATGTAGATTTAATGCCCGATAATTCGATTGTGAATATAGAATAGAAAGAGTACGATTTATAGAAAGAGTACGATTATTAGGGAGGAGAGGGAAAAAAGGCAAAAAAAAAAAAAAAGAGTTACAGCGTTTGAAATTGGTTGGCATATTAAGATTTTAAGGCAAGGTATTTGGTTTTCTTTTTTATCTCAGCTTCTAATTAAAATAATTTCATAAGTAATACATCATTTGAAAGCTTCGTTGATTTGGAATTGAACAGTAGATTACAGAAATTTCTACCGCCAGATGGCGCTGAAATATTTTAAAATTTCAATATTTCAAATTCTAATTATGATTATATTATTTTTAATACATCATTCGAAAGATATTTTAAAGTTCTTTTATATTATCGAAAGTATTATTCGAGATTTTACCCGATTTACACGTTTAAAGGTTTCCTGTTTAGGTTTTCTTTTGTATCTCAGCTACTAATTAAAATATTTTCACAAGTAATACATCATTTGAAAGGTTTGTTGATTTAGAATTGAACAGTAGATTACAGAAATTTCTACCGCCAGATGGTGATTTAATATTTTAAAATTTCAATATTTTAAATTCTAATGAGCGAGGAAGGTGTTGTATGTTCTAAAACGGGGAAAGGCGCCGCAGCCACCACCGAGCGGGACTTTGCTAAAGTCAGAAATTTGAAAGATCATAACATGGTGAGCGAACAGGCTGTTTCAGATATTAAAAGTGGCAGAGGGCGCCGCAGGCTACCGAGCGAGAATTTACTGCGATTAAACTTTTCAATAAAGATATTTTTACTATATGTCAATAAGCTGTTGTAAGATCTGAAACGGGAAAAAGGCGCCGCAGACGCCACCGAGCGGGAGTTTCATAAAGTCGGATTTTTCAAGGATCGCGAACCAGCTGGTCGCCGAAGGCGGCTAGTTTAAAATATATCACGTTATTAAAAGACTTAACTGTTGACTGTAAAAAGAAAACATATTTAAAACTGCGCAATGGAAACGAATCATAAATCCCTGATGATGCTTTACTATTAAAGCGAAAAGCTTTGGATAAAAAAATTTTAACATCTTTTAAATAAATTTATATTTACGTGTGTTTAAAGTGTTTTAAATATATTTAATACCAATCACTGTTGTTAAAGCAGTTGTGGAATAGATGGAAAATCCAATACCTATTGGATTTGAAGACGGCGTTGCGTCGTCAGTGAATTTTATTTGACAGTTGAAAATATTAAAATTTTGCATGTGTTATTATCTTTATATTTAAGTTTGTTTATATTTGATAACTTAAGAGTTAATTGTTTAAATAATAATGTGTTTGCTTTATGTTTAATATTGATATTTCAATTTAATATTTTGATTTGATATTTTATTGATTTAGTTATAGTATTTTAAATATTGTTTACCTTTGTATTTAATATTAGATAATTGTTGATATTTAAAAAAAATGATTATGTGATTTAGTACTAATTGAATACTTAGAAATTTGAACAATTTATGATTATCAGAAGTTGTTCGGATTTAAGATTTATTTTTAATTTAATGAGATTTTGATTTGTGAACTCTGTAAGAGTTCACGGCGGGGAGTGTGTAGTAAAATCAATTTCCTTTAGACGGCGCTGCGTCGCCAGTGAAAGAAAAAAGAACATATTTTGTTAATAGATTTTGGCAACAGCCAATAAGTTTAGTTTTAGAATTTTGGATGCTTCGACTGTGTTCGAAGTTCGAAGACAGAATTTTCGATCTCTCACTATTAGATTTGGGAAGTATGTTCCATTAAGTATTCCTTTTTGTAAATAATGTATTTAACTGTAAATAGAATTTTTATTTTATTATAATCATTAAACTATCAGAAAAAGTATGCATCGTTCTATTTTATTCATTCTCTTGTTTCAAAGCAATCCGGCATATAAATTATGATTCTTTATGTTCTTAAAAAGTAAATACCACTGAACCGCATAATTTATTTTACAACGTCTTTGTTGCAGCTATAAACTGCAATGTACAATGATCAGAATATATTAAACTTATGCCTAGAGGCAAATTAATGCTATGCAAATTTAGGGACTAAATTTTTAGATTCGGGATTCCTTGTATTCTGCAATTGCATTATTGCTATCCCGTGTTACATTTTGAGGCACAAAATAAAATTATTGTTCTAAAATATTTTCCAATCAACTCATTTTAAGTGGTAACAATTTTCACTTAACATTGACATAAAGAACACAGTAAAGTGATCACAGAAAATTCTGATTTAAATTTTTATTAAAAAAAAAGAAAAAAATTAAAAATAGATCGAGAAAAACTTAACTAAAGCAAAAGAGTAGGGGTGTGGAGCAAAGCACTGCCTCTCAGAATAAACCCGGTCGCTTTGTAGAAGATATCGATTGTGCCCCCCTCCCCCCCATGAAATTTTGAAGCGTCGGTGCCTCTGCAAAGCTTTACAGAGTAAGCGTATTCATTACAATGGAGCAATGGGTAGCGTACTATGTCATGGTTGCGTCATGGTTACGTCACTGATCGATGACAAAGCCATCTCGTGTTGGAGGTACCTGAACTACTCAAGCTGAAATTGCGCATGCTCGAATAGAATTTGTTTACTCGCGTGATGCTCCATATTTAAAATTTAAATAGAACAGTGTTTGAACGAATGCACATCAAAACGAAAAAATTCATGTATTTTTAGAATATTCAAATTGTTTTCCTGTATTTTAAGATAAGTAACATATTTTAAATCAATTCTTAAAAACTATTGCATTAATTATTTAATACTTCTTCTTACAATTTATAAAATTATTGAAATCTTAATCTCTTGAATTTTCATTCATTACGGATCAAGAGATAATCTATGGAATTTTGAATTCGGTTGTCTGATTTGTTATGAGGTTAGAAAAAGATAGTTTTTATTATATTTGTTTATTCCTAAATGTTATTTTATCATTCCTAAATGTTATTTTAGTTATAGATTTGGTTATAAAGCGATTACAAATATATTTTGTTTAGAAGATAAAATCTGCGAATTTTTCGTCTGCGTCTGATTGATTTTATGGAACATGATTCACTGCTTTTTTTAATAAAAGAGATAATGATAAAGTCATCTTTTATAAACGATTTCTTTTCCAAAATTAAATTTTTTTTTACCAAAATTTTAATTTTGAAAATTGCACACGTACACATTTCTTCTTAAATTACTAATACATGAATTTTTTCGTATTTATAATTCAATTTACAACATTAGAAGATCGATTTAAAAACTTATATTTTACACTAATTAATTCTAGCTCTAAGTAAACACTGATGTGATTATTTATTTGAGATTATTAGCGTACATTTGACTTTAAATACGAAATATATTGGATGTTAGCTACTAATAAAGTGATTGTTTACTTGAGATTATTAACTAACATCTAACATATTTTGTATTTAAAGTCAAATGTACGCTAATAATTTCAAATAAATAATCACACATTAAAAACATAAGAGATAACATTTTTAAAGAAAGCACAATAGAGGCGGGTTTTTCACAACGTTTATTTGGGTACCGCAGTCACTGCACGACGAGAAGCGCTAAGGTCGAGTTTACTTTGCGACGTTTTTTAACATTACGTGAACGAGCTTACTCTGTAAAGCTTTGGTGCCTCTGTTTGTGCATGTTAACTGCTATTATATAAAGCTAAGCTATACAGAAGAAAATTTTGTGATGGACAAAGTATATTATGTTTTTCATTTCTTTCTTACTTTTTTTTTTTTTTTAATTTCGTTTTTAATTTTGAATAATAAATAAACTTCGACAATAATTTGACTTACGGATGACATGACACTTCTGGAGACGTTTTTCCCACGAGGACGTTTTTTCCACGGGACGTTCTTTTTTTTTGGAGACGATATTTTGAGGAACGTATTCCTGATGTCAAAAGTGAGAGTAACTGCAAAATATCTAAGTATTTTGTATATCTGTTTCAGAATTTTCACAATATTTGACAGGGATTTTAGTAAGAGTTAACCTATATATTTAGCTACTAGCTGACCCGTCCGGCTTCGCACCAACGAGATATATAAATTAGAGTGCTGATTCAATGGATGAAGGATTAACTTTCCGTGGTTCAAGATGAATCACGTGACATGCTCGAATAGGTTGCTGTGTTTGGCCCTTTATCGCTATTTTGGCATTTAAAATATCAGTTCGACAAATTATCATTATTATTATGTAACATGACAGTCCTATGACCGAAAAAAAATTGTTTTTTAAATAATTTTACACATATTTCACATTTTAATAAATAATGAAATACCTTTTTTTTCAACGTTTCCCAACAAAGTTTAAAAGTGTTTATAAAAGAAAATTTAAACTTTTAAAGAGCTAAATTTAACAACAAATAATAATTTTTCAACTATTTTTAAGCATTTTGTCGGTTAAAGTTCAACTACAACGAAATAAAAGAGAAGTAAAATCAAAATCAAAATGATTTAGAATAAAAGAATATTAAACTACGTAAGTAAACAAAAACATTGGCGTCTATCGACTTATGAGAAGAACAAATTCCAAACCGTTGCCATAGGAATTTACTGAAAATAAGCTGTTACCAAGGGAACCACCGAATACGCAGGTGCAAGGAGAGCATGTCACATGACTCATCTTGGACCTTCTCAAGGGTTACCATTTATCACTCTACTTTATATATCTCGTTGCTTCGCACAAATGAACAAATTTTAGTTAAAGATGAATTGACACGTAAAAAATCAAGAAAGATATCAGTTTATATGTAATAGTCAGGCAATATTATTAACTAAAAAGTCAAAATATAATTTTACAACCTTTTTTTTAATTAGTTGTTAAATGTTGGCAATTTTTACCTAATGTTATTTTATTTTATTTTATTTTATTTATTTATTTATTTTTATTTATTTTTTTTTTTTTTTTTCAAAAAAAAAAAAAAAAGAAAAAAAAAAAAAAAAGAAAGAAACATTTCTTTACTCATGAATAAAAAATATCGAAAAATAAACCTATGACATGAAAATGTTTTTGATGAAATTGACGTCATAATAGGTTTAATTATTATTTATTTGTTCATCTCGCAAACATATTTAATATTTTCCCTAATTGATGGTTATTTTAATAATGTATATTAAGGGAGAAATCAATAATATGAAACAATATTCGTACAATATATACTGTTACAGAATCTGGTGTGAAACAACCACACGACTTCCATTACCCACTATTATACGTATTATATACAATTTTTTGGAGATGTTATATGCATTTTTTGAGATTTTCCAGTAAGAGAAACTTGATCCGCGATTGTAATGAAATGCTCGCCATCTGGTGGGCTAAGGTGAAATTATCATACCACTGCATATCATCATATTATGCAATCGATTTTCCATGATGTAATGGCGGAGAAAGAACAATAATAAATACACGTGGCTATTATATTTACTAACGACTGCAGTTCAGAAAGCGCCATCTATCGATCATTACAAACGCGGATACACGTATAAAAGACACATACAACAGAGTTTATATAGTGAGTTAAAAAAAAAAAAAAAAAAAAAAAATAGATAGTTATTTTTTTAAACACGAATTTCCGAGATCTAAAACTGAACTACCTAATCATGGATGACCGTTAATATTCCTGTAATAAGCACGTAATACTTGAGAAAGGTTATCTAAGTTGGATTAATGAAACAATTTTCAAGAAAACGTTAGAGCCGTTTTTGAGATACCAACTTTTACCAAAACTTAGAATACTCAGTTATTGACCGGAAAACAATAATTACATACAGAAGGATATTTAATAGGAAGTTAACATGGCGAGTTTGAAAAAAATCCGTACAGGCGTTTTTAAAGGAACGCACTTGCGACATCTGAAATTGAGTTGTTCATAGAGGACATCTATCAATTTCCATGAATTAACCAACTATATCATTCAAAGGGGCATCTAATAGATTGTTTATATAGCAACTTTGAAGAAAATCGTTAGAGCTGTTTTTGTGATAAGGGCTTACGGTCCCATTTCCGGTTTTCGATGACCCAATTCTGGTTTTTCAAGTTTTACGAAAATTTGGAAAATTTATCTGTACTCCAGACCAGAATCAATTGTGAAGTTTCGTAGTTCTATCTTTATTAGTTTCGGAGATATGACAGCCAGAAGATTCCACACATACGTACACACATATACACACAATGACCCATTGCCAAAAACTACTTTTTTGGACTCATGAGGCCTTAAAACGTGTAAATCAGGTAAAACTCTATATCGAATTTTTGGACCGAATATAATACTTCCACTACCTACGGTAGTGGGATAATTGAAGTAAAAACATAGATCTTTATACGAAAATACACAGATTTTCGTTTTGCGCTTTCGATCGCCAAACACGAAAATCGCCAAGGACGACAGATATCAAATCTATGCTTTGTTTTCAATTAAAACATTGAAAATTTGAATTAAAAATTTATTTTACCAAAATTTGTTATAGACTCTAGCACTTAGAGACAGTGTAACCTTTGATTAGTTGAAAGAAAGAAAGAAAAAAAAAAAAAAAAAATCGGCTTTTTAGTTCTAGCGATCGTTATCTACATATATACATAAACCTTTCCTCTTTATATATTAGTATACATAGAGCATAGCTAGATTAAATAGGTTTCTAATCAACATAATGTAACTCAAATAATTAAATGCTATTTGCATTTCAGTAATGGTTGTATGCGCTATGTATATTGAGCTACTTGTCATAACTATTAGTTGCTAAAAATAGTCGTCAAATAAATTTAAACTTCTCAATTATTCTTTTAAAAAATGCATAATGAAATGCATATGAGCGATTTCATACCAACTCACCTAATGAGGGTTGCATGACCGACTTGGATTTTCTTTAAATTTGGTACACAGATTAATGATATAGAGGCATGAAAAAGTCCAAATTTGTAGCTACCTGCTCCACTTATTTATCGATATACAGGTCCTCAAAGTTTGTCCGTTCCCTCAAAATACCAAAAAATTGATGTTATTTAATTTTTTTTTCTTAAAAATTGTACTCATGCAATATGAAAGTGTTATGTATCTATGGAAACTAGTTATTCCAGGCATTCAGAAAAAAATACTACAATGTTTATAATGAAAATCTTTAAGGTACAGCACTCTTAGAAGTTGCAACCACAAAAATTTGATTTTCCCGATTTTGTTAAAATTGAGACATCAATTCCAAAAAAAGGAAAATAAAACCAAAGGTTTACTCACTTTCTGGTAGAGTACAGGTGTTCATCATAAATTACTACACAATAAATTACTTGGGTTTCTCACTCCTTCATGGAAATATTTAAGCTTAAAGACAAACCATAGGACAAAACATGCAATTTCGGCCATCTTGGCAGCCATTTTATTCCTAAAGGGGGAGCACTAGAAACTTTTTTATTTTTTTTAAATAAGCTATTGATGTGTTATCTATTCACAGGAAAAGAGTATACTTTTGGTTATTATTTGCCAAAAGATATATCCTGCTGATAGTATATGCATGTTTTTCTCTAATACCATATGCTTGTGTTCCCCCTCTCATAGACTTAACATTAATAAAAAGGAAAAATAATAATGCATATATTAATAGCTGCACTATCTATACAAGAGTTCAAGAAATTTAATATATTAAATAATTTAATAATAATTAAAAAAATAATAATTTCGACATTTTATAGCAAAATTAGATATTTGATGAAAACAAGAAACTGGACGTTGTCCATCCGTAATTATAAAGTACTAAATAATTTCTTGAAAAATCAATCAAAATAAAGGAGCTATAAATATTTATTTCATAAGCAAATATATTTGAAATACAGCAATATATTAAAAATTGATGTGTACAGAATTTTATTCAATTGCAAGCATAAGTTCCTGTATTTTTTTCACAGTATCATTTGATATTAAAAACATGCATCCTGTGGCTGCTGCTGTTGATGGCATTGGTACTATATCTAACAGGTGCTTGTATGAAATCCAGCTCTATAATAAAAAAGTTATTGAATCAACCTAATGTGAATGAGTCATCTAGTTCAATTCTAGGTTTGATTGATGTTACTAATGAATGCATTAGGTCACTATCTAATTTAAATTACAAAGTAGAGAATTTATCCGAAACTATGTTAGTATATATAATTGTTGAAAAATTAGACAAATCTACACGTTATTGGTGGGAAAAGGAACTAAAAAATTCTGAGGATTTTGGTTCTCTTGAACAATTACTTTCTTTTTTGCAAAGTCAAGCAAGAATGCTCCAAAATAGTAAGGTGAAAGAAATAAAAATTAATCGCAATTTTCCACATAAAGTGGCGAGTATGATGTCAACATCCAATTCAAAAAGTACAAACTTTAAGTGTTTAAAATGTCGCAGAGAAGAATTTCATGGATTATATAAATGTTCAGAATTTATAAATCTTTCCATAAATGATAGGTGTGAATTTGTAAAAAGAAATAAACTATGTTTTAATTGCTTAAAATTCACGCTGTCAAAAACTGTACTTCCACTTACCGCTGTCAAAAATATTCCAAGAAACACTCTACGTTGCTTCACTTTGAAAATGAAAAAATGAACAGGTGCGAGAATAAACAAAATGATGATTCCTTATTTCCAGAAACTGCACCAACAGTAAGCCTCAATCCCCGTGCTGAGAGTTTCGAATTGTCTAGTAATGTAAACACGTTTACCGGTACATCTATCAGAGGAATAAATAATGAAAAAACTGTCATTCTTTCAACTGCAAATATTTTTATTAGAGATAATTGCGGAGTGCTGAGACGAGCCAGTGCATTGCTCGATGTAGGCTCAATGTCATCGTTTATGACCACTGAATTTGCAGATTTATTAAAAATTAAAAAAAAAAATATATCTGTAGCAGTGTCTGGATTAAGTAATACTAAGGTAAATGTGAAATCAAAGCTGCGTGCTGTAATTTCGAATGGGGTTGACTTTGAGATGCCTTTAGAATTTTTATGTGTTTCTAAAATAGCAGACACTATTCCTATGAATCGTATTTACATTCTAGTTAATAATTTACCCCAAAATATCAAGCTTGCAGACCCCCTTTTCGATAAACCCAAAAAGATAAATGTTTTACTAGGGGCCGAAATATTCTATAAACTCTTAAAATTTGGTCAAATTGAGATGCCTAATTCAGAATTAAAATTTCAAAATTCTGTATTTGGTTTTATAGCCTATGGTAGTGTTTCAAATTCAATAAGTGAGAATCAGCAAAAAATACATTGTGGATTGGTTTATGATTGTAGGGACTTAGAGAATGACATAAAAAACTTTTGGCAACTTGAGGCTATAGGGATTAAAGATGATCCTTATTTACACGAAACGGATCAATCCTTGGAACATTTCGAGAAAACTGTGTGTTTTAAAGGTAACCGTTATGAAGTAGAACTGCCATGGAAGAGAGATTGGAGAGAGCTCAGTGATAATTATACAGTTGCAAAAAAGAGATTAAATTCACTTACAAGAAGATTTGAAAAAGATCCAATTCTCCACTTACAATATTGTGAAACCTTGTGTGACTATGAAAAAAGGGGTATTATAGAAAAAGTAAATAATTCCCAAAGATCTGTAGAGAACCCTGTTTATTACATGCCCCACCAACCAGTGTTTAGAGACCAGAGTTTGACTACTAAAATGAGAATTGTGTTCGATGCAAGTTCAAGTTATGATTTTCATCATTTGAGTCTGAATGACTGTCTTTGGTCAGGACAAAATCTAAATTTAAATATATTTGATATACTCGTGAATTTCAGGCTCAACAAGATTGCATTTGTGGCTGACATAGAGAAAGCTTTTCTTCAAATATTATTGGCTGAGAAGGACAGAGATGCTGTGCGATTTCTTTGGAAAGATAATGACACCCTTAAAATTTATAGGTTTACAAGAGTTCTTTTTGGTGTTACTTGCAGCCCATTCCTTCTTTCTGCCACTATAAAAAAACATCTGGAAAAATTCCAAGATAAATACCCGAACACAACAGATTGCTTACTTCGAGGCCTCTATGTCGACGACTTTATATCTGGAGCAGATGTATTACAAGAAGCATTAAGAATTTCTGAGAAAGCCTTATCTATTATGAGTCAAGCTAGTATGGTGTTAAGGAAGTGGATAACTAACGATAAAGATTTAATGCGATTGTGCAGAGGTGAAGAGTTCGACACTCAGATACAGGAAAATCATGCCAGCTCAAAATCCCATACAACTAAGGTACTTGGCATGTTATGGAATATTAAGGAAGATTGTTTCATAATGGGATTGCAGAACCTAGCAGATGTATTAAAGGAAAATGGAAATACCAAACGCTTCCTTCTGAAAGCAATAGGAAAAATTTTTGATCCTCTTGGAATGCTCACCCCATTTACAATTCGTGTAAAATGCATTCTTCAAAGTTTGTGGATGAAGAGGATTTCATGGGACGAGCAATTACCTTCAGATATTAGAAATGTGTGGTTAAAGTGGTGTTCTGAGATTACTGAGCTTTTCGAGCTTCAAGTTCCTAGAAACATACTTAATTCTTCGAAGGAAGAACCCGCCGACATCATAGAGCTTCACTCTTTTTGTGATGCAAGCCAAAAGGCTTATGGTGCTGCTATATATCTCAGAGTTGTGAAAGATGATAAAATTGAAGTAAATCTCCTGTCATCGGAAGGTCGAGTTGCACCCTTGAAGAAAATTACCTTACCTCGTCTGGAACTTCTTGGTGCCTTGCTTGCTGCACGACTTGCCAGCAAAGTTAAGGCGATAGTTGATCACAAAAAACCTTCAAAGGCATTCTTTTGGACAGATTCTAAAATCACATTATATTGGATAAAGGGATCAAGTAAGCGTTGGAAATCTTTCGTAGCTAACCGAGTGGAAGAGATCCAAAGTCTTTGTGATACAAGTGCTTGGGCTCATTGTCCTGGGTCTCTTAACCCTGCGGATCTCCTTAGTCGAGGAGCCAGTGTTGACATTCTTCGAAGCAGTGACATATGGTTTAAGGGTCCTCAGTTCCTTAGAAAGAAAATTGACACTTTTCAAGATTATAATGAAACTTCAGTATCACTTGAGGAAGTTTCACAAGAACTCAAAAAAGACTTTTCTCCCCTTGCTTTTCCTCTTTTTAACCACCATGCTTCCTTAATTAATGAAATTCTTAAATTAAGTAATAATTATATGACAGTTATTCATATTATGTGCTATATTTTTAGATTTGTAAACACCATCAAGAATAAGGAGAAAATTGTGGGTCACCTTACCTGGGAAGAAATAAAGAGGGCCGAGGTATTCTTGATTGAAACTATACAACATGGTGAGTTTGACTCTGAGATTTGCAGTATTAAGAGAGGTAACATTGTTCCAAATAATAGTAAGTTGAAATTTTTAAATTGTTTCTTAGATGAAAATAATATTCTCCGGGTAGGTGGTAGGTTGAAGAATTCTGACCTTGGTGCGTATGAGAAAAACCCAATTGTTTTGCCTGATAAACACCCATTCACCATAATTATTGTAAGATATTATCATTTGAAGTATTTGCATGTGGGATCCCATACATTATTATACCTTATAAGACGTAAATTTTGGATTATAAATGGTCGGAATGTCTGTCGAAAAGTTGTATTTGAATGCATTACATGCTTCAAAAACAAACCTGTATTGGAAAATCAAATAATGGGTGATTTGCCCAGAGAAAGGGTTGCCCCTTCTTTTCCCTTTACAAATGTTGGTACTGACTTTTGTGGCCCCTTTTATATCAAGTTCAAGGGTCAACGGAAAGGAACATTAAATAAGGTATATGTATGTATATTTGTGTGTCTGAGCACAAAGGCCATACATTTAGATTTTGTAACTGATCTTACTTCAGATGCGTTTATTGCATGTTTAAGGCGTTTCTTCAGTCGTAGGGGAAGGTGTTCAAAAATATTCAGTGACAATGCAAAGAATTTTTTAGGTGCTAGCATTGAACTGAGAAAACTACATAAATTAGTCAAACATCCAGATGAAACATTGGCTAATTTTTTTTTCAGAAGAAAATATTGATTGGAAATTTATTCCTCCAAAATCACCTAAATTTGGAGGTCTTTGGGAATCCGGTGTTAAATCCTTTAAACACCATTTGAAACGTGTCATAGGGAATGCTCATTTGTCTTTAGAAGAATTTCTAACTATAATATTAGAGATAGAGAGTGTTTTAAATTCCAGACCCCTCACCCCCCTATCATCTGATTTTGATAACTTCGAAACCTTATCACCTGGTCACTTTCTGATAGACCTGGAAGACCCCTTACCTCAATTCTCGAACCCCAGATTGTAGAAATTCCTGAAAATGGACTCAACAAATGGAAAAAAATTACCAGGTATAGTCAACAAATTTGGATGTTGTGGAAAAGAGACTATCTGAACAATCTCCAGCAACGTACAAAATGGAGATCCCCCCAAAAAAATGTAAATGTGGCTTCACTCGTGTTCATTAAAGATGATAATATGCCTAGTATGAAATGGTTGACTGGTAGAATTTCAGAAATAATTTTGGGACAAGATGAAAGAGTTAGGGTTATTAATGTCATGCTGCCAAATAAGAAAATACTTAAAAGAAATGTTAGAGATATATGTGTTCTTCCTGTAAAGACTAATTAGAGTTCCTATTTTTTTTTTGTAAATTTGACTCTCAACAATGTGGATATAAATTCAAATATGGATGTTATGCTTATATTAAAAAATTGCATTTAATGTTTAATAATGCTGTTTTCTATTATATTAAGTTGTATATGTGCTGTGTTTTAGTGAGTCAAGATTTATGTTGAAACCCTTGGGGTTTCAAGGCCGGGAGTATGTTTCGGCGTACATGTAACTGTCTTTGTATTCAATAGATGGCGCTACTAGCGCGCAAGAGAAAAGAGTATGTATGTTTACGTTTTGATCGGCGATTGCCGGAGAGTAAATAAAGATATCCGTGAAGTGAGGCCATGTGTGCTTGTGTTCCTTTAATCAACATAAAAAAACAGAGTTTTTCTTAATTCAGTCATTATATCGAAATATTTTACGAGGAAATTTATTCATACTATTATAATAACAAAATCCAGTGATACAGTCCAATCACTATAACTTCCGAAATAATACTCCAAATCGAACCACATTTAGACAGTGTCTTAACTTATCTTATCTTAGATGAGTTTATTAACCAAGTTGCTCCGCCATTTTGTTTTCAAGTGGAGACCACTTGAAAATTTCAAATTCAAATTGTAAGAAGCGTATTCCGAATTTGTTTGCAATTTGATGTAAATATAGACCACACAAGAGTCTCAATGAAGTTTATTAATGAAATTTATCCGTCATTTTTAATAAAGTGGTAGATATCTTAATTTAAGCGGGCCACTTGAAATCACGCTACCACTTGAAAATTTAAAATCACAATAACTTCCGAAATAATGCTCCAAATCGAACCAAATTTGGACAGTGTCTTAACTTATCTTATAAATAACTTAGATGAATTTGTTAACCAAGTTGCTCCACCATTTTGTTTTCAAGTGCAGACCACTTGAAAATTTCAAATTCAAATTGTAAAAAGCATATTCCGAATTTTTTTTTATTTTGATGCTTACATAGATTATACAAATGTCTCAAATAACTTTATTAATGAACTTTATTCGCCATTATTAATAAAGTGGCGGATATCTTAAGTTAAGCGGGACCACTTGAAATCAGGCTACCACTTGAAAATTTAAAACCATAATAACTTCCGAAATAATACTCCAAATGGAACCAAATTTGAACAGTGCCTTAACTTATCTAAAAAATATCTTAGATGAATTTGTTAACCAAGTTGCTCCGTCATTTTGTTTTCAAGTGGAGACCACTTGAAAATTTCGAATTTAAATTGTAAAAAGAGTATTCTGAAATTGTTTGAATTTTGATGTAAATACAGACCACATAAGGATCTCAATGAAGTTTATTTGTAAACTATATCCGCCATATTTAATAAAGTGGCAGATATCTTATGTTAAGCAGGACCACTTAAAATCGACGACAATCCACTTGTCCCGACATCTTGTTTCTAAGTTCCAGCCACTTGAAATCACACTGCCACTTGAAAATATGCCATCACGATAACTTTTAAAATACTAAACTGATTCAAATAAAAATTGGATAGTGAACTTATGGTTGAAATATCTAGGATAAGTTCACTTGGTGACTTGATCCGCAATTTTATGTCCAAGTGGCTGCCACTTGAAAATTTGTCAATATGGTAACTTTAATAATACAGAATCAATTCGCATCAAATTTGGGTAGGGGATTTATTCTTCAAATATCTCAGATACAGTTGGCTGCAAAATTATTCGAGCACTAGCAATAATCCTTGCCAAAAAAAAGTACACTTAATACAACTTTGTTAAATAAATCCTTGTCGAGTCATGTTCTTAATCAGTCTAAGAACATGATTCGATAAGGATTTACTTAGCAAAACAGTCTTAAGTGTACTTTTTAAATATAGGAATTATTGGCTAGTGCTCGAATAATTTTGCAGCCGACTGTAAGTTCGCCGGGCATCTCACTCCGCTTTTTTTTCCAAGTGGTGCCACCTGAAAATTTCTTATGGCGATAATTTTTGAAATACTGATTTCAATTTGAACTAGAACAGGACAAGGACCTTATATAAGTATACTGGATGATTTCGCTGGGCAAGTTGTTTTGCCATTTTGTTTACAAGTTGCAACCACTTAGACTGCCACTTGAAAATTTGCCATAAAATTAACTTTTGAAACACGGTACTGATTTAAACCACAGTTGGACAGTGAACCTATGCTTCACATATCTTGGATGTGTTTGCTGGGCAGCTTGTTCCACTGTATTGTTTCCAACTTGTGGCCACTTGAAAATTTGTTATCACGGTAACTTTAGAAATACTTAATCAATTCAAATCAAAGTTGAAAAATGGATTTATCATTCAAAGAACAAAAATCTAGAAAATTCAGGTAACTCGTGAACCAATCACGTTATTGCGTCTATCTTTGGTATATCAGTAATAAGTATTTTCTTGCCAAAAGTCGCCAAAAAAGTCGCCATAGGGAAAAACTCGCCAAATTTGGCTCCAAATCCATTACCTGCGTTACTGGATCTTTTTAATGCGTTTTTAAGGAAAAATTAGGCTATTTTAATGCTAAAACAAGCTAGAAATGCAGAAAACTAACATTTTATCAACTTACTAAGCCTCTTTGAAAGAATTTCTACAAAAAAAAAATTATTTTCAAATTTGAAAAGATATTTTAGATGAGGAACTTTCTCTGCCATTTTGATCGAAGTGCCAGCCACTTAATTTTCAACACGATGACTTTTGAGATTTTGAATTAATTCGAACTATATGTGTACAGTAGACTTATCTCAAACTTAACTCACCATTTTGTTTCCGAGCGCCGGTCACTTGAAAATTTTAGATTCACCTAAAAATATATTTATGAACCGATTTGCTTAAAAATCCTAATGTGCATAGCCTACATCAATATTTCTACCAAGTGCATTAATAATTTGTAGCCGCCATTTTGAAACAAAATAACGGCTACTTGATAAGGAAAAAGAAATCAACCTACCCTTCCGAATAAGCCGGAAGGACTTGTTTTTAAACTCAATTTGTTGACGGCCTTCTAATTATTGTTGTAACTCAATATTGATTGAAAACATGAGGACGAACCCTTTTTTTATATTTTTATTTCCAAGATTGAAGAATACTCGATCATGTGAGCAATTTTGAAATGATAGGAAAAGACGTTTGTTGGTAAATCCTGCTAAACTTTTAAGCTAGGGTATATTATTGTCTGCTGCATTTTGTATGCCAAATAATAATGAACAGATAAAAGAATATCCGTAATTTAATTTTTTTACGTGCAGCATAGAAATTTTACACACACATATTTATCTGCCGATTATTTTGCGACAGTATCTCTACAGAGACACACAGAAACACGAAGACCCGATTTTGTAATCATTATGTTTGTCCTCCATCCTCCATGAAATATTGGCAAAGAGCAATGATTGTGAGGGTTCCTGAATAGAGAGATTAGACATTGAACTAATATGGCGGACGTTCGTTCAAAAATCAGTCGGTCGTTGTAGAACGTAATTTAATTTTACCAGCGTCTGACGCTTTTCTTTTATTTAAGATCTCAATAAAACATTTTTACTTATGTTTAGATTACCTTGTAGAATGCCATTTGAAATTTTGCAGAGCATAATGGTATTGCATATAACAGCTTGAACAAACATGGCAGATCGGTTGGCGCGTTAATGTCCAGTCTCTTAGCATGGATAAATCAATTATAAAGCTTCTTCTAGCTTCTAGTATAAAAAGATTTGACGAGATGGTGAACGTTATAAGCCTCTTTTTTAAACTACCATCTTAAAATTATGAAAACTTGCATACATATTCATTGAAATATAATAATGTTAAATATATTACAATTTCTCAAAAACCACTTACAAGAAAAAAAAAAAATTTTTTTTTTTTTTTTACTCAAATGCTCCCTGCTAATTTTTTTTTTTTTTTTTTTTTTTTTTTTTTCGGGTTTTGTATTTTTAGAATTTAACAACATATTTTAAACATATTTGTGTATTACTTTGTGGACTCATTGTTAAGTTAATATCCAAATATATTTAGAATATATTATTAAACTATCATTATAATGTAAAATCGAGGGCAAAAATTAAAAATTAGTTAGCAGGAAGCATTAAAAGAAAAAAACTTAAATATTTTAATTCTATTTTAATAAATGTAAATCGTTTTTGAAAAAATTTAATATACTTAATATTGCTATGTTTCGATGCATATGTATGTTTTTTTTTTTTTTTTTAATATAAGAAATTTATTTACAAAATAAATAAATAAATAAAATAAAAGTACATCCACCAACCTTTAACCCTTTCCGGCGCAAGACAATTCGGATCCTTTAAATTACACTGCCACCGGAATTCGTGAACTAAATTAAAGAAAAAGAAATTTTGAATTTTAAGGTTAATAAAACCGGCTTTTTCTGATATGTTAAAAACGTAAGTTTTTTCTAAAAAATTTCTGGGATGAATTCTTGCAGTTGGGAAGTGAAATTAGGTGGTATAAAATATATCCCACCGCGCTTGAAAGGGTTAAAAGGCAGTATTTTAAGCAAAAATTCAGATCTTGCATTACTTCTCAGCATTTATTTATTTATTTATAATTGTTTAACAAATAAATCAACAACAGTATATTAAACGTTCATCAGGATGTTGGAGGATCCGGTATGTGTGGAGGGAATCGTCTACCCGTGTTCAAGTTGCAAACAATTTGCTGAATTCCCTGAAGAAATGTGGCTGTGACAGACTCCAAGAGCTGTCTTGTCAGCTCCATCTGCTCTCTCATGAAATTTTCTTCCCAGCGTTGCTGCATCTCGGTCTGCCTTTCGAACCACTGTCTGTAAGTTTCCTTATTCCTGCCGTGATCAGGATCTTCTTCCTCATCGGCAGCTGAAAAGGAAAAATAAATTAGATTATGAAAATGGTTTTAAAACGGTAATTTTGCAGTGGCAGCTCTGAAGACCTAACAACACATTCACTTTAAACGAGTAATTTTGTAAATAAAGTGCATTTTCAATCAGATTCAAGCTTATTTAATCACATTTGACAAATCAAACATATAAGCGTGAACATTCCTTGGCATCAAAATTGAGCTTGGAAGCCCAGTTTTTAGTTCACTTCACAGATTACCATACAAATAGAACAGTAAAGCTAAAACGCGAACCGAGACGATAGTAACTCTACTAGGGTCAAAGGAGGGAAACAAAGAACTTTTACATGTATTAGGTCTACAAGAATAATATCTCTGATCAAAAATTGTTTTCCTATTTCGCTAGTAATTAGTAGTAAGTTAGTATGCAAAGTTGTTCTTTTTCATTACTTTCTGTTACTTTTAAATTAATAAATTCATACTCAAAAGATTCGGAGCTTATCTTCAAAAAAATATAATTAATTTTTATAATGTTTAAAAATATACTTTGCCAAACACATTCAGATTCAAGTACAAATAAAAATTACATACTGTAATTCTGAAATAGCAGTATGAAATCGTTAAATATTTAACATTGCTTGGTGTAAATAATACAAAATCCTTTAAAACAAAAATTTGCTTCATGTATTTTTTCAAAACTTATTTGCTTAATATTTAATATTTGCTTTTTAAAATAAATTAATTTTTTCGATCAAATTTGTAAACAATAGCAAAGTTGTCAAAAGTAAACGTAGATACAATAAAAATAAGACTAGCGATTCGTAAGCTGGAGAGCTCGAGAATCTTATAGAATTGCCCACAGGGTCATTGTAGTTGCTTTTTGGTTACCATTTAGTATACGGAAGTGTCCTGCCTGTATATTAATCTGTGGTTCACTCTAGCTTCAAGAGTGGAAAAACTAACTTTCAAACGTAGTATAAATAATTTTATGTATCAAAGTGTTAAATAAATATATTATAATTTATTGTAAAACTAATTTTATAGGTATTTGATTTATGTATACAGCATTCGTGAACCAAATACATGATTCAACCAAATAAAAGCATACAGCATGTTTCAGCCAAGCTTAATACATGCTTGATGCTATTGAACACGTAAAAGTACTGGTGGTTTACTTTAAAACAATCGTGTAAACTGCTGTTAAAATAATTGCAACAAACATTTTGCTAAATAAACTAAATATTTTAGTTCATATAGCCTCAACAAATTTTTTTTAAAACCAGAACAAACAAATTATTTTGCTATTTTAGCCAAACAATCTTGCTGATTCAACCAATATTTGTTTAAAACAACAAAAAACTTTCTTGATTTAAACAAAATGTTGATTCAGCGCATCGCTTAATCATTGGTTGTTTGCAGAACCATCTATATGATGTAGCTTATCGGACTATCCAGTTACAGTTCTTTTAATCACTTTCTTTTAAATTATTACTAGTTGGAACCCGTCGAATTCGACGGTCACTTTATTGCCGTAATGTTTCAAAAATCGTCGCATCATAATTTAAATGTATTTCAAGTTAAAACATCTAATATAATTTATGACATTTCACTTTAAAAAAGGAATTCGGAAAAATGCTTATAAATAGAAATACTATATACGACACCACTTTCTACAAAGTACTCTCAATGGTGACGTCAAACTGACTCCAAGTAAACAGTTGCTATCTTTTATTTTCTATTTCGTTTAATACTATGACTACATGTTAGCTGACCCGTCCGGCGTTGTCCGGGCCTATGATAATAACCTTAAATGAACCTTAAACTTGTATGATTTTAAATCCTAAACTCGATTTTGTTTGAATTTCTATTTTTAAATAAAAGCATCGCAAAAAAGATCATCAGATGTAACAAAAAAATTACCTGAAACCTAACGAAACTCTGCCTTGTGACCCCGGTGCCTGCGGCAGCGCATACGCCGGCCGCTAATAACATAAAAAGAATTGTCAAAAATTAATCTGGAACCAAACGAACCCGACCGACGTTGCCCGGGCCCATGATAATAACCTTAAATGAACCTTAAATTTGTATGATTTTATATATTTAACTCGATTATGTTTGAATTTCTATTTTTAAATAAAAGCATAGCATCACAAATAAATAAATAAATAAATAAAAATCAGCTGTAACAAAAAAATTACCTCGAACCCAACGAAACTCAGCCTTGTGACCCCGGTGCCTGCGGCAGCGCATACACGGACCGCTAATAACATGAAAAAATTCCCAAAAATTAACCTGGAACCAAACGAACCCGACCGGAGTTGCCCGGGCCCATGATAATAACCTTAAATGAACTTTAAATTTGTATGATTTAATATCTTTAACTCTATTTTGTTTGAATTTCTATTTTTAAATGAAAGCATCGCGGAACAAATAATAATCATATATAACAAAAAAAAAATGCCTCAAACAGAACGGAACTCAGGCTCGTGACCCCGGTGCCTGTGGCAGCGTATATGCGGGTCGCTAATACCATGAAAAAATTCTTAAAAATTAATCTTGAACCGCACGAACCTCTGAATCGTGTTTCCGCCGCCTGTGGCTGTGGCACCGTATAGCAGGCATGCTACGCACGCGCTGCAAAATTCACTTTCCTCCACCAGGGAGCGCAGTATGTTGTATACGAACATCACAAATCATCTTGAATTTCCAAGACCTTTCAAATAAGGTGTTACATGGTGGTGTCAACTGCAAAATCCTTTAGTTGCACTTTCTCCCGCCAGGGGGCATAGTGTGTTCTGTACGAACATCACCAACGGTCAGGAAATACCAAGACCTTTAAAATAAGATATAACATGATAGGGTCTACTACAAAATCACCTAGTTCCATTTTTCACCACCAGGGGGCGCACTATATTGTATACAAACATCCATAATCAACATGAAATTTCAAGACACCCAGAACCCTATCACTGATCGCTTTGGATTTCCAAGACCTTTTAAAGAAGGTGTCACATGGTGGTGCCAACTGCAAAATCCTTTAGTTGCACTTTCCACCACCAGGGGGCGCAGTGTGTTCTGTACGAACATCACCAACGATCAGGAAATACCAAGACCTTTAAAATAAGATGTAACATGATAGGGTCTACAGCAAAATCACCTAGTTCCATTTTTCACCACCAGGGGTCACACTATATTGTATACGAACATCCCCAATCGACATGAAATTTCAAGACCTTAGAAATGAGGTGCTACATGTGTGGGTCTAGAACGGATTTACCTCTCAAACTAATTTCCCCCCTCCCCCCCCCCTCCAAATCTACTTTCCCCCGTCCCCCCCCCCCTTTGAAATCGAAAATTCCAAATTCGCAGAAAGTGATTTTTTAGTATTCGAATCTAGTCCCCATATGTACACTTTCCACACCGTGAAGTAATTTGGAGCTTTAACCCGTTCCCCCCCGGGGGGGGGGGGGGAAACTGTTCGACTTTTTTAAAATTTTCTCTTTTCATTGCACAACTACAGACCAAGACCTTTTTTTAGACACCTCAACCAAATTTTTACACCAAGTAGTTCTCTCAATATAGTGGAGACAGACAAAAACATGTTTCAAATTGATATATAGATTTTTTTTTTCAAATAATTGAAAAATTAATTTACACCAAACGCAAGAAAATCTTGAAAAATTCTTGAAAAAATTGAATGTAAAGTTGATTGTGCACGCGTAACTTTCCTCAAACTCAACGAATTTAAGCAGTTAATAGCTCAAAAGAAAGAGCTTGATCCACTGAGTGTTCTTAGACTTGTGTCAACAGCCTACGTTAATTAGAACTCTAGTTATAGAGGTTTGAGTGAAGGAAAATCTTAAAAAAATCTTGAAAAAATTGATTGTAAAGTTGATTCTGCACGCATAACTTTCCTCAAACTCAACGAATTTAAGCAGTTAATAGCGCAAAAGAAAGAGCTTGATCCACTGAGTGTTCTTAGACTTGTGTCAACAGCCTACATTAATTAGAACTCTAGTTATGAAGGTTTGAGTGAAGGAAAATCTTGAAAAAATTGAATGTAAAGTTGATTGTGCACGCATAACTTTTCTCAGACTCAACGAATTTAAGCAGTTAATAGCTCAAAAGAAAGAACTTGATCCACTGAGTGTTCTGAGAGTGAAACGATCAAGATCCATTCATTAGAAGAGGAGCTATGAGAATTCGAATTGTTTGAGTGAATGTGTCCCATAAGAAATGTACAGGGAAGAATCGCGTTTGAGTATAACTTGAGTAAGGTGGAAGTTGAGTACATTTCAATGATTGATGACATATCTGTGCCTAAATACCTTTCATTTTAAAAAAAAATGAAGGAAATCGGCCGGATAGAACGGCCGGACGGACTGACTTTAGTTTTCATAATTTTTTTTAATATATAAGATTATTATTATTAATCGAAACAAATTTGTTTGCTTAAATGAAAAAAATTATTATTAAAATGACAAAATAAATGTAAAATCCTGTCAACAAAATAAATTTGGTTTTCAAAACAAAAAAACTTTTTTTTTTTTTTCCCGTATATTTTTGACCAAAGTATCTGAAGTTCACATAAAATAGACATGTCTAGTATCTACAGTGAAGTATTGGTAATCCGGCATCGGCGGGAAATTGACGTTGCCGGATTGCCGATTTTTCCTGATTACAGATGTTCCAAAAATGTATCGAAATTGCCGATTAATCACAAAATTCAAAGAAATATTTCTTAAAAAGTAGTTTTAAAAATGTATATTAGGCTAATGTATACCCTATAAAAAAAACTAATATATTGTGGCTATCACAAGACTTTCTTCTATATTTTTTTATGCAAATTCATTAAGTACAAATAATATATTAAAACTATTATTTATTAAAATTATCTGACATAATGAATGTAAAGGATTTTCATCTTAGAGAAAACTAACTCTAAATATCCAAAGAAAGACAGTTTTATTGTCTGTAACTAACATCTTAAAAAGTGCATTTTTATAGCGGTTATTTCACATATCAAGTTTTGCATTGTTATATGCCCTAGAAATTGAGATATATCCTTCTCGTTTTCGAGGAAATTTTCAGTATGGCAACGCCACCTATTGGCCGATAAGCATGAAAATTAAATCAGCATAATTTTTCCCAATGGCCTTCTCGAATATCAAGTTTTGTTTGAGGATGCGCAATAGAATCTGAGATGTAGCCTTCCCTTAAATTGCGGAAATTGCTGTATAGCAGCGCAACCTGTTGATCGGTTGACACCAAAAGTTTAAAGGCGCTGATTTAGGTCAAGGTGTATCTACATGTAACTTTATATGCAATTCTGTGCAGTAGCTCCTTAGCTATAGCTTTCCCTTAAATTGTAGAAATCGCTGTATAGCAGCGTCACCCGTTGGCCGATAAGCATTCAAATGGAATTAATATAAGGTCTCATAATGGCCTTCTTACACATCAAGTTTTCTTTGATTGTACGCAATAGAACCACAGATATAGTCTTCAAATCGCTGTATAGCAGCGAGAGGTTTACACCAAAAGTTGGTAGGCACTAATTTAGGTCAAGGTGCATCTACATAAAAAATTATATGCATTTCTGTGCAATAGTTCTTGAGATATAGCCTTCCCTTAAATAGCAGATATCGCTGTATAGCAGCGCCACCTGTTGTTGGCCGATAAGCATTCAAATTGCACCAGCATAATGTCTTATAATGGCCTTCTTACAGATCAAGTTTTGTTGATTATACAGTCGGTAACAAAAGTCTCCGAACAAAAGCAAAAATTCCTATATAAAAAAAGTACACTTAATACAGTTTTGTTAAATAAATCCTTGTCGAATCCTTTTCTTAGTCACTCTGAAAACAGGATTCGACAAGGATTTAGTTAACAAAACTGTATTAAGTGTACTTTTTTTACATAGGAATTTTTGCTGGTGTTCGGAGACTTTTGTTACCGACTGTACGCAATAGAACCTGAGATATAGCCTCCACTTAAACTGCAGAAATCGTTGTATAACAGCGCCACCTGTTGAGCAGTCGACACCAAAAGTTGATAGGCACTAACTGCATCTACATATAAATTTATATGTAATTCTGAGCAGTAGTTCCGGAGATACAGTTGCCACAAAATTTTTGTTATACACAGAGACAGACATTTTCTAAAAATAGTCAAATTGTGTTCTAGACTTCTCAAAACGGGCAAATCTGTCGAAAACCAGAAGTCGAAAATTTTGACGAATCCAATTTTCTTGTATTGAATATAGAAGAAAGTAAAAATAAACAATTAAAATAATGTTCAAAATACGTTAGATTTGCGACTGCGAGAGAAAAAATTCGTTGTTCTTTCTAGAAATTTTGTCACAATCTCGATTAATCCGTAAAAAATTTCCACCAATCCGTAAATCAGTAAAATTAAATGAAAATCCGTAAACTTTACTGACTATCCAAAAAAGCTTTGTTGCAAGTATGCTGTTCCATGGTCATCTGCGAGTAACCCGTTGAGTATGGGAAGAGGAAAAAAATACCTGATGTGGACACTACATGACTTCCTTATACACCACCCTTTGAAATATAATACATCTTGCTGCGAAAACATTGACTTTATTATGTGAGATTAAGGTAAAGACGCCAGTATTCGCCACCTATTAAATTTGCACCAGTGTTCGCCACCCTCATGAAAGACACGTTAAAATAATCATTAATAAAGATCTATGAATTTGAATCTGCTCTTGCTAGATTCTCCAGTTCTAAGAAATCTAACACGAGCGGATTCGAATTCTTTATAGTCGAGTTACCTTATAGTCGGGTTCGTAAATAAACAGGCAGGTTACACTTCATAAACATTCCTGAAAACAAACCAAGAAAACTATTACTCCAACCACAAAACTCATGATAATACGATTATTTACATTACAAAGAAGGAATATCGCTTTTACTGGAATAATATTCCCCAGATTATTACAGAACCTCTCATTGGCAAATGCACAGCTTAGAGTTAAATGGTCGTCTACTTTTGTTCTTTTTGGCGGAAATTAATGGCGAGAAATGATAACTTATACCAAAACAACAAGACGCCACATGACTCCCTTATACACCCATTGGAATATACATATTTTTATGAAAACATTGATATTTTTGTGAGAAAAAAAAAAAAAAAAAAAAAGAAAGAAAGAAAAAAGAAACTGAAAAACTGCTACTTCAACCACAAAAGTCATGATAATAGGATTGTGTATACCACCAAACAAATATACTGTTTTTTTTTTTTTTTTTTTTTTTTCAGGAATAGCTTATTACAGAATCTCTCATTGGCAAATTCATAGCATAAAGTTTAATCTCTGATAGAACAAAGTTTAACAAATATCATTCACATATAAGTGGCCTATTTTTGTTCTCATTGCCAAAAATTAGAGTTGAAGGACGATATATTTTACCGAAACAATTAATTAAGTTAAAATTGAAAAAGGATTTACTAATTCTGGCTACCCTGAAATAATTTTCGTCAAATTTCTTCGCTAATCTCGTCAAGTCACTAAATTTTTTCCAACACAGATTTTGATCTTGGAGTCGATTTTGTTGATTTGGCAACCAAATTCGGCGAAAATTTGTAGTTTAGGGTTATCAAAATTTGGAAACTCTAACTTCAATAAGTACAAAGTTCTGGAATTTTCTGGAAAAAATTCATTGGTTTCTAGCGCAGAACTAACTTCTTTGAAAATTCTATAAGTGACTAACAAGACTAAATAAAAGAAGTGTCTTTATTGATAATTGTAGACTAGAACTTGCTTATTTCTTTATCTGCAGCTTTTTATGTGGTATTACAGTAAAAGTAGAAACATATGGTAGTTTTTTAATTTCCACGTAGGCAGGCTTTGGTTTAGTGTCAAATTAGACAATTCGGATTCTGCATTTGGCAAAAAGTGGTAGTTTAGGATTTCCAAATTTTGTAATCTCTAACCTCAATAGGTGTCGAATTCTGGAATTTAACCAGAATATTACAATTCAAGTTTACAATTCAAGTTTACAAAAGGATTATAAATTTTATTAAAAACATTTTAAGTTACCTTATAAAAATCCTTAAAAATTGGTTGATATATTTCGGCTTTCATCCGAAGCCATCTTCAGAAACCGATGACATAAACAAAGATCGTCGGTGGCTCATTCTTCTTTTATAATTTCGCTGTCCGTCATTCCTTCAGTTCTCTTCATTTTTTCCAGGGTCGGTTTCCATTCAGGAGGAATTATGCTGTGCTCGATATCGTTTACTGCGTCTTGCGTAGATAGGATCTCTATTGCTTCTCTTTTCAGCGCGTACTTGTGCGAATTGAAGGTTGAAATTTTTTGAAAGTTAATAGAGTTAATATCAATAGGATTAGTAATGTTATGTCTAGAAAAGGCTGTGGATGGTTTGTTAAATTTAAGGTCGCTAAGGTGTTCGTTTATTCTGTCTTTAATTTTCCTTTTTGTCATGCCAATGTAGCTGGCTTTATTATGTTCGTGGTCTTGAAAATTTATTTTGTAGATTCCGGCTGTTTGATTGAAGGGGATGGGATCTTTTTCGTTACGGATTCGTTGGAAGATGTTTTTATCGGGTTTGATTGGGATGTTAACGTTGTATTTTTTTTGCTTCATTATGGATTTTGATAGAGGCGCCGTTACAATAGGGAATAGCGGAGGTAAAAGAAGGTTTTGTTTTTTGTGCGTTTGTGATCTGGTTGAGTGATTTTATTCGTTTTTTATAGAATTTGTCAACAAGTTTTGGGTTGTAGTTAGCTTTCTTTGCGATATTTTTGATAAATTTTAATTCGGCATTTAGAAGGGATTTATTAGAGCATATGAGGATAGCACGATTAATATAGGACCTTAAAGCAGCGTATTTATATGGAAGGGGGGTGTTGCATTTATTGTTTATGATTTCATTATTATTGGTAGCTTTGCGGAAAACAGTGGTGTCGATTGTATGGTTTTGATTTTTGGTGATGTAAACGTCAAGAAAATTTAGGCTATTGTTGTTCTCTGTTTCATTAGTGAATTTAATAAGGGGATCAAGTTTGTTAAGATCTGAGAGAATATGTTCAGGGTTAGTATTTTGGGGGGTGATGGTAAATACGTCATCCACATAGCGGACCCAGAGTTTGCAATTTTTAATAATATTACTTGCGGATTATTCAAAAAATCTCAATTTTAGTTCGGCTATAATTCCGGATATCGGAGACCCCATAGGCACGCCTAGACCAGAATAATTCATTGGTTTCTAGTGCAGAACTACCACGAAAATTCTATAAATTACTGACAAGACTCTCGATGAATTTAAATTCTATTGACTTCGTACTGTGAGGCCGATCATTATTTCTGATTTAGCGAAATTTCTGCTCTGTAGTATATTTAATTTGTGTACTTTATTTCTGTAGCACGAATGACTGTTTTATTGGATTGTTTCGAGAATATTCGTTTATTATTGATTTTGTGATGGTTTATTCAGCGGCTTCCTGAATATTCTTAAATAAAGTGCAATCGTCGTCTAGAACCTGCTTATGTATTTACATTTACTTTTTACACACACAAATGTCTGCAATTTTCAAAACAATATCATTATGGGCTCTGTCATTACAGTCGGCAGCAAAAGTATCCGAGCACTAGAAAAAATTCCTACATTAAAAGAGTACACTTAATACAGTTTTGTTAAATAAATCCTTGTCGAATCCTCTTCTTAGTCAGTCTAAGAACATGATATAACAAGGATTTATTTAACAAAATAGTATTAAGTGTACTTTTTTTTTATATAGGAATTTTTGCAAGCGCGCGGATACATTTGCTGCCGACTGTAGCTTTTTTTTTTTTTTTTTTAATCTCTATGAGGTGTAGGTCATATAAAATAGCCAATCTTTCGTATAATTGGTCATTATGAATGTAATTTTCGTAAATATCTCCAAAACGGAAAGTCACTGAAAAGCCAAAAGTGAAGGTGCACAACTAGATTTTATAACAAACCACTATATCGATTTTCAACGTCCTACATCCAACCAATTTTGAGTTACGCGAGATACACACATATACACACACACACACACATACGTACGTACATATAGACGACAAGAAAAATCGTATAAAATCCTAAATATCTCTAAAATGGGAGCTTTTGCCAAGACCAGAGTTGAAGGGGTACAACTAGATGTCAGTACAGTTACAAATATAAATTTACAACATTTTACGATCATTTGTTTCTGAGCTATGCGAGATACAAAATCAATTTCGCAAATCGGGATTACAATACTGCCTTTGAAACCTTTGGACGGCCCCTAAGAAAGTAAAAAGGTAAGGGGGGAAAAAAGGTCATCAGTGTCTGATTACAGGTATTGTTAGATTAAAGGTTTCCGGATTATCATTGCTTCACCGTAGTAACACTGCAAGAAATATTCTGCAAAATTTATCATATTGTGCTTTCTCCTTACTTTTTATCAAACACCCCATAAAGGGCATTCACCCTCACACCTAGCACCTTAGTGCAGTCATTTGTCTTTAAACCTAACACCAACACACCTTACTTTATACTGAATAAACAAAGCCACACTTACCTAATAGGGAGGGTATCTCTGAACAAGATGAAGAGGAGGTATTTTCGGTTTTGATATCTGTCTCTAATTCTTCTTCTCCTTCGATTAGCTCTACGTGCACCTTTACGCCGTCAACTTCTGGCATGCTTTCACCTGAATGATACAGAAAAGAAAAAATATATATATAGTTTTATGAAGGAATAAAGAAAATTATAATATTGTGAAACGTTTTATGTGTTTGTAATTTTTTTCGCTTATATGTTTATGGATTCCAGTGTTCATTCAGTTCACCAAATTCGTGCAACCGATATCTTAGAAATTCCTTTTATATGTTCATTGGTCAACTTGATCTGCCATCTTGTTTCCATGTGTTGGCAACTTGAAATTTTTAAAATCACATAAATAATGAATTTATGAATCAATTTGCTTCATATGTGCAGTAAAAAAAAAAAAAAAAAAAAAAAAGCCATCCCATGACTAATTTTGGCGCAAATCATCACCGGAATATGCGGCTGGTACCGACCGAATTATAATAACGTATAGTTTATAACAATATAGTAAGATTTCACTTAAGTGTCGTCTATATATTTCAATTTTATTTTAGATTGATTGTTTTAGAAATCGACCTATTGCAATCACTTTGTTTATCACATACATGTATATCATATCTATCTATATATATCTATCTATATACACTCTAAAAAAAAAAAAAAAAGACACACCAACAAAGAGTTATCTGAATGGGACGAAAATTGGTAGATGTGATGTACATATGGAGAAAAACAAATAATTACAGTTTCAGAAAATTTGGATGATTTAATCAAGAGAAAGGGCCTCACAAAGTAAACAAGTCAATAACGCGGTGGTTCCCTTCTGGCCCTTATGTAAACAGTTATTGGGCTTGGTATTAGTTGATAGAGTTGGCGGATGTGCTTTTATGAGATATTGTGCCAAATTCTGTCCAACTGGTGCGTAGACTGACAAAATCCCCAGCTGTTTGTAGAACCTTTTCATGATGCTCCAAACGACCTCTGAGGAAGACAGATCCAGAGACTTTGCTGGCCAAAATGAAGTTAGATAAGCAAAAAAAAAAAAAAACAAGCATTAGAAAATATCTATGTGCGGGGAGGGCATTGTCATGCTGAAATATACAATCAGGTTGGCGTGTTATGAAGGGAAACACAACGGGACGTAGAATGTCGTCAACGTACCGCAGTGCTCTAAAGAGGCCACGGATGACAACCAAAAGGGTCCTGCTATGAAATGAAGCGACACCCCAGAACATCATTCCTGGTTGTCAGGCCGAATGGCTAGCGACAGTCAGGTTGGAATCCCCCTTTTTTCGGGGCGTCTCCAGACGCGTTTTCGCTAGTCATCGGGGTTCAAATCGGAGTGGGACTCATCACTGAAGACAATTCTACTCCATTCAGTGGCATTCCAGTTCGAACGATCCCGATATCACAGCAAACATGTTGGTCAGTATTCAAAGTTTAATTGTAATCAGCACAAGGGGCGCTCCGTGAACTCAGTTCATTTCTCTGAGATACCTATTAATGGTCTTTGAAGTCATTAAACTACCAATTGAACGTAGGATCGATGATAATGGTAAATTTGGGGCTTTGAGTACCGATTGATCGGTTCTCACGTTCTGTCCTCTCTCTAAGCCGACCGCTTCCTTCGTGACGCTGTATTCGGCCATAGTTCACTCATTTCTACCACTATCATCTAATAGTGGTATCGCTCTTATCGAATTGTCAAACAATTCGCAGATTAAACCAACCGGCTTCTTTGAGCCCAACTACGCACTTTTCTCAAATGCTGATATATGCGCATATTGTTTGCGCACCTGTATACGAGGCATAGTTACTGTTTATCTGAGCAGACGGAATAAAATTCTCAAAGAATTTATGACTTGGAATCAAAATGCCTCCCTCTTTATTATTCTGCCAATTGCGCAGTTAAGATGCGCTGCAGCGTCAGATGCTTATTTGATAGCAGCGAAATTTTATAATTTTGCATTTTCCATCCAAACCTGTATGCATGTCAATTTGTGTCCAATTTGCATCATTCCTTCTTGGTGCGTAGTTTTTTTTTTTGTTGTTGTTGTTGTTTGTTCTGGAGTGTATAATGAAAATTTTGTCATCACTATAACTTTCGAAAAAATTGTCAAAATGAAACCAAAGTTAGACAGCGAATTTATCTTATAAATATCTTGGATGAGTTCGTTAATCAAGTTGCTCCGCCATTTTGTTTTCAATTGGCAGCCACTTGAAATTTTTAAATCCACATGGCAAAAAGTGGATTTAAAACCGGATTTGTTTGAATTTTGATAAGTTTAGACCATATAAGAGTTTCAACCAAGTTTATTAATGAATTTTATCCGCCATTTTAAAATAAAATGGCGGACACCTTAAATTAGGAAGTGGAGGGGGGGGGGGGGGAGAGAGAGGCACATGAAATAGTCTACCACTTGAACATTTGCTATCACGATAAGTTTTGAAATTCTGAATCAATTCGAACCAAAGTTAGACCGTGAACTTATACGGTTCAAATATCTTGGATAAGCTCGTTGGGCAATTTGCTCCGCGATTTTGTTTCCAAGAGGCGGCCACTTGAAAATCTGTCATCACGAGATGGCTTTTGAAATACTTAATCAATTCGAACAAAGTTAGAAAGTGGACTTATCATTCAAATATCTTGGATGATTTCGCTGGTATGTTACTGCGAAATTTTGTTTCCCAGTTGCTGCCACTTGAAATCACGCTTCCACTTGAAATTTTATCTCGATAATTTTTGAAATACTGAATTCAGTCGAATCAAAGTTCGACAGTGGGCATATCTTACAAATATCTTGGATTGGTTGACTGAGCAACATGCTCCGCCATTTTGTTTCGAAACTGCGGCCACTTGAAAATTTGTCATCATGAAAACTTTTAAAATACTGAATTAATTTGAACCAAATTTTTTGAGTATCTTAGAAATACATTTGATATATTCCTTAGCCAACTTGATCCGCCATATTGTTTCGAAGCGCCAGCCACACGAAAATTTTAAAAAAGTAGGTATTTATGAATCGATTTGCTCAATTCTCCATATGTACACAGACCACATCAATATCTCACCAAGTACATTAATAAATTTTATCCGCCATTTTGTTTCAAAATGGCGACCTCGATCAGAAAAAACGAATCAACCTACGCTTCCGAATGAAAGGAATTGTTTTTAAATGGAAACCTCTATTTTTTATAATTTTTTTAAAATTATTTGGATCAAATTATCTCAGAAAATAGTATAGTTTAGATATTTCTCTTAATTTTCCATAGAGTTATTAGCTGTCAAAATCTGAGGATGTAATGTTAAACGGCTATGACAGATAAAACTAAAATCTCCAAATGTTGAGATTTCTCAGAAAGTCCACGTGTTATAATTATAATTAAAAACATATTAAATACTAGCCTGCTTTGCTGGCGACTCGTGCCTATTACAAGATGATATCAGCTTGTCACCAGCAGATTTAGGGGCTTACTTTATTCGCGTCGAGATCATCTCGAGATCGAGAGTGACGTCACCATGACGTACCGAAACGAAACCTGAATACCGTTTTCTCAGTTTGCTACTTTATTCCACATTTTTCGAGACGGTCTCGAAAGTAAACATTCGTTATCAAAACGAAGCCTACTGTGTTTGCGAGACGTTGTCGAAAGCGAATTGTAGAAGCATTTTTCTGGCGTCTACGTTATTTCTGTCACTTTTAATGGATTTCGAACAAAATAGAAGAATTCCGAGAAATTATTTTAAAAAATCGATCTTCTTCTAGATGTGAGATTCACCAAACTATTCAGTCTGGATAAAGAAACTGTGATATTTCTCTGCGACGAAATAAAACCTACCTATATCATAACTACATACTGCCATAAATAACTACATCATCCTCTCAGTTATTTTCCTTAATATTTATTACATTGATATTTTATGCTTTTTTTCTCTCTCTCTGTCTGAATAGTTATGAAAATTCGGATGTGTTTCAAATTGTTATATGCTTTGTAATCGTCGTTTTCATTTCGATTTTAACATTTTGCTAATAAACACTAAATAATCTTTATTTGCTTTAACATAAATTTCAAATTAATTCAGATGCTTTAATAGTAATAACAATAAATACTTGGTGTATCTAAAATGACTTAATTTTTTTCATCATCTACCTATTATATTTATTTCATTAATATAAAATACCACATTATATAAAAATATAAATATTGCATAAAATTGTTACTTATAACAATATTATTTCCTTCATTTTAACTTCGGAAAATTTTTAATCACTCATACTCACACAACAGTTGTAAGCAATTAATTATTTTCGAATGACTAATATAATTTGTCTTTACTGACAACAATTTCATATTTCAGTCGTCAGCAAATAAATACTGCACTTAATACTGTTTTGTTAAAAAAGTCATTTTGAGTCATGTTCTTAGACAAGGATTTATTAAAAAAAAACTATACCACGAAGCACTTATAAACATATTTAAAATATACAATTAACTTCATGTCTCAAAGACATTATTAACTTATAAAATATACAACATTTTATTAACTTCTTGTCTCAAAGACATGAAGTTAATAAAAGGTTGTATATTTTAAATATGTTTATAAGGATTTATTTAATAGAACAGTATTAAGCATGAAAAATCATGCACAAAATAGGATAATTAGAATTTTTTGTTTTTGTGTGCATGAAGTGTAAATACATGTATGATAGTGATTGCTACGAAACAGATTTTTGTGCATTTTGAGATTGATACACAGCAAGGTAACAGAACCCAGTGGTTTTTTTTATGTGTGTGAAGTGTGCATACGTGAACTGTGGTGAATGTTGTAATATAGATTTTCCTGCATATTTTAGATTCATGCACTGCAAGGTAGCGGCAAACAGTGAAGGCTGTTTCTTTTCATGTGCAAAAGAGTACATATGTGCATGACAGTAATTGCTACAGAACCGAGTTTTGTGATTCATACACAATAAGGCAGCAATGCCAATGATATATATATTTTTTAATTTTCTTGTACATGTAGCTTACAAACGTGCTTGAAAGTGATTTCTACAATATAGATAGATTTATAGAAAATATGGTAGCGGTACACAATTTTTTTTTATAGTACGACAGGACTATTTCTTTCAATCTGGTATTTTGTGTCGTTACCAATTTATAGTGTTCCACTTCGAATTTCCTCCATAGTTTATCTTTTTTATTTGTTTATTTATTTTTTGTTTTTCATATGCGTGAAGCTTACATACATACACTCGTGATAATAATTGCTACAGAATCGAATATTGTACATTTTGAGATTTATACTCAGCCAAATAAAATAAATTTATTGGTACATTTAAGTACTATTGTAACTGGTGTGTACAGTACTGTAGATACATGTAATAATGTATCAGTAAATAAAAATAAATTATAAACAGTTATCTGTATATATAAAAGAGTAAACTCACTGATCACCGACTCAACACAGCCGTGGCGATTCTATGGAAGATAAGAGTCGCAAATTTTGGTAATCACGTTAGTTTTAGGACACTGATGCCCACTAAGATGGGATTTTGTGAAATATCCCCTCATTCCCCCTGGGGGGGAGGGGGGCAGAAGGCAAAAATCCCTTTATAAGCATAACTCAACTCCAAATTGCTTCACTGTGAAGAAATTTCAGAGGGAGAGACTAGACTTGAGTACAAAAAAAACTATTTTCTGCGATTTTGGATTTTTAAGGGTGATAGTAAAAACAATTTTCGGAGGCAAATTTAGAAAAATACGGATTTTCGAGTAAAACTCTACCAATAATAGCACAAAGATATAGAAAACCGCCAAGAACCTTCTTGAGGATATTTCCAAAAACTCATTTTTGTGTTTTTGCGATTTTGGGGGGTAGTTATGAGGGGACAAATTCAAGCCACATTTTAGCGCTGAATTCATCCAGGGAAATCTATAGGAGCTGAGGTTACAAGTTTTAGTGTCCGGCTTATTTATGTGTTCCCAACACCCATTGTAATGAAATTTTGCGTAAGGGGCGATAAACCCGTTTCCAAGTATACATTGCTTAAAATTATCTCAGCAAAATTAAATTTTATATGTGGGTTGTTTATGCCTCCACAACACGAACAGTAAAGGGATTTTATGAAATTTCTCCCCCCCCCCCCCCTTTAAAGGAGGGGGGAGGCAAAACACGAATATAAGAGTAATTCTGCTCCAAATTATCTTAGGATAACGATTTGTTGATATGTCAATTGGTTATGCATACTCAAGACACATACTGCAAAGGGATTTTGTAAAATTCTGTCGTATTCCCCCCCCCCTTGGAGGATGGGGGGGGGCAAAAAGCATGTTTCCAAGCATAACTTTGCTTCAAATTATCTCAATAAGATTAATTTTTATGTGTGGGTTGTTTATGCTTTTCCAACACGCATTATAAAGGGATCTTATGAAATTTCTCCCCACTTCAACGGCGGGGAAGGGGGCAAAAAACGCTTTTAAGAGTAACTCTGCTCCAAATTATCTCAGAATAGCAATTTTTTTTATATGTCAATTGGTTATGCATAATCAAGACACACACTATAAAGGGATTTTGCAAAATTCCACCTTATTCCCCTAGGGGGTGGGGTGGGGGAATCATGTTTCCATGCGAAACTCTGCTCCAAACTATCTTAGGCGATTTTTTATGTGCTGGCTGGTTATATGTTCCCAACACGTACTATACAAGGATTTTGTGAAAATTCCCCTCCCCCCTTTAAGGGCGAGGGGTGGGGGAAAAACACGCTTTAAAGAGTATTTCTGCTCCAAATTATCTCAGGTAGGCGATTTTTTTTATATGTCGATTGGTTATGCATACTCAAACACACAAAATGGAAAGGGATTATTTGAAATGCCATGCTATCCCCCCTTGAGGGTTGGGGGGGAGGGGGTAAAAACATGTTTCCATGCCTAACTCTGATCCAAATAATTTTAGAATAGCAATTTTTGATGTGTGGACTGTATATGCGTATTCAACACACACTACAAAGTGATTTTGTGAAACTCCACCCTACCTCCCCTGAGGCGCAGGGGGGAAACATGTATTGTGTAACACAAATGTGTAATTCTGCAGTAAATTATCTTAGGAAGATTTTCAATGTGTGGGTCAGTTATATGTATTTAACTCATAATACAAAGATATTTTGCGAAATTCCCTCCTCCTTTCCTTTAAGAGCGGGGTGGGGAGGTTAGCTAAAAAACACATTTTAAAACATAACTCTGCTTTAAATAATCTCAGAATCCCGATTTTTTTAATGTGTCAGTTAGGTATGTGTATGCAACATGCACTGTAAAAGGATTTTGTGAAGTGTGGCGAGCAGGAAAACTGCTACCGAAGGTAGCGAGAACTTTAACTTGGATTTTGACTGATTTCAATGATTTTTTTTTTAATTATTATAATTAATGATATGGTATTTTGAGAATTAATTTCAATATAATGACCAGCGAAGCGGGCAAAGTCTGCTAGTTAATTATAAATTTACCATATTATTTATATTTAAAAATTGGCGATTATTTAGTGGCATGAGGATAATATGCAAGCACCTTAAAAAATACATTTGAAAAAAAGTATTCATATTAGGGATGCACTGGATAGCAGTTTTGACCGAATACCGAATATTTTTCAAATCGAATAGTAACTATTCGGTCGAATACCGAATAATCGGCTGGCTAATTTACTTATATTCAAGTGTCAATCAGCTAATTTTTTGTAAACTTTTTCAGTAATACCATTTACATTTCCCAGACAGCACATTGCCTTCCCAGGATATCTTCAAGATGTCTTCTGGATGAAAAGACATCCCGAAAACGTCCTTAAGATGTACTGTGGATAAGTTAACCCTAACTGTGCTGTTAGGGTTAGTAATATTTTATTTTTTTAATTGTAAAAATTTTTTTACAAAAAACTAATATTCAAAAACTATGGTTTATACAAATGTAGAAAAATATTAGGAAATATTATCAAACATAAGTAGTGGTGTAATGCTGGACTCACAGTCAAAGAAAATTATTAACTGTCTGGCCTCTTAATAAACGCGCAAGCTTTCTTTTGCACCCACTCTAAAACGAATAATCTGGTGTTGTCACTCACACAACTTTCTCTTACCCTAAAATTTATTACTATAAATACAGGTTGGAGATTAAGAGGTAAGATAACGAGTACTGTTACGTAAACCTATGTTAAACAATTCAAATTAGGCTTTGGAAGAGTTTTATATGATAATTAGTTTTGTGTGAGGGGGGCGTTAGCCCCTGTCAACCCCCCGTTTCATTAATGCACCTACATTTATATAGAATTTAATTTGATTATTAAGAAATAATTCTGTTTTTAAAAAATAATACATTAAAATTATTATTTAAACAAATTATCTTTTATGATAATGCAGATGATTTCCATATTAGAGAAGTAGTATCGCACAAAATATAAATAAAATAATCTGGTGTGTCACTCACACGACTTTCTCTTACCCTGAAATTTAATACTATAAATGAGGAGCAAACATTCAAACCGTGTTTTCTCCAAAAATAAAAACTTGAGTTAGTGATTTTTCTTTAAACTTAACATAAAAGTAGTATGTCTACATATCTTCCTAGATATGTCTACATATTGTCCTAGTATCTAGTAATACATTTAAACAAATGGAAATTAGTTTTTAAGTTTAGTTATTTTTTAATTTATCAGTCTTTGTGTTGTCTGAAAATTTGTATCCGAAGGAGAAAACACGGTTTGTATGTTTGCCCCTCAAATACAGGTTGGAGATTAAGAGGTAAGATAACAAGTACAGTTTTGTAAACCTATGTTAAACAAGTCAATCTTCGTAAGAGTTTTATGTGATAATTAGTTCTGTGTGAGGGGGGGGGGCTACCGCCCACCTCAACCCCCCGTTTCATTAATGCACCTGCATTTCAGTAGAATTTGATTCGGTTATTAAATAATAATTCTGATTTTAAAAAATAATTTATTAAAATTATTATTTAAAAATGTTATCGACGATTTCCATATTAAAGAAGTAGTATAACACTAAAAAAAAAAAAAAAAAAAAAAAAGTTTAATTTATCTTTAATATTACATAACAAAAAAAAAAAAAAAAAAAAAAAAAAAAAAATTTTTTTTTTTTTTTTTGTTATAAATGGAAAAAATTGATAACTTTATTTTAAATTATCGCAGATCAATGGTTCAACCATTCGTTTTAAAGGTATTGGCGAGCTCTTTTGAAAGATACCCATCATGAAAATTTACTCCCCTCGAGGGGGAACTTCCCCCCCGGGGGGGGAGGCAAGGCTTCTACATACATAATTTTTTTTTCCCAGTTGACTATCTCTGTTACAAAAAATATACGTTTCATTTTGTTTGGTGCACTCAATAGATTTTAAACTCTACTTACCTGCAATTTCCTCCAAAGACATAATGTATTTGATTGAATACTTTTGAATGTCCCTGTACACAAACCATTTGCTTGATCTTAATGAAAAGTTTAGTGTAGCATCCTTATATGATACACATTTAGAATACCAAGTTTAAACTTTCTGCCATAATTTGTTTTTGAGATATGCTGATAACAGACAGACACACACACACACTGATCAACTGCTAAAAACATGATTTTCGTATTCAGGAGACCTTAAAACATGCAAATATAACAAAATCTCACTTTCGAAAATTTGACCCAAAAACAATACTTTCTCTACCTTTCGGGTAAGAGAAAGTAAAAATTTATTCTCAATATTACATTAAAAAAAATTTTTTGTTAAAAATGAAAAAAGTCGATAACTTTATTTTAAATTATCACAGATCGATAGTTAAACAATTCTTCTTAAAGGTATTGGTGAGCTCTTTTGAAAGATACCCATCATGAAAAATTACTCCCCTCGAGGGAGGACTTCTCCCCCCCCCCCTTCCAAATATATATTCGTTTCATTTGGTTTAGTGCAGTCTATAGGTGTTAAACTCTACTTAATTGCAATTTCCCCCATAGACGTAATGCATTTGAATACTTTTGAGTGTCCCTGTACACGAACCATTTGCTTCATCTCAACGAAAAGCTTACTTTAGCATCCCTATATAATACACATTTAGAATACCGAGTTTGGAATTTCTGCTACTATTTGTTCTTGAAATATGCTGATAACAGACAGACACACAGACCATTCGCTAAAAACATGATTTTCGTATTCAGGGGACCTCAGAACATGTAAATATAACAAAAATTTGACCTTAAAACAATACTTTCTCGACCCTATGGGTAAGAGAAAGTAAAAAACAGAAACGCAGCATTTGAGAAAAATCAATTTAAAAGTAACAACGTACTGGATAACCTATATCAAAACTGTTGTAAATGCCTCTCACTCTCATGTGAATAAATTGTGAGATAGGGATGCGATACCCTTCGTGCCTGTTGGGACACTTCATATACATTTTTTAGTGACAAGTTAAAAACTGCTAATTTATGACTTGTGTCATTTTACTTGCCAGATTTAGATCCAACCTGTGTTTGATCTCTTCAAATTTCCTAGATTGTAACTTGTAACATCATATGAAGTATGTACGTTCTTTCTTAACTCAACTTAGAAACGTATCGTTATACTGTTATTGATAAAGACAACTTTTGTTAGATATTATTAATTGTTAAGATTAATGTAACTAATAATTTTCTTTAATGTTACTTGAAATTAGATGAAATAATTGTTTTCCTTTAAATATAAACTATTTCATAATTATAATAATGAAGCACCACAGAACTGACGTTTTAAAGTAATAACTACAGAACTTTGGACAAACACCATAAAATGCAATAAACTTGCAACAATTGTTTTGGGTTGAAATAACACATGACCCTTCGTCAGGCGAACAAAGTAGGCACGAGTGCTGCATTCAAAGCGGCAACGGCGCGTAGCCACTTTGACTGCAGCACTCGTGCCTACTATGTTCGCCTGACGAAGTGTGTTATTTCGACCCAAAACAATTGTTGCGAGTTTATTGCATTTTATGATGTTTATCCAAAGTTCTGTAGTTATTATATTTCTTAATTACTCTGAAAATCTTAATTAAAAATGGCAAATTTTTTTCAAATAATTATTATTATTATTATTATTATTATTATTATTATTATTTTATTTTTGTTCGTTCTAACTAGCCGAATAATTTAATATTCGGCTAGTCGAATAGTTTGATTCGGCCGAATACCGAATATTCGGTGCATCCCTATCATATTATATTTTTTCTTTTCTATTTCATTACTTTCTGGAATTTGCCAGGATGGCACCATTACGAATAGTAACCCTCCACTGGCAGCATAGAAAAGGGAGCTTTTCAGCGATATAACCAAACAAGAAAACACATCGAAGAAAAGCAATTTGATCAGAAGCAATACATATATAAAAGAAAATCACCATAAAAAAAATAAATACTGAATAAGTATGGAATTATAATTGTCACAAATAAAAAAAATTAAAACTCAAAATCACATATGTACAGGCTCAAAATTACCAATCGCAGGAATAAGTAATAGACATATTACTTACAAACTTTGAATAAGTTGCGAGTTTATTGCATTTTATATGGTGTTTATTCAAAGTTTGTAAGTAACATTTTTTACAACGGCAGTTTTGTGGTGCTTTTTTATTAAAAGTAATAGACATGTCTGTATGCTTCGTACAAGAAAAAATATTACTGAATAACTCTATCTCAAACAAAATTTTGTGCTCCATTAATTAGTAATAGGTACTTGTGTACACTTTGAGTATATGAAATTGTACTCGAATTGTTCATGCTATCAGAAACTAACATTCATTTTGATGAGGATTGTGGAATCACTTCATGTTAAAAATAACTCATATTAACAATGTTCATGTTAATGAGGTTTGACTGTATTTACATACATACATATATAGTAAAGTATTTTTTTAAATGCAGCAATAACCAGAGTAACAGAAGATTTAATGCCACTGAATACTACATCGATCAAAAATAATTATTTTTTACCAAATAAAATTATCCTTTGATGACTTAAGTTCAATTATAAGAACAATTAAATTTACTAGCTCTAATAAATTTAATTTTTTAATTAATTCTTAAAACTTACCTCCATTCCTATATTTTCTTCAATATGGCTAATTTAAAGTATTAATGTTATTAAGCAACTTCTACGTAATAAAAGTGCAATATGTAAATTAAGATAACTTAACGATACATTCATAATCAACTAATGATCATTAAAAAAAAGTATTAGAGAAAGAATTCCTGTTTACAATTTATTGTTTCTATTGAGACTGACAAAGTTTAAATAAATTTTCTTCTTGCAGTCACTTCAAATACATTTGCTTCTTGCATTTAAATGAAAGAAAACTTGTATGCTTCATGCTTTAAAATAGGCTCAATGGCATTGCTAAAATGTAATAAAGACTGAACACACTCACACACAAAAAATTACATCTTATATTAAAAATATAAATACTTTAATATGTTAAATACAAAGAAAATGAGTATCTAAAAAGGTTTGAAGTTCGGTTGCATCTATTCTATAATTTGTACATCTAGAAACCACCAATCCCATTACATAAATAATGTTTTCATTTTTTTAGAAGGAGAACACTATTATCATTAAAATAATAAACGCATGCAATTTGTTTGTAAACAATTCGACAACAAACAAACAGCACGCATGTGCGATCCGAAGCCGATTACAGTTAACGTTCGCTATGAATCTCAGAAAATAGTTTTTTATTTTTTCATTGGTTAAAAAATGCGAAGAAGAAGCTAAAAGTAACCCCTCCTTCGCTGTTATGTCATTTCGAAGGGAGGGACCACGGAGTAAAAAGACAGGAGAACACGGAGTAAAAAGACAGGAGAAGAAGGTAACGCTGAAATATTGTGATGTTGTTTTCTAATGTTTACAGATGGCGCCAGCGTGCAATCCTTCCTTCTCTCCAGCTTCCGTAATGTTATTCAATGGGGAAATATCTCGTTTTAATTATTTTTTTAAAAATAATATCAAGCTGAAAAAATTTCGATTGAAAGCAAATTTCATTAAATAGAGTATTCTAACCAACATGTTTTTTTTTAAGAGCCATTTTATACTAATTTTACTTTGAAAGAAAGCTTTTAAAAAATGACGATTCTTATGAACCGAAGCTAGCTAAAACAGACAATTGGGAGGAAGGAGAATGGATGAAATTTTGTAAAGAAAAAAAATAAACTTACTTTAGGTGCAGAAAACACGAACTCGGACTTTATTTTTCTCCTAGGGCTTTTTTTTTTTGTTTTTCTTATCACTATCATAGCCTGTTTTACAACTAGGAACGAAGCATTTATTTGAAACATCTGAATTATGCAGTTTTAAGAACTTACAAAGAAATTAAATTGCTTAAAATAAAAAATTTTAAATGTACTTCAGCAAAATTCTATTGAAAACAACAGTATATCCGCGCCGAAGTAGGGAGGAATGACAAGTGGCGCCCTCAATATTTACCAAAAATTTAGATCACAGTTTCGTAGCTTTCTCCCATTGGACCTTCAACTCCTATTAATATTACTCCGTGCAGGAGAAGAAGGTAACGCTGAAATTTTGTGATGTTGTTTTCTAATGTTTACAGATGGCGCCAGCGTGCAATCCTTCCTTCTCTCCAGCTTCCGCAATGTTATTCAATGGGGAAATGTCTCGTTTTAATTATTTTTTTTAAAATAATATCAAGCTGAAAAAATTTCGATTGAAAGCAAATTTCATTAAATAGAGTATTCTAACCAAAATGTTTTTTTTTAAGAGCCATTTTATACTAATTTTACTTTGAAAGAAAGCTTTTAAAAAATGACGATTCTTATGAACCGAAGCTAGCTAAAACAGACAATTGGGAGGAAGCAGAATGGATGAAGTTTTGTAAAGAAAAAAAATAAACTTACTTTAGGTGCAGAAAACACGAACTCGGACTTTATTTTTTCCTAGGGCTTTTTTTTGTTTTTCTTATCACTATCATAGCCTATTTTACAACTAGGAACGAAGCATTTATTTGAAACATCTGAATTATGCAGTTTTAAGAACTTACAAACAAATTAAATTGCTTAAAATAAAAAATTTTAAATGTACTTCAGCAAAATTCTATTGAAAACAACAGTATATCTGCGCCGAAGTAGGGAGGAATGACAAGTGGCGCCCTCAATATTTACCAAAAATTTAGATCACAGTTTCGTAGCTTTCTCCCATTGGACCTTCAACTCCTATTAATATTACTCCGTGGGAGGGACTTACTGTCGATCCACTGACGATATCATCTCGATTTCACTTATCGGACGAGAGGAATAAAGTACCAATTCCTGTACACTTCGTTATTGAAGTATCGTTTCCAGAAAATAACGAAAGACGTCACTCTCGATCTCGAGATGATCTCGATGAGAATAAAGTAAGCCCCTTAGACTCTTTAAAAGGTAGCGCCACAATCGATCTAAATCTGCTCGCGACAAACTGATATCAGCTTGTAACGGGCACGAGTCGCGAGCAGATTTAGATTGATTGTGACGCCATCTTTTAAAGAGTCAACGGCAGGGGAATCCAGAAACAGTTTCGACGGCAGCGGACTAGGGAGCCTGTATATTGAGGGAGACGACAAGCAGAAGGAAACTTACTAATACGCATGCGTCGCCGCAATTTTTTTTACCAGATGAAAAGAGCGCAAAAGCTGAATGGGGTTGTTATGTTTACAGAATGTCGAAAGTTATTGCCACTTTGGCGACGGTAGCGTTTTTCCGCCTCCTCGTTTTATCTTTGAATGAAAACTAGCTCCATAATTGTATATTTAATTTACTTCTAATGTAATTAAAATTCCGTCTTATCAATAAGAAAAAATAAAAAATGAAAAATAAAACGAACTTTTTTACCAAAAAAAAAAAAAAAAAAAAAAAATTATTATTAAAAAGTATTCATATTTATTTGTCTGTTGTAAAAACGTGATATTAATTATTTGACCTCTCCCTCTTTTTTCTTTCTTAAAAAATATAAAATAATAATAAATAAAACTCAGATAAAAACATTTATAGTTGAATCATATTAACTATAATTATATTTTGATTACTACATTTTTGTTTATAAGATAAAACTAATAATAATAATATTATTATTAGTTTTATCTTATAAACAAAAATGTAGTAATCAAAATATAATAATAATACATTTGATAATTAGAAAAAAAAATCTTTAAAGTTTTTCTAAAGTATCTTTAAAGTTAAAAAAAAAAAAAAATATTTTTAACGATATTAAAAAATTAATATTGTTATTATTAAAAAAAATCTGGAGTGACTCCACTCGACTTTCCGAACATTGAGTAATTAACAGTTTTGTAGATAAAGTAAAGAAAGAGTAGTTGTTAAACAAACAAAAGAGAGAAAACCATAATAGAGTGTTTGAGTATTTTTCTCCATCTATTACACGTTGTTTTATTTAACGCTACTGAACTTTCAGCCCATAGATCATAATGACAAAGAAATTTTCGTTGTGTCCCTGTAAAAACCTATAAATGTTAGATTCACCAAAATGCTTATAGTTAGTGCAACAGTGATTTATAATACTCATATAAATTTTCAGCTGAATTCAATAAGGCGTTTAGATGCTATCGTACTTTTAAAAATTTAGTCCCATAGGCCATAATGATAAAGAGTTTTTCTTTGTGTCCCTGTAAAAAAACTGTAAGTGCTAGATTCACCAAAATCTATACAGTTAGTTCAACTGTGATCTATAACATGTGTACAATTTTTTTTGCTCGGATTAATAAGGCGTTTAGACACTATCACATTTTTAAAAATTTGGCGCCATAGGCATAATGATAAAGAATTTTTCTTTGTGTCCCTGTAAAAAAACCATAAGTGCTAGATTCTCCAAAATCTATACAGATTGAGTATTTGTGATCTATAATATGTGTATAAAATTTTTGCTCAATTGAATAAGGCGTTTAGATGCTATCGCACTTTTAAGATTTTGCTCCCATAGGCCATAATGATAAAGAATTTTTCTTTGTGTCCCTGTAAAAAAACTATAAGTGCTAGATTCACCAAAATCTATAGGGTTCGTACTATGGTGACTTACAATATGCGTACCAACTTTCAGGTTAATCGAACGAAGCGTTTAGACGCTAGCGTGTTCACCCACAGACATACACACATACACACACACATACATACAACATCATCGTAAAAATAGTGAAAACGGACTCAGGGGACCTCAAAACGTATAGAAACATCAAAATCTCGAATTCGGATTTTTGACATGATTACAATACTTTCCTCACTATAGTGTTCGGAAAGTAAAAATAGCATGTACTAAGAATATTTCGCTCTCAGTCTGTGTTTTTTACTCTTAAAATAAATGTATGCCTCTCCCCCCCCCCCCCCTTCCTACTCATCTCTCTTTCTCTCTTCTTTTTCTTCTTCTTCTTCTTTTTTTTTTTTTTTTTTTTTAAGTTGTGTTTAACGAATTATCAACATTAATTTAAATATTTTAAAAACATTTTTTCACGCATGAAAATAGCTTATTATAAGAAAATAATTTTATTTCCAATTTATATCATAATACTCCCCCCCCCCATGAAAAGAAATAGTGGTGGGGGGATGGCATTCTGACAGCCTTTTGTTTTGTGACTGGAGTGATAGAATTAACCTTGAAACAAGAAAACAAATTGAATAATGATAATTGAAATATGCAATACAATTATAATATGGATAACAAATATGTAACAAGGAATTTGGCAAGTTGGAATACTGCTGAAATATATCAATGAATTAAACAATATTAACATTTTCAAATAAATTTAAAAAGTTTATTAATTCGGTTTTTCAGTCTGAATGCACTCTAATTTTTGCGCATCCGTATAATTATAATAAAAGTGGCAGTTTCTGTAAACTAACGCTCAAAACGGATGTCATTGCTGCTTGAATCTATCTTTTTTTTTTTTTTTTTTTTAAGTTTAAGAAAATAAAAAAAAAATAAAAAAAGAAGAAGAAGAAAATGATGTTACATTTACAACAATGTACTTAAAAGAAAATAATAATAATAATAATTAAAAAAAAAAGTCCGTGGTTTTAAATAAATAAATAAAAAAGATCAGATAAATAAAAATACAAAAAAGAATATTTAAATAAACATATAATCATTTGTGTTAAGTAGATCTGATTTGTTATAATATATATATATATGCAATTATTATTATAATATATCATGTAAATCGACGATAAACAATTTGAATCAGCATGAGGAAAAAACGTAATAAATTTGCTAAAATTAGGTACTATTATCTCATCGACAAATAAATCTATAAAACAAAGATTTATTTATTATTACTTTTCTTTGCCTGGGCTAAAGTAAAATTTTGATTCTTTGAGACTATCTAAAACTTTGTTTAATGAAATAAAACGCATCTACACACTGAAAATTAAATTATTTGTAGAATAAATTTTTGATTTAATATTTGCATGATCTAGTTCCAAAATGTATTTTGAACCATATCGTTCTAAACTTTTCATTACTTATATTAGTAAAAATTTAAATTAATAATTTTTCAAAAAGCAAGTATTTTTTCAGATTTCAGTTTTTAATATATTTTGATTTTTGATATTGGGATTTTATTAATAATAATTACAATTATATAACTTATAATTTTAATTAAAAGTTAATTTAACAATTAAAAAAAAATGAGCCTCAATATCTTTTTTATATAAATGAATAACAGAAAATATAAGACAAATATGAAAAATGTCTAATATTATTTAATATGAATATAAATCTAAGGAAATGCCATAAAATAATTTAAAGAGATATTTAAAAATGTAAAACCTTTTAATAATAGACGCTATATTCTTTAAAAGGGCCGATGTTTAAAAATTACGATTTGGCGAAAATAAATATAGCCAGTAACGGCTCAAACATCGCCAACATGCTCTCATGCAGCAAAATGACATTTCTTTCATATTAAAACACATTTAATAAATTGTAAAATACAGTATGTAAAACTTTATTGCTGGTAGCATATTTAAATTGCTGTTTAGGGTAGAAATATTTTAAGAAAAAGTTCGTAAACATTACTTTCAAGTATTGAAAACGAATGCGAATGGTGATCAGCCATAAAAACATGCTAATATCTCAAAACTAGACAGGATTTTCTGCATAAAAATCATTCAAAATCAAAATTTAATGTCACTTAAATAATATTCTAGTAATAAAAATTGATATTTTAATTCATTATAATAGAAATAAGCTTTTGTTTCTGAGTTGCTTCTCAACTCACTGCTATTCCAATTGCCGAGAAACTGGAAATAGCCCAAGGCGGTAAAAAACAGGTCATAACCAATGAGATGTTTGCTCCCGCGTGTCGTCTCCCTGAGTATACAGGCTCCCTACAGCGGACCACACTGATGGTTGCTGATGAAAGGGTGGATCCGCCCTGAAAGCACTTCAACCTATATCCTGAGCTTTATAAGGAAAACTTTAATTATAATTAAATATGCTCTGAGTAAAATTAAATTTAAATTTAAGTATTTAATATGTCGTATACCTGGACTGCAATCAGCTTGTAACGGGCACGAGTCGCGAGCAGATTTAGATCGGTTAAAAGAAATCTTTAAATTCTTCTATGTGATACACAATGAAAATACAAATTTATCAGCATGTAAATTAGTATTAAAAAAACTTTTTTTTTTAATTATTATTATTTTTATAAATAATCACTTGTATGAGAAACATTCTATGAAAATATCAAGCATATGCGAAACAGTTTACCGGTACGACAGGACTATTGTTTTCAGTCAGACTATGTCAGGTTTAAATTCGCTTCACTACACTGTTCAACCGATCACTATAAAAATCGATACACTTATTAATCAGGTCAAAATCTAGCTAACGACGAATTTTCAGTTTAATCGGATAAATGACTCGAAAGATATTTAATAAAACCTCCATTTTAACTTTAAAATTATTAAAAAAGAAAAACAAGTTGATGCAAAAAAAAAAGAAAAAAAAAAGAAAGAAAAAAAAAATAAATAAACATGCGTTTTTTTTTTTTTTTTTTTTTTTTTCTAGACATGAAAATATATATATATATATATATATTAGTACAACAAGACTATTGCAGAATTTTTTAAAAATAATTTATCTTTTACACAGAGTTCTTTTATTTAAAATAAGTTTCATGGAATCAAATCACTATTTAATTAAAATCCTTACATGTGTCACAAGTTTAGAGACAAACTTTTCAAAAAATCGGACGACACAGTTCCTCCCCCCCCCCCCCCCCCCAATTACTTACTTGACCACCACCAAAACTATCGTTTACTTTTCTAGGCAATGCGTAGCTCCGCATATAGTAATCTTTCGTAGTGATTTTATTAAAATAGAATTTTTGCTTAAAATTATATCTCATAAAAATATTTCAACACCAGAAAGTCTATCGGGTTGTCCTTTCGACAATGAATACATGATATGCGCACATGTAAAATGTTAGTAAAAATAGCAAAAATATGTTCAAAATGTCTCAAAATACAGTGTTTTAAGGTCGAATAACAATTATCTTTTATCGTAATTATTTCAATATCTTCCTTAATTTATCCATCGATTCGGTAATTCGCTGATTCTTAATTTTAAAAACAAAATTCTGTAAATTTCGACTGTAATTGGTCACTTCAATAATCGACATAACCGGATTTATGTTGCACTCCACACATAAAAGACATAATAAGAACCAAAGATTGAAAGAATCTATTTTATACTATTCGTATAATGCATAAAACGTGAATTTTAGTATGGTTTGTTAGTTCAAAATTCATTATAAATAAACACTTTTTGAAATTTACATTACAATAAAAAATCTTTGTGCATGATTTGAGAATTACTTATTTCTTCAGTTAGGGATCTTGTAAGACCCCTGACAACAGAATGGAAAGATTAGTAATGTGATTCATAGAAATCGTGTTTTGGTACGTCCGTAAACATTTGTTTATTAGTGCCTGGTATTAGAATTCACTAATTAAGTATGCAGAGATGCAGCTTAAAATTTTTATTAAATGAAGGCAATATATTTGGAACAACTTTACACAGTTAATTTTATCGTGATTCTATTATTATTATTAATATTATTTATTACAAAGGCCTGCAGTCAAAAATGTGTTTAGAAACCAATAGAATTTTGGATGCTGATTTCTGAAAAAATAGTCAAAAATTTCCATGATGTATCAGTTTTTCAAAAAAAATTAAAATTGAAAGAAGATGAAGCGTAGAAACTAAAGTAGATGGAAAGATAATATGATGGTGGACTACTGTTGTGTGCTACGCGAAGTGCCGCGTACTGCCTACAACAGACTAAGCGCCAAAAAGAACTTCCAGGAAGAAAGGAAAAGAAAGCACAATAAGTATATGTGAATTCAAGATGTATTAAACAACAGTAAGCCATTAACTATTCTTATTAATAAAATTTTCAACTGATATAAAATCGATGTATATTTATTGTGTAACCAAGTTTTCTACTCCTAGCAGTGAGGACGAGTCGAAAATCTTGGAGGGTTTCCAAGCTGACCAACAGGTTTGAATTTAGTAAACATCCAGTCTTTGCTTTGCTTTGCTTGTGCTTTGAGGTGTAGGCTACAGCTTAACATCCAGTCATTCGGTATCCGCGTTTGTAATGATCGATAGATGGCGCTTTTTCAGCTATTTTTGTTAGTAAATATAATAGCCACGTGTATTTATTATTGTTCTTTTTGTTATTCTACTTAATATTCGTACTATAATTTCTCCGCCATTACATCATGGAAAATTCATTGCTTTTGGAAAAAAATATTTCAGATTATTCAAAGTTCGATCGGAAGTAGATTTTTAACTGAAGTTGAACAAATATTAGTTTCAAATCATCTGATTAATTCTTTACTTCCATTAGCCGAAGGAACTGAAATTTTAAATTTGTCATTTGGAAATTAATGGAAGCTTAATTCTGGATTTCTTGATCCTTTGGAGTTACACTGTAGCACACAACAGTATGTGTTATCTTTTTTACCGTATTTATTCATTTTTATTCAATAAATATATGTGAAACTAAACATCGGCAAGCAATGGCGGCTTAATGAAAGCCGAATTAAAGCATGTTAATTGTAATTTCACCTCATCCCAACAGAGGGCGAGCATTTCATTACAATCGCGGATTGCCTTATCGCTTATTTTCTCTCAACGAAAAGCTTGTCTCCCCTATTTTATTAGTGGACTCGTTGAATCCGCACTTGCGCAGAGGCTTCCATGGTCGCAAGAAATGTAGTTAAAGAGTAGCAAATAATTTTCAGTTGTTTGAATTAAGTAGTAAAAAAACACTTGAAAATATTTTTAAAAGATCTTCTTTTCCCCAGAATATGTGCGATATGTTTTCTTGCCCATTTTGTAAAAATACCTTACGTGATTGAGAAAAATGGATGCCATATTTGAAATCAGCGCACCATCTTCTATATATATATAAATGAATGTTTGTCTGTATGTTATTTATAAAATCGTAAACGGATGGACCGATTTCGATCATTCTTTTTTTGTTTTTTTCCTTATAGGTCAGGGATGGTTTAGGAAAAAAAAAAAAAAAAATACGTGTGGCACTCGAGGACTGCCGCGGTAAAGCTATTGCATAGCATTTTTTATCAACTTATGCAATTATAATTATTTATTCATTTTATTTATGCAGTATTTTTTTTTTCTTTGATATTAATTCAAATTACAATTTTTGAGCGTGGTGACAGATAAGAAAACAATTTTTTTCTTTTATTGAATAAATGAGAATATATCCGCAATGAGAATATATCAAAAATATCCGCAATCGATTTGTAGGTATCGAAAACCTCGATGTATCAAACTTCAATGATCTAACTCTATTTTTTTTTAGAAAAGATATTTTAATAGGTTTTTAAAGGCCTGCAAGTTGAATGGGGATATTCAAGTTTTTTCTTTGATATAATTTCAAGTTACACTTTTTGAGCGTGGTGACCGATAAGAAACCAAATTTTAATAGAGAAAAGGTATTTAATAGGTTTTAAAGGCCTGCAAGTCGAATGGGGATATTCAAGTTTTTTCTTTGATATTAATTCAAGTTACACTTTTTGAGCGTGGTGACCGATAAGAAAACAAATTTTAATAGAGAAAAGGTATTTAATAGGTTTTAAAGGCCTGCAAGTCGAATGGGGATAGTCAAGTTTTTTCTTTGATATTAATGAATAAGATAACAATAATGATAAGAAAACAAATTTTAATAGAGAAAAGGTATTTTAATAAATTTTAAAGGCCTGCAAGTCGAATGGGGATATTCAACTTGTTTATTTGAAATTAATTCAAGTTACACTTTTTGAGCGGGGTGACCGATAAGAAAACAAATTTATATAGAGAAAAGGTATTTAAGAGGTTTTAAAGGCCTGCAAGTCGAATGGGGATATTCAAGTTTTTTCTTTGATATTAATGAATAAGATAACAATAATGATAAGATAACAATAAGGATATGAAAACAAATTTTAATAGAGAAAAGGTATTTTAATAGGTGTTAAAGGCCAGCAAGTCGAATGGGGATATTCAAGTTTTTTTTTTATATTAATTCAAGTTACACTTTTTGAGCGTGGTGACCGATAAGAAAACGAATTTTAATAGAGAAAAGGTATTTAATAGGTTTTAAAGGCCTGCAAGTCGAATGGGGATATTCAAGTTTTTTCTTTGATATTAATTCAAGTTACACTTTTTGAGCGTGGTGACCGATAAGAAAACAAATTTTAATAGAGAAAAGGTATTTAATAGGTTTTAAAGGCCTGCAAGTCGAATGGGGATATTCAAGTTTTTTCTTTGATATTAATTCAAGTTACGCTTTTTGAGCGTGGTGACCGATAAGAAAACAAATTTTAATAGAGAAAATGTATTTAATAGGTTTTAAAGGCCTGCAAGTCGAATGGGGATATTCAAGTTTTTTCTTTGATATTAATGAATAAGATAACAATAATGATAAGAAAACAATAATGATAAGAAAACAAATTTTAATAGAGAAAAGGTAATTAATAGGTTTTAAAGGCCTGCAAGTCGAATGGGGATATTCAAGTTTTTTCTTTGATATTAATTCAAGTTACACTTTTTGAGCGTGGTGACCGATAAGAAAACGAATTTTAATAGAGAAAAGGTATTTAATAGGTTTTAAAGGCCTGCAAGTCGAATGGGGATATTCCAGTTTTTCCTTTGATATTAATTCAAGTTAAACCTTTTGAGCGTGGTGACCGATAAGAAAACAAATTTTAATAGAGAAAAGGTATTTAATAAGTTTTAAAGGCCTGCAAGTCGAATGGGGATATTCAAGTTTTTTCTTTGATATTAATGAATAAGATAACAATAATGATAAGATAAGAATAATGATAAAAAAACAAATTTTAATAGAGAAAAGGTATTTTAATAGGTTTTAAAGGCCTGCAAGTCGAATGGGGATATTCAAGTTTTTTCTTTGATATTAATTTAAGTTACACTTTTTGAGCGTGGTGACCGATAAAAAAACAAATTTTAATAGAGAAAAGGTATTTAATAGGTTTTAAAGGCCTGCAAGTCGAATGGGGATATTCAAGTTTTTTCTTTGATATTAATTCAAGTTGCACTTTTTGAGCGTGGTGACCGATATAAAACAAAGTTTAATAGAGAAAAGGTATTTAATAGGTTTTAAAGGCCTACAAGTCGAATGGGGATATTCAAGGTTTTTCATTGATATTAATGAATAAGATAACAATAATGATAAGATAACAATAATGATAAGAAAACAATAATGATAAGAAAACAAATTTTAATAGAGAAAAGGTAATTAATAGGTTTTAAAGGCCTGCAAGTCGAATGGGGTATTCAAGTTTTTTCTTTGATATTAATTCAAGTTAGACTTTTTGAGCGTGGTGACCGATAAGAAAACTAATTTTAATAGAGAAAAGGTATTTAATAGGTTTTAAAGGCCTGCAAGTCGAATGGGGATATTCCAGTTTTTTCTTTGATATTAATTCAAGTTAAACCTTTTGAGCGTGGTGACCGATAAGACAACAAATTTTAATAGAGAAAAGGTATTTAATAGGTTTTAAAGGCCTGCAAGTCGAATGGGGATATTCAAGTTTTTTCTTTGATATTAATGAATAAGATAACAATAATGATAAGATAAGAATAATGATAAGAAAACAAATTTTAATAGAGAAAAGGTATTTTAATAGGTTTTAAAGGCCTGCAAGTCGAATGGGGATATTCAAGTTTTTTCTTTGATATTAATTTAAGTTACACCTTTTGAGCGTGGTGACCGATAAGAAAACAAATTTTAATAGAGAAAAGGTATTTAATAGGTTTTAAAGGCCTGCAAGTCGAATGGGGATATTCAAGTTTTTTCTTTGATATTAATTCAAGTTACACTTTTTGAGCGTGGTGACCGAAATAAAACAAATTTTAATAGAGAAAAGTTATTTAATAGGTTTTAAAGGCCTACAAGTCGAATGGGGATATTCAAGGTTTTTCTTTGATATTAATGAATAAGATAACAATAATGATAAGATAACAATAATGATAAGAAAACAAATTTTAATAGAGAAAAGGTATTTAATAGGTTTTAAAGGCATGCAAGTCGAATGGGGATATTCAAGTTTTTTCTTTGATATTAATGAATAAGATAACAATAATGATAAGATAACAAATTTGAATAGAGAAAAGGTATTTAATAGGTTTTAAAGGCCTGCAAGTCGAATGGGGATATTCCAGTTTTTTCTTTGATATTAATTCAAGTTACCTTTTTTGAGCGTGGTGACCTATAAGAAAACAAATTTTAATAGAAAAAAGGTATTTTAATAGGTTTTAAAGGCCTGCAAGTCGAATGGGGATATTCAAGTTTTTTCTTTGATATTAATTCAAGTTACACTTTTTGAGCGTGGTGACCGATAAGCAAACAAATTTTAATAGAGAAAAGGTATTTAATAGGTTTTAAAGTCCTGCAAGTCGAACGGGGATATTCAAGTTTTATCTGATGTATTTTATACACAAATTTTACGCGTACAGCTATTCACTGTTGTACATGGATGATACATACCTATACACCTATATACTTTCTCACAAACAGCTGATTACGTATTCGTCCGATTTCGGAGCAGCTCGTCTCGATCCGTGCGAGCTTCGTACAGCCGAAGTCTACCGAAGTTTGCCGAACTGTGTTAGGTTTTTTTTTCGTTACGGAATTTTTCGATTCGGTCGCCGCGCTCAAAGCCCGCGATAAAAGCTATACAATAGCTTAAAAATTGAAAAAATCTTTAAAATTAATTAAAATATGAAAATAATAAACTTATTGACTTATATTGACTTAAAATAAGCCATTTAAATTTTTAATTGTTGCCAAAAAAAAGTTTACGAGATATATTATATTTATTTCTTGTTTTCAGCATAAAATGAAATATGCTTTCATGCGAAAAATAAGAAATTACTAAATGTTAAATTGGTCGATGAGAAAATGACACATTATAATTTTAAAATAAAATAGTAATATTACAAATCTAACATATTTCTTCTGAATTTTATTTCACAGCATTTTTTTTATATACCTCAACTTCAGATTTTTTTTTTTTTTTTTTTTTTAGTATGGCGGATGAAACACGCTTGGCATAAAAGTTAATTCAGCATTATGGTAAAGGTATTTTCTTATTGATAATTCTTGACCATTTTTTATAATTTTGATGCTGAAGTAGATCGGATATTTTTCGCCAAGGAAAAGATAGAAAAAAATACGCAAGCGAAGTGATGACGTCACTGGCCGTTCGTGGATGCAAGAAAAATATTTCCTATGTTAAACGCCCATTGGATTTTTTGTAAAAAATTATTAAAAATCGAGGAAAAATATTTCCCGATTTTAATCCGCATATTTAGGTATAGATATGTATTAGTTATCATGTCCATGCATTAGATTAAGTTATTTTTGTTGTAAAATTGACAAAATTTGAATTTTATTTTCAAAACTCTAGAAAAAAAAATGGCAAACTTCCATATTCGATTGAAAACACAAACATTTCATTTCAAAGGATGATATCAACACAATAAATATCCAACTAATATACTGATTAAAAAGGAAATGATAAATATTCTATCATAATTTGAAGTCAAATTTGTTTTCAAATGTCTAAATAAAGTATCTGATATAGGATACTATTATGTTGTAGCGGAATAGATTTGATATCGGTCATCCTTGGTAGAAAAATAAAATATCGCCAAATTATTTGGCGAACATAATTTAATTCCTTTCAAAAATCATGGTTATTTTAACAACTTATTTTAAGACAGTAATGAATAATATGAAACAATATTTCGTACAATGCATATTACGAAAATATACATCTGGCATGTATATTTTCGTATTACGTTTTTGATCACCAAATACAATAAGCGCCAAGAAGACAGAGTTTTGAAATTTTAAATTAAAATTTTGTCAATTTGACAGCAAAATAACTCAATCTAACACATGCACATGATAACTAATACATATGTGTACCCAAATATGGGGATTAAAATCGGGAAATAATTTTCTTCGATTTTTAATCATTTTTTACAAAAAATCCAATGGGCGATTGACATAGGAAATCATTTTCTTGCATCCACGGACGGTCAGTGACGTCACACTTCGCTTGCGTATAGGAACAATAATCGCATAAATTATATTTTGGTCTAAAACGGCAACAAAATTTAAAAGTCGCCAAGGGCATTAAGGCTGTACCATGATCAAGTTTACATACTAATTTATTTATTTTTCTATATAGCAACTACTATTAACTAAGCATGAAGTATATATAACCACAAAATAATAATTGTCTCATGCGATAGAAGTTGTCGATCATAGCATATTGTAATATTATATGTGGCTTGAAATTGCTGTCATTCTATGGTTGATTGATTAAATCAAATAAATATAGGAAATAACTTGAGAGCAAATATTATGTACATCACATATAATGTTGTTCATATGTAACTGGGATTCAGATATAAAAGAGCTACTTCAAATTTTTCGATACTGTCCGTATCGAAACTGTTATGTATGATAAGCAACCAAATGGAAGCCCACGGGTAAGCCATTGTCGCAGTCAATAAGGACAGGCACCGGAGATTGCAAGGACGAACAAGGCGCTGCCTAAGGCAGCGGGAACCCAAAGCAAGCTTTTGACCGATTTCAGGTTTTTTTTTTTTTTTTTCATAAAGCATATAGAAAAGAGTTTGCCAGCGAAGCGGGCAAAGCCGTCCAAAATTGTTTAAGAACTAAAATATTATTCAACAATTCGCCGGGAAATGAAAAAAAAAAAAAAAAAAAAAAAAAAAAAAAAAAAATCATTTATTTGTAAAAAAAAAAAAAAAAAAAAAAAAAAAAATTAAAAATTAAAAATTTGAAACTCATAAATATTATATGAATTTCACCACATAGTTAAAATTTTAATTAACCAGTCACCAAATTATTATTAGAACCAGATTAATATTGTGCAATAGTGAACTAAAATCATACAAAGAAAGGTTTCGAAATAAAATTCATAATTGACGACCCAGTTTTTATACTTCCACAACGCAGTACTGTTTTAGTACAGAATCCCTATGGACGAATTTTAATTTTTATCGCCATGTTGGCGATAACTTTTTATTTATTTATTTTGCCATTTTATTTTGGCTTTCAATGAGTTACAAATTTTTTTGAGTGTACTTTATCAGACTCTGTTTTGCACAGCACCACAATGATAAGGTTTCATTTCATTACATATTATGATCAAACCGTCAGTTCCCACACATACACATCAAAATTTCAACGTGAACGAAGTCGCGGGGAACAGCTAGTTTACTATAAAAATCAGTTATTACATTGCAAACACTTTTACATTACTCCAATTTTGCAGGCATGCGTGTTATTGTTTCTTATTTTTTTTCTTTTCTTATAATTTTTCCCATATTACTTATCTCTCCTAAAATGGAATAAGGTGAATTAGAGAGTTTTTTTTTTTTTTTTTTTCCCTCGCAATTATGGTTAAAATGACGCAAAACAATTTTTTCCGCATAATACGTTGAAAGTCATCAATATCACCAGAATGGTCTTGTCAATGTCAACGAACTTGACGAGTATTTTTAACAATCATGGCAAGAAGTTATTAGTTAATATATATATATGAAATATAATTAAAAGCCCCCTTAAAATTATAGCTTTATTTCTCAAACTTAAATGTCTTTACCTCCCACTAATCCACTGATAGTTGATTCTTTCCACTGATAGTTGATTATCCACTGATTCTTTTTGCACTGAAGACGGTACGCTTTAGGCTACCGAAACAGCTGTATGCACCTCAATAATTTTTCTTTGGCGTTTCTGCAGCGCCGGCCCGAGCAAATTCGGCGCCCTAGGCGAAACATTTTCGTGGCGCCCCATTAAAACAAATTTTTTAAAAATGTAAGACACGCAGATAATTATACAGACAATTATACACATACAAATACTGTAATAAATAATCAACTATTTATTTTTATTACATATTGCATATTATTGTTTTTTCGGCGCTACTTTTAGCAGTAGTAGAAACAATATCCTTCAAATGAATTATTTTAGCTTCATCTTGATCTGTTGATAATGGTGATAGTCCTACAAATCGTACTCACGTCACTATAGAACGCTGGTAAGTTTTTATTAATTTCAATTATATATGAAGCTGGGTTCTCCACTGGCCACAGACACAGGAAGTGTCAGCAACAATTTTATTGCTGTTACTAAATTCAATACGCAATGTACTAGTTCGTTTTCACAAAAAATATTCAAAACTTCCAGTGGTGTACTTTCATCAACATCCTTAGAGTCTCTTTGAGTCAGATAATCACCTAATCTTCTACATAATTTCAAAAACACTTTGAAAGTTTGTTTTTTACGACTCACAATCATTAGAAAGGCATCAGAAAACATGATTTATCCTTTTGGTCTGTTTGAACTTCTCATCATTCGAATTTCTTGCAGTATCAAGAAAAGAAATATTGAAATTAATCTTAAAATGATGTTTAGCATCACTTGTTGATTTATGAGCTGACTGCATAATTAAACTTCTTTTTCATTTGTCGTAATCGGGCTGGCTGTCACTCCGATGGGAATGATACCGCAATATTAATTTCTTCTGAAAATGCCTCCTGTTTATCAAATCCGAAATCACTTTTACAGTTTCCAAGAAAAAAAATTTGTTTTTAGTAGTGCATTAGTAGTGGAGTTTGGGTCGCATTTTCATCATTGGCGCGTCGTCTTTTGCTATGTACTGACGAAAACTTTCTTCACTTATTTTCTAATAGGAAATTAACATTTTTTATACATGATCTGGCTTGTGTTCATCGAGAATGGAAAACTAGAACGAGGCGGAGCTTTCAATGTTTGTGGGAAAAAGCTGTGCTATGATAGGCCACTGTTTGTGGGTTAAAAGAAGAATCTGTGATGTTTTTCCTATACAGGTTTAACGGAGGCTTTAAATATTGCTTAACTAAGCATAGAATCCATTGCTAGCTGTTTAAATTATAACTTTATTCAACAGTCACAAAACATATAGAACAACAACCATTTTCAAACTCTAAACTAATAACAATTTTAACACAGAACGTGCGCTCGCATGACTAAAACCATGGAGTTACATTATAACACAGAATCCTACAGGTTAAATAAAAGAAAATCATCAGGACTTTGATGACGTCAGAGAGTCATGTCGTCTATTCGGACATGAAAAGATGAAGGATGGATAAAAGAAGATGAAAACTAGACAACATGAATTGAGAGAATAGCTGAAACCCTGACAAGAGGAGTTAAGCATAAAAAAAAAGCCATGTAAAAAGAGATTCATTGAAAAGTTAAAGTAATTCAAGAGCGAGAGAAATTTTGGAGGAAAAAATAAAATTTACAAAAATTAAAGTTGAAAAGACAATTCAAGCAAAGTTTCTAGAAATTAAAGGTTCCAACTGCCCATATGTAGCACTAGTGTGACGTAAAACTCACTTTCCTCACCTCCCCTCTAGAAATAAAGAAGGGAAAAGTATTTAAAAATAAGAAAAGATGTACAAAGGAAAGACTGAAACATAAAAGATGTGCAAGGATGATTCATGAGATGAAACATGATGTACAATTTAGACGCTTGAATGGAAAGTCAAAACTTTATAGTTCCAATAAGGTACAGCCCCATTAAATAATGACTCGGTGACTTTTAGATATAGTGTAATGCTGTTAACAATTAGACGGACAGATTTAATGACGGACTGTTTCCAAAACTTAATTCGACGTTGTAAGTTTTTGAAATAAATAGATCGTTATTATGGTAAAATCAAGCCAGTTGTTTGTGACTCTTTCTCTAGCGCTTCTCATCAGATAAATTAGATTGACTTTGATGCCTAAAAAAGTCAATTCGAGGATTACCCATTTACTTCATTTTTACACGTCCAATCGAAAACACGCCAAGAAAAACTCAGTAAATGTTTCCAAGTCATAACAGCAGACTTGTACTTTTTAGTCCTTTCTAGACAAAAATTGTGTTTAAAATTTTCCCACAACACGAGTGCTGTGTTTCCAAGACTACATTTTATCTATTCTAAAGTACCGTTAGATAGTAATAAATAAAATAGATCTTGTTGTCTGGATTGTGCCGCCCTCTAGATTTGAGCGCCCTAGGCCATCGCCTAGTTTGCCTATATGGTCGAGCCGGCCCTGCGTTTCTGACGTAGTAGTTTATTCCTGTTTTAATATTCCAACGCCAAGTCTCCTGCTATTATCCACTGATAGTTAATTCATTTTCTAGATATTTCATTAATTACAAATTCTTTAACTTGTTCTCAATTCTTAAAAGTATTTTTATTTTATTTTCCGATAAAACAAAACTGTTATTTATTATATTGCGCAATGCAATGTAATCCAGAATATTCTGACCCCGTATGACTCGCCTAAGCCAATTAGAGCACTCTCTCAGCATCACGTGATCGCTCCCGCGAAAAGGAATATTCAGTTGGTCTCAAGTGAGGGACTTGCGAGTTAGGTTTTTTAAGATGTAAGTTGACAAGGATGGCTCACCTTCGCGTGATGGATTGTAAACCTGAATTTCATTAAAGAAATATTTACGCCAACGACTGAATTTTAATTATTTAAATGTGTAGCTGTCAATTTTATAATGACATATATATATATATCGATGCTTTATTATTAATATTGAAGGAGTTAGCCTAAAAAGCCCATGCGATTCTCTAAATCACGTTATTAAGTTTTGTGTAGAGAGGCTAATCAATTCCTTTGACAAGAACTGCCTGAAATGTGTTTGGACTTGTATTTAGAAGGCTCTTTTTGTAAGTCTTGTTGTATTACATATATTTTGTTTGTGTCCTTATGTTACTGTAATAGGGTGCTCAAATTCGTAGTTTTTGTGAGTTCCTATATTTTTAAACATTTTCTGAGATAAGTACTTTAATATCTTAAAAGTTATTTATAAAGTAAATTTAAAAACTTACAGTCGTCAGTGTAATCGTCATTTTGTGAGACTGTGAACCCCAAGGCATTTAGTTCATGTACTAGATCTGTGAATCGAGTGCAAGATTTGAGCGTTGTCATGACAGCATCGTCTCGAGGAAACTCATAAGGAATGATGGGCAGGCATCCTCTGAGGCGTTCTCTCCGACGTCTTTGACGTTCTGCTTCATTCAAGAGTCGACGTAATTTTGAATGGGCCTAAAAAGGAAAAAATGACATATATGTTATTTTTGTTTTCAGAAAACTTATTTCATGTTCTTTATACATTCGATGGAAGTAACAGTAAGCATTGTTTGCAACTTGCGACCGCGGTAGCTTGGTCGATAGAACATCGAGCTCGTAATTGGAAGATTGCGAGTTTAGTTATCGAACCGGCCGGAGACCGTCGCGTATATAAATGGTGGCTGGTGCACGTAAAAATCTGTCGTGGACGCCACAATGTGCTCCGTGTTCTCATCCCAGGCAATACCTCTGGGGCCCACGGAAATGGAGGAGAAATTCCCTCCGTGGAGGATCAAAATTGTCATGGCAAATCTCCGGGCCGCTCTTAGGGACAAGTTTCAGATTGCCGCCAATTGCCCAGACGTAGAACTAATGCGACTTGAAACCCACTCAAACTCAACAGAAGCACTCACGTTGATGTTGACACTGATCGCATATGATATCGAAGAATACAGTCGGCAGCAAAATTATTCGAGCGATAGCAAAAAATCCTATGTGAAAAAAGTATACTTAATACTGTTTTGTTAAATATTTTTTTAACAAGGATTTATTTAACAATACAGTATTAAGTGTACCTTTTTTATACAGAAGTTTTTGCTATTGTTATGTTTCTACATGGTTTGTATACTTATCGGAATTATTAGGCGAGTATTATTCTTGTTTTCATATATAAAATAAATAATCTGGTGTGTCACTCACACGACTTTCTCTTACCCTGAAATTTTATACTATAAATACAGGTTGGAGATTAAGCGGTAAAATAACGAGTACTGTTATACAAACCTATGTTTAAAAAATTCAAATTAGGCTTCGTAAAAGTTTTATATGATAATTAGTTCTGTGTGAGGGGAGCTACCGCCCCCTCCCTCAACCCCCCGTTTCATTACTGCACTTAGATTTATACAGAATTTAAATTTGTTATTAAAATTAAAAGTTCGCTGAAAATTATTCAGACAACTTTCACAAGCAACACTCCTTGAAACTTATCAGTCTTGATCAAAATTTTCCAGCAACAAACTTATATTAATTTGAAATACAACTGTTTGATCTCCTGAAATTATTTGTTTTTAAGTTACTCTAAGAGACACAGACAAAGACCAAACTTTAAAAATTTTGACTTCGGTAATCAGGAAGCTTCAAAGCGTGTAAATAAACAAAAAACAAGCGATGAATATTTAGCTTAAAAACATGCATTATTTATCATATGTCTATTATGAGGAATTCATTTACATTCCTAAGCAGCTTTTCTGGACATGGTAAAATATTATAGTAAATCACTTCCACTAACAATTAAAAGAATGTTATCACTTAAATATTTGCAGCCCTGTATATCTTTTGAAGAATATATAGAATCCACATTGTGCACCTAAATATAACCCTATAGTAATAATATACGCCACAACCTGAAATGCGCTTCCATCAATTTTCCGCTATTGTCGAACTATAATCTAGTTCTTTTGTGTAGACCTGTAAATTAACAGTGAATGATTTCCCTGCCATATTCTACATGAGACATGTTTTTACGCATATAAAAAATATATATTCCTTTCATTTGGTTTAATGCAGTCTATAGATATTAAACTGTACTTACCTGCAATTTTCCCCATAGACGAAATGTATTTGAATACTCTTGAGTATAATAGTATATCTAAAAACCCGGATAAACGACTACGTCAGAAACGTCAAAGAAAAATATTTGAGATGCATACAGCTGCTTCGGTAGCCTTAAGCGTACCGCCTTCAGTGCAAAAAAATTCTGAATCTGGAGAAGCGCTCGTATATATAGGAGAGGGATCGAATTTAATTCAACCAATTTGATTACGGGAAAAGTGGGAGTGTGGCCAATAGGAATTTAGGAATGTTAGCTGTGTAAACAGTAGAAAAATTAAGAAAATGTGGGCTGAATGTAAAATTTCCAACAATCAGACAAATAGGGAACAGCGCAATCACAATTTACAAGGTTTTTAAATTTGTTTATAAATTTTATATTATTTAAATTATATAAAATTTAAATTATATAAAATTTTATTGAAATTTTTATAATTTTTTTAAAAACCTTGTAAATTGTGATTTCGCTGTTCCCTATTTGTCTGATTGTTGGAAATTTTACATTCAGTCCACATTTTCTTAATTTTTCTACTGTTTACACAGCTAACATTCTTAAATTCCTATTGGCCACACTCCCCACCTTTCCGGTAATCCTATTAGTTGAACTAAATTCGGTCCCTCTCCTATATATACGAGCACTTCTCCAGATTCAGAATTCTTTTTGCCCTGAAGACGGTACGCTTAAAGCTACCGAAACAGCTGTATGCATCTCAAATATTTTTCTTTGGCATTTCTGACGTAATAGTTTATCAGGGTTTTTAATATTCCAACGCCAAGTCTCCTGTTATTAATAGTATATCTACCAATAAATATTTGAGCACTTTCGAATTTAGACATTTTGTCAAATATTTAGAAAAGTTCTTTAGGAATCATCTTGAAACTTTGGTAGTGTAAAGAATATTTTATGCCTTATATATTTCAGCAACAGTTGTGTCCTGAAGCGGAAAAGTGGACCAGTAAAAAATTACACAAAAATCAAAATGTTTTAGATCACCCTATAAAAACTAATGCTTTAAATGCGTTTTGATTGTAGCATATAATTATGAGGATTTTTCTCATTATCTCTATATATATTTTTTTTTTTTAGTCTAACACTTGTATTGATGGTGATATAACCGTTTTTTGTAATCCCCCCCCCCCCTCAAAAAAAAAAAAAAAAAAAAAAAAAAAAAAAAAAAAAAAACTCATTTTTTAAATTATAACACGTAGGGTATCAGTCCCAGTGCAAAACCATTTTTAGGAAATTTGGCATGCCACATTAGACACAGCATACTGCAATCAGAATGGAAAAATATTAAATATCTTGCGAAATATGAGCATTTTTACTGAATTATTTTTTAACTACGCATGCGCCAGCTTTAAAAAAAATTCATTTACATAATTTAATAGCCAAAAGTATCGAGCAACTTATATCAAAACCTCGAACAAATATCGTGTAAATTCAAAAAGTTAGGAGAGACCGAATGAACAGAATTTCAGTTCTTCCTAAAAAAGAAAAAAAAAAAAAAAAAAAAAAAAAGAGGATAAGATGATCGGAGTTTTATCAATATTTATTTACAATCAGCGAACACAGTATTACTACTGGGTATTGATTGAATCAATATAAAAGTGTGGGTAAAACCCGTTATAGTTTAGCTTTTATTTTGAGATAACTGAATTTCTGTTCATTCTATCTCCCATAACTTTTTGAATTACACGATATTTGTTTGGGTTTTTTTTATATAAGTTACTCAATAACTTTCGGCTATTAAATTATGCAAATGAAATTTTTCAAAAGTTCGCATGCGTATTTAAAAATTATTTAGTAAACATGTTCATATTTTGTAAGATATTTAACATTTTTTGCATTCTGATTGCAGTATGCTGTATCTAATGTAAATAGAATGCCAAATTACTTTAATGTAAATAGAATGCCATATTAATCTAAATAGCCATATTAATCTAATGTAAATAGAATGCCATATTAATTTATAATTATAACTGTACGAGATACAATTAAAAAAGTGGACTTTTTTTTAAATTAAATAATCTAGTGTACCACACCCACGAGTTTCTCTTACCCTGAAATTTAATACTATAAGTACAGATTGGAGATTAAGGGTTAAGAGAACGAGTACTGTTATGTAAACTTATGTTTTCAAAACAAAGCTTCGGAACAGCTTCATTCGACAAATAATTCTATGTGAGGGGGGGGAGGCTACCACCCCCTCAACCCCCCCCCCCCCATTTCATTATCGTATCTATATTTATAGAGAATTCCTATCTGTTATTAAGTTCAAAAGTTCATTTAAAATTATTTAGACAACTTTCACACGCATAATTCCTTGAAACTTATCAATCCTGAACAAACTATTCTAGTATCGAACATATTCACTTCAAAATACATCACTTGGATCGCCCGAAATTATTTGTTTTTAATTTACTCTAACAGACACAGGCAAAGATTAAACTATAAAACTTGACACTTCGGTATTCAGGAAGCCTCAAAACGTGTAAATATACAAGAAACCAATCGATAAATAATTAGCTTTAAAAAATACATTATTTACCATGTGGCTATGAGAAATTAATTTCAATTCCAGAGCAGCTTTCCTGGACATGGTAAAATATTATATGATATAGTATATTATAGTAAAGCACCCCAACTAACAAATAAAAAAGAATGTTATGGCTTAAATACTGGCAGCTCTGTACATCTTCTGAAAGTTATGTACACATCACATGGTACACATAAATATAATCCTATATTAATAACACATGTATCAACCTGAAATACACTTCCATGTTTTTTCAAGTATTGTCGCATTATAATCTAGTTCTGTTGTGTAGCCCTGTAAACGAACAGTGAATGATTTCTATACCATATTCTACATGAAATATGTTTTACGCATACAAAAAATATATATTCGTTTCATTTGGTTTAGAGCAGCCTATATAGATGCTAAACTCTACTTTCTTGCAATTTCCCCCATAGACGCAACGTATTTGAATTCTCTTGGATGTCCCTGTACACGAACTATTTGCTTGCTCTCAACGAAAAGCTTAGTGTAGCATCCCTATATGATACACATTTAGAATATAACAAGTTTCAACTTTTTGCTATAATTTGTTTTTGAGATATGCTGATAACGGACTGACACACACATAGACCAACCGTTAAAAACATGTTTTTCGTATTCAGGGGACCTCAAAACGTGTAAATATAACAAAAACTCACGTTCAAAAATTTGACCCTAAAACAATACTTCCTCTACCTTATGGGTAAGAGAAACTAAAAAAATAAATAAATAAATAAATAAAAAATTAGCTGTTATATCTCCATGAATATGCAGTAGACTCGTAAATTTTTTTATAAAGATAATGAGAAAAATCCTCTTAATCACATGCTACAGCCAAAACGCATTTAAAGCATTACTTTTTACAGGGTGATCCAAAATATTGTGACTTTTGTTTAATTTTTTACTGGTCCCTTTTTCTTCTTCATGACACAACTTTTGCTGAAAAAAATGAAGTGTAGCATGTTCTTTACACTACCAAAGTTTCATGATGATTCCAAAAAAATTGTTCTAGATATTTGACAAAACGTCTACATTCGAAAGTGTTCAAATACTTCTTGTAAATAGTGTGTATTCGAAATGAATTATTAAAATTTAGATTTTGCTATAATTATGTGTTTTCAGGTTCCCTAAATTTGATGATTACATTTTTATCCGTTGGTGCGTGTGGCTGTCTGTATATGTGTCTTCGTGTACGAGCGTCTGTTATTAGCATAATTTAATAACAGAGATTAACAAAAGTCCTAATTCTGTATTTTTTATCTGTATCTCATTAGAATCGAACAAATTGTTCGAGTACAGAGGGACAAAAGAATTCTAATACACAGTGTCTATTGAGACTGCCCCAAACGAAATAAAATGAATATGTATATATGAGTTTGAAATAAATTAGCATTTCCTTTTTTAATCTTGTAAAGGTTAAATTTAGCAATATATTTTAGTGTTAATTCAAATTTCTTATACTTGTTCTTCAATTTGTGGATTTTGATCTCAATATATATATATATATATATATATATAATTTGAATAATTTAATCCCTTGACAACACTCAGCAAATGAAAGATAAATGAAAATATCAACATAAGAAGTTTTTATATATATATACTAGCAGACCCGGCCACGCGTTGCTGTGACTAAGTTATACGTTGAATTATACGGCTGTAAACTATTTAGTACAGTCAAATTATTATTTACGAACAAAGACGAAAACGTTGTAGCCGATGTAAAAACCCACAGGGTTGAGATTTGAAACTTAGGTCAAAATTTGGAAGCGATTGATAAAAATTTTCGTAGTGTTGATATTAAGCACAAATTAATTTTATTGTAGGGCCCTATAAATTTTAATGGAGAAGTGATATATATTATTTCTAATGCTACTTTGGATAAAATTGCTAAAATGACTAATATATAAATTAAATTCTATTAAAATTCTATTAAAATAAAAGTATAAAAGAAACAGACGATTTTAAAATCAATTTTTATGGAGGAGTGAAATATAATATATGCTATAATGGATAATTTTACTATAAAATGACCTCATCATTTTAAATATTTTAAAGAGGGCAACAGCTGTAGTTATAAAAAGGAAAACAATAAGGCTAAACCAGAAAAATAAGTAAATTTGATAAATATTTTAAAACTTTAAAATTGGAAATCTTATGAAATATTGGACATTTAAAGTAAATACATGCATCATTTTAAATAGAAAAAGATTTTGGAAAAGTTTAGTGTATTTTAACGAAGTAATGAGAAGTTTTTGAGTATGTTAAAATTTTAATAGTAAATTCAAGTTAATAAAGATGGGAAACATTGAGGATTAAGATAAGAATAATTATAAGATTAAAAAAAAAAAAAAAACTTTTTATATACCATGCTTTTAAATTTTAATATACTAATAATATACTAATTAAAAGGAAAATGATAAATATTCTATCATAGTTTGAAGTCAAATTTGTTTTCAAATGTCTAAATAAAATATCTGATGTAAGATACTAATATTTTGCAGCGGAATAGATTTCATTTCTGTAATGCTTGGCGAAAAAAAAAGAATATCGCCAAATTATCTGGCGAAAATATTTAATTCCTTTCAAAAATCATGGTTATTTTAACAACTTATATTAAAAGAGTAATGAATAATATGAAACAATATTTCGTACAATACATATTACATGTCATACATACGTACAATGAATAATACATATTACATTTCGTACAATGCATACATCTGGCATGTATATTTTCGTGTTACGCTTTTGATCGCCAAATAATAATAATAATAATAAAAAAAGCCAAGGGCGACAGAGTTTTGAAATTTAAAATTAAAATTTTGTCAATTTGACAGCAAAATAATTCAATCTAACACCCACGATAACTAATACATAAATACCCAAATATAAGGATTAAAATCGGGAAATAAATTTCCTCGATTTTTAATAATTTATTACAAAAAATCCAGTGGGCAATTAACATAGGAAATCTTTTTCTTGGCTGCACAGACGGTCAGTTAGTCACACTTCGCTTTCGTATAGAACTCATAGATATAGTATAGCATATATAGAATAGAGTGATCATTGGGGAGAAAAAAGTTATTCCTTTTCATTTGGGAAAAGACGACGTTTTTACCAAAATATGGCCGTCTTTCCCCGAGTGAATACACACGGGAATACATACTAATATTTTAGCAAATAAAATTTATGAATAATTTATTTGCTAAAAGGGAATGGAAGACTCCAGATACAGTTTCAAATTCATATTTCTTTCTTTCTTTTCTTTTCTTTTCTTTTTTTTTTTTTTTTTTCAATACCACTTAATGGCTGTTTCCAAAGCTTTTATTTATTTATTTATTTCGGCATCAAAAATCTTTGTACGATAACATGGAGATGAGAGATCTATATATATTACTATATCTATGATAGAACTACATTAGCACTTTATCAATGTGTATAAAATCTTTAAATTGATTATGACGTCAATTTTCGTGAGATGCATAATTTAACTTTTTATAATTTTTTAACGTTCACGTTTGATTAAATCACGGAGTAAAAAGACAGGAGAAGAAGGTGACGCTGAAATTTTGTGATGTTGTTTTCTAATGTTTACAGATGGCGCCAGCGTGCAATCCTTCCTTCTCTCCAGCTTCCGCAATGTTATTCAATGGGGAAATGTCTCGTTTTAATTATTTTTTTAAAAATAATATCAAGCTGAAAAATTTCGATTGAAAGCAAATTTCATTAAATAGAGTATTCTAACCAACATGTTTTTTTTAAGAGCCAGTTTATACTAATTTTACTTTGAAAGAAAGCTTTTAAAAAATGACGATTCTTATGAACCGAAGCTAGCTAAAACAAATAATTAGGAGGAAGGAGAATGGATGAAATTTTGTAAAGAAAAAAAATGAACTTACTTTAGGTGCAGAAAACACGAACTCGGACTTTATTTTTCTCCTAGGGCTTTTTTTTTTTGTTTTTCTTATCACTATCATAGCCTGTTTTACAACTAGGAACAAAACATTTATTTGAAACATCTGAATTATGCAGTTTTAAGAACTTACAAAGAAATTAAATTGCTTAAAATAAAAAATTTTAAATGTACTCCAGCAAAATTCTATTGAAAACACCAGTATATCCGCGCCGAGGTAGGGAGGAATGACAAGTGGCGCCCTCAAAATTTACCAAAAATTTAGATCACAGTTTCGTAGCTTTCTCCCATTGGACCTTCAACTCCTATTAATATTACTCCGTGGATTAAATGTATTTATTTTTATGTCGAAAGAAAATGAACTCGTATTTTTTTTTTTTTTTTTTTTTTTTTTTTGGCAACAATTAAATTAATGGAACTCGCAGATATTTTGGAGCAACTTTAATAAAGGTCTATAATTAACAAATAATTGCAATAAAACAATATTGTGACAATAAATTGAGATAAAAACTATCCTATCTCTCAAGTTGGACCAAACTGCACACAGTGTGCAAAATTTCATTAAAATCGGTTCCTTAGTTTAGGAGTTTACCCCGGACAAACATCGTGACACGTAATTTATGTATATATACAGATTTTTCATTTTTTCGAAGGATTTTCATTTGTTAAGTCTCGTTGGACTTTATCCATGTTCCGTCATAAAATCCTTGACACGTGACCACTGCAGGGAAAATACAAAATTATGACGTTTATATTTGTTTTTTATGGGGAAATGTTTGTATTCTACAGGAAAATATTTGTTTCCTATAGGGAAATGTATAGGAAAATAGAGAATCAGAAATCACAAGTTGGATACGATTTTGGAAACCAAAAGACGGATATTGTCTTTTGGTGTATATCGGGCATTGGGCACTGCACTGTGATTTTTTGGCATATGCATACAGTACAGCAGAAAGATATACCTTTTGTATACAATGTACAATCAAGGCCCCCGAAGACGTATTGTATGCTTATAATTTTTCATTAATTTTTCTTCTTTTTCAAATTGTGCCAGCTCTCCGAGTGATATCATTTCATCTTATGCAATGTCTGAAAAAGTATTCATAATATATATACATATTTTCATGCTTCGTATTAGAATATTGTACCAAAAGCATTCACCATTCGTTAACAGAGGCATACAAAAGAACTCAGGTATATTAGGGACTGTAGTTGGAAATTGCTCGAAATTTTAAAGATTATGAAACACTATCGAAATTATGAAAAACAATTTACGGGGTAAAGTTATAATAAGACTGAGTCAGAATGTGATTGAATAAAAAAATAAATAAATAAAAGTAAAAACATGCATCACTCATAAAATATGAAATATTTTCCTAAATTACGGACATAAAATTGTCCGATTTTTTAATAGGTAGGGTGTAATATGGGTAGGGTCAAGAAAATGGCGAAATCTCAATGAAAATTTACAGCAAGAAAGACTCTGTCGAAGGCAGTCGGGACATGAACCACTATTCGTGTACAATTTCTTTTATTTCTCCAAAATTATTTGATATACATATATATATATATATATATATATATATATATATATATATATATATATATTAAATGTATTTTAGATTTTTTGAGTTTTTCGAGGAAACAATTGCATGAATGCAGTGTCCCCTTTTAAGGCGCAGCTGGAAGCAAAGTTTTTGTCTATAATGTGGTGTAAAGGTGTAAAAAATAAATATTAATTCAATTATTTCGAAAATTCATTTAAATATAGTGACCAGCGAAGCGGGCGTAGCCTGCTAGTATTTAAATATAGTGACTGCAAAGAACGCAACTCCATATTTAAGAGCAAAAAAATAATCTTTTCTTTTTTCTTTTATGTTTTTTTTTTTTTAATGTTTAGGTGAAAAAGTAATTATAATGTTAAATAAGTTATTTAAATAATTTTTTTCATAAATAGAATGAATTTTCTTGGTTTGTTTTCAGTAATGTTTGAACTGTAGCGTTTGACTAAGTAAAATACCCATAATGATTAAGTAAAATACCCATCTAAAACACCCATAATGATAATAATAACAATAATAAATATTCTTTTAAAAATTAATTAAAAGACCTTAAATGACCATCTTCTGTCAGGAACGATTCCGGTTTAGACTGCTTCAAAATAGAGACTTTTGGTACCCATTTTTTTTTCCCCCTTAGAAATGCTATGTATTTTTATTTTTATTAAACTGCATAAATGTTACATCATTAGAAAGATCTTTCAAAACTGAACATTTTTTGTGCTTGCACTTTTCCCTTAATCTCAATATGTAAAAAGATTTTAACGAAAGTTTATAACTACCATTGCAATTCTAAAATACCCATGGAGGATAAAATTAAAATGTAATATAAAATTCAATCATAAAAATTATGGGCTAATAGAGTTCTAACAGCCACGTGACTTTCTTCTTAGCAACCGTACTTTGCTGAAGGACAACGCTAATTTTTCCATGCCTTTGGAAGCGTAGTAGTCGAATTTTTTTATGCTTTTACAAATACATTTACAACACTATGTTACAATAAATTTGTAACACTATTCCGCATTGATAAAATGGGTCAGTAAGGTCAACTGTCCCTCAGCAAACATGCTCGTGACGTCATCTGTTAGAACTCTATAGTTATTACATATTACATCATTTTCTTGTAATCATGATAATGTACTTGTCTGATATAAACAAACAGTTGACTGTGACGTCATATTTATCAAATTAGTTAAAATAAATAAGGTACCTAAGGTTACTTCGTTACAAATATGGTACCTTTCATTTGGTACCTTATTTGTAACGAAGTTTTGGTTAGATATTTTAAAATTAATTAAAATATGAAAATAATTTCAAAATTGGACATTTAAATTTATGATTGTTGCCAAAAATTTTACCAGTTATTGTTATATATATAATGTAAACGAAAATGCAATTCCAGCAAATGCCCAATAAACACCCTTAACGTAACTGAATATTTTAGTGTGACCTGTAAATCTAATGCTAATCTTACTGTACACTATAGAAAGCATTCTTTTGTGCATATGAATAACATATTTCAATTTCATTAAGATTTATGCAAAGTAACTAAAATTTGGTTTATAGAAATATCTTCACATAGAACGCAATGATTTGGAATACTTTCGGGTGTCCCTGTATACAAACCAGTGATGGTGTTTACTCCATTTTCTATAGAAAATATCCGATAGAGAACTTTAATAACATACTTCAATTTTATTAATATATGAATAAATTAAAGGTATTAAAATATGGTTTATAAAAATACCTCTCATAGAACACAATGCTTTGGCATACTTTTGGGTATCCCTGTGCACAAGCTAGCAGAGGTATTCACTCCATTTTCAATAAGGAACATCCGACAGTGAACTCAAATAACATGTATCAGTTTCAGGAAATTCTATGAATATTCACGGGAGTTAGAGCGCAGACACACAGAAAGACGGATGGACAGACAGACAAATCGAAGTCATTAACACTTTTCAGCCTTGCTAGGATTGTTAAAGAGCCGAAGTCATAAAATTTTTCAACCATGATGGAAAGTAGTAAAAATAAAGTGCGAAAATTTCACACGGTTTTGCTAGTCTTTTAGTTTTTTTCCTCACTTAACGTGTTTTAATTTGCAGGTGACCCCCAAAGAAATTTAACTATTAAATTTTTTAACAATACGGAATAATGTAAATTTGCATTAAGTTCTTAACACTGTTGATTTCACGTGTTTGAATAATCTTTGTTACTATTTTAAAATAAAGGAACTTTTTTTAATTTTTCTCATCTCATAGATAACTCCCTAAAGTGAGCCCGTTGGCGTCGAAAGTGGTGTAAGTCATCATTTTCAAATTGCAATAACTCAGCAAGATTTGACTTAGAGATTTTTTTTTTTTTTTTTCTTGTTAGAGCGAGGAGATTATTTTTCTAAATATAAGTCACATGATAGGAAGGGCCGTATAAAAATTAAATTTCGTATTTAATTTGTATACAGCCCCCTTATACAAAAAAATGCTATATCTGAAATCTACTATTAATTTGCAATAATTTTGTAATTGGAAGTATGTTTCTATCTTTCTTAGTTTACGAGATAATCGCTGTAACATCTATTTTGAATCACCCGGTATATACATATTATTTCACACTGAAAAGTTAAAATTAATCCTCATTATGTACATTTACACGAGATTTTGTATTATACTGCCATATTGAAAATTATGAAGCAGCGCCACCTGTTGAACGACTGATCCCCAAATGTAACCAGCACCAATTTAGATCAAGGTCAAACTAAATACCGAGTCTGATTAAATTTCGTTCATCGGTTCGAGAGATTCGTCGTTCACAAAAGCACGCAAACTGACAGACGTTTTCTAAAAATGGTCAAAGTGTGCTTAGGACTTCTAAAAACGTCAAATCTATCGAAAACCGAAGTCGAAATTTTTCAATCTAAAACATTCTTCTTATGTATATAGAAGAAAGTAAATTTTCTTTTCTAAAGAGAATTAATTTTCTCAGTTTGATTTCGGTATTGTGTGGTCTGCGATGCTGATTAATTAAAATAGATCTGCAGCACAAATAATAATGATGATGATGATAATGATAGTGATGATAAATATTTAAAAAATGTTTGAAAAGGGAAATCGGCCGTGGTTAATTAAAAGAAAATTAAAATAGTATCCGATGAAAAGGAACGCAACTTTATATGTCAAAGCTTTTACTTTTTTTTTTTTTTTTTTTTAACGTTTTTTGTATATTTAAATGAAAATTTAATTATTATATTAAATTATAATATAAATAATATTATAGCTTTAAAAAATTAAAGAACACACTTTTATAGAAATGTGAACTAAGAAGCACAAAATATCTATTAAAATGCAGGGTAAGAGAAAATCGTGTGAGTGACACACCATAATATTTACATACATTTAAATCTTTAATTAAAATAATTTAGAATTAAACAAAAACCATTTTTAAAAAATCTCCCCTGACTGGGATCGAACGCTAGACCATTAGGTTCGTAGTGCGGAGCATTACCTCACAGCCACAGCGTTCACGTAGGGAAAGTCTTTTTTTTTTACAATATAGATCTTTTGTATGTTCCCAGAGCGGTTACAAACATACATTGATACATACATACATACATACATACAGGTGAAGCTAATAAAAGCGTGTTAAAAAAAAAAATCTTTTTTTTTTTTTACTCCGAATATTTCTCTTTACGTTATCGGGACCTCTCAGATCTTGTAAACGATTATTTCTTCATAATACATTTTTCTTAATTCAATCCTGTCTTTTTAACGATAGCTCATTTGACCAAATGGAGATTGAGAGCGTAACTTCTGAATAAACAAACGTACTCACAGACAGAAAAACACGTATCTCTATTGGATATGTTGCAGCAGGTAGAAATTATTTAAATAATCTTTAGTCTCGTATTAATTTTTGATAGTTAATTTTATACATAAAACTAAAAAGAGACAGAGGTAAGGGGGAGGAAAAAATAGATAAAGAGTATCAAAGTAACCATTTTTATTTTATTAATTTATTGTTTTATTTATGTATTTATGACAAATTCTATTAACGGATCGCAATTGCAAAGACTAAACAAAATTTTATATCTATAATTTTACATTTTATGTAACGCAATTTACACTTTATGAAATAGGAATATGGTATATAATAAAAAGTCAAACGTAAAATTTAGGGGTTTTTTACTTTTTTAAATCCGAAAGGAGTATTAAAAATAAGTTTTAAGATTATTATCATTATTATTGTTGTTGTTGTTGTTGTTGTTGTTGTTATTATTCAATGGAATCGGCCGCATTGATTAAAATATAGTTTATTTATTTTTTTAATTAATTAATTATTACTTTAAACGATTATGCTGATATTTTGAAAAAAAAAATGGAAATAATGCAGATTTGAAAAAAAAAAAATTATAACTTAAATTTTGACGTAATAATTTGAGGCCAGCCCTTTTTTGACATTAATAATTTTACTATTATCTAGAAAAAAATAATAAATAATAAAAATTTATCAAAAAATTTATTTACTTTGTATCTTAATTAAAAACACTAAAAATAATTTCTTTTTCCACCATAAATAATACATTAGAAATGCTAAATTCGCAACTTTATCAACCCCATATTTAAGAATTCAATATTCAGTTATAAAACCCACTTTCAATACCTATATTTTCAAAATAGTAACAATATGATTAATATTATTTTGAAAAATAAAATTAATTGAATCATATTTACATTGGGGGGGGGGGGAGGTCTTAGCATGCAAGACAAGTCACGGAATAGTCCATACTAGAAACGCGCCCTACAAGTACGCTTTCCCGTATGACACACATGCATACATAGTGTGAGAGAGAGAGAACAGGGAGAAATACCGCACCTTCCTTAAATCTTCCTCTAAGCATCTCACTTGAAAGTTTGCTTTTTGATCCAGTCTTCCTGAGGCTTTCAGTTTTTGTAGTTGCGCTTCCAATGTAGCAATACGGGCCCTTGTGGCTTCTTGCGCGGGGCTTGCGGCCTGTTTCGGGGGCCCTCGATCATCCGTGGGCCCCTTTTTCCTTGTCCGATCCATTGCAGGCGTACGCTCTGAAGTAGTACGCCTGCGTCGATCGGAGGTACGGGCGCGAGGTCACGTGAGCCCCGCCACCCCTGATCAATTCGTCTGCGTACGCATGGGAGAGAAAAGACCTTTTCTTCCACTGCATCACCAGACATTGCGTATTGAGTAAGGCTAGCGAAATTGGAATTCCCTAGAGTTAGTACTGTAGTTCGATACTAATGGATAAGAATGAATATAATCAATTTCTAAATCACATTATAATGTATCAAAGTCGGTGTTTAAAAACAAGTACCTTGACATTTTTTTAATAATAGAAATACACAAATAATTCCACAAAAATTTGCATAAACTATACACATTTTTTTTAATTTTTATTTATTTATTTTATACAATAACTATCAATACATTATTCTCTTAAGGCTTGTATTTAAGAAGTTTTTCCTTAGAAATTTTCCTAACAGAAAAAAATAGTTTTTAAAATGCCGCGAGGATATATACCAAATTCCTTCTGAAATTTCTGTATTTTTTTTTTTTACTCATTTTGTACGATTACTGTTTGCTCTAAAGCTGGTGAAAATTACGGTTTTCATTTGTATTACAAAAATTACATGAGAATGTATAGCATTAATACTAGTGTTTAAATAATATATATATATATATATATATATATATATATATATATATATATATATATTACCAAAATTAACCGAATCGAAGAAGCAGTCGAGAGTTTCCAAAAGTTACGTAAAAGCAAGAGTTTTATTTTTTTCATCCAGGACGACTAAAAAGGAAAAAAATCTATTGTATTACACTGGAAGAGAAAGAAAAATGTTGAAGAATAAGATGATAACATGGTTATGTTACGGTAATCTGGAAGTTTTTCCAAACTGAAAATTTTTCAGTCATAAAACTATCCTAAATTTTATAAAAGAAAAGATATTTATTGTTTCGGATTTTTTACTCATTGTAAGTGCAAAACAAAAATTTTATGCGTTGGTTTTCATTTATAATATTCTTAAAATGTAACATAAATGTAATACATGTTTAGAGCCGCTCCCAAACAATAGTACAATTCCCATTTTGAACATTTTCGGGTTGAATATATCTTCTTTTCAAGAAATTTTAATTACTTTTGGCTAAAACACATTGTTATTATTAGTAACTGAGAGGGTTTTTTTTTTTTTTTTTTTTTTTTTTTTTTACTTAAAATAATAATAACAACAACAACAACAAAGTTAGTCATTTATAATGCTAAAAGTGTACGGATTTAAATTAATCTAATTAGTTTTTTAGCCAAAAATAAGTAAAACTTCTTTAAAAAAAGAAAAGGAAAAAGTTAACTTTGTTATACGTTTTGCCTATTTTTGACATTTTGGATATCTTCATACAAATAATTTATCAAACTCAGTTTCATGGAGAATGTCAGATTTTAAATTGTATATTAAGTTTACACAAAGTATGGTGCCAAATATTTAAGCAATTGTTATTAAAATACCGTATTAATCAGTTTTTAGTACCGCTAAGCCCTTTTTACCTCCTCAGAAACTACGATGAAAAAGATCAAAACAATGAAAAGATTTTTTTTTTATGAAAAAATTACTAGTTTTTACGTAGTTTAATTAAAGTACAGTGGGTGATCAAATTACTATTTTTTATTTATTTATTTTATTTTATTTATTTTATTTTATTTTACTTATTTATTTATTTATTCATTTTTAAAAATTATTATTTATTCATTTATTTACTTATTTATTTGACAAGTTTTTTGTTAACAACAGGAAAAGTTTGCAAGAAAATTTTACAAAACTTGCAGAAAAATTGTGAAAACCTTTGAGAAACATAATTCTGAAACATAAAACACACATGCGTAATTTTCGCTCAAATATCAGCATTTGTAATTTTTTTTTTTTTTTTTTTTAATCAGTGCATGTGCGAAAGGTAGAAATTTTTTATTACAGATAAGTTGAAAGCTAGATATATTGGACAACTTATGTCAAAAGTTCATTTGAATAGAGTAAAGATTACGCAAATTATTGGCAAAAGAATGATTGCACTTTTGCAACGCGAGTGAAATACTAATTGAACCGTCAAATTAAACTCTTGTCACGTGAAAAACCTCTTATAAATTTTGAACTTGCTTATTTTTTCGGTTGATAATTTACTTAACTTTTATTTCATTCAAATGAACTTTTGACATAAGTTGCCCAATATATCTAACTTTCAACCAGTAATAAAAAAGTTTCCAGTAATAAAAAAGCACTGTTAAAAAAAAAAAAAAAAAAAAATGCTACAAATGTTCATTTCTTAGCGAAAATTACACTGTGTGTTTTATATTTCAGAATAATGTTCGTGTTTTGTCAATTTTCTACAAGCATTGTAAATTTTCCTGAAATCATTTCTTGTTATAAACAAAGACACTTGCCAAACTAGATGCTGTGGCCACCACAAGACTTTCTTCTATATTTTCCTATACAAATTCACGCAGTAACAATATTAAAAAAAAAAAAAAAAAAAAAAAAAAAAAAAAACGATTTTTTTTCAAAGTTTTCTTTCGTTAAAAAAAAAAAAAAAATCGATAACTTTGTTTTAAATTATCACAAATTTATAGTTCAACCATTCGTTTTAAAGATATTGACGAGACCTTTCGAAAGATACCCATCTTGAAAATTTACCCCCCCCCCGGGGGGGGGTACTTTCCCCTGGGGGGGAAGCGATGACCGAGATTTTTTTCCTAATTAACTACTACTATTATCAATAATTCATATTAATTTCACAATCACAGGTTAAGAATAACTCCCATTATGTACATTTATACGAAATTTTGTCCCATACTGCCATGTTAAAAATTTAGAAAAAATACGATCACAGCACCACGTGTTGAGTGATTGATCCCAAAATCTAATCAGCCCCAGTTTATGTCAGGGGCCAACTAAATACCAAGTCTGGTTAAATTTCGTTAAAAAAAAAAAAAAAAAAAAAAAAAAAAAAAAAAAAAGATTTTTTTTCTAAGTTACTTTTTGTTAAAAGTAAAAAAAATCGATAACTTTGTTTTAAATTATCACAGATTTATAGTTCAACCATTCGTTTTAAAGGTATTGACGAGACCTTTCGAAAGATACCCATCTTGAAAATTTACTCCCCTCGAGGGGGGACTTCCCCCCCCAGGGGGGTTCACGAGTCTCCTACGCATACAAATTTTTTTCCCCAGTTGACTACCTCTATTATAAGTAATTCTTGTAAATTTCATAATGATTACTAAAAAATAATTCTCTTTATGCACATTTATACAAAATTTTGTCCTATATCACCATGTTAAAAATTTAGAAAAAGCGGGATTGCAACGCAACCTGTAAGACAATTTTTAACAAGAGTTGATAGACACTAATTTATGTCAAGGTGCAACTACATACCAATTTGTATGAAATTCTGTGCAGTAGTTCCTGAGATACAGTTGCCACAAAATTTTGTCACACACACACACACACACAGACAGACAGACAGACAGACATTTTCTAAAAAGGGTCAAATCGTGTTCTACAGCTCTCAAAACGTGTAAATCCATCAAAAACCCGAGGTCGAAAATTTTTACGAATCCAATACTTTCTCTATATTACATATAGAAGAAAGTAAAAAATTTATAGTTTATGGAAAAAAAAAAAAAAAAAAAAACTGTATTTGTCTAAGTAATTATGCAATTCCTACAAAAACTAGTATGTTGTGGCCACCACAAGACTTTCTTCTATATTTACCTATACATATTCAATCAGTAACAATATTAAAAAAAAAAAAAAAAAAAAGTACGATTTTTTTTTTCAAAGTTTTTTTTTTTTTTTTTGTTAAAAGTGAAAAAAATCGATAACTTTGTTTTAAATTATCACAGATTTATATTTCAACCATTCGTTTTAAAGGTATTGACGAGACCTTTCGAAAGATACCCATCTTGAAAATTTATCCCCCCCGGGGGGGTACTTCCCCCCCAGGGGGGGAAGCGATGTCCCCCCATGCAGAAATTTTTTTCCTAGTTACATACTACTATTATCAATAATTCATATTAATTTTACAATCACAAGTTTAAAACAACTCTAATTATGCACATTTATACGAATTTTTGTCCTATACTGCCATGTTAAAAATTTAGATAAAATGCTATCACAGCGCCACCTGTTGAGCTATTGATCCCCAAACATAATCAGCACCAGTTTATGTCGGGGACCAACTAAATACCAAGTTTGGTTAAATTTCGTTAAAAAAAAAAAAAAAAAAAAAAAAAAAGTACGATTTTTTTTTTCAGTTTTTTTTTTTTTTTTTTTTTGTTAAAAGTGAAAAAAATCGATAACTTTGTTTTAAATTATCACAGATTTATATTTCAACCATTCGTTTTAAAGGTATTGACGAGACCTTTCGAAAGATACCCATCTTGAAAATTTATCCCCCCCGGGGGGGTACTTCCCCCCCATGGGGGGAAGCGATGTCCCCCCATGCAGAAATTTTTTTCCTAGTTACATACTACTATTATCAATAATTCATATTAATTTTACAATCACAAGTTTAAAACAACTCTAATTATGCACATTTATACGAATTTTTGTCCTATGCTGCCATGTTAAAAATTTAGATAAAATGCTATCACAGCGCCACCTGTTGAGCTATTGATCCCCAAACATAATCAGCACCAGTTTATGTCGGGGACCAACTAAATACCAAGTTTGGTTAAATTTCGTTAAAAAAAAAAAAAAAAAAAAAAAATTGCGATATTTTTCTGTTTTTTTTTGTTAAAAGTAAAAAAAATCGATAACTTTGGTTTAAATTATCACAGATTTATCGTTCAACCATTCGTTTTAAAGGTATTGACGAGATCTTTCGAAAGATACCCATCTTGAAATTTTGCCCCCCCGGGTGGGAACTTCCCCCCCCGGTGGGGGGGCAACCGATGCCCCCACATGCACGAAAATTTTTTCCAAGTTAACTATTACTACTATCAACGAGACCTTTCGAAAGATACCCATCTTGAAAATTTACTTCCCCGGGGGGGGATTTTCCCCCCCAGGGGGGGAACCGATGCCCCCCCATGCACAAAATTTTTTTCCTAGCTAACTACTACTATTATCAATAATTCCTATTAATTTTACAATCACAAGTGTAAAATAACTCTCTTTATGCCCATTTATACGGAATTTTGTCCTATGCTGCCATGTTAAAAATTTGCATAAAATGCGATCACAACGCCACCTATTGAGCGAGTGATCCCAAAATCTAATCAGCACCAGTTTATGTCAGGGTGCAACTAAATACCAAGTTTGGTTAAATTTCATTCATTGGTTCGTGAGATACAGCGTCCACAAAAAAATGATACAGACAGACAGACAGACAGACAGACAGACATTTTCTAAAAACTATTAATTCGTGTTCTCCATATCCCAAAACATGTAAATCCATCAAAAAGTGGATTTCGAAAATTTTCGCGAATCCAATACTTTCTCTATATTACATATAGAAGAAAGTAAAAAAAAAAAAAAACATAAATATTGCACGCAGTATGTGAAATCATCTGAGGATGATCCAAAATATTTTTGGTTTTCTTAAATTGGTGGTTGGTCCCCTAACAGATGGTGACTAATTCGACAGTGGAAAATGTGAATTTATTAATGTTCTTTACATGCCCGAAATCCAAGGCCATTTCGTTTAGTACTTTTGTAGAAAATAGGGAAAATGTCAAATTAAAAAAATATATCTATCTAATAATTTAATCACCCACTGTATACACTATGTATATGTATAGATAACTTTAATATAATGTATTTTTGTGTCCAACAAGTGAAAAAACATCAGAAAATCTGAAGAAGTATCCAATAGAAGAAAATATTGGATTCATAAAAAATTTCGATTTCTGGTTTTTGACAGATTTACACGTTTCGGGAAGTATTGAACACGATTTGACCATTTTTCGAAAAAGCCCGCCTGTCTATGTTTCAGAAAAAAAAAAAAAATCTGCAAAACTCGAGAACTAGTGTGCAGAATTTCATCAAAATCTATATTTAGTTGCACCTTGACATAACGGATACCTGCCAACTCTTGGCCTATCGCTCAAAGGACGGCTTTGTCGTTTTGTTTTATCATAATTTTTAATACAGCTGCATAAGACACAATGAGAATTATTTTTAACCAATTATTGTGAAATTAATATATATACTCCATAACAAAAAAAGTGACGCACCAAGAAGGAGTAATGCAAATTGGACACAAATTGACATACATACAGGTTTTGATGGAATCAAGCACCAGTTCATCATTATCGTCGATCCTACGTGCAACTGGTACTTCAGTGACTTCAAATACCATTAATAGGCGGCTCAGTAAAATGGGTTTGAGCTCAGTCCCCGGATCTCTCTTCCACTTAGGATGTTTGGAGCATCATAAAAAGGGTCCTACAACCAGCTCGGGATTTTACCAATCTAACGCAACAATTGGACAGAATTTGGCTCGATACTTCACAGGAGCACATCTGCCAACTCTATCAATCAATACCAAGCCGAATAACTGCGTACATAAGGGCCAGAAGTGGACCAACGAGTTATTGACTTGTTTACTTTGTGAAGCCCTTTCTCTTGATTAAATCATTCAATTTTCTGAAACTGTAATCAATTGTTTTTCTCCACATGTACATCACATCTACCAGTTTTTCGGAAATCCCATTCCACCCCATCTACCAATTTTTGTCCCCACTTCTTCTTGGTGCGTCGCTTTCAAAAGAACGTATCAATACCTTTAAAAGATTCGATTGAGTCATACACCTAATGTCAAACAAAGTTATCGATTTTCTTCATTAAAAGAAAGAAAAAAAAAAACTGAAAAAATTCATTTTATAAGACATTGTCTATAAGGCACAAAATTCATTCTTTTTTTTTTTTTTTTTTTTTTTTTTTTTTGTCGATATATAGTGTTATTTTTTCTGAGATGAAATCCTTTGTACGTGCCATGTAAAATTATTTTTATAAATAATAATTTTTATAACTAATTTGCACTACTTGAACTTGTGTAGAATATAGAAGAAACTTTTCCAATGGCCCCAACAAACTAGTTTTATAATGGTTTCAAGAATTTCGGTTTTGGGTCTGAACGTGGAATGAAGAAAAATATTTTTGCAAATTCAGGTCAGGTTTTGGATCGATGAAAATTATTTTGTCGAGTTCGGAGTAAGTCATGCTCCGTTCAACTCTCTAATTTAGCATGAATTAGATATTAGAAAATAATTATAATAAAAATATAATAAAAACAAACTTATGTAAGCAGCAGATTTCTTTAAGAGTCAGAATGACAAAAATTAAAACAATTTATTTTTATTTTTAATGCCAGAAATTATCACTAAAGATCAATTATTCGATTTTTAATTGAATGTTCATTATTGTTGTTTTGAAATTACATGTGTTGAAAAATTACAAAATAATTTATCATTATTATTATTATTATTATTTTATTTTACAAAATATTTTATAATGATAATCACAAATTTAAAATAAGGAGAAATAATGAAGAATTTATACATTTTCTTAACACTTTCTGACAAAGTAAAAAAAAAAAAATTTCAAATTCGGTTTTTCGGTCTCTCAGTTTGTCTGTCTGTCTTTCACAAATCTCACTTCTTTAAACATTTTTAAAATACTTTGAAATGGTTCATGATACTGGAATTTATTATTAAAATTGCTATCTATTAGAAATTGTATAAATAGCACAACTGGTTAGCACTACAGGGACTCGCAAAAGTATTCCAATGTATTACAGTCTATGAGAGACATTTTCGTTAATACATATTTTAATAACTTTACACTGCACATAACATAACGAAATCAACATACATCATTCAGATACACGAAAATATTTTCACTTTCTCATAAGGTAGAGAAAGTATTGTTTTTGAGTCAAATTTTCGAACGTGAGTTTTTGTTATATTTACACGCTTTGGGGTCCCCTGAATCCAAAAATCATGTTTTTAGAAATTCTTCTCTGTGTGTGTGTGTGTGTTTGTGTGTGTGTGTGCCTGTCTGTTATCAGTATATCTCAAAAACAAATTATAGCAAAATGTCCAAACTTGGTATTCTAAATGTGTACCATATAAGGATGCTACACTAAACATTTCGTTGAGATGAAGCAAATGGTTCGTGTACAGGGACACCCAACAGAATTCAAATACATTACGTCTATGAGGGAAATTGCAGGTAAGTAGAGTTTAACATCTATAGACTGCACTAAACTAAATGAAACGAATATATATTTTTTATATATGTAAAAACCTGTATCATGTAGAATAGGGTATGGAAATCGTTCGTTTACAGGGCTACACAAAAGAAGTAGATTATAGTTCGACAATAGCTGAAAATTGATGGAAATGTATTTCAGGTTGTGCCGTGTGTTATTAATACGCGATTACATTTATGTGCACCATGTGGTGTGTACATAACTTTCAGAAGATATGCAAGGCTGCCAATATTTAAGCCATAACAATCTTTTTTATTTTTAAAATAAGTTAAACTAAATTTTAATCACATTAAAAACTGAGACGGACAATATACACTAAAAATAAACAATTTAAAACATTAAAAACACAAAACATAAATTTAAACGTTTCGAGCCTTTTATAGGCTCCTCATCAGTAAAAAACATCAAATGTAAATGCTGAGAAGAACAACAGACTTTCATTAAGTGAGTACAACGTATTCATCGGGAACTGCGCATGCCTCATTAAGTGGTGAAAAATGTTGATTTGTGTACCAGCCCTCCAGGAAAATTCTTGAATGATAATTAAAACAGTTAGACATGATTATTTTAGTACTGTTAAAATCAGGTAAATGGTCAGTTTCGATGGCATCATGTACAATTTTCGAACGTAGATCATGGTTTTTTAAATTTCTTTTATGTTCCAGAATACGAGTATGAAGAGAACGGCAATTTTCACCAATATAAACCGAACTACAAGATTTACAAGGGATTTTATAAACTAGCGAGCTTCGCCCGCTAGCGGGTCAGTATTTTCAAATGAATCACTAAAATTAATGAATCCCTAACAGTAACTTTTAGTGTCAAGAAAAGAAATTTAAAAAAAAAAAAAAAAATCATTTCTGATTGGGTAAAAAGTCGGCCCGGGTCCCCACTGCATTCGGCAGCGCTGCGCGCGCGTATTCCTTCCCTGACTCTTCGTGCCCCCCCCCCCCTCAAAAAAAAAATTCTGATCGGGTAAAAACTCACACCGGGTCCCCACTGCCTTCGGCAGCGCAGACACATGCGCGCTGCGCGCGCACGTGTGAGAGAATACGTGCGCAACAAGCACATATTCCTTCTCAAATCAAATTTTTATTCTTAAGAAAAGAAAATTAAAAAAATCATTTCTCATCTGGTACAAAGTCGGACCGGGTCCTCACTGCCTACGGCAGCGCAGTCCCGTACGTGCTGCGCGCGTATTCATTCCCTGATCCTTCGTGCCTCCTAAAAAAATCATTTCATATCGGGTAAAAACTCACACCGTGTCCCCACTGCGTTCGGCAGCGCAGACCCATGCGCTTTGCCCGCGCACGTGTGAAGGTATACGCGCGCTACGCGCACATATTCCTTCTCAAATCAAATTTTTATTCTTAAGAAAAGAAAATGAAAAAAAAATCATTTCTCATCGGTTAAAAAGTCGGACCGGGTCCCCACTGCCTTCGGCAGCGCTGTCCCTATATCTTCGGTGCACGCCTATATCTTCCCCACCCTTTCAGCCCTTCCCAATTAACCAACATATACCAATTTTGAACGGTCTAACTGAATTAGCTGAGATGCAAAAAAAACCTAATCAGAACACCTCAAAACGTGTAAATCTGGTGAAAACTTTCGATAATATAAAAAAACTTTAAAATATCTTTCGAATGATGTATTAAAAATAATTTAATCATAATTAGAAATTGAAATATTGAAATTTGAAAATATTACAGCGCCATCTGGCGGTACAAATTTCTGTAATCTACTATTCGATTCCAAATCAACAAAGCTATCTAATGATGTATCACTTATGAAATTATTTTAATTAGTAGCTGAGATACAAAAGAAAACCGATTCAGGAGACCTCAAAACGTGTAAATGAAGCGAAATCTTGAATCCCACTTTCGATAATATAAAAGTACTTTAAAATATCTTTCGAATGATGTATTAAAAATAATTCAATCATAGTTAGAATTTGAAATACGCGTATTAGAATAAAATTTAATTTGCAATTAAATTGTACATTTTTTATTTATTCTGGAAACCCGATGAAATTTGAACTGCAACTTCGTCTTGTGATGTTAAAAGTGTGTAGCATGTTTGAAATAATTTTGAAGAAAATTGAAGCATTTTGAAATTTGCAATTTTTATTTCCAGTATAAAATCAGTAAAGCAGGAAGTAAAATCTATTTATTCTTTCGCCCGGCGCCATGGTAACCGAAATACGTCTAGAAGGAAATTAATAAAACTCTTGTGATTTGTTGCCACCTTTTTTTTCATACTTTAGTTAATTTAAAAAAATCTAATTGTCCTATCGATAAGCTATTTAAACCGTCGGATTCAGAAAAATCGGACCTTTCATTTGATATCTTATTTGTAACGATACGACTGATATTTCTATTTTATTTTCCACTTTTTCCGTAAAAATGTCGCTTTTTAAGCATTTAATCATGAATTCTGGGTCATTTTTCAGTAGACAAGGGTCGACGTTTTAATTAATATCTCCGCTAATTAGGGTCGCATCGCTTAGCGAATTATCGCGATGTCGAGATGAAGAAAATCTGCGTCTGTCGACACCGGTTTCGAGGCGATGCGACCATTAGCGCCGGAGCTTTAGCGGTCACAAGGCATTTCTCACAGACAGACAGACAGAAAGACAGATGCGCACAGATTTTAATAATATAAGGAGACTAGCGAGCTTCGCCCGCTAGCGGGTCAGTATTTTCAAATGAATCACTAAAATTAATGAATCACTAACAGTAACTTTTAGTGTTAAGAAAAGAAAAAAAAAAAAAAAAAAATTTTCTGATTGGGTAAAAAGTCGGCCCGGGTCGCCACTGCCTTCTGCACGCTGCCCCGTGCGCGCTGCGCGCGCGTATTCCTTCCCTGACCCTTCGTCCCCCCCCTCAAAAAAAAAAAAATTCTGATCGGGTAAAAACTCACACCGTGTCCCCACTGCCTTCGGGAGCGCAGACCCATGCGCGATGCGTGCGCACGTGTGAGGGTATACGTGCGCTGCGCGCACATATTCCTTCTCAAATCAAATTTTTATTCTTAAGAAAAGAAAATTAAAAAAATCATTTCTCATCGGGTACAAAGTCAGACCGGGTCCTCACTGCCTACGGCAGCGCAGTCCCGTGCGCGCTGCGCGCGTTTAAGTTAAGAAATACACGCGCTGCGCGCGCGTATTCCTTCCCTGACCCTTCGTGCCCCCTAAAAAAATCATTTCTGATCGTGTAAAAACTCACACCGTGTCCCCACTGCCTTCGGCAGCGCAGACCCATGCGCGCGCACGTGTGAAGGTATACGCGCGCTACACGCACATATTCCTTCTCAAATCAAATTTTTTTCTTAAGAAAAGAAAATGAAAAAAATATCATTTCTCATCGGTTAAAAAGTCGGACCGGGTCCCCACTGCCTTCGGCAGCGCTGTCCCGTGCGCGCGGTGCACACCTATATCTTCCCCACCCTTTCAACCCTTCCTAATTAACCTACATATATCAATTTTGAACGGTCTAACTGAATTAGCTGAGATGCAAAAGAAAACCTAATCAGGAGACCTCAAAACGTGCAAATCTGGTTAAAACTTTCGATAATATAAAAGAACCTTAAAATATCTTTCGAATGATGTATTAAAAATAATTTAATCATAATTAGAAATTGAAATATTGAAATTTTAAAATATTACAGCGCCATCTGGCGGTAGAAATTTCTGTAATCTGCTGTTCGATTCCAAATCAACAAAGCTACCTAATGATGTATTACTTATGAAATTATTTTAATTAGTAGCTGAGGTACAAAAGAAAACCGATTCAGGAGACCTCAAAACGTGTAAATGAAGCGAAATCTTGAATCCCACTTTCGATAATATAAAAGTACTTTAAAATATCTTTCGAATGATGTATTAAAAATAATTTAATCATAGTTAGAATTTGAAATACGCGTGTTAGAATAAAATTTAATTTGCAATTAAATTATACATTTTTTATTTATTCTCGAAACTCGATGAAATTTGAACTGCAACTTCGTCTTGTGATGTTAAAAGTGTGTAGCAAGTTTGAAATAATTTCGAAGAAATTTGAAGCATTTTGAAATTTGAAATTTTTATTTCCAGTATAAAATCAGCAAAGCATGAAGTAAAATCTATTTATTCTTTCGCCCTGCGCCATGGTAACCGAAATTGCGAAATTAATAAAACTCTTGTGATTTGTTGCCACCTTTTTTCATACTTTAGTTAATTTTAAAAAATCTAATCGTCCGATCGATAAGCCGTTTAAACCATCGGATTAAGAAAAAAAAGCCCTTTCCAATGGCATCTTATTTGTAACGATACGACTGATATTTCTAATTTATTTTCCACTTTTTCCGTAAAAATGTCACTTTTTAAGCATTTAATCATGAATTCTGAGTCATTTTTCGGTAGATATGGGTCGACGTTTTAATTAATATCTCTGCTAATTAGGGTCGCATCGCTTAGCGAATTATCGCGATATCGAGATGAAGAAATTCTGCGTCTGTCGACACCGGTTTCGAGGCGCTGCGACCATTAGCGCCGGAGCTTTAGCGGTCACAAGGCATTTCTCACAGACAGACACACAGACAGACAGATGCGCACAGATTTTAATAATATAAGGAGACTAGCGAGCTTCGCCCGCTAGCGGGTCAGTATTTTCAAATGAATCACTATAATTAATGAATCACTAACAGTAACTTTTAGTCCTAAGAAAAGACATTAAAAAAAAAAAAATCATTTCTGATCGAGTAAAATGTCGTCCCGGGTCCACACTGCCTTCGGCCCCGCAGTCCCGTGCGCGCTGCGCGTGCACAAGTTAAGGGATACACGCGCTGCGCGAGCGTATTCCTTCCCTGACCCTTCGTGCCCCCCCCCCAAAAAAAAATCATTTCTGATCGGGTAAAAACTCACTCCGGGTCCCCACTGCCTTCGGCAGCGCAGACCCATGCGCGCGCACGTGTTAAGGTATACATGCGCTGCGCGCAAATATTCCTTCTCAAATCAAATTTTTATTCTTAAGAAAAGAAAGGAAAAAAAAAATCATTTCTCATGGGGTACAAAGTCGGCCCGGGTCCCCACTGCCTTCGGCAGCGCAGTCCCGTGCGCGCTGCGCGCGCACAAGTTAAAGAATACACACGCTGCACGCCCGCATTCCTTCCCTGACACTCGTGCCCCCTTAAAAAATTCATTTCTGATCGGGTAAAAAATCACACCGGGTCCCCACTGCCTTCGGAAGCGCAGACCCATGCGCGCTGCGCGCGCACTTGTGAAGGTATACGCACGCTACGCGCACGTATTCCTTCTCAAATAAAATTTTTATTCTTAAGAAAAGAAAATTAAAAAAATTATTTCTCATCGGTTAAAAAGTCGGACCGGGTCCCCACTGCCTTCGGCAGCGCAGTCCCGTGCGCGCTGCGCGCGCGCAAGTTAGGGGATACGCGCGCGGTGCACGCATATTTCTTCCCCACCCTTTCAGCCCCTTCTAATTAACGTACGTATACCAATTTTGAACGGTCTTACTCAATTAGCTGAGATGCAAAAGAACACCTAATCAGGACGCCTCAAAACGGGTAAATCTGCTGAAAACTTTCGATAATATAAAAGAACTTTAAAATATCTTTCGAATGATGTATTAAAAATAATTTAATCATGATTAGAAATTGAAATATTGAAATTTGAAAATATTACAGCGCCATCTGGCGGTAGAAATTTCTGCATTCCACTGTTCGATCCCAAATCAACAAAGCTTTCTAATGATATATTACTTATGAAATTATTTTAATTAGTAGTTGAGATACAAAAGAAAACTGATTCAGGAGACCTCAAATCGTGTAAATCTGGTGAAATCTCAAATTCCATTTTCGATAATGTAAAAGTACTTTAAAATGTGTATCAAATGACGCATTAAAAAAAATTTAATCATGATTAGAAATAGAAATATTGTAATTTAAAAATATTACAGCGCCATCTGGCGGTAGAAATTTCTGTAATCTACTGTTCGATTCCAACTCAACAAAGCTTTCAAATGATGTATTACTTATGAAATTTTTTTAATTAGTAACTGAGACAAAAGAGAAACCCAATCAGGACGCCTCAAAACGTGTAAGTCAGGTGAAATTTCGAATTCCATTATCTACGGTAGTCGGTTAATGGAAGTAAATAGAAAAAGAAATATTTTTACCTTAAGTGTATTTGTGTCGTTTTGAAACTTTCATCCTCTTTCGACAGATAAAATGTCAGGCGTGTAAAGATAAAATTTAATTTGCAATTAAAATGTAAATCTTTTGTTTATTGACCAAAATGGATGAAATTTTAACTGCAAGTTTGTTTTGTGGTGTTAAGATTGTATACTAATTGAAATGTGCGAATTTTGAAAAATTGAAGAAAATAGAATATTGAAATTTTTAATCGTGGAGCGTGTTCAGTAGAGCGCCCGAGATGGATCAATTCGACCGGGCGATGACGTCACTGATCCTGGACCGGTCTTGGATCGGGCCAGGAATCTACTGAACGCTTTGGAACAATTTTGACGTGATAGGAGGAGCGCCATCTATCTAATTTGACCTGTATTATTGTATTTCTGTTGTTTATTCTGTCTGGACTTTTAATACGTAATTCCATAAAATGCTAAACTATATTACGTTTTTTCTTAAAAAAAAAAAAAAAAAGAAAGAAAGATCTTTTATGTAATAACAGTTTTACTTCTTTCTTATTAATGTAGAATTCTGTACTCTACTAACAAAAAATAAGAAGCTATTAATTGATTGTACTGACAAATTACTAATATACATTACTTTGGTTATGACTTTTCTAAATTCACGTATAAATTTTAATCATGAAAATGTTAAGAATGTTACGTTATATTTATTTTTAAAGGAGCAGAATAGATTTATCTTAAATGAGCACTTAAAACACCTTTCTTTCTCTTCGAATTTTATTATGAACAGAAATGAACAACAAAAACGTTTTTGAAAAAAATAAATAAATAAAATATGAAATATTCTGTTTAGTTAATATAATGGATTTATATAAAAAATAATCTTATTTTCTTCTTCGATTTATGAATCAATATAAAGAGCTTTTTCTCTTATTACCGACTGAATATTAAAATAAACTAGCAATGTAAACAACACTGCATAATTTTATAGCTACTTTTTTTACAGTCTGTTTTGTTTAATTAAATTTAATAATTGACATCTTAAACTTATTTTTACCTAAATTAAAAATATGTGGAAGGATTTTAATTTATTTACTTATAGTTAACTTATTGTTTTAAAGGTATAAAATACAATCGTTTACAAACTTTTCTATTTGTAAACAAAAAACAATCGCATGAATGAAAAGCTTTGTCTGAAAAAAAAAAAGAAATATAATTTTTCCCAGCTTATTTTTATATATTAAATTAACAAAATATGATAGCGTCCGAATTAAAAAAAAATATATTTTTTTGTTTCAATTAAAATTGTGTAAATTTTTGTTTTAATTTTATGTTTGAATGTTACGTTCATCAATAAAAAAAAATTACGTATCGAAAATCGTTATTACGTAAAAAATCTTTTTTACACAATAAATAAATAAACATAATATAGTTTAGCATTTTATGGAATTACTTACCTTATTTTCTACAGCACAAACAATGCTTATAACTAGGTACATCTGTATTAATCCTCAGCTAATCAAACAAATAAACAATCATTGTCAAAAACATATGTTCATTGTTCAGGTTTTCACTGCGTAATGTCAATCAGAGCTCGATTTTCAACTAGAGCGCATTTGATCCATCACGTGACCCAATGGATCAAGAAATTTTTCTGGGCTTTCTGATCCACGACCGGTCGAGATCGGTCCATTCCACTGAACGATGTAACTCTGGATCGGTCGACACCACTGAACGCTTTGGCTCGGAATCTTTCGACCGGTCGTGGATCGGGCGCTCTACTGAACACGCCCAAAGTACAAAAACACGTGACCTCATTAAATAGCAGATGTTTTTTCTTTCCGTTCAAGATCGTCTGCCAAGTTAAAATGCTTGTGATTTGTTGCCACCATTTTTTTTTAGTTTAGTTAATTAAAAAAAATCTAATTATCCGATCGATAAGCCGTTTAAACCATCGGATTGAGAAAAAAAAGCCCTTTCCAATGATATCTTGCTTGTAACAATACGACTGATATTTCTAATTTATTTTCCACTTTTTCCGTAAAAATGTCGCTTTTTAAGCATTTAATCATGAATTCTGGGTCATTTTTTGGTAGACATGGGTGGACATTTTAATTAATATCTCCGCTAATTAGTGTCGCATCGTTTAGCGAATTATTGAGATGTCGAGATGAAGAAATTTTGCGTCTGTCGACACCAGTTTCGAGGCGATGCGACCATTAGCGCCGGAGCTTTAGCGGTCACAAGGCATTTCTCACAGACAGACAGACAGACAGAAAGACAGACGCGTACAGATTTTAATAATATAAGGAATTTTTTTAATTAGTAACTGAGACAAAAGAGAAACCCAATCAGGACGCCTCAAAACGTGTAAGTCAGGTGAAATTTCGAATTCCATTATCTACGGTAGTCGGTTAATGGAAGTAAATAGAAAAAGAAATATTTTTACCTTAAGTGTATTTGTGTCGTTTTGAAACTTTCATCCTCTTTCGACAGATAAAATGTCAGGCGTGTAAAGATAAAATTTAATTTGCAATTAAAATGTAAATCTTTTGTTTATTGACCAAAATGGATGAAATTTTAACTGCAAGTTTGTTTTGTGGTGTTAAGATTGTATACTAATTGAAATGTGCGAATTTTGAAAAATTGAAGAAAATAGAATATTGAAATTTTTAATCAAAGTACAAAAACACGTGACCTCATTAAATAGCAGATGTTTTTTCTTTCCGTTCAAGATCGTCTGCCAAGTTAAAATGCTTGTGATTTGTTGCCACCATTTTTTTTAGTTTAGTTAATTAAAAAAAATCTAATTGTTCGATCGATAAGCCGTTTAAACCATCGGATTGAGAAAAAAAAGCCCTTTCCAATGGTATCTTGCTTGTAACAATACGACTGATATTTCTAATTTATTTTCCACTTTTTCCGTAAAAATGTCGCTTTTTAAGCATTTAATCATGAATTCTGGGTCATTTTTTGGTAGACATGGGTGGACATTTTAATTAATATCTCCGCTAATTAGTGTCGCATCGCTTAGCGAATTATCGCGATGTCGAGATGAAGAAATTCTGCGTCTGTCGACACCAGATTCGAGGCGATGCGACCATTAGCGCCGGAGCTTTAGCGGTCACAAAGCATTTCTCACAGACAGACAGACAGAAAGACAGACGCGTACAGATTTTAATAATATAAGGAGATAACACCTGAACGGGAAAAAGGGGGGATAACTGGTTTAAAATTCGAAAGGTAATTACGAATTAGAAATTGGGGTTTATAGGAAACAGATAAAGTTTTATTTTATTTACACGTTTTGAGGCCCCCTCAATCCAAAAATGATTGGTCTGTCTCTCTGTGTGTCTCTCTGTGTGTGTGTCTCTCTGTGTGTGTATCTGTCTGTCTGTTATCAGCATATCTCAAGAACAAATTATAGCAGAAAGTTCAAACTCGGTATTCTAAATGTATATCATATTTTTGTGAAATTGTGAAAAATGGTAATTTTGCAAAATAAACTTACAATTAAGGTTTCATCGTAGACATTGACTTTTATAGAGCTAAACTTACATATATGCATAGAAACTTTTATAAATTTGAAATGGCATATCAGCTTTTCTGGGAAATACAACAGAGCTCGTCTAATTATTCAGGTGGCCTGTTCGTTCCATAGAAGATTAGTTTTCGAAATGAAACAGATTTATTAAACGTCTGTTTTTATGGGGGGGGGGGGGGGTTGAATTTCTGAAGCCTTTTCTTAGGATAAAAATTTTTGTGAAGGGTCCTTTAACAGACCTGGGTTTTCCTCTGGACATGCCCCTGGCTTCGCACACAAGAAGCCCATCAGTTTCTGAGAGGTTGTGCTCTTGAAGTGGTAGACAGGAAATAACGTGTTAAATCTCAGGTTTTATTCGTCAGCTTTGCTGTTTTGTATTTTCCATGTTTTTTTTCCAAAACTCACATTATTAGAAGCTATGTTCTGACCTTCCACGGAGGTTCTCCAGCCAACACTCAAGCCTATGTTTCTCAAGTAGTAAATCGGGCTTACAAACCATTTCTCCGCATATACTATATGAAAACGAAAAAGACCATCACTGGAAATCTCTACCTTATTAAGCATAAAATTTTATACAGTATCAATTACTAAAATGCATATATATATATATATATATATGCTAGTATGCTACACGTACATGAAGGACGAAACAAAGAAAAAAACTTAACGGGTTCCCCATCTCACTAATTGGCAACCCTACTTTGCCTGTTTTTCAAAATGCACAAAAATCTATATCACAGCAGTAAGTATTACATACCATATGCTCCATATACAGGAAAACCAAATCCCCAATCTCTTATGCAGGAAGCTCAAAATACAAGAAATTACATATTGCAGCAATACATTTACACTCATATGTACGCTTCACATACAAGATCAGTAGCCAAGAAGTTCTGCGTTCAAAATTAGTAGATTGGGAAGTCCGGATTCAATCTTACGGTTTGCTTGTTGAAGTTTTTCATGGTTTTCTCTAGAAGTCACATAAACACCGGCTAGGTATTGTTCCATTAAAAACTTTACAAGGAAGTGACGACATGATTCATGCAGGATTTTCAATTTATTTCCATCGCCTCTTCTTATAATTTTCTGATACTTTAATTTATTGATTATCCAGAAACAGAAAAATTTCCCAAAAACATTTTGAAATAAAATATTTTTTAAAGTTTCCATCAAATCTATAAGAAAGTTAGTATTTTTGTCAGATAATTCTTTTAAAAGATGTAATTTTATAAACATTTTATTTTGAATAGGTGATGTTAATCACGGGGAGAATACCCACAATGGATTTCAATAGACTATTGTTTGCTACGATTTTGCCGCAGAGTAAGGAAAAAAGTTTCATAGTGCTACGGCTAAACTTTTAACATTAAAAACACTTGACCATTTGCAAAGGTAAATAACAGGTGCTAGTGAAACCATTTTCGAAGTAAAAAAAAAAAATGAAACTGCGTGACTGTGTATTGGTTAATTAAAAGAGAATTGATAATAAAAATATCTGTGTAACTTAATAAATAAACAAGCCATAACTCATAAGTATGCAATTCAAATCCCATCCTATTATTACTTTAATTATTCATTCTTTTAAAACAGTAGTTGAGTTATACACAGCAAGTAGGGAATGGATCTGTAATATATGTATAATACGCGTAGCTAATATTATACATAAGAAAAATTTAAATTAAAAGCTAATTTATTTCATATATTGTAAAAGCGAAGCTTAAAAATTAAATATGAGAGTAGCATTTAATCGAATGATACAATTAAGTATTCTCTTACGATTATAAAGTTTAAAATTATTTTACCAATCCGCGTTTGTAATGATCGAAAGATGGCGCTCTCTGAACTGCAGTTGTTAGTAAATATAATAACCACGTGTATTTATTATTGTTCTTTCTCCGTCATTACATCATAAAAAATCGATTGCATAATATGATGATTTGCAGTGGTGTGATAATTTCACCTTACCCCACCAGAGGGCGAGCATTTCATTACAATCGCGGATACATACAAAAGCACACACAAAAAAGATACCTTATCAAAGTATATCAATGAATCGATTCATGCTAAGCGAAAGTTGATATTTATAAATTAAAAATAGAAGCCATTTTCTAAAAAAAAGTAGCAATGCTTTAATTTCAAGAAAATTTGTAATAAAACAATATCGCTACCGATCTTTAAGGAGAGGAGTCTGCAATGACTAAGAAACAAGAAACTGAATACTATTGAATATATTAATATGAAGCACACACAAAATATACATATATATTATTGAACTCTATAGGTTTTTTGGGTTCAAGGCTAAATCATACCCAACATGTGACGTCTGATTCTCCATTTCCCATGAATTTCCCTCTAAGATGCAAATATTTCCCTATAGAATGTAAACATTTCCCCCAAAAATCACAAATGAAAACATTATAATTCTGCATTTTTCCCTGTAGTAGTTACGTGTCAAGGGTTTATTATATAATGCCGATAAAGTCCAGAACGAATGCATCTTTAAAATCTCATATGGAACGACAGAATAACTAATGACTCGATCAAAATACTTTGAGACGCATACTATTGTAACAATCGCAGCTATCGTAGATCACAAGTCGGATCGTACACTCTGCAGCAAAAGTATCCGAGCACTAGTAATAATCCCTGTCTAAAAAAAGTACACTTAATACTGCTTTGTTAAATAAACCCTTGTCGAATCATGTTCTTAGGTGAAAGTATAATTATTTGACAGTATATTTGAAAATTAAAAGCACTGTTTCAATGTGTAAATATACTTTATTAGACAAAACAAAAGTAATTTTAATGGAATCTAAAAACATATCTTTTAAAATAACACCGAGGCGCCACTGGAATTTTTATATCATTCCTTTTAAAACTGTTATTTTGAATTTGAAATGCGAATCAAAAAGCATCAGTGAGTGTATTTTATATATCTGTCTCATCTTGAAGTTAAAAATATTACGTTTGCATTATAAATATAAATAAAAGATAAAAGTAAATGATCAAATAAGAAAATCTATGTATACTTTAACTACCTGCAAAGCGTCACTTAAAATTTGATATCATTATTTTTAAGACTCATATTTCAAATTCTTATAGCCATAAAGTAGCGGCGTCACAAACTTTTAACCCGTTAAGGGTTTTTTGTACTGATATCATTATTTTTTAGGGATTATTCATCTAAAAATAAAAACAAGTCCTTCTAGCTCCTAGGAAGGGTAAACTGATTTATCTTTTATTGTGAAGTTGCCACCATTTTTTTTTTTTTTTTTTTTTTTTTTTTTCAAAATTGCACAATTCTACAATTTATTAATAGACTTGGTGGATTTCTTAATGAAGGCTTGTAGATATGGAGTTTTAAGCAAATCGGTTCATAGAACCTTTCTAATGTAAATTTGAAATTTTCAGTGGGCTGGCACAGGGAAACAAGAGGGTAGATTAAGTTGGCAAATGAACAAAACAAATACATTTCTGAGATAAATCCACACTACAAATTTAGTTTGAATTAATTCAGTATTTCAAACGTTATCATGCTGACAAATTTTCAAGTAGCCTGCCACTTGGAAACAAAATAGAGAAGCTTCGCACTAGAAAAAAATATTGAGTGGGATTCTCAAACTCTTTAAAATAATAAGTGGGAAATTTCAAATTTAAGTTAGAATTACGTAATTTACATTTTGCAAGTTTCTTTTTAGAGAATTACAAAAGCAAATTGAACAATTAAAAAAAAAATCAAGTTAATGTTAAAAATGGAAATTTATTTATTTTCTTTTCCCTTTTGAGGCTAAGCTCCAATATTCACAATTTAATTTTCGTCAAAAGTGCAGGTAACAAATATTTCATAAAAATATTTGGTGGAAAAAAATAGACAAAATATAAATTAAGCTCTACATTTCTATAATTTTAAAAGTAAGATAAAATCATTTCGAGAAAAAAATTCTGGAAAATACAAGTTAGCTAAAGTTAATACAACTTAAGTAAAATACAAGTTAAGCTAAAGTTAATACAAGTTAAGTAAAATACAAGTTAAGCTAAAGTTAATACAAGTTAAGCTAAAGTTAATACAAGTTAAGTAAAATACAAGTTAAGCTTAAGCTTTATGGAAAATACAAGTTATATATATATATTTCTTTTTAAAAATTAAAAATCTCTTTTTAAAATACAGTTACAGTTTATTCATATATTTACTTTTCAGACTTTAAAATGATACATATTTTAATGTATTAACATAATCAAACTAATTTTTTTTATTATTATATAAAGCAGCAATGGCTAGGGGATGAAAGAGGCGATAAATAAGCTGTATCTTTAAAAAAAAAAAAAAAAAAACATAGCATTGAAAAACACGTCAAAATAAATAAATGACATCTTTACTTTGAAACCCATAATAATTTATTTAAAAATATAATTCTCTCTTCCTTTCTTTTTTTTTTTTTTTTATCAATTAATTTCTGCATGAAAAATTCCATTTCATAAATATATTTACAACTACAATAAGCAAAAAAACCCTCATTTAATTTTAAATAATTATTTCTACATGTTTCTAAGCAATTAAAAGTGTCTTTTTTTTTTTTTTTTTTTTTTTTTTAAGAAAAATAAATTAAATATAGGAATGTATATGGTTTTAATATAAGCTACGAGATGGCGCTACTAGATGGCCAAATTATTACCTTCATGATAAAACCATATACATTCCAATATTTAAGCTTTTTTTCTCAAAAAAAAAAAAAAAAAAAAAAAAACTTTTAATTGCTTAGAAACATGTAGAAATAATTATTTAAAATTAAAGGAGGGTTTTTTGTTTATTGTAGTTTTAAATATATTTATGAAATGGAATTTTTCATGCAGAAATTAATTAATTAAAAAAAAAGAAAGAAAGAAAGAAAGAATTATATTTTTTAAATAAATTATTATGGGTTTCAAAGTAAAGATGTTATTTATTTATTTTGACGTGTTTTTCAATAATTGCTATTTGACACATTTTTCATGAATTTTAATTATATTTTCATTGTTTTTTTTTTTTATTATTATTATTAATATACAGTGTATTTATCCCCTCTTTCATTCCCTAGCAATTATAGCTTTAAATAATAATAAAAAAATTAGTTTGATTATGCTAATATTTAAAATATGTATCATTTTAAAGTCTGAAAAGTAAATATATGAATAAACTCTAACTGTATTTTAAAAAGAGATTTTTAATTTTTAAAAAGAAATATATATATAGGGGAGACCCGTGTACCTAGGGCCGCTTTTTTTCAATGCCCCAAAACAAAGCCCTTGACCTGTTTAAAATTGTAAAACTAATATGAACATATCTTTAGGACTAATTACTTCCAATTGGGATTAATATAAATGTTACCGTTAAAACGCGAAATCTGTTAATCTGCAGATTACCTAGCTAATCTGCAGATTAACTAAAATGACCCGTTAAAGTGCGGTATAAAGAGTTTTCCGCATTTTAACTAGGTAATCTGCAGATTAACGGTTTCAGTATCGTTAAAGTTCAAATGTTTGTTTCGAGCCTTAGTTTTTTATACATTCACTATGACGTCAAACAGCCATGTGATACATATACGCGAATGACCTTCAAACATAACTAAAACTTTTACCCCTTCACTTTCGCTATGCTATGCTGATAAACCGATAAACGGCAAACGCAGAATGTGGAGGATGGAAGCCATGATTAGTTTTATTATTATGACTACACAAAAATTAAAGTAACAAGTAAGTTATAATTGTTTTAATTTTGATTTTATTTCTATCTTTTTGAATTCTGTCAATATAAGTTTGATAAGGGTCTGTATTTTATTAATGAAATTTAATCTTAATTAAAAGCTGTCTCTCGTGAAACTCCATTTTGAATTATGAATATTAGATTTACATTACAGTAATTATTTCCTTCCGAACTAAAACTATTAAACCATAACTTTTTAAAACTAATTTATTTTAAAATTAATTTAAATTACTATTACTTACTGAAAAAAAAAAAGATGTATTAATTATTAACTTTGAAAAATATGGCATTTAATAAATACTTAAGATGAAATTTTTGTACATTTTTTTAGCATTTTATTACTTTTTTTTTTTTTTTTTTTTTTTTTTTTTTTCTCTCTCTTTCAGTTTCAAGTTTCCTGTACATATTTTATATATCATAATTATATTTTTATTTATTTATTTTATTTTATTTTTTAATTTTGTTCGCTTTTTCAGATAATTTCGTTGTAGTTTATCACATAAAAAGTGTTAAGATATATGTATGCTGCAAAATATAGCTTAATAAAGCATTGAAAACTGTCATTTTAATTTTCATGCATTCTAAAAAATGCTAAAGCAGTTTTAATTATTTGAAGTACTTCTTAAATAATGCTTCTGATTTGTCTAATTTAATATTTTTAGTTATTTTTTATGTAATTTAATGTTTCTAGTATTTAAATAGTAATAGCAATATAAGTTGTTAATAAAACTTTTTTTTTTTTTTTTTAATTGTTAAATATTTTTATTTTGAAAAGAAATCGTTACTGTATTACAATTCTAACATTCATTTATAAAATAGAATTTATTGAAAGCTATTATATTTCATATTAAAAATGCATAACATCTTCAAACTTATATTGACAGAATAAAAAAGATGAAATAAATAAAAAATAAAACAAATATAACTTTAAAAAATATAAAAATTAAAACACATACAGATTAAAATTAGTAAAGAAAGAAATAAAAAAGAAAAGAAAACTATTTTTTTCCGAATGAAAAAAACAAATACAACACAGCGTGCTGTAAAATTACAACACCAGATATCCTATTTTCACTTTAACTAGTGCCTAGTAGGTAATGTGCAGATTATCTAGGTAATTCGCAGATTACCTAGGTAATTTGAGAAATAAAACAATTTTCCTCACTTTAACGAATCACCCTAGTTAATGTGCAGATTACCTAGATAATCTGCAGATTAACTGATTTCTGCACTTTAGCGGTAACATAAATACCTAAAAGAATAAATTCAGATAAATAGAAGGTTTTAAAAAAAACTTCACTCGTGGCCCTAGGTACAACACCCTCATTGTACCTGGGGCCAGACCTCATTGTACCTAGGGCCATTCTCTCAAATTTAGATTTCACTTTGTAATGAATATATAAATTAAGCATATGAACATGTATTTTATAAAAGAAACAATATCAAGTAATATATTTATTTATAATAAAATAATTATCATGTTGTTGCCTTAATTTGAAACACGGAATTTTTCCCTTTTTTTTTCTTCTATTTTTTTTTTTTCTTTGGTATATTCTAACAGAAAGTTTTTTTTTTTTTTTTTCAATTTCTTTTTTTCTGGCGTGTCTCTTGGATTTCTTGATCTCTCTGGTTTTCGGTCACATCTTTCCTTTAATGTGGGTGGTTTTGCTTAGGTTCGTACCTGTTCGCATGACACACGAAAAGATGTTAGATGTTGAATATTTCTAAATTTCAACAGGACTCGAAACAGAGACATCCAGTTGTATCATTGTTGGTTCACGTTCTTCCTAGATTTTTTTTTTTTTTTTTTTTTTTTTTTTAATTTATGGAGGGATCTTGTCTTTTAGTCACATTTGAACTTAAATATTCATCCTCAGTGAATGTGTTTTGATTCACTGGCCATATGCCGGATACACGGAAGCCTGATAGAATGTTTACTGGAGTAAAGGCCGACGGATAGGACTTGCCAACATTTTCAGAAACGTCATATATGGTGATTGGTTTACCAGGGTTTGCCAGCATCCAATTACTCTAGGCTGTACTGTATTTCTTAACACTTTCGCGACCGCTGACGTAGATACACGTCATTTGAAAATATGAAACTCCACCAGTGGGCGTTTCTTTTGCAATTTGTATGTTATTTGTTTCTAAAAAATATACACAATATTCATATTTGTGCAATCAGTATACTATGGATGCAAATATTTTGATTAAAAAGAGTATGAGTATAATGCATATCCATTTGTAATATGTGAATATGGAAAATTTTGTTTTGAAAAATTGTAATTTATGAGAAAAACACCCACAGGCGGACCTTACTGTCAAAAAGACAAGATCAGGCGGTCGCGAAAGTGTTAAAAGGTCCAAACACACTGGCCCTAGGTACAAGGCAGTCATGTGGCCCTAGGTACAAGTTTTGGTAACTTCATTCAAAATGCCTTCCATTAAAAAATCCACATGCAGAGCGGACTAATTAAATATCTCATTTATCACTCAATATAACAAGCAAAATTATACACTAGAAATGAAAGAAAAATATTTGAATTGCTTTTGTAAAATAGCAAAAGAGATGAGCTGCAAAATTTTACTTCAAACCATGTAAATTCGTTTTCTACGTGTAACTTGTCAAAACTTTCTATTCAAAAGTTCCAAAGTAGTTGTAAAAGTAGCAATTGGTGTTGTTACTCGCCCAATTAAGTATTAAAACTTAAAATTAAATATTATTCAAATAAAGTGGGGTGGCCCTAGGTACATGATGGCCCTAGGTACACGGGTCTCCCCTATATATATATATTTGCAAAAGTATATGTTTTAATTTAAATTAAAAACAAAAGATGGCGCCAAAACTCCATTTGCTGTTTTTTTTTCCATTCCCTGTGCGGAAGGATACATGAATAGGAATCGCAAATCATTGAGCTACTATAAAATCGATGTTTATGAACGATTACAATTTTTTTGCTTTAAAAAATTGTAAATTCATCATTATTATAATAAAATGAAATATCTAAAATTACAAAATACTTCCTTATTTAAAATGTTATCTAAATACTTTTTTGACTATATATGAAATTTTGAAATCAAAAATATCTTTTTCATAGCAGAAGAGAAAATATATTTAAGTGAATTTGACTTAGCATATATATAATAAATATATAAAAAATGTAATAAAGTATTTTTGCGTTAAGAAAAGGATTAAGTTTAAATAATTCATTGACTGCATTCACGTTGGTCAGCCAACCAACGTGCCTTGAAAGTAAGAACTGAATTACGACATTTTCGCCGAATAAAAGCATGCATTTTGGCGGAGTAATATAGTTATATTTTTAAAGCAACTTTTACAAAAAACAAGAGTTTTCCTGAAAAAAAAACAAAAACGTTACTAGATTCAGAAAGATCCCATTAACAACATATATTAATTAAATTAAAATCGTTCGTGCGGTTTTAGAGATATTTTTTCATGAATTTAGTCCATTACATCCTTACATCACACATTTTCCCTTTTTGGCTTTAAATTGAGATTCAGATCTCAAAACATACTGCATGTAGAAATGTAAAATTTTCAGGATAGATTAAGACCGAAGATAAAAGACTATTTTGAAAAGATCAGAACAAAAATATAGCATATTTCTGAGATATTAAGTGTCGGCTTTTACAAATCTCTTTGATGTCAAACTAGCCGTATATATGAGTTCGCAGCGTTCAGTTTGTCCTTCCGCTTGCGTCACTCGAAAAACTGCCGTTTTTCATGATAATAAAATAATATTATTCGAGTCAGAAATAAAGATTGTTTACGTTTCGATTGACTAATGAAAATGAACCTTTTTAAAGATCTTAGAATAATACTATTATCATGAAGCTAGAGTAGAGAAGAACCAACGCCGCGTTATGAAAATTGTCCCGATTTCTAACTGAGCTGCTACACCGGCTGACCCTCGCACCACCTATTGAACACTTTCTAAAGGAACATTGATTCTAAACTAATTTGGGAAAATAAATAAATTTAAATTTTATTTGAATTATAATAGACTTATTTTATGGGGTGTCAAAAAACTCACGTAGGAATACACACACACACACACACACACATATATATATATATGATATTTCCTAAAATACTTTATTTTCTTTCTTATTTTTTCCAATTTTATTTAATATAATTTTCGATGTTAGAAATAAATTTCAATTATTTTTTAAACATTTTCATATTTTTAAATACTTCCATGTTTATTTTAAAAAATTTTATTTGGTAAGATTGTAAGAAGTTTAAATCCATAAAATGAATGTGATGAAAATAAAATTTTCTTTGAAAAATGATCAATATATTTACTTTACCTCCCCCCCCCCCAATATGATAATAATGTTTTTTCTAATTTGGGTCCTGAACCTAGATAGATAAAATAACTGATGAAATGTATGCTTTATATGTGATGTAAAAATGACTTTAAAATTTTATCTAAATGAAATTCGCATCGTTTCTATGCTTTTTTTTTTCTAATCATTCCGATTTTAATTCAAAAATTTATATCGTTAGCTTTTAAAAATGTAAACAATTTTACAGAAAAGCTACAAACCGGCTATTTATATCACTATTCTTTTTTCTTTTTATCCATTAATAATAATTTAAAAAAATGTATTTTAACTTTTAAACTGTAAAAATAAATAAATAAATAATTTATGAGCTGAAAACCTGAAAAGTTTATCAAATATATTAAGCGTAGTAAACTCGGTGGGATGAAGATAAAATTATCCCTGTAAAATAATCAACACATTACTCTACCCCTCCCCTGCTAATACTGTTTTATTTGCACTTGGGTCCTACTCCTAGGTAGATTGCCTTCGTATAGGTTTTCTCAAGGAGACGAAACCTGTTTTTTTTTCTCGAGTTTTTAAGTAGACTACAGAAAAATCCGAACGGTTAATTTGAGGACTGTGACCTGGAATCAAACCGAACACTTCACACTTACTATATTCGAAAGCAGAACATAACGACTACTCTAGGAGTATGCAAATTTTATATAAATCAAATTTGCATTATTTCCATGCTAAAATTATTCTTTCTAGTCATTCCGATTTTAATTCAAAAATTTATACCATTAGCTTTTAAGAATATAATCAATTTTAGTCAAAAGGTAAAAAGCGGCTATATAAATCACTATTCTATTCTTATTTCTTTATTTATTTACTAGCTGGATTTGCCCGCTTCGCTGGACAAAATACTGAAATGAGTTGTCGAAATCACATATCATTATTAATAACCTAAGTTAAAAATTCCCGCTGTGTTCGGTACAGTTTTTTCCCGCTCTCAGTGTGAGGAGTCCGGGTTCCCACTGCCTTCAGCAGAAGTTACCTGTTTCTTACTTCCCCTTTCCCAGCGGGTAAGTCGAAATTTTGCGAAATCCCACAAAAGTACATAATGCGTACGCTTAATCAACATCCACACAGGGAAATTCGCCATTCTAAGATAATTTAAGGTGAATTCAAACAGGAAAACGTGTTTTCACAAGTGTTTATACCCCTCTCGAAACCAAGGAGGTAAGGTGGGGATTTCGTAAAATCCCGTTAAAATAAGGGTAGGATACATATAAACAATTTACGCACCAAATTTCGTGACCGCAGATTCCATAGATTTCTCAGGACAAATTTAGCGCTAAAAAAGGTGTCGCGAGTTTGCCTCCTCGTAACCCACCCCCTCCCCCCAAAAAAAAACAAAAAAGTGTTTTTGGAAATATCCTAAGGAATCCTTCACTATATTTGTTACATTTTTGATAGAGGTCTACTCAAAAATTAGGAATTTTTAATATTTCCCCCCTCCCTTCCCTTAAAAATCGAAAATTCCTAAATGCAGATAATGTATTATTTGTACTCATGTCTAGTCTCCCCATGTGCAATTTATTTACTGTGAAGTAATTAGGAACCGAGTTATGCTCACAAACGTGCTTTTTTCTTTTGCCCCCCCAGGGGGGAAAGGGGAGTAATTTCTGAAAAGTTGATAGATATAATTTTAAGTTGGGTAAAGACCTAAATTCCTGCCAAGCGCCTTTGAATTCTGTCCGGCCGTTCTCAAGTGATACCCGGACAAACGTGTTTTTGTCTTCTGCTCCCCAGGAGGGGGGGGGGGACGTGGGTTAATTTCTGAAAAATTGATAGATATAATTTTAAGTTAGGTAAAGAGCTAAGTTTCTGCCAAGCGCCGTTGAATTCCGTCCAGCCGTTCTCAAGTGACGCCCGGACAAAAAAAGCGACATACAGACACGATGACACGCACACACACACATACACACATCGGCAAATTTTTCTGACGTCATTTTCGGCTTTCATGGTGTGTGAAACGTGAAGATATCGCAAAATTTTTCGATTCTGACAAAATTACAGACAAAAGTCTGATTTTATTAATATAGATTTGATTCATTAATTTAAAAAAAAAAGTATTTTAACTTAAAAAAAAAAAAAAAAAAAAAGAGTTTGTAAATTTTTTTTTTATTTATGAATGGACTTTATGCACGAGTGGCAACGGCTGCGGGTATTTACCTTTTTGAGCGACCGGTATTGGCTAATACAGCAGTAAACAAAAATTTCCAGCTCAGTGATTGGCGTAGAGACTTTTATATACCCGCAGTGACGTGTGATGCATAAAGTCCATTGAAAACCTGAGAAATTTATGAAGTAACGTTAAGTATAATAAACTCAGTGAGATGAAGGTGAAATTTACCTTGCAAAATGATCAACACATTCACTTCAACACCTTCTCCCCTCTAAAGCTGCTTTATCTGCACTTGGTAGACCTAGGTAGATTGCCTCCATATTGGTTTTTAAAAGAGACCTAGCCTGTATTTGCTCGAGTTTTGAAGAAAACCGCGGAAAACTCCGAACGATGAAGTTAACGAGTGCAACCTGGAATCTAATCAGGCACTTCACGTCAACCAATTTACTTTAAAGTAAGAAAGTTATTTAACTGATAAAATGTATGCCTTGTATGCAGTGTAAAAGTTACTTCACAGTTTTATCTAAAACAATTTGCATTATTTCTCTGCAAAATTATATTTTTTAGTCATTCAAAAATTAATTAAAAAAAAAAAAAAGATTTTAATGAAAAAGAAAAATGTGGTTATTTAAATCGTTATTCCAAATTTATTTTTTATTCTTACAATAATAACAATAATAATAATAATAATAACAATAAAAGTTTTAGCTTCTAGAATGCTAGGATCCACTAACGGCGAAGAGGTCCTGTCATTGAAGCTGTAGACATGAGGTGCTGGGTTTGATCCCTGGTCGCGCTCGTTGGCCTAGCCGTTCGAAGTGTTCGGTGGTTTTCTCTGAAACTAAGTTAAATACGGCTAAGATCCCTTAGAAAGACCCCCAGGGATGGCACTCTCACACAGGCCTAGGATCCTAGTGCAATCAATCGGCCTCAATCCTAAAACCATCAACAACTTTTAAAATGTTAAAAAAAAAAAAAATTAAATTTATGAACTGATAACCTGAAAAATTAATAAAATATATTAAATGCAATAAACTTACTGTGCAAAAATCTCTTGCAAAATAATCAAAACATTCACTTCACTCCCCCCCCCCCCCCCGCATGATATTGTTTTACCTAACTTGGATCTTAGACCTAGGTGGATTGCTTTCATATTGGTCTTTTTTAAGGGACCTAGCCTGCATTTACTCAAGTTTTGAAGTAAACCACGGAAAACTCCGAACGTTTATTTTGACGACCGTGACCTGGAATTGAACCAAGCACTTCCCACTGACTAGTTTCGAGAACAGACTCATACTGCTACAGTTAGAGCATGTTTTACTTCGAAGAAAAATAAACTTATGAAATATATCTTTGTATGTGATATAAAAATGATTTTAAAATTTTATCAGAATCAAAACTTACATTATTTCAGTGCTAAAATTATTTTTTCCAGTTTTATTTATGATTATTATTTTCCAGTATTCATTCCAATTTTAATTCATAAATTTATACCATTAGCTTTTAAAAAAAGAAACAATTTTAATCAAAAGATGAAAAGAGGCTTTTACATTACTATTCTATTTTTATTTATTTATTTATTTGATTCATTAATTTAAAAAAAAAGAAATGTTACACCCAATTAAAATTTTTAAATAACTACAATTAATCCAAATCATCTAAAATTTATATATATGTATGTATCCGCGATTGTAATGAAATGCTCGCCCTCTGGTGGGCTAAGGTGAAATTATCACACCACTGCATATCATCATATTATGCAATCGATTTTCCATGATGTAATGGCGGAGAAAGAACAATAATAAAGGCATGTGGCTATTATATTTACTAACAACTGCAGTTCAGAGAGCGCCATTTATCGATCATTACAAACGCGGATAAAGATGAAAAAAAGAAAGGAAAATTAGAAAAAATAAAAATAAAAATCAGTTTAACTATTTTGGAAAATTGGAAAATTTTATTTATTACTTATTATTTTTTTAATCATTATTAAAAAACTAATGTATCTTAGTTTTCAAAATTAATTGATTAAAATAAAAATGATAAAATTTTTAAGTAATTTCTACATGAAAAAGTAATCCGCGATCGTAATGAAATGCTCTCCCTCTGGTGGGCTAAGGGGAAATTGCAATAAACATGCTTTAATTCGAATTCCATCAAGCCGCCATTGCTGGCCGATGTTTAGTTTCACATATATTTATTGAATAAAAATGAATAAATCCGGTAAAAAAGATAGCACGTACTGTTGTGTGCTCCAGTGTAACTCCAAAGGACCAAGAAATCCAGAATTAAGCTTCCATTTATTTCCAAATGACAAATTTAAAATTTCAGTTGCTTCGGCTAATGGAAGTAAAGAATTAATCAGATGATTTGAATGAAACTAATATTTGTTCAGCTTCAGTTAAATATCTACTTTCGATCGAACTTTGAATAAACTGAAATATTTTTTTCCAAAAGCAATCAATTTTCCATGATGTAATGGCGGAGAAATTATAGTACGAATATTAAGTAGAATAACAAAAAGAACAAAAATAGATACATGTAGCTGTAATATTTACTAACAACAAGAGCTGAAAAAGCGCCATCTATCGATCATTACAAACGCGGATATATCTTAGAATTTAGAATTAATGATTTAAAAAGTAATAATTAAAGAATAAAAATAAAAATAAAAATGTTCAAATAATCCGCGATTGTAATGAAATGCTCACCCTCTGGTGGGCTAAGGTGAAATTACAATTAACATGCATAGCTTTCGGCTTTCATCGTACGCCATTGCTTGCCAATGTTTACTTTCACATATATTTATTGAATAAAAATGAATAAATCCGGTAAAAAAGATAACTCTTACTGTTGTGTGCTACAATGTAACTCCAAAGGATCAAGAAATCCAGAATTAAGGTTCCATTTATTTCCAAATGACAAATTTAAAATTTCAGTTGCTTCGGCTAATGGAAGTAAAGAATTAATCAGATGATTTGAAACTAATATTTGTTCAGCATCAGTTAAAAATCTACTTCCGATCGAACTTTGAATAAACTGAAATATTTTTTCCAAAAGCAATCAATTTTCCATGATGTAATGGCGGAGAAATCATAGTACGAATATTAAGTAGAATAACAAAAAGAACAATAATAAATACACGTGGCTATTATATTTACTAACAACAAAAGCTGAAAAAGCGCCATCTATCGATCATTACAAACGCGGATCCCTTTATTTCTCTATATTCTCACATTAATGGCATGACAATTTCTAGCCAATTTTCTTTTTTTAAATAAGTACCTAAAATTACTTAAAATTTATTTTAAAAAATTATTTTCACGAGCTTTCAATGCTAATCTGCTATAACGGCTAATCTTTGTGCCATCTAGCGGCCTGTTGTTAACTAAATTTTCTGGTCCGTTTTTCTGCCGAATTCTCTATCTCGTTTTCCCTCTTTCCCTCTATCTTCATGACTATTATATATATATATTTATGAAAATGAATGTGGCATCAACCTCGTTTCAAAATCCGGAATTCGGTCTACAGCAGACAACAAGTTGTATTTTATGTAGATTGTATTCCACTTGTTTTACACGCAATTTTATTTTCGTTTGAATTACTCATATAGTAATTAATAATTCAAACTTAAGTTAATAAATACGAATTAAATACATTCATATTTATTTATAGAAGATCAGAATACCTACGGCTGTGTTATGGCTTCCGATTTACCGCCATTAAAACCAAGTAAATGTATTTTTGATTTAGAATGAAATTCTGATTGCAAATATTTATTAATATGGAATGATTCTGGATTTCTATTAAATTATTATTTTGTGCTATAGGACTAGTATTTGAGATAAATCATTCAGTTATTCAAAGTTTGAAGGCATTTAATTTTTCATATAAAAGAACGATCAAATGTTGAATTTGTGTGGTTGTATTTACTAACCTTAATCGCTTTGTAATAATTTAATATTTAAAATTCTTAATTTTTATATCGTGATGAAAATTAAATGAATGAAAACGAACTTCATTTTTCAAAGGATAATAATTATATTTTTAAATCATGTTTTGTTTCTATTTTTTTTTTTTTTTTTAATCGAACATTTACTTCGAAGTGAACCTATTAACTTTTGTGTGATGTTTATTTTCAAAATAAATGATAATGGTACTTTTGTATTAACCGCATGCCAGCAATTAATTACCACCATTATAAACTTATATGATAAATATAAAGGCTTGATTGTACAATACTATTTGTTGAATGTTCCAAGCAGTAAACGATTATACATTTTCCTTGATCAATTAAATTACAATGAACCACTTTTATTCACCAGCATAAAAATGCTATAAAAGTCATGATGTTTTATTAGAATTTGCTATATCAGCAGATCAAAATCTTATAAAGAATCATAACATTTAATTAATCAATATTTAAAATTTAAATCATGGTAAGTAAAATTAAAGCAATATTAATTGTGCTTGGTTTGAATTAGTTGCTTTGTGAAATTAATAAGTTATAAGTATAATTTATATAGAGAGAGTATAACATTTTAATAACTCATTTGTGTACAGCACTTACAATTCACTTTAAAAAAAAAAGTTGTTGAATTTGAAGTAGTATTTCCAAAATGAAGCAAATTGATAAAAATTTTTATCCAAATTTTTATTTTGAAGCAACATACGCTATAATACATTACTATTAATTGATTCAAAAAGAAAATTTAGGTAGAACCTTTTAACTCGGAGAAGTGAGGGAAAAAATATTAATAAAAAGTCTAGGGAAAATTAGATGTCAGTAATTTATTGATTAGGTATTGAGAAGATGAAAAAATTTATAATATTTTATGTACGTATAGTTTTCTGTTAGCACAGACAGTGCTGGATTGCCCTGAGGCAGAATCTAAGCGATATTGTTGTAGAAAAGAATTTGTCGCTTACAGAAAGATTTGCTCATAAAAATTGAAGCCATCCCTAAGTTTCAGTAGAAAATAGAAACTTGTCTTGTATTTAACAATTCTTCAACTGTCTGTTAATAATATTGGTATTTTTATAATTACATATATTACATGGTAGGTGTAAATTAGAAAATATGTCAATATTGTCTTGCAGAAAAGGTTTGTACGAATAAGACTTGTCGCAGAAAACATAAAAATATTCTATCACAGGAAAGGGTTGTGGCATGACTTTGATCTGGGGCGCCTCCAAATTTAACCCTCTGATTGCCTTTGAAAAGGGCAGAATTGTAATGTTGTTTTCACTGTGCAGTGTATTAAAATAATGCTTATTTCAACATAAGATTAAAAATAGTCTTATACATTTGAAGATAAACCTAATGACTATTATTTATGACCTCCATATTTCAAAAACTAACAAAAAATCCATAATTATATAGTTTTCAATTATAAGTGTATCGTGGTAAAGAACAACTCATTGTATAGATATCTGTCAGTGGCCATCAGATTGTTAAGGAAATCTTACGTCCAGAAGCTACAAAGTTATATATATATATATATAATATATTTAAATACAAAAAACTGGATGAGAATTTCAACTCTTACACAGAAAGAAAGTTATATTTCTAAAAAGAATAAGATAACAGAAAACTACTTAAAAAAAAAAAAAATCTGGATTAATGTAAATTTTTAATGATGTCTAATTGTTGCAATTTGAGTTTTATCACATTTAATTGCTTAAATATCTATTTTTTCCGCTGCCGATCACTGAAATATCATTGCAAACTGATGAAACTTACTGTATTTTATTATACTTTCAGTACAAGATTATTTACCTAATTCCAGTTTTCTAGTGTTTCATCGTAAAAATATAATGTATTTTTGCAGCTGATTAGCTAAATATGCAATTTTCTCATCCAAGTTTTTTCAAAATATTTAAAAATAATTCGTCTTTTGTGAAGGGTCTGTTTAAATTTCCTAATCTAAAAAAAAAGTTTTTTTTATTTCAAGATTATTGATTTTTACAGGCAGGAAACTTTTCAGACTTTAGTCTGAAATCCTCCTCTCTGAAGGCCATCTTGACTGTTTCTAAGATCAATGCAAATCCACTGAGAAATTATAACAAAAAATTATAGAGGGGGAGAGGAGGGTAAATTATGCCAATTCTTCTCATGTTCGTTATTACCAGTAATGTAATAATATACAGCAGAGGTGGCCAACTCGCGGCCCACCGTGTAGTATTTTACGGCCCGCAAGTAAATTAATGATATTTATAGTTTGAGAAATTTGCTTAAATTAATAAATCTTTTCTGAATTTTTAAAGTAAAATACCTTTAAACAGTTGCTAAATAAAGAAACAACACACTTTTGTAAAAAAATATTATTAAATATATTATTATTATTTATTATGGCTATTAATTGTGCAATCATAAATTTTTGGCAGTTCTGTTGTTAATTTAAAAATTAAAATAATTGAATATCAATGTTTTTTTTTTTTTTTTCTGAATCTTCTCTCGAAAAAAGTACATACATGATTCATACACTCACAAACATTATATAAACACATACATATGCACATACAGTGCAACCCGCCTGAATAAAATAAATTTCCAATGCGGTCCGCCAAGTGTTTCAGGTTGGACAGGCGCCTGATATACAGCAATTAATCCTCATGTCAGCTGTTTTGTCAAAGTTCATTCTCACAGTATGTGATTATTTTGCTGACAAATCAACAAAATTCTAGCTTTAAAAAAAAATATTTTTTGCAACAAATTGCCAAGTTGCAGCATGATTTGACTGATATTTTTTTTCCTATAATTCTTCTTGTTAAGTAGTTTTACTGTAAATTAACAATTTTACATTTTTTGCCTAATTAAAAAAAAAGCCATGATATTTTTTGCAACAAATTGCCAAGTTGCAGCATGATTTGACTGATATTTTTTATCCTATAATTCTTCTTGTTAAGTAGTTTTACTGTAAATTAACAATTTTACATTTTTTGCCTAATTAAAAAAAAAGCCATGATATTTTTGCATTATATATTTTGATAATTTTGTATTGCACGCAAGTTCAGACTTTTAGACAGATTTGCACTTTCATGCTTATTTTTATGAATTACCTGTTTTTAGAACAAGGATTGATAATAATTATGGCTTAACTTTTTATATACCATGTTTTTAAATTTTCTGTTGAATAGCTATAGAACTACATTAGCACTTTATCAGTGTGTATAAAATTTTTAAAGTGATAATGACGTCAGTTTTTGTGAGATGCATAATCTAACTTTTTACAATTTTTAACATTCACGTTTAATTAAATGTACAGTACACTCTCAAAAATCCGCACAGCTTAAAACGAAGTGTTTTGCGGATTTCTGAATTTTGCAAATTTTAGAGTAATTTCTTTTATTTACATCTAAGAACCTCATTTGAGTAGCAAATCTTTAAGATACAATTTATATGTTATATATACAATGCTGAAATAAAGTGTGTCTAAGAAAAGTACAAATATTTCATGAAATTTTAATTTAAAGAACAATTTTTATATATCACATTATAGTTACAAATTATCTAGATTTTTGAAAAGTCTGATCAATACTAGTTTAAGTAAGAATATTCATTCATATTTGCAATTTTTTTGCACCTGCAAAAAAAGTCAGCGATTCTTGGTCAATCACTAAGTTTGTGCTATGAAAAAATTTGAGTATTTATCTGCAGGAGAGAAAATCTTTCATGAAAACTGTCTTTCTCCTTTTCCTCTAAATTATTATCATTTATTTTTAATAATTATGTATAATTACACTTATCATTTCCTCCTCTGCAATATGTTGAGTGATTGGTGATTCATCAGCATCAGTTAAAAACTGATTTGTCTCTTAATACAGTTGAAGTTTTGCAATCCACTAATCAACAAATCAATTGTGACAATGTTTGTTTACATTGCAAATGATATGCGGATTTTAGAGAATTGCGGATTTTAGGGTTGTGGATTTTTGAGAGTTGACTGTATTTCTTTTTATGTCAATAGAAAATGAATTCGTAAATTTTTTTTTGGTAACAATTACATTATAGCTAATATTTTAATGGATATTATTAAAGCTATTAGGAGGTTATTATTTTCTTATTTTAATTAATTAAAAGAAATCAAAAATTCGAAAATCGGTCTTTGAAGTATTGTGTTTTCATCAGGTTCTGTGCTATTCTGAAAGTTTCAAATGTCTAGCTAGTAGGGAAATAAGTTAAAAATTGATTGCAAGATTTGTACTGGACAAACAAGAATCAAAGTTAATAAAAACACGGTAATAAACTGGCACCCAAGAAAAGTGCAAGAATTTCTCTCAATGCTAAAAATTTTGTGTAAGAAAATAAGACAACATGCGAGATTTTCTCAATCTCGTGCTTTAGTGGGAACCCTGTTTAAACCAAGCATATTAGTTTGTGGCAAAGGAAAAAGTTTGAAATAAGCATTTTCGGATCTAATGTGATCATTAAAAAAGGAAAGTTTCAAACTTGTTTTATTAAATAACGTCACATTTGCACATTATACTTTTTTGCATGGTGTTAGTGTAACATAATAGTATCAATTTTTCTTTTTCTTTAACATATTTTAGCAATTTTGTCTTACGAATATATTTGTACATTAACTTACTACTCATTTCTAATGAACCTAATAACCATTTTGTAGATGATCCTTCTCCATTAGATATTTATGGTAAAGAAAATTCTTCAAATTTAAATAATGTTACTGCTACTAATCCTACTGTAACACCAGAAACCCCCACTCCTAAGAAAACTGGTGGACAAAATCTTGCTGATTTTGTTCTGACTTTAGAGGAGTATTCTCCCACTGTAAGTAATTTTTATTTAAAATTGATCATGTATATGATGCCTAATATTTAAAAAAATTATGCTTTAAATTTTTTTACAATCTGTTATTTTAATATTAATGCTGATACCTAATACTGTAATGAAGCATACTATATTTTATTTTATTTTTATTTTTTATATATTCAAACAAATTATTAATTTTTATATTATATTAAAGAAAACGCTATGTTTCTGTTTCATGATGGTAGATAAATTTTAAATTGACAATACAATATCCATCTATGTTAATAAAAGAAAAGTCACAATTTATCTATATACATGTATGCACTGTTTAGTTGTATTCTTGTGATTATAATAGAGCTTCAATAAGTGTAAATTCAATTAAATGTAAGCTACACATTTTTTTTTTTTTTTATATATATATACACTGAATTAATGTGAACAAGAGTGAAAAGTGACCAGGCAAAATCTTTGCTATGAAGTTACAGTGCTTTAACTACTGGGTATACCCGTTGATATGATCTGTATCTGAGCTAATTGTGCAGGTCAGATAGTAGTGGGTTAGTTCATTAGTTAGAAATTTGTCATGTCATGTTAAATAGTTAAGGTTGCTGTGTACCCGCCATCTTGAATATTCAATGTTCCATGTTAACCTATGGGGAAATTTTGTCCCTTAATAATTAATTAAAAAACCAATAGATTTGCAAAATATTTGTCAGTGTTGTAGAGGAAAATTTTTCACACCTTTCTACAGTTTTATTTTTTTGAAGAAATGATTTTTAACACATTTAAATTAAATTTATTCTGGACGAATTTGCATATGTTTTACTTTAAACATCGATAACTTTAGTTCAATTAGGAAAATTTAAAAAGAAAAACTCTTCAGAGATGTAAAAAAAAAATTTGTTTAGTGTCATACGACTTTTATTCACTTTTATGCATTTAATTTTTTATAAAACGGCCGAAAAATTAAAAAAATATTGTGATCTTCTTTTATTTTCAATCTCTGTGGAGGGGGAAAATGATGGATCGTGATAAATTACTTCCTGTGTCGCTAACTTTTACTCGTGTACCCTTCGGCTATAAATGACAATTGGAAGAGGACGTAAGCACTTTTCACTCGTATTTCTTGTAGAAAAAGATGTTTCTCCAGGTATAGTGTAATAATTCTTATTACGTATTTGTACTATAAGCAGAATAGTGTGTTTTGTTCAAAGGCGTAAACAAAGAAAAATAGTTTTTTACACATCCTTTATATTAAAAAAAATAATAATAATAATACATCCATTAAATTCTATTTTTGAAATGCAAAATGCGAATTTATAAAATCAATTTCAGGATCTTTCGTAATTCGTCCTCTAAAGTTAAAGGGGAGCGGTGTAGCAAAGCGTGATTTTTAACGCGTCAATTCCCTCTAAGAAGTTTTTTTTTTAAATGATATGCATAATAATCTATATAATATTGTGATCTTCTTTTTTTTTCAATCTCTGTGGAGGGGGAAAATGATGGATCGTGATAAATTACTTCCTGTGTCGCTAACTTTTACTCGTGTACCCTTCGGCTATAAATGACAATTGGAAGAGGACGTAAGCACTTTTCACTCGTATTTCTTGTAGAAAAAGATGTTTCTCCAGATATAGTGTAATAATTCTTATTACGTATTTGTACTATAAGCAGAATAGTGTGTTTTGTTCAAAGGCGTAAACAAAGAAAAATAGTTTTTTACACATCCTTTATATTAAAAAAAATAATAATAATAATACATCCATTAAATTCTATTTTTGAAATGCAAATTTATAAAATCAATTTCAGGATCTTTCGTAATTCGTCCTCTAAAGTTAAAGGGGAGCGGTGTAGCAAAGCGTGATTTTTAACGCGTCAATTCCCTCTAAGAAGTTTTTTTTTAAATGATATGCATAATAATCTATATAATATTGTGATCTTCTTTTTTTTTCAATCTCTGTGGAGGGGGAAAATGATGGATCGTGATAAATTACTTCCTGTGTCGCTAACTTTTACTCGTGTACCCTTCGGCTATAAATGACAATTGGAAGAGGACGTAAGCACTTTTCACTCGTATTTCTTGTAGAAAAAGATGTTTCTCCAGATATAGTGTAATAATTCTTATTACGTATTTGTACTATAAGCAGAATAGTGTGTTTTGTTCAAAGGCGTAAACAAAGAAAAATAGTTTTTTACACATCCTTTATATTAAAAAAAATAATAATAATAATACATCCATTAAATTCTATTTTTGAAATGCAAAATGCGAATTTATAAAATCAATTTCAGGATCTTTCGTAATTCGTCCTCTAAAGTTAAAGGGGAGCGGTGTAGCAAAGCGTGATTTTTAACGCGTCAATTCCCTCTAAGAAGTTTTTTTTTTAAATGATATGCATAATAATCTTCGTTTAAAATGTAACAAATGCTATTACAGAATTAAAATTTATAAATTTCAAGAATTTTCTAAATTAAAATAATGGGATATGGAGCAAGAACTTTTCATATAAGCTTTTAGATGTCAAGAAAAATAAATAAAAGAAAAAGAAAGAAAGAAATATATATAGTTTTTTTTTTTTTTTTTTTTTTTTTTTTTTATATTACAGGCATGAATACCTAAATTACCGATTTCAGAGTTTTAAACAAATCATTCCTTCTTTCCCCTCACCCCGAATCTTGAAAGAAGATAAGGAATAAAGCGTCTTTTTCATATATTCATTTCCATCTCCAGGGAAAAAAGATATATATATATATATATATATATATATACATATGCAGTTCTATATAAATGTTCATATGATTCTTATTTTAAAAAGTAACTCATGAATATTTAACAATAAAAATCCTATTTTTATTTATATATTTTTCTTTTGTTTCATTTTCCAAAGGAGTTAGGAGATGTTTTGGTGTTAGGATTAAGGTCAATAAATTTCACGGCTAATTTAGGTTCCTAGGCGTAGTTGGTACCACCCTACCATGTTTGTACCAGCCCGTATTTACGCGATTTTTGGAGAAAACCAAGGAAAACTCCGAACGGCTATATCGTAGAGTGTGACCTGGTATCGAACCCAGTACTTCTCTTTTACAAGTTTTGAGCGCAAAACTGCTGGGCCACTGGTGAGGCGGGTAGTGGCAGAAATGGGAAGGTGGGGGGTTAAACTTGTTTTCATGTAATCCATCATATGTCAAAAGAAAAAAAATAAATAAAACACATACTATATACATAGGATCATTTCATTAAAATGTATTAAATACGAATTTCAAACACTTTAAATTGCTCCCCCACCCTATAAATAAATAAATGAATAAAAAATCACTAGAGTAGAAAAACAAGATATTTAATATGTCTTTTCATAAATCAAAGGAGAAAACATACCCATAAAACTTTGATTTTTATATGTAACTATATATACCTAAGAATCATATTTAAGATTAAAACCCTTCCCCCTCTATCAGGGAAAGAGGGGGCATAACATGTTTTACAGTATCACTTTCAAAAGTCTGTAGTGATTTTGTCGAAACTGGATATGAAATGGCAATATTATTTATTGAGCATTTCCGAACTATCATTTTGTAACAGAACTGTCTTTGAATAGGTTTCCACTGCAACGCTAGATTCTTACAAACACATTAAAATGAAAAAAATAAAAAATAAATAAATAAAATCAAATCAATAATAGTTTTTAAACGATAACTTTGACAATATATATTACACACTTTCATGATATAAAGGTCAAAATAATTTCAGCAATGCTAGAAAAAGTGATCCCATGTTTCAAACCTGCGTTTTCTTAGCATAAGTGCTCATAAACTAAGCTCCCCAGTGCCTACCTAGTCTACACTAATCGCTCTCACAAGAGACGGAATTTTCCCTTCTGTTTCAGTGAATAGAGACGCAGTCTTTTGAATGAAATTTATTTTGTCTTATTTAACTCCATGTCCCTTATTAATTTCCGACCAAAAAGGAGATTTGTCAGACATTGTAACTCCAAAACGAATAGGCCGCTCTCAGTGTGATATTTTTATTAGAAAGCTTGTTACTGGTGTATTTCTTAGCTATGTGCAATGAAAATCTGTTCGACAAATATTTTAAAATAATTAAAATGTGTGTGTGTGTTTTTCCTTTTCTTTTCTGGGCCACTTAGTACTGATATTTGAAAAATTGCAAGCAATTTCCAACTCATGTTGAGTGATAAATCAAACGGTTTTTAAATAGAAGTAATAAAATTAAATAAAGCATACCAATAGTGTTACATAGCATACCATTACAAATTTTTATTTAGTATTTCTGCTAAAAATAAAATTTTTAGTTGAAGTCTGCTTCACAATGAGTAAAGAAGAAAAAATATTTTTTCTAAAGTATGCGTAGTTGTAATTACATTAAAAAGGATAAATAACAGTATAATTATAAATAATATATTAGAATGGTATTCTGATTTCTAATGTACTGTCATTTGATTTTAATAAATATAATCTACTTAAATGAAGAGAGGTGTCTGCGTGTGTGTATCTCTGTGAGCATGTGTGTGAACGCGTTGTGGTGCTCGCACAACTGATCGCAGAGTTACAAAACTCGGCAAATGGATAGCCGGGATTCTGTAAGTGTACACCTCATCGAGATTTTTTCGAATTTTGAATTTGAATTTTGAATTTTTTTTTTCTACCGATCTTATGTATTCATTTTTCGGTTTCATTTCCTAAAATTTACTCTTACATTTCAATCGTCTGTGTATCTTAATGACTTTTAAGTGTTTTTAATTTATTAATTTTCTTTTTAATTTTATTTTATGGCTATAAACTCTTTATTTTTTATTTATTTTATTCATTCATACATGTGAAAGCTATTTATTATTATTATTATTATTTATACATTATATTTACTGAAATCAAATGGCAATACAGTAGAAAAAACTAAACATATTAAATTTTAAATAAGATATATATACATATATTTATAACAGTTATGGTTATGTATAATTTTTTTGATATAATTAATTGTAGTAAAATTATAAATTTATTCTATTTGAATTTTTATAATTCTACAGTGAGGGCAAAAAAACTGAGTGATTGGGTCTTGCTAATACATGGTACAAAAATGAAAAGGCTGGGATATATCCATCTACGAAATCGTAGTTCTTGAACAATAGCAGCTTCATCTGTCGTCCAATAAATAACTAAACTAAAATTTCGGGAAATGTCGCTGCGTTACTCAGTGAGGCCTGATTGTATAGACTTGAGCCGACATAACACGAGAGAGAAAGATGCTGCCAAACGCAGCGGGTACGCGAACTAATGCTCAGAGGGATTCATTTCAATGGGGTTTATTGTATATTTTTATGTATATGAAGTGTTTAAAAAAAAACAGTGTTCAATTTTGAGAATTCATTTCAATACAGTGACCAGCAAATCTAGCAAAACCTGCTAGTAAATAAATAAATAAAAAACATTTTGCTTTCAATTAAATGAATTAAATAAATATTGTAAAATACGTTGCTGTGATACACATACGATTGCAATGCAAGAAAAAAAATATTTTGCATTTACGTGAATGAATTAAATAAATAAATAAATAAATAAACAGTCTAAAATGCGTTGTATTATACGCAGACGACTAAAGAGAAAGAATAAATTTTAGAAAATGAATCAGAAAAGCCAATGGATAAAATCGGAAAAAATATAATAATAATAAAAAAAAAAAAAGTCGATGAAGTACACACCTGCAATGCCCCAACAACCACTCTGCTAAGTTGTGTAGCTCTGAGATTAGTAGTCTGAGCTCCAGAGTGCAGACAGAGAGACACACACTCACTCACACACACACTTCTCTTTATATATATAATACTAGTTAGTTATAGAGCGACTAAGGCGCCCGTTGAAAAATGATCACTTCATTTTATTTATTTCTCACTTCAAATAATTCGTTTGCTAGCAAGCCCGTGCGAAATTTTCGCACTTTATTTATCTCTTTGTTACTTTTAAAATTTAAAATTATTATTATTTTTTTTATAGACGTCATTTTTTCATATGCATAAGCAAATTTAATATTTTATTTATTTATCTATGTATTATTATTATTATTATTATTTATTTATTTTTTATTTTTTTCACGTGAAAGCATATTTCATTTTATGCTGAAAAAAAAAAGGCAACAATAAAAAATTTAAATGCCTATTTTAAAGCTATTTCTATATTTATATTTTTGTTAATTTTAAAATATCTATTCAAAAATTTGTTACAAATAAGGTACCAAATTAAAGGGGCGATTTTTCTGAATCCGTCGGATTAAACAGCTTATCGATTTACATTTTTTAAAATTACATAAAGTATGAAAATTAGGTGGCGGTTCAAGCACAGATAGTGTCCAAGGAAATCTCTTAGCCTTGACAGAGTCGGTCAGTAAGTGATGAGCGTAAGTATATATGCTGATAGAACATGTGCAAAAATTAATTTGGAGTAAGAAATTGCAAAAAATACTGTTATATTAAAAAAAGAAAAGAAAAAGAAAGAAATTTATACAATAACTGAAAAAGTAAAGATTTATTTTATGACAAATATAAACTAACCACATAATATGCGACGACAACGCTAATTATACATATTACTAAATTCAGTAAAACTATTTACATTTTACAAGTGATTCAAATTTATGATTGTATATAGAACATTATTAAAAGTAGAAAAATAAATTTGTAGGAAGAAATGACAATGAATAATGTTGTAAATAAAATTTAAATTACAAGAAAAAAAGAAAACAAAATGGAAAAGAATTTATATATATATATAATCGGAAATACACTGTCTACCTTACAGTATTTGGATACTTTCAAATTTAGACGTTTTGTCAAATATCTGGGAAAATTCTTTAGGAATTATCTCGAAACTTTAAGAGTATAAAGAATATATACAAAATATTCTAATGTTCTAAAATAATGCCTTATATATTTCAGTTATTATTCAGTTCAGTTATTCCTTATATATAAACTAATGCCTACCTTATATGTTATACCTCATACATTTTAGCAAAAGTTTTGTCCTGAAGAGGAAAAGATGACTAGTAAATATTAAACAAAAATCAAAATGTTTTGTGTCACCCTGTAAAAAATAATGTTTCAAATGTGTTTTAGCTACAGTATAGGATCCTTCTAATTATCTGTATAAAATTTTATGAGGCTGCCATATATTTTCATGGTGATAAGAGTTTCTTTAAATAAATATTTAAAAAAAAGAACTTTCTATCATAACACGTAGGGTGTTAGACCCAGTGCAAAGCCATTTTTAGGAAACTTGGCATACAAAATTAGACCTAGTGTATTGCAACCAGAATGTAAAAATGTTACATATTTTACAAAATATGAGCATTTTTACTAAATAATTTTAACTGCGTATGCGCAAGCTTAAAAAAAAATTTCATTTGCATAATTTAGCAGCAAAAAACAGTGAGCTACTTACATGAAAACTCCAAAGAAATATCGTGAAAAAAAAAAAAAAAAAAAAAAAAAAAATATATATATATATATATATATATATATATATGAGAGATAGAATGAATAGAATTTCAGTCCCCCCCCCCCCCCAAATAAATAATAATAATAATAATAATAAAATAAATAAATAAATAAATAAAAATAAAATAAATAAAAATAAAATAAAAATAGAAAAAAAGAAGAAAGGAAGAAAGAAAGGTGATAAGGGGTTTAATCAATATTTATTTATACTCAGCAAATACTGTATTGTCATTGGACCCTGACTGAATAAAAATAAAAATTTGAATAAAATCCCCCTCATAATAGCTTTTATTTTGAGAGGAACTAAAATTCTGTTTATTCTGTCGCTCACAACCTGATTGCTCTTTCATATAAGTAGTTCAATAGGTTTGGCTATTAAACAACACCAATGAAAATTTTCAAAAACTTCAGCATGCGTAGTTACAAATAATTTAGTAAAAATGCTCATGTGTCGTAAGATATTTAGCATTTTTGCATTCTATTTGCTGCATGCTGTGTCTAATGTAGTAAATAAAGTTTCCTAAAAATGGCTTTGCGTTGGGTCTAATACCCTACGTGTTACAATTAAAAATGTGCCCTCCCCCTTTTTCCCCCCAGTTTTTCAAAGAAACTGTTATACTTCTATGAATATAAATGGCAGACTCATAAAAAATTATACAGGTAATTAAAAGCATCCGCATAATCACATACTACAGTGAAAACGCATTTCAAGCCTTACTTTTACAGGGTGATCTAAAAAAACATTTGCTGAAATATATGAGGTTTTCTCTTACACAAACCATTTGCTTGAACTCAACGAAAGGTTTAGTGTAGCATCCCTATATGATACACATTTATAATACCAAATTCGAACTTTCTGCTATAATTTGTATTTGAGATATGCTGATAACAGACAGACACACAGGCCAACCGCTAAAAACATTATTTTTGGATTCAGGTGACCTCAAGACGTCTAAATATAACAAAAACTCATTTCGAAAATTTGACACCCCCCTCCCCCCCCCAAAAAAAAAAAAAAAAAAAAAAACTTTCTCTACCTTACGAGTAAGAAAAAGTAAAAAAAAAAAAACGGGATGGAGGGGAGAAGGATTTTAGGCATGCTTTATAGGGTGATATATATAATGATCGATATTTTGGAAAGTCTTCCAGTCACATAAAATAGTTTCCCCTCTCTCTCTCTCTCCCCCCCCCCCCCCCTTTTTTTTTTTTTTTTAATCAATTTTATTATTTTTGAATTTGATATTTAATACGTGTTTTAATATACAAAAACTTATAAATGAATAAATAAATAAATGAAAAATTATGATAAGCAAAGCTTCTCTCAGTAAAGATTTTACATATGTAGTTTTGGGGCAAACTGAACCAATTGATGCTAAGATGTAGCCATAAGGAAAATCTCAGGAGGTGAGTAATGGAGATGTCCTCTTTCAGACAATATTCATAAAGTCAGCATTTTTTTTTTTTTTTTCCTCCCGCAATCAATTATCTCATATATCAAGTTTAGTGCATTTATGCGCTATAGAAGCTCAGATATTCCCTTCCCAAGGTAAAATTGCAGTATTACAGCATCACTTAAATGTGAATGTACAACAAATTAATTAAACATTCTTTTTTTATGGCCATTTTTTTATAAAGTTTGGTTATTTATACGCGACAGAAACTAAGAAATTGTTTTCCGTGAACGGAGAAAATTGCAGCATAGCACCCCACCTGTCAGCTGATATGCACCCAAAGTGAATCGACATATTTTTTCATGGCCTTTTATATCTTATATTTTGTGCAGTAATACACCATAAATTCTGACATATAGCTTTCCCATAAATGGGCACACAGCACATATAAACACACATGTAAGTAGCCTAGTAGCGCCACCTGTGGAATAATATGTACCAAAAGTTAATAGATAGCAATTTATGTCAAAGTTCAACGAAATATAAGTTTCAACAAAGGAATAATAAACGTCTTGAACGACAAATTAAATAATAAACTAATAATTACTAATACTACTATTAATAGTAATACAGTCCATTAAGAAATTATAAGACCACTTTAATTTTATAAATTATAAGAAAAATAAAGATTCTAATCATAATTTAAATACATAAAATAACATATTGCTCTATATTTTTTTATAATTAGTTTGCAATAACTTGGTACAATGCAATAAATGTTTAATTAAAATATATATTAGAAATAAGTGAAAAATAACCTGTTAAGAAAATATAAGACCACTTGTCAAAAAACAAAATTGTATAAAAAATTAATATGATATTGGTCCTCCATTTTTACCGATGACTTCAAATACACTGTTTTTCATTGAAGTAACCAGGTGATTAAGTTCAGTTATAGAAATATTGTGCCTTTCTTTTACAATGCCTACTTCCAGTTCATTGGCAGATGAAATTTGTTTATTATTAGCATAAACTTTGCGAGATAATATACCCCATAGGTTTTCCATGGGGTTCAAGTCTGGACTTCGACTTGGCCATGGCAAAACATTATTTTTTTCTTTTTTAAACCACTCCTGTGTGGATTTAGATGTATGACAAGCAGCATTGTCCTGTTGCAACATCCAGTTAGCACCACCTAATAAAGGTCCAAACGGTATCATATGATCATATAGCATAGACTGATATTGTGTAGAGTTCATATGACCCGAAATCCGCTGTAAATCACACAACCCCTTATAACTGAAAGCTCCCCAAATCATTACTGATCCTCCACCCATTTGTCGACTGAAGCATTCTTTTGGTTCCTTCCTCAAGTCGTGCCAATGGTGTTTGTAACCATCGGGACCATCAAGATTAAATTTCTTTTCATGAGAAAATATAATTTGTTTCCACTCATCATTCCATGACATGACATTTTTAGCCCATTTTAATCTTTCTTCTCGATGGCATTTCAATAACTTTGATTTTTTCTTCAATTTCATAAATTTCGTATTAATATTTAATTTAAGACTTTTCCAGACTGTTATTTGTGAAGTTTTCTTGCTGAAATGTTTCGAAATTTCACGAGTTGAAGACCTTTTTTAGTTGACAGTCGAAAATTTGTCTATTACCACGTGCTGTCAAAATATTTTTCCTACCAGATCGTTTTATATTGTTTGAATAGTCTTTTCTAATTATGGCATTATGAATGGCAGTTTTAGAACAGTTCATTAACCTCGCAATATCTCATTCAGATTTACCAGAACCATTATAAAATAAAATTTTTCTCACTTCGCACTCCGATAATTCTTTACCTCGAGGCATCGTCAAATTAATCGTCTATAACACATTCAAAAACTAAGCCTTTGCTTCTTAGGTAATGCTTTTACGAAATACTGACGCATGCGCTTCATATTGAGTTTGACGTCATGTATAATATGCTAATTTTCTCAGGTGGTCTTATAATTTCTTAACAGTCACGGTCTTTAATTTTTGGAAAAATGAATAAGTTTTAATGAAATTTAATTTAATTTTAAAAATTGGAATTAGTATAGGATGCGTTTTCTTATCAATTTTAAATAGGCAACTAAAAATTTGCATATTATGCTCTCTTCTTCAGAAATGCACCAATACGCTTGTGGTCTTATAATTTCTTAACGCACTGTATTTCATTTGGTGTTTAAGACGTTTATTATTCCTGTGTTTATCTAGCGCTAAGTTCTCTGTCACTCTGTCAATGTTAAATATAAAGTTTTAGAAAATTCTGTGCAGGTTAAAATGATTAAGAATTAATAACTTTTCACAAAACACTGGCGCGAAGGATCAGCGATTTGAAAGAGAGATGTCACGTTCGAACCCACACGTGCATCGGCTTAGCCATTGGGAATGTTCCGTGGTTTTCTAAGAAACTCGTCTAAATACAGACTAGAAACACTCGAGGGGGAAAAAAATCCTTGGAGGGTATTTTTTCATGTATTGATGCTGCAGGTACACAAAAAGGATTGCAATTCTTTAATTGCTACCAGTTTGGAGAATAAAATACTACCATTGTTTCAAAAGATTTATAAACTGTTTACTGTTGAATATTCTTAAAAATATTGTTTCTTCATCAATTCAGCTAATTAAAAAACAATAAAATAATTTAACTCTTTTTTTCCTTTTTATTATAAATAAAAATTATTTGTGGGGGGGGGGGAATTAATACACAATTGGTGTTGACTCATGGAAGTAAACCGACGGCATCTTTTAGAATATCAAATAAATTTTATTCATTACTTAAAAAAAAAAAAAAAATCTCATTTTTCTATTATAGTAAAATCCATATTTCCATCGCATACCAACTTTTAATAATAACTAGTATCGCCCAGTGGTCGAAACTCGACCATTTTTTTTGCAAAGCGAGGCAAAGCAAAGTTATTGCCTTGTCCTAAACGGAATGCAAATGCAACACAGCTGCGGCAATTGTTTGCCGATATTCACTCTAACTGAATCAGCAGAGTTTTACTTAATATAACTATTTCTCCCTGTACATGTTAGCCTTTCCTGAAATTAGAGAAAATCGCAACGTGATACAGGCCAAAAGCTAATCGGTACCATGTCAAACCAAGGTCCAACCAAGTGCCAAATTCTGTTAAATAAATTCGATTGGTTCATAAAGTACAGTGTTTGAACAAAAAAAAAAAAAAAGATATTTTTCAAAAATGGTCGAATTGAGTTCGGGAAATTTCAAAACGTGTAACTTTATCGAAAACTGAAAATCTAAAACATTTCTGAATCTTATATTTTCTACTTATATATGCAGAGGAAAAAAAAATAATAACTCCACTTCTTAAAAAATAAAAATAAGTAGTCAATTTCACTTAATTAAAATGCAAGGAAATCTCAAAACGTGTAAATTCATCGAAAACCGGAAATCAAAAGTTTTTACTTATCTTCTACTTCCTTCTTATACCCACAAAAGCTAGCAATAAAGACACTTTTTTTAAGAATAAGTAGCCAATTTCAGTTAATTGAAACGCAAAGAAAGCTCAAAACATGTAAATTCAGCAAAAAACCTCTTCCGTTGCAACATATTAGTATCTTATATCAGATACTTTATTTAGACATTTAAAAACAAATTTAACTTCAAATTATGATAGAATATTTACCATTTTCCTTTTATTTAGTATATTAGTTGAATATTTATTGTTTAAATATCACCCATTCAAATGAAATGTTTATGTTTACATTCGAAACTGGAAGTTTGCCATTTTTTTTCTGGAGTTCTGTGATTTTAAATTAAAATTTTATCAATTTTACAGAAAAAATAACTCAATCGAACACATGTAGACAGCAGACAGTAACTTATATATAACCGAAATATCGGAATTAAATTCGGCAGATAATTTCCGTTATTTTTCAATAATTTTTTACAAAAAATCCAATGGACGATTAACGTAGAAAATCTTTTTCATGGCTCCATGGACAGACAGTGACGTCATCACTTCGCTTGCGTATAGTGATGCTACAAATTACTGTGTCTATGGTTTTATTTGAGCTTTATGAAATTGCCAGATTTAACAACTTTCTACTTTTAGGTATTTTTTAATGTAAAGGAATATGTGTATAAAAGGGAAAAATGGGGGAAAATGTATAAAAAATAAATGTATTTTTAAATACCTTCTTGACATCGTAAGAAAATAATATTTGTATTCGCACCTTCCGGCTAACCATACCTTTCGAATGATACCATTTTCAACCCTCTACTCCCATAATTAATATGTTAAAAAGGGACAACAAATTTTATGCTTGCCTATTAATATATAGATAATAATAAACGCATTTTACAATATGCAAGCTGAATTATTTATACATGATTATTTGAATTTTGCAATCGCACAGTCGCTTAGAAATATTTAATTCTGTTCATATTCTGAGAAGTAAAAAAATAAAAGAGGAAGAAAGAAAATACTCCAAATCTTCAAAATATAACCAACAGTACCAAATACGCCGATAAGGATTTTCTTTTGCAAACGTCTCGAGAAACTAGTTCTTTCAGGTTTCAATTAGTAATAAGAGAGGGGGGGGAACTGTCAAACTGTCGCAAACTAGACTGTATGCTCATTTCTCCTTCTTTGAAGTGAAGTGATGATTAGGAATGACTTTTTTTTCTCACTACACAGCAACCTTAAGCACTGAAGTTACATTTCTCGTCTGGTCGCTTTTTTCCCTCTCTTGTTCATATTTGATCTTTACATAAAAAATGTTTGGTAGCATTCTTTAATATTTTATAAATACTTTCTTTACATCTATGAATACTTTTTGTTGAAATTCCTCCCACCTCCAAAAGTTAATTGATAAAAATTTGTAGTCACTTAAGTAAAGCCACAACTCCTTCAATATTTCCCTAAATTTCAATTTTTCAGTGTTCAGTCTCTGTGTAAGGCAGCCTGATGTATTCGGCTAGTTAAATACACTGGTTCTCATAATTATAAGGACACCCGTTTTTCTATATTAACTAAACACTGAACACTAGTATTTAAACAAATATATTTTTTATTAATTTGAATTTCAATAATAGACTATATTTAAAAAGTTTTATCATTTTTCTACCTTAAAAAACTTTAAATAAGGTCAAAAACATGATTTTTCAGGTGTTCACAATTATAAGGACAGCTCGAATCTTAGTAATTTTTTTCAGCTATTCTTTAAATTAATATTTTATGGGGTCTCTTTTTAGGGTGAAACAGTCAGACATTCTCTCTGGTATATATATACATTGTTTTTAATATTCAGTTTCAATATCATTTCATACAGCATAGATGATATTCTGAATAAATTTAAAATTGCTTTCCACTTGCATGCACCTTTCTAATATGATAAGTTAAGTTTTTTTCAACTTTTAGGACACGGGAAAGGCAATAATACAGAAGTTTCTTTCTTCAAACTATTTCTTATTGCTCTAAAAGTAGAGTAAAAATGTAAGTCTTGTTGAAAAAAGTATTATTACTCCCCAAAATCTAACAAAAATCTGAGAATTCCACGTTTAAAATTTGCGGATATTCTCTTGATGTTCATAATAATAGAAAAAATTACTAAATTCATTATGCCTTCAGTAGAAACAGCTCCCCAGCGCACCATAGATCAACCTTTAAAATGCCCGATTCATATCTGCTTTAAAAAAATCTGCTTTGTCTTTCGTTATCTTCAGATCATGCCAGTAACTGTTAAAACCATTTGGTTAATCAAGGATAAAATGTTTTTCATCCGAAAATGCAACATTTTACCATTTAATATTGTCTTTATTCAACTTTAACACAGACGTTCTTTCCCCCATTAAATGCTTATTAATTATTACAGGTTTTGTATTCATTTAAACATATTATTAATTATTTTAAACATGCATAAATGTGGGCCCCAACCTTTCGTTAAAAAATACGAGCAAATTCAGCAGCAGTCATTATGAGTAGAACAGTAAGAGAAATTATGAGTATTCGATCTCTGTAAAACAACTCTGATTTTGCATCAGATCTCTCTCCTATCGAACCAGCAGTTCAACGTTTGATCACATTTCCTTCAGCAATTTTAAATCTTCGAATTTCATTAGAAATATGGTGGATTGAAATTATCCTTCCACTTAAAAAACACATTTATCATACTTCACTACATGAACATTCCTTCTTTCGAGGAATTATCAGTAATGTCCATCCAAGAAAAATTGAAGGTTTATATATGAATTAATCTTGCCCAGTAGTTACAGTGGCGTAGCGTAGGTTCGGAGCACCCGGGGCAGTTCAAAATAATGCGCCCTTCTCCTTCCGGTGATGGTGCAAGTGTTAAAGCAAATTCACTGTGTAAGAATCCTAGGCCTGCATAGATTGCCGTCAAGGGGCTGTCTTTTTAAGAGATCCTAACCCGCATTCTCGCAAGTTTCAGTGAAAACCACGGAAAAATCAGAACTGCTAAGTTGGCGAGTACGACCCGCGCTCGAATCGGGCACTTCCCTTCTCTTAGCTTCGACAGAAGACCTTCTCGGATATTAGTGGCTTTCGTCCGTGATTACGGAGTTAAATATGTACAGAGAAAAAACTATATTTAGAAATGATGCAAAAGCTATTTATAAATTCGCAATTTTTTCATAAAACACAATTACTTCCTTTCCAGTCATCAATACTTTCCTTTTTCAAAATTATAAAAAATTACATCTTTGTTATCTATGAATAAAAAGGTTTCCAAATAGTAAGAAAAGCAAAAAAAAAAAAAAAAAAAAAAAAAAAAAAAACTTATAAAACTAAAAAGTTATTTCCATGCAGTTAGAATTATAGCTGAATCATTACATAAATTACACTGTCAAAATATGTAAATCTTTTTCAATTGGAAATATTGATAGGGTCAGTTAGTCTTTCTCTGATGATCGTTGAGCGTTTATATGTATTTTATTAATTTAATTTTTAAAAGCTTCTATCATCTTGCATTGTTAATAGTAATTCTTAAGAGAATTGACATTAAAACAATAACATAACGTTAATTAAACTTTTTTGAAGCTTTTATTTAGATATTCAGGGTAAAAAATTTAAAAGTATCCACGTAGAAATACTCAATTCTGAATAGACTTCTTTAAATAAAATGATAAATCGTCTAACAAAATGTCATAATTATGGCGATTAAGTCAAAATATTTGAAACATAAATGTTGAATATATCGAGCAATTTTGTACATCTAACGAAGTTTGAACTTACAAAAAACCTAATGACTCATAAAGTGTATTAATTTCTGTTGACTTTTTTTTTTAGTTGCTTGGTTACCAAACATTTTAAGTTTTTCCCGAATAAAATATACTATTCACAAAGTAGGGATAATACTATGAAGAACTGACATAGAGGCTATAACAGTATAGAAACTCTTTGCGTGTAAAATACATTAAAAAAGACTATTACTTACACATTGTCTTTTAAATGTCTCAGTTTCTTGAGATCGAAACTCGTTTATTTATTTATTTATTTATTTTCGTTTGGGAAGGCAATCTCTATGCAGCATTCAACAATAATTTGCTAATATATTAACATTCCATCGACTCTGATACCCGCTTTACATTTCTCGATGACTTAATGAAATGCCTCTCTTTCTTCACTCACATCGCCTAGAATTTTTAGGGAAATAACTGAGATGGGAGTTGAAAAAGTAGAGTTTTAAACTCATTTCTGTCAAAAAAAAAAATCAGTGAAAAATGTATGGGATGGAAATTTTTGAATATTCTTTTCTAAATCAGCGTCTAGAAACACATCACATCTCATCTCAAACCTGTATTATCGATATCAGTATTTTTTTTTCTGATCAGTACTATGCGACAGAATACTTAATAGTTCAGACTCGAAAATTACGCAGAACCTTCTCAGCCTTTTTCATTATTTCTACAGCAGAAGGAGGCCCCAGCAGTAGCTGAGTGGTTCTGCTCTCGAAACTGGTAGACAGGAAGTAACGGATTTGGTTTCAAGTCGCGGTCGTCAACTTAACCATTCGGAGTTTTCCGTGGTTTTCTCTGACACTTGTATAAAGACTAAGTCCCCTTAGAAACACCCTCATAGAGGGCATCTCATCCAGGTCATTGTCAATCGGTCTTGCTTTCAAACACCAAAGATCATCTACAACAAAGTGCGAATAATTTAAAGAGCTTGTATTTGCAGCTTCTTCTGGAGTTTCTGGAACCTTATACACTAAGATAAACTCTGCCTTTTTTAATTTACGATTTGTATTATAGTCGTATCTATTGTTTAGAATCATGATAAAATTTATCTGTACAATATTTATTATAAAAAAAAAAATAAACTTATGAAATTTATTTGCAATCGCTCAAAAGATGGTGCTGTTGCTGATCAAAAGATGGTGCTGCATTGTCATGCTCTTCTGGATTTTGTGATAGCTATATAATTTAGCACCTATGGAATGAAACTGCATCAAATTTTATATATAAGATTTTTAGTATAGAAACACCGTATGTTTATGAAAGTTTTGCATAGATCGTAGTAGATTTTCCTGATTGCATTACCTTGAACTCGATGAGATGGAAATACATCAAACTTTGTGTATGCAATGCCTAATATGAATATATAGTTTTTTTTTTTTTTTTTTTTTGGGGGGGGGGCAATTTTTAGTAGAAATATTTATTTATATTAATAAATAAAAATGATAAAGAATGTCACTATCAAAATCTGATTGTAAAAAACTACCCATTTATGGATTTGAAAATTTCAGCGCCTCTTTTCAGCAATAATCTTGTAAACAACCGGCTGATCCAAACCTCTTATGGCTTTATTATACCTGGTGACCCTTTTATATTAATTTCTGAACTAACAAATTACAGACGCAAAGGGTCCAGTATCTGACTATAGGATAGGCTTTTGTTATAATGATCAGTATATTAGTGCTTTATGGACATGAAATAAACGTATGTGTGTTTTACTACTCAACGTCCAGTAGAAACTTTGACAACAGCTCGGCCAATTTATGAATATAAGATGTAAAAATGAGAGGAGAGTTCATTTAAAGTTCGCGCCCACATTATAATAATCACCGGGGGAATAATTTTAAGCTATGATGTGCCTAAAAATGTTTTCATTTTTATCAAGAAATCTATGGTTAACCAGAGATAATTTTAGAAAGGTCTAATAAAATTGTAAAAATTCAGAAATATATCACAATGATCATTTTAGTTTTTTAGAAAAACAGTATTTGGCGCCCCCTAAAATTTTGCTCCTGGGGCAAGTGCACCCCTTGCCTCCCGCACGCTACACCACTGAGTAGTTAACAAATTCGCATGTCAACTGTAATTTATCTGCTAGTATGTTAAATAAAACGAAAAAATATTGATTGTCTCTATAATTATGAACATCTAAAAACGTGCAGAAAAAAATATTTTGCACTATTTTTCATTAATTTTGTTTCATATCAAAAAAATTATAGCAGTTTTGGTTTTTAGAATACTAGATATATTAAGTGCACTTAGTATAATCTTGTTCACAATTATTTTTATATTATTATTATATCTTGTTCACAATTATTGTCCCTATAATTATGAACATCTAAAAACGTGTAGAAAAAAATATTTTGCACTATTTTTCATTAATTTTGTTTCATATCAAAAAAATTATAGCAGTTTTGGTTTTTAGAATACTAGATATATTAAGTGCACTTGTATAATCTTGTTCACAATTATTTTTACATTAGTTATTTCAAAATATAAAGTGTCCTTATAAATATGAGAAGGAGTGTATATAAAAATACAATTTTTTTTTTTTTTAATTTTTTTTTTATTATTTGAAAACATTTTGCTATTTTTCATTATTGTTAAATTAAGATTTTTCAGAGTAATTAAGAAGTAAATTACAGTAGGGAACCAATTATCCGGAATGGGTTTTTCAAGACTATTCGGGATAACTGGTTTTTCTGAATAACTGGTTGCTCATCAAAGCAAGCCTCATTAATCGGAATTATTGCATACGGTTCTTATTTAAAATAAATATTTAAAATAAAAAATTAATATTTTTTATCAATTAATCAAATTTAAATGTACTTAATTAACCTCTCTCTCTCTCTCTCTTTTTTTTTTTTTTTTTTTTTTTTAAGTATTAATATAATTTTTAATCAAGATAAATTATTAATCAAAATTTAAAATGAGAAAAAGGAAAGAAAAAAAAAAAACTTTGAAACTTAATTTTCCAGAAAAATTAAAATCTGCCCAAATCCAAGTATTTTTAAATGTGATTAGCCAATGATTTTAAAACATTGAATATTACTAAAGATAAAAAAATTATGACCTGATTTTACAGGATTATCTTTTTATTTCGTATGAAGATTGCTTTTTTACTTTCTTCTATATTCAATAGAAGAAAGTATTGGATTTGTAAAAATTTTCGACCTCGGGGTTTTGATGGATTTACACATTTTGAGAGCTGTAGAACACGATTTGACCATTTTTAGAAAATGTCTGTCTGTCTGTGTGTGTGTGTGACAAAATTTTGTGGCAACTGTATCTCACAAACTACTGCACAGAATTTCATACAAGTTGGTATGTAGTTGCACCTTGACATAAATTTGTGCCTATCAACTTTTGGTAAAAATTGTCTTACACCTTACAGGTTACGTTGCCATCCTGCTTTTTCTAAATTTTTAACATGGTGATATAGGACAAAATTTTGTATAAATGTGCATAAAGAGAATTATTATTTGGTAATCATTATGAAATTTACACGAATTATTTATAATAGAGATAGTCAACTGGGAAATTTTTTTTGTATGTGTAGGAGCCTCGCCACCTCCCCTGGGGAGGAAGTCCCCCCTCAAGGGGAGTAAATTTTCAAGATGGGTATCTTTCGAAAGGTCTCGTTAATACCTTAAAACGAATGGTTGAGCTATAAATCTGTGATAATTTAAAACAAAGTTATCGATTTTTTTTTTTTTTTTTACTTTTAACGAAAAAAAAAACAGATAAAAAATCGTATTTTTATTATTTTTTTTTTTTCAACGAAATTTAACCAAACTTGGTATTTAGTTGGCCCCTGACATAAACTGGTGCTGATTAGATTTGGGGATCAGACGCTCAACAGGTGGCGCTGTGATCGTATTTTTTCTAAATTTTTAACATGGCAGTATAGGACAAAAATTCGCATAAATGTACATAATGATAGTTATTCTTTACCTGTGATTGTAAAATTAATATGAATTATTGATGATAGTAGTAGTTAATTGGGGAAAAAATTTTGTGCATGCAGGGGCATCGCTTCACCCCCCCCCCCCCCTGGGGGAAGTACCCCCGTGGGGGGAGGGGAATTTTCAAGATGGATATCTTTCGAAAGGTCTCGTCGATACCTTTAAAACGAATGGTTGAACTATAAATATGTGAAAATGTGAACTATAAATATGTGAAATATGATTTTTTTTTCCTTTCTTTTTTTTTCATATTTATATAAGATACATCATACCATTAAATCTCAAACTTTTATAGATAACTTTTTTTTTTTTTTTTAAGTGTTTAAAGATTATTATTATTTTTTTTTTATGTTTAAAGATTCAATTCTTTTTAATTCAGTTGCATTTTGAGTTTGCAGATTTTCTGTCTTAATCAGAGATTACAATTTTCTCAATAAGAATAGCTTTCATTGTACAAGGATCACAATTGTGGTTTGAATTCAGTTAGGCTGGCTTGGCCTCCTATTGGCTAGTCACGTGTTTGTGAAAACATGCTAATTCATTAGCGATAGTAAGCTCTTACTAAAGTATTTTCTACTTTGTTTCTGTCACTGGTTTCTGAGTTGTGTGGAGTAAGCAGATTTAATGTGTGTATCATATCTTGTGGAAATATCATTTGATAGTGTATTTTGAAATAAATGTCGATCTTATAAAATCTCTTAAAGAAAATTTCTTTAATGAGTTTGATGGTCTTTGAGATGTTTAAGTAAATGTTGTGAAATGTATTGCAATATTTGGATATTTCCTTTGTTTTGTAAATGAGAAATTTTTTAGCCATGTTTTTTTATTTTTTTGTTGTTGTTGTTGTTGTCCTGTAAGTGAAACTTACAACATGCATACATTGATTGTTATATTGTTGATTTTCTTACTTTTTCGTGATTGTTGTACATTTACAATTAGTTATACATAAAATATGAGTAAAAGTGGTCATAATTAACAATTAGATAGATATAATACCACAAAGACCGCTTACAATTTATACCTGAGAACTTTCGACCAAACACTTTCATGGCCATAATCATAGGTGAATGAATCTTGCTCCACAAAACACTTTATCTGTTTGCGAGCTTCAGCATATAGTGCCATCTATTGTCAATCTCAGCCTCAATTGAGTCACAGTCAATAATTTCAACTGCTTCCCTTTTTATTGCATAATGGTGGCTATTGTAATTAGAGAGTTATTTTATATTATCGAAATCAATATCAGTATTTTCATTTTGGTGAGTCTGGGCAAGGGCAGTAGTATTTTTATTAAATTTAATGTCATTGAAATCGGGGCACGAAATTTCCGCTCGCCATTTCGACTGAATTTTTTCTGTGGCGAGTAAAAATTTGGTCTAGCTATAAATGGAATGGTCACACCATACTATGACATAAAAAAGATTAATTTTATCGATTTCAAAATGGCAAATCTCACCGATCTTAGGCAATGACCTCATGTTTAACCTCTTCTTTTTCACTTTGTCGTGTGCCGAGTCTCTGTGTGCTCTGTCCGATGATCAGCCTATTCTGTTTCCCTGCCTCACAACATAGGTATAGGTGAAATGTTTAACACATGCATAAAAGTTTGAAACTCTTTAGCAGTTTTGTTTCTCTAAACAGGGAGAGAAAAGAATAATAGAGTCTGTTTGCCCATCATTCAGTGCTATACCTACTTCCCTCCCACCATCCGATAGAAAATAATTCTGTATTTGTATTGTTGAATAATGACTGAAAAACATTCAAAACTTTCCAACTTTTTACTAAAATGCCAAAGAGCTGTGCTTCCAATGATGTAGTAAACAAAGGTATTATTGAGAAAGTTATTCGGATATAGTTGTTTTAAATGACAACAGTGAACAGGTTATACACGTTTGCATTTCGTATAATTGCAAAAATAAATTGGATGAATAAGACATTTCAGATGTAAAAAGTTAAAATAAAAATGGTAGTTTAATCTTTCATGGGAAAAAGATTTTGATAGGGTATTGTTTGACAAAGTTCTTTGAATGACTCTCCAATGGCTCATACCCAGTAGCAGAAATTTTTCTGCCAATCTGCGACAACTATTTGAGCATTAGAAAATAATCTGCAGCATAATTTCACAATAAGTTACAGAAAAAAAAAATTACTAGATTCAGTATATTTTTATCACAAGTTTGCATTTATCTAATGCTATTAACCTGTTAGATATGTCAAAGCATTGTAGTTATAAAATTTCGATTACATAGAGCTAGGTAAAGAATTGGCATTAGCCACATTATCCTTCATTTTGTATAAAAACTTCCTTTGTTTATGACTTTGTCGTACTGACTCTAGTAAAATACTTGTAGTAAGAGACTCTAAACATTGAAATTAATGCAGCTTTCTAAAATTTTCTGGTTCCTGTGTAACCAGATAGGCGGATATTAAGACGTATAAACTTTCTTTTAACAATTACAGCTTGTTTGTCATTGCCATCTCTACATCTTAATTGCATTTTGCTCACCATCTCAATGTCTGAGCTCCAACTTTTACAGAAATCTTTCGATACTGGAATTGAAACTGCAATTTTAAGTAACTTAATAAGCAAACAGGTATTTTCTTTGACAGCTTACTAAAAGACTTTTCATAAAAAACCTGTGATCCTTTCAGATCCACTTTCTTCTTCCATAGTGCTAGCGATTCATTTACAAATTGACAATTATGCTGTGGATGCAAAAAGATTGAAAATCGCTATCTTTCGTGCCAAAATCGAGAGGTTCAGGAATTTCTGCATAATGCTGATTTGGAAATAATCTGCAGACTTAAAAAAAAATCTGCGACGCACGTCGCGCGTCTCGCATTTTCTGCTATGGGGGGCTCATAAATATTTCAATCTTTGAAATCTCAAATGCAATACATTAAAAAGACATTAAATCATAGTTGATTATGGGGTATGATGATATATGAGACCATTTTATTGCATAAAATTTTATTCATATTTGTAAAAGCATTGTAAATAAGTGGGGAAAAGTTTCCAAAATACGTAAAAAATAAAATATGCCAACCTTATTTCGTGGCGAATAAATTTTTTCTTCAGCGACTGTAATCTGAGTTGAAATATCGGGACCTGATTGAAATGCTCTTTTATTCTATGTTTTAATTTGTGTTTTGTCATACCTATGTAGTTCGAATTGTGACTTTACCTTCGAGAATGTCTGCAATTCAGAAAGTTATCTATATTGGTGATTATTTTTATGCTTTGAATCCAGCCCTGATAGCAGAAAAGCACTAAAAACATTTCATAGTAATTTAAAAATGATAACAATGCTCTTCAATAAAAGATAAGTTATATTCTTCTATTATTTATAAGCCCAAGTTCGACAGTTTTCTTTTTGTTTTATTTAATTTTCCAGTAAGAAATCATGCATGAAATTGTCGGATTAATAAGAAAATATACACCACAGAAAAAGAAATCTGAATAAATAGTAAAAATTTATAGGTAAATAAATTCAAATGGACAAATTAATATGCACTTTGTATATGCAAGCAGGTGTGTGCATTGAAAAAAAAGTAATTTTCTGTTGATAAATAAACCATTTGTAACATTTCTAGAGTGATTGAATGTATTTATATAAAGAAAATTTAAATTTTTACCAAAAAATTAATGTTTATTTACAATTTTAGATACCTGATCCTGTTACTGCTTATTTTATGCATTCTGCTGGATTTGATACTACTGATCCTCGATTGTAAGTAATACATCAATTGTAGTTATCTTACATTTATTTAAAAAGTAAAATCATGAAAGGCTATATTTTAACATGGAATAAAATACAAAAATGAATATAGTCAGTTTGTGGGCACCAGCAGGAGATAAGCCTTTCCCTAAATTTTCAAGTTGAGCTTGAATGTCTTTATTTTTCATAATACTGAAGGCCTAAGAGAGGTGGCCTTTTAATGAAGACTGCTCAGAAAAATCCTAATTTAGGCAACAAATTCTATAAATGGCTTTAATTGGTCTAATTTACATTATTTATCTATATAGCTTTCGAATAATCATTATTATTAGTTTGTTTAAATTCAGGTTTTGTTTTCCATGATTTTATTTTTATATATTAAAACAAATTTTTGTGCTTGGCATCATTTCTGAATAGAAAGAGGTCTCCAATAAACTGTACATTACCATTTAAGTTCCTTGAAAGGAAATACTAATTTTAGCTTTTAACTTTTTAATCTTAGTTAATTTTAATATTTTTATTTTGAATTATAAAAAGACAACATTACACATTTAGAAGCCATTAAAAATTTTTAGGTAAATATACAAACACATCATGACAAAACTCGAAAATCTCTAATGTAGGCGGTGAAGTAGAGAAAAATTGGTTGTGAATTATAAAATTAATAAAATAATACAAAAGTATATCGGATACAAAATTTCAACATTCTACGCCTACTCGTTTTAAAGTTATTCAAGATACAACGTATACTTCATAAATGAGGATTATAATAATCTTTTACTTTGTATATTTAATTTAAGAGATAAGCTGAAAGAAATTGAACTTCCAAAGTCGTAAAAGGAAGAAAAATGCTGCTAAAAAAAGAAAATTGGAAATGTTGATTTTTTTTCCCCTACAGATTTTAGTAATATGCCCTGATGGGGGGACATAAACTCCCCGACAGGGGGGCCTTTACCCTGGTTCAATAAGTATTCAACAGCTATTATAATGCAAAAGTATAGGGTATCAAGTTTAAAAGTTGAAGGGGATGTTCTGTTAAAGGTAAGCATCTAAAAGTGTTGCTATATCTAACGTCCCATTAAGTAGTAGTTAGGAATTATTTAACATTTATTTAAAATATTAGATTAAAGTTATAATCTGTTAGCTGATTGCTTCTTCATTAAATTATTTCACTAACCAAGAGAGAAAAAATTAAGAAAATAGTACACATTGTAAAACAAATGCCTATTACAACATTTAATCTTTAATATATGTTATCACTGTGATGACAATTTTAATTAGATTCTGTTTTAAGTTATGTAGAAAGAAACCCCACAAAACCTGTCTTTTTGTAGAGTTACATTTAAAGAGGAAGTATAGAAAAGATTGTTCTGTGTACTGCTGTGTATTTTCTAAAAATTCCTTTGAAAATATCCTCTTATAACCTATAATCAATCTGTTTAACCCCTTCCTTCCCGCTCCCGTGAAAATGACGGGGTGAGTTTTTGCTCTATTTCTCATGCCCATGATATTTTTCCAGGCTGGAGTGTTAAAAAATTATGCACTGAAAATATTTAAAAACAATTTCTGATACCCGGAAATTTTTTTATTGCTTATTCTACACTCTAGATGAAAGTAGCAGACTATTTAAAATGTAATGGACTCTTCCCACCTGACGTCAGAGGTCACATGATAGAGGAAAAACAAATAGCAGACAAAGTCTTGTTTATCTAGAGCGATTGCTGAAATAACATATTTTCTATTCTTATTTTTGATCAATCGTATTTAATCTGCGTTATTTTTTATACATCATCATTTTTAATCCATTTTATATCATTATTCATCATCTTTTGTTTGAGGTATACATTTACGATCATCATTTAGTTTATACCTGTTATTGATGTTCATGAAGACCATGTTTAAAAACTCTGATTTTTCGTACTTAAATCAGTGACAGTGCAGTATCACGTAAATCCATTTAGACCAGTAACTAAGTTAATTAACTTGTTGTAACACCTTTATGCAATTAAATGAAAACATTTTAAAATTTCAATTTATAATCCGTAAATATTCTACAAGAAGCTATTATTTATTGCTAAATCAGTTAATGTTACAGTTACGCTACAATATACAAATATCGATTCTTATAGGTAAAAATAAATAAACACATAAAATGTTTTTAAAAAATTATTAAATTTACAAATACGATTATTCTACTGTTTACAAATGCACAATATTACTTTTATTTTATTTTATATTAAATATTAAAATTTTTGTTCTTAAGAACAATATTTAATTGAATTCGATTCTCAAAATTCGATTATTCGTTTTCCTCTATCACATGATTAAGCAGACGACGGTGGGAAGAGCCCATTGGAGATAGTAGGTTTATTTTAAACTGTCAGCGCTATCCAATTTTAAATATTTATAATACTTATTTTGTAATCTTAGTTCAGTTTGGCTTTTCAATGCATGTGATTTGTGCTCTGATATATATATATATATATATATATATATATATATATATATTATTATTTTTTCTCTGTTTTTTAATATTGTGTACATTATGTAGTCAGAATCACAAAGTGACTTGGATTCTGACTTTATAAATGCATCTGAGAGTGATTCAGAAATAAGTGATGTTTATGAAAGTTCAGATAGCGAATCCGAGAACAGTGTATTATACGTATAGTGTTGTGTTATACGTAAAATTCTTTTCATAAAATTCAGTTTAATGTTTAAAACACATATCTGTTATTTTTTCTACTTACTAGAAAACCAATATTGAGTTTTAATAACACTGATTTGTTTTTTTCTGCAAAATTAAATTTTCTTGATTTTAAGCTAAAAAAAAAAAAATTCCAAAAATTAAAAATGAATACATATATTGTTCTTACAATTTACTTTATACAATTTTCTTGAATAAAAATAATAGGCACTTTTTTTACCATTTTCTTGAAAATTACAAGATCGTTGTGTTGCCCTGTAAAACAATCATTGATGCTAATTGTATCATATTTTGTATGAAACATTTATTTTCAAATATGAAAAATGTGTGCTGATTTCATGTATTGTTTAGTATTAGTATGAAGATATAAAATATATTTAAAAGAAATACTTGTGATAGACCACAATATAATTTTTTGTGTGGCCCAGTATACAAATCAGTATTGCTGTGTTAATTTTGTTTTTTCAATCAAAAATCTGGTGTACTGAACCAGAATGATTCATATTATATGTTCAAGAAGTTATGAAATGAGAGCGTACATAGACAGATATACGAAACAAAGTTGTAAACATTTTTCAGTTTTTTGTAAAGGGATTAAAAACGCATAAAACAAGTGAAAAATGCATCATTAAAATTTTTCCTTATGAATGTGAATATTTTTGTCTGACATTGTAAACAAATCATTTTCAAAAGAAATGTACTTAGTTAAATATTTCATCTGAATTTCTAATGATATACAGTGACAATTCATACATTTTTAGATGATTTTGCTTTGCTTTAAAAGAAATTGGCTGCTTGGAATTTTCTTTTAATTGCAACTGTATTTTTGAAAGTATAAATTATCTGCTACTTGATTTTTTTTTTTTTTTTTTTTTTTTTTTTTTTGCAAAAAGGCTCTATTAAAGAAGTAATGAATGGAAGGTGTGGGTTTATTCTTCTGTTAGTTAATTAAAAAAAAACCCAAATGCAGAGTAGCAGCAATAAGCTCCTTCCCAATGTAGAAAATTTTCTGACACTGGACACGTGAGTACAAGTAAACTCATATATCTCATTAAATAAAATGACATCCTAGTTTAAAATATAGACTTACAAAAGGATGAATGAGATTGAAAAATATGTACTCACGTGCCAGTAGTCTATGTTCCTGTACTGGTGTAAATTTCATAATGAAGGAAACAGTCTTGAAAACTACTATTTTTATTAAGATTCAACTTGAATCAGGCAATTTAACTTAAAAACTTTAAACATAACTTTCAAAAATAAAAAAGAAAACAATTGATATTTGTTTAATTAGAGTCATTCACCTATTACGACTATAAGCCGAAAAAGAAAATTTTTAGAAAAGAATCGTGCATTACGGAACCGGCAGCATCCAAAAACATCGTCGAAAAGCAAAGCCAGCTGATGTGCAGTACACACCCTTTTTAAATGAACCGCGATGCTGTCTAGAAGATTCGCTGGCAGTTAAAGAAACAGTTAGCTGTACTGCCATTAAATTCATATGCAATTAAAAAAAAATAGGAAAAATAGGTGAATGATTTTATATTTTGTACTCAAGTGCTATTTAATTGATTAATAGTTACAAATTTTGAATAGAAACTAAATTAGATAATTGCGATCGCAAGAAACCGAGTTGAATTAAAAATACTGCGAAAACAGCGCCGCTTGCTTGGTGGTAGCGGTTAGCGTTTGAGTTAACTAGAAGAATATAAACAAAGCGGCATTTTTACCTATTATAGTTATTTTACATAAAAAGTAAGTAAATTAATTTAGCACTTGAATACATTTTGCTAGAAATAAAGTTACTTAAACATAAAACCTCCGGAGGTAAAGAAAAGAAAAAATAAGTGTTTGTAATGCTGACGGGAAAAATGAGAGAATGGCGAATTTAGCCAACAAAATGCCTCCCTTTTCCGACAGAGTTACAAAAAAAAATTTAGGTAGAAAAAAAAATGTAAAACCAAGTTCACAGATGACCTAGACATTTTCTAGGGTTTAAGCAAAAATTATAATTTTTAATAATATGTAGTTTTTTTTTTTTCAAGTCCATTTGAAAGTATAAGTCCCAAAAGACAGTCTATAAAATTTATAGTTCATTAATTGTCCTTGATTTTTTTTTCAATTACATTTTATGCTAGAAAAGACTGTCTTAGTTTTAGAAAAGCGTCTTTGGGTAGAGCTTTCGTCATAATGTCCGCAATATTTTCTTTCGATTGGATGTTCTTAACATCTATCTCACCATTTTCATACATTTCTCGTACAAACATATATCTTAAGTCAATGTACCTATTTTTAATGTTTTCAGCTCTACATTTTGTAAATTGCACACTTGCAGTATTGTCGCAGAAAAGAATTGGTTTTTGTATTTTTATAGTAGTAAATAGCTGAAGATCTTCAATTATGTTTTTAATAGTAGAGGTAAGATATTTTATGTCCTTTGCTGATTCGGAAGAGGCAATAAATTCGGACTCCATCGGCGAAAGAGCAACACAGGTTTGTTTAATTACCCGCCATGTTAGTGGCATATTATTGATGAAAATTATATAACCAGACCAGGAACGACGATCATGGGGATCACTGGCCCAGCTCGCATCTGAGTATGCAGTAAGCTGAAGAGGTTGCTGGTTTGATGATAAACTGAGTCCTAGATCTTTTGTGGAGGCTAGGTACTTTAATATCTGCAGTAGTCTTTTCCAATGGATAGATCCAGGATTTTCTACAACTTGTGAGAGTGAGACGACAGCATAGCTTATGTCAGGACGGCATCTTCCGGCAATGTAGAGGAGGCATCCAAGAAGACTTCTATATGGCACCTTCTGCATTTGAAGACGCTCAGCATCAGTCTGAGGCATTTCCTGTAGAGAAGTTACTGTGCCTGCGTTAAGAGGAAGAAAAGTATTAATATGATGGAAAATTTTAAACTTTTTGAGACAGGAATTTATATATTCTGGGCAATTAATTATAATCTTTTCATCTGTGATATTGAAGTTTATTCCCAATAATTTTGCTATTGGGCCAAGATTTTCTAGTTCATAAATTGATTCTAGCAGGTTTATTACTTCTTTTAGATCTGTTTCAGATTTAGCAAACACAGGTAAGTCATCAACATAAATTAAAACTATAGCTCTGTTTTTATAATTATAGACACAAGTCAGACCTTTAATTTGATGGAATCCGTTTGTTATTAATTTATTGTGTAATTCCTCATACCAACACTTTCCTGCTTGATGGAGACCATATAGAGCTTTCTTTAATTTTAAAACATGATTTTCTTTTCCCTCTATTATATAATCTGTAGGTTGGGCTATATAGATATCTTTATCAACATTGCCATAGAGATAGGCACATTTAACATCAATTAAACTATGTTTCCACTTCAATATACAGATAAAAAGGATCATAAATAAACGGATTAGGACAAAATTGACAACTGGTGAGAATGTTTCCTCATAATCTTGACCTTCAGTCTGATTATTTCCCAAGGCAACGAGTCTAGCTTTAAACCTCTTGGATTTATCTTTATTTTTCAGGGTGTAAACCCACTTCGTCCCCAGAATTTTAGTGGTTGGATTTGGTTTTGGTACTGGTTCCCATACTTGCCTCTTTATCATCATGTCAATTTCCATGTCCATGGCTTTCTTCCATTCCTTTGCTTCTGGTAGTTTCTTTGCCTCCCTAGGTGAACGGGGAATTATTATTTCAGCACAATTTGCCTCTTCTTCACTACTTACCTCTTCAGTGTCTTTTCTTTTAAGTGAAAAATCATTAGTTATTTGACAATGTTTGGAAAAAACGTCTAGTGAAGGATCATAATTTATATTATGTTCTTTACAGTAGTTTTCAAGTTCTATATTACTTCTCAAAGTTTTTCCATCTGGAGCAAATACATATATATCTTCCTGTCCTTTAGTCTTTCCCTTTTTTCTAGTTTTTGTGTATCTTCTAAAGGTTACACACTGGTCAGATTTTAGTTCTGTTTCACGACTCGTACTCGGCTGTGGTTCTTGTTCTGAACTTTCACTGCCTGAGCTTTGATCTTCTACATTTGTATCAGTTAATTCATTATCATCATCAAATTCTGAAGCAACCACTTGCCCGTCTTTTTCTATTCCTAGCTTTTCTTCATTGAAAGTTACATGTTTGCTTTCTATTATGGTGTCCTCCTCGGGTATCCAAATTCGGTAGCCCCTTGTTCGCATACCGTATCCTATCATTATTCCTTTCTTGGCTCTAGGTTGAAATTTATTCCTTTTCTGTTGCGGGATGTGGACATAAGCAATGCAACCATATCTTTTAAGATGTTTCAGAGTTGGTTTCCTTCCATACCAACGTTTAAATGGAATGTCATTTATAGACCGATGGAAAATTCGATTTCTAATATAGTTGATAGTATGAACTGCTTCTAACCAGAGATTTTCAGGAATGTTGGAGGACTGTAGAAGAGTTCTCATGCCGTCAAAAAGTACTCTGTTCAACCTTTCTGCAGAACCATTCATTTGAGGAGAATAGGTATTGGTTCGCTCATGTCTAATTCCTAGTTTTCCTAACAATTCTTCTATAGGGCGACAACAATACTCAAGTCCGTTATCACTCCTAATGGCTCTTATCTTTTTGCCAGTTTGACGTTCTATAAATTCTATGAAACTTTTTAATTTAGTGCAGACTTCATCTTTAGTTCTCATAGCATAGCAAAAAGATCGGCGACTGTAATCATCTAGGAATGTGAGAATGTATCTAAACCCATGCTTAGACGGAGTAGGGGCTGGTCCCCAAACATCTGTATGGATAAGTTGGAGTATTTCTGTTGAACGAATATTACTTGACCTTGGGTATTCTGCACGTGTATTTTTACCATATATGCACGGTTCGCACCTAGATTCTTCCCCTTTTAACTTGACTGATGGCTCAACTAAACTTTCATTAAACATTTTCTTTATTGTAGGAATGTTACAATGCCCCAAGCGTTCATGCCAAATCATAATATCATTTTTATCTACTGAATAGGCAAATTCTATAGTTTCATTTTTATTTTCCTTTCTAGATTTAATGCCGTCTTTTTCAATTTTCCTTTTAGTTAGTTTTGGGGACATTTTGTTTTCTTTAATTTCATTTTCACCTCTCCTTTTCAATGGGAGCCCTTTTATAACATAAAAATTATCTTTTAATTTTGCAGACCAAAGATATTTCCAATGAGGGGAAAAAATTTTAAAACCATGGTCTAGTTTTGCGTGCATACCAGCTTTATCCATTTTAGACATGCTTATAAGATTTCGATGAATTGTGGGAACATACAAAGTATTAAAAAGGGTTACAGTTTTTATGTTTTGACCTTCTTTTATTGTAAATTTAACTGTCCCTATGCCTTCAACCTCATGGGGAGTGATACCCATTTTTACTGCCGAGTTGTTTTGAGGTTTTCTCATCTCTGTAAAGAATTCCCTGTTCTGGCAGATATGCGATGTGGACGCACTGTCCAAAGTCCATTCTCTAGTTAATATTTCATTTGCCTGACCACTGTTTAAAAATTCAGAAACATTGCTTTCTGTTATAAATGCCCCTCCATGAGTTTGTTTAACTTTGTCTTCAATTCGTTGTTTCTTCTTACATTCTCGTATTGAATGGCCTAATTTATTACAAAATTCACATTTTACTTTAAATTTTATATTAGGTTTCAAGTTTTCAGTTGCTAAACATTCTACTTTAGTTTCTTCCCTCAAGTTTCTTCTTGTATATTCCTTCAGGATTTCACTTTTAATTTTTAGAAATTTAAAATCATTTGACTCATAGTTCTCAATTTCACGGGCTAAATAGTCGTATTCAATGGGTAAATTTTCAATTAAAGCATAACATTTATAGTCTTCTGAAATATTTTCCCCAATATCTTCTAACCTTCGGCAACTATCCTCAATCCTAGCTATAAAGGTTGGCAATTCTTCCTCAGGTAATTTCTTAAGGGATTTAAACTCTTTTAAACAAGAGATTCTATATGACCTATCTGAGGTAGTTCCCCCTATACTGGTTTTCAAGATTTGCCAAATTTCAGCTGGATCATCCAAATGATTAATTTCTAAACAAATATCAGGACTACAATAAGATTTTATTAATCCACATGTTTTAGCCTTGCTTTGCTCTAGTTTAAATTTAGAAATGGGAGGTAATTTTTCTTTTTCAGTTTCACTCTCTTGAGGCCAATTTTTCTTATCTATCCAAACAATTAAACCTTCACTTTCTAGTTTAATTTTTATATTTCTAGACCAAGAACGATAATTATGTCTAGTTAATAAATGCTGTGGATTTATGTTTGTAGCCATCTTAAAATTTATCTACTTCAATTAATTTCCTTAAACTAGGGAAGGGCTCTGGGCCCATAACCCTCTTGTGGGTTTATTCTTCTGTTAGTTAATTAAAAAAAAACCCAAATGCAGAGTAGCAGCAATAAGCTCCTTCCCAATGTAGAAAATTTTCTGACACTGGACACGTGAGTACAAGTAAACTCATATATCTCATTAAATAAAATGACATCCTAGTTTAAAATATAGACTTACAAAAGGATGAATGAGATTGAAAAATATGTACTCACGTGCCAGTAGTCTATGTTCCTGTACTGGTGTAAATTTCATAATGAAGGAAACAGTCTTGAAAACTACTATTTTTATTAAGATTCAACTTGAATCAGGCAATTTAACTTAAAAACTTTAAACATAACTTTCAAAAATAAAAAAGAAAACAATTGATATTTGTTTAATTAGAGTCATTCACCTATTACGACTATAAGCCGAAAAAGAAAATTTTTAGAAAAGAATCGTGCATTACGGAACCGGCAGCATCCAAAAACATCGTCGAAAAGCAAAGCCAGCTGATGTGCAGTACACACCCTTTTTAAATGAACCGCGATGCTGTCTAGAAGATTCGCTGGCAGTTAAAGAAACAGTTAGCTGTACTGCCATTAAATTCATATGCAATTAAAAAAAAATAGGAAAAATAGGTGAATGATTTTATATTTTGTACTCAAGTGCTATTTAATTGATTAATAGTTACAAATTTTGAATAGAAACTAAATTAGATAATTGCGATCGCAAGAAACCGAGTTGAATTAAAAATACTGCGAAAACAGCGCCGCTTGCTTGGTGGTAGCGGTTAGCGTTTGAGTTAACTAGAAGAATATAAACAAAGCGGCATTTTTACCTATTATAGTTATTTTACATAAAAAGTAAGTAAATTAATTTAGCACTTGAATACATTTTGCTAGAAATAAAGTTACTTAAACATAAAACCTCCGGAGGTAAAGAAAAGAAAAAATAAGTGTTTGTAATGCTGACGGGAAAAATGAGAGAATGGCGAATTTAGCCAACAGAAGGCTATGTTTGTGCTCTTTCCGAAGTAAGTTATTTGTATCTAAAAATTAAATTGACATCTAAAATAGGTAATATTGTCAACAAGGAAGGAGGAAAATGACGAAGTTCGGCTTCATGTGGAAAAATTGTTCCAAATACATTTATCAGGAACATATCAGTAGAGCTGCATCAAGAAAAAACAAGCAGCCACAAGTCAAAAATCTATTGTTAATTTTCTGAAAAGAATGGAATAATAAACATATATCGAGGACATATCCTTCCGTGATATCTCTGTGAAATCTCCTGATATATCACCCATGAATTTTTGCACTTCTGGATTTTTAAAAAGCGGATTATCCAAACATAGACCTATAACCCTTCTTGAACTTAAGTTCAAGAGGAATAAGATAATTTATCTTTTCTGGTTCTACAAAAGGCTTTATTGTCATGGATATTATGGTGTAGAAAGATAGTGAACAATAAAGGTTATTGCATAAAACATTAAACAAAAAAAAAAAGAGAAAAAAAATTAAGTAAAATATTTTTGTAAATGCTGTAAAAATTGTCTAAAGAAGGTGTGTGAACAGCTTCTGTAGAAGCAACAAAAAGATGTTTAGATTTTTTATCCTATAATTGTTTTATTTCAAACAAACAACCATTGAACATTGTTCTTATGATTAAATAAGTATTAATGACTTTCTTAAAATAAAAAAAGAATTTGTATGTGTATTCTCTGATCATTATTCTACAAATATATATATGTGGTAAAGAGTTCAATACAACTTGTATGACAAAATAATCATTTATTGTATGATATTTACAAAGATGTAGTTTTGTTTTGTAGACTGACACACTGAGCGAGAAGTTGCTCTTAGTTCCAAAAAATATTACAAAGTGGCTATACGCCACGAGCACACTGTGAAATTGTGACTTTGTCTCAGACTCCAGGGAGCTGAAAGTTTATTCCACAACCTTATATAATAAAATCTCTCCGTTTGTTTGTACTTTCCCTTTTTATTTAAAAAAAAAAATCAACTTTGATTGGTTATTAATCTTAACAGACAGTTTAGTTGGGTTCCACATAGGCAGGGTTTAATTAACATACAAGAGTTAACCACAGACAAAGTAACATTACACTTGCATTTGCAAAATCACTCACAAAGTTTCTCCCATTTTATACTCCTGTTGTTGTTTCATGTCCCCCTGATCCAAAAATCCTAGTGTAAGTCATTCTAAGAGTTCCAGAATTGGCACCCTAATCCCTGCCAGAAACGAATTAATAGTTGAAGACGCTTCCTTCCCTTTTCAACAAGTTTGGCAATATGCTTGCCACAATTAATCTCTTGTGTCCAAAGTGAAGCCCAAATATATTGGAGTTTCTGTGATTTCAAGTAGGTTCCCTTTTAGATAAATTTTTGGTTTCAAGTTGAACATATCATGTCTGTTTGTAGTAAAAATGCAAGTGATAGACTTTGCAGAGTTAAAATTTAGTTTTTTTACTCCTTTATACAGAGTATAAGGAAGTATTGTAATCCCAATTTATGACATCAATGTTGTATCTCGCATAGCTCAGAATGGAATGGTCATAGAATGTTGCAAATATATATTTGTAACAGTCATGACGTCTAATTGTACACTTTTAACTTTGGTCTTGATATAAGCTCTCCTTTTAGAGATATCTGCCATTTTATGTGATTTTTTATGATGTTTGTATGTACATATGCGTATGTGTGTATCTCACATAACTCAAAAAAGGTTGAATGTAGAATGTTGCAATTTTGGAGATATTTATGAAAATAATCATAATGAATAAATATACAAAATTTTTGGCCAATATATATGCCTACCATCATAGAGATTGCAACAGAAGCTAATGATAGAGCCCACAATGTTATTGTTACGAAAGTTGTCTGCATTTCCGCATGTAGAAAGTAGTTCTTGAAGACATAAGCAGGTTCTAATTGATGAATGCATTTTATTGAATATTTTGGAAATAGTCGAATATAACTGTTCTTTTTATCATAAAAATCAGTAATCAATGAATATTCTTGAAACAATCCAGTAAAAAAACAATCATTCATATGCCATAAAAGTCAAGTGAACAATGTTAAGCACACCACAGAGCAGGAATATGGCTAATTCAGAAACAATGATCAATTGCTCAGTTCGTAGTCTGAGTAGAATATGAATTCATTGAGATTGTTGCCTGTGGTTTATAGAATTTTCGAAATAGTTCAATTTTGAACCCAATGAATCATTCTGTAAAATTGTAGGACTTGATTTCTATTTTTGAGATTCCAAATTTTGAAAAATTTGAATGCCAAATTACGTATTTGACGCTAACTTGTCACAAAGTTGGCCTTCAATGCCCACCTAAGGGCCCTCTTCACTCACTGCCGCCGGAAGCCGAAGCTAATGTTATTCTATGGGAAATTTTTCTTTACAAGTAACTTGTTAACTAATACATATTTTTAAATTCTGTTTTCACATTCTGAAAATTCCCAGCTGTTAAATTGACAGACCTTTTTTTAAAAAAATATTTTTTATATTTTATTTTGAAGCTGCAAAATACGAATTTTCAATATGTGAAATTTTTTCCTTTTGCAATTTCAAAATAAAATATTAAAAATTAAAAAAATACATTATTTTTAAAAAAGGTCCGTCAATTTAACAGTTTGGAATTTTCTGATTCTGAAAACAGAATTTTAAAATATGTATTAGTTGAGTTATTTGTAAAGAAAATTTTCCCATAGAATAACATTAGCACGCGCTTCCGGCGACAGTAACTGAAGAGGGCCGTTAAGTAAGAACTTCCAAACTTTGACAATCCTAAGCTACACTTTTTTGCCAATTTGCCAAATGTGACGTCGTCAAATTGACAAAATCATCACCATCAACACCAAAATCTGCGTTGGAGACTTGGGAATATTAGTGACCAAATTCAGCAGAAAATACTAGTTCAGGGTTATCAGTATCAGTAAGCCTTTTCTATGAAGTTAATTCTTATAATGTACATTTTGTGCTACTAATGTTTGCTAAAGATATCAAATGTAGGTCATCTAAATTCCTGGGCATTTGACAATGAGAGATTCTGTAATAAGCTGTGTAATACTATTCCTGAATAAGTGATATCCATTCTCTGCAGTGTATATAATCCTATTATCGTGGCTTTTGTGGTTAAAATAATCGTTTTCTGGGCTTGTTTTCAGGAAAGTTCATGGACTAAGAAGCTACTTGTTTATTTACGAACCAGTTACAGTCGGTAACAAAAGTATCCGAACACTAGCAAAAATTCCTATGTAAAAAATGTAGAGTTAATACTGTTTTGTTAAATAAATCCTTGTCGAATCATGTTCTTAGTCCGTCTAAGAACATGATTCGACAAGGATTTATTTAACAAAACAGTATTAACTCTACCTTTTTTGCATAAGAATTTTTGCTAGTGTTCGGATACTTTTGTTACCGACTGTACCTTACACAAAAATGTCAGTGTTTTCGTAACAGTATGTATATTTCAATAGGTGTATAAGGAAGTCATGTGGTGTCCAGTCCACATCAGACTTTTTTTTATTTTTGTGTAATAAAGTGTCCTGCTGTGAAATTAAGTTTACAAAAGAAATTATGAATTTTTAGCAATCTATAATTTTGAATGACAGTTTATAACTTTTGGATAGGATTTTTCTTTAATTAAATAAAATTAATTTATATCCTTTCATATATGTTTCTTAATGAATCCTATTAGTGGTCCACAGAATTTTTAATTATGAATTTGGTGGTACCGTAAAATCCTGAAAATCCCCCCCCCCCCCCCCATCGAATATAACCCCCTCCCCCTTTTCTTGCTGAAAGTGAAATGTCTCTATTATCCTGAAAGTAACCCCCCCCCTTTTTTTTTCTCCATCCAACAAAGCTACATCCAATCTTCGGGTGGACTTACGGTACGTTGGCATTGAATTAAGTTTTAATCTTATATATATTATAAATGTGAATGTCCGTTTATTTGACTGAGTTTCACGCTAAAACTGCTCGATGGATTTCGATAAAATTTGTTATGGAGATAGCTTATACCCTAACTTAAAAAGTTGGCTACCTTTTATTCCGAAAAAAAATTTGTTTTTGCGATTTTTATGCATAAAATAGCAATTTTGTAAGCTAATAATAGCAAAAAATTAGCCATTTAAATTTATCCATAATTTAATTGTTGCCAAAAAAAAACGAATTTATTTATTTTTTTCAGCAGGAAAATAAATACATTTATCTAAACGTGAACGATAAAAAATTATAAAAAAAAATTATGCATCTCACAAAAATTGACGTCATTTTTAATTAAAAATTTCTTTTACACATTGATAAAGTGCTAATACGCAAGCGAAGTGATGCCGTCACTGTCCGTTCATGGATACAAGAAAAATATTTCCTATGTTAAACGTCCATTGGATTTTTTTGTAAAAAATTATTAAAAATCGAGGAAAATTATTTCCCGATTTTAATCCCCATATTTAGGTATAGGTATGTATTAATTATTATGTCCATGCGTTAGATTAAGTTATTTTTGTTGTAAAATTGACAAAATTTAAATTTTTAATTTCAAAACTCTAGGGGAAAAAATAAAAATGGCAAATTTCCATATTCGATTGAAAACACAAACATTTCATTTCAAAAGATGATATTTACACAATAAATATCCAACTAATATACTAATTAAACGGAAAATGATAAATATTCTATCATAATTTGAAGTAAAATTTGTTTTCAAATGTCTAAATAAAGTATCTGATATAAGATACTAATATGTTGCAGCGGAATAGATTTGATATCGGTCATCCTTAGCAGAAAAAAAAAATATCGACGAATTATTTTGCGAACATAATTTAATTCCTTTTAAAAATCATGGTTATTTTAACAACTTATATTAAGAGAGTAATGAATAATATGAAACAATATTTCGTACAATGCATATTACGAAAATATACATCTGGCATGCATATTTTCGTATTACGTTTTTGATCACTAAATACAATAAGCGCCAAGAACGACAGAGTTTTGAAATTTAAAATTAAAATTTTGTCAATTTGACAACAAAATAACTCAATCTAACACATGCACATGATAACTAATCTATACTAATATTATAAATGCGAAAGTTTGGATGGATGTTTGTTACTCAATCACGCCACAACGGCTAAACGGATCTGGATGAAATTTTGTACAGAGATAGATAATAGTCTGGAATAAGACATAGGCTTCTATTTATACCGGAAAAAATGTAAATTTTTAATTAATCTTCTATATAATATAAATATTTCTTCTATAATGAAACGTTAAAATAATTTATTTTAATTTTTAATTGTTGCCAAAGAATATTTCACGCGAATAATAATAATAAAAAAAATAATAAATATTAAATTTGCTTAGGCACATGACAACATAACGCCATTATCAAAATTAAATAATAAGAAAATGAAAGCTAATTCAGATCTGTATTAAAGAGTTTTATTAGTTGATAATCCTGGGTATATTTTTAATTTTAATACTGAAGTAGATAGGACATTTTTCGCCAAGGACTCTATTTTTGTGACAGCAACCTTAAGCCAAGTAGTCCATAAAAAATATAAACAAATCTGTACATATAAAAGAGTAAACTCAATGATTCGCTGACTCAACACTGCCATGACGATTCTGTGGGAAAGAGGGTCACAAATTTTAGTGACCAGATTGGTTTTCGGAGCCTGACCCCCAACTAAGACGGAATTTTGCAAAATACCCTCCCCCCCCCCTGTCTCCCTTGGGGGGCAGAAGGCTTAACTCGGCTCCAAATTACTTAACGGTGAAGAAATTGCAGATGGAAAGACCAGACTTGAGTACAAAAAAATTACTTTCTGCGATTTTAGAATTTTGGATTTTTAAGGGGGGGGGGAGGGAAGGGAAAAGGCTTTGGAAGAAGGGTACTCAACACACGGGGAAATCGAACTGAACTCACACTACAAAGGGATTTTATGAAATTCCACCCTACCGCCCTTTGGAGAATGGGGGGCAAAAACATGTATTCATGCGTAACGCTGCACTAAATTATCTAAGGTTGTACATTTTTTATGTAAGGGACGATTATATGTATCTAACTCATAGTATGAAGAGACTTTGCGAAATTCCCTCCTTTAAGAACGGGGGGAGAGATTAAAAAAAAAAAAAGTTTTAAAGCATAACTCAGCTTTAAATAATTTCATGATCTCAATTTTTTTATGTGTCGGTTAGTTATGTGTATGCAACATGCAATATAAAGTAATTTTGGAAATTTACCCCCCCCCCCCCCTTCCTCTTGGGGCGGGCGGGGCAAAAACCACAGTTTGAAGCTTAAATCCGTCCAAATTACCTAAGAAAGGCGAATTTTGGTGTGTGGGTGTTAATTAGGTGTGCGAAATATGCACTTTGATGAGATTTTGTAAAACTTTCAACTGTAACCGCGAGGGAGGGGGAGTAAGAAGCAGGTAAGGGCCTGCGAAGGCATTGGGCAACTTAAAATTAGATTTTGACGGATTCCAATGTTTTTTTTTTTTTTAAGATATTTTATTATTATTAATGATATGCTGTTTTGAGGATTCATTTCAATATAATGACCAGCGAAGCGGGCAAAGCCTGCTAGTATTTATATATTATTTCTAATTTAACTAATTTTTCATAAAGTGTCAGATGCACATTATCAATGGAATCATTACGCAGTTTTTTTTTTTTTTTTTTTTTTTTTACCTTTAATGAAGAAATGATAGCCTTTAATACTTCCTTTTAAGTAAGTACCAAAAAATCCCGAAAATACCCCCTCCATCGAATATAACCTCCCCTCCCCTTTCTTCATTTTTTTAAATAATTTTTTTAAAGAATCTTGATTATAACCCCCCCCCCCCACACCTGAAATTTATCCGTTTTGCTTTTCAAAAAGGGGGGTTACTTTTGGGATTTTACGGTATGTGTGGCAATATCTGCTCTAAAAGCAGTCTTTAACATGATACTTCAATTTTGGACAACAGCTTTTCTTGTCAGTTTAAATTGTGGGCTTTTGTAATATGATTCACAAAATGAAAAACTGCTATGCTTTAAAATATACTTTCTTCATTAAGTGATTTAAAACTCAACCTCACCATGCATTAAATACTTTGACGAGAGTGGTCCAGGAAACAAACACTGCTATGCTTAGAATTAAATTGCTCCCCCTCCCCCCCCCCCCTTTTTTTTTTCTCAACGAAAATAGAACCTGGTTAAAATATTAAAACTGGGTGATTTCTTTTTCTTAAAATTATGTTCAAATATAAAGTTTTACTTAATCATTTTATGATTTTTCAGAATACGCCTGGTGTCAATAGCTACTCAGAAGTTCATATCCGATATTGCAAATGATGCATTACAACATTGCAAAATGCGAGGTGCTGGGCAAACAAAGAAAGCTAATAAGGTAACATTTAAAACATTATATATGTAAAATTATGTGTGTGTGTGTGTATATATATATATAATTTTATAGAGTAAATTCTTGGTAGTCTGTATGTAACAAAAACTAATTTTTAAAATTGCTTTGTAAGTGATTCTATTTTTTTAAACATTAAAACTTGTTTGTTTAATGCTGTACTTCTCTGTAACTTGAGAAGGGTAATGCTAATTGAATTTCTCTTGAAATTGTAATTATGATTTTAGTGTAAATTCTGACTTGTTATTCACAATGGCACATGATCTGCACCTGCACATAGTACATTTTTCTCCAAGAATTTTTTTTTTTTTTAAGTGTGTAGCTAATAAATGAACAGTGGCAATTAATTGAGTCATTTATTTTAAACCTTTTAGTTAATTTTTTTTTTTTTTTTTTTTTTTTTTTAAATATATATAATCAGAAACATAATATTTTTAAATAGTGAACCATATTTTCTTTAATTTTTAAGAAATGGAGTCAGGGTTTCTTTGATTTTAACAATTGGAGAGCAATACTAGATGTCATCCTTTATTGCTCTGTAATTCCTTATCCAGGTGTTCTTTATGTGCATTGTGCAATATGTAGGCATGTTTTCCAATAGCAAATTTTTTTCCAGGATTCTCAATAAAGAAATTATCACATTACCCCCCCCCCCCAAAAAAAAAAAAAAAAAAAAAAAAAAAAAATGTATAATACAGTAGTACTGTCTGGCTCTAATAAGAACAACTCAGGGTATGGTTGTAAGAAAGGAAGGGGCAAATTGTCAGAGGGAGAATAAGTTTTACGTGTAGGAGAAAGGTTGTCATATTTGGTGCAAACATCAAAGTTCTTTTCCCCTTTTTTAAAATCATGTTTAATATCTTATATACAGATTCAGGAAGTTTTTTAGCACTTATATGCAAGATACATTAACAACAGCATTTCCATACAGGAAGATTAGTTAAAAAAATAAAAATACTTATTCAGTTAGCATTGATTCTCTTGAAAATCCAAGGACGATAGAAAATATTTATTTTTACTAAAATAAACAATATCAATCTGAGAAACCTGTTTTTTTTTTTTTTTTAATATTAATCAAGATGTCTTTTAAAAATGACATAACTTATTTCTGTGATATTGCCATTTCACTTAATGTACATTTCATATTTAAATTTTATGAACTTAATTTTACTACACTAAGATATATATATATTAGTAGCAAAAAGAAGCAGAATGCAAAATTATAAACAAATGATTGAACTGCCACAATAAACTACAAAAGCCTAAATAGAATATTAAATAACTAAACTATAATAAAAATAACTATTAATATTTAAAAAAAAATAAAGAAAAAGGGTATGAATAATTTGACCAGTATAAGTTTAAGGGGATTTGGCACCTCTGTATGCAGCATTGAAGTAGGTTTTATATAAAAGCTTATATTTTCCTTTAATATTTATAGATTTGAACTATATTAGTTTTGTTTAATAAAATATATGTTCAGGCAACAATTCTCATGGTTTTTTATATTTATTTTACAGAATTGAATTCTTAAAATTGTGTTTTCTCCCTTTGCACTTTTTTCATGAATTCATGATCTTTAAAATGATTAAACTTCTACAGATAATTAATAAAGAATTTAATAATTTTTTGGGGGGTTCTTAATAGAACCTACTTAAAAGAATTATGGATGGGTTTTAAAATTTATTGATTAGTTTTTGAGATAAAATATTCAAAAATGTATGTTTATGTAAAAAGTTGAGGAGAAAAAAAAAATTGTTAGATTTATTTTTGATATTTTTTCGTTTAAAAATATTGCAAAATCTATCCCTAATTCTTTTAGGTAGGTTCTATTGAATAATAATAAAAAAAAGTTTTTTCTTAAATATCTGCATAGAAATTTAAGCATTTTGAAGATCATGAATTCACAGAAAATTGTTGCAACTGAGAAAACACAATTTAAAGATTTCAAATCTCTAAAAAAAAATATGAAAATCCATAAGAGTTGTTGCCTGAATATATATTTTATTTAATAAACCTAATATAGTTTAATTTATAAATATTTAACCCTGCGTTAGGCACGCGAAAATTTGTTACGCGTTTAGTTGCGTAACAAATGGGTGACATATGTCACCCATTTTCAATATACTATTTTTCTACTTAAAAAAAAAATTTAAATTAAAATAGCTTTCTAAAACAACAAAATACACATTCAAAGTTTATATTTAAACATTACTCCAATTTTGAACAATACAGTTATGAAAAGTAAACAAAATACATAACATACTTAAATTTCAAAAGAATTTACACACATTTCTTTCAAATGTTCACCACATGTCCAATTAAAATATTTTGAACACCATTTTCATGTAGTTTTGTTTGTTTGCCTTCTACATTCATAACATCGACCACAATTGCCCTGAGGGTTTGATCATTCTGGTTTTTGAGGTACTTTTTGAAGAACATTTGCCTGACTCTTTAGCTCTCGCGGAAGACAAGTGTTTGCTGATTGGCGTTCTATTTCTGGTTTAACAAATTTCCAACAAACTGTTTCTAAAAAGTCTATTATAGAAAATTTCCCATTTATGTTTTTGCTTTTAAAGATCACTAATGCATTGATTGCACTGACATTCAAAAGATTATAAAAAAGAACCACTGATCATCGTTGTGTATTCCTTAAGACATAATTTTTTCTACACAGCTGATCCAAAGTATCGACATCACCTTTGGTCATATTGTAAAAAGTGATAATCTCTGGTTTTCTTTCATCTCCTGTAGTTTCTTCAATTGTATCTGAATGATGCATAGTTGGCAGAAGTTGGACAACTTTTTTTTTTTTTAGTGCATTATGAAAGTAGTGTAGCATCTTCGATTTACTCAGAAAAAAAAAATGTAAACCGAATAAATGCTCTTACAGAAAAGAGAAATGAAAATGAAAATGCCATTTTTTGGGAAAATTGTATATTTCAGTGTGTTATGAGAGCATAGACAAATATGCAAACGTATTAACTATTTACCAGTTCTTTAATTACATGTATTTCTTTTTTGGATAAATTAGCAGTTTAAAACCAAAAAGTATCTCAAAAGAATGAGAAATAACAAATTAAAATAACACCTACCTTTCAGTTGTAGTTTCGTGTTTAGTCGGGTGACAGGTGTCAACCAGATAGTTTGGATTGCTTTGTTTTCACAAGCAATAGAATACTGACCTTCAGTAATGGTAGAATCAGAATTATGAAGGTTTTACTGAAAGATACTACAACCGCCATCTATTACAGAGAAAGGGAATAAAAAATACACACATTCGAAATGCCATGGGTGACAGATGTCACCTGCGCACCTAACGCAGGGTTAATTGAAATATAAGCTTTTATATGAAACATAATTTAGCAGTGCTGTCAAAGGCACCAAAGTCCCTTAATTTACATATAAAAATAATAATACTGACTTGACTTAAATATTATTCTATTGAAAAAGTAAACTATATTGTATAGTAACAAAACTAGTTGGCATAGGTGGACTCTGCTCAGTTCCCCATCATATTTATGTTCTCAGAAATTTCTAGTGCGAGACATATTATAATCATGTTAAAAGAAATGAATTTGACCAAAGCTTGATACAGTGACAGAATGAAATCCCCGCCTAATAGGCTATCCACCATTCACTTGGATATAATTATCTTATTCTAATTTATTAATTTGTTTTATCAGGGTCAGTTCTGCTGTTTAGTTTTCATGCTACTATTTCCAATGCAATAAACCTCAAAATTCATATTTATATGAAAAATTTACAATTTCGCTATGTTGATAAAATCGTAAATTATGAATAATTTACGAAAATTTCCTAGTAGAATATTTGTATTCAATCATGTTCAAACAAATATCTTAAACTTAATTTTGAAGTTGTCTAATGTATTTAGGATCCTCAAAATGGAAGTTTATAATCAATTTTGCCTTATTCTGACATGTTAAGTAAATCGTAAATTCCAAATAACTTACGAATTTTTTTTAATTGAAAAATCATAGTCTATGATATTCATGCCAGTATCCTAAATAATATTTCGAAAGTGGTTTGACATCTTTACGCTGAAAATATCCCTCAAGATTGACGTTTATGTGAAATTTTGCTCTATTCTGACATGTTAAGAAATTCGTAAATTTCGAATAACTTACGAAATCTTTATATTGGAAAATTCATAGTCATTAATATTCATACCAGTGTCCTAAATAATATTTCAAAAGTAGTCTGACATCTTTACGATGAAAATATCTCTAAAAATTGACGTTTATGTGAAATTTTGCCCTATACTGCCATGTTAAGAAATTCGTAAATTTCCAGTAACTTGCGAAATTTTCAAAGTAGCATATTTATAGTTACTGATGTTCATACCGGCATCAAAACTGATATTTTAAAACTGGTTGGTCTGACATTTTAACAGTAAAAAGTTTTCATTTAATGCACGTTTAAGTGAATTTTTGTCCTATTCTCCCATGTTAAGAAAATCGTAAATTTCTAATAACTTACGAAGTTTTTAAAATCGAATGTTGCAAATGAATAGGGTTCTTGCCAGTGTCGTAAGTAATATTTTAAAACTGATCTGACCTCTCTGCGACAATTTGTTCTTGAGATATCGTGTACACAGACTAACAAACTAACGGACTGACCCACTAACAGACTAACACACTAACACACTAACAGACACCTTACAGACAGACACCATAGAAATTTTGTCATTTTCGGATTCCTCACACCTGAAAACGTGTAGAAAAGTCAAAAAACTGAGGCCGAAAATTTTCACGATTACCCAAGTTCCCCATACCTATAGTATGATGGGGAACTAAAAAAAGCTTTTAAAGAATATAACCAGAAGGTATCCGTAACAAAACTGAATTTAAATAATTTAACAATACTAAAGCGAACTTTAATGCGATAAAGCAATCACTGAACGAGAGGTGTATGGCGAGAAATTTCAGTGTTGGTGCAAAAAGAAAATACTGGACATCCATCAAATTAAGTCAAGTGATCGATTGCCCTGGCAACTGGACAGTGTCATTTCCAGAGTCATGCTTATATTGGACGATCAGTCGGGACCAATTATCCGGGATGATTTTGACAAGACTATTCTGGAAAACTGGTTGCTCATCAAAGCAACCCCCATTAATCAGAATTTTAGAATGCATATGGTTCTTATTTTAAATAAAAAATTAATTAATATTTTTTTACCAATTAATAAAATTTAAATATTTTATTAACCTGATTTTTTTTTTTTTTTTTTTTTTATAAAAACATGAAAGTAATTTTCAATCAAGATAAATTATTAATCAAAATTTGAAGAAAAAAAAAAAAAAAGACTTTGAATCTTATTAACTTCACATAAAAACCAAAATCTTACCAAATCAAAGTGTTTTTAACCATGATCAGCCAATGATTTTAAAACATTGAATATTACTAAGGATTAGAAAATTAAGACCTGATTTTACAGGCTTTTCTTTTTATCACTTATGAAAATTCATGTTTTTATGTCCATGAAAGTACAAAATATTCATAAATTTTTAAAAGTTTCTTGATTTTATCCCCCCCCCCCCCCACATAATAAATAAATAAAATGAATTCACCCAACCCTTTCCAGATAAATAAAATTGTCAGTTTTATGATATTGTGTACTGGCGCCATCTATCGGCATTTTTCAGAACTAAAAGCTATCTTTTAATTTAACATTATACTATCTGGAGCAGGTTATAAGCAACAAAAATATGTAATGACATGATAGATAATTGTTTAGTATATTTACACTTAAAAAAAAAAAAAAAAAAAAAAAAAAAAAAACACAAAGAAAAAGAAATACTTTCATTATCCGAATCTGCTATAATATAGAAATAATATAACATTTATAATTTGAAAAATATGGCCTTTAACTTATACCCGTTACAAAATAAATATTACTTTTAAATATGACAAAATTAAATGGAATTGTTATTATTGTTATTAAATATTTCTTTTACCTTTAATCGTTTCAGATAACAATGCTAAACTATTATCATTAGGGAAAAAAAAAAAAAAAAAGTAAATAAATGAATAAAAAATAGATAAATAAAAATGTTTCTGTAAGTTTTTTTTTTTTTATTTTTTTTTTAATATACATTGGAAGTTAATTGTTTAAAAATATAATTATGTATAAACGGTTCCATACTGTAATAATATTCTGCATATATTTTATCATTTCTGATTAGCAGAAATAGATGCTTTTCCATTTTTACCCATTTCACAATAAAAAATACTGCCACTCATTTCAATCTTTGTCTGTTTGCCTATAATGACTTTCACTAAATGTACTATAAAACAATTGTACAAAATATGGCTTTTTAGCTGTTACGCACGCTCATAATCATTGTTAATGTTATAAAATTAATATACATATGTGGAATTTATCTTATTTCCTACAAAAATTGTTAATATGTTTATATTGGGGAAACTAACCGTACAGCTAGAATTATATTTCAAGAACATAGATGCTCATTTAATAATTGTGACTAATGGTCAAAAATTGTAAGTCATTCAATTGAAACTGATCATATCCCTGATTTTAAAAATATTAAAAAATTATAAACTCTGGATGCAATAATTATAGTTCTTGTATTTTCCTGGAGAGTTGGCATACTGCCAGCCAACCATACATAATCAATGAGGCATGTGTATTAGCACCTCAGTATTTAGTTTTACTTTAATAATTTCTTTGAGTGTGTATGTGTGTTTATAAAATGTTGTTTTTAATATTGATGAAGAAATTCAGATGAATTTCGAATTGTTTATTTATTTTAACTGGTTTCTTTATATGTATATTTTAATTAAATCTCTCTCTTTCTACATATATATATATGTATATATACATATAAGAAAGATTTACGCAAATGACTGAATTTTTATATTTTAAAACATATTTGATGTGGTACCTTTTTTAGATGTTTCAAATTGTTAATATAATAGTTTTAAATAATAAAAGTCAAATTCTATAACTTTATTCATAATTTTTTTTACTCAGTGCTGGGTATAACTAGCTTTCTAAAATTTCTTATTTTGCAAATTCGTTCTAGGATAAGAGGTATGTTCTAACCATGGAAGACTTGGCTCCTGCTTTGCAAGAATATGGAATCAATGTGAAGAAACCACACTATTATACCTAAATTTTTACTATCATATTGCATCTGTATATAGTTTTATGTAGATAACATCTTTCATGTACTAATGATGTAATACTCTTTGACTTTTACAGAAATGTTTAATTCTCAATTTGGATTTTTGTTTTCTTTTGTATATAAAGAATCTTTGAATCTGTTGGTTTGAAATTTTTAATGAAAAGTCTGTGTATTCTTTTCATTTTGGAAATCATATGTGTATTTCATTAAACGTATATTTTTTTCTAAACATGCATTTATTATAGTTTTGTCATATTTTGTTTTTACCCATATAGATAACACACATTACCTAAACCAGACATTTTACACATGCAAAAACATTTAACACACAAAATGCTCTTTAATAATGTCAACTTATTATGTTTTATTTATTCTGTAGTTGAGGTTTCCTAGAACTTAAGCAATAATTTCATTTTTTTGAAATCAAAAATTATCTTCAATGTCCATTACTTTTCAGGACTAAATTTTGTCCTGAAATTAAATTTTTATAAAAATTTAGTCACTTTCCTTAATCATAATATGGTTGTTAATAAGTCTTATTCTGTATTTTTCTCCACCAGTTTAAAAATAATCTACTTAAAAAAACTTTTAAAACCCAAATTCTTATTATAGCATATCATATAAATCTTTTCAAAGTAGAATAAAATTTAATTTTCAAAAAAAGAAAAAAAAAATTGTTTATTAACCAAAATTGGGGAAATTTGAACTGTGTTAAGAAAAGAGAAATAATTTCTTAAAATTCACAACAGATGGCAGCACCACACGATTGCCTATAAGTTTTGTGATATTTCATTTTCTGATTAAGGGCCAATATCTGCAATTTAATTATTCGTTTGAGGCACCTTTTTATTATTATTTTAGTTTATTATTTTTTTATTTTGTATTGTTAATTGTTTCATTGACATTTTAGTGAATATTCTGCCCAATAGAGGGCGCTTGTAGTCCACAAAAAACTCTTTTTTGCTTCTAAAAAGAGATGTAAGAAAAAGGCTTCTTAAAAAATTCTTAGAATACTGTGTAGTCAACGATAAATTTTCTTTTATCAATTGACATCTTTCTACTAATTGTCTGCAAAAATTAACACTCCGGACCTTCAGGGTATCGAACGCAGGACCACCGGATTACTAACATGGCGCTCTCAACAACTGAGCCACGGAGAGACAAATGCAAAAGCTTGTATTTACCTTAAAATAGAGGCGCATTTTTTATTTGGTTGAGATCATAGGCGTAGCGTGAACAAAAATTTTGGGGGGGCACACATATATGAAAAACCAATTAAAAATTTTCCTCTATGCTATAAGTATGGAAATATTAGATATTTATGAAAATTTTACATCTCAATTCTTAAACAATTTTTAAGGTATGAGAAATCCAAAAATTATCAATTGATGTGGTGTCAGTGTCTATGTAGACACCAACTTAAAAATGATTAATCGTGAAAACGTCTAATTTTAAGTGAAAAATTTTAGTTTTTATGAATTCAGAAATTAGGACAAAAATTTTACAATTCAAATGTTATTTTACGGCATCTAGACCTGAAAAATTCCTGTCATTACTCATTAAATAATACATAATTTAAAATTTTATTTTTACATTCAGAAAATTCATGAATTGTCTAAATTTCGTCAATATTCCAACTTTCAAATCCGAAAAATGTAAGAAGAAACTAGTTGGCATAGGTGGACTCTGCTCAGTTCCCCATCATATTTATGTTCTCATAAATTTCTGGTGCGAGACATATTGTAATCTAGTTTAAAAAAAATGAATTTGACCAAAGCTTGATACAGTGACAGAATGAAATCCCCGCATATGCGACAGAATGAAATCCCCAGCTATCCACCGTTCACTTCGATATATTTATCTTATTCTAATGTATTAATTTATTTTATCAGGGTCAATTCCATTGTTTAGTTTTCAGGCTAGTATTTCCAATGCAATAATCTTCAAAATTCATACTTATATGAAAAATTTACAATTTCGCTATATTGATAAAATCGTAAATTACGAATAATTTACGAAATTTTCCTATTAGAATATTTGTATTCAATCATGTTCAAACAAATATCATAAATGCAATTTTGAAGTTGTCTAATGTATTTACGATCCTCAAAATGGAAGTTTATGCTTAATTTTGCCTTATTCTGATATGTTAAGTAAATCGTAAATTCCAAATAACTTACGAATTTTTTTAAATTGGAAAAATCATACTCTATGATATTCATTCCTTCAAGATTGACGTTTATGTGAAATTTTAATATCTCTCTGTTATTACTTTCCGAACACTATAGTGAGGAAAGTATTGTAATCATGTCAAAAATCAGAATTTGAGATTTTGATGTTTCTATACGTTTCGATGTCCCCTGAGTCTGTTTTCACTATTTTTGCAATGATATATGTATGTGTGTGAGTGAACACGCTAGCGTCTAAACGCTTTGTTCGAATAAGCTGAAAGTTGGTACGTATATTGTAAGTCACCATAGTACGAACCCTATTGATTTTGGTGAATCTAGCACTTATAGTTTTTTTACAGGGACACAAAGAAAAATTCTTTATCATTATGGCCTATGGGACTAAAATCTTAAAAGTGCGATAGCATCTAAACGCCTTATTCAATTGAGCAAAAAATTTATACACATATTATAGGTCACAGATACACAATCTGTATAGATTTTGGAGAATCTAGCACTTATAGTTTTTTACAGAGACACAATGAAAATTCTTAATAATTATTGCCTATGGGCCCAAATTTTTAAAAGTGTGATAGCGTCTAAACTCCTTACTAATCTGAGCAAAAAATTTGTACACATATTATAGGCCACAGTTGCACTAACTGTATAGATTTTGGTGAATCTAGCACTTACAGGTTTTTTACAGGGACACAAATGCTTTGTCATTATTATTTACAAATTTTTAAAAGTGCAATAGCATCTAAACGCCTTATTCAATTGAGCTGAAAATTTATATGAATATTATAAATCACTGTTGCACTAACTATAAGCATTTTGGTGAATCTAGCATTTATAGGTTTTTACAGGGACAGAACGAAAAATTCTTTATCACTATGACCTATGGGCTCAAAGTTCAGTAGCGTTAAATAAAACATCGTGTAATACATGGAGAAAAATACTCAAACACTCTATTACGGTTTTCTCTCTTTTGTTTGTTTAACAACTCCTCTTTATTTATTTTATCTGCAAAACTGTTAATTACTCAATGTTCGGAAAGTCGAGTGGAGTCACTCCAGATTTTTTTTCTTATATTGGCTGCACATAATAAAGGAATACCTTACTTTTTTTCCCTGGATCTTGATTAGCATTTCCTAAATTCTCACTAGCTTTAATTGATTCAACATTTTCATTTTTCTTTTCTTTTCTTTAATCATCATTTTTCAAAACACTGTCCAGCTCACAATGGGTTTTAAAAATTTTCCGTTTCAATAAATCCTTCAATTTAATATTACGTATTAAAAAATATACATATGTATCCATAAAATTCAGGAATTCTTTCGCTTCAAAACAAAAATGGGAAAACTACACCTCTGGAAGTGATAATACTACGAAACACCAAACTGTCGCATATGATGATCATTAGCCTAAGCAGACCACTTGCATTTTCCTCTCTCCCTTTCTTTAAAACTTTAAAATGCATGGGGGGGGGGAGGAGAGGAATACACCATATGCAACATGTTTAGCGCTGGAGAAAAACAAGTTCTTTAAACTAAACACAGAGTTGGATTTCCGAAATGTAGAGCGTTTCCACCCTAAACCTATTTAGTAAGTCCTTGTCTAATTAACATTAATGTGGAAAAAATAATCATAGCCTGTCAAAAATAAACCAAACCAGACATAAATCCATTTAAGTCATTTTATGTCAATATTTTTGTCAAATTTGCCATGATTCAAATTCGTTAATAACTAAGACATATCCAAAGAGGTTATTTAAAATATCCCGACAATTTAAAATCCTATTTGTAATCATTAGGAGATAAAGACCTCCCAGATTTTCGCGTTCTATCAGTAGTTTATTATTCAATTCAATGCAAGCTACTTGCGTTGATTGCTTTTTTAAGCTATCCGCGATTGTAGCAAACATTCATTATAGGGAAAGAAAAGGATAAAGAAGACCCTCAGGCTAAAATCCCTTGGTTTTTGAAGACTACACCTGTTCTTCTCTTCTTCACACCTTGTATATATTATCCTAACCTTCTTTTTAGTTTAAAATTAAAAGGTTTAGAAATATTTTTGGAGGGAACCGTCCACACAGATGAAATTTTTGGGAGGACACGTCCCCCCCCCCCTTCAGGCACGCCCGTGTAGCGCAGCACTACTGCGACGTAAAATCCATCCATCCATACATACATACATCTTATACATATAAAATAAAGTAAAATAAAATAAAAATAAAATGAAGATTAAGAAAGAAAAAAAATATTGATTATTGTAAGGTATAACAATTTAAATTACACTCGCTTGTGATTTTGGTCTAATACCTATGTTTTAAAACAAATATCTCGTCATATGCAGAAGAAAAATGTGAAACGTATCAATTATTTTGAGGTCCCCTTTTGTCGTGGACCCTGGACGTGCCCCAGGTAACTACTCACTGACTCTCTCTCTCTCTGCGCAATTACTGTTCTGTGATATGGAGTTGCTCAAAAGCGAATTCGTATAACCTTTTCAAAACAGTGTTAATAAAAATTTAAGCGCATTTCAATTACAGTTTTACAGCGTTACATTACAGTTAATAAAACTCCTGTATATTATAACACACCAGAAATGAAAGACGAATTTAAAAATAGCGGATTTCTTTCAGCGAATGTGCCTCGAAGAAGGCAAAACCAATTCCATCGTCCAAAATTATTATGACCGGGCATAATCCTTATCCTTTATCTAGAAAAGGGAAAAACTATAATCCGACAGTATTATGCTAATTTATTAGAGAATTTCATGGCAAAATATCTGCCTTACTTATACAAGAAAAAACCGCTTATATATCCGCGATCCCATTCGCTCTATTGTTCGGTTCACAATATGAATTGCTTTCTTATCCACCATATTTACAATATCTGACACCTGTGACTTTATTTATCTAAAAAATAGTCGTAAAATAAGTCATGAATCCCAATTTTTTTTTTTTTTTTTTTTTTTTTATAAGTCAAAATTTAACATTATAAATTATTGGTAACAGTGCCCTGGTCTAAAACGGTGCTTGGAGGTACGGTTTAAATTCAGCAAAGAGTATATTTTGGTTGTATTGCTAAGAGTTACGTGATTTAAATTGGTCGCTTCAATGAAAAATTATTCTTGTTACTTTACTGATGGAGATAAATTTTAAACAATTTAGAAAATTACTCTTTTCGGGCAGTACGGATACAAACTATAGCAAATTCAAATTCTAAACAGTTTATTTTTCAGAAAGCAAACGTACTATCCATTTTCTTGAATAAGGCTATAAATAAGGAAGAAATTGGAGTTGAAACCAAAAGTGTATGTTCAATTTCATAAATCTGATTCTGCTACTTAACCTATATATTGCAAGAAAAATTAGACAATTCAAAAATGCAGTATTTGAAGAAAAAAAAATGTAAAGATGACGATAAATCATTGATTAGCTTACAATAATGCTGATACAACTGCCTCTTAGGTCGATAAGTTACGGATCAGAGAAGAGATGTGACGCTTTTCATGCACGTTGAGGTACTTCATATACATTTTTAATTACATAAACTCATAATAGCTATTTCTTTTTTATTTGGGTCTTTTTTTTTTTTTTTTTTTTTTCACGGTGTGTGATAAGACAATTTTTTAATTGACTTTATCATATATCCTAGTCTAAAAATTTTTTATGTTCTGAAAGATTGAGGGGGCACGTGCCCCCTCGTGCCCCCCCGACGCTACGCCTATGGTTGAGATTCACAAACATACCGTAGTGAATGACAGTAAGTACATAAGAATTTGGGAAAAAGAGAGAAATTAGTATCATTATTAGTTCGTAGAAATTAGTATCCTTTTGCTCTTTTATACTTACATCACCCTACTACTGTAGGTAATGGAAGTATTGTATTTGGTCCAAAAATTCGATATCAAGATTTCACCTAATTTACACGTTTTAAGGTCCCTTGAGTCCAAAAAAGTGGTTTTTGGCAATTGGTCAGTGTGTGTGTATGTATGTGTGGAATCTTCTGGCTATTATATTTCGGAAACTAATAAAGATTGAACTACGAAATTGTATAATTGAAACAGGTCTCGTGTACAGATGGATTTTCCAAACTTTCATCAAAATTGGATAACCGGAAGTGGGACATCCAAAATCGGAAGTGGGGCTATAAGTCCGTATCTCAAAAACGGCTCTAACGATTTTCTTCAAATTTGCTATATAAACTCTCTAGTAGATCTCCTTTCAAATGATATAGTTGGTTAGTTCAGGAAAATTGATAGGTGTCCTGTATAAATAGCTCAATTTCAGGTGTCTCAAGCGCGTTCCTTTAAAAACGCTTGTACGGATTTTTTTCAAACTCACCATATGAACTCACTTTTAAATGTCCTTTTGTATGTAATTATTGTTTTCCGATCAATAATTGATTTTTTGTAAAAGTTGGTATCTCAAAAACGGCTCTAACGATTTCTTTCTCATGTATTACGTGGTTATTAGAGGAAAATTAACAGTCATCCTGCTAAGTTAGGTCATCTTCTGATCTTGGAAATTTGTGTTTAAAAAAAAAAAAAAAATGGGGATATTTCTGAAAGTGTAAAGTTATTAGGAGGGCCGGGGAGGGGAGAGGGGGGGACGGGCAAAAAAATAAAAATAGAGTTAGATCATTCAAAATTGGTACACAGAGGTTTTCGATACCTACAAATCAATTGCGAATATTTTCGAATTTTTCAAATTATTGGGAAGGGGGGGAGCGGAGGGGCAAAAAAATAATAATAGAGATAGATCATTCAAAACTGGTGCATAGAGGTTTTTGATACCTTCAAATCGATTGCGGATATTTTCGAATTTGTAATATTATTAGGATAGACGGGAGGTGGGGGGTGAAGGGGGAAAATAATAGAAATAAGAGTTAGAGCATTTGGGAATTTTTTCCGAAGGCAGTGAGAACCCGGTGCGACATTTTTCCAAATCAGATTTTGTTTCTCCTTTTTTTTTTCACGTGATAAAAATTAATGCAATTTTGAGAATTCAGTAATTATAGCGATTCATTTAAAAATAGGGACCAGCGAAGCGGGCATAGCCTGCTAGTAATAATAATAAATGAAAAGCAAATTTTAAATAATGTTATTTTATGAAAGATTAAAAAAAAAAAGAACTCCCTAGTTTTTTTTTTTTTTTTTTTTTCCTGTGTGTGTGTGTGTGTGTGTGTCATAGAGTGTAACTATTTACTTCTTTATTTTTTGGCAGTATACACTAAATCACTTCACATTTTGAATGTGTAAAGTTGACCATTTTAGCCAAAAATAATAAAATTTTAACATAATTATAGAAAACTTTTTTAGTAAATTATATCAATTTTTGCCTTTGAACAGAATTAGAAACTTAGTAGAGAAAAAGAAAAAAAAAATTAGTATGAATTAAATTTACTTATTGTTAAAGCATTGAAGTTATGACTTGTATTCAACACCCACCTTGTGAAAACTGCCCAATGTTTATATATATATATATATATATGTATTGGATAATATATACATTCTCTATTTATATGCACACATGCATATACAGTAGAAAGTCAAAAATCTGCACAGCTCGGGACCAGAGGATGTGCAGATTTTAGGATTTGGTAGCTTTTGGGGCCCATAAAAATGATTATCAGTTTGAATAATAAAAGCAGAATATTATTCAAACTAAACACATATTAATAAATAATGACAGTTTCACTTGAATATTAAATTATCAACTACATATAAATATTACTTAACATTAAAATCATATCCTATAACGAAAACAATAAATTAAAAGGAAAAGTTATTTGTCAAATTTAGAAAATATCTGTTCACATGTATTGGTTGAGTGCAAAAGTTCTACCCATTTTTGGATATGCAAATTTGCAATGGAATTGACGTCACACATGATATTGTAATGATGCAAATCCTCCACCAATCAAACGTGTGGATGCATATAAATGCATCATGTCTCTCAAAGTTAATCATTTCAAAAAAAATATCAAAGGGTGTAACATGGAAAGCTAGAAGGAGCTTATAAGACATCGTTTGTTATATGAGTTCGATAAAAAGAGTACGGCAGCCGCAACATGTCGCAATGTATGTCAAGTTTATGGGGAGGATTCAATAGACGAAATCACATGTCGTCGATGATTTTGTAAATTTAGGGAAGGAGACAGAAGCTACCAAGAACGTCCACTCCTAGTGGACGGCCATCACACATTGGAGACGACGATATTGACCAAGCCATAAGGAACAACCCGAACCCAACTATGCTAGAATTAGTGGAGACCTTCAACGTACACTGGACAATGGTCGAGAGACAGCTGGTTATGTTGGGTTTTACGAGAAAACAAGATCGTTGAGTTCCACATAACCCGACAGCTAATCAATGGGATGACTTAATCACCATCTGTGTTTCCTTGCTTTCCCGGTACAAAAATTACCTATTCTTGACACAAATTGCGACAGGAGATGAGAAGTGGGTTATGTACCATACCGTAAAGCGTCGTAGGACTGTGTGTCATCCTTCTGATCAGCCTGCATCGACTTCAAAAGCTGAACTTCATCCCGAGAAGGTGTTATTGAGTGTGTGTGTGGGTGGGGATGTGCAGGGAACAATTCACTGGGAGATCCTGCCACTCAACCAAACCATCAATGCTGCCTTCTACTGTCTACTACAGTTAGACAGGCTGCATTCAAATTTGGTAGCAAAGCAGCCAGGTCTCATCAATCGTTGCAGTGTTATCCTTCATCACGATAACACCAGACCACATGCGGCTGTCATCACTCGCCAAAAGTTACTGGGCTTTGGCTGGGAGGTTTTACTCCACCCTTCCTGTTCGCCAGACTCGGCACCAACTGACTATCAGCTATTTCGTGTGTTGAACAATTCCTTCAGTCAGAAAATCTAAACTGCCATCCAAGACTTTTTTTACTCGAAACTGCCAGAATTTTACTGCCGTCGATTCATCTCCTACCCGAAAGATGGCAAGAGGTCATGGATAGCAATGGGGATTATGCACAATAATAGGTACTGTTCATTTTGCTTTTATTTACTCACCTTTATGGTAATAAAAAAGAGTGGAACTTTTGCACTTGCCCAATAGCTTGTTAACTATAGTTGAACATGTATACATACATCATTGAGATTTTCTTTATTTTTTTTGTATATTGTAAATAATAATTTAATTCTTTTTTTTTTTTTTTTTTTTTTTTTTTGTAACACAAATTTATTGTTCTAAGAATTTAAATTAGTTCTTCCGTACAGTTATGCTTTCATCAAATAGCATTTTAAAAAATTAGCTTGTAAATCTACACCTCATTGATGGATTGGTTCTGACAGACTCTTCCATTATTATTGTTATTTTGTAATCATAAAATGCAAGTACAGAATTTGCATTCAAGATCATTTTTTAAAATTCTGTTTTGCAGTTTTTAAATTATTAATAGAGGATTTTATTGTTTATTTCTGAAAAGCTCTGCAGATTTTGGACTTCAGCAGATTTTAGGTAGGTGGATTTCTGACTCTCTATTATGTACTATACCGTTTAAGCGCCTCGATCTCCAAAGAAAAATCAAGATATATTTTGGGAGGGGGCGAATAAATGGTAAAAATTAACAAAAGTATAGAAATTGACATGTATTTTTCTGCTAAATTTAAGTGGCATAAAAATGATTTTAAAACAAAACGTATATTTTAAGTTGCAATGATTAAAATAATAATAATAATAATAATAATAATAATAATAATACAATAAACTCTTGGTGAACTGGCTTTCAACTAAACAGAAAAACTCTCTTTTTTTCCCCCATCCAATAAATTGCTTTAATGTATTTGCTCCTATTTTAGGAAGATTACAGTTTCTATTTTGAAATAAGCGTAGTGTCCGATTTAATATAAAACAAATAAATATTTATATTTACAAAGGTAAATTGTATAAAAGAAATAATTAACCAAAAAATTGTCTTTCATTCGGATGAAGTTTGCAGCTAAGGTAAGGGGGCATTTATTTGGAAACAAACGAAATTCATGTTTCACAAAACTTTCTTATATATTTTCCTATGCAAATTCACACAGTTCAAATTATTTATTATTTTTTTCATTATGAATGCAGACTATTTTCATTTCAAATAGGTACTATTACACAAAATGTCCAACAGAGTGAATTTTCACTGTGTATATAGACATTCTTCCCATTCTCAAGGAAATTTGCAGTATAACAGCGCCACCTATTGGGCGATATGCACCCACATTGAATCAGCATAATGTCTCATAATGGCCTTTTTACATATCAAGTTTTATTCGATTATATGCAATAGAACCTGAGCTATACCCTTCTCTTAAATTGCGGAAATCACTGTTTACCTGTTGGGTGATTGGCACCAAAAGTTGATAGGTAGTGTTAAGGTGCAACTACATATAAACTTATATGTAATTCTGTGCAGTAGTTTCTGAGATATAGCCTTCCCTGAAATTGCAGGAATCGCTGAATAGCAGCATCACCAGTTACACAATTAGCACCAAAAGTTGATAGGCACTAATTTATGTCAAGGTGCATCTACATATAAATTAATATATAATTCTATGCTGTAGTTCCTGAGATATAGTTGGAACAAAATTTTTGACACACGCACGCACATAGACAGATATTTTCTAAAAATGGTAACATGTCTCGTGTATCTCTCAAAATGTGTAAATCAATTGAAAACTGGAAATTGACATTTTTTACAAATCCAATACTTTCTTCTACTGATTATAGAAGAAAGTGGATTCATAACAAATGGGGCAGGCTTTTAATCAAGAAGAGGCACTTTTGCGGTATTTTACGGTATATACAGAGTGATTCTAATTAAAGTTACAATTTCAAAACGCTATAATTTTGAAACTACCCATCAGAGCGATTTGATATTTTACTAAAGCAGTCGGGAGACAATGGAATTTTGTTTGGCAAAAGGGAAAAAAAAAAAAGTTCCAAAATGTGCCGTTAATTATCCGTAAAGTATTTGTTTCATGAAGCTCCACTTTTTCTCTTTTCACTATGACTGTTTCTGCTGTAAACACGTATTCTTGTCTTTTTGATAAAAAAATTGTAGCAAACCCTTGAAGTCTATTGTTTCCTGCCATTCCATTGTGTTGCTAACAACATTCCTGTGTTTAATGAGTCCATTTAGGCGTTTCCCCTGACAGCACCATCTATAGGAACATGTTGGAACTCCCCCCCCCCTCCCCCCAACAAAATCTCATTGCCTCACGATTGCTCTGGTAAAATATCAAACAGCTTTGATGGATAGTTTTGAAATTGTAACTTTAATTATAATCACCCTGTATGCATGTAAGTAGGGTTCACACAGGGCTTAAATTGTTACGATGTCACGGAAATTGCACTCACAGACAACAAATTTATTTTAAAAAATACCTTTTAAACTTATTTTTTACAAATATATTTTGATGTTTACAAAATATCGCCAGTAATATAATTTAAAAAATTGAAATCAGCTTATTTCAACCAAGCTTTTAAATCCAATTTTCATTGTTTGTTTGATAAATTTTATTAATAGCTTCTTAGTCAACTCTTCAATATTCTTTTGTTTTCAAGATCTGGTGTCAGCACAACAAAATAAGGGTCAAGCTTAATTATTTTGATCGTAAACAGTTTTTTGTTTTTTGTAGTTTATAATGGTTGCTTGATTTTCTACTTATCAACATAAATTTCATGATGCATTTTGTTTTGTTTTGTTTTGTTTTTTAAGTTAAAAGCTTGCCATGTATAATTTTAATATTTAAATTAATTACCAAATATATATATATACAGTAGACTCTAGCAATGCACTTTCTTAAAATCCACAAACTCCAGAAATCTGCACATCACAACTGATTAAACAATGAAATTTATAATAAAGTTTTCAAGGGGGAAAAAATCAAGACAGCACTTAATTTTAATGGTGTTTTGTTTTAGAAACTGTATTTAATGAAATAAGGAAAGGTAATTTTAATTGAAGTCCAGGTCTTGGAGGTAAGTACCTAAATTGCTCAGTACAGCATTTGTATACGTGTTTGGGGGGAAAAGAAACTGTTTAAAGATTGCAATAAAATAATTTTAAGCCAAATTTAAAAAGAAAAAAAAAGTTGGATCTATATTTCTAAATTATAATACACAAGTCTATGTTGCATCAGATATTTATATATTTAAATTTTCTATTTTTACTGTATGGGGAAAATTTTAATTTGTTAATTGAAATATACATACAGGTGTTGGACAAAATAATGGAAACACTTTCCAACAAGGTTCAAAAGTGTCAATGACTTCGGTTTGTCTGCCTGTCTAGCCATGCTCTAACTCCTGTAAATATATATAGAATTTCTTGAAATTGATATATGTTATTCAAGTTCACTATCAGATGTTCTCTATTGAAAATGGAGTTAATAGCTACTAATTTGTGTACAGGGACACCCGAAAGTATTCAAAAGTATTGTGTTCTGTGAGAGGTATTTCTATAAACTATATTTTAATACCTTTACTGTACACAAATCTTAAAGAAATTGAAATAAATATATAAAAGGGAGTAACTGGTTTGTGTACAGGGACACTTGAAATCAGTCCAAAGGATCGCGTTCTACGAGAGGTATTTCTGTAAACCAAATTTTCATAACTTGACTTTGCACAAAGCTTAATGAAAGAAATTGAAATATGATATTCATATGCACAAGAGAATGCTTTCTGTAGAATATAGTATGATCAGCATTAGATTTACACGTTTACACAAAAATATTCAGTTACATTAAGAGCTATAAATAAAAATCTGCTGGAATTGCCCTTTCGTTTACATTAAGTGTTTTTAACATTTTCTAACAATTTTTAAGTGTGAATATGATTTCCGTTTGTGTATCTATTCGTCTGTCCGTCTGTCTGTCCGCGCTTTAACTCCCATAAATATTTATGGAATATCTTGAAACTGATATATGTTATTCTTTATTCAAGTTCACTATCGGATGTTCCCTATTGAAAATAGAGTGAATACCTAAAACAGGAATAAACTACTACGTCAGAAACGCCAAAGAAAAATTATTGAAGTGCATACAGCTGTTTCGGTAGCCTAAAGCGTACCGTCATCAGTGCAAAAAGTCTTTTGCACTGATACCGTCTTTTTGCACTGATGACGGTACGCTTTAGGCTACCGAAACAGCTGTATGCACTTCAATAATTTTTCTTTGGCGTTTCTGACGTAGTAGTTTATTCCTGTTTTAATATTCCAACGCCAAGTCTCCTGCTATTATAAGAGTGAATACCTCTACTGGTTTGTGCACAAGCATACCTGAAAGTATTCCAAAGCATTGTGTTCTATGAGAGGTATTTCTATAAACCATATTTTAATACCTTTACTGTACACAAATCTTAATGAAATAGAAATATGTTATTCAAGTTTACTATCGGATATTTCCTATGTTAAATGGAGTAAATACTATCACTGGTTTGTGTAAAGGGATACTCTAAAATATTCCAGAGCGTTGCGTTCATAAAAGGTATTTCTATAAACCGAATTTTAATAACTTTACTTTGTACAAAGCTTAATGAAATTGAAATATGTTATTCATAAACACAAAAGACTGCTTTCTATAGAATATAGTATGATTAGTATTAGTCTTACAGGGTCACATTAAAAATATTCAGCTATTAATAAAAATTTGCTGATTTGCATTTTCGTTTACATTAAGCGTTTTTAACACTTTCTAACAATTTTTAAGTGTGAATAGTATTTTAATTTGTTTATCTTGTCTTCCCGATTGTCTATCTTTCTATCTGTCTGTCTCCCGCCCCCTTGCCTCCGTAAATATTTTCAGAATTTAAAAAAAAAATCTATATTAATAAAGTCCACTATGGAATGTTCCCTATTTAAAATGACTTTAATAGGTCCTGTACAACTAGTTTGTGTGCAGGAGGGGAAAAAAATGCATTGCGTTTTTGGATAGACATTTTAGAAAGTCACATTTAAACTCTCTCTACACACTCTCTACTGTAAAAATCATAAAGAAAGTGGCATGTATTGTTAATGTTCTAGAATAATGTTTTGTACAGAATATGATATGATTAACTTTCAGGTTTACAGGACTACACTAAAATATGAGATACATCAAGGGCTGCAATTATAATCTAACAGATGGATTTTCTTTTGCGTTAAGCCTTTTCAGTACTTTCCAATAGTATTTAAAAGTAGTTTTAAATTCAGTTAGTGAATCTGTATACTTGTTAGTCCTTCTGTCTGTCTGCTGTGTGATAACGTAGGCAAAGAATATTGAAAGTTATACGATACAAGTACGTACAGTTGGAACGTGTTTATAATCAATGCGTACTACATGATTTTTCGTTCTTGTTTACTTTTTGTTGAATATCTTGAAAAATACTTAATGTATTGTTCTTGAATTTTGGGAATAAGAAAAACATGTCTTTCCTTATATTTTTCAGCAAACATTTCGTCACGAAGCCCCTTAGGTGACTAAAAACAAATCCAATAAAATAAAAAAGTATTTGCAATTACCCTGTATCTGGAAAAGCGTCGAACTTTCTGCAAACTTTTGATATGACTATAAATGTTTAATTTTATACGTGTCTAGAGTTTTGTGAGGATATCTTGCGTATTTAGAGTTATTAATATTTTATATAAAATTGCAAAGAATTTCGCAAGAACTCTAAAGGTTTTTCTCTAAATTTCATGAAACTTTTGGAAAACGTGATAACATATGCCTAGATCATTATACTATAGTTTGAAAGAAATATATTCACTATTCAAAGAGTTATGGACAGTTGTAGTAAATAATTTATTGCGCATACGCGGACTGTAGCAAAAAACTTTGACATAATTTAAGACTCAACTGTATAGAGCACCGTATAAAAAAAAATTCAGTTGAATATCATAAAAATTCATAGAGATATCGGTGATTAAATTAGCTGTTTTTCAGCTGTTTTCTAAAAAAAGCTTTTACGATAAGGAGTCATTCACAAATTAAAATTTATTTATTTATTTATATTTTTTTTCCCAACAATTCTCTTTTTTTTTTTTTTTTTTTTTTTATAGAAGTATGTAGTACATACCTATAAAAGAAAAAGAAAAATGAATCGCAAATATTGTATTAAGTTTCATTGTGTGACAGTTTTTTCTGATTATTAGTTCTGATTCGAATTTTACAGTCCACATGCTTAACCTGAGCGCGAATAAGCATCCCCATATCTTGACATATTATAATTCTATGAAAGATTGAGAGAATTATATAAATAATACCGTTTTCGGGCACATTTGATCCAAATAATCCAAAAAAAAAAAATAAATTCGTCAAAAATGGAAGTTGCCTTTGAAAAAAATTAAGTTGATGCCAGTTTCAATATGTACATGACCTCCTAAACAAAATCTAACTATGCCGTTATAAACTAGACGTTATTACTAATCGATTGGCTGCAGCTGCATATTTATAGGACAATTTGCGATAAAATTAGTTTTTTTTTTTTTTTTTTTTTTTTTTGGGGGGGGGGGGGGGGGGGGAGCGACTCTACATTGTCCATATCCACTGAATTGGAGATTTGAAATAAAAGTGCATTTTTTAAAATTTTAAATTTATGAATTATTTTGGTTCTGATTAAATTTTGACTCATTTTTCAAAAAGAGCGAAACTCAACAAAGTTGTTTTCTATCTCATTTTATGTTTGCTTAAATTGGTGATAGTACAATAATGATGTTTAAAAAAAGTATTTTGAATAATCAAATGTATGAAGATTCGTTACTCAGTGCTTCATTAATTATTAAATTTTACAAAATATCTGATTAACGTTTTCTATTTAACTTAAGATATTTCTAAATAGTTTTATTTTCTAGCGGTTTCTGGACTTTTCTGTATCACATTCGCAAATTCGTTATGAAACAGAGATTTGGGTAAAATAATTTTCTATCAGTTTATACAGAAGGCTATAAATTCTAACTTTATGAAGTCTTTTCTTGAACAGAATAATTTTTATGGAGGTCTGAAAAATTTTAAGTGTATTTTATACATAAGTAGGAAAAATTGTTGACTCTTTTATATTTTCTTTTAGAAACCATCCCTTTGAAAATGTATTAATAGCATTTTATTGTACTTTGAAAACTGAAAGAAAATACATTTAAATTTGTTTTTACTTTCTCACTGATACATTTTTATTTTCTTTTAACTTATATATATTACTATGAAAATTTTTGACTTTTTTGTGTGGAGGAAGTAGTTATTAAAGAAATCCGACATGCTCAAGTCGATGAATGCACTTTATTCAATGTAACTTCTCAAAACAGTTCAACAAAACTATCAATTCAATAAATATTCTGGAATCAATCCAACAGAACTGTCAATTCAACAAATATTCATGAAGCAGCCCGTTAAAAATATCACTCGTATCACAAAATTCACTATTCAATGAATATTCTGGAAAGTCACTTGTACCGAAATTGTGCAGAGTGAACACCGTTAAATGCATCCAGAGCAAGAATATCACTGATTTAAGATGAATAATCCATTATTAGAAGCACATTCTCTGTGAGATGTCCACCAGAACAATAATCTGAACACAACTTATACAACGGAAATTATTTGCTGTTATTTATACCGTTGTTGTCGTCCAGAATTTAACGACACTTTTCGTTAATTCGGTGATAGAATCCAATGGAAAATTGAAGAATTCAGTTCCTGTTGTAGATATAGCTTCGAAACTTCGGAAAATCCAAACTACCATTTTCCACTAGAAAAAGAATGAATGCTTAATAGAAAAGAATGAACTGCTTTTTTCTTTCCAAATTGACTGTAAATAAACTTTTACTACAATAGCACATTTGATACAGGAAAGAAGTAATATACACATATATAAAGTAATCAAAATTTGTTTTACTCTGTGTCTACCTTCCTGAAAATTATAGGTTGAAATCTTTTTATTTTTCTTCTTTGCAAGAAATTGGGTGCGCTTTAGAATGTAGATAAAGAGGAAAAAAGGCTGAAAATTCATAGAAACATGGGGGAAAAAGAGTCAAAATTCCATAGAAAAAAGCATGGGATGAAAACAAACTCACACTAAGCTGGAAAAAAAAAAAAAAAATCGAGCCCTGATACCATTCTTGCTGATTCTTATGTAAAATGACCTCCTGAATCTGAATATGACCTCCATTTTGTCCTATCACCCACCGTTTTCTCGGGACGCTATCCCATCCCCTAATTTTTGTCACTGTTCAGTAATTTTATGGCCACGAATGTGATTTGGAGAATGGAAAAGAATTATTTTAACACTTAAAAACATATATATATGTATATATATATATATAAAGTAAAATAATATTTGTAATTTATTAATAAAATAGAATAGACATAATATATAACTTTAGCGGCAAATCCTTCCCCGCCACTAAATTTTTCCCTTGTTGCAAATGTTCATGTTTTAGAATTTTTCAACTCTGTAACCCTTCAGAAGATATTTAACAGTTAAAATAATCCTTTCCCCCTCTACAAATCAAATTTATAGCCATAACATTACCGAAAAGGGATAAAAGTAGGGGGATGTCCCTACAAAAGGTGATAGGGCAAAATGGGCGTCATATTCGAATTCAAGAGGTCATTTTGCATAAGAGTTAGCAAAAATGGTGTTTGGGCCGATTTTCATGCAGAGCAGTGTCATTAAAGTCCATGCACATTCTGAAAAATTATGAATAGAATTCGAAAGGAAAAATCGCTTAATAGATTTATTTGTTTGGTATAATCGTGCTTTTCTCCTTGAAATGTTGTCTAACACCACCTGCATCAGTGTTATCTAATGAGAACATTATTCATCTATATAAATAAAGCAAAGAGTTTGTCGGCGGAACACTCCAATTTTTGATTGGTCTAGATTTAACTACTTTGGTGATGAAAGTCGGCCATTTTTTTAAGTAAAAACTGATGAATTTTTAAAAAAATATATTGCATAGATGTTATGCTTTTTTAAAAGAGCTCTAAAAACTGTTCATTTTTTGTGAGGACACTATACACATCAAGTAATTAGATTTAAAGATATTACGTTGCAAAGTTTCACAACGCGATATCATTCGATTGCTTTTGATGAAGGTCGGCCCTTTATTTTAGTAAAAACTGATGAATTTTTTTTAAAGATACTGCATAGATGTTATACTTTTTTAAAAGAGCTCTAAAAACTGTTCATTTTTTGTGAGGACACTATATATACATCAAGTTATTAGATTTAAAGATATTACGTAGCAAAGTTTCACAATGCGATATCATTCGATTGCTTTTATCTTAAAATTAGCCGGCTTTGCCCACTTCGCTGGTCATTATATTGAAATGAATTCTCAAAATACCATATCATTAATAAATATATATATATATATATGTATATATATATAAATATATTGAAATCAGTCAAAGTCTAAGCTAAAGTTCTCGCTGCCTTTTCCCACTCGCCACACTTCGAGTCTGGAGCCCCAATGCCATCGGTAGTGCCTTGCCTGTATTTTACTCTCCCTCCCTAAAAATTTGCAAAATCACATCAAAATGCATATTACGTACACTTAATCAACAACCACACACCAAAATTCGCCTTTCTAAGGTAATTTAGAAGATTTAAGCTTGAAAACATGTTTTTTGCCCCGCCCACCCCAAAGGGAGGGGGGGGGGGGAGTAATTTCACAAAATCCCTTTATATTGCATGTTACATACACATACCTAAACGACACATTAAAAAAATCGAGATCCTGAGGTTATTTAAAGCAGAGTTATGTTTAAAACATATTTTTTAGCCCTCCCCCCACCTTGCTCTTAAGGAAAGAAGGAGGAGGGAATTCCGCAAATTCTCTTTATATTACAAGTTAGATACATATAACTGACCCACACATCAAAAATCTCCTTCCTAAGATAATTTACTGCAGAGTTACACATGAATACATGTTTTCCCCCTCCCCCGCCCCCTAAGGGGCGGGAGGGTGAAATTTTACAAAATCACTTTGTAATGTGTGTTGAATACGCATAAGCAGTCCACACATCAAAAATTGCCATTCTAAGATAATTTGGAACAGAGTTACGTATAGAGACATGTGTTTACCCCACCCCAACCCTCAAGGAGGGGGGGCGGATTGCAGGGAATTTCAAATAATCTCTTTGTAGTTTGTGTGTGTTGAGTATGCATAATCAATCGACATATCAAAGAATCGCTTTCTTGAGATGATTTGGAGCAGACTTACTCTTTAAAATGTGTTTTTGCCCTCAACCCCCCGTCCTTAAAGGGGGAAGGGGAAATTTCCCAAAATCCTATTATACTGCGTGTAGGAAACGCATAACCAGCCTGTATATAAAAAATCATCTAAGATAGTTCGGAGCAGAGTTGCGCATAGAAACATGATTTTGCCCCCTTCCCCCCCCCCCCCCCTCAAGGGGGATAAGGTGGAATTTTACAAAATCTCTTTGTATTGTGTGTCTTGAGTACGCATAACCAATCGGCATATCAAAAAATCGCTATTCCGAGATAATTTGGAGCAGATTTACTCTTAAAAGCATTTTTTGACCCCCTCCCCCACCCTTAAAGGAGGGGAGGGAGAAATTTCGTAAAATCCATTTATAGTGCATGTTGGGAATGCATAAACAACCCACACGTAAAAATTAATCTTACTGAGATAATTTGAAGCAAAGTTATGCTTGGAAACATGTTTTTTGCCCCCCCCCACTCCAAAGGGGGGGGGGGGATAAAACGGAATTTTACAAAATTCCTTTGTAGTATGTGTCTTGCGTACGCATAACCAATCGACATATCAAAAAGTCGCTATCCTGAGATAATTTGGAGCAGAGTTACTCTTATAAGCGTGTTTTTGCCCCCCCCCCCTCCCCGTCCTTAAAGGGGGAGAAAAAAATTTCGTAAAATCCCTTTATAGTGCGTGTTGGGAACGCATTAAAAACCCACACATAAAAATTAATCTTTTTGAGATAATTTGAAGCAAAGTTGTGTTTGGAAACGTGTTTATTCCCACCCCCCAACTGCAAATGGAAAAGAGGGGACTTTCGCAAAATCCCGTTACAATGGGTGTTGGACACACGTAAATAAGTCACACACTAAAATTTGTGACCTCAGCTCCTATAGATTTTCCCAGCGAATTTAGTGCTGAAAGGGAGGATCGAATTTGTTCCCTCGTAACTCCCCCCCCCCAAAAAAAAAAAAAAAAAAAAAAAAAAAATCGAACATCGTAAAAAAACAAAAATGAGTTTTGGGAAATATCCTCAAGGAGACGCTTGGCGGTTTTCTATCTTTGTGCTATTATAGGTAGAGTTTTACTCGAAAATCCACTTTTGCTAAATTTGCATTCGAAAATCGTTTTTACCCCCCCTCCTCCCCTTAAAAATTCCAAAATCGCAGAAAAGTCTAGTCTCCCATCTGCAATTTCTTCACCGTGAAGTGATTTGGAGCCGAGTTACGCTTATAAAGGTGTTTTTGCCTTCTCTCCCCCCCCCGGGGGGAACAGGAGGCTATTTCGCAAAATCCCGTCTTAGTGGAGGCCAGGGACTTAAAACCAACTGCTCACCAAAAATTGTGACTCTATCTCTCATAGAATCGCCACGGCTGTGTTGAGTCAGTGATCAGTAAATCAGTGAGTTTACTCCTTTATATATATAGACTAGCAGGCAACCCCCGCTTCGCTGGTCCCTATTTTTAAATGAATCACTATAATTACTGAATTCTCAAAATTGCATTAATTTTTATCACGTGAAAAAAAAAGAGAGAAACAAAGGAAAAATGTCGCACCGGGTTCTCACTGCCTACGGAAAAAATTCCCAAAATTCTCTAACTCTTTTTTCTATTATTTTCCCCCTTCGTCCCCCCTCCCGTCTATCCTAATAATTTTACAAATTCGAAAATATCCGCAATCGATTTGTAAGTATCAAAAACCTCTATGCACCAGTTTTGAACGATCTATCTCTATTTTTATTTTTTGCCCCTCCGCTCCCCCTCTTCCCGCCCCTCACAATAATTTTAAAAATTCGAAAATATCCGCAATCGATTTGTAGGTATCGAAAACCTCTATGTACCAATTGTGAATGATCTAACTATATTTTTTTTTGCCCCTCCGCCCTCCCCCCTTCCCTGCCCTCCTAATAACTTTACACATTCGAAAATATACCCATTCGACTTGCAGGCCTCTAAAACCTATCTGTACCAATTTTGAACGGCCTAACTGTATTTCTATTTGTTTTTGCCCATAGCCCCCCTTACCACCCCACGCCCCTCCTAATAATTTTACAAATTCGAAAATATCCGCAATCGATTTGTAAGTATCGAAAACCCCTATATACCAATTTTGAACGATCTAACTCTATTTTTATATTTTTTTGCCCCTCCCCCTCTCCCCTCCCCCCTTCTCGTCCCTCCTAATAACTTTATACTTTCGAAAATATCCCCATTCGACCTGCTGGCCTCTAAAACCTAACTGTACCAATTTTGAACGCTCTAACTGTATTTCTATTTGTTTTTGCCCCGTAGCCCCTCCTCCCCCCTTACTGCCCACCTGGGGGCTGAATTTCTAAAATTCCAGAAATTGATTTTTAGATATTTGTATTAGCTATATCTTAGAGCAAAAATTTCACGTATATCTGTTTTTTTGTTTGAGATATATAGGATTATGCGAAATCACGTTTTACGCATGTGAAATCACGCTTTGCCCCCGCCCCCCTTGGGGACCGCAAAAATTTTACGGATATCTGTTTTTTTGTTTGAGATATGAAGGATTTTGTGAAATCACGTTTTGCCCCCCCTTCCCCCCCCCCCATGGGGGGCGAATTTTGTAAAATCGCTTCTTAGCGGATGCCTACGTCATAGAAAGAACATTGTCGCAAAATTTCATGCTTATAGGTCTAGGGGTTTGGTCTGGGCGATGATGAATCACCCCCTCACTCACTTACTCACTCAGTCAGGAAGAACGATTATATATATATAGATAAGAGTCTAATATTAAGCAGTCTAATATTAAAGAATAACGAATAACTTTTTAAAAATTATCAGTTTTGAAGTTTTAAGAATAAAAAACCACACAAAAACAGTGGGTCCACTATTCAGAAGTGTTCGCTAAATAAATTTTTACTACAATTAAATTAATAAGTTGTAATGGTTGTAATTAAGAATGATGGACCATATTCCCACTTTGGGTTCGAGGCTACAAGAATATCAACTGGTTAGGCAAACAATCCTCAACTCTACCATAGCAAAGCATTGTGGCTTGCAAATTTTTATCTTGCAATATTATTTATAAGAGTTACAGGTTATATGAAATTGAAGTAAGAGTGATATAGTGATACCTTTGTTTTGTTTTTAATCCAGTTTTAGTAATATACTTTAGTTGCCATGTGAACTGTGGCGATGTTAACAAATTTAAATGAATGTTCCATTTAATAAATTCCTTTATTAAAGTGATTGAAATTCTAATTATTTAAGCTTTGATGTCTATATATATATGTGTGTGTATAAAATGTTCTTATTAATCTTTTATTCATTATATATATATATATATGTGTGTATTGTATACATAAAATGTTCTGCAATTTTACGATATGGAATAGTCTTAACTTTACCATTCTATTCAGTTGTTTACATTTCTCTTTTGTTCCAGTTTGAACAGATAGATGTCTGATTATTAAGTTTCACTGGAGAAATATTTAGGAAAATGTTATGCATAACAATAAAATGGCATCTTGAATGTAATTTGTTTACAAAATATCGGCCACGTGTTCGGCGATTTTACCTACTGTGAAGTGCCTGTGTCTGTGTGTGTGTGTGTGTGTCTGTCTGCGCTCTGGTGCTCACACTATTGATCGCAGAGTTTCCAAATTTGGCATATAGGTACTGGGACCCTGCACGTGTGCACCTCATCGAGATTTTTTCGAATTTGAATTTTTTAAATTAATGTTTTTTCGATTTTAAATATTGGCTTTAATGCTTCATTTTTCATAAATTTAATTCTTTGATTGTAATCGTCTGCGTATCTTAGCAACGGTTATTTCACTATTTATTTTTTATTTAATACATTCATTTAAAAACGAAATTATCAAATGGTAATGCAATATAAATAAATTGTTATGTTCATGTATAATTTTTATAATATAGCAACTTTTTATTTTTCGTTTTAAATTAATTCCTTTAAAATAATTTTTATTTATTTATTTTTATTTTTTTTTTAATTTATAATATTTATTGGGGGGGGGGGATGGCAATATATAATGGAAAAGGATTAAACTGATTAAAATTTATTTGTTTTTTATGTATTTAATTCCTTTTAAAAGAAATTCTACTTTTTATTTTATTTTGTTATACTGGTATGAATCAAATCGTAATACAGTGTAAATAACGGGGGCTATAAAACACATGGTTCAAAAACAAAACCATGTAATAAATGCTGAGACACAGTCATCTTTAAAATCGTAGTTCTTAAATAACAGAAGATCCACATGTCGTCGATAAATACCCAGATTGAAGTGCCCGGGAAAGACCTTTTTGCAGACTCTGGGAACCTGGACCCCCCCGATGCAGCATGGGCCCGTGCTGAATCGGGGGGGGGGAGGTTCCAGGTTCACGCTACCGTAGACAGCGGGTACTCGAAGCAAGGTCTAGAGCAATTTCAATGTTTATTTATTTATTTATTCAAGTGTAAATTATTATTATTTATTTTTTTATTAAGTTTTTGTTTATAATGTGATGTAAAAAATAAATACTGATCCAATTCTGAAAATTCATTTAAATATAGTGACAAAAAAAAAAAAAAAAAAAAAAAAACTCTTTAAAATGGATATTGAAAAAGGAAAAAGTCTGGATTGTTGCCAAAACGAAAATAATATAGATAAAGAGAGAGAGAGAGAAATGAAAGAGTTTCTCATTTCTAGCAGAGTTTATGCGTTGCTTAATTTCTTCTTCGAGACTAGGTTATGTTAAAAAAGAGGTTACCTTTTTGATTATATTTGAAAAAAAAAAAAAAAAAGAAAAAGAAAAGAAAAGAAAATTTCTGATGAATTGGACGTAGGGGAATACGACATTAGCTGAAATGAAAACGATCGAAAACGAACTGTGTTTAAAAGGAATAAAATAACGACTGAAAATTACTTAGAATCATAAAGGATATTTATTGAGTTAGTTCAATAAAGTTAGTGCATAAAATTTATGTTATTAGGATTCACCATAAAAATATTTTGAAAGGTATTTGAACATTATGATGTAGTTTTTATAATGTAAGCGATATCATACTTAAAAATATCATCTAAACCTATGTTAAAGTTAAATTATTTAAATTGACATGAGATCTAAACAGGAGAGGTACAATAGATTTAGACGTACGTTTAATTGAAAATATTGACCGCTGGATGAGCAAAAAGAAACTAGTATTATAATAAATCTAATAATCTGGTGTATCACCCACATGATTTTCTCTTACCCTGAAATTCAATGCTATAAATACATATTGGAGATTAAGGGATAAGATTACGAATACTGTTATGCAAACCTATGTTAAAACAATTCAAATTAGTCTTCGGAACAGCTTTATTTGACAAGTAATTCTGTGTGAGGGGGGCTACCGCCCCCTTAACCCCCGTTTTCATTACTGTGCCTACATTTATATAGAATTCAAATTTGTTATTAAATTCAAAAGTTCATTTAAAATTATTCAGACAACTTTCACAACATTCCTTGAAACTTATCAATCTTGATCAAACTTTTCTAGTAACAAACGTATTAACTTCAAAATACAACATTTGGATCGTCTGAAATTATTTGTTTTTAATTTACTCTAACAGACACAAACAAAAATCAAACGTTAAAATCTTGAATTCGGTATTCAGGAAGCCTCAAAATGTGTAAATATACAAAAAAAAAAAAAAAAAAAAACAAGCGAGAAATATTTAGCTTAAAAAATACATTATTTACCATATATGGCTATGAGGAATTTATTTCAATTCCTGAACAACTTTCCTGGACATGGTAAAATATTACAGTAATGCACTTCCACTAACAATAAAAACGAATGTTACGGCTTAAATATTGGCAGCTTATTACCTTCTGAAAGTTATGTGCACACCACATGGTGGACGTAAATATAATCCTACACACGGCACAACCTGAAGTACACTTCCATGAATTTTCAAGTATTGCCGCACTATAATATAGTTCCTTTGTGTATCTCTGTAAACTAACAGTAAATGATTTCTATACCATATTCTACACGAAACATGTTTTTACGTATATAAAAAATATATATTCGTTTCATTTGGCTTGGTGCAGTCTAACGATGTTAAACTCTACTTACCAACAATTTCCCTCATAGACGTAATGTATTTGAATTCTCTTGAGTGTCCTTGTACACGAACCATTTGCTTGATCTCAACGAAAAGTCTAGTGTAGCATCCCTATAGCCCCCCCCCCCATTTAGAATACCAAGTTTGGACTTTCTGCTATAATTTGTTTTTGAGATATGCTGATAACAGACAGGTAGACACACACACACACAGATCAACCGATAAAATCATGATTTTTGGATTCAGGAACCTCAAAACGTGTAAATATAACAAAAATTCAATTTCCAAAATTTGACCCAAAAACAATACTTTCTCTACCTTATGGATAAGAGAAAGTGAAAAAGTATGTGTGACTCTTGTTTCGTTTGAAGTAATGTAGATAGAATTCAAACAGTGGCGCGTTTGAATTCTATGAGGAGGCCCAATAACGAGTTATAAATTGTCGCTTGTCGTTTGCAACAGGAACATGTTGTAGTAAATCTCAATAGCATTACCTAAATTCTTTAGATATTGAAGTACATTAATGAAAAATTACTGTGCAGGTTTTGAAATAATAAACTAATAACAAATATGCACATTACGCATACATACACAAATGCATTTAGTGTGATTGAGAATTTCGGAAATGAAAAATTCGCTTATCAATTGTCGAAGGAGGTAAGAGTTCAAACATTTAAAACATAAAAAATCTCTAATTTTTACTTTTTTTTTTTTTTTTTTTTTTTTTTCTATTTACATAAGATGAAAGTGCATTTGTGAAAATTTTCCAGTTTTCGATGAATTTACACATTTACGAACCAATGAACGAAATTTAACTAAACTTGGTGTTCAATTGGACTTTGATCATGAACTGGTGCTAATTACATTTGGAGGTCAATCGCTCAGTAGATGGCGCTGTCATCCCATTTTTTTCAAAATTTTTAACATGGCAGTACTGGACTAAATTTCGTATAAACATATTTGATGAGAATTATTTTTAACGAATGGTTGTGAAATTAATATGAATTATTGATAAAAACTGTAGCAATTTAGGAATAAAAAATTGTGTGCATGTAGGAACACCACTTCCCACCCCCTCTGGGAGTGAAGTACGTCCCCGGGGGTGTAAATTTTCAATATGGGTATCTTTCAAAAGACCTCGTCAGTCCTTTTAAAATAAATGGTTGAACCATTTTCTTTTTTCTTTTTTTTTCTTTTTTAAAGAAAAAAAGTACTTGGTTGTCAACACAAAATTGACTTTCTTTAGACATCTACTATTATGCTTCTGTGAGATGAAAATCTTGAGCATTCATCGTGAAAAGTAATTTTAATAAATAACACAGGTCGACATGTAAAATTTTTATTTTATAATTTTGGCTGATCTTTATTCTTTTTGGTGTGCTGAAACCGAAAATGCAGCCATTTTTCTCTATCACGTATGGCTACCTATACAGTTTCTTCCATTACTCTTCCACCAATATAATTATATGGTAAGTTTTATAATATGTTTCCATGATTAATTAATCATGGATACCTATTGTTGTAATAGCGCAGCACTAGTGCGACGTAAAATCATACCAACCAACCTATTGTTATGATGGTATATGTAAGAAATTGTGTCGGTAAACACCTTGTATTGACAAAAATCTATAAGTCGTAGAGAAAAACGGACTGTACTTTCGGTTTCAGCACATCAGAAAACATAAAGATCAGATAAAATCATCAAATCAGATTTTGTCAACTTCCTTTATGCAGACATGTGTAATTTGTATAGGAAAATATAAAAGAAAGTCTTGTGGGCACAACATACTAGATGTTATTGTTGCAATAATCATCAAACTTCTACATACTTTCAATGGAAATAATTACTTCCTACGTACCTTTAAAAATATTGATTATTAAACAAATTTCCAGGCAACATAGTTTTCAAACTTCGAAAGTGTTACAGGGCAAGCAGACAATGAATATTCAACAGTAGAGTTATAATTTCAGTCAGCCCTGAAACAACAAAACACTTACGGTTTATCTTTACAGTATTTAGAATATCGTTTGCATATTAATCAACGAACAGTCAACATTTTTGTGGATGAAATTACTTCACCTGTTGTTATGATTTTACAAGCAAAACATTCCTTGAACTAAAAACAGACTTTTTTTTTTTTTTTTTTTTTGAGTCGATTATATTCTAATTCTATATTTTATTTTTTATTATATGTGGGAAATTGCATTTGCGCAAGATTAATTATTACAAAGTCAGAAGAAGCGTTTGATATGTTTAAAAGCCATTTGAAGGTTGTAAAAAATTTCAGGGTTGTTTACATGATCAAATACCCTCAAATGGGATCCGGACATAATATCGCGGGAAAAAATCTCGCCGGACAAAATATCGCCTCAAAAAAATAGTATGATCTATTTGAAAATTTGGTTTTGTGTCACGTGTGATCTCTGGCGGGGGCCACAGGGCCTTATAAATATTAATTAAATAATTAAAATAAATAAATAAGTAATTAAATAAATCATAGAGTTGAATTTCATTATTTTATCTATGTTTATTTTTAAGTTGTTTTAGCTTTTGATTTCACTATTCAAAATACATTTTAAAAATCGTGTAAATCACTGCTGACATGAAAGCTGAACACTGTTCACAAACTTGAATCAAAAATTTTAAAATTAATAAGCACGATTGAATTCATTATGACTAATTTTGACAAAAGTTAATAAATATAGTTTTTAAACTATTTTAAGTAAAATTTATAAAAAAAAAAATTGTTGTAGGTTTGCCAGAATGTCAGTGCTCTGACTAAGGTATGTGTTGTCACGAAATTTTATACAACATCACTAAAAATTACCAACTCATTTTTGCTTTGTAGTCATTTACATCGGCGATATTTTGTCCTCGCGATATTTTGTCCCGCGAGATTTTGTCCCCAACCCAATCAAATGAGCATTGAAACTTTGTTTTAAGTTTGCAAAATGCAACATTCGGTAATTAAATTACTGATAATTTGAATTAACACTCACTATAAAAATTAATTACAAAACTTATCCGTTAAAAAAATGTATTAAAATTGTAAAACTATTTTTAAATAATCTGATGTGGAACTCACGCGACTTTCTCTTTCCCTGAAATTCAATACTATAAAGACATATTGGAGATTAAGGGGTAAGAAAATGAGTACTGTTATATACATCAATACACCTACGCTAAAAACAATTCAACTTTGGCTTCGGAAAAGCATTATTTGACAAACAATTCTGTATGAGGGGGCTACCGCCCCCCTCAAACCCCGTTTGAATGTTGTACCTACATTTATATAAAATTCAAAGCTGTCATCTAATTAAAACGTTCATTTCAAATTATTCAGACAGCTTTCACCCGCACCATTTCCTGAAATTTATCAATATTGATCAAGTTTTTCAAGTAATAACCTTATATTAACTTCAAAACACAACATTTGAATTAAATGAAATTATTTGTTTTTAAGTTACTCTGAGACAAAGATCAAATGTTAAAAACTTGACTTCAGTCTTCAGTGAACCTCAAAACGTGCAAAAATACAAAAATCAAGCGCTGAATATTTAGCTTAAAGAAATTCTTTATTTACCGTATGGGTATGAGGAATTAATTTGAATTTTTTAGCAGTTTTCTGGGACTATAATATTATATTAAAGCACTTCTAGTAATTACATTTAGTAAAAAAGTATGTTTTCGCTAAATTATTGACAGCCTTGTATATCTTATAAAATTTATGTACACATCACATTGTTCACTTAAATGTAATCCCGTATTAATAACACACAGCACAACCTGAAATGCATTGCCATCAATTTCCAAGTATTGTCTCATTATATTCTAGTTCTTTTGTGTAGCCCTATAAACGAACGGTGAATGATTTTCATACCATATTCTAGCTGAAATATGCTTTTATGAATATAAAATATGTACAATATATATATATATATATATGTTTCATTTGGTTTAATGCAGTCTATAGATGTTTAAACTCTACTTGCCTGGAATTTCCCCCATCGGTAATGTATTTGAATTTTCTTGGATGTTCCTGTACACGAACCATTTGCTTGTTCTCAACGAAAAGTTTAGTGTAGCATTCCTGTATGATTCTGATTGAGAATATCGAGTTTGAACATCCTGCTACAATTTGTTCTTGATATATCCTGATAACAGACACACAGACCAACCGCTAAAAACAGGTTTTTCGGATTCAGAGACCTCAAAACGTGTAAATATAACAAAAGCTCAGTTTCGAAATTTTGACCCAAAAACATTAATTTCTCTGCCATATAAATGGATAAGAGAAAATAAAAATGTTTTAAGTAAAGCAAATATTTTTTTTAATTAGTTTTTTTTTTAAGGAATTTACTGAATGGTAATAGTTAATATGAACCTAATTGAATAAATATAGATTAGAAAGCTTAAAAGAATTAAAATTTAAAATTCAATACGAAAGAAGTTTAAAAAGAAAACCTATTTTAAAATAATTATAACTGTAAAAATTACTAAGTTCTTTGTACAAAGTTTTAAGTTGGCTAACAAGTTTATAGAAACTAGCAGGCTTCGAACACTTTGCCCGCTTCGCTGGGCACTATATTTAAAGGATTTCTTTTAAATTGAAAAATTGAAACGTTTAAATAAATATATTTCGATTGGCGACTATTTTCGTAACAGTTTTAGTATGGGATCTCCTTGTCAATATCAAACATTTTTTGAACTTCTCGAATCTGTGCAACAAAATTATTATTAAAACGAATATTCTCGAAAACAGTCAAATAGAAATGTTAATTCTTCGAATATTCTGGAAACAGTTGAAGCTGTTACTCGTACATTAAAAGTCACTCTTCGATGAATGGTCGAATCAGAGAACGCACGTAAGTCGTTTTCGCAGCAATCACTATAGCGCACGTATGTACGCTTCACGCGCATGAAAAAAAAAAAAAGTCACTGGATTGCCCTACCTCGCTGTACATGAATCTCAGAACACACGAAACTCGGTTCCGCGGCAATCACTGTCACGCATGTTAAAACCAAAAAACATCACTGGACAGCCCTACCTCGCTGTGCATGAATCTGAAAACGCACGAAACTCGGTTCCGCAGCAATCACTAACACGCATGTTAAAACAAAAAAAACATCACTGACGTATTTTTTGTAATTATAGAAAATTTCTGGCAGCAAATAGGACATATTTTTACAGTGTAATGTTAATCATTCAGAAATGTTTAATCAACATATCTTTCCTGTATAAAAAATTTACACATGTAGTTTGGCGTAATTTTAAGCAATACATATTGAGTTACAACGACATAGGAAATTGCAGAAGATGAATAATAGCAGCACCACTTTTCTGTCAGTGTATATTGTTGATTATAAGTCTTGTATATGTAGGAAGGGATAGGGAGGAGGTTTTTTCTAAATCAGTGTTAAATCGATTTATCTCTATATCGCGATATTAGATGGAAGATAAATCGATTTATAGAATCGCTACATCGCCCAGTCCTAATCAACACCAAAATACGTTAAAATAGTCAAACCACATACAAAATTCAAAATACATCACTATAAGCATTTGAGCATATGAATTTGATTTTCCAATAACATTCTAATTTATTTTTCCTTCCAATCCGGATCCTTTCAAAAATGGTATCGATATCTTCTCTATCTCGCCTATTTTGAAAACGTTAATCATTTCAGTGTTTATTCCCTGTATCCCTCTCTGTTTTCCATCATTTATTATACCAGTCTCACCGGCTGGTTTATATTCAGAAATAGCTATGCTTTGAATTTCCTGAACTTTCATTATTTGCTCCTATGACATATGGTGTTCGAATCTTCGAATGACAACAAATCGTTAGTATTCCCAAAGAGGAAATTCATATTATTCATACGATATTTTATGACCTTTTTATGCAAAATTTAGCCGACATGCTGCGTTTTCGAAACGCTATAATTCAAATCAGTTTTACAACAAAATTTAAACAAACCTCTTTAGTTGTATGAGATTGAAGTGGTTTATTTTGTTTTCTCATTATGTAATTACTCTTACTAAAATGTCGCATTTTGAAAGCCACCACTGGCTCTTCCAATCTTTTAGAAGGTTTGCTGCGTTACATCCAATATTGTAAAGTATAAAACCCCTATAAATTAAAAGAGTTTTATTAAAATGTATATTATTGCATTTCTTTTCCAGGTATGTAAACATTTAAATTTTTGCACAGTGGTTTCGAGCGTACAGTAGTGGATTAATTTAATTTAATTAAAGTGATTAATTTTTTTGGAGGGGGATGGTGGGTTCATGATATAATGCATGAAGAAATTTTTGCAGGAATACATTTATTATGTTAGTAACTTAGATAATAGATTTTAGCTATAATGAACCCTGTATGTATTTTGCATTTTTAGGACATTTTCTCTCCGTTTTGATAAATTAACATATTTTATATTTTATCTTGATAAAACTTTTAAAATATACTATTACAACACCTTAAATATTCTTCACAATCAACTTTGGGCTGATTATGGAGAATAATAATTAGTGGATAATAACAATAATAATAAAAATAATAAAAATTAATATAAAGAACTAGGGGAGAACCGTGTATTATGGACCATCGCGTAATACGGACCATGAGGAAATTTGTATGTTCAACACTAGATGGTGAAATCATCTCATTGCCTAGTGAATATTATTGTTACGCAAACCATGGAGCGACTTGTACATGCATACCTGTATTTGGACGATTATGAAATTGAGTTTTCGGTTTATATGATCATTGATGTAACAAGTATGTTAAAATGAAAGCATTACTTTCTGCTGTTAGGTAATTGTAATATAATTTTCGCGTTAATAGCGGAAAATGTACTTATTTTGTGAACAATTATTTAGACATGCGTTTCATGGGCATCAATTTGCATAGCGATTTTTGATTGCTCTCCTCGTTGCTCTGTTTACGCGTGCAATATGAACCATGCTGTGTTGTGTAATATGGACCAGTGGTCCATAATAAAAACAGAGAGATTTTGTTAATGCTCGGCGTACATATGTCGCATACTCAAAATCTTGAGGTTATAGAATAGGCCAGGGAAGCAGGGGTAATCAAATTATCACTTCTTTTGCGCACTACCCATTGAATATAATCTTTAGTCCTCCCCTTTTTTTCGTCCATTAACTATTTTTTTTTTCGTCCATTTCTACTATTCCCAAGAGGTACAAGTGTGTGAGGGAACGTGCTGGACAGCTCGTTTCACAATTCCAAGTGTGCCAATTGTTGGAGAACGGGAAAGACCACTATGGACCACTTGGTCCATATTACTCGAACGTGTGTGTAATATGGACCACCGATATATAAATAAAATAATAATTTCCTGCAGTTATTAATAGTTCCCAGAGTACTTTACTAAGCTTGAACTATGCAACTATACCATTGTAATGAGCAACAAACAAATTAAATCTTTTTAATTTAATAATTTTAGTTTTATGAGCATTCTTGCCTAGGGGGTCCATAATGCACGGTTCTCCCCTAAATAGCTTAGTTCCATAGAGCCTGTTTCTTAATATTATAATAACAGATGCACTATAAACGCCCAATGAAGGAAGCAAGGTTTTCAAAAATTTTAGATTTAAAGGATAATTGTTGATGTATTTAGTTTTTAAACGTTATGAAAGTTATACAAAATCATTTAAAGATAATTGTAGAAGTTCAAATGTTACATAAATTGTATGCATTAGCACTATTTAAAGTGTTAACAGCTTAGATTATCTACAGTTTCTAAGGCCAATTCCGTTCTTCGATAGGAAATTTCTTCATAATAACTTAAAAGCAAGTAAATTGATTTTTAAGCTTTATAGACAAAAACTCTATAGATTCGCCATAAAAAGGGAAAATATTAGGAAAGCTACATTAAACATCTGAGCTGTTTTCCTGTATCGTTTCTGGAATAGAAATAAATTCACATTCTGTCAAAATTATTGTACGATCCGTGCATTGCAGTAAGGTGTAAAATATTTAGAAGAAGGTGTAATAAATTTTGATGAATAAATTCAAACATTTTATTTTAACACTTTCGCAACCGCTGACATAGATTCACGTCATTTGAAAACCAAAAATTCCGCCAGGGGGCGTTTCTTTTGCAATTTGAATGTTATTTACGTCTTAAGAATGTACCCTCCTATATACATATTTGTATAATCAAATATATAATACTATGGATTGCTTTGATTAGAAAAAATATAATTATAAAGTTTATCTATTTGTAATATAACCGTGAATACAGAAAATTTTGTTCTGAAATATTGTAACATGAAAAAATAACGCCCACAGGCGGATTTTACGGTCAAAAAGACAAAAACATGCGGTCGTCAAAATGTTAAGTCAGAATTTTCTATGATTTTCGCTCAAAGTAGTACACCCAGATCCTAAATATCGCACGAGCACAGAGCTTACGTGTCCTGGAAACGAAAATTTCATGCACAAAAATTTACGCAGTACCAATTTTTATCAAAATTTTGATATCAAAATAATTAAAAAAAATCAAATTAGCATTTTTTAATTTTGTTAAAATGAAGTTGTGCGCAGCAGATGTGTCATTTGCTATGAAAGCTTACATCTGTGCCGTAGAATGTGAATAGTTAAAAATAGAAAAAGTTCTTAAGTTTGTTACAATAAAAGATATTTTGTAGATAAATCCAATCTTATGAACTTCATTGTTTTAACAAAATATCAAGACTCATCCTGTTTTTTTATATGAATCCACACATCATCCAATATAATTATTATTTTACCAGGCCCTTACGTTAGTGCAATAATAAATATACCATCATTTTCTGTTATTATTTTTGTGTTATTAAATACTATTTAATTTGTAAACAATGATTAAGTTTTATGAATTTATTCTCTAATTCATTTTTAAAATTTTTATAAGCCTTATTTTTATGTAAATGCGTTTAATATAAATTTTAATAGTATAATTACACCCTCTTTCACTAAAAATTTTGATAGGAGGAGGGAGGGGTGCATGAAAATAGGATTGTGACCTGGGCACAAATGTATCTTACTCAAGTCCCGACCCCTAGAGTCCAAGATATTTTGTCTTCAAAGCTGGTAGATTTTGGAGTTTTCCGTGATTTTTTCCAAAACTCGCGTGGGACCCTGTAAAAAGACATCGCCTCGCCACCGTAGAGAGTATTCCATCCAGGTCTAAGACACCTTGCCCAATCAATCATCTTTAACCCACATAGCAACACAGTTATGTAACTCTTAAAAACTTAATACAGTAAGACCCCGCTTAACGTTGTTTCGGTTTAGCGCTCTTTTATTTCAACCCGAGGATTCTCCGAAATTGCTCGCAGCAGTACGGGGATTCCCCGAAATTGTGCGCGCATTATTTACATGCGCATTATTACCCTATTATTTACATGTTAAGATAGCCTCGTTTAGCGCTGTTTCGCATTACGCTCTACTTTGATGGAACGTATCCCCCGCGTTAAACGGGGTCTTACTGTATATGATAATTAAACAAACACACACGCACAAAAAAAAAAAAAAAAAAAAAAAAAGAAGAAGAAGAAGAAGAAAGAAAGAAAAGAAAAAAGAATACATTTTTAAGTAAATAAATTATTTTTAAAATATTAATTATTTTATTGTTTTTATAGAATAAATTGCATGATTTAATATAAATACAAACTTACAAATAAAAAAATTATGATTGCAGTATCCATTTAATTTAAATGACTTGTTTTTATAAGTCAATTGCAAATAAATGATATTTTATTTGAAATTTGATTAAAAAAAAAAAAAAGTAATTTTATTGATTGTTTGAAAGGTGTTCTTTTAAAAAGGGGATATTTAAAAGAGGTAGAATAACGGATAGTCAAAACGACTGAATACTCCCTTTTCAATTGTTATACAAAATCTACAAATCTTTTGGCGTATGCGAACAAAACGATGGTCGTTATCAACCTGATAACGCGTACGTTATAAACATTAATAATTTCTATGTTTACATTGCTCCGGAATCATCATTTTTCGTCATTTATATCTTCCGGAAAAGTCATAAATGCTGATCCCATGCAAATTTAAATCTTCCATTAGTTTCTCTGGTGACAATCTCCATTTGTTTGACAACGGATTCCGGAATCATTAGTATTACTAATGAAATATTTATTATATTTCGCTTTTGGGTATTTTACAGTTTTCATTCTTTTTAAAGACAGATTTAAAAATTGAATCGAAAATGATTTTATTCAATTTGACTGAACAATGCTAAATAAGATCAACAAATTTTTAATGATAGACGTTGACGATAATGAGTCAAGAAAATGTCGCCATATTTTCAGATCATGGGGGAAAAAAAAAGCAAGAAAAGCGATAATACGAAAAATTGTATATAATTTCTTTCAAATTGTATAAATGATATGTCTAAGTGCCAGAAAAATGACCGAACCAAAGTTAAAAAAAAAAAAAAAAAGATAATTTACACTTATAACCAATAATTGCAACATTATGTTTGAATTTAACGTAAAACTCGTCATCATTGCTATTTTGAATGTAGAGGCAAAGATAATAAAATGATGTTAGCATCTTATTGAATATAGTAAGTGAACAATATATATAAAATTTTATGAAAAATTGTTTATATATTATTATTATTAGTTTTTTATTATTACATAGGAATTATTCGATTGCATACAATGTTTGGATATAAATAAATGAAAATAGGAATTTGGGGATATCCCCTTATAAAAAATCCCTTTAGTCAATGACTAAAAAACAAATTACTCTTTTGTGAATAATTTTTTTGAATTTTCACGATATTTAACAACGCTTTTGATATGAGTTGACTATGTACTTCACTATCAAATCATATAAAAATGAAAACGGGACAGGAAAAGGTGGAAACTGGATTGATCCAAAGAATGAAAGAAGGGCAAAAAGAGATTTAAAAAAAAAAAAAGTTTGAGTGAAGAAATAATAGAAATGAAAGCAGTGCAAGAGAAGATGGAAATCGGATTGACTGAAGAAATGAAACAAATGAAAGCAGTACAGGAAAAGGTGGAAACTGGGTTGACTGAAGAAATGAAATCTAATCAAGATGAGATGAAGAAAGAGCTTTCAACAGTGAAAGAAGTAATAGAGAGTAAATTATCAGTTATGGAAAATAGAAGAGTGGATGGGCTTGAAGAGAAAGTTATGAAAATAGAAGAGAGCTTTGAAGAGAAAGTTATGAAGATAGAAGAGAGCTTTAAAGAGAAAGTTAAAGAAACTTTTGATCAAGAGCTGAAAGGAAGATTTTCAGAGATAGAAAACAAATTTAAGAAAACAGAGGAAGCTCTTGAGAGGAAAATAGATGAAAAGAGCATCAGGAAATTGATAAGAAAATCTGAGAAATTCGAAGAAAGGTTAGAAAATTAATTGTAAAAAAAAGATACAGAGTCAGAATGTTAAAGTTAACATCGAGGTTTTAGGAAGGTGAAAGAAAAGATGAAAGAATACCGAATCGAGAAGCAATAAAAATTCCTACTTATGATGGCAAGATCATCTTGGCAAGCATTCAGGACACAGTTTTCCGTCATAGCTGAAGCTAATAGCTGGGACTCTCTACTGCCAAGACAGCTCATCTGGTAGCATCGTTACGGGGCTACGTAGTTGATACCCTGGAAACTCTTATAAAGAGTGATATGACTTCGAAGTTTTGACCAGAGAACTGGAGCTGCATTTTGGAGGAAAATGCGTAAGAAGAAAAGTGTATAGTCGACTGCAGTTAAGGTCCCGTCATCACAGATCAGGGGAAAGTTTACATGAACTGGCATCAAATATTCAGAGGCTGTCACACTTAGCTTTCTCGGACTGTCACTCTGAAACTCTTACTGATTTGGCCCTCGAATATTTCATTGATGCCGTGCGAGTTCCAGAGATTCAAAAAGCAGACTCTCCAACGTCAAGAATGTTGAATCAGCTTAAGTGTATGCCCTGAAGATGGAGGCCGCCTCATTTCAGTCACTTTGGATGACTCTCAAGCTGACCTTAAGAGATAAAGAAAAATTTGGCATATTTTCTTACGAGATTATGCAGTTTTGAGAGTAGAAAAGAAGCGAAGAATCCAACGACTAAATGCTGGGGCTGTGGAAGAGATGGGCATATCAAACGAAGCTGCCTAGTAAGACAATCTAAAGAAACTACCCAGAAGACCTTTGAAATACGTCATCGAAAAGGAGCTCTACATGGAAATTCAGATGCTTTGCTGCGGAAGCCTTGCTCTGGAGATCGCAAGTACTTTTGTAGGGACGAAGAGAAATACCATGTGACGAAGCCAGTTGTTCGTCATGCTATAGTTGGAGTGCCATCGAAACAGGATCCGTGGAGTGATCAGAAAGTTAGACAAGCCCAACTGGAAGATCCTGACATAAAGCCAATACTTCAGTTCAAGGAGACGACCAGCAACAGACCTACGTGTCAGGACATTTCAACATTTAGTCCCATCACGAAATGTTACTGGGCTCTCTGGGACTCTCTTCATATTAGAAACGGCGTACTGTGCAGAAAATGGGAGTCTGAAGATGGCAGGAGTTTCAAATGGCAGATTTTACTATTAAAATCAAAGATTCCAGAAGCTCTTAGAGCAGCTGCACATTAGCTCTGCTAGAGGCCATTTTGGAGTAACGAAAACTCTCCAGAAAGTTCGAGAACGTTTCTACTGGTACAAGGCAAAAGAGGACGTGAAAAAATGGTGCAAGAAAAGAAGCTGGGGAAGACTACAGCAGTATAATGTGGGAGCACCATTTAAGCGGATTGCACTCGACATCTTGGGTTCTTTGCCACGGGTTTCCAAAGGAAATAAGTACATCCTCGTTGTGATGGATTATTTCACCAAGTGGCCTGAGGCGTATCCCATTCCCGATCAAGAGGCATGCACAGTTGTAGAGGTTCTAGTGCAGCAATGAGTGTTAAGGTAGGGCACACCCCTACAGTTTCATACCGATCAAGGTGCGAACATTACCTCTGCTGTATTCAAAGAACTGTGTCAGATACTCGGCATAGACAGAACTCAAACAACGCCCCAACATCCCTAGTCGTACGGAATGGTTGAGAGGTTTAACTGAACCATTCTGAATAACCTCTCTCTTCTAATATCAAGGAACCAGCAAGTTTGGGACTTGAAGTTGTTGTTGTTCCTGCTGGTTTATCGAAGTGCTGTCCACGAAAACTACGGCTATACTCCAGCTCAGATGCTGTTTGGACGTGAACTTAGTATGCCATGTAATCTCCTGTTAGGTTTTCCCTCAGATGCACCTTCATCGCCAGAGGAGTACATCCAAGATCTCCAGGCTGATTTCAAGACGTACACAACTTTGCTCGGGAACAGATTCACATGGCATCGTAAAGAATGAAGGCAAGATATGACTTAAAGTCTTACCAACACGAATTTAAGGAAGGAGACATAGTGTGGTTGTGGAACCCTGTTCGACGAAAAGGACTCTCTCCCAAGCTACAGTGTAACTGGGATGGTCCCTATATAGTCTTAAAAAGATCGAATGATGTCGTTCTAAGAATTACTAAAACACTTTCCTCAAAACCGAAGGTTGTACATTATGACCGCTTAGCTATATATCACGGGTAACGATAGTTTTAAAATTGTATATGTGTAATGTAAATATATGTATATAAATTTTGGTACTTTTGCAAATTTTGTATATATTTCAATCACTTAATTTTGTAACCTGTATTGTTATTTTATTGTTATATGCAACTAGTTTTTGAATACTAGATTGTATAGTTTTTTAATTTTCGTCTCCTAACCAAGGGCTGCACTTTCCGGGATGTGCAGTCCTTGAGAGAGGGGCAATACTAAGAATTTGTAAATAAGAGTGGTTTCTATGTAAATTTATTCAAAGAGACTTGTTCAGGTTATAAAATGTTAATTTTCAGCATTTCTAGATTGTTGTCGCATTAAAATAGCTTATTTCCCCATAAAAAACTGTTAAAAAGTTCATTAAGGCAGGTAATGGCTTTGGGGCAAAATTTTCCGACTTTGGCGAGAAAAACTTTATTATCGATATCTTGAATGTCTAAACAACTCTATCTTGATTCCTTGAAAAGTTATCAGAACCTTCTGGGTTTATAAGATGCTATAAAAGGAAGCCCAATGCGGCCAAGTCAGTCAGTTTCACCAAGGCATTTATTGCTGCTAAAAGAGCACTGAGCCTCTTTGTATTACAGCCGATTGCTGTGTGTTAATGCTATGCTACAGTTTATGCTCTGAATTTGATGTTGTCAGTTGTTATTTAAGCTGTGTTTTCTGGTGAAACTGAAGTAGATACTTGGTTTATAGATCTGTATTCTTCTAGAATTTTCTGTAAATAAACTTTTAAGCCTCTGCAAGATTCGCCTTTCATTCTCAGACAACTCGCGAACCCCGAGTACGCGACAGTATCTATGATTTGGACTAACGCATCTCTCATAATAGCAGATCAAATACAAATCTATTTGATGAATGTATTACAAAACTTCTAACATTTTCAACTTCACTACAGTATGTGTGCGTTAAAAACATTAATCGTTTATGTTTTTATCTATTTCCGAAAACACCATTTTTCATTGTTTGTACATATCGTCTGCATTTTCTAAATAGGTTATAAATGGTAACTCTAAGCGAATTTAAATATTCCATTAATTTTTTCCACTGCCAATCACCGTTCGCTTGACAGCGAATTTCGAATCATTAATATTTCGAAAATGTTAATTTTGTTTTTGGTCATTTTAAATCGTATCTCTTTGAAATTGGCTTTAATAGAAAAAGAAAATTAAAGAAATATGTCATTTATATATCATGAAAACAGTTTTCAATATTATGAACATACTAGTCAGCTTTCGGTCGGCTAGTGATCGACATTTCCAGATGAACATATTTCAAAATTTAGTGTTTACATGTTATCTTAGCAAGTCATATTCTCCAAACAGTGGACAAGTAATAAGTAGTCAATAATGAAACCAAATTATTTAAAATTTAACTGCGTGTCTTTTTTTTATTAAAATGAAGGAATTAGAGTAATGAAAAATTCAATCTTCTAAATTCATTTTTTTTTCTAATAAAAAATAAAATATAAAGTTATTTCTAGATATATGTACTAGGATAAGTACTTCTCTAGTGAACACTTTAAAATTTAAATTCTGAAAACAAACTTTCTAATTCTTGCATAGTTTTGAACAGCATGCAAAGTTAGTAATAGACCCCTCTACTATTAACGCTTTTAGCTGTACAAACATTTCAAGACATCGGTTTTAGAATAACATTAGTTTATCTGAAAAAAATTGAACTTTCTGTCATTTTGTCATTTTTTATTTTCTCTTACCCATATGTATGGTAGAGAAATACTATTTTTGGATTCGAAAGTGAGCTTTTGTTATATTTTCACGTCTCTAGATCTCTTGAATACGAAAATCATATTTTAGCGGTTGTTTTATGTGCCTGTCTGTGTGTATGTCTCTTATCAGCATATTTCAAATACAAATAGTACCTGGAAGTCCAAACTCGGTATTCTTAATCTGTATCCCATAGTGATACTGCACTAAACTTGTCGTTGAGATCAAGCAAATAATTCGTGTACAGGGCCATTCAAGATAATTAAAATATATATTACGGTCTATGGGGGAAATTTCTAATAAGTACATTGTAACATTTATAGACTGCCTGAAACATAATGGAATTAATATTTTTTTTCTGTGCATAAAAGTATGTTTTGTGTAGATTGTGGTATGAAAACGATTCATCATTCGTTTACAGGTCTACCCAAAGCATTTGGATATATTAGAGTTATATTTGAACATTACTGGAAGTGTATTTCAGTTTGTGACAGATTGTGTGGTTTTCAAATAAAACTCAATTTAAGTAAGCAGTTTGATGTGCATATAGTTTACAGAGAATATACAGGGCTACTCAAAGTTAAGCTAAACGTTCTTTTTCATTGAATGTAATTGATGGAAATGCTTTTCTACATTTTACTATGTCGAAAAACACTGTTCAGGAAGGAAAATTAATTTTTCATAACCCATACTGTAAACAAAGTATATTTTAAAGTTCTATTTTCAAATATGTTTTTTTTTTTTTGGATGATATCACGTTTTGAAATGACCTGAATACGAAAATCCAATTTTTTGCAGTTGGTCTGTGTGTATAACTGTTTTCCACCTAATTTAAAATTAAATAACTCCAGGAAATTCAAATTTGGTAAATTGAATTTCGTATTAGGTTATCACTGTAAACATTTTATTAATGCTAGCAGACTTAAAAGGAAATTAATAACAGTCTTGAATAAAAAAATAAATAATTTTAGGTAATATAATTGAACAGTGTTGAAAGGGGGCGGCAGCCCCCCCCTCCCACATACTCATATGTCCAATAAAGCTGTACCTAAACCTATTTTAAATTATTTTTAAAGTAAATTGTTCTTTATTATCTTTCCTTACTATAATTATATGATTTAATCTGGAATCCATCTTTATAATGTTGAAATACAGGGTGAGAGAAAGTTGTGTGAGTGTCACACCATATTATATGTTTTATAGTTTTGAATCTCTGCATATAATAAAAGAAGATATACGCGCATGTTTGTGTGTGTTAGTTTTTTTGTAGGCAAACGGATGATTACAGAGCTACAGAATTTTGCATGCTGGTCCGTATTGAACTCTTCTGATAAAACTCAAATACCGAGATTAGTTTTTTTTTTTTTTTTTTTAATTAAATAAAATCTATACATTTATGAAATTATCGTCTCTAGATATGGAAACGTAAAAGTAACTAGAAATATGTGACCCATTGGCTCAACGTCAGGCGCGAAGGTGGTGGATTTGATCCTATGTTTTTTTTTTTAGTACTGAGGGTCTATTAGTCTCAATCTGGGATTTTTGCGTTGTCGATTTCGATATTTGGATATTTGTCGAAATCTAAAATTTATCGAAAATATAATTGAATAATTTGAAAGCGATGTTATAATTTGAATTAAAAAAAAAAAAAAAAAAAAAAACTAATAGTCCTCCGTCCTAAACTAAATTCTGCTTTTGCCAGAATTTCCTCAAAATCTTTTATTATTATTATTATTATTGAAAGAAAAAGAAAAGAAAATTAATAATAATCAGTATCGTTACAAGCGATATCGAAAAAGTTTTTTTTTAATAATTTTTGAATTAGGAAATAAAAAGTGCGCGTGAAATAATATGAAATAAAAATAAGTAAAAAAATGAATTTAATGATTTAATGTTTTTGTTTTTCGGGGGCCGCTCATGCATATAAAAAATGCGTTTTAAAACGAGTCGAAGAAGAAAGCGAAATAAGTATTGAGTTATATTACGATATATAATATGATACGATATATTAGACCTATCGTCCAGGGTTAGTAGGCATTTTCGTTGAAAGAAATAGTTTGTTCGTTCGGTGCAACTTGCACGTCAGTGCCTTGAGGTACAACTTTCACTTTAGTCCCGTCAGGTACAACTTGAACATTAGTCCCCTTTAAATATATTTAATGTATAAATATATTTAAATATATTTATATATATAAATGTACTTTTTTTTTGTGTGTGTGTGTTTTGACAATTGATAAAGGAAAATCTTTGTGTCTTTACAGTATCTTAAGCTGCAAAGATGACGAGAAAGTGAAAAAAAGAAAAGTTAGAAGCATGCTGGTCGCTTTACACAAACGATTAATCGCAGAGCTACAAAATTTTGCCTAGCGGCCTGTTTTGACCACTCCTGGTGCATTTCAAAGCCTGATTTTGAATTTTTGGTTAGTTTTTCTTTTTCTTTTTTTCTTTTTTTTTTTTTTTTTTGCTAATTAATTGAAAAATTTTCAGCTGGTAAGATTGTCTGGTATTAAAAGGAGACTTCTTGCTGGATTATTAAAACAAATAAAAACTACAGTCGACTGCAAAATTATTCGAGCACTAGCAATAATCCTTGCGAAAAAAAAGTACACTTAATATAGCTTTGTTAAATAAATCCTTGTCGAGTCATGTTCTTAATCAGTCTAAGAACATGATTCCACAAGGATTTACTTAGCAAAACAGTCTTAAGTGTACTTTTTAAATATAGGAATTATTGGCTAGTGCTCGAATAATTTTGCAGCCGACTGTACAACGTCAGGAACGCCAAAGGGAGTTTCTTTTCTCTTTGGCGTTCCTGACGTTATAGTATTTACTTGTTTTAAGGTTGTCTGGTATTACCACCTGTTGTCATAGAGTGATGATGATAATCTATCCGCGAAATATTTGTTCGCAAAAAGTAATTTTTGAATAATAGCAGTGCCACTTATCGTCCAATTAGCACCTAAATTAAAATGTTCGGTTAAGGCTCAAATGAGCAGTGGGGACCTGGGGCTCTATTCTCGTCTAGTTGCTTATTAACCACCACTTGTAATCGTTAACGACAGTTTGTAACTACTATTCTAGCCACCGTAATAACCATCTTCCGGCTAAGTGCTATTCTGGTTATCTTGAGTGGTAGAACAAACTCTCTGCGTTCGAGGGTAACATTTTAAACCAATCAGTTGCATGGGGTCATTCGTAATCCGTTTTGGGTGGGGAAAATTGTGAATAGCGATGTTGACAACCGGTTTTCAATGGTGGAAAATGTGAAATGTCCCTTTAACTGAGCAAACTAAAACATTATACAGACGCGCCCATTTCTATTGTGATAAACGACGATTTTTCAGCTGAACAACTGCCTCCTAGCTGCCGGTAACTTAACGACTGTAAACAAGCTTGAACGAGAATAGCAAATCGTCGTTGTCTCGCTTCACAACAACCGGCTTCCGCGTAACGACTAGACGAGAATAGAGCCCCTGAAGTCGACACAACGTAAGCGCGAGGAAGACGAAGCGAGATTTTAAGAGATTTCAGTGAAATTGTTTTTAGTTTTTATTTATAAAGAATTTTAAAATATAATGATTAATGTTTTTTGAAAATTCCTTTAAATGTAGTGAGTAGTGAAGCAGCGAAACCTGCTTGTAAGAAAATGAAATTTTGTTTGCTTTGTCTCTGTTTATTTTAAAGTGATTTCTTGAATCCCTTTCTTTCACATGACTAAAATAAGTACGTAGAATTCATTATTGACTTAAATTTTTATTACCATGTTTTTATTAACTTCGATTCTTGTTCGTTTGTTTGTTTATTTGTATGTATGTTTGTTTCTTTGTCCAGTACAAATCTTGCAATCGTTTTTTAAGTAACTTTCCGACAAGCTAGACATTTGAAACTTTCAGGACAGCTCAGAACACGGTGACAATATATTTTTTTAATATTTTTAATCAACTGTTTAAGGTCCCTACAGCCTTTTGCAGCGTTTATAGGATTCGACAGAAATTTTATTTAACTAACTTCTCGACTAGCTAGACATTTGAAACATACAGAATAGTTCAGAACACGGTGAAAATACCTTTTTTTAATTGTTTTAGCCAATTGTTTCGGGTTCCTACTGCCTTCGGCAGCGTTACAAGTACAAAGCTTGCAGTCGATTTTTCACTAACTTCCCGATTAGCTAGACATTTGAAACTTTCAGGGTAGCTCAGAACACGGTGACAATACATTTTTTAAAATATTTTTAGTCAACTGTTTCAGGTCCCTACTGCCTTCGGCAGCGTTTATATAATTCAACAGAAAATTTATTTATCTGACTTCTCGACTAGCTAGACATTTGAAACTTTCAGAATAGTTCAGAACACTGTGAAAATGCATTTGTTTAATACTTTTAGCCAATTGTTTCGGGTTCCTACTGCCTTCGGCAGCGTTATCAGTACAAAGCTTGCAGTCGGCTTTTCACTAACTTCCCGATTAGCTAGACATTTGAAACTTTCAGGGTAGCTTAGAACACGGTGACAATACATTTTTTAATACTTTTAGTCAACTGTTTCAGGTCCCTACTGCCTTCGGCAGCGTTTATATGATTCGACAGAAATTTTTTTTAACTAACTTCCCGACTAGTTAGACATTTGAAACTTTTAGAATAGTTTAGAACACGGTGAAAATGCATTTTTTAAATATTTTGAATCAACTGCTTCGGGACACTGCTGCTTTCGGTAAAGTTACCAGTACAAAGCTTGCAATCGATTTTTAACTAACTTCCCGGCTAGCTAGCCATTTGAAACTTTTACAATAGCTCAAAACACGACAGCAATGAATTTTTTTAATACTTTTAGCCAATTGTTCCGGGTTTCCTCTGCCTTCGGTAACGTTTATAGGATTCAACAGAAAATTTAAAAACATGGTATATAAAAAGTTCTTTTTATCTTGAAATTATTTTCGTATTAGCATATAATATTTTCATGGGTATCCACTACTGTTACCACAAAATCTCATCGTAAACCAGTAATGAATAACTCTGTCCACTACTGGCTGTTCTGTATTTTAAGATGTGATCCAGTGGTGAACACAGATCGATATTCTCCCAATTTATAAATGAGGAATGGAATGTCAATTTATTTTACTCAAAATTAGATCCAAATGTTTCAATATATACATAAGAGGTCTTTTTTATTAACTTTCGAAGATATTGCACGTTTTGAAAATGAATATAGAATTTCAGCAGATATCTTAAGGAAAATCTAGCTACCTTTGGTATTTATAAAATTATCGCACAAAAGGGAGGGAGAGAAGATAAAAAATATTATTAAAGTTTTATATATATTTAAAATGTATTACTGAATCTGTTAAATTTTTCAGAATTAATTTGTTTTCAATTTATGGTACAAGTTTTTAAATTTTTTTTCGTTCCTTTAACCCCTTAACGCGCGGTGTCTTCGCTGCGAGGACGCAAAATTTAAGATCCAGCTGCAAAAATTCATCCCGGAAATATTTTAGCAAAAATTTACGTTTATAACATAGTAGAAAAGGCCAGTTTTTTTAACCTGAAAATTAAAAATTTCTTTTAGTTTAATTTAGTTCAGGAATTCCGGTGGCAGTATAATTTAAATGATCTGAATTGTCTTGCGCCGCAAAGGGTTAACGTATTAATGGAATAGAAAACACATTTAGTTTATTAAATGTACATTTTCAATCAGTTTGAATTTTATTTTACCTTTTCTGGAAAAAAGAAAGAAAAGAAAAGAAAAGAAATGTATCCACTTTCTAGAACAAAAAATGTGCCCACTTATAGAACAGAAAATCTGTCTATTACTGGCGCATTTTAAACTCGCTGAGAAAAATAAATAAATAAAAAAGATTATGAAAACAATTCAATTAGAATTTTTTGCATACAGTCATGTAAAGAAAGAGCCAATTTATGCGTCGAACACTGTTTATATACATCCTCTAATATTTAGAAATGTACAGAAAAGAAAGCCAGAAAATACCCATAAAATGACCACCATTGGACATATTTACACAATATTTAATAATATTTTTAAAGTTACCTTACATTTAAAAATAATTGCTTGTTCACTTTACATTAAAGTAGAAATTCCCTTTTAAGGCTTTAAATATTTGTTTGCATGTGTATATCCTTCCTAACTATATGGACTTTATTTACATAAACTGACACTTCGTTATACATCGTGTAGCAATTCTAAATATATATATATATTTTTTTTTTTTCCTGATACATTTTTTTCTTTTCAAAATTAAAATTAAAAAGGGAAATTCTAGTTTCTTTCTTCCCTTCTTCTTCTTCTTCTTTTTTTTTTTTTTTTTTTTTTTTTTCCCAACTTATTGAATATCAATGGTGGCTAAAAAGCCTGTGGCCAGAAAATCTTATTTAACGTGAAAACGTCTTTTGCTGAATTATTAATGAAAATACCATTTTAAAAAATGCGAACTATTTCAGAGGTTTTGAAAATGGAACAAAGAATGAGAGTGATTCATTGATTTAAATTTTTTGACTTTTTCCATGTTTTCTCTCCCCTCCCCTCCCCTTTTTTTAAAGATTTAATTGAATTATTTTTCTTTTATACTCTCTCTCTCAATCGATCATTTAATTCACTATAAAATAAACTTTAATGTGGTCTGAATATAAGGAAGCATTTATAAAGATTTTCTTTTATTTATTTATTTATTATTTTGAAATACATTTTTTTTCTCCTTTTTCTTTTTTTTTCCCCCCTCCTAACGCGTTGTTATTCTTTTTACAAAACAATAAAAACACTAATATCAACAACAACAAAAAAGGAAAAAAAAAAAAAAAAAAAAAAGAAAGAAAGAAAGAAAGAAAGAAAAATCATGCTTTTTGCATTGATTCTAAGCACTTTCCAACTGCACGTAACCGTTTTATCGTTTAACCTCTAAATGTATTTTAATTCTGTAATGAGGTATTAAAATATCTATATAATATTTCTCTAACGTGGACCAGTTTCAATTATTTTTTGTCAAAACGATGCAATACGCGAGGATAAAAAAATAACAATGGACTAATAAGAAAAAATGACGACATTTGTCTAATGAGATTATTTTACGAAAAAATGTATTTTTAACAGTTGTTTCTTCAGAATCTTTGCAAGCGTCATTTTAAACCTAGTAATATTTTAAAGATATATACAGAATATGAACTTTTGTGTCATAAATTGACTAAAAAACGCAATCATAAAAAATATAATCAAAATAAGAATTATTTTATTTTATTTTATTTATTTATTTATTTATTTTTAAGCAAAAAAAAGAACAACAAAAAATTATACCAAAATAAATAAAAAGTCATCGCCAACATGACGACAAAAATTTAAAAGGCGTCGTGGGAGTCCTATATTAAAACTGTACTGCTTATGGAAGTATGAAAATTGGGTCGTGAACCATGAATTTTATTTTGAAACCTTTCTTTGAATGATTTTGCTTTCGCTATTGTACAATATTAATTTGGTTTTAAAAATAATTTGGCTTCTGGTAAATTAAAATTTTAATTAGGTGGTGAAATTAGTATAACATTTATGAGTTTCAAATTTTAAAGGTAAATAAGACAAGAAATAAAGTGCGAATATTTCGCATGGGTTTGCTATAGTATTTTGTATTTTACTACGGAAGAATTAATTTTTTTTTAAATATCTTTATGATTTTAATTTCAAAGAAAAATTATACAACAGCCTGTTTTTTGTAGTGCTGTATATTGTGCAAAAACAGCAGGGCTACAAAAATATTTTTTCTTTTGAATCAAAGAAAGGAAATTTAGGCATATTTACACTTTTATTTCTAAAGAAAAATCAGACAAAATATTGCATTTGTATAGCCTTGTATATTGTTCAAAAACATTAAGGCTGTAAAAATATATTTTGCTTTAAACTCGAAGAAAGAACATCACAAATGCATAACTTCTATTTTTATTATATGCAATATTTTCTTTCAAAAGAAAAATATTGCATTTGCATAACTCTGTATATCGTTCTAAAACTCTTATTTAGCCATCATATAGTGAACTAAAAAAGTACTCGGAACACTAAAATGTTCTATTGATCAATTTTTGCGCTTATCGCATAATGATAAAATTTAAACCAAACCTTTAAATAATGGTCTCTTGTAAACCAATAAATTATGTTAATAATATTTTATTCTATAGAGATAAAAACTTTTACGCATCTAAACAATGCATATTAATTTCACTATGTTGTGTAAAGAAAGTATGCAATATAAAGAAAAATATGCTTTAAACAAATATTTCTGACTAACTATAATGCATCGAAAGTATTTTGTAAGTCCCTGCACTCAAATAATTTGCGCTTTTTATGCAATTTTCAATAGAGAGCTTGCCACTGAAAACTTCAATAACATATATTAATTTCAAGGGGTTTATAAATGGGTCGTTCATAGTAAAAGTGAATTATCTCCTTGTAAATGGGTTTTGAAATAATGAGCTTTTTGCAAATTTATGTGTGGGAAAAAAGTCAAGATTCAGTAAGTGTTATCGATTTTTAAGGTTTAATACAAATCAGAGTTAAAAGAATTTATAAATTAATAATCTGAAGTTACTTAGAAATTTCATTTTTTATAATGAATTTTTAGAAGTTAGCTTTTTTGAAAAAAAAAAAAAAAAGGTAATGCTATTTTTGTCGTGTTGATGCAATTATTGGAGTTTCTTCACTTTTATAATGAAAGGATGTGACTAAATGTTATACAATTAAGCAAAGATGTACATATTTAAACTAGTTGGCATAGGTGGACTCTGCTCAGTTTCCCATCATATGTATGTTCTTATAAATTTCTAGTACAGAACATATTATATTCATGTTAAGAAAAATTAATTTGACCAAACGCTTGACACAGTAATAGAACGAAATCCCCGCATAATACGCTACCCACCGTACAGTTCGATATATTTTTCTTATGTTAATCTATTGATTTATTTTATTTGGGCCAATTTCGTAGTTTAGTTTTCATGTAACTATTTCCAATGCAACAATCCCCAAAATGCATATTTATATGGAATATCGTCTCATTTTGCTGTATTGATAAAATCTGAAATTTCGAATAATCTACGAAATTTCCCTATTAGAATATTTGTAGTCAATCCTGTTCAAACAAGAATCATAAATGTTATTTTGAAGTTGTCTGATATATTTATGGTCCTAAAAATGGACGTTTATGCTCAGTTTTGCCCTATTCTGCCATGTTAAGTAAATCTTAAATTCCAAATAACTTACGAAATTTTTAAATTAAAAAGTTCATTGTCGGGTATGTTCATACAAGTATCTTAAATGATATTTTAAAAGTATTCTGAGATCTTTACGAGGAAAATATCCGTCCCTCAAAGTGGACGTTTATGCGAAATTTTGCCCTATTCCACCATGATAAGTAAATCGTAAATTTCCAGTAACTTACGAAATTTTTAAATTGGAAAATTCATAGTCAAGGATGTTTATACTAGCATCTTATATAATATTTAAAAAGTAATCTGACATCTTTACGATGAAAATATCCCTCAAAAGGGACATTTATGAGAAATTGTGCTGTATTTTGTCATGTTAAGACATTCGTAAATTTCGAATAATTTACGAAATTTTCAAAGTAGCATATTTCTGATTAATGATGTTCATCCCGGTATCAAAACTAATACTTAAAAGCTGTTCTTACATCTTTACGATAAAAATATTTCTTTTCGTGCACGTTCAAGTGAAATTTTGCCCTATTTTCCCATGTTAAAAAAATCGTAAATTTCGAATAACTACTGAAATTTTTTAATTAGAAAGATGGTTCTTGCCAGTGTCATAACTAATACTTTAAAACTGGTCCAACCTCTTTGCGATCATTTGTTCGTGAGATATCGTGTGCACAGACTAACAAACTAACTAACTAACGGACTTGCGGACTAACAAACTATCAGACACCCTACAGACGGACACCATACAAATTTTGTCCTTTTCGGATTCCTCACGTCTGAAAACGTGTAAAAAAGTGAAAAAACCGAGTTCGAAAATTTTCACGATTACCTAAGTTCCCCATATCTATAGTATAATGGGGAACTAAAAATATGGATTTATATCACTTTTACAATGAACCATACAAATATTGTCGGAAATTAGAGCATAAATGGACAAATAGATGGATAGGTTAATCAAAATCATAAGCATTCTTAAACAATGTTGGAAAGAAGTCACAAAAACAAAAAATCATGCGCTCGCATAGATTATTTTGTAATAATTTGCATCTGTCAAGCTTATAGTGTGTAATAGTGTTTATTATTATTGTTTATTTTCCGAACAGTGATGTATGAATGTATGTGTGTGTTCATGTGCATGAGTGAACACGATAGAGTCTAAACGCTTTGTTCGAATGAGCATAAAGTTTGCACATATGTCTTAGGTCACCGTAGCACGAACCCTATTCATTTTTCTGAATTTAGCACTTATAGTTTTTTTACAGGGACACAGCAAAAAATTCTTCATCATTATGGCCGATCGACTCAAATTATTTAAAGCGTGATAGCGTCTAAATGTCTTTTTAGAAGGAACTGAAAATTTATCTACATATTATGGATCACCGTCACCTTAACTGTATGAATTTTGGATAATCTAGCACTCATAGGATTTTTACAAGGACACAAAGAATAATTCTTTACCATTATGGCCTAAGGGCTTAAATTATTTGAAGTGCAATAGCGTTAAATTGAACAACATACTGTATGGAGAAACTGAAACACCCTATTATAATTTTATCTTTTGTTTATTTAACGACTTCTCTTAATTTATTTATACAACCGTTAATTGTTTAATTATGTTCGCAAAGTCGAGTGGAGTCACTCTATTTTACCTTGTTTTAGACGTTTGAAATTTTCAGAACAGTTCAGACTCCGATGACAACACAATACTTCGAAGCCTGATTTTCGAATTTTTGATTAGTTTCTTTTAATTAATTAAGATATGAAAATAATAAACTCCTAACAGCTTAAAAAATAGCCATTAAAATATTAGCTACAATTTAATTGTTGCCAAAAAAATTTACCAGTTCATTTTCTTTCGACATAAAAATAAATACATTTAATTAAACGTAAAGGTTAAAAAATTATAAAACGTTAAATAATGCATCTCACACAAATTGAAGTCTTTTTCACTTTAAAAATTTTATACACATTCATAAAGTGCTAACGTAGTTTTATACGCAAGCGAAGTGTGACGTCACTGGCCGTCCGTGGGGTCAAGTCAAAGATTTCCTATGTTAATCGTCCATTGGATATTTTGTAAAAAATTATTAAAAATTGAGGGAAATTATTTCCCGATTTTAATCCCCATATTTGGGTATAAGTATGAATTAGTTATCGTGCACATGTGTTGGATTAAGTTATTTTGCTGTTAAATTGACAAAATTTTAATTTTAAATTTTGAAAACTCTGTTGTCCTTGGCGTTTTTTGTATTTGGCGATCAAAAACGTAATACGAAAATATACATTCCAGATGTATATTTTCTTAATATGTATTGTACGAAATATTGTTTCATATTATTGATCGCTCTCTTCATATACGTCGTTAAAATAACAATGATTTTTGAAAGGTATGTTCGCCAGATAACTTGGCAATTTTTTTTTTTTTTTTTTTTTTTTTTTCAGCCAAGGACGACAGATATCAAATCTATTCTGCTGCGATATTAGTATCTTATATCAGATACTTTGTTGTTTAGACATTTGAAAACAAATTTGACTTCAAATTATGATAGAATATCTACCACTTTCCTTTTAATTACTATATTAGTTGGATATTTATTGTGTAAATATCATCCTTTGCAATGAAATGTTTATGTTTTCATTCGAAAATGGAAGTTCGCAATTTTTTTTCCTACAATTTTGAAACTTAAACTTAAAATTTTATCAATTTTACAGCAAAAAAACTCAATCTAATATATGTGCACAGTAACTTATATGTAACTATATCCAAATATGAGGATAAAAATCGGGAGATAATTTCCCTTAATTTGTAATATTTTTTACAAAAAATTCAATGGACGATTAACATAGGAAATGTTTTGCATGCCCCACGGACGACCAGTGACGTCATCACAGCGTATATCTATGATTCAATGGAAAATTTAAGAACATGGTATATAAAAAGATTTTTTATCTTATAATTATCATGATTATCATGATTATTATTATTATTACTAGAAGGCTTTGCCCGCTTCGCTGGACACAATATACTGAAATGAGTTGTCAAAATCCCATATCATTATTAATTAACCCGAGTTAAAGTTATCGCTGCGTTCGGTAGAGATTTTTTTCGCTCGCAACGTGAGGAGTGCGTGTTCCCACAGCCTTCAGCAGCAATTTACCCGATTCTTACTCCCCCTTCCCCAGTGGCTAAGTTCGAAGTTTTGCGAAATCTCGACAAAGTACATAATGCGTACACCTCATCAACATTCACACACCAAAGTTCGCCAATGTAAGATAATTCAAACGGCGAACTGAAACGGGAAAACGTGTTTTTTGCACGTGTTTATAGCCCTCTCGACACCAAGGGGGTAAGGGGGGGGGAGGATTTCGTAAAATCCCGTTACAATAAGGATCGGATACATATAAACAATTTACGCACCAAATTTCCTGACCGCAGATCCCATAGATTTCTCAGGACAAATTTAGCGCTAAAAGAGGTGTCTCAAGTAACCCCACCCCCCTCAAAAAAAAAAAAAAAAAAAAAAAAAAAAAAAACCCGCAAACCCCCAAAAAACAAAAATGTGTTTTTGGAAATATCCTAAGGCAGTCTCATAGCCTCTTTTCAATATATTTGTTCCATTTTTGGTAGAGGTTTACACAAAAATCAGGAATTTTCAATATTTCCCCCCTCCCTTCCCTTAAAAATCGAAAATTCCTAAATAAAAAAATTCCGTCCAGCAGTTCTCAAGTGATGCCCGGACAAAAAAAGCGACATGCAGACACTAGAGTGTCTAAATTATCCATTCTAGGCACCCTAGCAGACACGATCACACACACACACAGGCAAAATTTTGCTTCGCAGTTTTCTTGCTTTTTTGTTCTTTTATTTCCTTTTAATTTTTACATTATTAGGACTGAGGGCCTATTAGTCTCAATCTGGGATTTTTCCGTTGTCGATTTCGATAGTTGGACATTTGTCGAAATCTAAAATTTATCGAAAATATAATTGAATAATTTGAAAGCGATGTTATAATTTGAAAAAAAAAAAAAAAAAAAAAAACCTAATAGTCCTCCGTTCTAAACTAAATTCTGCTTTTGCCAGAATTTCATCAAAATCTTTTTATTATTATTATTATTATTATTGAAAGAAAAAGAAAAGAAAATTAATAATAATCAGTATCGTTACAAGCGATATCGAAAAAGTTTTTTATAATAATTTTGAATTAGAAAATAAAAAGTACGCGTGAAATAATATGAAATAAAAATAAGTAAAAAAATGAATTTAATGATTTAATGTTTTTGTTTTTCGGGGGCTGCTCATGCATATAAAAAATGCGTATTAAAACGAGTCGAAGAAGGAAGCGAAATAAGTATTGAGTTATATTACGATAAATACGATATATAATATGATACGATATATTAGACCTATCGTCCAGGGTTAGTAGGCATTTTCGTTGAAAGAAATAGTTTGTTCGTTCGGTGCAACTTGCACATTAGTCCCGTGAGGTACAACTTTCACATTAGTCCCTTGAGGTACAACTTTCACTTTAGTCCCGTCAGGTACAACTTGAACATTAGTCCCCTTTAAATATAGTGACCAGCGAAGCTGGCAAAGCATTCGTTGATTCACTACCTCAATTGATTTTTTTTTTAATTAGGTTTTTTGTTATCATTTTTATTCTTTTTGTATATCTTTTTTTATGTGCGTTTTCTTGCGCATTATGTGACAAAATATTTTTTTTTCAGTATTTTTTTTAAAACTTTTGAAGTAGTATTCTTTTTTAATTTTATATATGTACGTACGTACGCGTGTGTGTTGTGTATGTATCTATCGATTTATTTATCTATACCATAGATATAGTAATAGATATAGATCTATCATCCCTATGTTAACGTGCAAAGATTTTTGATGCCGAAAAAGTTGTTTTGCATCAGCCATGAGAGAGTATAAAACTCGGAATCAATAATGGAATAAAATGTTGATATATATTGAAAATGCAGAAATACTGCGCGGCTTTTAATTGTACAAATACATTTATGAAAGGAAGTGGAATAAGTTTTCATAAGTAAGTTAAATTTAACTAATTTATGAAAAATATGATTTTTTATAATCAGTTACTTTGTTATTATTACGCTTTAAATACTGTTTTGATTTTTAATGGAATACCTTTTTTTTTTTTTTTTTTTTTTTTAATATTTTTTAAGTTTTTATTTTAGTAAATAATATCGAATTTTCAAAATTCTTTTAAATGTAGTTAGCAGTGGCAGAGGTTAAATCCGCTTGTTTTAATATATTATAACTAGTATTACCACAAGACTTTCTTCTATATATAATCCTATACAAATTTATGCAATACAAATTATTTACTAAGTTATAATTTATTAAAGACATTTTCCATGCTGAATGCAGACGATTTTTTTGTTAAAGTATTATAATAATATATGCTGAAAATAATCACTTTTGTGCAGACATGAAAAGATATACAGTTGAACCTCGTTAACGTGAATTTCAAGGAGGATCAAAAATCTGTTAATGTTATAAGTAGTTCATGCTATCAGTAACTGATCGTCATATAACGAAAGTAATCTTCATTTTGACGGGGATTATGGTAACAGTTCATGCTAAAAGTAATTCACGTTAACGAGGTTCGACTGTATATATATATATTTCTATATATATATATATATATATTTAACATTAAAAATAAAAGAAATCGGTGGCCTTGTTTTAAATTAATACATATCTATGGTTCAACCATTCGTTTTAGAAATATTGACGAATTCTTTCTAAAATATCCACATCAAAAATTTACACAGGTCCCGGAGGAAGGGCACTTCCCTCCCAGGAGGAAAGCAGTGCTCCTACATGCACACATTTTTTTTTTTTTTCAAGTTTATTACTACTATTATCAATAATTCATATAAATTTTACATTCATGCGTTAAAAATAACTCACATTATGTACAAATTTTGTCCTATACTGTCATGTTAAGTACTTAGAAAAAAAAAAAAAAAAAAAAAAAAAAAAACAGGATGGCCAGCACCACCCTTTGAGCGATTGGTTCCCAAATCTAATCAGCACCAGTTCAGATCAAGGTCCAAGTGAATGCAAGTTTAGTCGAATCTCATTCATATTAGGGGCTATAATTCGAAATTGCTAGAATTGCATTTTTAGTTGTATTAAGCGTTTTTTACAGTTTCGAACAAGGTTTAAGAAAATATTATGACATTAATTAGTTTTTCTGCCTGTCTGCTTGCCCACCTGTCCGTGCTCCATTTCCGAGTAAACCCAATTTCTGCTATATGTTGTGACTGGCCGTTAAAGGGTTAGCGCAAATTTTCCTGAAGATTAGTCAGTCTAAGAACACGATTCGATAAGGATTTATTAACCAAAACCGTATGAAGTGTACTTTTTTTACATAGGAATTTTTGCTAGTGTTCGGAAACTTTTGTTATCGACTGTATTGCGATTGGCAGTTAAAGGGTTAACTCGAATATCTCAAAAGATGAGGATAAGTCCAATAGTTTTTTTGACCAAAAAAAACTACTAACCAGACAGAAATAGTAAAACGGAAACGATAAATTTCTTTAAATGTCGTTATTCCATACAAAAAAAAAAAAAAAAAAAAAAAAAAAAAAGAGGAAAAGAAGAAGAAAAGAGAGAAAGAAAAATGAGTATCTGGAGTTTTTTCATTCATCTTTAGTACATAAATTATTCATAAATTTTATTTGCTAAATTATCTGTGTGTATTCCAGTGTATATTCACTCGGGGAAAGACATCCAAAAGAGAGTAAAATGGCCGTCTTTCCCTGAGAAAAAAAGGCATCACTTTTTTGTCCCCGCTGATCAATCTATGTCTTATTATTATATCTATGATCTATACATATAGTGGGAGGTGTTTCACAAAAAGTACAAATCTGTCAATATACCAGTTTTTATTTATTTATTTATATATTTGAAAATTCCAAAATAAACTACAACTTCGAAAAGTCTCTAAAATTACACGCTTTTATTGATAGATTTAAGCATTAAACTAGAACAAAGATGTAGTAAATTAAAATAAACAGATAAAACAGTTTTAATATCGAAAGCTTTGGCAGTTTTTCAAAGAATTATTTTCAGCATCAACTTTGTAAATGGCTTTTCGTTTTATTCCCGAAAAAAAAAAAAAAATCTTAAAAGGAAATCCGTACGATAACGTTTGTAAACGTTGTTTTTAAAGTAAATAAAGCACTTGATAAATGATTTCAAACAAAGTAAAAAAAAAACAACAAAAAAACTACATCTTTTTACTGATAAAAAGAGATATCTTTTGATCGCTTGGAGAAAAAGCTTGTTCTCTTAGTATTCAAAAGATGGCGCTGTATTCAATGCCCTGTTAGGGACCCTACATATAGAGAGACTGGACATTGACCGAAAGTCGGCCATCTTAGTGCCAATTCGGAGCGATCCCCGTAGAACGTAATGCTTTTTTCTTCGTGATTGACGCTTTACTATACAACCTAAATGAAAGGAAATTGTGCTAAATTTGTGCAGAAAGTAATGCAGAATATAAATATGTAATTTTTTTCGTCTTAGAGAAAAATAATTTTAAGAAAAACGAATTTTGTTTTAACCTTCGACATGGTTACTTTTTCAATTCCTATCGGAAAACAGAGGAATTTTTTGTTGTATATTTCTATATTAAGCAAAATACGTTGATTGTGAAAGCAATTATACCTTAGTGAAAGTAATTCTACCTTATTTTTTCTGAGGACATACATTCTATATATAAAAAATTAGAAAATTTTTAACAAAAATATGGTAATCTTTGTTTTTGTCAAGTAAGTCACGAATAAATGTGAAACTACGGCAGAAGAACAGAAATTATTTTTTATTATTTTATAAAAATATTTACGTAATATTTTTACAATCTAAAAATACATATTTTATTTATTTCAATTATGTATTTCAATTATTATGTATTTCAATTATGTATTTCAATTATGTATTCAATTATGTATATCAATTATGTATTTCAATTTATTATTTTTATGTATTTCAATTATGTATTTCAATTATTTTTATTTCAATTTATTATTAACTTAATTAAAAATATTAACTAATATCTTTAGAAATTAAAATTGTTTTTATTTATTTTATTTACACTTGCTTAATTCATTGATTTTTTTTTTTTAGTTTTTTAAAATATTATGTAAATAAAAATAATTACTTATTTAAATATTATTTATAAAATTTATTATGGCAATTATTATTTCAAAGAAATTTATATTTCATATGCTAGCAAATAATATACACCTTATTTTCTTTATTTTTATCAATTTATTTTAAGAAATCTGATACATTTTGCGTACTAGCAATTTAATCAAAAAATATCTTTTTATATAGTTATTTTAAATATGTTTTTTAAAATATATCAGAAAAATAATTGAGATCTAACATATTAAATATATTGCAAAATAGAACTTAAAAACTAATAGCTAGCAGATAAAGTAATTATCTCATATGTTAGGAAATAAATACGTAAAACAGCATGCAATAAGATAATTCAAAGTATTTAAGGATGATGTAAAATAAATAATTATGCATTTTTATCTTTTAAAAGTATTCCAAAATTAAAGCAATTTATCTCCCAACAAAGTAAAAATGTAATAAATAAATTCTTTTTCAATTATGACGTAAAATAATCGAAATTTCTTCTCAGCGTAATGGTAAGCAATGGAGAAACTGGCACTAAGATGGAGAATTTCGTCAAAAAGCCGGCGCGCCAATGTCCAATCTCTCTCTATCGAGGGTCCCTATGCCCTGTCAATGAATGCCAATAACAGTACAAGGAAAAAAAGTAGTGATATTTTTTCAGAGTTTCTTAGATTTTTATACTTTCTGAAAAGAGAAGGGAATTATTATTATTATTATTATTATAATTATGGTTTAAAAGCGCAATGGACAAAAAAGACGTATTTATATCTATGTTTATTAAGCTATCCGTATAACGTATATTATATTAAGTTAGCCGCTTGAGTTTTATTTAAAAAATTTCATTATATTTTATATTTTAAGGTGTGTGAAAGGTATAGTTTTCGATTATAGATTTGCAGAAAAAAGTTCTAGTGGTATATGAATCCAGATAATATATATATATACAGTGGCGTATCCAGGATTTTTCCAAGGGGGGGGTTCGTCCTTCCGAATTTTTAATTAAGTTTAATTAGGTTTAATTAAGTTTATTTAAGTTTAAGTAGGTTGAATTAAGTTTATTTAAGTTTAATTAGGTTTAATTAAGTTTGATTAAGTTTATTTTTAATTAAGTTTAACAATCTTTTAAAATATCATAATTACTTGCCGAAAATAAGAGTAAGAAAATGAAAAATAGAACAAACTCACCAATTAGAAAATCAAACTAAAAAATCTTTAATTAGCGACGAATAACTTAGAGTCTGTACAAACTGCTACACAAAACATAAAATTCAATACATAGTTGCGCAAAATATTTCATTGAATTTTCTTATTTACAGAGCGAAGTCTAATCGACGAGAAGTTTTCGCTAGTTCATTTAAAATGTCTTCTACTGTTGGGGTATTGTTTGGGTCACTCCTTCAAGGTCACTACTTCAATGGTCACCCCTTCCCCATATGGTCGACCCCTCTTGTCCTTGAGTATGAACTCGTAAAGGCCGGTTTCCACTAGAGTTGGAGCTTCCAGGTCCAAAAAAACCATTAATCACGCTCCGCACACAAAGAGCCAAATGTCTTGTCATCAGTTGTAACCTTTTTTTTTATCAGATTGCGCAGTTACTTCAAAGGAAAGCATGCAAAATTGACAAAGATATCTGCCTCTGGCCCATCAATTATCTCAGCTGGGGGCTGGAACCAGGTCTTCCAACGCCGTTCGAGGGTTTTGAGCCCGGCTGACCACATCAAAGGATTCTGAATAGAAGCCGTCGAAAAAGCCGTAGTGGAAACCGGACTTAAAGGTGAAATCCTTTCAGAGAATTGTTTTCAGGAGAAACATGTTTCGCGCCGCGCAAATGAAGTGGTTTAGTTATTTTCAGGAGTGTTTATCGCAGAGTAATGAAAAAAAAAAGTTAGTCATAATTTTAAACCACTTCGTAGAAAAAAACATTCTATGCTGTCATACATTTTTTCCGCCTGAAATGTGAAAAAAAATGTCAGGAACAGCCTATTTTTTCTTATCATACATTTTGTCAAGGGGGGGGGGTTTAAACCCCCAACCCCCCCCCCCCTTGCATACGCCACTGTATATATATATATATATATATACAGGGCCCGAAATTTCAACTTAGATTACACTCGCTGAAAAAAAAAGTTACTCGCCACAAAATATGATTAACTTGCTCTATTTTTTACGTAAAAGGTGACCAGAATTTTTTATTGGAAAAGGAGGAGAAATCACGCAATGTCTTTTATTTTATAAGAAAATAGAAGACATTCAATTTTTATCTCAAATGATGAATTTGGATCAGTACACCTTAATTTAAATTAATAATATACGGATACGAGTGGAAAAATCCCTAATTTGTATAGGTGTCACTGGACAATAGAGATTTTTTATTTTTTTATTTTTATTTTTTTTTTAATTATTAATATTTGCTATAGACAAAAACTTTTTTTTTGTGTGTGTGGCACTTTTATGCAGTTACATAAAACAAGTTAGTATACATTTTTTTTTTTTAAATTAAAATCGTAATCATAAAAGAAAAAATAAAATTGGCAAAGGAAAAAAATAAAATTAATATTCGGCAGATAAAGCTATTTGTTTTAACGAACAGTCATTCTTTAGCAATATTTTATAAAAGTTCTCACAAGTATAACCTAAATTAGTCTTAGTAGTTAATAAGTTTTTAAAGTATTCATATAGAGGAGATTTTTTTCACATGCCTACATTTTATTCATTGAAGAAAATAGTCGCTTTGTGGGAGCGTTTTTGCCTGGAGGACATAAAATAAATTCAACTAACTTTTGCATATTTTTGTGAGGTGGTGATAGTGTTATCATTAAGGCCAATTATCTGCACTAGGGCTCTAGGCCTGAGTAGGAGAGGCCTCCGTAGGATCTTTCTAAGAGTTCCTAGTCCATATTTATGCTAGTTTCGGAGAAAACCACGGAAAACTCCTAACAGCTAAGCCAACAAGCGCGACCGGGTATCGAACCCAACCTTCACGTATACCAGCTACGAGGACAGAATTCTCGGTCACTGGCGAGCTTATTTTTAAGAATAACATTATTCATGCAAAAGTCAAAACACACGTCAACCCACCGTGTATCAACCGGAGCACCACCTTCTTATGATTTCATGACAATTTCAATGTGATTCCTCGTTCTGAGTCAAAGAACCGTACGCATATAAGGAATACTTTTATTTCTTTGTCATTCGAAGAATCTGAATAGACATAAACCATAATATGCTTTGGCAAGTTTATTAGAAAGTTGTTTTTTTGCGAACCTAACGCAGAAAAAAGTTAGTGTTCACCGTTCGATACAGCCAACAGCCAATTGAGCTTCTTAGTTTTGAGAAATTTTGTAAATTAAGAACTAAATCCTTTTCATTTGAAAAAAAGGATAGAGGACGAAAAACATAAAAAAAGAGGACTTTTTAGTCTTGTAATGTTTTTTTCTTTTAAGAGGGCATAGCTTTGAAAAAGAAGACTATACTCTTAAACAGAGGATGTCTGACCACCTTACCTAAGATTAGCACAATTTTACGTTTTTAAATAGATTTTTTTTTTTTTTTTTTTTTTTTTTTAAGCATCGTATACTGTAAGAATTCTATCTACATTTAGACCAAAATTTTACTCGCCACAGTAAAATTTCTACTCGCCAATGGCGAGCTGGCGAGCGGCAATTTCGCGCCCTGATATATATATATATATATATATTTACATGTGTTCATAAAAATAAATAAATATAAATAAAACAAAAAATATGATAAGCTGTAAATTAAAAAAAATATTCAAGCGCCAGCGGTCCTATTTAGGGTGCCTCGATTAGTAATATAGGCACCCTAGTGCTACATTTTTATGGGCGTTTTATTATTTTATCCTACTCATTTCACAACAGTAAATTTTTAATTAATACCATAGCATCAAAAACTTCAAAAAATTTTTCTTTTTGAAAATAAATGCAACAAAACATTGAATAATAAGTAAAACTAACAACAGTAATAACAATAAGACTGAGGCAATCTGCTATTGTTTATCACTCTTTAAATGCGCCGTAGACGACGACAATATCACAGCATTTCAAGATGATAATGCACTTTGCTACAGGGCGTCTGTAGTACGTTTATTTGATTTAAATTCTTAAAATTACCTATGAGCACCTATAATTCTATAAGTAATCATTTTTTTTTTCACTTTAAGTTAAATCCTACAAAGAATATCGTAGAATTTCTTCTTCACCAGACCTGCAAATAGTTCAAATATTGATTCTTTCGAAAATTTTTAGTCTATAAAAAGGCGAAGAGAGACGGGAAAGATTCGAAATTTGCATCCTATAACTTTGCAAGATTTAGAAAAAATTATTTGTGGTATTTGGCACAGTGAAATTTCTGAAATTTATATTAAAACATTGTATAATATTATGTTATTGCGTATTAAAGCAGTAATTCCAGTGCAGAATACATATTTTTATTAAATAATTGTTTAGATCTAACAAATAAATAGTTTTATTTCATGTGTTGAAATATAACTTGTTTATTTCATATAATAAATAAAAATAGAATACAAAGTATGCATTTATTATATTAAGCTTAAAAAGAAAGTTTTATGTAAATTTTTATAAAGTACTTCGTGCAGTGTAATAAAGCAAATTACTACATCGAAAACGTATATAGGTATCATCTTGTCTCTTTTGTATTATGCAAACATGACAGTTTTATTTGTTTGAACCATTAATTTTGAATTGTATAAATAAGAAGTGTACAAATTTGAAGTGTACAAATAAAAAAGGTATAAGTCACTTTTTATGCAGTGCGGCTTTTTTTTTTTTTTTTTTTTTTTTTTTTTGTCCCTTAGTGTATATTCTAACAAGTTTTTCCCTGGGATTATAACTCGTTTTTTAACTTTATAGATGTATACTCTAACGCTATGCAAATTGAAAATTAAATAAGAAAAGTTTATATATATATATATATATATATATATATGTATTTAAAAAGAAGAAAGAAGTATTACAATTACTGGAACAATTAAATCAATAAAATTTTAAGAAAAATAAATAAATAAATAAAATAAAAATCACATTAAATTCATTTACGAAAGGGTTTTATACCTTAGAATAAGGCAGCAGGTGAGGAACCTTGACCAAGACTTAAACATTTGTAAATTGCAGATGTCAGGGATAGCAATAAATAAAGCTAATCCTACCATATTCTGTAGGAAACATGTTTTTGTGAATCTGGATAACGTTACACAAATATCTGTTTGTGTTACATACATCTGTTTGTGTTACACAAAACTGGTCTGCAAAAACTGGCGATGACTCAACGCGACGTTTTTACCCTGATTGAAACTAATAGTCCTCCTAGTCCTAGAAAAAAAAAAAGGATATTTATAACGTCTATTATCTTCCAAACAGAAAGGGTAAAAAAATAACAATGCATAATAATTTAGCTATTATTCGAGTAATCAAATTTTGCTTAATCCATTACGTTTTTTGAAAATGTAATATTAACTTAATATTTCAAAAAACATGATCATCTTCTCTTTTCACCCTACAGTAGTTCACAACAATGGCTTTTGTTTGAAAATAAATACACCTGTAAAACTTCTTTTTCCTACTTATTCCTGCATAAGTGAAAAGCTGACAACACGGGTAACTCAACAGCAGACTTCTACCGGCTGTGTTTCTATTGTCTCTTTAATCACACGTTATGAACAGTATCGTGAAAAATTCACCGGATGTCCTTTCAAAAGCAAAGCGTTCATTTATCTCGTAAAAGTGAAATACACAGAACAAAAAAATTACAAACTGTGATCTTTAAGAGCGAATGAATTTTATTGCGTGGATAGAGAAATACAAAAGAGATTCGATTATTTCAAAATAAGAGCTTTTCTCAACCGCTTTAGTTGACAACTAATGCGAAATAAAGAGAAACTAAACTCATTAATCATGTAAAGGAATGAAAATGGTGGTTAAACATCTAATAGAACTTACAACGAAAGCATTTGGAAATATGTATGGCATTAATATCTCAAAACGCTGATCATATTAAACAGTCTTTAAACTTATACACATACACAGGGACCAATTTACTTACTTTGAGGACCAGGGCACTCATGTTCAATGGGCCCCTTTTTCTCTTACTTTAATATTACAACAAACAAAACAAACAGCTTATTTCCGATTCAGCCATCTAAAAATTCACTTCACTTTTCATTTTGTTGGTAAGGGTAAGGCTAAACAAGATCGTCGCTTGTCTATTGAATCGATGTACGTCGCCTGTATCTGCAATGCGGTGCGTGCCTCGGATTTAGTTAGCCTTAGTAAAAGATTGGAATGTAAGTATCGGTAGTATGAAGTTGTATTTGTGTTCAGCGAAAATATTGCAATTTTTCCGATGAGTTGATAGTTTTCCTTGAAAGATCATCACGCCGATTTATAAAACAGAAATTCCATCCTCCATCTATTCCTCCATCCATTGATAAAAAACAAAAAATAACGATCATTATAGCAAAATTTGGAATTTTTTTATTTTAACTATTTTTAAATATGTATGATGGAATTTCTTGGGGGCCCCTTCAATGTGAGGGCTCAGGGCACGTGCCCCGAATGCGCTGCCTTAAATCAGGCACTGCACACACACACACACACACACACACACACACACACACACACACACACACACACACATATATATATACAAGGTCTGGCTTTTAATTTCCAGGACTCATAGAATAACTCAGAAGAAAAAAAAGTTAAACACGTAGTCATTTAATATGATTCAAAGTAATCCCCATCAGCCGTAATGCACGTCTGTGCTCGACTGTACAAATTTCGGAAAGCAGTTTTAAAGTCCTCTTTTGGAATGCTCTTTAATACTGACGTTACGGTTTTCTTGATGGCTTCGACATCCTGAAATCTTGTTCCCTTCATCGAATTTTTCAGCTTAGGAAACAGGAAAAAGTCTGCAGGTGCTAGGTCTGGAGAGTATGGTGGATGCCGCATCTCAACGACACCATGCTGGGCTAAGAATCGCTTCACAGGCAACGCAGTGTGAGGGCGGGCATTGTCATGTCTTTGTCCATGTTCAATTCTTCGGCGAGTACTCGAATAGTCAATCGACGATCACATGTCACCATATCGCGAACGTTTTCAATTGCTTCCGGCGTGCGTACGGACTGCGGCCGACCTGTGTGTGGATCATCTTCGACACTTTCTCGCCCGTCCCGAAAGCGTTTAAACCATTCAAAAGTTCTTGAGCGGGATAATGCTTCCTTGCCGTAAACTTGTTTTAATATTTCGTAGGTTTCCGCAGCTGTCTTGCCCAATTTGAAGCAAAATTTAATGTTAATTCTCTGCTCCATTTTCACTTTGACAATAGGAATTTAAGAGCTACGTTTAAATGCGCATTTCCAAGAGAACAACTTACTTCAGAATGGCGCCGATTGCACTGCACATGCGCAAGAAAACGCTCTTCAATATGCAATCACTAGCGCCATCTTCCGGCTTTTCGTTCGCCTACAGTTACGTGAGTCCTGGAAATTAAAAGCCAGACCTTGTATAAATATTAGCAACATTTCTTTTTGCAATTCACCTATAATGGTAATCAGAGTTTCAGAATACATGTTTTCAGAGCCGGATCAAACCAAAAGTGGGTCCGGGGCCTAATACACATTCAGTCCTCCTACCTATTCTTTTTCTCAAGAGGTTTTTACCACTCTTAAAAGAAGTCTTCAATTTTCCCACTATTTCACTAAAGTTGCACATTTAAGTAAAATATTAACATTTTTAATTTTGCTTTCTGAACACTGTTGCCAATTTCCAGGAATTTTTAAAATCAATATCCGTCACTAATTTTCAATTACATTTTTTTTGTCTAATTGTTTGTTTGTTTAATCGATCATCATGTATATCAAACGTCATTCTTCAAAGTTAGTGGTAATTATTATGAATAAAAATGCCCCTTTCAGAAGTAAAATTTCCATGAAGTGTTATTTTCAAGAGCATTTTTGTATATATTTTTTAAAACTATAATTCAGTCCTCCTCTCCCAATCCATAAATCAAGGACCCAGTCGGCTCGTGCGTTAAAGAAAATTAGTACACACTGTATGTACAAAAATATTTGGACACTTTTGAATGTAGATGTTTTATCAAACATTTAAAAAAATATTTGCTGAATTCTCTTGCAGCTTCTGAGCTGCAAAAAGGAAATATATTATCAATCATATATTTCAGCGAAGTATTTGTCCCAAATGTAGAAAGGTGACAAGTAAAGAAAAAATGTTTTTGCATCATCTTTTAAAAAATAATTCCTGAAATACGTGATAGGTGTGGTATATGATTATGATGCCTGTTTTAATTTTCTGTATTCATCTGTATGAGAATGAGAATAGCACGTATAATCACGAGGACATAAAGGTTTCTTTAATAATCTCGAAAATTCTTTGTGCGTTTCTTTGTAATCTTGCAGGATTTTTAAAGAAATGCAATGTAATTTTCAAAGAACTTGACATACTACAGGAAACAAAACATTAACATAGTACAATCAGAATATAAAGATATTAATATTTCATAAAATATGAACATTTTTCTTGAACAATCTTTAAATGTGCATACGCAAAAGTTAACAAAGTGTCTTTTTTTATAATTTATTATTCAAATGTACTTTTATATAAAATCCAATCAAAAAGCGTGATTTTCAGAAAGATATCTTTGATAGATTGAGTTGAATTTCAAGTATCCTCAATTTAAGAAATGGTTTTAATCTATATTTACATTGAATAAGCGTATACTATATTATCATTAATTGATTCAAAATAAAACCTCTTGTTGATTTACATCTTTTTGTAAATACTTGAAATTCAATTCATTCTGTGGACGCTATATCTTTCTGAATTATCACGATATTTGCTTGGGATTTTTTCGGGTGTAGTAATAAGTTTCAAAGCGTACTTCAGACAATGAATACGTAATTGAGAACTGTAAATAATATCTTTATTATCCAAAATATTCTCCATTATAATCTAACACTATCAACCATCGGTCTGTCAGCTGACTGATGGCAGTAGTGTAAAAACATTCGTAACTTGACGCGACGAAATCGTCAACCCATTTTCGCAGTTCGTCATAAAAGTATACAAAAGACAAAGCATTGTGCATCGACAGAAACAAATAATAGTCCTAAAGGGCTCTATATGTTGACGGCAAAGTAATATAAAAAGATTGAGAGAATATGAATATCCTTGGCGTTCAACTGTTACATCCGCCAAGTTCAAAATATGTAGAAAAAGAATGGTCAGTTTTCGCACGAATATACTTGCTTAATTTTTTTTAAAGTGCAACCAAAAATTACGCAAGGGTTATTGGAAAATTGGCACAATTTCACTTCATTTTAGTTCCTGAGAAATCGCCTGCTAAAAAAAAAAAAAAAAAAAAAAAAAAAGCTAGTTCTTTAATAAAACTATATGACAAGAGGACACCGAGTTATATTTCGATACATGATGAAAGAAATCCGTATAAGGACCATCTGCGTTCACAAAATAAAAGAGTGTAAAAGGGTCAAAACATATCTTTCCAGACTCAAATGAATTTACAGTACGCTACAATTATGTTATATTATAGAATAATGAGAAGCGATCAAAGATTTAACTTCTGTTGCTTTGGTAAACATAGATCTAAAAGGGAGATATAAAAATATATAAAAAGTATATTGAATATATATGAATTTAAGTTATCATTCACAGATTCAAAATAGTTATACTGCTATTGTTAAAAGGGTATTTTAAGATTGAATAATTCAATTTATAAATTTATTTATTTAGAACATTTACATATATTTTAGAGAGAAAACAAATTTTATAATATGTGATAATTTACATCACACTAGTGTGGCTCTACCCCCTACCTCTACTTTCATTTACCCTACATTACTATAGACATATTATTACAGTTTAATAAATGTAAGTTCGTATTGAGTTTGAACATTTCTAATGTACTTCAAACAACAGTTCGAAGTAGTTTTAGAAACATCTTTATTTGATATGCATATGTGTATGAAGACGGTACCGCCCCCCTCAAATCACCGTTTGAATATTGCAGCTTCATTTCTAAAACGTTTATAGCTGTCATTCATTTTGAAATTTATTTCAAATTATTTACAGAATTGCCGTTTACACCATTCTTTGAAACTTATTTTTATCAGTCCTGTATATTATTTTAAAATTATATGCGCATTAAACAGTGTACTTAAATTTAACTCAGAAAAAAAAAAAAAAAAAAAAAAAAAAAAAAGCATGACACAACTTGAAAAGCGCTTCAACCGCTTCCATATATAGCACTAATGTATCAGAATTCTTTTGTATGACCTGTAACCCAAATCTATATATTATACTTTCCATGCCACATTCCATATAAAATATACTTTTGTGTATGGAAAAAACATGTCAAATTCATTTTGTTTCGTACAGTCTAAAGGTGGTTATCTGTAGGAAAGAGAAAGTTTGTCCGTAGATGTAATTGAATGGAATCTCACAGAATTTAAGCACACAGAATTTTAAATGCATCGCTGATTTCAATAAATTAAGCGAACTTGAAGAATTTATAATAAGGTGATCCAAACAGTCACATCAGATTTTTAAAATTATATTTAACCCTTTATTTACTGCATGATGAAACATACAAAATGTTTATTTAAAACATATTTTTCTAGTTACTGAAAGTAATTTTTAAAGGTATGTGCAATAAAATTGTGCACATCACCTCAATATAATAATTAATGAAGATTTAGTGAAGTAGCACTTTGGTGCACCATTGGTACATAGAAATAACTATATGTGTATATATTTATTAAAATAAGCAGAAACAATTTAGACTAAATTTTATTTACTTATTAGTTCAGTAGATAAATACGTCTCTAAATTAACTGTAGATTTAACTGTATTCAGCCTCCTCATGGTGTCTTATGGCATAGGTGGTGTGTTTAAAAAATTTTTTTTCGGCGTGATTTGTAGTTGTTAGTGAGTACTGGTTTTGGTTTTATTAATTAATCTTAGGAATAAATTTGATTATTCAGTAATTGTTGATTGTTGATAAAAAGTGTGTTTCTCACTTGGCTTTTTCTTCTTTCTCTTTGAGTTTCAATTATTTTCATGTCTTATGGGTGAATATAGGGCATAGAGTGCTGTAAATTTTTAGCAATATGCATACAGCACTACAGAAATATCACCCTATTTACATGCAACATTCATTCTATGCCCTTGATAAAGTAATGATGTTGTAAGTTTCAATCTCCGTTTGCTCATTTTTTCATCATGTTTATTCAATTTTTTCTATTTCTTCATGTGATACTTGGTTACATCTGCTGCAATGTTTGAGAAGGTTTTCAACACACACACACACACACACACACACACGCACACACACACACACATATATATATATATTAGGACCTAAAAAAATGTAAAAAAAAAAAAAAAATACTTTTTAAGTTTTTTATATTTTTTCTAAAATTGATGGTAAATTGTTGAGATAATAAATTAATTATAGCACACGTGACGATAGGGAAAAATGGCAAGCAAAAACAGCGACAACACTCTATAAAATGTTTAAAAAAGAAAAAACCTACATGTAGCATCTATAGTGACCGGTAGTGAGATTAAAATATGGTATTATGTTCTATTCTTGTAATTTTGACATTTCCCCCATAAATTAGATTTTATACACTTTTTAATATAATGATACTTTAAAGTACTCTTGATAGGTAAAAGATTAAAACAAAACACAGTTCCCGCCGCTTATTAAAATCACATTCGTTCTGAGCCAAAGTGATTTTATTAAGCGGCTGATTTTTATATCCGACGAACGTTCCTAAACTTAAGAAAAAGGTATTACTTCCCTGAATTTGAAAAGAAACTTCTAAAGGTAACGAATAATAGAATTTGTAATCAACATTAATTAATTTTTGATAGTGTTGCGTACTTGAGGGTTCGTGAGTTGTCCGGGAATGAAAGGCCAAACTTACAAAAATTCAGTAATTTATTCACAGAAAGTTCCAGAAAAATACAGGTCAATAAATCAATTATCAGCTTCAATTCAAGCAGTAACCACAGCTTAAACAACAGCTGTCAATAGCAAATCCACAGTACAAACTGTATAGCAATAACACTTGAAGCAAGTCTCTCTCAAAGAGGCTCAAGAGCAATGCAAGCACTAGCGAAGCTGGCTGAAAACTGAACTGAACTGACTGCCCTTGGCGAGGAAGCGCTCCTTATATGCTGTTCCATGGAGCCCAGATTTTTCGAGAAAACTCTAGAAAGTGGTCAACCAATCAACTTACAGCTTCCATATTTGGTATATCCCATATAAGGATTTTCTCGCCAAGGTCGCCAAAAAAAATCGCCAAGGTGGGAAAAAGTCGCCAAATTTGGCGCCAAATGCATTACCTGCATTACTGGGGCTTCTTAATGCGTTTTTAAGGGAAAATAAGGCTATTTCAACGCTAAAACGACTAGAAATGCACAAAATTAGCACTTTATCAACTTACTAAGCCTCTTTGAAAGAATTTATACAGAAATAAACACAATTATTTACAATTTCGTAACACTGCCCCCCTCCCAAGGACTGCACGTCCCGGGCAGTGCAACCCTTGGTCAAGAGGCGAAACTAAACAAATTTACACAATCTAAAACACAAAAACTAAGTTGCATATAACGATAAAATAGAAATACAAATCAAGTGAGAAATATTTACAAAATTCACAAATATGTTGAAGTGTTTATATACAAATATTTACAAAATTCACAAATATGTACAAATATTTATACACAAATATTTACATTACGCATGCGCAAATTTTACCAGTATTTACATTTTTAAATTTTAATATTACCGTTAATTGTGGTACTTGGCTAGCCTGTTATAGTGCACCACCTTCGGTTTTGATGAAGGTGTTTTAGTGATCCGCACCACTACATCATTCAGCCTTTTTAAGACTGTGTATGGTCCGTCCCAGTTGCACTGTAACTTGAGAGAGAGTCCTTTGCGTCGAACAGGATTCCACAACCAGACCTTCTCTCCTTCCTGGAACTCATGTTGTGTAGCCTTTAGATCGTACCTTGTCTTCGTTTTCTCCGTTGCCATGTTAATCCGCTCCCAAACAAAGTTGTGTACGTCCTCAAATCGTGCCTGGAGATCTTGGATGTACTCCTCGGGCGATGAAGGCGCATCGGGTGGACAACCAAACAGGAGATCACAAGGGAGACGAAGTTCACGTCCAAACAGCATCTGGGCTGGAGTATAGCCGGTGGTTTCATGGACAGCACTTCGATAAGCCAGCAGGAACAATGGCAACTTCAAGTCCCAATCTTGCTGGTTCCTTGATACTAGAAGGGAGAGGTTATTCAGGATGGTACGATTGAACCTCTCGACCATGCCGTCCGACTGGGGATGTAAGGGTGTTGTCCGGGTTTTGTCTATGCCGAGTAGTTGACACAGTCCTTTGAAAACATCAGAGGTAAAGTTCCTACCTTGGTCGGTATGAAGTTGTAGGGGCGTGCCGTACCTTGACACCCATTGCTGCACAAGGACCTCTGCGACTGTGCATGCCTCTTGATTGGGAATGGGATATGCCTCAGGCCACTTGGTGAAATAGTCCATCACGACGAGAATGTATTTATTTCCACTGGAGGTCCGTGGCAAAGGACCCAAGATGTCGATTGCAATCCGTTCAAATGGTGCTCCCACGTTATACTGTTGCAGTCTTCCTCGACTTCGTTTCTGCGGGCCTTTACGTGCCGCACAAGCATCACAGGATTTACAATATTTCTCCACATCCTCCTTTGCCTTGCACCAGTAGAAGCGTTCCCGAACTTTCTGCAGAGTCTTCATTACCCCAAAATGGCCTCCGGTAGAGCTACTATGCAGTTGTTCTAAAACATCTGGAATTCTTGATCTTGGCAATGCTATCTGCCATCGGAAGCTTTTCCCATCATCAGATTCCCACTTTCTGTATAATACGCCGTTTCTGATATGAAGAGAGTCCCAAAGTGCCCAATAACTTTTCGTAATGGGACTAAATCTGGAAATGTCCTGCCAGATAGGTCTGTTGCTGGTCGTCTCCTTCAGCTGTAATATTGGCTTTATGTCAGGATCTTCCAACTGGGATTTTCTAAGTTCTTCGTCACTCCATGGATCGGGATCTTGATCTGATGGTGTTGAGACAGTAACTTGGCGAGCAACTGGCTGTATTCTTTGGGGTCTATCCTCGGCTTTAGAGCTGTATTTATGATCTTCAGATGGAGACTTCCGAAAGAAGGCATTTGGATTTTCCCGAAGAGCTCCTTCTGTGTGGCATACTTCCCAGACATCCTTGGTTGCTTCTCTAGGTGTTCTTACTGGGCAGCTTCGCTTGATATGCCCATATTTTCCACAGCCCCAGCATTTAGTTGTTGGAGTCTTCCCTTTTTCCTTACTCTCAAGAATGCGTAGTCTTCTATTAATATCTGGAATCATGTTCTGAATTTCTTTAAAATCATCTTGAGAACCGTTCACTTTGTCTGCTGTGCTGTTCTGGCGATGTTTACAGCAGGCTTGTTGGGCTGTCTCGAGCTTTAGGGCATACACCAAGGCTGACTCCACATCTTTCACGCCGGAGAGTCTGAGGGCTTTTTGAATATCTGGATCTCCGACAGCATCAATGAAATATTCTAGAGCCAGATCATTGCGTGTTTCAGGATGACAGTCTGAGAAAGCCAAATGTGAAAGCCTCTGGATGTTTGATGCCAGTTCTTGTAAGCTTTCCCCTGGTCTCTGACGACGGGACCTTAGCTGGAGTCGACTATATTCTTTAGACCATTTCGCTCCAAAACGTAGCTCTAGCGCTCTGGTTACAGCTTCGAAGTCATATCGCTGTTCCTTCGAAAGGGTCTCCAAAATACATGCGGCGTCGCCCCGCAACGACCCTACCAGTTGAGCCGTCTTTGCAACAGAGTCCCAGCCATTAGCTTCAGCTACGATGGAAAACTGCGTCTTATATACATGCCAGGAGGAACTGCCGTCGTAGGTAGGTAGCTTAATCAATTCCTGATTCTGGATTCTTCTCTCTTTCTTTTCAGTTTCCTGAGGCATGGATTCTAACTTTTCTTCGAGATTCCGAATCTTGCTCAGCAGTTCATTCCCTATTACTTCTCTGTTCCACTCTTCTTTCATTTTTCTTTCAAGATCTTCCTCCATTCTCTTAAACTTGCTTTCTATCTCTGAAAACCTTCTTTTCAGTTCCTGATCAAAATTTTCTTTAACTTTCTCCTCGAAACTCCGTTCTATTTTCGTAACACTCTTTTCAAAATTCCTTTCTACTTTCATAACATTTTCTTCTATCTTCATAGCTTTCTCTTCAAAACTCTCTTCAATTTTCAAAACTTTCTCTTCAAAATTTTCTTCTATCTTTATAACTTTCTCTTCAAAATTTTCTTCTATCTTTATAACTTTCTCTTCTATTCCATCCATTCTATTTTCCATCACCGTTAATTTACCCTCGATTGATTCTTTCACCGTTGAAAGCTCTCTCTTCATCTCATCTTGATTAGATTTAATTTCTTCCTGAACTTCACCCAAACTGCTTTTCATATGCTTCATTTCTTCAGTCAAACCGTCTTTCAATTCTCTTTGCGATGTTTCCATTTTCTCTTGTGCTACTTTCATTTCTTCAGTCAAACCGTCTTTCATCTCTTTTTGTCCAGTTTCCATCTTTTCCAGTCCTGTTTCCATTTTCTCTATCAATCCGGTTTCCATCTTTTCCTGTCCGGCTTTCATTTCATTTATCTGGGTAGCTAAGGCTTCTAGAAGTTTTTTCATCTCTTGCTCCATAGCCCTCGTTATCACCATTCACAGACAATCCCCGCTTCTGACACCAGAAATGTTGCGTACTTGAGGGTTCGTGAGTTGTCCGGGAATGAAAGGCCAAACTTACAAAAATTCAGTAATTTATTCACAGAAAGTTCCAGAAAAATACAGGTCAATAAATCAATTATCAGCTTCAATTCAAGCAGTAACCACAGCTTAAACAACAGCTGTCAATAGCAAATCCACAGTACAAACTGTATAGCAATAACACTTGAAGCAAGTCTCTCTCAAAGAGGCTCAAGAGCAATGCAAGCACTAGCGAAGCTGGCTGAAAACTGAACTGAACTGACTGCCCTTGGCGAGGAAGCGCTCCTTATATGCTGTTCCATGGAGCCCAGATTTTTCGAGAAAACTCTAGAAAGTGGTCAACCAATCAACTTACAGCTTCCATATTTGGTATATCCCATATAAGGATTTTCTCGCCAAGGTCGCCAAAAAAAATCGCCAAGGTGGGAAAAAGTCGCCAAATTTGGCGCCAAATGCATTACCTGCATTACTGGGGCTTCTTAATGCGTTTTTAAGGGAAAATAAGGCTATTTCAACGCTAAAACGACTAGAAATGCACAAAACTAGCACTTTATCAACTTACTAAGCCTCTTTGAAAGAATTTATACAGAAATAAACACAATTATTTACAATTTCGTAACAATAGATAATTAATTAATTGTTTCTTCGATATAAATAAATTAAACGCATTCCAAGTTCCCATGCACTTTCGTTTGAGGAAAATCATCATTACTTTACTAAAAGTTCACGTTGTTCTTATAAATTTAAAATCTTTCCGTTTAAACCTCAAGAATTATTAGTAATTTCAAAATAAGAACTAGAAATTGCGTTTTAATAATTAGAAATTAAAAAAAATATATCATTTCAAATCAAATTTGTAACTTATTATTACGTTTCGAAGAATACGTTCCTTGAAATTGTTACGGAAATAAGTGATGGGGCGTGTTTAATTTGTAACTGTGATGCAAGTGTAAAATCTTAGACAATGAACGACAACGGAGGGATTGTTGTGATTTAATTTCTTTTCTTATTTAAAAAAAAAATCACAATGTAATTAAAAAATAATAATAATTAGTGTGCATAAATTATATTTTTGGCTGCTGAGGTGATATTTTTGAGTTTATTAACCGGCGATGCTGATTTTATTAAGCGACGGCTTTAAAAGTAATGTGTATTGATTTGATTCCGGTCCCAGCAGTTTGATCAGATTAAGCGGCTGACTTTATTAACCAGTGATTTTATTAAGCGACGGTTACTGTATATTATAAATTCTAAACAATTTGGGAGAAAAAACCTAATTAGTCAAATACCGATAATTGAGGTGAGAATCAAATTAAAAAAGGATTAATATCTACAGAATTAAAAAGAATTAAAATGCCAATGATCTATTTCCTCAACGAAGTTTTAAAATAATTAACCTTTTCCCAGCAAAAAAAAAAAAAAAAAATGTTAAAAACTTTTCTTTCCTGTCAAAATAGGAAAGAAAGTATGGAAAGAAAAGATTTAGCACAGCGTTTTAATTAAAGTTTTCATCAAATATTTTCCTGAGCATCTTTGAACTTTTTTTTTTTTCTTTTCTAATTGGGATTGAGAAAAATTATGTCGTGTTCGGGAAAATCCCTTTCAGAAAACACATTTAAACTTTTCAGATATGCAATCTTTCACATATATACGAAGCGAGGATTTCTCTCCAGTAACTGTTGCTTAAAATCGGTTAATTTTTTCAACATTAATTTTCCAGTTAATTATGAAAGAAACAAGGGAACTCAGCTTAATTAATATCAAGGAGGATTTTTCTCGCTTTTTAAGGAATGAGATGGTTAAAAAAAAAAAAAAAAGATAAAAAAAGAAGGAGAAGAAACAAGATGAAGTTTGTGGAGATTTGAAAAAGAATTTTTTTTTTTTTTTCCACGCCGTGTATAAATTAGGTATAAAATGGTATATATGTAAAATATTCACGTAATTTTGTTGGATTTTTTTTTTTTTTTTTTTTATTCTCACATTGTTCTCTTCTTCAACAAATTGTGTATCAGAATTGATGCAATTTGCATAATTAATAGAGATGCTATTAAGTGGTGATTATACTTTTTTTTTTTTTTTTCTTTTTTAGTAGGTTGCTAGTAAGGTGGGGAGGGGATTGAAGGAAACCTTAATTTGAATTCAAATTTTAACTCTGACATAGAACGATAATTTTTGTAAATTAATCATGAAATTTTAATTATGTGTGTGATCAATGTTTGTAAAGAGAATAAATACTCAATATTTTATCTCAATAAAAACCTTAGTAAAAATGGTTAGCATGACGTGACCACTACAAAATTATCTTATATACTTATATATCATTCTAGATAATAACGCCACATACCGTATAACCTGCATAAATGTTTAATGGACATAACTTCTCACAATAAAGATTTTACATATGCAGTTTAGTACAATTATAACTAATAGATTCCGAAATACAGAAATCTGGAAAAACGCAGAAAACAAGTAAAAAGCAGCGTTACCTTTCTGCCGTTATGCACTTAAATTAAATCAGTATTATTATTATTATTATTTTTTTTATAATATCTATACCGCATGTAAAGTTTGCTGCATTTATACTTGATAGTTCCTGAAATATGGCCTTCCAATAAATGGAGAAAAGTGAAGCATACCAGGTCTTCCTTTCAAACGATATTCACCCGAATTGAAACAGCATAAATTTTTTAAATTGCTCCTAAATTTTGTGCAATTATATATTATAGAAGTTGAGATAATGGTCTTTCAGTAAATGGGGGAAATTGCAGAAAAGCAGTAAACTTATTGGCTGAAGCTAAATTCAGTCAACGTACATTTTTATAAAATCAATCTTGTTTATCAATCTGATGCATTTATACATTATAGAAGGCATTTATATATTAAAAATTTCTCCGTAAACGGAGAAAAATATAGTATAGTACAGCAACCTTTTAACCGATATATACACAAATTTAAATTAGCATAATGTTTCATAATGGTCATTTCACATATGAAATTTGGTATATATATGCGCTGTAGAAGCTGAGATATAGCCTTTGCGTAAACGAGAAAAACTGCAGTACGACAACGCTACTATCTCTCTCTCCATAGGAATTTATTCATTCATTTACCTAACCATCATTTCTCTTTGATGTGTGACGTCACTGCTTACGCGATTATGAAGTGGTCATTGCATCACTACATATTGTGTCATCCTTCCTCTGTATGCGCGCGCACCTGTTTTCTATTCAGTCGACGACGAGTGATTGTAGAGAGAGAAAGAGAAGACGGTCTCTCCGCACCTAAGATATGTATATGTTCCTAACCCTGTCCCTTTTCTTTTTATATTAATAAATGTATGTGTTAATATTCTTACGGCTTGCAGTTCTTTCCCATATACATACATACATACGTATATATATATACATATATAGGGTAACTCTAGGATAGATGGCCATAGTTTTAAAAGATTGAAATAAAAATTCTCCGAATACAAATACAAGAAATACTTACACATATTTAAAATTCTTATACATATAGTCATCATATTTTGGGCAAAAAATAATTAAATATCGAGAACAAAAAGTGGGAAACATAGTTTGAAATTAAAATGGCAGATGGCCATCTCTCTTTCATGCCGAGGAGCCGAGGAGAGATGGCCATCAAATACAAGTAAAATAAATAAAGTTAAAATAGCAAAAAGTAACACATTTCATACAATTAATCTTGAAAACTCACAGCAATTTGTAAAGATGCAATTATATCACGGAGAATGAGTAAGTAGATTACGAATAACAAAAGTTGAAGCATAATCCTAATCTTTCCTTTTTCGTAAAATTTTACAAAATTTTTTGGTTGGTTGGTTGGGTTTAACGTCGCACTAGTGCTACGCAGATGGGCAATTGGCGACGGTCTGGGACACACCCCTAGAGGACATTTTTTTTTTTTTTTTTTTTGGAAAGGTCTTAATAGTTTCTGCACGTTTCATGGAATCACTTCTAGTCATTCGTTTTGGTTGTGTTATTGTTCCACAACAAACGCAGTAATCCTCATCAAATTCTATCCCCCCGGAATCTGTAGAACCTGACAATTTCAGAGTTATTTCCGCAGAAGATCCTTAGTCTGTGGTTATTTCATCGTCTTCGCTACTGGAAGTGTAATGTTTTTTGTTTTTTCTTCAGTTTATTTTAGATTTTTACAGGGTTTTAAGCTATTTTATCAAATTTCTCTCTTTCTGGGATGAAAGATTCCGATATTTTTCAATATTTTCCGGTGATGACCATAATTACCTATTTGCTATTAAACTTGCCATAAATACCATTTGTACGTTTTGTAATTGTTTTTGTCATGGTTACATCAGGAACTGGTACAATATCATCAAGTATTTTTGTTGGTGATGATACATCATGCGTTTTTGATGTTTTAAGGTGATCTTCTGACCTCGATTTGATGTGCTGAAATTAAAGTGTCACTCCACCATAGTACGTCTTTGTTTTAGGCATTTAGGCTTAGAAGCAAAGACTGGATAATTTACGTCAGGTAAAAAAATAAAAAATAAATAAAAAGTGCGACGTACGTATTGTAAAACATTCAGATACCTAACCCAACGAAAATATTCAACCACTAAATTAAATAAATATTAAAATTCCAATTACTTTTTATAATCAAAAAACACAGCTGCATGTCGGAATGAATGAACTCATTGAATTATTTCCTACGAACAAAGTTTATGTTGCCATCTATGATCAAGTTTAGGAAATATTTAGACTGGCCCTCTCTCCACTACGTCCATATATCCCAGAGTTATCTTAAATGTATATATGATGATACATATGATGTACATCATATATATCTGTACTGATAAGTATAAAGGATTTAAGTCCATATTCTTGATTTTTCAGGAGATGAAAAATAAAGTTAAACTAACTAAAAACTAATCAGCAGAATCGATTAGGAAAAAGGGATTATGTTAGTTTATACGCTTTATACCATTCAGTGATTGTCAATCTTCATTTAATAAAGAAAAAAAAAATGAATTAAATATTTTATACCAAAGTTTAATGCTAAATTTCTGACGTGAATCTTTTTTTACCAATGGAGTTTCTTAAAGACTAAATCACATGAGTTTAAATCCTTTATACCAATCGATAGAGAATTTTTTTCTGAGTCTGACTATGTACTTAACTCAAAATCGACATTTTTGGACTTAAATCCTTTATACTTATCAGTACAGATATATAATGTGACAAATAGGATAGAATGCAAGAAAACCGTTTCAATTATCCACTTGATCCATAATTATATATTTTTCACATGTTGCGCTAATTATTATTATTATTATTTTATTTCCACATGTTGCACTCATTATTATTATTATTTTTTTTATTTCCACATGTTGCACTCGTGCGTTTTTTACGTTCTTGGTTTGTAGGAATGTAAGTCTCGGCTTTTTTTTTTTTATATTTTTAGATATTTTCAACTCATTTGTTGCGATTTTTTAAAGCATAATGTTCATAATTACACAGAAAGTCATATATCTTGCTTACAGGTATTCAAAAATTGCAATTTCCCTGAAGAAGTTTTGAATATATTAGGCTTTGCTTTCATTTACGTGATTTTTATTTCAGTTTTTGGTTTGACCTTTTCCCATTATGACAATTTATTACAAGTTCGTATACACTCGCTCCTTACATCTTAAGCCCTGGTGGCCTCTGCTCCTTCTTTTTTTTTTTTTTTTTTTTTTTTTTCTGTTATACTTTGATCATATTTGTTATATATGACAGAAAAAACTTATATTAGCTTTTTTAATATCTTTTGCTTTGTAAAAGGTTTCCTTCAAAATCCAATTGTATATTAATTAATTCATGTCTTCCTGCCTGATGTTTGATCATGGTAATGACGAATTGTTATATATATATATTTCTTTTTTCTATTTGTAAATTAATTATTATATTTTTATAAGCTTATTCTTGTAAAGTGCAACATAGTTTGATTATTTATTACGTAGAAACTATGTATTATTATTGTTTTCATATCTTTATTAAAATTCATACTGGTCAATTTTTCACATCCTTTTTCAAATTATTAAAGTATATTTTTATTAATTTATTATTAATTTATTTGGGCTCTTGTGTAATATTATGGCATTTTATCATCTGTTTTGTTTTTGCATTCTACTCCTTTTGTTACAATATATTTGTACCGCGGAGGTAAAGGACACCGTGTCCAGTTAGTGAAAAGAGTTACCACTACGTCTTTGATGTGCTACAATGAAATACATTTGTCATGAATAAAGAAAATGGACATGGTTTTTTTTTCACTGTCTCATCTCTTTTATATCAACTGGACATTATTGCTGAACGTCTCTATATAAATCTAAAAATGCACAAAAAAGATATGCTGCTAACTAATTTTACAAAATAGACATGGTGTCCTTCACCTCCAGGGTACAAATATTCATATGTATATATTAAAATCTTTTTAAACATATTACAAGAAGGAGTGAAAATTATCACACTGAGAAATGGAGTTTGGCGATGCATTCTGTGTTAGAATTTAATCAAAAATTCCAGATCGCGGCTCATGTTCAATGCAGAGCCTCGGAACTTCAGGAATCCCAAACTACCGTTTACACGCCAAATTTGTTTGGAAAGTCGCCAAATGCAGCGACCTCATTAGAAGTGAATGAAATTGCCATTTATTTTCAATTTGACTGTAAAACTACTTTCACTGCAACATCGCAATAGAGGCAGGGTAAAAGGTTTAATCCGAGTGAATAAACTTTTTTCAGAAACAATGAAAGATGTTTCCTAAAGAAAATGATTTTTAAATGATATTTAATTTACCAGTAGAAAATATAAATGAAACACAATATGTGTATTTTTTCTACCATAGAAACAATATGCTAGAAATATTTATTTCTAAGACGTTTTGATAATAGATGTGATGTAAAACTAATGGTAATTTAGATCATAATAATAAATTAAAAACTGAATTATAAAGTACATCGTTTTAGCTTATACAATTTTATTCATTTATATCTTATAGATATCAAAGTATATTTTGTTACATACAAAAGTATTATGTATATATATATATAAATGATAGATATCGTAATAAAATTTAATCTTAAAATTTAGCAATTAATAGATACAAAACAATATCAACACAAAAAAATAGAACTGATTTTAACTAATAGGAAAGACTGACACAAAAATGTTGCGTTACAGATTAAGAACCGGTAAGAGACAAAAACAATTTAAATTACTTACGCCGACATGAATGATAATAATAAAAAAAGGATCATTAAACTTAATGACAGAGAAAATAAATAAATGACCACAGAAATAATTGGATAAAAATGCTTAAAATTAGAAGTAAATATATATAATAAATAAAAAAACATATACATTTTTTATGGTAAGTACTTTATTTATAAACAATTGCATATTTTTAAATATATCAGAAAATATTTTACACATTTTTTTTTTATTTAAAAAATTTTAATGATGTTATTCTATTTTTAAGTATTTTCTAAAAGAAAGAGTTATACGTAACATTTATTATTTTAGTATATTTATTTTGCTGTTATTTTAATGCGTGTTATTTAATTATAGTAAAAGGATGTTTTTATTTTCGTTCACATATTATAATTATTCAAATATTATAGTTATATACAAATATTCTTATGTGCCGTTTAGCCACTCTTTAGAAAAAAAAAAAAATGTATCATTTCCCTCTACATTTTACACTTGAAATTAAATTCAGTAGAAAGTATATATTTTGTTTCATACATTTCATATGATGCGAAAAATATTTACTAATAATGCAATTTTGAAAAAAAAAGTATATATATATATATATATATATATATATATATATATATTGGATGAAATTTTAAGGAAAAAAAAAAAAAAAATAAACTGATGAGACCCTAATTTCGCTCATTCACAATGATAAAAAAGACTTTGTTATAAAATATTACTTTAATTATACTAAAACCCAAACATCACAAGTATTAAAATATTACAGTTAATGTAAAAAAACATTTTGTATAAAATAAATTATGAATTTATGCCTATAATATGTGTCGTCTGGTAGCTTTTTAGAACCTCTCCCCCCACCCACCCCACTACATAGCCGAAGAATAATTTCTCCATTATTGGTAATACGATTTTTTTTTCCATTTCCCATCCCTCCACTGATTTATTTCAAGTTATTTCCTCGGACTTCCCTTCCCAAAGAAATCGCTTGAAGAAAAACTCACCACAACCGCCGAAAAGAGGACGCTACTACTGCTCTGAGTGACGCATGCGCAAGCCTATTTTGAATCGTACCATGCTATCCATTCGATTCAACAATAACATCAGTTTCTGCTGGCTTTTTGCGAGCGGTGCTATGTGAGAGAGTTTGGTGCTTTTGCGATTTCTTTTTACGATAAAATGTCGTTTTGGAATGCGAAAACCGATTTTGCAATCGAATTTTGAGGTGTGTTTCCGTCTTAAGTCTTTGTGGATTACTGTGTCATTATCGGAATTTCGCTCTGGATTAAATGACAGAATAAAACTTCGGCAAGTTCATTGACAGCGCTTGTTGTGTGTTTGTGTTTGATAGTGAGTTACAAGAGAGAGCGACCCATGGATTTCGGAATTTTCGGCTCCCCAGGTTTAATTGAGTGAAAATTTCCGATCATGCTGTCAATGTCGACAATGGGTAAAGAGACGGATTTGCTGCAAGCAATTAAAGCAGAGGATATTAGAGGGATTACTAGACTACTGGCAAAATACAAATCTCCTAAACCAAGTAAGTTAGTATTTTTTTTTCTTTTTTCTTATGTTTATTTTAAATGAACTGCAAAAGGTAAAATAATTAAATAAAATAAATAACTATATAAAATATATATGAAATTATGTAAAATTTGTTTGGAGTTCAATGAGTAAAATTTTTTCTTTTTAAAATAATATAATTTTAAAACGTTTGTTCAGTTTGGTATCAAAGTTTAGACCACTGTATTATAGCGAGTTATAAAACGTCTGTTTCATAAAAATTACTAATGTTACTTCAAAGGGTTAAATAAAATAAATAAATAAAGAAAAATAAGAAGTAATATTTAATTTATATATTAAATTATATAAAAATTGTTTCAAGTTTACTTTTTTTTTAAAATAAAAATATAAAACTGCTAATGTTACTTGTTGAAAAACTTTTTATTAATTTTAAACTATCGATGTAGAAAATTTCTTCTTGTACTAATTTTATAACATAAGCAATTATTATAATAATTATTTTTATTTAAAGTTTAAAAAAAAAGTTAAAAACCATTAATATTTTGGTAAAATTATTATTTTTTGAACAGCTTATCATTATTATTGTTGTTATTGATATTATCGTTGACTTAGAAATGCGTAGTTTTAGAACAATAAAAAATTAATTTAAAATCCCTTTTTTAATAACGGGAGTTTTATTACGAATATTTTAATTCTCATGGTCTGTCAGTAGTGTTATAAAGTACATTAATTGTGTGTTAAATCTCACGAAATCTTGAGAATACAAAAATTGGAATTTTTGAAGTTTTTTAAACATTTATCACTTATTTTCTTTAAATAAATTATATTAATAAGCTATATAGCATAATTAATATATATATATATATATATATATCGTCAACTTCATTCATTTTTTATAGTTCTTCAGGTGATACTTGGTTTCTCATAATGCAATGTTTGAAAAGGTTTTCAATATAACTGTATATATATATATGTATATATATATATATATATATATATTTATAATATTGAATTTATGTGATTAAAATGAAAAGATTGAGAATGAAGATGAGACAATCATATAAATACCACAGAAACACGCAGATGCAAATAAGGTAACAAGTTATACGAATTATATATATATATTTTATATAAAAAAAAAAAAAAAACTTCTACTTACATTAATTTATAAGATTAAAAGACCAGTTGAAAACAGAAAAAAAGGACCATGCATTGTGATACATTAGAAGATTAGATTAGTTATGAACAACACTAAAATGGGAAATATCGATCTTAATTATGTTTATTGTTTTTTAGTTTAACCTTTTACACGCCGCATTCAGATATTCGGGTGTAATTTAAATTAGAGTTTTACATATTTTTCTAATGCTTTAGTTAAAAGAACTCAATCATTAAAATGTGTAATATATATATATATATATATATAATTTAAGATTGTTATATTTAAGATTATTAATTTATTATTATTATATTTAATATTCTTAATTTAATGTTATATTATATTATATTTTAATAATGTAAGCTATTTTAAACATGCCAGTCCATTTTTAGAAGCATTTTCTTATTTTTCTAAATTATGTGAATTTTTAAACTGTGGGGTAAAAGAGAAAATGATAAAATAGGTCATTTTTATAATTTTCTGTACATTTCCCCTTTTATGATTAAACTCTAATTTCTATTTCAAAAATTTAAGTAATCTTTCTATTATATCTGATATTTGTTTCAAGTCAGTATTCCTGACATGTAATTTTTAAATGAATTTTTAATTCCATGTTCCATTTGTGGAACATTGGCGTGGAAAAGGTTACTATCATTTATTGATCAATAAAAAATTAATTCACAACTTGAAAAAAATTAAATCTAAAGATTCTGTAAAAGCGTTATGAGGATAATAATAATAATAATAATAATTGTACATTTTTTCCTTTTTAAATGAATAATAATGATTTACATTTTTTTTTTTTTATAAAGCGTTAACGAGTTTTTGGAGACGCAATTAATGTAAAACTAAACAATTGCATTTATTATAAGTGCTAAAAGTTCATATCTTAAATAAAGATTAAAGCTTTTTTTTTTTTTTTCCAAGAATAAGTAAATAAAGGAATAAATAATAAAGTTTATTTATTGTGATGATTTTCTTCTTTAAATGAACAGTGCCAAACATCTGAATTATACTAGGAATGAATGTTTGATTGATCTAATACCGGATGCTTCTATTCCCGATTACATTCAACGAACTCGCATTTATATATATATATATATATATATATATATATATTTGTAAAGATGAAATTTATTTACTGTTCAATATTTTTTCCCTTTAAACACCGCCACCTTTTAAGTAGAAATAATCAATATCGGAAGTTAAAAATGTTTTTTATGTGCGATATTTCCAAGAAAATTACACCCGTTTCTATTTAAACATAAAATGAAATATGCTAAACTTTTGACAGTTTCTAAGAAATATGTATTTATTAAGATTGATTTATTACTATTTATTTCCAATGTTTAAAATAGATATAATGAATTCATTTTTTATACCTTTTATGATACACGTCAATAAAGATGACTTATAAAGGAAAAAAAAAAAAAAAAGATTAAAATTAATATTCGTCTTTATTTAAAAATTCACTGGCTTACAATTAGTAAGTAGGTTTTTTATTTAATAAACTTTTAAAAAATCCTTCTTTGTCGTAAATATTATAATGAAGATGATTTTAAAAGGAATAATTTGCTACATCCTTTCCTTATTATGCCGATCCCCTGTGTTAATCGCCAGAATAGATTATGTTCAAAACCAAAACACTTAGTCATATTGAAGGCTATTTTAAAAAATTACTTAAAAATAGCTATAATAAATTTCAGTTATATAAAAAGTTTAATAAAAGTAACACATAATTAATTAATTAATAATAAGTTTAAGTAAATAATATATTACTAACTTTAAATAATAATACATTACAAATAATACGCAAAGTAATAATAAATATTAAATTTAAGTAAATAATATAATAATAATTTTAAATAAAGAATAATACATGATAATAATTAATTTTTCATTTGAAGGAATCACGATTATGACTTGGTGATAATGTAACAGCAACTGTTATAATAAAGATGTGCCTTTTTTTATTCGATTTCTTCTTAATTACACAAATAACTGGCAGATTTTAAAGAAATGCATTCTAATATGAAATTATAAAAGTATTCGTTTTTCTAATGATTGCTATTGCAATACTGTCATTGAAAGTGTTAGTATCATTTACATACGAATGTTTTATTTTTTAAGATAAATCATTTGTAGTTCAATGTATTGCTCAAAAAATGTAATATAAATATTTAAATTAGTAGTTTATAAATACAATTTTATTGTAAGTATTTTATAATTATGCAGTTCTTTAGGATTTATACTTGCAGAAGGTTTTGCATAATTTGAATTAACCTTGCTATATACGAATATTCCGTTTGGTTAAGCAAGTAACCCCTGAAACTATTTAACCAATCAAATACACCAATTCTTTTAGTGTAATATATTGCGGACACTTTTTTTTTGTTGTCTTTTAAGCTTATTTAAAATTTTATGTATTTACTTTTTGTGTGTGTGTAACAATGCATTGCATTTACATGCAGATTCTTTTTTCCCCGTTAAATTACCCAGATCTCAAAACAGTTTCCGACTTATTATTTATGAAGATATATTAAAATAAATTTGTTCGATACGCTTCAAATAGAAGATCAAACATGAAATATAATGTCAAACATGTTAAAATTTTTACAAAATTATTTAAAATAAAAAAAAATCAAAATCAAAAATTTGTACGTTTTGAAAATATTTGAAATGCTTTTTTCATACTAATTTATTTTTCTCTCGATTGATTTTGCATTAGAATAGTTTAACAATATATTCTAAACATATTTGAATAACTTTGTGAATTCGTTAATAATGTAATTAATATATATATATATATATATATACATATATATATATGTTTGAATGTTGAAATTTCACGTAAATGTTCAGCTTCGAAAAAATGTATATTTAATATTTCTATGCATATGCATACAAGACTTTATAATTCCAAGACAGTAATTTACAAGAAAGACTTATCTTGTCTATCATCTCCTTAAGGCAAAATGTTATGAAAACAATGCCTCATAAAAAGTTTTACGCGAAATGCTGTAAAAAAAAAAACGATAACCATAAGTACATTCAAAAGCTATAATGCTTAGACATTGCGTTAAATAATTTTCAGACAACATTATAAAATAAAAAAATAACTAAAATAAATGAAAAAAGAGTAACTTTCTCCAAGGACAGATGTCACAAAATATATTGAATGTGATCGTTCATTTCTTCTGCAGATAATGATCTATAGACAGTCAACATTCGTGTATTGCATAAATATTTCTTTGTTTTCAATTCATTAAATATAGTGTTTTGACAAAAATAGGAAAAATAAAATAGTAAAGGTAATATATATATGTATGTATGTATGTATATATATTAATCTTTACAAATTTATAATACGTAATACCAATTACCTAAAGGTCTTTTGTGTAATACCGCCAGATGGTCAGGTTGTTCACAAACTATTTTTATTATTTCCTTTAACATAAAAAAACTACATAACAATCCAGTTTTTATATTAAGAACGAGTTATTAAATCGTTAGATAAACCATTTCGAAGAACTGAAAGAAAAAAAAAAAAAAAAAAAAGGCCGAAACTTATATCACCAATTTAAACTTTTTCAAGGACAGATACTCAAAATACGCTTTTCGACAGCTGATGGCTCGAACATTTTCTTTAGTTATGAAAAAAGAAAGTTATTTTGACTAATAACAAAAGTTTATTGTATAAATAATCCTCTAAGTTCTAAATTCACTAAATATTACTTTATCTCTATGAAAAGTTAGAAAAGTCACTACTTTTTTTTCTTCTTTTAAAAGTTGTAATACGTGCCGACTCGCAGAAGGGTTTTTTGTTTTTTTCTTTTGTTATGATTAAAAAAAAGATATCTGACAGTTGTATCAAAACTTAAGTTGCGTGATCTTGACGTATCAGTGCTTGGTTTTTATCTGTATATACCTAGCTGACAGCGAAATTGTGTATTTTTATTTTTTACTTTCGGGAAGGGATGGTAAAGGGAAAAGTGGTATTAAAAGAAAGAAGTTTAACATTGGAGTTGGTTCTATTATAGTTATTGAAATAATTTTGGAATGCTGCGTTATAGAAGTTGTCAGTTCTTTTGGAACAAAGACAAATTACAATAAAAATAAATGCTTTTATATATCTAAAAACAATTTTGGTTAAGCCGTCAGAAATGCATTATATCAAAGAGATTTTTAAAAACATTTATTCTAAATTTTTAAGATGGATCTTTTTATCGGAATAGTTACATGTTACATCTGCAGAATTACGTAAAGGGAACAAAAAAATAAATAAATATAATAATCAATATGTCTTTTTTCCCCTTAATCTTTCTGAAAAATATTTTTTTAGATTTACATTTCTCAGTATCTTTTTTTGCAGTTGTTGAAAGTAATTTCTTTATAAATATAAATTCGTAATTTGTTGAATACTTTGTTTTTTAAACTGAAATGTTATATGTGAATGTATATTCAAAGCTGAATTGTGAAGCAGAAGCAAACATTTTGAAGACAGATCTTTTTTATGGGATTTTCCTCAATTTTTGATCCCCCTCCCCCCTCTTCTCACATTGATAAATAAGACCGTCACGTAATCGAAATGGTTAATTTGTCAATATATATATATATATATATATATATTTGATATAAGAAATGAATACGCATATTTAATATAAGAATTGAAAACTATGTTGAAACAAGCGCAATATCCAAACGAATGAAATGAAATAATTATAAGAAGGAGCAGGGCCCACCACGGCTTAAGACGGGTGGAGCGGGTTAAACAAGTTTTGCGGGCGCCAAACTTTTCTCAAAACTTCTGAAGACCACATGATAAGAAAAAAAATTAAGATGAATTTTTTTATATTATTATTAGGTGAATATGAATATATATATGTATGTATGAAATTTCTAATACCTGATAAAATTTACTATACAATATCTATATTTTAATTGAAAGGTTGTATACATACATACATACATACACACACACATATATATATATATATATATATATGCACCATTTCACGTACCTCTGTAGGTTGCAAATCTTAATTTTGGAAATTGTAAAAATAATGGGCATGTTGTTAAAATATATATATATATAATGGCCAACGTAAACTATAGCTTTTCTTTCTTTGTACAGGTACTGAAATAAACTTACCAATGGAATTCACGCAATGCTCACTTTGACATAATTTCATAATAAGAATCAGTGTATTTGAAGTTGGAGTATGCAGAAACATAATGAAATTACGTAGCATTAAAAAAAAAAAAAAAATAATAATAAAAAGATTTGCCAATGGTTCTGGTTCATGATTATTTTATTAAGGGGAAAGAAAAACAAAAAAAGATGGAGATCAGCTTTCTCCGGAAATCATTTCCACCTCATCGTATTCCTTACCACGCCTGCATGCACAATCGGCGCGAAAAAAGAGAAAGGAAAGCCGTCGCGGAGTAGGTTATTTTGTGTCATATTGTTTACTGCTGCAACTGCCTTTAGGAACTACTATAGCAGAAAGATATTTTATCGAATCATGGTAGCAGTTAATATCTAGCTGTGATGAATGTTAATTCGACTATAAAGTGAGAGAGATTTGATTAAAAAATAGTAATCTGTAGCTAAAACTTCTACTTTTTAAACCTTTTTTCACACAAGTTACCATTGTCGTTTTTGATGTCGAACGTGACATTTGTTTTTAACTATGTTAGTGATGTAGAATATTTTGTATCACAGAACGTAATAGTTTAATAATATATTTAAGCAGGGCCCAATTAACTTCATGTGAAGTCAGGGGCACACATATTTTCTTGGACTCCTGCCACCACCCTCCTCGCATTGAAACAAAATTTTCTGTTACGATATTTATGCATTAAAAGCAGATTTTGTTCAATCAAATATACAGTAAATGGTTTTTATGGCCCCCTGATACCCAGGGCCTGATACCCTGATACGCAGAGCACGTGCTCTGCGATTATCAGGAATTGTATTTAAGAAGTTATATTAAAAAAACAAAAAAACCTCTAGTTATAGTGTAGCGAGTTAAGTTATATGAGTGTTCATTCCACTGTGAACGATGATAAAAATTTTGCTGTTAGATTAATGGTCGGCTAATAATCAGTAGATAAACTTTTGTCAACTTTTTAACCTTTTTGCGGACATAAGGATTATCATTGTTATCGTTAGAGATTTAAAGTGAGATTTACTTGTACCAGAATTAGTAATTAATAACAGTAATATATATATATATATATATTAAGGTGAATTGTTCAATACATTGTCATAAAATAAAACAAAACGGTCATTTCTTGGTGACATAATAGATAATATATTTATATATTTACAAAAAATGAAGCAATTATTTTACTTACAATCACTTTAAAAGCTCAAGCTGCATATTAAAGTTTTTTTTTTTTTTTTTTAAATGTAATAAATTTAAAAAGCATTAATGTATATATATATATTTAATGTTAAATTTTGAATGAATTGCTAATTGTTTTTGGCAAAATTAAGATTGGTGTAACATTTTTTTCAACTTCATAAAATACTATATTTCTTAAAATTATTAATCTGAATAATCCTCCTGATAATCTTATATTTGTGCATTTTTTTTTTTTTTTTTTTTAAGAATGTGGGGATTAATTTTTCTTATGCCATAAATGACAATCGCTTAACAAGTAGAAAAAGTAATAAATAAATAAATAATAATAATAATAATAAAATCAAAGTAGTGTGACTAACTGTGAAAACAAATAATAATAATGTACATTGTGGTTACTTTACCTCTTTCATTTCAGTTGAGTTGGAATGGTAAATTACCATTTCATTGTACAGGGCTATTCAAAACAGGGTTGACTTAATTTTGGCCGACCAGAAAAACTCGGTTTTTCTGGGTTTTTTGAATAAAACTCACCTGAAAAAACCCAAGTTGATTTTTTCAAAATACTTATATAGAATTGAACTTTTATCTAACTTACAATAAATATATAAATATAAAACAAATGTTATATACATTATTAGAATATTAACAAAGAATTTTCAGATATACTGGAGGGGCTCAAACTGCTCTATAAAACAAAATCCTGAAAAATTCCAATGAAAAAATTTATCCTTAACATATTAAAACAAAATAAAAATTATATATGTAAAAAAATAAAAACGCGAAAGAACATAGTTGTTTGTCAAAAAAAAAAAAAAAAAAAAAAAAAAAAAAAACTTGCGGGGATCGAGGAATATAAAATATAAATAAATAAAAATCAAATTTGGAAAAATTTCTGAAAACTTTAACAAATGCAACCTTGTTAAGTAATGTAGGGGGACAGTAATTAATATTTTATGGAAATCTATCGACTATGAAAAATTTCATAAAGTCATATTAAATAATTATTAAAATCCAGTTTTTTGTTGTTTAAATAGTTTAAACAGAATTTTAGAATACTTAAAATACAATTGTTTAATATTTAAAAATTTCTTTATAAATTAATTATAAAAAGACTTTAGAATTTTTTTAATTTAAAAAAATTTAATTGTATTGAATAATTAATATTTAATTTTGTAAATTATGAATGATATACTTTATGTTTATGTTATATACTTTATGTACATAATGTATAAAATTATGTAATTTTTATTTTTAAATGTATACTTTATGTTATGTTTTATTGTGAATGATATATTTTATGTTAAAAAAAAGAAGAAAGAAAATATTGCTGAAAACTTTGATAAAACCCGAAAATACTCTGAAAAAACCATGATAAAGCCCAAAAAAACCCTCATTAAATCCGATAAAACCCGAAAAAACTTTCTGAAAAAATCCGGGTTTTTTTCCAACCCTGATTCAAAATCAAGCTATTTTCAACAAATATCAATTTAATATAATGTATATTAAATAAATAAATAAAAATAATAATAATAATGAAATAGGTTGCAATTACAGTTTATATGAACTTTATTTTTTTTACCGTTAAGGTATTTTCATGGAATGACCCAATATACCAAATATATTTTAAGAAATCTCATTTAGGTGTAATGAATGCTAATTTAACCGTAAGTGAAAGTAAAAATTTCATAGTTACCAATTTTTACACTTTTGTTATTCAACATTTTTTTTAAAGAAAACTTTTAAAACAGTTTACACTGATTAAATAAAATAACAATTTCTACCGAATTAAAGTGATCTTAAAAAATCGTAAGAGTTAGCAGTTATAGAATTACGATGATTCATTACCGACTGTATCAATAAAGTGAATATTAGCTTTTTTTATATCTTTGTATATAAATGTGTGTTTAAGATGTCTTTTCGGAACAGGCTAGAGAGTGACATGTCTTTTATCATTGCCAATGTTTCAGTAATTTTTGCTTTAAGTGAAAAAGTACAAGGGGGGAGGGGGGCTCTTGATAGGACATGGGGGGATCCTCCAATTAAGGGGCCCCAGTGAGACTTTTGCTCTGGGCCTCGATAGTTGCAGGTCCGCCACTGGAATTTACTAGCATCAGTTACAGTTCCCTAAACTTGATTCTGAAATACTTTGATCAAAATTCTTTATTCATCTGCTCTGTGAAGAGATAATCATAAATTATATATCTATTCAAATGTTAAAAAAAAAAAAAAAAAAAAGAGTTAATAATATTTGTTTTATTGTTCTAGCCTATAACTGAATTTCACAACTCTTACTATCACAGTTAAATTAGCATTCATTCCAGCTAAATGAAAATCATTAAAGCATCTTTTGCTACATTATCTACGGCAATAATAGTAAGCAATTAAACTTTAAAGTATAATAATTATTTTTCTTTTACTAATACTGTTTAAAATAAATTTGAAAAGATAATGTATTTTTATCTTAAAAAAAAAAAAAAAAAAAAATCTAAAAAGATAAAATATTTTTTCCTTAAAAATTATAATCACAAAAAGGTAAACAAATAAAAATTGGTGAAAAGTTTAGAGGTGACTTTCAAGTGAGCTAGCCAACAGAGATTTTTTTCTTTTCTTTCTTTCTTTCTTCCTTTTTTTTTTTTTTTTTTTTTTTTTGAATGATGATTTAAAAAAGAAATCTGCAGGGAAAAAACTGCTATATTTGAACAATCAACCAGAATCTGTAGATATTCTGTTGGCTTGTGAAAAATAAATAAAAATAAATAAAAATTAATTAATTAATTAATTAAAAAAATAATATATATATTAAAAACCTTTCCAAGCATTGCAAAAAATGAAACGAAGTATCACATGAAGAACTACTAGGTAGAACACTAATAAAGATTTCTGAAAAAATTAAGCATCCTTTCTAGGTTGGGTTTCTTCCAGGACAGTGGAAGAAAGTGGAAAAAACCAGAAGAAATGGAAGAAACCAACAAAAAGACAAAATAGATACTCAAAAATTGAAGCGCATTAACTATATATTAACTCAAAGCATAAGTGTCAAATCAAAACTATAATCCAATTAATATTAAAAATATTATTTTTAGAAAAATAACTTTAAATATATACAGGTGATGTTTTCGTACTACTTTATGGGTAGGGTGTTTTTTTAACAATTTCATTTCTGTAAAAAAGAAAAAGAAAAAAAGACATTCTTATAAGTTTTTTAAGTATAAAAATGCATAATTTTATATGTGAAGATTTCTACGCAACATATTAAATAATAATTAAAAAAAATTTAATTAATTAAACATTAGCTATTTTTTATATGTACTAGCATTCATATTTCAATGCTAATTTTTAAAGCCTGATATTTTTAGAACCTTTTGCATATATACTATCTCATATTATTATGCATTATATGTTCATGATAATAGTTATGGAATTGAGACAAAATATTTATTCACTTAACAATTCTTTGTATGGCCTCTAAGCTGGTAAACAATGAATGAACCCTGTATCAATACGTCGAAATACTTTTAAACTCCGATGCAAGTTCTCCAGGATAAAAAAAAATCCATATCTTGTGTTTATACTATTCTAAGTTAAGAAACAGATTGCAATATTTAGCTGCTAAAAAACTTTTCATTTGTTATACTGTATATATGGTAATAAAGAAAATGAGATTTTTGATAACATTTTGTGATACAATTAATTATTGCATACCTGTTCCCTTAATTAACTGAATGTTAATTAACCCTTTCATTCCCAATTTTTTCCCTCCATAAAACAATAAATCTTATATTTAGTCATAATTTGTTTCAAAGGTAATATATATAAATATTTTTTTTTTTTAAATAGGAGTAACAGCGGAGTAAGAATTAATATAGCTAACAAAATGTGTTTATTTATGTTTAATATAACCACTGATGCCATTTAAAATCATACCTTTTCAATGAATAAAAATATGAAAATTTTGAAAGAAATACATATTGCAATTAATTAAAATACAAATTATAAACATTCAAAAACAAAATAAAAAAATATTTCAAACACTTAAAATGCCCAAAATAGGAAATTGATTCCGATATTATTATCAGAATAGAGTAAAATATACTTTCAATTATCAACAAGGATAGTGAAATCATCTGAAATATATATTTTCCGGTGGGAAAATGTATATAGATTTTAATATAGTTCATTTTGAATCAGTGGGAGTGTTAGATGGTAAGAAAGAAAATCTGAAATGTTATGATTCCAATTGCCATCACGGGGAATGAAAGGGTTAAAAGCTCTTTTATCAGAAAGTAAGCAAGTAATCCTTACTACTACCAGTTAGAGTTATAAAATTGTTTAAATTATAAAACTTTACACTGATTAAATTGAAATTGATTTCTTTAATGAATTTTGAGTATTTTAGAGAGTGATCAGATCTTGGCTAAAAATCTCATGTAATTATAAATGACAATTACATACTAAACAAATTACATACTAAATTATATTTTAATTTAGTATATATAATCAATAATTAAATTTTTATAGGTATAATAAAGTTTGCTTTAGGTTGTTTTTATGAAAAATACATCCATTGTATCTTACAAAGCTGCAATTTATTACTATATGATAATTTTTTAAAGAAAAACAGTTTCTTCCATTTCTTCCACTTGGAAGAAACCCATTTCTTCCAACCGGTGTTTTCAACTTTGGTAGAAACTTATCAACCCTGCATCCTTTTAAAGAAAACATACAACATTATACATATAATACATGTATTTGTCGATAAGCAACAAAATTTTAGCAATTAATTGTTACTAAATGTAAATTTTGTCAATTAGAAGGGAATAATTCCACAATTTGTGTATATTTTGTCACTCTGTCTCGAAAGAAGAAAAGATAAAGTTTTCGTCTTTCAATAAATTGACACAGAACAGCGTATAAATGGAAGACATAAGACATATTCGAAATTTTTACATACAAATTTTATTCTTAATAATTTAACTCTACGAATGCAATTTTAATAAAAATAATTATTTTGTAGCATTTCAATGTAACTTTAGTTCATTTTCCTATAATGATATTTTTACTGAAACTATTAAATGCAATTTAAAAACAAACATTTATTTTATATATATATATATATATATATATATATATATATATATAAAATAGTAAATCCAAAATTAATTATGATTATTTAACTAAATGTATACGAATGCAGTTTTATTAAAAGTTTTTCAATGTAGTGTATGTTTATTTTTTCATAACAATATTTTTCCTGAAATTATTAAATGCATTTTAAAATTAAACATTTATTATAAAAGAGAGAAAAACCAAAACTATATTTAATTATTTTTATAACTCTATACGAATGCAGTTTTATTAAAAGCAATTGTTTAAAAGTTTTTCAATGAAATGTTATTTTATTTTTCCATAATAGGATATTTTTACTGAAATTATTAAATGCGTTTTAAAATTAAATATTTATTAGGAAAGAGAGAAAAACCAAAATTATTTTTTATTCTTTTTATAACTCTATGCGAATGCAATTTTATTAAAAGTAATTGTTTAAGAGTTTTTCAATATAATGTTAGTTTATTTTTCCATAACAGTATTTTTACTGAAATTATTAAATGTAATTTAAAGTAAAACATTTATTATAAAAGTGAGAAGAACCAAAAACTAATTATGATTGTTTAGTTTAAGTAATAATACATCTATAATCTTTAGTAATAATTATAATGTACATTTACATATGTTAAAATAACTAATTATTAAACGATTCTTGTTCAGACATATGATTAAAAAAATATTTTGTCCGAAGTGCCGCTTGTATGAATATTAAATATATGACAAAAAATTAAATCCATTGAGCTATTTTTTTTATTAATGTAACAGGCAAAAAAAAAAAAAAAAAAAAAATGTTTTTAAATTGTGGAAGATTAATAATGTTTTTTTTTTTAAAGGTTAAAATAGAAAATTTGCGAATTTTAAAAAAATCGAAAAACGGCCTATAACCGACACCCGCGTCCTATAAACAGAGCATATTTGTTCATAAATGAATAGGAATGAATTACAATACAAAATAGACGTATAAACATTAAAAAAATAAAATAAAAAAAAAAGTGTATGAGTGACGTACAAATATTGCTTTACTGCATATAAATTTCATTATTTGACTATTGAAAAATGATATATTTTATAAGTTAGCAGCGAGAAAATCGTGTAAAAAAGTTTTTATCATATATTAGGGAGAACAGATTCCCAAAATTATGTGTGCACATATACTTATAAAGCCTAGGACTCTGTAAAAATATCTACATAGGCTTTTAGCGATTAATGTTGGTCAGCATGTAACCAGGAATCTGAATTGGTAGAGCCCTGAGATATTAAGTAAGAAATCAGGTTCGATTCCGGATCAGATCACACCCCACTCTTGTGAAAATTATCTCGGCCTTATTATCAAAACTTTTTTTTTTTTTTTAATATGTTTCATTCCGTAATTGATGTATTCCAGCGTCAAGATCTATAAGCAGCATGAATTTTAAATGTAATGTTTAATAATTTTTCCTCTTCCTGAAAATAATAATAATAATAACAATAATGATAATAAAATAAATAAATAAATAAAATTAATAATATCTCTCTCTCTCTCTCTCTCTCTATATATATATATATATATATATATATATATATTTAATTAATAATTTTTAAAACCTAGTAAAAGCCAAGCAACAGAAGATTTAAAACCCTTGAAACTACAAAGACAATAAGAATAAAATTTCATCGAATTAAATTTACCTGTGAAGCCATTTTGTTAATTATTGAAACAATTAATTTTGACTTTTGAAAAAATAAATTTTACTCATTAATTTTTTTTTTTTATTTAATTTAATTTAACATCAAACTTCTCTTAATTTTATTCCTAGATAGTTAGTCGCTGTTTAAAAAAATGTTGCCTTTACGTTAAAACGACATGAAACCAAAATAAAAGAAGCAAACCAACAATGAGAGAATAAATACTTAAAACACTTTTTTTGACAAATTATTTTTTAATTAAGAATAGCTCAGAACGGTGAAAAAAAAAAAAAAAAAAAAAATTTCAAGAGAGGCCTTTTTCACCTTTGAGCACCAATGTATGGTTTCGTTCGCTAGTGGCTATAATAGTGGTTATAATTTCTAGCGGGTCCCCATCGTTATATATATATAAATGATAGATATCGTAATAAAATTTAACCTTAAAATTTAGCAATTAATAGATTCAAAACAATACCAACACAACAAAAATAGAACTGATTTTAACTTATAGGTAAGACTGGCACAAAAAAGTTGCGATACAGATTAAGAACCAATAAGAGAAAAAAAAAACAATTTAAACTATTTACGCCGACACGAATGATAATAATAAAAAAAAGGACCATTAAACTTAGTGACAGAGAAAATAACTAAAGGACCACAGAAATAATAATTGGATAAAAATGCTTAAAATTAGAAGTAAAAACTCGCCAGCGAGCATGTATTTCATAAAGCTGTGAAAGCTGCATCGATTTCGTACAACAATATAGGTAATCATAGCAATTAATTATATATTCTTTTTAAATAAAGATCTTTTTAGTTGAGTCTAGATAGACGCAAAAAATTATTACATTTTAACTATATCTGGATCATTTAAAATCTGGAAAAAAATTGAAATTTTAATAATAATAATAAAAAAAATCCTACTTATACAGAATTTCCGGTATTAATATATATCTAATTTCAGCATTTTAATTTTATTAATGAAATCTCCCGAGATTTTTTTTTATTTTATTTTTTATTATTATTCTTTTTCCTACCGAGACAAATGGTTAACATGCGAATATTTTAAGCTCCTATTTTTGATAAATAATTCATAAACATTCAACTTCCTGCCTCGAGTATACATTTCTGCATTAGTTTTCGTGACTTTCTTCCCCTCCCCCCCCCCTCCTCTTTACGACAGTCTTCTTGTTCAAAAATAAAAGAAAAAAATTTCAAAAGAAAAAAATAACGAATTGAGATTACAAATGGTTTTTAGAACAAAGAATTCGAAATCTCTTGATATAGGATTACCGAGCATAAAATTGGATCGTTTGTTTTGGAGGAAGATATGTGCAGTATGATCTTCTTATATTATCTACTTTCTTTGAAATTATAGTTTTGAAATTTATCACCCCATTGCTTGTATTTTTTTAAAATGATCCTCTCTTGTATTACTTATATAGTTCTTGTTCTTCGGATTAAAAAAAAAAAAAAAAACCTCTTTTTTTTTTTTTTTTCTTTCTTTTAAGTAAATATCCGCTAAAACTTCTTTTAATAAAAACAAAATTCGTAAAAAGTAGTATGTTTTAAAAGTTTAGAATTATAGGCGTATTTTGTTGAACCAGATTTAACTGTAAACATAAGATATTGTATTGAAAAGGGGAACTGAAAGTGTACCGAGAAAGGGAACGCAGTCTTATTTTTAAAATAAGATTATAAGAGTTGTGAACAGTAATTCGAAAGAAAGACATATTACAGGTATTTTCTGCATTTTGAATTATTCTTATCATTTTTTCATTTTGACTTTCTTTTATGTATATATATAAAGAGAGAAAATATTGGATTCGTAAAGGTTTTCGAATTCCAGTTTTCGATGGATTTCACGTTTTGAGTTGTCATGAACACGATTCGACAGTTTTTAGAAAATGTCTGTTTTTGTGTGTATCACAAATTTTGTGGACGCTGTATCTCACATACCAGTGAACGAAATTTAAACAAACTTGGTTTTTAGTTGCACCCTGGCATAAACTTGTGTGCGGATTAGATTTGGGGATCAATCGCTCAACAGGTCGCGATGTGATCTCATTTTTTTCTAAATTTTTAACATGACAGCATAGGACAAAATATCATATAGATGTACATAATCTGAGTTATTTTTAACATGTGATTGTAAAATTATTATGAATTATTGATAATAGTAGTAGTAAACTAGGAAAAAAAGACCATTAAATTTTCAATATGGGTATCTTTCGAAAGATCTTGTCAATACCTTTAAAATGAATCATTGAACCATAGATTTGTAATAATTTAAAAGAAAGTTATCAATTTTTTTTTTCCAAATTTTAACGAAAAAAAGTTTCATTTCTTCTGATGTTGGCTGAAAATTAACTTTCGGCATTAGTGTTATAATTTTGTAAGATAAAAATCGTCTGCATTTATCATGGAAAATAATTTTCATAAAAAATAATTCAATAAAAAATTTGTACTGAATGAATTTGTGTAAAATTATGTAGAAGAAAGTCTTGTGGTGGCCACATCATACTTGTCTTTTATGACAAGTTGTCGAATGGTTATGTTAAATGGTTATGTTGATGTAAAGGCAGGTTGACTATATTAGGGTCTTAGGATTGGGTGGGTGTGACCACCTCTGTAGTAGTCTTAACTTTTAATAAATTCAATTACTCTAAAATCTTTATCAAGTTTAATAAGATCAAATTCAATGCGATTTTTCTGCACAGGCAGCTAAGGGTGTTGGGAAAAATAATAAGAACTTTGTAAAAATAAATAAATAAATAATAAGACATAAATTGCGAAACATGTGTAACAATTTGTTTGTGGTCGAAATACAGGGTACATAAAGTTTTTAGAAAATGCGTATAAGTGCTTATTTTTACTTTTCATCACCAAAAGCCCTTAGAAGTCTTTATTTTCTTCTGAAAACAAGATTCGTTTTTTTTTTTTTTTTTTTAAACAGTATCTTTTTTAAAATTTTTTATTTTAGTTGACAGATTGGAAATAATCCATAAATATAAAATTATCAGCCGGCTTTGTAAAAAATGGTATTGACATTATTCTGTGCATAATAATATTTAGAAAATACATATTTAAGTGTTTCTTTCTTTCTTTTTCTTTTTTCAAAATATTTTTCTTACAAGTTTAATTATCCATCTTGGTCGAAAGTCGTTTAAAATTGTATATAAATATAGCTTCTACTGTTTTGTATTTCAAAGCAGTTTTATTTTGTCTTTAGGAAATACTTAATTTTGATTAGAAATATTTAAGCACAATTCTTCAACAGCTAAGGGGGAAAAAAAAAAGTAGAGGAGACACGAGTTTGACGAGAAAGTTGTAAACGTTGCTGCTTTTACAATTTATGGCTTTTCCTTTCAAAGATTTTCTTCGTCATTCTGTACAATTGTTTGACACATTTTACTGCTGTTGAAAAGAAGTCTACTAGTTATTAATTTATCTGCCCCCGGCGGCACCGCCTTAACCGAGCGTGTTGTGCAATCTAATATTTTTCTCGGGAAACAAATGGATTAATAAGTCTGAAAAAATAAACTTTGAAAATAATTTTCATTAATGTCGGCCAATTAGCTCTCGAGATTTCTTTGCTTGTTTGCAAATGTTAGCAGAGTTCAAATCTCATTCGAATCAAGAAAAAACTGTATGTATCAAGAATGCTTAGTTTTGAAAGCTAATTCTACTGGTACAGCACCATAAACGCTAATTTCTACAACACTTATGTTAATTTAAATAATAATAATTTTATTTATTCGTAATAGTGCCCGAAGCCATTGTTTTGAAATGATTGATATTAGGATCGTTTTCGAGGGTTAGATAGAGGTGCTATGTACTTATTAGTTCATTATTATTATATCCTATAATACCAGTTTTTTTTTTTTTTTTTTTTTTTTAAGGAAAATTATTTAGAAAAGAGAACTGGTAAAGCTAATTAATTATATTCTTAGGTTACTAAACACAATGTTTTTATATAATATATGTCAATGAGAGAATAAAATATTTCTAAATTTATTGTTGATGTAGTATAAATAATAGCATACATTTCTTATTATTTTATCATTATTATGGCATCTGTTGAACCAAGAGGTACACAGAAAATGCATTTCATGTTTGTTAGGTGAATAAATATATGAAATCTAATAAAATTTTTTGACCACGGGCAAAATTAATTTTAACTCTGATTCTTTTTTTTTTTTTTTTTTGAAAAGTTGTAAATATCCCCAATGTTTTAAAATCCTACTTAAAAGTTCGCCCATGAATTCAATCTGACGTTGTTGAAATTGATTTTAGTTATTTCAAAATTATCTAGAAAGATAAAGAAAAGCAAATAAAAATTTACAGAACATATATGCAATAGCCCGATCGTCTTGGATAGAAATCATCGGAATGCAATCGGAATGAAAAATAATTTTTTGAAAAATATATATACACTCGCATCTGATATTTATTTCCTTTCCTATCTGCCTCTTCCTATAGACATGAGTTTTCAGTATAGGAACATGTTTTTCTTCATTCACTCCGTATTTAATTTCTACCTTCACCTGTTGCGTGTCATGTTTAGCTCTGGAAACACCTGTTTTATAGAGGGTTATGTGACGTCATAAATATAGCGTGATATGCGGGGAAAAATTAATAGGTATTTGACAAACGATTCTTTATTTTTATCGTATGCATTTTTAAGATACTTTTCATTTATTTGTTTGTTTTTAAACACATTCTTGGTTTTATGTCTGGAAAAATTATTTATTCTTTTGTATTGTTTAACCCTTTATCTACCGTACTATGAAAGAGACAAAAAAGGTATTTGAAACATACATTTTTACTTTCTTCTATATGTAATATAGAGAAAGTACTGGATTCGTGAAAATTTTCGAAAGCCGGTTTTCGATGGATTTACACGTTTTGGGATGTCCTGAACACGATTTGACAGTTTTTAGAAAATATCTGTCTGTGTGTGTGTATCACGAATTTTGTGGACGCTGTATCTCACGAACCAATGAACGAAATTTAGCCAAACTTGGTATTTAGTTGGACCCTGACATAAAATGGTGCTGATTAGATTTGGGGATCAATCGCTCAACAGGTGGTGCTGTAATCGCATATTTTTTTTTTTTTTTTTTTTAATTTTTAACATGGCAGTATAGGTCAAAATTTCGTATAAATGTACATAATGAGATTTATTTTTAACTTGTGATTGTAAAAATAATATGAATTATTGATAATAGTAGTAGTTAACTAGGAAAAAAATTTCGTGCATGTGGGGGCATCGCTTCCCCCCCTGGGGGAAAGGGGGGGGGGTAAATTTTCAAGATGGGTATCTTTCGAAATGTCTCGTCAATGCCTTTAAAACGAATGGTTGAACTATAGATCTGTGATAAGTTAAAACAAATGTAATGATTTTTTTTTTACTTTTAACGAAAAAAAAAAAAAAAAGAGATTTTTTTTTTTTTTTTTTTTTTTAAATATTGAGAATAAAATGGACTTTTTTTTGGATATTTAGTGTTATACTACTTCTCTAATATGGAAATCGTCTGCATTATCATGAAAGATAATTTTTTTAAATAATAATTTTAATAAATTATTTTTTACTGAGTGAATTTGTATAGGAAATTATAGATGAAAGTCACGTGGTGGCCACAACATACTAGTTTTAATTAGTTAAGAGTATTTTTTAAAGATGTATGAAGTAAAGTTATTTATATCACCTCATCGTAGTAATTAATGAGGATTTTGTAAGGTGTTACTTTAGTGTACCACTGGTACATGGAGGTCGGAAAACACATTTGGGTCTTAAAAAAGCATAAAGAAGTATTTACTTTTTATGTTCATTATATTTTTTCTAAGATTGGTAAGAAATTCTTGAAGTAATATAGGGATTAATTATATCACACATGAAGATCGTAAGCAAAAACAGCGAGAGCACTCTAAAAAATCCTTTCTGGATCAAAAACTGCTACAGGTAGCGTCTGGTATCTTCTAGTGAGATTAAAGTGAGGTATATACATTCTATTGATATAAATATCTTTGGCATTGTTGCCATAAATTCGATTTTGTACGCTTTTTAAACTAATGGTTTAAACACTTTAAAGTACCTCCGGTAGATGATCTATATGAATTAGAGTCCTGCATCGGGTCGGGTAACCCGATTTTACCCGAACCCGACCCGACCCGCGGGTCGGGTTCGGGTCGGGTTGACTAATCTTTTTTTCGTGCGGGTCGGGTTCGGGTCGGGTTGACTGAATTTGTTTTCTTGCGGGTCGGGTTCGGGTTCGGGTCGGGTTTGGTTTTCAACAAGTCGGGTCGACTTGAGAACACCTTTCAAAATATTTTTTACAATTATAAACATAAATTTATAGGCATGTTTACAACTATGTAACTAATTTAAACATTCTGCACATACTAGACATGTATCGGTTGGTTGTTTGGTTGGAGGATTTAAGGCCGATTGACATCAGATGTGTCCTAGGCCTATAGGGGGTGTGGTAGCGTTGCCAATAATTCAGCTAAGATCAATTAAAAAAAATAACAAAGATGGGGCAGGAATGAAAAGCCATTCAGATTATTATCTGGTTTAATGAAGTAATATTTACACAATTTTACAATATTTACAATTAAAAGAAAACAGAATCTATAATCGATAGGCCTCATGCCTAATAAAAAATTTTTCTAGACCATATCAGGCTCCTGCCTCCACTCAGATCTCCAAGATCAATCTAATCTTCTTAATTCTCAAGCTCCTCTCTATCCTCTTTTCTCGTCTGCCGTCTCCGGGACTTGAGAGAGGGGATCAGCCCCCTGATGCAATCCGGCTCCCGATAGGCTCCTCCGGACTCTAGACCACTCCTAGGACCCTGCCGGCCAGTCGCTTGACAGTTAGCGTGGCGCCGTCCTGTCTACCACACCCATGGGATGTGCTAGAGTCGTCGGAAAGTCAAAGGAAAGCGTGAAATCAGGATGAATGGTGTCGGAAAAATTCAAAAAGTCATGCTAGTCAACACTCTTTTCAAAAGTCCAGACTTTCCGTCTCGGCCGTCAATCACGTTCATGGGAACTCCAACAAGACTCGGTGGAGGAAGGGGGGTTATCACAACTCTTCCCCCCTAAAAGAATTTCCTTAATACAAAGGAAATTACATCCTGAAAACAGGGCCCCAATTACACTTACCATGGAGAGGTCGAAGCCCCAAAATTTTTCATAAACTTAAAAATAAAACAAAAATTTGACCCATATACTCAGTTTTAAGTGAAAAATTATACTCTATGAGACAAAACCAGAACACACTATTAAAATTCTCACGAGATTCAAAATAACATTACATTCACTTAAACTAAAATAAAATAAAAACATGTAAAATAAGAAAAAAAAAAAAATTTATTTTTCTCTAAACCATATTCAATGAATCCATTTATAAAAATTAGGTACATTTATTCCAATTAAAAATTATAACAATATAAAAGGAAGGAAAAAAAAAAAAAAATTGTTACTATTAATCCTTAAATTTATTTACACAAGATTTCTCTTTCTCTTTATTGATTTATATTTTCAATCAGATGCAGTCTGCTCAACCCATCTGCATTAGAATGCTTTTTCCCAGGCTTGTGTTCTATCGAGAAATTGTATTGTTGTAAACACAACGCCCAACGAGTAAGACGTGAATTTGATCCCATCATCTTTTTTTAAGTACGTAAGCGGATTGTGATCTGTCTGAATCACAAATTGCTGCCCATCCAAATAATGATTCAGTTTTTTTAGGCCATAAACAATAGCTGCGAGTTCTCTTTCGATAGTGCTGTAATTTTGTTCAGCTTTTGAGAACTTTTTACTCAGATAGAGAATGGGGTGCTCTTCTCCGTTTTGAATTTGTGATAAGACTATGCCGGCGCCTAACAAACTCGCGTCCGTCTGCACAATGAACGGCTTAGTAAAATCTGGGGAATAAAGAACGGGACTCCGTGTCAAGTCAGATTTCAGCTCGTCAAATGCCGTTTGACACTCAGCTGTCCACTCCACCTTCTCTTTTCTGACCCTTCCTTTCAGAGCATTTGTCAAAGGGGCAGCCTTCACCGCGTAATCTTTTATGTAACGGGCATAATACCCCGCTGTTCCTAAAAACGCCCTTATCTGCGTTTTCGTACTCGGAGTAGGAAACTCTCTGACCGCTTTTATTTTCACTTCACTGGGCGATCGTTTTTGAGACCCCACCTCGTGTCCAAGAAATTTAACGTGTTTTTGAGCGAAATGACATTTAGAGGGCTTCACTGTAAGATTAGCGTCACTTAGTCTCTGTAATACCTCATCTAAATTCTTCATATGTGTTTCCCAATCCGGTGAAAATATCGCTATATCATCAATATACGGCCTCACGAAAGTTTCCAGCCCTCCCAAAACTTGCGATATTAGTTTGCAAAAATAAAAAGGGGCATTCACAAGCCCAAACATCATTACTTTAGGGATATACACGCCAAATGGTGTGACAAACGCGGCGTATCGTCGCGCTCTCTCAGTTAACGGTATTTGAAAATAGCCCTTCGTTAAATCCATCACGGTGATGAAATTTGCCGCACATACTTTCTCGACCGTTTCCTCAACATTTGGGAGTGGAAAAAACTCTGTTCTAGTCTTACAATTTAATCTTCTATAATCGACGCACGGACGCACATCCTTTCCTGGGACCTCTACGAGAATCATAGGGGACGTATAATCAGATTGCCCGACTTCAATCACTCCCAACTCAAGCAGTCTTTGAATTTCTTCTTTTAAAATGGCCGTTTGTCTTGGAGACATGCGATAGGGCTTAGCTCTTACCGGAATGTCATCGTTCAGCACAATATCCATTTCTATTAAATGCGTTTTCCCTGGGTCAGTAGAAAACACTCTTTTATGTTTCTCAATCACCCTCCGAAATTTTTCTATTTGAGCCGGACTCGCCCGACACTGTATTTCATTTCCATTAACAATTTCATCAAAGTCTATCTGAGTCGGTTCTGCTAACGGATAAGGAATTTCGGACTCGTTTTCCACTAGTTCCTCCGATTCTTGGATTATAACGTTAACAAATTCGGGTCTACTGAAATAAGGTTTAATGAGATTTACATGATAAATTGTGGACTTGTCTCTCCTATCTGGTAGGTCAACAGTATAATTTGTTTCCGATATTACGCCTGTTATTGTACCCGGGCCTATCCAATTCACCGCCATTTTATTGGGTTTAGATGTAGCTAACACTAGCACCTTATCTCCCACTCTGAACTTTCTCGAAACTGCATTTTTGTCATACCATGCTTTTCTTTTCGATTGTTGTTCGCCCATTCTTTTCACAGCCAATTCTTGACAATGTTTCAAACGGTTTACTAAATTTAAGATGTAAGCCACTACGTTTTGATCCGTGCCCCCAGGATCTAGCCAATTATCATAAACTATATTTAACGGCATCCTCAGATCCTTTCCAAACACTAGTTCCGCAGGACTAAATCCCGTACTTTCGTGTTGCACCGTTCTCAACGCGAATAAAGCCATCGGCAAATTTGCCTTCCAATCCCTTCCGTTCTCTAAGCATAACGCCTTTAGAACTCTTTTCAACGTCGCATGAAGTCGTTCAACGACATTGCTTTCCGGATGGCAAATAGAACTGTGCCTAACTTTAATCCCGAACCGATTAAAAAATTCCGTGGTTAACTCGCTCGTGAAAGATTTTCCTAAATCGCTTTGAATTTCCTTTGGGTATCCTGTCTTAGCAAAAATGTGTAATAACGCATCAATCACGGATGTCGATGTAATATTTTCAACGGGTATCGCATCCGGGTATTTAGAAGCTACACATATCGCCGTAATTAAATATCTATTATTTTTAACACTAACAGGTAAAGGACCCACCGCATCTATATTTAATTTTGAGAAAACTTCTGAAATAATAGGCACACATTGCATCGGATGTTTTTTTTTATCACGATTGTTTCCTACCCGCTGGCAAGTATCGCAACTCTGTACATACTTCTCAATATCTTGATAACAGTTAGGCCAAAAATAACATTTCAGAACCCGATTTTTTGTTTTTGTAGCCCCCAGATGACCCGACACTTCGTCGTGACATAATGTCATAATCCTTTCTCTAAACACTTTTGGAACACACAGCTGAGTTCTAACATCTCCGCGTTTCGATGCCGAAATCCTTACTAGTCTGCCTTTTCTGATTTCAAATTCTTTATCATTTGGACTCCTTGCCCTTTCCCAAATAGATTTAAGCGACTCACATTTCTTTTGCTCTTCGCAGAACTGGTCAGCTGTTACTTTTTCTAACTCAAAACTTTCGCCTGCAGGAAGGGGAGGTATTATTAAGTCCTCCTCCAATTCCTTTATCGGTGTGTCAATCATCGAACTCCCCATTTCTCTTTCATTGGGAGGGGGTAAATCTGAGCCCCTTTCAATCTCGACTTCTCGTACTCTGCTTTGTTCAGCCTGACTTCGCGTAATAACAGCATTTACAACTTCTAGATTTTCTTGGGGTTGGTTTAAAAGCTCTGCAGTTTTATTTCCCAATAAATAATAATTTTGCGCTAAATTTTTGGGTCTAACGGCTGCTTTCGTCACTATTCGACCAAATTTTCCTTCCAGAGTTACGCGAGCCAAGGGGAAACATTTACAAGCTTCGTCGATTGGTGACCGCAGCCACGTCACTTCGCCTAAAAAGTCCTCGTTTTTTACCCAGCTTCGATCGCAGACATCTATTCCGGCACCTGTGTCTCTGAGGAAAGTGCGTTCGACCCCATTAATTATAGCTTTATCCATATAGGGCCTAAAACACTCAGCTAATTCTACACTTGCACCTACATGATTTATAACTTCGCTAGCGTTTTTCTTTTTTAGTTCTAAACACTGAGGTCTTATGTGACCGCTCTGTTTACAGTAATAGCAAATAACTTCTCTTTTCTTATCAAAATTTGGATCGCGATTTCTCTCACGATCAATCTCCTTTTTCCCATAATTTTTAGATAGGTTTTCTTTTTTTGAATTCCCCTCAGGTGCCTTCTGCTCCCTATATGATTTGCCTCCCGTGAATTTATTAATTCCGAACTGACGTCTCTCATGAATTTTTGATCCACTTCTAATGTGTTCAGAACGTATACTTTCGTACATATCACATTTTTCGGCTAGTTCACTCGCTGATTTAAAATTATCCCATTCATCTAGGTATTTATCGCGGATTTCTAAGGGAACCCTTTTTTTCAACTGTTCTGTAAGAATAAGTTCTTTAAGCGAATCGTAGTCTTTTACGGCTACGGTCTCTAACCAGTTTTCCATATAACCCCTTAATTCGTAAACAAGGTCCGACCACAAAGCAAAGGGCTTACGGGTATGTTCTTCGAATTTTTTCCTTAATGCATTTGCACCTAGCCTATATCTTTTTAACAATAATTTTTTTATATGTTGGAAATCATCGGCTTTTTCAGCTGGTTCTTTTATTAATAACTCTGCGATTTCAGTTGGAACCAGAGTGAACAACTGAGAAACCCATTTGCTTTCATCTAAATTTTCTCTCTGAGCCTGACGCTCGAAAATCATTAGGAAAAGAGTTATATCCATAACTTTTGGATCAAATTTAGGTACAACATCTTTTAAATTCACTTTATTTACAGGCGTGCAATCTAAACCGGAGCCTCCCGAATTTATACTAACGTTTTCTACAGCGCCCTGTAATCGTAATTTTTCTAGCTCAAATTCCCGGTTTTCTTTTTGTTCTAATCTTTCCTGTTTTTCACGTTCTATCCGTTCTTCTTCCTGTCGAAGAATATTTTCCAGGAAGATTTTAGCTTCTTTTTCGGTGTAATCCGGCGCTTTTAATATAGCTTGTCTCATCACCTTGATCCGATCTTTTTCTGACACATTTGTGTCAAATTCCCTAGCTAACGCTAATAAAACAGTGCGATTTTGACCGCTAAGGACATCTTCAAAATTAGACATTTTGCCCGAAATAATAAAATTAAACTAGCTCCTAAATTTAAAAATTTTCTAATTCTGTACTTGAATTTAAAATTACACACCAAATATCATACAATACAATAAATACATAGAAAAGAGAAATATCAACTTTCAGCACAATTTTTTCAATTATCCCAGATATAATAAAACCCACTCACATTAATAGCAAGAAAAATAAATTATGACTGATTTCCCAATTAACAAATCCCGTTAATTTCAGTGCTAATTTAATTTATTTTTATATCCGATAATTTTAACAGTGCAAATATTTTCCAACTTTAGCAATTTTCGCTAAAGTTAAATAAAATTCTCATACTTTTCCTCGATATCAATTTACCTAGTTTCCTTTTGACACATAAGTTCAAAATTCAGAAATTATTAAAAATTTCGATAGCATTAAACTCTATTTTTAAGTCAATTTTAAAAACAAAATTACAACTAATATTGTCTCTAAAATCAGAATATAATTTTTCTGTTTACAACTGAGTTTCTCGCGATTAATTCTTATACATCAAAACTAGTAAGTTGATTTCAAAATATATTTTAAAAACAATTTAAACATAATTAAAAAATACAAAAAATCAATGCAATTTAAATAAATGTTACCCTACTCTACAACATTGACGTATCTAAATACTTCATAAAATTTGACATAGATAAAAAATTTCCCAACTTTTAAAACCTACGACAATTTTAAATTAAAATAAAACGATTAATTAAATGACCTCTCCGTAGTAAAGAAAATGGGACTCACCTGTTTTTGTTGACATCTCGGAGAACTGGAACAATGAGTCGTCACTTGTCCTTCTCGGCTGTACGTCATCAACAGGAGCGATGTTTCATCCAAACTGCACACACGTATCAAATCTTTTACTGTCAACGTCGAAGAGTGGCATTGGATCATGAACTTTAACAGTAGTTCAAATGGATCCCACCGCTGCCACCAATTATCTTAGCTGTGGTAGCGTTGCCAATAATTCAGCTAAGATCAATTAAAAAAAATAACAAAGATGGGGCAGGAATGAAAAGCCATTCAGATTATTATCTGGTTTAATGAAGTAATATTTACACAATTTTACAATATTTACAATTAAAAGAAAACAGAATCTATAATCGATAGGCCTCATGCCTAATAAAAAATTTTTCTAGACCATATCAGGCTCCTGCCTCCACTCAGATCTCCAAGATCAATCTAATCTTCTTAATTCTCAAGCTCCTCTCTATCCTCTTTTCTCGTCTGCCGTCTCCGGGACTTGAGAGAGGGGATCAGCCCCCTGATGCAATCCGGCTCCCGATAGGCTCCTCCGGACTCTAGACCACTCCTAGGACCCTGCCGGCCAGTCGCTTGACAGTTAGCGTGGCGCCGTCCTGTCTACCACACCCATGGGATGTGCTAGAGTCGTCGGAAAGTCAAAGGAAAGCGTGAAATCAGGATGAATGGTGTCGGAAAAATTCAAAAAGTCATGCTAGTCAACACTCTTTTCAAAAGTCCAGACTTTCCGTCTCGGCCGTCAATCACGTTCATGGGAACTCCAACAAGACTCGGTGGAGGAAGGGGGGTTATCACAACTAAATGCCCTCCGTTTGAGTCTTTCATATGGGCCCGTATTTACGCGTGTTTCGGAGGAAACCACGGAAAACTCCGAACGGCTAGGTCGATGAGCGTGACCTGGGATCGAACCAGACACCTCTCATCTACCAGCTTCGAGCGCAGAACCGCTCGGCCGCTGGTGGGCAGATATGAACCGGAGCTCCCTATTCGTATCCGCGGATATCCGCCAGAAAAATAGATCCGTATTTACATCTCGATTTGTTTTCTTTTCTTCAACGGAACTAATATGTATCTTTTGTAGAAACTGTATGAAAATTAGAAAATTATTATAACTCTTTCTCGACTGCTATTAATATATAAATTAAAGAAATACAAATATAGTATAACCTCGCATTTACATTCTGGGAATTGAAAAGATTTCGCAGTTTACAAGTTTTTTTTTTTTTTTTTTTTTACTTTCTTCTATATTCAGTATAAGAAAGTATTAGATTCTATTAACTTTTGGTGCCAACCGCTCGACGGGTGGCACTGCTATACAGCGATTTCTGCAATTTCAGGGGAGGCTATATCTCCGGTTCTGTTGCGTATAATCCAACAAATCTTGATATGTGAGAAAACCAATATGAGATATTATGCTAATTCAATTTGAATGCCTATCAGCCAACAGGTGGCGCTGCTACACAGCGATTTCCGCAATTTAAGGAAAGGCTATATCTCAAGAACTACTGCACAGAATTTCATATAAATTTGTATGTAGGTGCCATTTAATATATATTAGCGCCTGTCATCTTTTGGTGTAAACCACTCAACAGTTGACGCTGATACACAGCGATTTCCATAATTACAAGGAAAGCAATATCTCATGTTCTATTGTGTATCATCAAACAAAACTTAATATGTGAGAAGGTGAGATTATGAGACATTATGCTGACTCAGTTTGAATGATTGTACGGCCAATAGGTGGCGTTGTTATACTGCAAATTTCATCGGTAACAGGATGGCTATATGCTATATCTCAACTTCTATGCCATATAACTGTACGAACCATGATATGTGAGATAACCGTTATAAAAACGCATTGTTTAAGAAGTTATTTATAGACGATAAACTGTCTCTCTTTGGATATTTAGTGTTATATTTCCCTAACAAGGAAACATTCAAAAGGTGTCATCTCCAAAAAGCATTGAAAAAAATATATGTGATTCTACTCTTCATAAAACACCAGAAAATGAAAATATTATCGGCTGAAATTAATTACAGCGGCCACAAAAAATTATCAAAATTAAGCATATTTGGCGATTTAGCACTGTTAGGCGATACGTTTGCTAGCACCGAGATTGCCGTGTACGAACAGAACCGTGTTTTGCTTTTCCGCCAAATACTCAAAATCAATCGCCTAGCAGTGTGGAATCGCCAAATATGCTTAATTTTGATAATTTTTTGTGGTCGCTGTAATTAATTTCAGCCAATATTTTTTTCATTTTCTGGTGTTTTATGAAGAGTAGAATCACATATATTTTTTTCAATACTTTTTGAAAATGACACCTTTTGAATGTTTCCTTGTAAGATGAAAATTATTTGCATTCATCACGTTAAACTTTTTAATAATAGTTTTAATAAATTATTCGCTCTTAGTGAGTTTGACAGAAAAATATAGAAGAATGTCTTGTGGTGGCCACAACATACTAGTTTTTTTTATAATGTACCAACTGTGTGACAATGAAAATTTACTTTATTTTATGTCATGTTATATCATTTTACCTTGTTTTGCATGATTTTTAGATAAATAAGTAATGTTGATTTATTTTTCGGGTTTCGGGTCGGGTTCGGGTCGCAAAAAATTCTCTGTTGCGGGTTCGGGTCGGTTTTTGGGTTGATGAAAAGTTTTTTGTCGGGTTCGGGTCGGGTTTCGGGTTGAAGAAAATTTTTTTGTCGGGTTCGGGTCGGGTTTCGGGTTGATTTAAAATTCATCTGTCGGGTTCAGGTCGGGTTAAACCCGACCCGCGCAGCACTCTAATATGAATAAAGCAAAGAGTTTGTCAGCGGAACACATCCGGGCGGACCACTCCTATTTTTGATTGGTGTATATTTAACTACTTTGGTGATGAAAGTCGGCCATTTTTTTTTTTTTTTTCTTTTTTTTTAGTAAAAACTGATGAATTTCTTTAGAAAATACTGCATAGATGGTATACTTTTTTAAAAGAGCTCTAAAAACTCTTCATTTTTTTTTTTTTTTTTTTTTTTTTTTGGGAGGGGGGGGGGCATTATATACATCAAGTTATTAGATTTAAAGATATTACGTTGCAAAGTTTCACGACACGATATCATTCAATTGCTTTTGATGAAGGTAGGCCATTTTTTAGTAAAAACTGATGAATTTTGTAAAAGATACTGCATAAATGTTATACTTTTTTAAAAGAGCTTTAAAAACTGTTAATTTTTTGTGCAGACACCATTTACAACAAGCTATTAGATTTAAAGATATTATATTGCAAAGTTTCACAACGCGATATCATTCAATTGCTTGTGATGAAGGTAGGCCATTTTTATAGTAAAAACTGAAGAATTTTTTAAAAGATACTGCATAAATGTTATACTTTTTTAAAAGAGCTCAAAAAACTATTAATTTTTTGTGCGGACAACATATACAACAAGTTATTAGATTTAAAGATATTACGTTGCAAAGTTTCACAACGCGGTATCATTCGATTGCTTTTATTATAAAGCAAGAGTCTAATATTAAAGAATAATGAATGAGTTTTTAAAAATTATTAGTTTTGAAGTTCTAAGAGTTGCAATTTTTAAATTACAGCGTACCTATTTTCCATACATAATCCATTAAATTTGTAAGCAATTGTTGATTCATTCCTGAGAATCATTCACGTAAAACCATAGAGCATTGTTGCAAAACGAGCGCAAAACGGAAGAAATATTTAATTTAATTTAATTTAATTTGTAGTATGTTATTTTGACTTTTTGATATTAAAAGAAATTATTAATTATGTTACAAAGCCCAAAATGTGATATAAAAAATAAATAGTGATTCAATTCTTTTGAAAATTCATTCAAATTTAGTGACCAACGAAGCTGGCGTAGCCTGCCAGTGCAATAATAAAATTAAATTAAATAATTAACAAAAGTATGTTTTGTATAATAAGTGATTATTTGTTTTATTCATTTACTAACAGGCTTTGCCCGCTACGCTGGTCACTATATTTAAAGGAAACTCTTTTCTATATAGCTTTATGAAAATAAATAAATAAATAAATACTGAAATTGTTCTACAGCTCGCTTCAGGTCCCTGCTTCCTTCGGCAGCGATTTGGTCATCCATTGAATTTCGGGTGCCTGTCCTTATTGTCTGCGACAATAGCTTGCCAGTAGGCTTCCATTTGGGTGCTTATAATATATGACAGTTTTAATACGGACAGTATCGAAAAAAAATTGAAGTAGCCCTTTTATATTTGAATCCCAGTTACATATAAACAACACTATACGTGGTGTACATAATATTTGCTTTCACGTTATTTCCTATATTTATTTGGTTTATCCGATCAACCATAAAATGACAGCAATTTCAAGCCAAATATAATATTACAATATGCTATGATCGGCTACGTCTATCGCATGAGATATTTTTTTTTTTAAATTATTATTATTATTTTTTTATTTTATTTATTTATTTATTTATTTATTTTTGTGGTTGTACTTTATGGTTAGTTAATAGTAGTTAGTTTATAGAAAAATAAATAAATTAGTTAATTAATATGTAAACCTTGATCATGGTACAGCCTTAATATAGCTCCTCTTGCGACTTTTGAATTTTTGTCGCCATTTTAGACCAAAATACATAATTTATGCGATTATTGTTTCTATTTCTTTTTATCTTTTCCTTTCTTTCTTTTTTCAATATTTTATGATTTAGTTATACTTTTGATGCGCTACTTTGCTTTAAGTGGCTGTCCTTGGCGAAAAATGTCCGATCTACTTCAGCATCAAAATTAAAAAAAAATGTCCAGATTTATCAGTAAGTAAATATTCTTAATATAATGCTGAATTAGCTTTTATGCCAAGCGTGATTCATCCGTGCTAAAAAAAAAAAAAAATACTTAAGTTAAGGTATATAAAAAAATGCTATGAAATAAAATTCAGAAGAAACATGCTAGATTTGTATTATTACTATTTTATTTTAAAGTTATAAAGGCGTCTTTTTCTCATTCACCAATTTAACATTTGGTAATTTTTTATTTTTCACGTGAAAGCTTTCATTTTATGTTGAAAAAAAAAAAAAAAAGCTCGTAAACGTTTTTGGCAACAATTAAAAATTTAAATGACTAATATTAAGGCAATTACCAGTTTATTATTTTCATATTTTAATTAATTTTAAAAAGTCTGATCAAAAATTTGAAAATCCGGCTTCGAGGTGCATCAAAATAGGCCATAACGAATCATCATGCAAATCTGTATAGCTCTGCGATCAGCCATTTTCTTACAAAACTCCGGATATATATATGTATACACAATGACAGACACACGCACAAACATCTTATTTTATTACATGCATAGATTGTTTACCGAAACGGCAATATTTTCTCACCATGTTATTATCTCTAAACAATTTGATTGCATCTATTATTATTATTATTAAAATTAATATTTAGTTTTAAAATAGAAGATACAATATATTAGTATGATTAAAAAAATTACTAATTTATTTATTTATTTTTTAGAACATCTTTAAACCTGAAAAATTTTACAATTGTAGTTTGTCGTTTTTAATTAATTAAAACTATTTACACACCAGAGAGAAAAAAAAATAGTTACGTTGCAATTATTCTTTTAATTATTTTTTCCCCTTTTCATTTTCCTAAACTTTTCTTTATATCTTTAAATCATTTTGAAGCAGTTGAAAAAGCATCCTTAGTTGTATCCGTAACTGACGTTACTAACATTAAATACGCCATTAATTTGCATCTAATGTAGAAGGATTTTTAAACAATTCCTTATTGAAATTTTATGCAAAAAATACCACAATTACAGAGAAGAAACTTATTTTTTCCTTTTTCCAAACAATGGAAGGTTGTTAATAGTTTTTCCTAAATGAACTTCTGTATTCAGTTTTTCTCCCTCGTCTTTTCCCCCTGTTGTAAAAAATTAAAACAGGCTCAAATATTTTGTTTACTCTGAATCTAGGCTAGGATAGACAAATAATGTGTGGTAGGAACGAATAAACTAGTCTCGCCCATCGATATATTATTTGCATTTGAACTCAAAGCATTCTTATAATAATGGTCTTAATTTTTGTCCATTGTATTATGTAAAATGTGATTAGATAAATAAAAATGAAAGCGTTTTAATTCCCAGCGAAAGTTAAAGGAAAATGTTTGGAATGTGACATTAAAAAGAAGTTCGTTTAAGAAAAATACGATTTAACAGCATTAACTTTCTCTATTTGCTGATTAAAGAAGCAAACAAATAATAAAATAAAAAATACAGGCTTCGCCAACCCCTTTTTTCTATTTAAATAATAAAGACCTATAAAAAAATTGTATGGAATTTGTTAATGATAAAAATAATAATAAACCTTAATGTAATGATTATATATATACATATATTTTTCTTTTCAGATTTATTTTTGATTCGAATGTTGTATGTAAATTTCATATCAATTTTCAGTTATGGTACAATGAAAAAGTTTAATTTATTTAACCCTCAGTTGGATGGGCGGGTGTATGGTACAATTTTAGAGGAGTACGCCAGGTCATTTTTCGATCCTCTGCATGGAGTTTGTAACTATTTAACCTTACACATTACATTAATAAAGTATTTCGTCATAGTAAAAATGATATAATAAAAAGAATATCGGGAAAAAAAGTAGGAAAGATGGATAAAAATGACATCAGAAAAAGAATATCAGAAAAAAATAACAGCCCAAAAGATTGCATTGGCGTAATTTGTACGCCGGCTCCTCCATTCCAGGGTTAAATATATATATTGTAAATTGTTTAAATAACTGAATTCCCATAAAAATAAAAATAATGCATGCCACCCCCCCCTCCCTCTTTATTCATAACTCAAACAAGGACGAGAAAACTTGTCAGTGTTATTAATTAATCAAGAGCATTTACGTAATGATTTTTCTCCATTTACTTGATAATTCATTGGCATTTATACTCTGGTTTTAATAGTGGATGAACGTGTTCTTGTGTTTTCTATTTAAAAGAATAATTATTTTAAAATTTTTAATATAAGTTCTTTTAGTGTATGGCAATTGGACAAATTTGTTTGAAAGGTGAACAAATGTTTTACATAAATAATATATATAATAGATGAAATAATGTTTAAGACATTGCGTTCGATTTAGTACTATTATGACAGAAATAAATAAATAAATAAATAAGCTAAGCTGTACATATTCAATATTTAAACGACAAGAGCTTTGTAGTTGTTATGTCTTTCTTGTTAGATTGAATCATATTTATTTGCTTTAATATTTCCCTGTTAAAGCAATTAACAGTCGCTCTGAATGTGAATAACTTAATTAATAATTGTCAGTAACATGTAGAAAAATTTATAGTGTTAAAAGTTTTAGGGAAATTTATAGAGTTTTATATAATGTGTGAATGACAGCCTAGAAAACACACAAACATTTTCATACGATTTTGTTTTGGTAGATATCAGTTTTTAATTTAATTTTGATATATATATATATTCCTGTATCAAATGAAATTACCCATGATTTACTCTAAAGAGTTTAAAACTTGCCAAAATCTTAGATCAAGGGTAAATGTTACGCACAATTTTATACACTCCTGCTCAAAAGTTTAGCAAGATTTGCAAACGATCAGTTTTTTTCAATTTAAAAACGCGTCTCTCGATGAAATGTCTTCAAACATTGGGTGTATGGGTATTTAAAGAACTAGGTCTTCCTCATGTTTTTCAGTGAAGATTGGTTTAAGACAATATTTAGGGGGCGGGTAACAAATTGAGAAAAATCAATAATGTTTGTGATCACCCTGTATCGTTAAGTGAACGAAATGAACTGTAACTTTAGGATATGTTTATATAGACTCAGTTTAATTTATGGATGAATTTGAGTGACGATAGCATATTAAATAACGGATATATAAGCATTTATTTTAAAACTCGAAAAAAAAAATCAGCATGTTTTTTATTTATAATATACACAGTTTTTAACGAAAATTATTCTCACTTTCAGATATGTTGCAGGGGTCGATCCAGGTTTTAAATTTTGGGTCTCCTTTTTGTGGGGGGGAAAAAAAAATTGTGAAATTTTTATTTATTTTTGTCAAAAAAATAAAAAATAAAAAATAAATAAAAAATAAATAAATAAATAAATAAATAAAAAAATATCGTATATAAAACCTTCCATTTTAACAGTCATTCTAAATGATGTTTAATATCAAATTAACATAGTTTCATTGAAACAATTAATTAAAAATAGTACTGAAAACATGGAAACATTTTATAAAAAGATCGCTTTTGTGTAAAACAAAATTTTGTGAAGGGTCCTTCTTTATGTATTTGAATTTTGTGAAGGGACCTCTTTTATGTATTTGAATTTTGTGAAGGGTCCCCTTTCATTGTGTGGAATTTTGTGAAGGGGCAGCAAAGGAGACCCAATTTTTTGTCTGGATCGACTCCTGTGTTGGAAAAGCACTTTAAAAACAATATACTGCAATCGGAATACAAATATCTCATATTGAAATATGAACATTTTTATGAAAAACTTTTTCACTGCGCATGTGCGAAAAAAAAAAAAAAAAGAAAAAAGAAAAAAGTATTACATACGTTGAAAGTCTGATATATTGGGCAACTTTTGTTAAAAGAGCATTTGAATCGAGTAAAAATTAAGCAAATTATCCGAAAAAGAACGAGCTAGATTTTAGATATTTTCCTAGAGTTGAAATTTCTTAAGGTATTTTTCACATGCCGCGTAATTAATTTAAAGATCCAATTATTTTAACCCCTTAGCAAAAGTTCTTTTTTTGTAAAAAAAAAAAAAAAAAAAAAAAAAAAAAAAAAAAGTATTACATACGTTGAAAGACAGATATATTGGGCAACTTTTGTTAAAAGAGCATTTGAATCGAGTAAAAATTAAGCAAATTATCCGAAAAAGAACGAGCTAGATTTTAGATATTTTCCTAGAGTTGAAATTTCTTAAGGTATTTTTCACATGCCGCGTAATTAATTTAAAGATCCAATTATTTTAACCCCTTAGCAAAAGTTCTTTTTTTGTAAAAAAAAAAAAAAAAAAAAAAAAAAAAAACCTTATCATCTCACAAATCTTAGCAAATAAACAAAAATATGTTAGAGTTACAAGCTTATAAGGGATTTTTCACAAAAAAGTACGTTTGGAGCGTGTTTGAAATAATTGGATCTTTAAATTAATTACGCGGCATGTGAAAAACCACTTAAGAAATATATCTAAAATCTAGCTCGTTCTTTTTCGGATAAATTGCTTAATTTTTACACTATCAAATGCACTTTTGACAAAAGTTGCCCAATATATCTAGCCTTCAACCTATGCAATATTTTTTTTTTTTTTTATCTTTCGCACTTGCGCAGTGAAAATGTTTTTCATAAGAATGTTCATATTTCATGAGATATTTGTATTCCGATTGATTGTAGTATATTATTTTAAAAGTGCTTTTCCGACCTATCGGAAAGTGGGAATAATTTTCGTCAAAAACTGTGCCTATTATAAATAATGTAAAACATGTTTATTTATTTATTTTTTTTTTTTTTTTTTTTTTTTGGAGTTTTAAAATAAATGCTTATATCTCCGTTATTTAATATGCTATTGTCACACAAATTCATCCACAAATTAACTGGGTCTATGTTAACATATCCTAAAGTTACAGTTCATTTCGTTCACTTAACGATACAGTGTGATCACAAACATTATTGATTTTTCTCAATTTGTTACCGGCCCCCTAAATGATGTCTTAAACCAATCTTTACTGAAAACGACGAGGAAGACCCAGTTTCTTAAATACCCAATGTTTGAAAACATTTCATCAAGAGATAAGTTTTTAAATTGTAAAAAACTGATCGTTTGCAAATCTTGCTAAACTTTTGAGCAGGAGTATAATATAAGTTAACAATAGAAATATTAAACACCAAATTTGAAGACATGAATTTCGTTTGAAATACATATATAACACTGATATTTTATGCTGAGTTCTAGTTTAACTCGTTAGTTGCTAGTTGGTCGATTCGCCGTCCATCCCTTCAGTGTTTATTCAACTGCCACTAAAATTTTTTAGAAATGGCATTTGGTATACTTAATCGACGATTATTCGAGTCGATTCGCCTTTTATGTATATCAAATGCCACTTCTAAAAATTTTTGGTGGCTATTGAATAAACACTGAAGGAATCCGCGGCGAATCGACCAACTAGCGACTACTAACGGGTTAATATGGGTAGATGTTGAAAAATATCTGAGTAGCTGTTTAATACTGGTAGCTTTTTACAATTTTTGAAATTTTTTATTTATGTATAATAAATGATTTTACGATGTGGTAGAAACTTTTAAGTATAATTTATGTCGGTTCATGCATGGATTTTTGTAGTATTTCGGAATGTTTAAGCGTTCCTAGAACTTCTTACTGCCTTTGATTTCGTAAAACATAATTCTTATCATAATTCTTATCGTAAAACATAATTCTTTTCCCTTAAGAAAATTTATGTGATATTAGTGACCATTATGAGGATATTCATAACAACATTGCGACATCTTCTGATAATCTGTTTGACAGCCACGCATTGACCGTGTTTATATCGTCATCCGCTACTGTGTAACACTGCATTAGAAATTAAATCTCTGCATTCAGCTTCCAATTACACAGATCTGGTAGGTAGAAGATGTGAAATCAAGCAGTGTATGTTGAAAAGCTAGATTAATTAGAATTTCAACAACATTTCCTTTGTTCACAGTTCATATTCAATATATAGCGAAATTTGATTTCATTTTATTATTAAAATTTTGATTAAAAAATGAATTATTTTTTTTTTTAATTTTTCGCTGACAAAATATTTGTAATTTTTATTGTGTACTACACTATTTATTTTTATTTATTAGTTTATTTTTACTTTAAACATTTTAATGTGTTTGCATCCGTAATATCTGATATTTATCAACTCTTCTTATAACTCTGCTTTCATTATATATATAGATTATCTAAGAATTAATATATATTTTTAGGCACATTTGAAAATTATTTCTCAATATTATATATTTCAATTTTGTAGGTATTAACCTCCAAAGAATGGGACAACGCTTTATGTTTCCTGACACAGTTGATATAGTTTGAATTATGATTGTTTTTAGTCGTATCGCTAAATTCGATTCAAAGGTGTTATTATGGAAAATGTATCCAAACCAATTATCGTTAAAAACGGTTCTTTTCACAATTTTTGAAAAAATAAATTCTACTTTTTTCCAAAAATATAATAAACGCAATTCCACTTCTTCTTATGTGAGTAACAAATAATATCTGGAAATTTTATAAATTCAGTACCGAAAAGAGATTTCTGAAAATTCAAAATGACCTTTTCATTATTATCTGCATCATAAAAGTGTTTAATTTTTTGAAATCTGTATTAAAATAGCTAACAATTTCTTCTGTATGAAAATGATTTCGTGAATGTGTCAGGTGAATTTACAATTTTCCCGAACGTAAGCCGAACGTTTAACTGAACACTTGAACCTCTTATTAAGGAAGAAGCTTCTGTTAATCTATTTGGATGGTACACAGCAATGTATTTGCTTATGTTTACATCATAAGCTGCTGTGTAATCCAGCGTTGGAAATTAAATCTTTGAATTCTGTGCCGGCACTCGCCATTACACAAACAAGGAGGGTACAAGATTGCAACGTCTAGTTCAAATCCTTAAGCAAGATTAATTTCCATAAATTTGAATTCCACTCTCTTTCACTTTGTTCACAGTCCCCTGATTATGCAACGCGTTGTGGAATTCAATTCCGATTCGTAAATGAAATTTGATTAAAGAGATGAAATGGCGTAAATGAAGATGTCTCATACTTCAGCATCACAATATTCATAATGTCTGTCGAAAGATTGTGCAATCCGTCTGTTTTTCATAATAATTTTTGAAATTTTGTGATTTTAGTGTTAAACCTTGATTGATTACAATTTTGGTTAAATGCACAGAACTAACGTAATTTCTACTGTAAATAACTTTATTAAGCATTGCTAATGATTAAACTTAAATAATACAAAGAAAAGCTCATTTTGCCCATTTTAGGAGTGAAGACTGGGATAGTGCAGCTCTTTCTCTTTTCAGAAGATCATCATTAGATAAAATTGTAAAATGAACTAAGAGTGCTATTTGTAAACATTAAAATTATACATAACAATATCAGATGCATCTTAAATTTATTCTGCCTTATGACGTCAGTTCTATCTCTCTAATTCATCGCCAAAAAGTAATTATTACCAAGATTCAATTTAAGGAAAAAAAAAAAAAAAAAGAAAGAAAGAAATCATCGCATTACTGCTGGACATGATAAGTTTTGTGTAGCAATTTTAGATTTTTATGTAGCAATTACAAAATAATTTTGACCGTAATATTTTTAATAATAATGATATGTTTTTAGGAATATTTTCAAAAAGTAAAAATGCGTCTCAACTCAACCAGTTTTGAACATTTTTCTTTTTGGAGGAATAAAGTTCACATAAAATATTTTTATGGCAATAAAAACGTACGTTCCATATTATAGTCACGCATCGCAGTGACTGCGATGCAACTAAATTTTTCCATCGCAATTCAGTCAAATTTGATTATAACATATGTTTTCATATATCTGTACTCCGGAAGTAAAGGACACCATGTCCATTTTGTGAAAAGAGTTAGCACCCTGTCTTTTATGTGAATTTTTTTCATTTATATATAACCATTAAGCACTAATGTTCAGTTAGTATAAAGGAGGTAAGACAGTGGAAAATAAAACCATGACCATTTTCTTTTCACAAATGTATTTCATTGTAGCACATCAAAGACATTGTGGTAACTCTTTTTACAAAATAGAAATGGTGTCGTTTACCCCCCGGGTATGGATTTAAAAAAAATTTCTTAAAAATCTGCTTTATATTTTAGTGTAAAATGTATCTAAATTCATTACAAGATTCTTATATTCTTTATTTTATTTTATTTATTTATTTACTTACTTTAGTTCTTTTATTTTATGTTTACTTTACAATGTAGTTTTGGACTGCATGGATACCCTCGTATCTGGGACAGTCGATGATGGGGCGCGCTTGCGTGTCACCTGTCTTACAATGTAGTTGGAGTTTCACCTTACCATTTGCAAAAAGCAACGTTTCTGTAATTTTTTCCAAGTTATTAGTCGCTTTAAAAATTTATGAGGGCGGCTGGAGCATAACTGTAACACTGCACATACAACTTTAACATCTTAATGCTATGTATTTATTAATAGAAAAATGGTCTTACGACTAAACTTCTTTATTTTGGATACTTCCCACTGTTATGCCAATAATCCGTTTTGATGTTTATTACTAGAAGTGTATTATCGAACCTTTGACAAACTTAAATAGTTATCATCACACATGCCCATATATATATATATAATTACAAAGGATGCATTGTGTAATATATATTAATACTAAATAAATAAATAAGAATAAAATAAACTCGTTAATAAAATAGTTACTACAAATCAGACTAATGCTTAATTTATTTGATAATCCAATATCCAGCCAAGCATTGCTTCTTTTTACCAAATAAAAATAGAATTATTTTCTTTGTGCCGAGATTTGCCATTCTAGGAATTTTACGACTAGAATTCAGTTAATCTATCTGCCTGTCCGTTTTGTGATCACGTAGGCAAAAAGTACATTGAAATTTAAGCGTTGCAACAAGTAACGTAAAGTTGGAAGATGTTAATAATCTTTTCTTACTTTTTAAGTTTCGTAACCGATTATCATGTGATTTGTTAATACACTACATTTCCATAAATGACCGGACACTTTCGATTTCAGACGTTTTTTGGAATATCTCAAAAGGTGCCGGACAAACCATCTTGAAACTTCTGGAGTGTAAAGAACACGTTATACTTCATACATTTCACCAAAAGTTTTGCCCTGAAAGTGAAAGGAGGGCCAGTGAAAAATTGAAGAAAAATGAAAGTGTTTGGCATCACCCTGTAAAACGTAATGCTTGAAGTACCATCTAGCTGCAGCATGTGATTATGTGGCTCCTTCTTATTATCTCTATAAGTTTTCATGTCTCTATCACATGTATTTAGGAAGATATAACGGTTTCTTTAAAAAATTTCAAAACAATTGTCACTTTTTTAGCTATAACACGCAAGGTATTAAACCTATAGATATAGTAATAAGACATAGATTGATCAGCGAGAGGGAAAAAGTGATACATTTTTTTTCGGGAAAAGTCACTCTAATGGCTGCCTTTCCCCGAGTAAATCACACACAGAAATACACACGGATGATTTAGTAAATAAAATTTATGAATAATTTATTTACTGAAGGTGAATGAAAAACTCCAGATACAGTTTCAAATTCATTTTTCTTTTTATTCTTTTTTTCAATACTCTCTAATGGCTGATTTTAGAACTTTTTTTCGACATCAAAATTTTTTGCTCGATAACACGGGGATGATAGATCTATGTATATTACTACATCTATGGTTAAACCCAGTGCAAAGCCATTTTTAGGAAACTTGATCTACAATATTAGACGAAGCATATTGCAATCAGAATGAAAAAATATTAAATATCTAATGAAATATGAGCATCTTTATTAATATTTAACTGCGCATAACGTAAGATTTAGCGAAATTTCTTTTGCATAATTTAAAAGCCATTTGTATTGAGTTACTTGTATAAAACCCCTAGACAAGTATCGTGTAAACTCAAAAAGTTGTACGCAATAGTATGAACTGAATTTCAGCTGTTCCTATAAATAAGAAAATGATAAGGGGGTTTTCTCATTATTTATTTGCAGTCATCGAAAACTGTATTGCCATTCTTTGAATAATAAATAAAAGTGTGAATAAAACCCCTATAGTTTAGCTTTTTTTCGAGAGAAACTAAATAGCAGTTCATTCTATCACGCATAACCTTTTGAGTTTACATGATACTTATTTAGAATTTTTATATAAGTAGCTCAATACATTTGGCTATTAAATTATGCAAAAGAAATTTCGCTATATCTTATGCATGCGCACTTAAAAATTATTTTGTAAAAATGCTCATATTTTGTTAGATATTTAATACTTTTTCTGATTGCAGTATGCTGTGTCTAATATTATATGTAAAGTTTCCTGTAAATACAGCTTTGCATTGGGTTTAATACCTTGAGTGTTATAGCTAAAAAAGTGAAAAAAAAAAAATCTGCAATTTTTTTAAAAAACCTGTACATCTGCCTGACATAAATATTTGTACAGACAATCAGAAAGAGCCCCATAATCACATGCTGAAGCCAGATTGCATTTCAAGCACTACTTTTTACAGGGTGATACCAAACACTTTCATTTTTCTTTAATTTTTTACTGGTCCTCCTTTCACTTTCGGGGCAAAATTTTAACTGAAAATATATGAGGTATAACATGTTTTTTTTTTTTTTTTTTTTTTTTTAATACTTCTAAAGTTTCAAGATGATTTGTCTAATACTTTTTGAGACATTTCAAAAAACGTCTGAAATCGAAAGTATTCGGTCATTTATGGAAAGGTAGTGTATGTACGGGAAAGGTAAGGTTTTACAAGGGAAAGGTGTACTGCGCAAATTGGTTTAGACTGAGATCGTAGAAAAACGACTGATAATCCCAAAACAGAAATACATTTCTATTGGCATTTAAATAAGTTAAAATTTATGAAGCTTCCAAAATGTTATGTAAAATTATAATGTTATGTATAATTAGGAATATTTGCGTGTCCGTAAGTTCTGATTTTCAGCAGATTGAATCAAATACAGCTTGTTGATGACAATAAATAGAAGTAAATAAATAATAAATAATGAAAAAAATTATCAAAATAAATAAATAATTGTATTACACGTGTAGATGAAAAATTAACACTTGTAGTTTTCGTGCTTTCCTACAATGCAGAAATTTGCATTGTTACTAATATTATTTTATTGATTTACGTTTTTGTAAATTGAAAAGTGCAAACGTACAACTGCTCCCAAGAATTTCTATTTATGCATGACTACAATGCTAGATGAGTTTTGATGTTTCCTAGGTTTTAGCACGCCGCCATCTGCAATCCAAATGGATTTCAGTTTTTTTTTTATTTGTTTACTTTCTATAACCGCAATTTCATTTCTCAAGTTGAGTTGTATCATAGACCTTTTATTCTCTTCTAACTAATTTAATTCGAAATAATCAATCTTATCTTATAATTTACTTTATGCACGGTGATTTAACAGAAGTATTATTACCTACGTTCTGTATTAGTCCATAAACAAATTAAAGTTATCTGATCAGATATCAAAATTAAGTCTTTCTCATCACAAATTTATAGAATTATGTTTCCTTCAGTACTGACTTGATATTTTAATTTCTATCGAAAAGCTATTTCGATATATGGTTATTGGACTTTCCGATCAATTTTCTCTTCAATTCAATTAAGAAAGTCAGTCGGGGGAAGAAAGGATGGGTCATAATTATGGATGTCGCAGATTTTAATCTGAAACTGCTTCGAGGATTTCACTAAACAAAGAGGTTATCAGTAACAGAGCAATGGATGGGATTCATGACAATAATTAAAGTAATCATTGAAGTTAATTTTGAAGTGTAATCGATGTTGGTGGTCTGTTAGATATAAAAATTTTGAATTTCTATTTTGAGATATATTCAGATAAATTTTCTTTCAAACTTCTGGTTTTGACCAGTGAACACCCGGTATTATCTTATTAGCAATTTATTAATTTTTCAGTATTTATTCAAACTATAAGGATTTTCGATACGTTTTTCCATGATGTTTAAAATGCGATATCGAATGGATTAACATATTTTTTCTGAAGGCAGTGCAAAAAAGGTTGTTTTTAACACGCTTTTATTAGCTTCACCTGTATGTATGTTTGTATGTATAATGTATGTTTGTAACCGCTCTGGGAGCAAACAAAAAATCTATATTGTAAATAAAGACTTTTCCTACGTGAACGCTGTGGCTGTGAGGTAAAGCTCCGCGCTACGAACCTAAAGGTCTAGCGTTCGAGCCCAGCCAGGGGAGATTTTTTAAAAATGGTTTTTGTTTAATTCTAAATTATTTTAATTAAAGATTTAAATGTATGTAAATATTATGGTGTGCCACTCACACGATTTTCTCTTACCCAGCATTTTAATACTAACAAGGAGACGGCAAGGGTGTGGGGTCCTCAAATCGAACGGAGGTTCCGCGTGTAATTAGCACTCAGTGAGTGTATTCATACACTCAAACCCTAGAGCGCACTACTTAGCCATCGCCGAGAAAAAAATTCCTAAAGTTTGATTTTTTTTTTTTTTTTTTTTTTTTTTGTATTAAAATTTAATGAATCTTTTATAAACAATTTCTTTTCAAATTTTATACATTGTTAAATCGCGAATTTAATGATTTCTAACTTTTTAACGATTTCTAACTTTTTAAGCCACAGTTCTTTTAAACATTACCATTTATTTTTTTATAAAATAACATATTATTAAATACAATGAATATTTATGATTATACGTTTATAGCATTAGCAATTCTTTCAATCATTCATCTTTACGAATACACAAACCTGGATGATATTTATCATAAAAACAAGAAAAACACAAATTTTGTCGACAACTTGCACAACAAATAAATGCAGCTTTTTTACAGGAGCACAGTGTTTTGAGAATTTCTTCTAAAAAGCAAACTTCGTTAACATTCATAAATATTTCTCGATGTTCAGATAATTTTGACGCATACCAGGCATATTTGATCATTTTTGAAAAAATTGGAGAAGAGAGCTGATGATGAACGATTGATTGAATTTTAATTGTTTAAATAAGAAATTGTTTATAACGATTTATTAAATTTTAATACAAATTAAATTTTTTTTTTCAAACTTCAGGAATTTTTTCTCGGCGATGGCTAAGTAGTGCGCTCTAGAGTTTGAGTATATGAATACACTCACTGAGTGCTAACTACACGCGGAACCTCCGTTCGATTTGAGGACCCCCACACCCTTGCCGTCTCCTTGTAAGATAGATATTTTGTGCTTTTTAGTTCACATTTCTATAAAAGCGTGTTCTTTAATTTTTTTAAACTATAACATTATTTAAATAAAATCATTCATAGTATTTTCTTAATTTAAATAACTAAATTCGCGCCATAGGCAGACAATTCACAAAATAACAATGTAAGCAATTTAGAATGGAATTTCTTATATTAAAGCTGAGTTTAGCTCCAAAAGTTTTGGAAGATAAATGCATAAAAGAATCAAAGACTGAACTTATTAAGGCTTTAAAGTCATATTCAATTTTAACTTTTAGAAGCACGGTGTTATGTTATAAACGACGTATTTTTACTTCTATTACCCATTTACCGTAGGTAATGGAAGTATTGTATTCGATCCGAAAATTTGATATCGAGTTTTCACCTGATTTACACGTTTTATGTTCTCCCGAGTCCAAAAGAGTAGTTTTTGTAAATTGGTCAGTGTTTGTGTATGTATGTATGTAAGGAATCTTCTGGCTATCATATCTTCGAAACTAATAAAGATAGAACTACCAAACTACAGAATTGAACAGGACTGGTGTACAGATGAATTTTCCAAATTTTGGGGGAAATTAGAGAACCTGAAGTGGGACATCAAAACCGGAAATGGGACCGTAAGTCTGTATCTCAAAAACTGTTCTAATATTGAGAAATATAATTTTCTTCAAAGTTGCTATATAAACACGCTATTAGATGTCCTTTCGAATGATATAGTTGGTTAGTTCAGGAAAATTGATAGGCGTCCTGTATAAATAGCTCAATTTCATGTCTCGCAAATACCTTCCTTTAAAAACGGCTGTACGGATTTTTTTCTGACTCGCCTTAGGTAAGTCAGTTTTAGATTTCGAAAATTGGTATTTCAAAAATAACTCTACTAATTCTCCCCCCCCCCCCTTATTTTTTAACTCGCTATGTAAACTTTCTTTTATATGTCTTTACACATGTATCAAGTTTCTCTTACCGGAAAATTTCTGCTTCTTTAGGTAAGTTTTATGTTTTATCTCGGAAAAAAGCATATATAATGCGTGTAATATTGGGTAATGGAAGTCATGTGGTTGTTTCATACCAGATTTTTTTTATTTCCAGCTGCTAAGATTCACCTGGAATTATTTTTATTATTTTTATTTATATTTTTAATACAAAATTTTGTTTTTAAAAGTAAGCGGCAAAAAAATCATTTATTTCTTTTCTTCTAACTTTGATTTTAATTTCTGATGATAATAAGCATAATTGCCCTGTACTCAAAGGATAAAATAAATCGAAAATAATATCTTTTAAATCTACGAAATTTGGTAGATGAAAGTATTAAATTGTAACCTTTTAACTCCTTAGAGATGTAGGAAATAGTGTAGAGATGTAGAAAATCCACAGTGATGTAGAAAATATGCCACATATTCAAGATTTTCATTTTTGATACCCATTGTTATATTTCAGTTCAGATATTTCTATTTAAAAATTAAAATATCATATACTATATTAAAAATAAATAAATAAAATAAAGTTTTCAGTTTTAATGGCATTTTTAATTTTGTAAATATATATAATTTTGCGTTTATGAGTAAACAAAATTCTGTGCGCTAAAGAGTTAAGCAGAGAATCTAAAGTAAAGTGTTATGTATGATGGCTATTTATTGATTTTTTTCCCCCGTTAAATAATACTAAGTACCTTTTATGGTATTTTGCTTACTAAATGAGATAAATAAATAAAATAAAATAAATAAATAAAATAAAAAATAAATAAAAATAATTATAAGATAAAAAAAAACTTTTTATATACTATGTTTTAAAACTTTCTGATGAATCATTAATAAAATACGCGAGGATAAAAAAAATAATATTTAAGCAATATTTAAGCACGCGGACTCAGTTCAGTGAAATAATAATAACAGTGAAAAAAAAAAAAAAAGTTGGTTTTAAAAATGAAATATTTCTCTTTTTGGAACAGCGTATATTAGCATCAGTGGCGGATTTAAGGGGGGGGGCTAGGGGGCTGAAGTTCCCCCCCCCCCAAAGCACTGACATTCACAATTGAATATTGCAATTGTAAATTTTTTATTGGTCTAGAATAACACTTTGAAGAATCTTAGCCCCCCCCCCCCCCCCAAAAGTCAAGCTCTGGATCCGCCACTGATTGGCATCGTGACAAAAGCGATATTGGCACTTATCAATGTGTATAAATTTTTTTAATTATAATGACGTCAATTTTTGTGAGATGAATAATTTAACTTTTTATATTTTTTTAACGTTCACGTTGAATTAAATGTATTTATTTTTATGTCGAAAGAAACTGAACTCGTATTTTTTTTTTTTTGGCAACAATGAAATTATAGCTAATATTTTAATGACTATTTTATTGCTATTAAGAGCTTATTATTTTCATATTTTAATTAATTAAAAGAAAACTCTTCGAAAAATCGAAAATCTGACTTCGAAGTGTTGTGTTGTCACCGGGTTCTGAGCTACTGTGAAAGTTTCAAATGTCTAGCTACTAGGGAAATTAGTCAAAAATAGATCGCAAGATTTGTACCGGACAAACAAACAATAAACAAACAAACAAGCAAACAAACAAACAAGAATCAAAGTTAATAAAAACATGGTAAAATAAAAACGTCTGTCATGATATTTTTTCCTCTGATCATTAATATGAAAATTGCCTATTCACAAAGAATCACTCATGTATGTCTAAGACCAATATTTAATAATTAAAGGTGAGATAAGAGTTCTTTTAACACAATGTTTCATGCTTTTTTAACACGCTTTTATTAGCTTCACCTATATGTATGTATGCTTGTATGTTTGTATGTATGTTTGTAACTGCTCTGGGAACAAACAAAAAATTTATTGTAAAAAAATACTTTCCCTACGTGAACGATGTGGCGTTGAGGTAAGGCTCCGCGCTACGAACCTAAAGGTCCAGCGTTCGATCCCAGTCAGGGGAGATTTTTTAAAAATGGTTTTTGTTTAATTCTAAGTTATTTTAACACGTTAATCGCCATGTCAGTCATATGTGTCTGACGCATTTTTAACTAGGAAATAACCCTAAAAGGAATATGATATACGCCGAGTAATTATTAACGCGTTAATAGCCATGTCAGTCATATGTGCCTGACGCATTTTTAACTAAATTGTCTAATAAAGTTACCATGGCCCATGTGAAAATTTTTCTGATATTATCGTGGCGATTAACGTGTTAATTAAAGATTTAAATGTATGTAAATATTATGGTGTGTCACTCACACAATATTCTCTTACCCTGCATTTTAATACTAAGATAGATATTTTGTGCTTTTTTAGTTCACATTTCTATAAAAGCGTGCTCTTTAATTTTTTAAAACTGTAATATTATTATAATACTATTTCGTTGTTAGTGCATCAGTCGGTCATTCCTTGTATACATCGTTGTATTATGTGATATTCGAAATTTAAACCTGAATTCAACCAATTACTTCAATAAGGTCTAGACATGATGCTAACACGGTTTAAAATCTCCCAGTCAGTATAATTTCCATAAATTGAGTCTACATTCCCAATCACTTTGTTCACAATCCCTTCGTACACCTAGTTTGAGGAATTCAATTTGAAGCCCGCAAGTGAAATTTGATTAAGCGAATGAATGTTAGATCTGATGAAAATATCTCTTCTTGGTTTCGCAAATTAATGAAGGCTCCGTTTCTTTGCATAACCATCTCCATATACGAATAATTTCTGTTCTCAAATATATCGTAAATGCGTCTGCTTTTAATTAATCTGTAATTGTCTCGTTTTTCAAACAATTTCGCTTCAAGCCAGTTAAGAGAAGGGCACGAACAAAAGAAAAGGGGGGGTGGGTTGTCATAATTTCGTAAGTTTAGTGTTTTATTATGGAGTCTCGTTCTTGAAAGAGTTGTTCATAAAAAGAAGTTTTCGCGTAATAAAACGAACGTCTTGTTGAAGATGTGGTAAAAGTGATTAAAAGATGCTCTTCATTAACAAAGGTTGTGAAATAGGAAAAACCTTGAGTTTTTTTTTTTTTTTTTTCGTTATTGTTTCGGTTTTTGAAAATGAACTGTTTATCGTATCAGTGTGTTTCGACTTTTGTCGAATGAGCAATGTATTTTGAATTTAGAAAATTTTCTGTGGTTTCTATCTATTTTCTATATCTGATAAAAAGTAAATTTGTAAAAAAAGTTATGTACTACATGTGAAATGTTTCAAGTAAATGTAATGAGAGGAAAATTTTTAAAATGCTGAATTTAATAACATATCAAAAAATTTAATCAGTCTTTTCCTTTTGCTATTTTCCATAATTGAGAATGCGAAATATGCAAATTAATGACTGATCATCATCATCATTGTTATTATTTAATTGATATTATTTTTTGTTTAAAGTTCTTTTTTTTGCATTAAATATATATATATATATATAAAGGTGTGTAATTTATTTTCACTCATGACTTTTTTTCTTTTTCTTTTCTTTCTTATTCTTCCTATTTATTTCTTTTCTTAAAATTTTTAACTTTTTTTTTTTTTTTTTTTTTTTTGCTTACTCTTATTATTCATAATTTCTTCGTAATAATTCTTCGTCATATTTTGCATAAAATTTACATTTAATTGTTTTTACATATTTACATACAGATTTTGAAATTCAAACTTTATTTATTACAAATATATTATCTATTGTTGCAAATGCATAATATTTAAAATTTTACATTCGAAGGAAATTAAAATATTTCTTCATCATTGGCGACCAAAAGATTACTCAGAGAAAATGTGTGTTGGAAAGATTAACTTATTTCTCTTCGTTTCCAGAATCAAATGAGTGCTATTGAACAGAGTTAAGCTTCTTTTGTATTTACAAATTTATATATTTATATATATATGATTCTCAGAAGTTGTCAAATTTTTCTTGATCAAAAACTTTGTTTACTTCTGGAAATAAACAAACTCCCCCAACCCATTGCAATTCTCTTGAAAATGCATAAGAAATTTGTTTCTGTCCCTCAGTCCCTTATCTATTTACTTTATTGTACTTCATTTTATCATAAAAAGAAAAGAAAAATATACACACATATGCAAATCCTTGAAGAAATTCCTGAAGAATGATTTTCTCCAGAAATTTTACGCAAGAATTCTTCTGTTTATTTTAACTAATACAGAGTAGAATACCAATTTTACAGAGAGCTGTAAAAAAAGAATGTTAATAGACTTAACATTATCATCCAGATATTTATAAGACAGTTTACCTTTAATGTTCCGAAGCTTTTTGGGTCCACTTGATAACCTTGCATCTTTTATGTACCCCTTATAATGCGAATTCCTAGTTTCTAAAACGTATGAAAGTAGTTACACATAAAAATCCTCAACAACTTTTCCCTTTCGAAATCAGACATTGGAAGAGACGGTTTCACTATTTACTGTCTTTCTAAATGGCCCGGATTCACGTCACATTTGTTCATTGGTTCATGACCTTCTATTTCAAATCCTCCTGTGTATGTCTTCAGAATTAAAATATACATATAAAGAAGAAATTGTGCTTCCCTTATTTGCTTCCCTTAATCCAACCCCATAAAAGAAATACTTTTTAAAAAGTATTTCTAGTTGTAGATATGGAATTTGTGTAAGTTTTCGCATAATCGCCTGCCAAATCGTTAAGCTTCTAAAAATTATCCAAGTTTTTGTATCTGAAGCGATTTTTCCTCGTATTTGTGCTGCTTAAAGAGGTATCATGAAAGCGAAATCTATTTTTAGTATAAATGTTAGAGAAAAACAGAAAAGGTTATTCAATTATACTAATTATTTCAATAATTAGGTTGGCGAATATCATGCATACTATCTGTATTTCAGAGACGATATTTATTATATTATATTTATATTATTACCATTTTATTTATTTATTTTTCAGAAATTCAAAAAGTTTCTGTGAATATCATTTAATGTACACTACACATTAGTCTACAAAGAATTAAGTGGTATTTTTCTAAGCATTTTAAAATTTTTGAAGCATTCTACTGATTTTTCTGACAGAAAGAGAGAACGTTACACAAAACTTCAATTTTTAGTTGTATTCAAATAAGTTCAAAGTTAGCCACTTGGTTAGCAAAAGGTATCTTTTTCATGAAAAGATATTATTTTATCTTGATTTTTTGTCACTACATCAGTTTTGCTCTAGATAAGTCTATAATTTAAAACGAAGAAATTTATTTAGCCATTTTGGGTGAAAAAACATTTTATTGGTTTACATTTAAAACAATATCTGGAAATTTTTTTTTCGAAAAAACAAATTAAAGATTTTATTTTAAAGACGCTATCACATCATTTTAAATAACCGTTTTATTCATTTTAAAGCATTTTAATTTAATATGCGATATCCAGAAAAAATTGCTGTACCTTCGGGAAGTCTACCCTTCAGTATTGACTTTCAGTCGTCATTTATATTGACAAATAGTCATTTTACAGCTTCAAAAAGATTTTGTAACAGGCTTAACATTTATGTGGAGCTCTTCCACCTCTTAATGTTCAAAAGCTTTTCGAGTTCATATGATACTAGGCATCCTCTACTGTCAAGACATCTCTGGAAGATCGTTCATTTCACATTTATATACCGCTCGTAATGCGATTTTTCCCATTTCTCCGACATTGAAAAAATACATAAATATAAAATAAAAATCTTCGACTTTTTACATCAAAATGCGTCATAAAAAGAGATGGTTCTTTGCTGTTTATTTTTTTTTCTTTTAATGTCAACTGATTTACGTCACAATTTATTTTTTCACTGGTTATTTTCCTTTTTCTTATTTACTTTCTTATTTTCTTCCTTTCTTTTTCTCTTTTTTTGCTACTGTATTTTTTTGCCATTTTTTTCGTCGAAGTCTACCAATTGTAAGAATACTATACCCCCCCTCCCTCCCTCCAAAAAAAAAAAAAAAAAAAAAAAAAAAGGTTTGAGTATTTATTTTCATGTCAGATATGTTTTTAACGAGTTTCAGTAACCTAATATTAGTAGATTTGCTTCTGTAGATAAATTTTGTTTAATATATATATATATATATATATATAAAAGAAAGAAAGAAAGAAAACAAGAATGATGAAGTGATATTGTGCATCCTAAAGTCCCTGAGAATGAATTGTGGTATTTTTTTTTTAATTCTAGTGTCATCAGAATGTTAGTTCAACGCTTTCTTTTTTAATCAGTCATGTGTAATGTAATAGCTCCATTCATTTTGCGCATAGAATGAAGATTTAGATACTTCATAAGTAGCACCAATAACTAAAAAAACAAGCTATAATTGTTTGAGGTCGAAATAAATAGGCATTACCCGTCATCAAGCGAACCAATCTGGGCATGAAAACAACGACGCACTGGTGTTAACTTAAAGAAGTTTTTATACATCTTCATTCTACACCTACATTTAGATGGCGTTTTTTTTTTTTTATTTACATAAAATCTTAAATGTTACCAAAGTTGGTATTTTAAATTAGTTATTATAACCTTGAAAAGCCATGGTTTGTGCATTTATTTTGGCATTATAAATTTCTGCACATTTCAAGCATTTGCGTATAAAACTGATATGATTATGTCAAAGATTCACGTTTTTGATGGGATAAAATTAAATTAAATGATTCTCTTAAAAAAAAAAAAGGCTGATGTCTCTGTTAAAATAAAATTTCAGACATATTCTCCATCTCAATAATACATGCTGCATGTGGAAGTACTTTTTTCCCAACTCTTTTTTGACATTTTTAGTAGCATCCTAACTTAGAAAATCAGACAAGCTATCACATCCTGTGATTATAACGTTTCCCACACAGTGCGTGGGAGGGGTGTCTTTCAGAAACCAACGAAGCATTTCAAGAATTTTAGTTTCTGTATTAGAGGTTTTCTCTTCAGAAAGAGCAGTACACACAAATACTCTATGGTAGATGTAGGTTGCTCGGGACAGCTTAGCTTTGCCAATCATCTTCATTTCACTCAACCATGTCCTTGGTTCAAGTAGGATCATGTGTATCCATCCTACTGTGTCCTAAGTTTCAAAGAAGCTCCTTGGAGGAGAGAATGAATTGGTTGAGTTTCTGTAAACAACAAAAATTCAGATTAACGTAGGAATTCTGATGTACGCTTTTAGGATCATAAACAAAATTCTTTCAAGCATTTCTCGGAGAGTAATCACAATGGACATTTTAATTCAGCTAAAATTAATGTGCAGACATGAATCCATACATGAATTTGATTTCCTTGAAGCTTTCCACATTTTTAAAAACCATGAAAATATTATCAGTTGTGATTTCGCGATACCCCTTCTATCTGATTGTTGAAATCTTTATACAACCCACATTTTCTTACATTTTTCTTTCCGTTTTTATTGCACCCAGCTCTCGATTTTTCTATTCGCTAATCTCTTAAAATGTAAACAGTTCTATTGGCTGATATATCGTCCCCGAAATCTGGTTGCCTTCACATGATATGCTCGATGCTACCAAAACTGCAGTCTGTTATTTTATTTTACCTTTTAAATGTTTTCTGTGTTATAATTTTGTACTTATATATATATTTGTATTTATGATTGAAGACTATCAACTAGACTTTCGATTGATCTCAGTTGAAATGAATGTTTTTCAGATGTATCTTTAAATATCTTTTAGCGAACATGTAAAAGCTATTTAAGAAATTTTTTGGTGTACAGAACGTATCTTCACTGTCATTATACAACGTTTGCAACAATTTTAGAAAGTCGTCGGTATTTAATATCTATATTAAATACTGATTTATATTTAACACAATAAAATAAGATATTTTTCACTTGCTCTGTGAAATTCTTACAATGCATTAAACTTGAAACCTTTAAAAATATTTTTGATGTCATTTTCATTCCAAGCATTCCTAATCTTTATGCTTTTATTTAATAGCATTCTCCATCACTCACCTTGTAATTATTAAAACTTCTCATATACGGTCCTGGCTCCGAGGCTATTACGGGAAAAACGGTAGACTTCTTAGCCTTAACTATCCATTAGCTATCTGGAAAAAACATCTCGGATAAATTTTTTATTTCTCATGAATGTGTTCTTAAATAAAAACCTGTTTCCTTTTAGTAGCATCATAGCTTCGATGAGATCTTTCCCTCCTTATTCTTTGCCTCACCGTGTGTGAAATTACCATAGTGCTTTGGCAACAAATGATGCGGAAAGACGAAAGAGCCATCTGGCGAATTCGTGCAAATTGTGTTTTTTGAAAAGTATGAAAAAAAGTGTGATATTGTTTTTTTCATTTTTTTCCCTTGTTTTTTTGCTTCTATAATGAGTGTGAAAAAGGGCCATCGGGTTCTTTTTTGTTGTTTTCATCTTCTCCAAATGTTCACCATAAGCCCAACCAAAAGATAGAATGTTTGGGTTCATGATTTTGAAGTTTTAATATTTTAAAATTTCAATTAAAATTAAGTATATATATGTTAGATTAATCTATTTTTTAGATACACTAATAGCAAAACAGGGTAAAAAAATATATGTATCTGTAGCAGATACTGCTATACACAAAATGAGTTTTTAGCCTAGAGGCATAACAATATGGCTTAATACCATTCAATGTTCCCCGAAACTGATGCGTATCGATGAGAATCGAACATTTTTTCAATTTTGTTCGATATTGCCCAATACTGATTAATTTCGGACTGAAAATCTCTGAAGAGTTCGACATTTGCTTATTAATTTGCATTTTATTTTTCGAAAAGTACTGGCCAGAAAACAATTTTATCAACTTTATAAGTACTGTAAATTATAAATAACCACAATAATTCTCATTTCCTGCTTTATTCCTTACAGCACAAATTTCATTAGTCTATTGAAATAATGTTACACGTGTTACTTATCTTCGTTAAATGACAATTACAGATTTTTGTACTTCTATTACTCGACTACAGTAGGTAATGGAAGTATTGTATTATGTTTTTAGGATTTCTGAGACAAAAAAATAAAAAATGAAATAAAATAAAACAAAATAAAATAAATAAATAAATAAATAAATAAATAAATAAAATAATAATAATAATAATCGAGTTAGGAGATTATAAAATATGGAATGGAATGTTTTGATTATCATATTTTCAAAACAAAAAAGAGATAGAACAGCCAAATTTTATAGATAAGACAGGTCCGGTTTCTTTTGGTTTTTAACACGCTTTTATTAGCTTCACCTGTATGTATGTATGTTTGTATGTATGTTTGTTTGTAACCGCTCTGGAAGCAAACAAAAAATCTATATTGTAAAAAAAGACTTTCCCTACGTGAACGCCGCGGCGTTAAGGTATATCTCCGCGCTACGAACCTAAAGGTCTAGCGTTCGGTCCCAGTCAGGGGAGATTTTTTTTTAAATGGTTTTAATTAAAATTATTATTTTAACTTTATATTATTACTTTAATTATTTTAATTAAAGATTTAAATGTATGTAAATATTATGGTATGTCACTCACACGATTTTCTCTTACCCTGCATTTTAATACTAAGACAGATATTTTGTGCTTTTTAGTTCACATTTCTATAGAAACGTGTTCTTTAATTTTTTAAAACTATAATATTATTTAACATGCTTTTATTAGCTTCACCTGTATGTATATGTTTGTTTGTATGTATAATGTATGTTTGTAACCGCTCTGGGAGCAAACAAAAAATCGATATTGTAAAAAAAGACTTTCCCTACGTTAACGCTGTGGCTGTGAGGTAAAGCTCCGCGCTACGAACCTAAAGGTCTAGCGTTCGAGCCCAGTCAGGGGAGATTTTTTAAAAATGGTTTTTGCTTAATTCTTAAATGTATGTAAATATTATGGTGGGTCACTCACACGATTTTCTCTTACCCTGCATTTTAATACTAAGATAGATATTTTGTGCTTTTTTGTTCACATTTCTATGAAAGCGTGTTCTTTAATTTTTTAAAACTATAATATTATTATTTCTGAGAGAGAGAGAGAGAGAAAAAAAGAAAAATAGAACGAACGTTAAATAAAACATACAAGAGCAAAAGTAAATAGCTGAATGGTGGTTAAAAGAGATGTGCAAATATTTTACAAAAAGATCTACAACTGTGTATACACCTGAAGCTTTTATGACTTGAAATGGTTTTATTTTTATAACAAAATATGCTTTGAGTATTTTCTCTTTACCGACAGAATTGGTTGTTAATTAAGATTTTGAGAAACGAGCTGCGGAGCATTTTCTTCTTTGCAAAACGATAGAGAGCAGCGTATTTTATTCAATGATTCCACTGAACCGAAAGCGCAAAATGGTGTCAATACAGTTATTATTAGTATCTTACGAAAATTGCTCCTTATGTGTCGCATGAACTGATCATTGAGATCCAAGTCAATACATTCCAGTTTTAATATAGATGAGTTTGGAGTAAACGTTTTTCTTCTAATATCCTTTGATGAATTTAGCATCATTAGTCGAAAAACTAATTCATTCATATTTTAAATATCATCTGCTGTTAAAGGCTCCTTCTCTCTGTCTCTCTCTCTCTCTCTCTCTCTCTCTCTATATATATATATATATATATATTATTAATTATGTTTTAATTATTAAAAAAAGAAAAAGGTTCCAAACTATTATTAAAGAAGATTGGAAAAACTTGCTTATAAAGCATAACGGTATTGTATACACCTGCAAATTTCCTATATATTGTATATTTACGAAACTGTTTATTAATTAAAACTTTATTAACTAAATTGCTAACAGATTTCTTTACAGTTCTAAGTAATGACATATTGAGAGTATATTACAAGAAATGTCCTTAATGAGCTGAAATTAAATTCATTAGATGGTTTTTCGCGTTTTAGGAAAATTGCCTCTTGTGTATGTATTGAAGTATTCTTTGAAAATCGTGTCACTATACCGGATAGGTATTTTATTAGAGTGTTTTGGAGTGATTTTTCTTAACACTTGGTAATGAATTTGCAATGGTCTGAAAATTATTAATGTTTTATGCTGCGATTGTTTTCTGGTTTTAACGATGTTGTGCAAAATTAGTTCACCAATATTAATTTTTGATTTTGATAAATATTTAATGCCGCTCAAAAATGCCATTTATTGTATAAATAATTTTACATGTAAAGATTGGATTAATATATACTTTTTAATTTTAGTTTATGAATTTTTGATCATTAATTGAATAGTAATTTAAAGTTTTTTTTTTTTTTTTTTTTTTTTTAAAATAACATGGAGTTGAAAAATCTGTTGAAAAATCTTAAGAGTCAGATAACAAAACTTAGGAGCCCGACCCCGAAAGGAAGGGGATGCGCAGCTCATAAAGGAAAACATTTAACAATAAATAATAACTGCCGAATAAAATTATGTGCGTATTTTTATTTATATAACTTTTGTAACTTTTTGGGTATTTAACACGTCTAACTGTCTTAATTTTGAATACAGATGGTTTATAGCTCTTTCAGGATTAAAATTCTTGAAGTTCCATTCAGATTTATTATAAGTAAATTTTGCAAGTTACAGATTTCAAATTAACTTCTTAATTTATTTTTTATTGCATGCATATAAAAAACACAGGCCTTGAAATCAGGGTTAGAAATAAGAGGTCGTTAGTCGTATTTCGCGACCAGTTTTTTTCATTTTGACGCCTAGAATTCCAATCATAGGTGCCGTATTTGACGCCTGCATTTTTTCCTCATCACATCTAATAATTTTCCCAATCCCATCACACAGTAAACAAGTCTATTTCACCTAATCTAATAAAAACTAACCCAATAAAAACCTAATTTGAACCTAATAAAAACTGATTTAAGAAATCATCTCTCTATGAAAGTAGTTGACGATTTTTAATAATTAAATAAAACAGCCCTAAATTTGAAGATTTCTGCCCAGAAAATGCTATTAAATTGTGGTGGAATGATGTAGGTGGAATGATGTGGCGAAGAATGAATTTGTGATTTTAAATATGTACGTTTAATATTGTCAATGTAATTACATTCATTACATAAATATTTTTTTATATAATCTTGCATATGTTATTTACAAGTTGATGCTTTATTATTATTATTATTATTATTATTTAAATATACATATTCAATTATAGATGGCACCTAGATTTTTAATTTGGACGCCCAAAAAATTTAATCCAGGCGTTGTTTTGACGCCTAGTTTCAAAATTCTTATTTCTAACACTGCTTGAAATAGAAGTGTGTACCGGCCCGGGATTGAATTTCTCAATTTAATCTCGGGCCGAGTGTATTGGAGAGAAAAAACAACTACTCAGTGTATAGAATAATACGTATCAGTCGCTGGGGAGGTTAAACAAATTTGAATCACTGTATAAATCGATCAGTAATCAAAAATAGAAGTATAATTGGGTGTCTGAATATTTCTCTCCGAATTTGAATGTTTGTCAGTGGATGGTAATGGATCCGTATTGTTTTGTGTGTCCCTGTAAAAGTGTATATATTTTAAATAAACAGTTTCAAGAAACGACCATTTCGAAACAAAATTCTAAAACGTATATCAGGTCTAATTGATTTTAAATAACTTAATGAAGTTCATATAATTAGCCCCAATAAGACATCATATGTGCAAATTATCTGATACTTCCTTGCAAAAGAACTATAAGTAATGTGCACCATTATAGATATGCATCATATATAATATGACATATCATCATATATATAATATACCTCGTATCATATATACATTTATGCATCAGTGTTTATGAGCAGCTTTTTTTTTTATCCTCGGGCTTAATTTTTTTTCTGTATACAAGGATCGGACCGGGCCGGGCGTGGATTAAATTTTTTCTAGGCCGTGTCGGAGCGGAAATTTTTTCCCCACTATTCTCGTTAATTAACGAAGAAAATAAATGTTAAAACATTTTTTTTAGTTTTATCGTTTATATAATTTTATAGTCTAGTATGTCATATGACATTTCGTTTTCTTGAAAATTGTTTATAACTTAAACTTGACTATCTGTCTTTTCGCGCTCTGATTTCCACAAATATTTTTAGCACGTCTCGAAATCGATATATGTTATTTAAAGTCACAGTAGCAGGTTTCCTATTCAAAATAATATATGCATGTCGTACTAGTTTGCGCACAAGTACAAACAAAAGAGATTAGATACGTTATTGCCTGTGAGTCTTTATGTGCTATGGTCTGTAGAGTCCAGGGATTATGAAGGATATTTTTTAAGGACTTTTCTGCTACTTTCATGGGCACTATATTAAATGAAATTAGCATAACTCTTTAGATGCGCAAAAGCATCTTTTCATTTGAAAATGGTTAGATTAAAATCAATGTTTTTTTTTTTTTTTTTTTTTACAGATTCTTATAAAAATATTCGGATACATTGCAGGATATAAGTGAAAATGGATGAAAGTGAATTTTTCGTAGTATTAACCATTTTTAACACCTCCTACATGGTTTGATGAATACTAATATTTTCGATTTGACTTTCTGTCTACGTGAGCTTCCTGTCCGTCTGTAAATAATAAAAATTCTGATTTGTATGACATTGTCTTTTAAAAGATCAGTAGTTTTGTTAATGAATATTCTATTTCTTGGCTATATAAAACCTCTGAAAAGTAGATACTAAAAATTTTATTTACTTGGAAATGCATGTAAGTTATTATTTTTCCCCCATTTGTTTTGATCGAGCCGGGCCGAGTCGAGACTAATTTTATCGATTTTTGTAGAGGCCGGCTCTCAAAATTTCGGCTCGGGCAGACCTGTACCTTGAAATTCATTTTTGTGATGAATGGAGTCTTTACCAATATTTATAACTGGAAAAGAAATGAACTGTTTGTTGGGAGGGGAAAATATATATTATTTATCTGCCCCGTTACATTGCATCTAGTTCGCACTCAGCTAGATTTAACCCATTACCCACACAACACCAGAAATGATCGCGTTTAACAATTAACTAAAAAAGGTTTTTTATATTAAGTATTGTTTTTAAGTAAAAAAAGAATAGATGTTTATTTTACAAAAAAAAAAAAAAAATCTGAAAAAAAAAAAGTTTTCAGTTTAAAAATGGATTTCAAACTTGAAACACATTTCAAATGAAAAGTTTTGAAAATCTTCATATTTGAATGAGTTTACATAACTTGTAAAAAAAAAAATGTTTTCGTAATAAAATAATTACTTTTGTAGTTATCTGTAGTTTATTCTGTTTTATGCTCCCCCAAAAAAATTTCCGTAAACATTTATTTGTATTAATTCTATACTCTTATTCCACTGAAGCTGTACAAATACAACACCCTGTATTTAGTAAGATAAGACTAATTTTAATAATTTTATTTCAAATTATTGTTATATATGATCAAAATAATGAGTATTACTGTTTGTATTTAGAAAAAAAAAATCATTATTTCGAGTTTTGACGGTTAATGGGTTAACAATACTAAAATTTAGTCGTCAGGTCTGAAATTTTAGTCAGAATAACGACCTATCAACTGGGATTATACAAATTTGCTTTAAATTAAATTATTCGTTTCTACCTTACAAAAATGACGTATTACAAGGATTTTGCCTTGTAGTTATTACTAGTTCCAACAGAATTCTTCAAATTCACTGTATATTAGATTAATTTATTGATTAATATTTTTTTGACAAATATAAACATTAACTGTTGTGAGTAATATTTTTAGCATACAAATAATTACAAATTTAAATAATTATAATATCAGATATATTCAGAAGTTAATGAATTATCTGAAATAGACATTAATTAATTTTTTGAAAAAAAAAAAAAAAAGTTTTATAAAAAGCTAATAAAGAAAAAAATACTGCCAAAATGCATACAATCATTAACAGTTTTCAGTAAATAAACATTCTAAGAAACGCCTTCCCTCCTTTTTTTCTTCCTATACAAAACATAAATTGAAAGAATGCAAAGAAAAACATATGCGTCAAAATTATATATCATTTCGAATTTTCAACGAATTAGTAATTTAATTCATTTTGCTGGCAATTTCGCAGTAAATAATTACATTGCCACATATTTACATAGGAAAAATAAATACATAATAATTATAATAAAATAAAAATAAAATGGAAAAGTGAACCTCGAAAAAAGGTTAATAAACTTTCATAAAAGAAAACATGCTGGTTGAATATGTCGTCAGCTTATATAGGGTTTGAAATGGTTAATTTTCAGAACGCATATTTTTGGTCTTTTTTTTTCCCTCTAGTATTTACTTGTTAATATTAAACGCTTAATAAGTGAACTACGAAGTACATTTTTTCTTTTGCCTAATAATAGAGTACATAGAGTATTTTTATAGGAAAAATGTTGCTCCGTCAAATCTAATGAAACGAATGCGCACATTATTAAAATGGCTTTTAGTGTCTTACAGAAATTGTTCCTTGTATGCCATTTCGAGGGCTGAGTCAATACATTTGTTATCCCGATTTTAATATAGGTGAGTGCTGTGCAGTTATTTCTCTTAATATTTTGCAATTAATTTGTCACATGCTGGAGAAGTAATTATCAAAATCTTGCCCTTCGGTTGTGTCTCGTGGCAACAAAATTTTTCTAAGATATCGAATTGAGTTGATTTGTCGAACTGTGTGTTTACGGTTATTAAAATCATGTTCTTTTTAAATATAAATAGATGTTTAAATTTATAAAACGCTAGTAATCATTCCTGGAAGAATTTTCATCTTTATAAATGTATTAACTTTTGAATAAAGATAAAAAATTCTAAACTCTGAAATTAAGTTTTTATTTAGGGTAGGCGCTCCAGTGATTGGCATGCTCCAGTAATTGACATCTATCCCGAAATAATTAATAAATAAGAAAAATAATAAAATAATATATTTTACATATAAGAATTTTAACATTTTATGTCTGTCAAACACTGGAGCATAGGGTGTTAATAACTGGTAAAATGAATAACTAGCAGTGTCAAACACTGGAACAGAGGGTGCCAATAACATAGGGTGTGGGGGAACATAGGGTGTGGTTCTGAATGTCTTTCATACCATATGTACTAACTTAAGATTTCTAAAAATATTTTCTGATGATTAGAACATTAAAAACATCAGAGATTGCTCTAAAAGTGTCAATCACTGGTACACTTACCCTATTTTTTTTTTTTTTTTTTTTAATTTAGTAAAACTGAAAAATTAGATAAAAAATAGTAATAAAATTGAAAGTATAGTACATTAATGTAGACAGAAATTCCTTCTGCTGCCTATATTTTGTTCTTTCTGCATCACGCACTTACTTATTTCAACTTGAATAAAAATTATTTCTAGATCTTTATTATTTAAGGGGGTAGACTCTTCTTGAGAAAGACGTATTTGTTTAATGTAGTTAAAGTGAATATATATATGTATATGTATTTAATATAATATGTATTTAATTGAATATGTATCAAATATCATAAATCATAATTGAGATTTCACATTTTTATCATTAAGAAACATCGTTTTATAATGGCATAAAAAAAAAAAAAACGATTAGAAATCCACCTAACGAATAATCAACACTTACAACTATTTCTCAACATTTTTTTAAACGTTCCGTGCCCATTGGGTATGCATTTCTTTTTCATTTTGGATTGAGAATAGATTTTGGGATGTGAAGTTTGTATAAATATTTTATTATATATTCGTAAATTTAAAAAATAATTATTATAGCATTTCAGTGTAAAACTCTTATACGGCTATTTTTACTTATTACTAATATTTTTTATTAACATTTTGAGTGTAGAACTTACAATAAAAATTTAAAATTACTCGTTAACACGTTGAGCGCCATGTCAGCCATTTTGTAATATATCTCTAAAAGTACTGAAGGAATCATCTTGAATCTTTAGGAGTGTGCAGAACATATTTACTTCAAACATTTCAGTGAAAGTTTTACCCCGAAAGTAAAAGCAGTACCAATAAAAAATAAACACGTTGAAAGTCATGTCAGCCATCGTGGCTGACAGTGTCAAATATGATATAAAGCCACGTCAACCATCGGTGGTTGACAGTGTTAAAATAGGATATAAAACTAAAAATAGTACATCGTTTTAAGTAAACATTGAAAATTTGCTTAATTTTTATTTATTACAGGAGGAATCATTATGGAATTTTAATGGATTTTAAGAATTCGCGTGGTGCTCAACGTGTTAATGGCTGGTAGATACTTTCTGCAAACTCTGCACCTTTTCGAATATTTTTCGTCTAATTACCGAATTAAAATACACATTAAAAAAAAAAAAAAAAAAAACATTTTTCCGAAGGATTCATATAAAATTCGCATAATTTTTATGAACGACAATTTTTAAATTTGCTGATTTTTATGAACGACAATTTTTAAATTTGCTGATTTTTATGAAAGAACCATTTTAAGTTCGTCGATGTAAAATAGATTGTTATGGCCGGAAATATTGACGTATTAACTGAACACAATTTAAAAAATAACTACTTGAGAGAGTACATGCGAAGTAATGCAACAACTCAGGAAATCTCTAGAAATAGACATTATTCAATCTGCAGACTTTTTTTATTTAAATATTTTAAAAATATTAAACATCTGTGGGGACCATATACTTGAATATAAAAATTAGTAAAAATTTTCAAAGTCGTTACAAAGTACGGAGTGGAGGGGGAGCCAGGAGCCCCAGCAACGACGTCTTGATAGCTTACATTTTTGTGATGAAGTGACGCTTCGATTTCTTGATTAATTTCGCCAGAGCTCTAGTCGACGCCAAATTAAAAAAGTAGAGAAAAAATGGTTGTAATTATGTTGCGTATAAATACATACAATTTTTGAAAAGGTTACCACATGATTATAATTCAAACGGTCCTCACAACGCCAAAACACGCCATGAGAACCGGAACTGTTAAGCAAAAATTAAGCGTACCATGTTATGAGACCAGGAATCCACTTAAGGCGACAAAACTGCATTTATTTGTAAGATGAAAAGAAACCGAATTGGGAAAAGTCAAAACAAGCTATTGTAGATCTGCATTACGTTAAAGAACGAATAATACCTGATCAAAGGTTTCGATAGAGTTGTAATAAGCAAAAGATACATATGTGGGAAGAGGGAGAATGTAAAAATTTAAAGAACATACTGTATGTGAATTTAAGTTGCAATTTAGAGGTCATAAAAACATGTGTTCGTTAGTTTAATTTAATTTAATTTTTAATATGATAATATATTTTTTAGAATATGTGATTATCGACATCACAGTCGATTTTTGAGAAATGTTTCGTTTTTGAATCTGGATGTTTCCCGATTAAGATTTGAAACTGCTGTATTTTTTTTTTCTCCCCTCCATAGTCAATCGTTGAAACTTGCTCATTTTGTGGCCATTTTACAAATGTGGAATTATTTCACTGCTGATTATTATGAGAATTTTTTTTCCATTAACAATTGCTGGAAAAAGCAATTATTTTACCGTTAATCAACAAAATTCTTTTTTTTTTTTCTTCCCGCCTTTCCAAAGCTGATTTCCCAAAAACACGATTATATTTTGTAGCAAATCAACAAAATTTGTGCCTTTTTTATTTACTATGTGTGATTGCCAAATATGACGCATTTTTGCTGCAGATTTCTAAAAAATTGGATTGTTTCGTCACTGTTTCACTTAATTTAACTTCAATTGCTGAAATATAGAATTTCCACGTAGTCGGCTAATTAAATTCATGTTAAGGTCATAGGTGGGAAAAAAAAACAAAAAAAAAAAACGAGGCGAGTTATTTATTTTTTAGGTTTTCATTACCTTTTTCTACATACAACCATATATATAGTATATATATATATTAAATAGGAAAGAGAAAAAAAAAAAAAAATGCATTCATAAGTGTTAGAAATTATCCAGTGATTTGACAGAAGGAAAATTTTTTAAATGGCTCATTTTAATCTTTTTATACTAATTATTTTCATCTGTACCTGAATGCATGCGTGATTGCAGTTTAACTTTAATGTAGTAGGCTTCCATCTGACAAACCGTTGCTATCATGTTTGCGATTATGGTCCTACCTTCGTTTAATATACATCTGAGATGAACGGATTTGAGCATTGCACCGGTGGCCACTGTCTTGTTTGATTAATGTTCTGTAAATTGTCTGAAGTTCCATTTCAAACGACAATTGCCTTTTCGGTAAGCTTATACGTAACAAGCATCTTGAAGATTTAAAATTAACTGAAACAGTCGGACAGTCTGTTTTCCGTATGAATTATGAACAATGCAAACCAACTATATTAGAAAAGTAAGTTGTGAATAAAGATCTACAAAGAGGGGGGGAAAAAAAAAAAAGGAAAAAGATATACAAAAGTAAATTTAGTAATGTTATGAGGATTTTTATCAGGGATGTCATATAATATATGCAAAATTCATAATTTTTTTACATTTAAGAAAATTAGCACATTGCTCGCTTAGAGGTTAAATTTCTAAATAAATAAATTCAAAAGGGGAAAAAATGTTGGAGAGGCTGTGATTAAAGAGATTTACATTTATTGTATATTCATTATACGATGCAAATTTCCACAGGAAACGCGTTTGGTGCTAGCATCGTTATTTATCTAGAATTAATAATTATATTAACCTGCATTTCGGATAAGGGGATACAGTACGTTGTCAATTTAATTGTTCCTGTTCTACGATAGTTGAATCATTCAAACTAAAACTGGGTTATTTTATCGATTCGCCAATTTATTTTGAAGCATACGATTAATAGTTTATCTGTATCCAGCATTGTGAATAATATTAATTTTTTAATGATAAATGTATTTTAAAAAGTAGAAAAAATTCACTTTTCTTTTTAGAACGACAGGACTATTTATTTCAATCTGGCATTTTGCGTTGTTACCAATTTATAGTGTTCCACTTCGAAAATGCCTACCAATATCCAATTTTGCCATTTAATTTCTTACTCTACCTTAAAATACTTTGTGAAATCTGTAAAAACATATACATATATATATATATATATATTTCACTTCTCATCCAACTCACAACCTTCGGGTTCGTATAAAAAGTTGTTACTATAGTTGTTAATTTATAGTTGTGTACGTAGACCACAGAGCCAACGGGTCTCGGCTGAATATTTCCTGATTATTTAGAGTGTTTTTCAGTTTTTTTTTAAGGGTGTTAAAATACAAATATATGTAGTCCTGTCGTACTAAATTAAATTCTGTCATGACAGAATTTCATCCATAGTTTTAATGCTCGCGAAGCGAGCATACATCGAGACACTCACCACTGCAGTACAGATTTTTTCTTTTTCTTTTTAATAGGTATATTTATACATTTTCCTAAATTGCTTATACCCAATAATTATTTTAATATAAATTTAGCTTCACGACTACAATGCTGAATAAGATTAATTAATATTTAAAAGAGTTACATATTTATTTTCGAGAATTTCTGTAACATAATGACAATTTTTTGTAAAAAAAAAAAAAAAATAACTGTTTTTTGAGGAGGTAATTTTATTTTGTGAAAATATATTAACATGAATTTAGCAGTTGACAACTGACGATTTATAAAAAAGCACCACAGAACTGGTGTTTAAAAGTAATAGATACACAACTTTGAATAAACACCATAAAATGTAAGAGCTCGCAATAGTTGTTTCGGGTCGAAAGAAGGCACTACCCTTCATCAGGCGAATAAAGTAGCCACGAGTGCTGTAAACAAAGCGGCAAGGAAGGCACGAAAAAATGAGAAAAAAAAAAAGGCGGGGGGGGGGGGAGGGAAATTTAACAAATCAAACAATAATTTAAAAAAAAAAAAAAAAAAAAAAACACTCGCAAAACTACTTAATGCAAGAAGCCCACATAAGAGAGAGAGAAAAAAATATATTAAAAAAAGAGCACAAAAGAACTAGCGTTTAAAAATGATAAATACAAAGTTCTGAATAAATACCATAAAATGCAAGAACTTGCAACAATTGTTTCGGGTTTTTGCATCTTATCGTTTTTATTGTAAGGTTTTTTTTTTTGACAATTTGTCTACAATTACTGTTCGTGTTTCTTGAACGCATGTATATTGTATTTATATTACATAGGTACAAAATTATTGTATATGTACGTAGCCTTAAAAACAATGTAAGAATATTTTGAAAACATTCAAAGAAAAAAGTAAGTTTATGTAGTGTATGATTTTAAATAAATAGCTATAGATAATAAAAAAGCAATGTAGATAAAATTTTAAATGTAACTCTAATTTTCAAGACCATTGTTAATTTTACAAAAAAAGATTATTCTTCGATACCGTTAGTATTTTAAATAGACTTAGTAATTTATTTTAGATATTGCGCATGGAATACACGTGACTACAATTTAACATAAATGTAGTAGTTAGTCAACTATCATTTGGCAAACTGTGACGATTCTGCCTAGATGATTATAGTTCTATCCTCAGCTTAATACTACATCTCAGATTAATGGATTAGAGTAGAACACCACATGGGTATTCTCTTGGTTTGATTAATGTTTTGTAAATTGTCCGAAGTTCCATTTTAGATGATAATTGTCTTTTGGTTAAGCGTATATACCTAACAAGCGTTGCTTAGGATTAACTTAGTTATATTAACATGTTTCTGCTAGAACATAAAGTTGCAGTTCAATGTAATCTGAATTTACTTCCAAGGAAATGATGCTTTAAATCATTTTAATATCCAAAATGATTCATACAAGAAATGTGATACAAAACTATGAGGAGTTTTAAATTATAATATCGTTAATTACATTTTCTACCTGTAGGAAAGACAAATATTTCACTACCATGTTTGTAGGGTTATTGCATTAATTCGTTAATCCTACAAACTATCTAAAAATTCATAATCTCTTATTAAATGTAGAGAGTTTCTTAGTGGATTTGCTGGATAAACTTTTATAAGAGCGAAAAACAGCTAAACCAAGATTCGGACTTAGCACTTTACTGATTAACATACCTATGTTCTACAATTTTAGTTACCCAAGCCGATATCTGAATAGCACAGTAATTTAATCGTATGGAAGTTGGAAGTTGTCAATTTTTGGTCTGCTTTGTTAGTATAGACCTGATGACTTACGGATGAAATTTTTATTTCAAAAAACTACTAAATGGCAATAAATAATTAAGATAATAACTTTGATCATTTAAACTAAAAATTAGATACTAAAACAGATTGGCTGAATTACTTTTTATAAGAGCTAAGTGTCTAGGCCAGAATTAAAAACCAGGTTCTTTATTCTTATTTTCTTTGTTTGTAATTAGTGATTTCTTATAAAGATTTGGGTGGGATGTTTGTTGTAGAGGTCTGCACGGGCCGGGGCGAATTTTTGAATTTGCTCTCGGGCCGGGCTCGGGTTTAAAAAAAATTTTCAGGCTCGGGCCAGGCCGGACTCGGGCTCAGTTTTTTTTGTGTATAGTCGGGCCGGGCCGGGCCTGAATGAAATTTTCTCCGGGTCAGGCCGGGCCTGAATAAAATTTTCGCCGGGCCGTGTCGGCCCGAATCTTTTTCTGGTTTCCTCGTTAATCAACGAAAAAGGAAAATGATAAAATATTTCTTCAGTCATTTATTTTACGTAATTTTACAGGCTTGTGTGTCACATAAAGTTCTATTTTGTTAAAAAAAAAAGTCTGCAACGTCAATTTAATTGTCTATCAGTCTGTCTGTCCGAAATCTGATTTTTTGCAAATATTTTTAGCATGCCTCGAAATTAATATATTTTATTTAAAGTAATATTAGATGGTTTCCTATTCAAAATAGTATGCATGTTACTACCAGTTTGCGTACATGTAAATAAAAAAAAGAAATTAGATACATTACTGTTTATAATGGTTTGTTTCTTATGATCTGTTGAGTTTAGGTGGTATAAAGGCTATAAAAATCTTTCCACTGTAGCTTTTTCTCTAAGGCTCCTTTTCCTTTTCTCCAGTGGACAAAAAGTAGCATCATTTTTATCATGGGCAAAAGCAACTTTTCTATTGAATATGGTTGGATTAACATTAAATTTTTGTTTACCGGAGCACATGAAAAATTCGGATACATTATTGTATATAAGAGAAAATGGTTGAAAGTGCATTTTCAGTAGTATTAACCATTTTAAATACCTTCCTATATTGTTTGATGAATGCTAATATTTCGATTTGACTTTCTGTTTGTCTTTGTGCCTTGTCTATAATAATGAATTTCTGTTTATATATAATTGTCTTGTAAAATTTCAGCAGTTTTGTTAAAGAAGGTACTATTGTTTGGTTATATAAAACCTCTGCAAATCACATACTAAAAATCTGTTTTATAAAAAGGCATTTTTTTTTCTGTTATTTTACATATTTTTGAATCGGGCCGGGCCGGGTCGGACCTGATTTTATCGTTTTTTGTCCGGGCCGGGCCGGACCACAAACCGTTAAAATATAAACGGGCCGGGCCGGGTAAGTAAAGTTTTCGTACGGGATGGGCCGGGCCCGGGCCTCAAAATTCCGGCCCGTGCAGACCTCTAGTTTGTTGTAAGCGTTAAGGACAGTTGACTGCACGTGAGTCCTAGAGACCTGGGTGAATTGCCCTCTCCTTGGGGATCTTTTTAAAGGGGTCCTATCCTAGCCCATACTTAAGTAAATTTCTGAGAAAACCACAGAAAACTTTGAACGGCTAAGCCGACGAGCGCCACCTGGATATGAATCCGACATCTCTCGGCCTACCAGCTTTGAGAGCAAACCTTTTTGGCACTGGCGGGGCTAAAAGGGAATTTGAAACTGAGACTTTTGTTTCAAGCTCCCATTTGGGTTTGATATAAAGAAGATTCGGGAATTTTTTTTTTTTTATAGAAATAGACGCTATGTTTGTTTTACAATTGCAAATTGATATTTTCGGAGAAACACATTTATATAAATAAAGGTTTTGTTGTCAAATCTCAAACGATACCAAAAACAAAAAAATATGAATCATCGATTTTTTTTTTTTTTTTTTTTTTTTTTAGTTGCTGCAATTTCTTCCTTTTCTGTTTCTTCTTCTTCTTCTTTTTTTAAAGAAAAAAATATATATAATAAAACTCTATTTAAGAAATTTAAATATATATTGACATTACTTCTTTATTTTAATTCTATAAAAAATCACACATTTGGTTATCCTTATAGTCTTTACTTTCTGATAAATTTTTCTTATTTAACTCTTTCAACTCAGAAGCCATTTTAAGAAAATACTGATAAAATCCTAACTATTGATTTCTATTCCGTCACGCTTGTTTGATTTATGACAAAACTTTACGAAATGTTATTAAAAAACAGCATCTTTTGTAATGTATCCTGCAAATGCTTAAGAACTAGCTAATTCTATACAAAAAATGTTTCGCCGTTTCACACTTTTTGTCTTGCACATTTACTCGTCTCAAATAAAGCGAAGGCATTTATTTCTCTAGCTTTATCCAAAATAGATATAAGTAAAATCTTTTTTCTCTTTTTTATGCCAAGCAATCTTAATAAATATTGATAAAAATAATTTTTTTTTCCGTTGTTATTTTCCTAGTGATATACCTTCCCTCCCATCCCCACAAAGAAAAAAGAAAGAAGCAAATATTTGATGAAATTTTGCTACAATGCTGTGAAGAAGACGTAATAATTTTCTTAAAATTGGAAAAAAACATTGTGTATAAATACATTTTAAAAAAAAAATACATTGCTTATGTCTCCAAGAACTTTCATTACTTGAAATTGATAGCCTATATTGAGAAAAAAATTGGATTTTTATACAAAATAGGGCACTTTCGGCAGTGTATATATTGTTTCTTAAAAGCTGGAGGAAAACTAGATTTTTTGGTAAGTAGTTTACAAAGTTAAATTAAAACATGAAATTGCTCAAACTTTCCGCCAAAGTATTTTTAGGCTTTTGATTTAATGCACAGTTCACCAGTATGTGGAATTTTCAATGTCTTACTGAATTGCTTTAGGTTAATTTTGTTTATTAAAAAAAAAAAAAAAAAAATGAAACAAAAAATGAAACAAAAAATGGACAACTATTTTTTGCATTTTCCATGGTGCATTGTCCATGTCATAGCCGAATGTTTTTGCTCTGGTCTTCACTTGTCAAATATCAGATTCGAATCCCACTTACGCCTTAAATGTTCATAAAGTTATGGAATCTACTTTAAGCCTTTGCTCTTAGTCCAGTAAGTCTCAATGTGCAAAAAATGATCGCAGAGCGACGTTCCAAAATTAGTGCATATATGTATTACCACACATGTTTAAAACATTTATATATACATTAAAAAGAGATTTCTTAGGTGCTCTTAAGAAGTTTGTGTGGCTCACATATGACAATCAGTAGTGTACACTATACAAGAACACTTACAGAGTGTCCCATAAGTGTGTAGACATTTTAAAAATTCATAACTATTGAATGAATTGATAGAATTGAAAGAATTGAACGCGGTTTGCAAAAAAATCATTCTCGTGAAAAGGATATTTTTTGGTAAAGAAAAAATAATAATTAAGCTATTTATCGATAGAGGGCACTGTGCGTGACCAGATCACACATTTTCATGAAAAACTGTACACTAAGCGACAAAAAAAAAAAAGCCGCACTTGGATATTTTCCTTTTCGCTTTCTACAACCGCCAAATTTATCGTTTAAAAAGCAAGTTTTCGAACAGATTTTATTATGTTGTCCACCACATACACACTAGTACTCAGTCCAGTGTTAAAAACAAAATACAATAGTCAGGAAAATTGTAATTTTAGAAATTATTTCAAAAATGATAAGAATAAGGCAGTTAACGATGCCACAAAAAGTATTAATTTTTGAATGAAAATCAAAAAATATTTTAATACGTGAGATGGTAAAATAATTAAATGCTAACGAAATATTGGTAAAACGGCTTTTAGCAAGTTATAACGTTTTTTGGTCGTTTAAACTGGAAATTTGGTTTATGGCGGCCATGTTGCTCATCCAAGCGAGATGACCGTAAGTTAAAATGCCATTTCTTATAAAATCGGTTTGTATTACATTTAGAACATAAAAGAGATTCAGAAAAAGTGTTTAGCAGCATAATTTCTTTAACTACAGTACAGCAACTATTAAACAAAGCAGGTTTAAATGACAGAAAATTTGAAAAAATTCCATTCTTAGTGAAGAAAATTAGGAAACCATGACCTCAGATGGCTAAAAAAATAAAAAAATGGTTAGGTAATTATTGGGCTGAACTGTTTCTCTTTGATGAGTCAAGTTTAACTTATTTCGAGCTAAAGAAAACACGCGGAACTGACAACGAAAATATGACCGACTTAATGAAAATCACACTTTTAAAACAGTGACACAATCTCCGTACATTATGGTACGGAGGTGCATAACTTTTCAAACAGTCAGACAAATTATTATGCTCAAGGGATCAATTAACTCGAAATAAAACACAATCATCATAAAAGTGTTGCCTGACCGACTATTTTGGAGGTATCTTGGACATTTCCATAAACAGCATTTTACGCTGAAAATGCACCTTACTACGCAGCGTCTGTGGTCAATTTATTACTTCAAATTGTCAAAATTTCCTATCCATTCCAATGAGAACCTATAATTATGTAAGTAATCATATCTTTCTTCACTTTAAGTTGAATCCCACAAAAGATACAGTAAAATTTCTTCTTTACCAGACATGAGAATAGTCCTAATCGCGATCCTCTCGAAAATGTTTCGTCTATAAAAAAGCGGGGAAGAGGGGAGAGGATTCGAAATTTGCAGCCTATAACTCTGCCTGAACTAGAAAAAATTATTTGTGATATTTTGCACGTTGAAATTTCTGAGATTTATATTAAAACACTGTATAATACTATGCCATTGCCCATTAAAGCAGTAATTCCATATAAAGTTGGAATTAACCCAATGCAGAATACATATTTTTAATAAAAATTTGCTTAGATGTAACAAAAAAATAGTTTTATTTCATATATTAAAATATAACTTGTTTATTTCATTTAATAAATCATAACAGAGTACAAAGTGTATGGTTATTGCATTATGTTCAAAAAGAAAGTTTTATGCACATTTTTAAAAATTACTTCGTAGTGTGCAATAATGCAAATTATTAAATCGAAAATGTACATAGGTATCATTTCATCCCTTTAGTATTACGCAAATAAGAGAGTTTCATTTGTTTCAAACATTAATTTTAAAGTTATTACGAATAAAAAAGGTATAAGTCATTTTTTCTGCAGTGCGGCTTTTTTTTTTGTCGCTTAGTGTACTTATTCGCATGCAAATGTTTACAGGCAAATAGATCATATTCTATGTGTTTCCACAAATTACAGTTTGCAAACGAGTTATAACACTGCTAACTAAAGCTTCAGTCGGCGGTTCTTATCTGAGGAAAATATCTTACCAATATCTATATACTTTCATATGCATATTTTTCGCATTCGTGCGAAAATTTTAACTACTTGTCTAACTATCGTTGACAAAAAATTTAACTATATTTTTTCTTTACAAAAAAAAAAAAAAAAAAAAAAAAAAAAAAATCCCCACGAGAATGATTTTTTTTTTCGAAAATCACGTTCAATTCTATCAATTCATTCAATAGTTATGAATTTTTAAAATGTCTGCAGACTTATGGGACACCCTGTATTATTCAATAATAGTAAATACACCAGAATTGCAAAATGTAGATTGAGACAATAAGGAAAAAAAGCTTAAATAACATCACTAATTTTCCAAAAGAAAAATAATCTGCAAGATTGCGTCTGTTTTAATATTTCAAAAGTGCTATTCTTTTTATTAAACTTTGATATTTTTCAATTTTAGCAAAACCTTAATCTAAATATAGTCGTAAACAAATCCTGCAATCATGCTTGATGATTAATCTTTGTTTTGAAGTGAGCTACAGACTGCTGCCATTAATTTATAATTAATTATTCGTGTAATCAATGCGATCTTCTATTTTTCAATAATAGCAAAATTTTCTGAGAATTATTTTGCATTTTCTTTGTCCCATTCTTCTGCTGATAGTTACTAAGAAATTCTATTTTAGTCTCGAATTGTTGAATCTCAAAAGAGTAATTTGGGAGATTCTTCATTCAGTCTTAATTGGACAGCTGGGATACCATATTCTATTTCGATGTTTGCAGCTTGGCTGTTCTCATTTAAGATTCTTCATCGTTATTTCGTACCGTATTCTGGAATTATTTCACCATTATTTTGTGATATTATCTTGAGTTCATATACTCGCAATTAAATTTAGTTTATGATTCAGTTATTTAGATGGTGAATTTGTTTTAATCAGATAAACAACCGTTATCTTTTTCAACAAAAATGGGGGAAAAAATGATTTTATAACAATTTTACTCTGTAGTGATTACATGAATTTTGATTTTCCTTTGAAATTTATCGGTGTAGGAGTTAAGGCCAATTAATTGACTGCATGTGGGTCCTGCACGAGTGCTTTCTGCACGAATGCTCTCTGCGGGGATTTTTTTCTGGAGTTCTTGCCCGTATTAGGTGAGTTTCGCAGAAATCCACGAAAAACTTCGATCGGCTAAGTCGACTAGCGCAACCTGGGATCGAATCCGGCACTTCCTGTCTGTCATCGTCGAGAGCAGAACATGTGGGCGACTTGTGAGGATAAAAATTTGTTGGACCAATCATAAAGTTCTTCATGATGTCCGAAATCAATAATGCAGATGCATTATTAGGGTACTGCTGCTGTTACAGCAAGTTTCAAACTCGCTATGGCGAAAAATCATCAGATGTGAAGTTGAAAAAATTTTGCATGCAAAAATTTTTAGGAATTCAATGATGCAAAGACTGAATTTTTTTTTACCTTGAGAAACATATTAATTTCGGACATACATTTGTATATATATATATGTATGTAATTTAAATTGATATTGTCTTTTAATTGGAACTAAAAATTATCGTAAAATTTCTGTGCTAACTTTTATACTGTGTTACAATCAGTTTTATTTTTGTGGTGTCGGTATTATCATGTATCTATTAAATGCTAAATTTTATCATGATATCTTAAATTTATATGTATATATATATATATATATATATATATATATATATATATATATATATATATATATATATATATGATTGGTCCAAAGTTTTTTTGTAAAAGAAGATCAAAATTAGTGCAATCACTAAAGAGTAAGCATTTTGTAAAATCAGATTATTTATTTGTGACCATCCTGTATAACGATTCCGTTCTTTCCACATAAAAATAGTATTTTAACACGTTGAGCGCCATGTCAGCCATTCTAGATTCTAGACATTTTGTCATATATCTGTAAAAGTACTGAAGGAATCATCTTGAAACTTTAGGAGTGTGCAGAACATGTTGAACCTCAAACATTTCAGTAAAAGTTTTACCCCGAAAGTAAAAGCAGTACCAATAAAAAAATAAAACGTTGCGCACCGTGTCAGCCATCGGTGGCTGACAGTGTCAAATATGATAAAAAGCTGCGTCAACCATCGGTGGCGGATATAAAATAGAATATAAAACTAAAAATATTACATTTAATGATTGAAAAATTGTTAAAAATTTGCTTAATTTTTATTTATTACAGGAGGAATCAAGTAAAATATCTGCGAGATAAAAATTGAATTAAAATTGAGATTTCTGGAAATATAGGTGCAATATTCACTAATAAAAATCAGATGTCTCATACGTTTAACCAATACAAAACTTTTTCTTTTATATGAAGAATATAATTTTATAAAGTATTAGGAAAAGGTGACCGATAAGGAAATATAATGATAGATTAAAAAATATTCAGCTTTGAAATTGTTACAGTTGATTTTTCTTTTGCCATATTGCATCTCTAACACAATTTATCGGAATGCTTAAACCAAATAAAAGTGATAAAAAATGCGATTTGAAATAACTTCTGAGTGTACACCACATAGGGACAATGTCAATAAGCCTTCGTAATATTTACACCAGTAGATAAAGGTGAAATAGTAATTTGTTTTATCTCACTCTTTAAGTTAATTTTTATGAAATATTGTCACTTTCCTCGCCGGTCTGCGATGCATTAAAATTTAAATATATATCAATAGCTGTGTAATATACATTGTTCCATGTGCCAACATCTTCTTTAGATTTTATATAAATGAGAAAGAGACAGGGAAGAAAGTGGGGAAGATTGCTAAATAAACATAGATTCTCCCTGGTCTTTTCCAATGTCAACCAAGAATGTCCATCATCCTGCCCATCCGTGCATCTTCCCAGATCTCCCTCTCGTGACTCAATCTCTTGGAGAATTCCCGGTTTCGTCTGGTGGGAGTTGTATTTCCTTTGCCCATCTGCATCAGACAGTTTGAAAAATTCTTGTTTTTGAGTGGAGGGATAAGCGTTTGTAGTGGAGAGGTATGTTTTATAGAAGTTCTTTTTAGAAGAAGAAATAGGAAGTGGGGGTGGGGGGGTATTCAACAATAGAAGTATTTTGTTTCAAAAGTGAAATTTGTGATAAAAGTAGCTATAATTAGTGTGCACACAACACATGTGTTTGAATTAAAAGAAGCCAGAATGTATTTTCTGCTCATGACCCCCCCCCTCTAAATTATATAGTGACGTTAACGTTTGTATTAATCGGAAATAACGATATTAACGTGAAATAAATATTTATGAGGGGAATCATTATCAAGAGTATTCAAATTTATCTGTAATTTTTTTTTAAGATTTCAAATGGTAACAAAATCCTAAATATCTTCCGACTTGCCTCGAAAAACTGATTTATTTAACTTTATAAAAGAACACATTCAAAGAAAGTTTCTTTTTCATTTAATATTTGGTTCGGTAAGCTACATTATTTTGAAATCGCCTGTCTCATATGAATATGAATGTTGAAACTCTTCGATCTTCAAATATATATATATTAATTTACCATCAATAAATAACTTTTATTAAAACTGTTTTTGAATATCTTGATTAATTAATTAATTTAATAATGATAATAATCATCGAAGTTTCAAAACTTGCGGATTATGCAAAGAATTACCTCGTAAACATTGTTTATTAAATTTTATTTCGTAAACCTGGTAATGGCAAAAACTAGCTCTCTCTCCCCTTGCCATGAATATTTTGATGATTCATATTGATGAGTTAATTTGGACGACTCTTGGCTTAAATGAAGATCGTAAACGTGAGATGCGATTATGCAACATGGTGTGAATTTTTTTTTTTTTTTTTTTTTTTTTTAATTTAGTAATTGAGTAGAATTTGGGCAAATAAGCAACATCCGGTTTCATTAGTCATACTTTCTGGCATATGTTTGTTAAATTCTCTTTTCCTGTAAACGGTTAGGTTTATTTTTAGTGCTAAATCTAGAATAAAAGGGCCGCCGGAGAGAAAGGACAACTTATTTTCAAAAAATATTATTTACATAATTTGCAGTCTTCTATGTTATGATTTTTGTATTTGACAAAGGTAAATTACTAATTTTACATGTAAAGGGTTTTCCATTAAGAGTGATACAATAATAATAATAATAATAATAATAATAAACATAAATTATTCAGTGAGACACATTTTTTTTTTTTTTTTTTTGGAAAACTTACATTATGCCATTAAGTATGAAAATAATGTCGTTCATGTGAGCACCACGACTCTTCATACCGCATTCTGTCAACCCAATTTTCTATCACTCTTTCACATAAAGTTTGTGTTATTTCACGAATAACACATTCAACGTTGGTTTTTAATTGCTCAAAGTTGTTATTGGATTATCAGTATAAACTTGTGACTTAACATATCTCTAAAGAAAAAAAAAAATCACAATTGATCGAGTCGATTAACTGAATAATGTCGTCCACGAATTCTTCTCAATTTTCTCTCAGTATTCACATATGAACACTGATTTTGATAAAACAATTTAATAATTTCGAAATGTTGTTCAAGCGTGTATCTTTGCATGATTAAATGGCATAGCATACTAAACACAAATGACACAAGAAATGCCAAAAAATAATACGCAGTGTTTCCATTCTAACCATTTAAAATTGTATCATCCCTATTAGAAAACCCTTTATATAAGTGGGCTATATGCAATTGTTGTTCCTGGAACACTGTAAACTATTGCTAGAAGGTTACATGCCAGGAAAAAAAGTATCTAAAGGCCTCTGAACATTTAAAATGTTTGAAAAGGCCCCTTGGTACTAAAATGTTTTTAAAAGGGCCACCTGGTGCTTAAATGGGTAAAAAAGGGCCAACGGGTGGACCACCTTGCCAAATTAGCCTAGAGTCAGCACTAATTTTAAAATATGAAAATGACATTTTTCTTTTCTTTTTTAAGCAGTATATAAGAGTTTATCGCTTTTCGGCCTCTTGGCTAAGATCAAAGTGTAGTATATAAGAGTTATAAAAGACTATGTCGCATGGGCGATCTATTTAATTTTCAATGTTTTGAATTAATTTTAGTGATTCTTTTCTCGCGTATCTAATATATACATATTTCTTATTTTCTCTTACCCGTATATGATAGAGAAAGTACTATTTTCGGGGCAAATTTTTGATACATAGTTTTTGATAGTTCACGTGTCGAGATGTCTCCTGAATCCCGAAATCATGTTTTTATTAGTTGATTAGTTATCCCCATATCTCGGAATTAATATTAGCAGAAAGTCCAAATTCGGTATTCTAAATCTTATAGTAATGCAGGGTAGTCGAAAGTAGTTTGAGTGTCAATCCAGATATTTTATCAGAAAGACATTCCACTTAGCATGGAGAAAAAGAATTTTATGTTAAAAGAAAATGAAAAATCTAATTGTAATAAAATTTGTTGCATCTTTTTAATGTACAGTTGTTGGCGCATAAAGTATACAAACTATTAAATAATTGTAAAATCAATTTTAATTAAAAGGATTTCAATCAAGGAATTTCAAGCTAAAACTATAAAAATCTAACTAATCATATTTTATGACAAGAAAATTCTTTGTTCTGTTTTTATATCGTGCATATTTTTTATGTAATACAGTCAAACCATGTTAACGTGAACCTGAAAGGAAATAAAAATTTTGTTCATGTTATTAGTAGTTCAGGCTATCAGTAACTCAGAAACTAATCTTCATTTTAACGATGATTGTGGAAACAGTTCATGTCGAAAGTAATTCACGTTAAGGGCCCTCTTCACTCACCGCCGCCGGAAGCCGAAACTAATGCTATTCTATGGGAAATTTTTCTTTACAAATAACTTATTAACTAATACATATTTTTAAATTCTGTTTTCACATTCATAAAATTCCCAACTGTTAAATTGACGGACCTTTTTTAAAAATGTATTTTTTTAATTTTTTATATTTTATTTCGAAATTGCAAAATGAAAAAAATTCACATATTGAAAATTCGTATTTTGCAGCTTCAAAATAAAATATAAAAAAATAAAAAAATATTTTTTTTAGAAAAGGTGCGTCAATTTTACAGCCGGGAATTTTCTGAATGTGAAAACAGAATTTAAAAATATGTATTAGTTAATGAGTTATTTGTAAAGAAAAATTTCCCATAGAATAGCATTAGTTTCGGCTTCCGGCGACGGTGAGTGAAGAGGGCCCTTAAGCATGTTTACGTTAACAAGGTTCGATTGTTATTTATTATGTACAACATTTTACTCTCTTTGGCTCAGGAGGAGGAGAGGGGGATTCCATTTCACTTTAGTAATACTTGAAAAACTTTTAAATGCCCCCTTTGACTTTCAGTGAATTAAACAATTTATTTCAAACTCATTCACTAATATTATTTAATTTAATTAATTTATTAAATTTTTTTTTTCTAAATAAACTTTGTTATTTGAAAATTAAATGCATTAAATTAATTTGTCGCTTTTTTCTTTTACAGGTAAGTTCATAATTTTCATTAATATGATGACATTTATTGGCACCTTGAATTTCCTAATGTTGAAGTAAGTATTTTTGATGCATATGTATCCTGTTTATTTTATCTTTGTCATTTGACCTATATAATTATCATTTAATCTTAAACGTTAAATGTCTATAGAATGTTAAATAATACCTATTTAACCAAGAAACTTTATAAAAAGTTCTTTTTTTTTTTTTTTTTTTTTTTTTTTAAGGGGACATACGACCCTTAGAACTTCAAAAAACATCGATTTAATTATAGTCTTTTTTTAAGTAAATTATTGTTAACTATTCTTCATTGGGCATGTCTATTGTTACCTATAAGCTTATTATGCATTTTGGAATATAATTTAAATTCTGTGGTGAATTATTTAATAATTTATGTGTTAATAATAAATGTATTTTTTTCACCTTGCGCGCAGGATATCGTCGAAACTATTTAATATTTTTTTCTTGAAATTTTCGCAGATCATGTAACATATCAGATCCTTCAAACTGAACCTAAATTCAATTTTTATTAAAATCACACAATCAACTGTGGAAGAAAATCATATTTATTGAAATTATTTATTGAAAATTTCAATAAATATGATTTTCTTCCACAGTTGATTGTGTGATTTTAATAAAAATCGTATTTCTTTCTCCTATTATCTAATGGTGTTTTCCATTTCCTGCGGCTTATTTTCAGTTAAGCTATCTACATGATAGGCCAGAGATGTTTATGCCTAAAAGGTTGTCTGAGTGAGTAATGCTGACCGGGGTGTCGGCCTGGATAGCTCAATTGGTAGAGCCTTGACCTTGTAAGTCAAAGATCAGGGGTTCGAGTCCCGGGCCAGGCATTATTTTTACTCAGTCGGAAAAAAAAAAAATCAATAAATATGAACCTAAATTGTTCAAATTTAGGTTAGAAAAAAAAGTTTAAAGATAATTTATTTTTTAATAAAATCCGAAGTATCACCTGTATGAAAAATAGAGGGGGATACAAATTTAGGTTCAGTTTGAAGGATCTGATATGCTACATAATCTGTGAAAATTTCAAGAAAAAATATTAAATAGTTTCAGAGATATCCTGCGCGCAAGGTGAAAAAAACACATTTATTATTAACACATAAATTATTAATTAATTCACCACAGAATTTAAATTATATTCCAAAATATATAATAAACTTATAGGTAACAATTAGACATGCCCAATGAAGCTTAGTCAACAATAATTTACTTAAAAAAGATTAATTAAATCGATGTTTTTTAAAGTTCTAAGGGTCGTATGTCCCCTTAAATTAATTTTGTTTGCATTTAGCGCCACTGACTGTTTCTAAAATAATCAATTTGATAATATATAACATTTTTTAAGCTATAAACAGTATTTAATTTGTATGGAATGTCAGTCCCTTACTTATTTCTTTTCGACGAATTTTTACGTTTTAGACGGAACACACAAATATTTATTAGTCTATAGGCCTTAAGCAAATATCTTAGCAGAAATATTATTATTTATATATTTATATATAATGTATTTATGTATACATACAAGAAAAATAAAAATAAAATGATTAAAAATGTTTTATGTAGAATTTACATAAAGAAATTTTAGTATGATATGGGATAATTGTAATAGATAACCGGTAGTATAATTTTGAAAAAAATGATAATCATCGTCTTTAATAAAGGTAGATGCAATTCAATCTGGCTACAAAGTGAAATCAATTTGACTTCTTTATTAAATGCGTTTGATTTTTATCTTGTACTGAGCATGTAAACATTAAATTGCAGTCATAATACTGTTCAAGTTCTATGCATTAAGTTAAATATCAAATAAAAACAGCAAATAAAACATTATATTACATGCAAACTTGTTTTCAGATAAGAAAACAATCAGTCCAATAAAATATTTTAATTAAAAATTAATGAAATAGAAATACATGAAGCTATGCCTCGCTTATGTCTATAAGTAAAGTTTAATTTACAACAACAAAATGTGGGAGTAAAGTTTTTGAAATTTCGTCAATAGACGTGTAACATGGGAGATCGCACTAACATAAGTTGTGAAGGATTATTAGAGTTTCCCTGTTGTTTTTGTTAGAAATGAAGGGTGCTATTACGAATATGTCGAAGTCTTTCGATGGCCGGATATAACATCATGCTGATGTAACATTTTTAAATATCATTTGGTGCTCTGGAAAAAAGTTACCATACAAAAAATATCAAACAATTCTGATATGGAATTGGCAAGCGGAACTGCTTTTACGATATCTTCGATTTTATAATTTCTGAAGATATATTTCTACGTCATTATTCGATGATCGAAACCTTTTCGATGTGTTTGTAGTAGCAGCCTAAAACCCTAGTTAGAATTAATTGTTGAGGAAATTTTTGGGTATTGTATATTATCAAGACACCCTACCTATGTTAATATTTGAATTTTAATGGCATTAAAACATGTAATCAGAACAAAACTTTGAAAATACACCAGAAAATGCAAAGTTTTTTACTGGCTGATTACTTTTAAACACCAATCCTCTGGTGCATTTTTATTATCCTTAAAATATGTGACATATGATGAAAAGTAATTCTTATGTAAAATAACTCGTGCATAAAATAGTAAGCTTCTGATATCTACTTTTCCCTAAAGTAAAAGTAATTACGTAAGGTCCTCTTATTTTCAAAATCCGCTGCGTCTTCAAAACAAGTGTGGAAACATGAAAACTGACACCGGGAACAATCTACAAAACTGAGAGAGCATTTAACATAGGATATGTTTTTGGATATGGTTTATACAATGTAATGATGTACAACAAATCAAAAAACTAATATGCTACAGTCATCACAAAACTTTTTTCTGTATTATTCTATATAATAATGCCACCTGCTGATTAATAAGCACAAAAATTTAATCAATATTGTTTCTCACAATAAAGATTTTACATATAAGTTTAGTGCAGCTTTAATCTAATAGATGCTGAAATATAGCCATGAATAAAATAGCAGTATGTGTAATAAAAGCGCTCGCTATCGGTCAGTGTACACCCAAATTAAGATTCATTTTCATAATGAACATTTTACTTATTTAGTTTTATACAACTATATACTATTGAAATGAGAACAGTAAGCGAGTAAAATGCATTGTAACAGCGCCACCTGTTGAGCTATTCGCATGAAAAGTCGATAGACACCAATTTATGTCTACGTATAAGTAAATATAATTTTTTTATGAAATTCTGTGTATTAATTCTCGATTTAGAGATGTCACAATTTTTTTACACACACACAAAGAAACATTATTCCAATAATGGTCAAACGCATTCAAGGCCTATAGAAACTTATGAAACAGTCAAATACCGGAAGTTAATAATTATTACAAATCTAATAGTATTTTCTTTTATTGAATTTAGAAGAAAGTGATAAAGTTGAGTAATATTTAACATTGCATTAGTATTTGTATTTTTCTCCCCACCTCCATTAAATACCATAAACCTGTAACGTTTTCTTAGATTTTTTACCCCGAAAATCATTTTCTTATTACAATACCCCCCGCTCCTTTCTCTGACACCTATTCTTTCCCTTTTTAAAAGAATTTCTCAATTCCACAATCGTACGCATGTACATAAACCCAAAAGCTTCTTTACGACCGAGTTCATTATCCAACCACTTAACCGCCTCATTACCATACAACTTTAATCTTATCTAAAACCCCTTCTCTCCTAAAACGCCGGAACTCGTTTTCAGGATGGATTCGATTCACGCTTTCTTGTTGTCCGTTCAGTGGATGAAGCGGGAAACAGGATATGATAGGATGCTCTTCCAAGAGAAGCGAGAGATGAACATTAATAAAGAAAGGATTGGGATGAACATATGAACATAAATAAAAAAAGGAAGTGTTGCTAAATATACGCTGCTTTGGTCGATGCTAATTTATGACAGCTGTCTTATGACATCGCGATAAACATTTAGTTACCGCGTCGGAATAAAGCCGAAATCTTGTATTCCATTAGTCATTTAGATGTGAGGCTCCTTTTCATGTAATGTCACATTTTTGGAACGTGTTCCTATTACCATATGTTTTTCTGGAAGAATCATTTAATATGAGTATTAAAACCTGTTAAGTGCTTTTTTTTCTCTTTTACTCCCGTCCTCAGTGGGTGTTTTTAGGCAAAGATCCAAATGAAGTACTTTATATTCTAATTCAAAGTAGATATTTTATTTATTGAAACTAGCATTAAATCGACCTAGAGTAGTTAGGTGCCTATTTTTTAAGTTTATTTTTATATCTTAGTCATTTATTTGAAAAATTTTTTAGATTTTTTTTTTTTTTTTTTTTTTTTTTTTCCGTTATTGATTCGAGTACTTAATTTACTGTTTTTGAAATAATCTCTGTCTGTAAGCTCGTCCCATTTGTTTTCAACATTTATTAGATCCTCAAAAGAAATATAAAATTATGATTGCTCTATGGATCGACTTACAGAACTAGGTGCATTAATAATAATATATTTTTAGGCTGGGGTACTATCTGAACTTCGTTTGTATTAAAAAATAAACGTTAATGGCCTAGCAAGTTCTGTCTACCGACGACTCTTATTTGGCAGTTACAACGTCATTCTTTTAACCGTTTCTTATTGGTCAGTCTTAGTGTCATTCTTTAAAAAAGTTGTTTTCAGTGCAGAGTTTTTATTTGTATATTAACTGATATATATGTATTGATCTGTTAGGCGTTTTATTCGTTTCACACCGAAGCAATGAATATACAAAATTATAACATAATTAAATGTTTCAATAATGCATTGCAGTTTTCTTTTCTTTTCTCTTTTCAGTATTTAATAGAAGAAAATATTGGATTCGTAAAATTTTCGATGCATTTACACATTTTGAGAGGTCCAGAACACGATTACACCATTTTTAGAAAATGTGTGTCTGTGTGTGAGTGACAAATATTTTGTGGCAGCTCAAGATCAAGAACTAATGAACAGAATGAAAAGTTAAATTTAGTTTCACCTTGACATCAATTTGGTGTCTATCAATTTTGGTGCATATCGCTGAAAAAGTGTCGTTCAATTTTTTCATATTCTTTAAAATAGCAGTATGGAATAAAGTTTCGTGTATTATGTACACGGTGAGGGTTATTTTTAACCATTCATTGTGAGGCTGAAAAAATTTTGTTTATTTTGTAATAAACAGTTGTGAAAAAAAAAAAAAAAAAATAGTATATAAGGGCAGTTTGGGAGGGAGGAATACCATTCCTATCAGAAGCAACTTTTTAATAAGCGTGTTTTTCAAAAAAAATCGTCGATACCTTCAAAACAAATGGTTGAACCATGCATCTGTGATAATTGAAACAAAGTTTGTTGATTGAAATTTTTTTTCTCTTTTTTTTTTTCCCCCTCATTAAAAAAAAAAAAAAAAAAAAAAAAAATGGGAGAAAAGAAAATAATACGGTGCAAAGTGCAGTAGTGACTGTTTTGGTCTAAATTACGTAATTTTGATAAGAAAATATTGAAGAAAGCTTTGTGATGGCTGCAACATACTAGATTTCTTTTTGTACTTCGTTTATTTTCTTAACACTAGTCGGTTTTTGTCCGCTTAGCTTTCGATATTTCCAAATAAACCTATTTTCAAATTCACCATATTCGCCAAATCAAAAACAGCGACGAACTGCCGTGACAAATAGCCAATAATAATGGTAATAATAATAATATCAATACGATTATTTCATTTTTTTAAAATCAAAATAATGGAATTTTAGTGATGAAATAAAATTTGAATGTAATTATTTATGAAAATTAATTTCAGTGCAAATTCATCAAAATTGTCGTTAATGTATTTGTCGAAGGAATAATGCCTAAGTATCAAAATTTATTACCTTTTTTTTTTTTTTCGGTTTGAATTTATTATCATTTATATTATTTTTAATATCATTAAATTATTTATTATTTGTTATAATTTTTTCGTCTACGTTTTCCCCTAATTAGCTAAATGTTTTCACCATAGTTTGCCGTTTCATAACGGTGGCCGAGAACGAAAACCGCCAAATCGCCAATTGGCGGTCATTACATAGAATTGATATCTTCTTTTTAACTATCGTTCATTCATTTTTATTTTATCTTTTTTAATTATGGGTAAAATTAATTTTTTCCCAATACATTGATGCAATTGTGACTTATTTTTTTTTTTTTTTTTTTTTTGCTGCTGAATCATTCTTCATCCTTATTTTATTCATTCCTTCAAACCAAGGGTAAAAAATTACTTTATTTAGTTTCAATATATTTTTGTATTAATGACGTCAGTTTCCTGTATTAATTTCGAGAAACTTGCTCTTTTATGAAAAGAAGATAACGATGCCTTAAATAGGAATTAATGATGATGCATCATTGCGTAAATATTTTTTTCTGTCCGATTTTAATATTCGTGACAACTGACTCAGAATGATTTTGAAATATTTGCTCTGCTTTCCTTATATCACAACTTGAGTAATTTTCTGCCTTCACAACTCATTACTTAACAAACTTTAATGAGTCAAAGTTCTGTCTGCGTTCTTATCTCAGTCGATCGAATGCCGGAACTTTGTGCTAAAAGGGTTCACATCACGGTCTATCGCTGTTGAAGGCGTGAAAGAAGGATCTGTTGATACGACCTCGACCCGAACATCCACTTGTCAGCAACACTCTGCCTTAAAAGAAAGCGTGGGTGCAAGAAAAATAAACATAGATATAAATATACGTACTTTTTTAATATTCTTTTTGACTTAGTTGCTTTAAATCTTTTCTTATTCTTTTCTTCTTTAGTGGTCAATCTTTAAGTATTTTTTATGATAAGTTTCCCTCGGAATTCGTAACTTACAGGAGGTTATGTTGTCCTATGCTTAGTGTGTAGTTGTTGAGATTAAGGCTAGTTGTCTGCAGTAAGGATCTGGGCCTAGGTGAAGTACCCTCCGCGGAGTTCTTTCTAAGGGGTCCCAGCTGATATTCAAGAGTGTTTCGGTGAAAACTATGGAAAAATTCCAAACGATTGAGCCGACGAGCGTGACTTAGGATCGAACCCGGCATCTCTTGTTTACCAGCTTAGAGAGCAGAATCTCTTGGCCACTGGTGGGGTCTGTGTTTAGTCGATGTTTATTATTTGTTTATATTAGTCCAGAGATCCCCAACTTTCTTACTTTCACGGACCACGAAATCCACAATTTAAATTCTTAGAATCATTGACATGAATTATAAGAAAAAACAGAAATATTTTTTAAAGGGGAACGCTCATGTTATAAATACGAAATGAACTGATTTAATGTACAATATTACAAATTCTGATTTTATAATAAGAAAAGTATAGATGCTTACTTAACCATAAGAAATGTGTTTAAAACTTGTTTAATTATAAGAAAATAATCAAAGTTAACTTAATTAATTATAAAATATTTTTAGTATTATTATTGATCAGTTAGTTCATCGATGTTTGGCTCTCTATCCAGAAATATTCCATATTTGACGCAGTATTGGAGAAAATTAAAGTTTTTTTTTTTTTTTTTTTTTTAATGATTCGTAATTAGACCTATCTTTTATTAGTAACTAGCAAGCTACGCCCGCTTCCACTAAATTTAAAGGCATTTTCAGAAGAATTGAATCACTATTTTTTATATCACATTTTGGGCTTTGTAACATAATTAAAAATTCTTTTTAAGGTCAAAAAGTCAAAATAACATTTTACAAATTAAATTAAATTAAATATTTCTTCCGTTTTGCAACAGTGCTCTATGATCTTATGCGAATGATTCTCAAGAATGAATCAACAATTGTTTACAAATTTAATGGATTATGTATGGGAAATAAGTACGCTGTAATTTAAAAATTGCAGCTCTTAAAACTTCAAAACTGATAATTTTTAAAAAGTTATTCATTATTCTTTAATATTAGACTGTTTTTTGTTTAATATTAGACTCTTATTTTAAGTAATAGCAATCAAATGATATCGCGTTGTGAAACTTTGCAACGCAATATCTTTAAATCTAATAACTTGATGTATATAGTGTCCTCACAAAAAATTAACAGTTTTAGAAATCTTTGCTTTATTTATATAGTTTAGTTTATGAATCCATTATATGTAATCTTATGAAATAAATAAAATAAATAAAAATAAATATAATAATAATAATAATAATAATAATATCAATAATAATGAAAAGGAAAAAAAATGCATTTTCGTCTAAATATGATTTAAAATTAATTCTTGTTCAGTGTTTTGCATTGTTGAACGGAGGAAAAAAGAATACTTTTAAAGTAGATTAAAGTTTGTTATGTGTAAAATATTTTCAAATCATTGTTTCAAGTAAAAATGGTTTAATATGCTTTCTAGAAACAATACTCAATAAAATAAAATAAAGTTTGCTTACATTCTTTGTAAGCAGAATTTAATTTAGTACGGCAGGACTTATTTTAATCTATCTTCCATATTAAGGCATGCAGCAACTGCATTTCATTCCCTAGCATCACTAACTATATTAATTTTTTAAAATTATTTCGTATAGCTTTAGCATTGGAGCCCCTTGGCGGCTGTTAAATTTTTATTGTCATTTCGGCGATGAATTAAAAGGGCTATCCCAATTGCGTAAGTAAAAGACCATGGTGAGATACGTTCGAACTTATTCGATGCCAAATTACAAATTTCACAAAGGGGTTCTAAAAAAAAAAAAAAAAAAAAAAAAAATGTTTGAACGTTCATTTTTTTCTCCCAAATATTTTATTCTCTTATTTATTAAAAAAAAAAAAAAAAAAAAAAAAAAAGCCAAAAATATTGGCATCAATTTTCTTTTTCTTTTAAATAGTTTTAAAGTTTTAATGGGGTTTTTACTTAATATTATTTTAATAAATTATCCGATTGAACTACAAAATACAGCATTAGCTAGATTTTGTTCTTATTAATAAGTGTACCAATTTTTGATAAAATCTAATAATCCGGACCGATACAATGACGAACTTTCAGCTTTATGTATTTTAAACCAAAAGAAAAATGTTTGCTTGTTCATTCAAGGTGTAATTAGAGATGGGAATGGTCCCAAAAAAAAAAAAAAAAAAAAAAAAAAAGGATTTTTTCTTTTCTTTTTTTTTTTTTTTTAGGGGGGGGGGGGGGGGGGAGAGGAAAAAAAACAGTTTTTTCCAAATGGGTTTATTTCCACCCGGGAAAATTGGAAATTTTGAATTTCTAGAAAAAAAATAACGTATTTACAAACTTATAATATTTACATTCCGATGGTTTTTTCTTGAAATATTTTTTCATGTTCAGTATCTTACATGAAAACACAGATTCTGATAATGTTCATATTTCAAAAATAAAGTTTTAACCATTTAATCAAATGGTAATCCTGAAATATTTAAGTATTATAATGACCGCCCTCCCATCACATTCATTTGAAATTACTTATTCTTTTCAAGTTAGTCTTTTTTTTTTTTTTTTTAAATCCTTAGACTTGTCTAACCTGTTTTATTATAATGTGTGTGTGTATATATATATATATATATATATATGTATGTATGCATGTAACAGTAAAAAAAAAAAAAAAAAAAAAAAAAAAAAAATGCAACTACTTTCTGTCAAAAAATTTATTTCACAATTTACAAAAATTATATGCGCAAAAACCTATTTGATTTATGTCCTTTGCATCTGAGTTAATAACTTTTATATTATAAATAATAATAATAAATCAATAATAAAATCTTGTTTTAAATTTATGAAGTTCAATTAACTTTAAATTAAACTTTTATTTTATCTTTGTGATTAACTTCATTCAGTCAGAATCTGAATTAGAGTCCAGCATCAGGTCCGGTAAACCGATTTTACCCAAACCTGACCCGCAATTAGGTTTGGGTCTGGTTGACTAATTTTTTTCTCTTGCGTGTGAGGTTCGGTTCAAGTTGACTTATATATTTTTCTTTTGGGTCAGGTTGACTGATTTTTTTTCCCTGGGGGCTGGGTTGACAGATTTATTTTTCCTGTGAATCGGGTTCGGATTAGGTTGCCTGAATTTTTTCCCTGCAGGTTAGGTTAAGTTTTCAACGAGTCAAGTCGACTCTTTCAAAAAATTGTATCATAATAAGCAGAAATTTGTTTGATATAATTGTAAACATATATGACCATGATTAAATATACGTTTACACAAATTATTACATACATATCACAGAAAGGCAATAAACAAAGAAATATATTACAACAGTTGAACCTCGTTAACGCGAATTACTTTTAACATGAACTGTTTCCACGATCCCCGTCAAAATGAAGATTACTTTAGTTATATGAAGATTAGTTACTGATAACATGAATGACTGATTACATGAACAAATTTTTTATCCCCCTTGAGATTCACGTTATCAAGGTTCGACTGTATATATATAGTGAACTTAAAGCATATTTTTGTACTCTTGAAGTACACAACACGCATAAATGTTTAAAAATTATTAATCCATTTTTCAGACTTTTTAATTTTTAACTTAGTGTATCAGTAACTCCATTTAATTTAAATTTTTTTTTTTTTTTTTTTTTTAAATAATTTACTAATTATGTGACAATGAAAATTTATTTTATTATTTATAAGTTTTGCATGATTTTCAGATGAAACTTCAGATGAGATTTAAATTTTATTTAGTTTTCGGGTTTCGGATATAAAGAAATCTTATTCAGGTCGATTTTTTTTTTTTCCGGCTTGATTCTAATCTAAATTCATTGTATCAATGCTGCTGGGAGCTGAACATCCCATAGGAATGCATACCCTACGCAAAACTAATGGTTGAATGATGATTTGATTAGTTTTTGGTTTTTTGTACAAGACAAGGTACTGGCAGTTATCAAACAGAAAGGCTCATTTTTTAATAGTAAAAGCTTTTTTGTATATTTCTGTTAAGAAAAAATAATATGAATTGCATGTATTTTTAAATGTTTAACACTTTTTTTTTTCTGAGATATTATAACTATTAAGATACCCTATTTTTATCTGTAAAAATTCAATTTTTCCATTTTTTCCAATTTTTCCAAAAAAAAAAAAAAAAAAAAAACCAGAAAAAACTTTTTTTTTTTTGTCCACCGCCTTAAAATTTCTAGAAATTTTACACCTCCAGGTGTATATAATAAATGCCGACAACGCAAAGCTGCTGTCTGAAGAAATAGTCCTGTCGTGCTAATAAATAAATAAATAAATTTATTTTTTCTTGATTTCTTTTTCAAAAAAAAAAAAAAAAAAAAAAAGATTTTAGACGATAAGCCTCGTTGTCAATGGGCTCTTATCTGGAAAGCAAAGCAAGGTCGAAATAATTCCAAAATAAACATGTCAGAATTTCTTAATGTAATAGCCATTGATCATTTGATCACTGGTGCTGACTGACGAATTAAAAAGCTCTAAGTGAAATTGCTGAGGTGTTGGAGAAATGTGTTAAAAGAAACGTATGATCCCCAGAGAATAAAGTACGATCGAAAGAAGATTTCTACTCTCGCAAAATATTATAGAGTTCGCTGTAATCTTCAAAACGATTCGGAGAAGGAACTGTTGTGAAAATTTTCTTAAAATTACTTAAATGTTGGCTTTCGTCTGGAAATTAATTCTGTGAAACTCTCCTTAGGAACTGATATAGCAGTTGTTATCCGCGAATATATTTTGTAACTTCATTGATATTACGCTTAATACTGATGACAACTACTGCTTAAAAAAAAAAAATCTGTCTTTGACAGAATTTACTTTAGTACGACAGGACTAATTTATATATTGCAATCTTGTAGCTAAAAAACAACAAAAAAAAAAGTTATTAGCCAGCCTGGCTAATAACAAGCTCGACATTTCTCACATAATAACCGTTGGCAAGGTCACCGTATCTGCAAACACAGATGTAACGGTTATTACGTGAGAAATGTCGAGCCGGAATGGCTCAGTGGAAGACCATCTGCACGTTAAGCGGAGGGTCTGGGTTCGATTCCCGGATCTGACATTTTTCACATAGTTGGTATATAAAAAGTTAACATTATGCTCCAAACTACATAAAATGAATTTTCACGGTTGATGAGTTTATGAATAAAATTTCTAAATGTTTTAAGATAGTTTAAGAAATTGGTAAAATTGAACATTGACAGGCATCCTGGCAGATTGAAATATTGACAATACAAAATCGCTGTCTGAAAGAAATAGTCTTGTCGTACTAAAAAAAAAAAAAAAAAAAAAAGAAAAAAACTTTTTAATTGTAAAATGCTAGGTATAATATTAAATATTGTATTGGACTGATCCATTAAAGTCCAAATTCCAAACTAAATTTAATTTGTTTGTTATGCTCTAAACAAAGCATTATGAAGATGTAATATGTTAGTCAGTAAAAGCCCATACAAGATATGGGCTCCCAACCGCCAAACACTAATATTAAGAGGTAGGGAAAAACTAGAGATCTACACGGGTCAGTACCAGAGGCCCGAGACGGACGGTCGGTCTGGCTCGGCCCTCGGTCCGATTTCTTTCCATTGGACGTGGACTGGGCTTCGATTTTATTATTTCTTTTATATCTCAGCACGTCCTGGAAAAATTTATTTTTTAGCACTTTCGAATGTACTCATTATTTCGATCGAAAGTGCTTACGACTTCTGCTTGTCTATTCACTGTATCATTTACGTAAATATTCATAGAATGAACTGATATATTATTGAAGGTACAGTTCTATTAATTGAACAGACAACAACATCTGAAGAGTACTATATTTAAGAATTCTTGCATACAAATGTGTGCAATATCGTTTAAGAGGTATGCTAGTGATAGAATAATAGTGAGTAAAGTTTATCGGGACTTCTTGAGTTTAGTATTATTATTTATTTTTTCTCTTTGATTAGACCGAGTCTGATTTTAACGGTTTTGGCAGGGCCAAATATTGCACAAAATTAAACATGCCGGGGCAGGCCTGTCCTCAGAATTTCAGTCTCTGTGCAGACGTCTATACAGTTTATTTATAATTCTTGAATTGCACTTAATAGTTTTTTTGCTCTTATTTGAAAGGTGCTAAAAAATCTCTCTCTCGAAATCTCATCGTGGTTGCTTAAGCCGGTACTAACGTTAAACCGATTGCTTAGTGCTATTGAACGTTAGAAAATATTTTTCAGGGGTTAAAAAAAAATCTTGTGAGTATAAAAAATAAAATATACGATATGAAATGAAAAAAAAAAAACTTTTGAGTGTGTGTGTGTGTGTGTGGGGGGGGGGTTATTTATCGTTTAATGTAATGTATATTAAATTTTCATTCAACATTCAAATATATTTTCTGGCATTTTTTGACTCCAGGTTTTAATTTTATGTTCTTTACTTTTATTCCACAAATATATATATATGTAAAGAAAGCCTATATTTTGATGATGATTTTGTTGTCAACAGGCACTTTTTCTTGACGCGGGAAAAAAAGAAAGAAAGAAAGAAAGATCTCCAAAATAAACATGTGGAAATCCCAAAAGGTTCAGCGTTGCTGACTGTATTTGGAATCGTTCAGATTTCTGGATGTGATAGGCATTTATCATTCGATCACCAGTGCTGACTGACGAATGAAAATGCTTTTAAGAGAAGGAAAAGAGAAGAGGAGGGTATATGTGAAAGAAGGTGAGGTGTCGAAGAGAGAAGTGGCGTGAGGAGGTCTGTGATCCCCCTCAGGATTTAGTCGGATCAAAAGCGGATTTCCTCTCTTTCAATATTATATATGGAGTTCGCTATGAATTCTTCAGGAATAGCGCGAGAGAAAGACGGTTTTGAAAATTTACTTGAAATCACTTAAATGGCGGGGAAGGAAGTGGTGCTTCTAAAAATTCTTACACTAAAAACGTTTCTCCCCTTCTTCTTTTCCCCTTTCCTTTGAAGCTAACAGAAATTTATAGCAAATATTGTGAGAAATGTTAGCAAGTTTTATTTTATACTGATGTTTGCAGCCAAAATATATATAAAGGAATTTTTTATTATTATTTAATTATTCTATCAATATTTTATCATAATTTGAACATTATTTATTTATTTAAGGAGCGGTTGGTGGGGCAGTAAAGTGAACTAATAAATCTCAATATCTCGGAGTGTTTTAGAAGGAGATGCTAGTGATGTCAGTAATGACTTAAAATCTTTTAGAGAGGGGAAGCGGAACAGAGATCGCTGTATTGACAAAAGTACTTATGCATTGGGTGTCTTATAATTTGCGTTTCTCAAAAGCTAGTTTAAACAATAAGGAATTTTAACCGGTTCTCGGAGATTTTTACCTGTCGGCATTATTATTATTATTTTTCCTATTTAAAAATAATGTAATTTTGTGGTGCATTTTTTACATTAATGCCTTATTTTATGCTTAATTATTTGCAAAGGAAAATTTTAGGATCTAGTATCTATAATTTTGCTTTGAATGTGAGAAACACTGGAGTGTGTTCACATTTTTTGTCTCTTGTTATTTCTTACACTTCCTTTCTCTCTCTCTCCCCCCCCCCCCTCTCTTTCTTTTAATTGGACGAAGTCAGAAAAAAGCTTGTAGTAATTCTTCTATGCAAAAAGGTAAATTGCACCCAACTGTATTAAAATGCAGTCCATAAATGTATGCGCCGTAAGTGTTTTCTCGCTCTTAGCTTCGTGTTCATGCACTTTAAAGCAGGTGCGTTTATGATGTTGAGTTTCTCATACACTAGTTTTGTACACGGGATATCGTAGAATATGTAATAATAATCAGCACTGAGCGGGTTAACTGGTTTTAGCAATTGTAAAAGTAATTATTAAGGTAATTTTTAATACTTAATAGGCGCTTATATAGTATATATAGTTTTCTTATATAATTTATAATAGTAATGTAACAGTTCTTAGTAATTTTCTTTTCGTGAAAAAGCCACCGGTTGAGTTTTTTTTTTTCACACAAATTTTATCGGTCTGACGGCCAAAAAAAGTTGAGAAACGCTCTAATACAATGTGTATTCTATATAAACGAATTATAAATATTTAAATAGTGTATTCTTTGTTGTTGTATATTGACTTAATTACACTGAATTATGTTATTTATGTAGGAAACAATTGCGTGAAATTTATTGTTCAATACTTAAATGGATTTTTCAAGCTACATCCCCCAAGCATGCGAAGTTAGCGGTCGTTTCATTTCTCTCTCTTTTATTTTCTATTTCAAAATTTAGCTACTCTCTCTTCAAAAATGTAAAAAAAAAAAAAATGTTCTCATCCTAAACATAAATTTGAAATTAACTCTCGCCCGCAACTTTGAAGGTCATTCGCTTTGTTTATGGCAAGGTCATAGTGTTGAACTTGAGTTACGGTTACGATTTTAATTAAGCAAAGAGAAAGCCTTCCCAGCAAGCAGTGTACTCGTTACAAAAACCACTACACTATTATGAATGTAATTTAGCTTTATATTCCAATGAGCATGTTGACATGATCGTAACTTTTTTTCCCCTTATCCTTGAGAGTTCATTGCTCATGTATTTGAGGGAGTGGCGGCACTGAAGCATCCCATTTGTAACTTGCGAAGTCCATACGTGGCAAACCAGGATGTCTTAGTATTTTTTTTTTCTTTTTGTGCCTTTGATCAGCTTACTGTAGTAATCCTTATGCTAATCCAGCATTCTTATGGCTAGTGTTGTATTTGTATTATGTTTTTTATACGATTTGCATACTTCCTATGAGGAGCTTTTGTAAATAAAAGAAATCTGTACGCAAATGAAATGAAAATAAAAAATAAGCTTATTGTTACCAAGTTTTATTTAAGCGTCAAAATTTATAATTTGTTTAAAATAAAAATTTTACATTCAATAAAATGTTTGATTTTTTTCTTTTTCTTTTTCTTTCTTTCTTTTTTTTTTAAATCTTAGCATTATGTCTTACACTTATGAACAGTTTTTGTAGACGAGAAGACTATTTCTTTCAAACAGCAAAAAAACGTCGTCGCTATTTTGAAGTACACCACCCTGAATAAAACAGGATGGCCGGTAATATCCAATTACTGAAAAAAAAAAAAAAAAAAAAATTGTAAAGTATTTGATTGTAAATGCGCACTTCTACGAGATTTAACTATCCTATGGCAATTTGAAAGATTTGTTTTATTTATTTATAGTAGTTTTTTTAAGGAGTACTCCACGGTTTGTTACAAAATCTCTCATTGGCAAAGGCAGAACTGAACTTACAGTTCAAGGAAAATCATTCGGGTATAGGTAGGTGACCTACTGTGGTTCTCTTTTTGGCGAAAAATAGGGATGAGAAACGATACATTTTACCAAAACAATTAACTCTATCAAAGTTGAGAAATCGTTTACCAATTCTGGCAATCCTGAAACAATGTTTGCGGCCAAATATGATCGCTAATCTCGCCAAGCCGACAAGTTTGTAGCCAACACAGATTTTGGTCTTGGCATAGAATTTGACGACTTGGCGAGTAAATTTGGCGAATGTTTGTAGTTTAGAGATGCTAAAGTCTGGAAGCTCAACTCCAATAATAACAGAGTTCTGGAATTCTTCGAAAAGATTTATCGGTTTATAGCGCAGAACTATACTTCTTCGATAGTTCTATAAATGACTAACAAAACTGTAAAAAAAGAATAGTGATTATTGATGATTGTATATTAGAATTTGTCTATATATTTATGTGTTATTTTCTATGCAGTATTACAGTAAAAGTGGAAACAGATGGTAATTTTATTATCATATTTTATTACCACTTTTCACGAATGTGGGCATTGACTTAGCGTCAAATTAGGCATTCAAATGTGGTGTAAAGTGGTAGTTTAGGATTTCTAAAGTTTGGGAAATCGTAACTTCAATAGTTCTGGAATTTTTTATATTGATTGGTTGGTTTCCGATGTAAAACTACCTCGAATATTCTATAAACCACTGACAATACTCTCGATGAATTCAAATTCCATTCAGACTTCTAAATTTTCGGTTGTTCCTGAATTAGCGAAATTCCTGCTCTGTAGGGAAGTTGACAATGTTTATTTGATTTCAGACTATTTTATTGGATTGTTTCGAGATTATTGATTAATTATTGATTTTTGTGACACACACAAAAAAAAGATTTACTCATCTGTTTTCTGAATATTCATTAAATAAATTACATTCACCGACTAGAACCTGCTTATGTCTTTAAAAATTACTTTCTATACGCAAAAATGTCAACAACTTTCATAACAATATCATTACAGACTCTATTTACTCGCTAAATAATCATTAAAGTGCATTCGTCGACTAGAATCTGCTTATGTCTTTAAGAATTACATTCTACACGCAAAAATGTCGACAACTTTCATAAAAATCTCATTACCAGCTCTGTCTACGGACCGAATATTAATTAAATAAAGCGCATTCGGCGACTAGATCCTGCTTATATCTTTTAGAATTACTTTCTACACGCAGAATTGTCGAAAGGTTTCATAAAAATATCATTACAGGCTCTATCAAGCTTCTTTTGAAATCTTTATGATGGAAGGTCATATATAGGCAAAACCTTTGTATTTTTGGTCCGTATGAGTATAATTTTCGTAAATATCTCCAAAACGGAAAGTCATAGAAAGACCAAAAAGAGAGGTGTACAACTAGATGTTATAACAAACCTATATACCGATTTTCAACGTTCTACGTCCAACCGTTTTTGAGTTATGCGAGATACACACACATACATACATACATAGGTACATACAGACGTCATGAAAAATCGTGTAAAGTCGTAGATATCTCTAAAACGGGAGCTCGTATTAAGACCAAATTTGCAGGTGTTCAACTAGACAGTCACAAATATAAATTTGCAACATTCTACGATCATTTGTTTTTGAGCTATGCGAGATGCGAAATCCATTTCTCAAATCGGGATTACAATATTTCCTTATACTTCGTATGAGGAAGTAAAAAACAAAAAAGAAGGCCTCTGTCCAAAGAGTTAATTTCTGTTTAAGATAGAATTTTAATTTCATTCTTTCTTTTTTATTCCGTTTTAAAATTTTTACATTTGCAACCGGTATTAGAAGTCAAATATTGAATGTTTAATTTATTTTTTTTTTTTCGAAAAAATATCGCATGTATTGAAAAAGATAAAATAAATATTTAATTTTTATCTTAAAATATGTATCACATGCACTACATTGCATAGAATAAAGTCGGCAATTGAGACAGATATTTTTAATTTTTCTGTTGACATTAAAAAAATGTTTAACCTTCGTTCGCTTTCTACAAATGCGGTAAAATCTTTTTTTCGTCTCTTCTCCCCACCCCTTTTCAGTTAAAAGACAATTGCTAACTGATTGTTGTAACTTGTCACTGTAGCCATTGTATTTTTATAATAAAATAAATTTGGGGAGGAATTTCCTAGTAACAAATTTCCTTATAAAATAATAGGGATTTGGTGACCGTAGATGGGGGAAATAGTAAGAGGTTATCATGTTAATAATAACAGGAGACTTGGCGTTGGAATATTAAAACCCGAATAAACTACTACGTCAGAAACGTCAAAGAAAAATATTGGAAATGCATACAGCTGTTTCGGTAGCCTAAAGCGTACCGTCTTCAGTGCAAAAGGACCTTCAGTGCCTTTTTGCACTGAAAACGGTATGTTTTAGGCTACCGAAACAGCTGTATGCATTTCCAATATTTTTCTTTGGCGTTTCTGACGTAGTAGTTTATTCGAGTTTTAAGGTTATCATGTTATTTTACTTCAGTTAAATCAACGATTATTCCGAAAGCAGATAATTTGGTTTCTGAATCTCTCTCTCCCCCCTTCCTACGCTTTTCTTTTCTTTTTTTTTTTTTTTTTCTCGTTATCCCAAAACAGGATGTAAATAAGAATAAAAGAAATAATTAGAAATCACAGCGAAATCAAATTGGAAATTGGCTATTAAACAATAATTCTGAAGCAGAGAGCACACTTTTTTTTTTTTTTTTTTTTTAATTCTACGAAAGCCTGGAAAGATCACCATTGCTTTGCGTACATTTTTAATTGTGTTCTGCATTCCGCAGAAGTTCTGTATCGTTCTCTCAGATTTCTATGTAAAGGCTTTTGTTGTGATATTATTATGAATGGAATATAGTCTCGCTCAAGCGTGCAACTGGCGGTTTACTACAAAGGTGCCTACATCTCCTCTCCCTCTTCATAATGCCTTTGTATTCGATAATAAATGTAGTTTTGTTTTTTGTTCTTTTTAGTTTACTTTTCATCTTGTTTACTCACGGAATTCAGTCGTGCCTGTCTGCTTTGATTTCTTTTTTTCTTTTATGTTACGGGTTGCTTTACTAAAAGGCACATAAATTTCAGAACAATAGAGGGGGGATACCTATCTTCTACGTTTTGTTCTATTTTCGGCAGTTTTTATTTAAAACAGTTTCCCGAGAATGTAATGTTTGATATTCTTTTTCTAACTCCCACCCCTTATTTTATCAAAACAAATAAGGCGAGATAGTCTTTTGTCGTAAGTAAATTTAAGAAACATGCTCTGTGCTTTTAAATATTTTAAATAATATTAAATAAGTACCTTTTTTGGTACGACGTGTGAAAATTGCTGGAACTGACAAATGACTGAAAAATTAAATTATATCTGTGGGAAAATGATATTCTGGAAAAATTGCTACCGTTGAAACATTGTTATTTCTTAATTTTCTTAATTTTTTAATAGTGTTATAAGTAAGGATAGATTGTTGAAAAAATGATAATGCGCAATATGGAGTTAATGAGAAATTCATATAATTGCAATATTAAGTAAATAAGCATATTTATTATCCAACTCTTAAACTATTAAACACTGTTAAAAAAAAAAAAAAAAAACTAAGGACTAAGCAAATGAAGAAAAAGAATTAATAAATTGATAATATCTGAACTTGTACTGATAAGTATTTCCAATCGAGTCAAATTTTACATCTATGAAATATTACTGTCATAGCTACTTTTACCGCATTGAACGTTATGTAGAACTAAGGAGCTTATGAAAAAGCAGATGTGATGCTAAAAAATCTATCTATCTATATTTTTTCCCTTAAAGAACTATTATTCAATTTATGCATAGTATATATATGTAAAAATAGAGGATTGATTGATGAGACGTGAAATAATATAAAATTCTATTACTATGCCAATATAATTAATTAATTTCGTATCAAGCAAAAGTTATACATCAATGAAATATATCGACACATTTAATTTGCTTTTTCTGAATAGCTAAATTCTAATTAGTACAGAAAACTGCAATGCTATTATTGACTGTCAAAATAACTATGCACTATTCAGTATCAGTCTAGTTCACTCTTCAAATTCAGTGAGATGTAGTTAAATCAGAGGCGCGAATTGTTTAATTTAGGTTAATTTAAGAAATGTTATAATCTGAAATATTATCATTTTTAAATATTACTGAAAATTGTATTCAGATAATTAACTCTGATAGTATAGTTGAGCTTTCTTTAATCATTATTTCAGAAAAGATAAATAAAAATACTTCACTTGAGTCACAAAAAAAAAAAAAAAAAAAAAAAAAAATCAAAATGTTTAGGGCAAATGTCTAGAAATATACTGTCTGATCATATAATTTAAAAAGTGTTTTGTAAATTCTTTGTCAGAATTTAATTTATTTTAATTTAGAATTAAGTTAGATTTTAACTTATAAATTTTTCGAAATTTTTATTAGTCTACAGAATTGTACACGTTTTTTGCCAGTCGTTTTTTATTGGTATTATTTGTATACGATTGAATTCGTGAGAAGTATATTTTTCTCTTCCATATTCGGTTATGTACAAAATTTGCCTGAAAAAGAAATTTCATTTGTTTCAAAATGATTTATACTTAATTCATTCCATTGTTGTAATTGTCATTTTTCATAGAAAGCGAAGCATTTTATCTCTGACATTTGGAATAGTGTTGCCTGTAAATCTGTTTCCCCGCATAGAAGCTCTTGTTCAGGGGAAAATTTCAAAAAGAATCGTAAGAGCTCTGAATTTCTCCGCATATTACGAATGAATTTTGAAAAAAATATCAGACCCTTAGTATAGTAGTTGTATGCATTGAGTTAACAATATTTATTCATGGTTCCAAAATAAATTTGTGTGTTCAGTAGAAAACAGACTTTGTGTGTATATTACTGTACAAATTTACAATACGCGGCGCTCTGATTTTAACTGCCCTTAGCTTCCTAAAAGTAATCTGACTTATCTGAAATTATTAAATTATAAGAAAACCTCTCTCACAGTCCCTTTTAAACAATTCAAATTTTGAAAATAATCGTCGTTAATATATATATATATATCTGTTTCGATAATTTAAAATAAAATTCCTTTCTTAGTCCTTTTAATAGTGCCCCCTAGAGAGGAAGTCATCACTTTGATATCATTATTTACATTTGTTGCTAGAAAATTTCACATTCCTGGCATTATCTTTCTCATAAATGCCGTTTTACGGCTTTTAGAAACAAGGTGACGGCTCTGTGACACGTGAAACTCACTATCGGCCAAGCAAAACCGACGATTGGGGGGTTTCCTTATCGTTATTTCAGTCACTGTGTCAATGTTTACATAGGCCTCAGCTAGGTGCTTTTAGACTTGACATAGTATAAATTCCGAGCGAAGGCGTTTGAATGTTAAATTAGTTTATTCTGTCTAAAGTGTTTAAAGCTTTTGTTTTTAGAATATTTCTAACTGAAAGAGAAGTGATAAATATTAATATGATGAGAGTTTTCAAATCAAAATTCTCTAATCCTTTATACACTGATTACCAAGTTAATGTCTTATATCAACATATAAAATAATTATCAGATCTTTCTTTTCAAGTCTGAATGAATCTGAAAATAGTTTCTATTTAGTGATACTTAAAAAAAAAAATTGTACTATCTGCATTTAATATATAGATGAAAAAAATATGCATTAAAAAAAAAAAAAAAAATCGATATGTTTAAAGGATACAAACAAACTTAATGTTATAGCATTTAATTCCAAATAAATCACACGATGCAAAAATTATAAAAAAAAAAAAAAAGTATTTTTTTAAAAATAGATTTTGTATATGTGTTAATTATGGACATAATGTTTAAAACGCAATGTTTAGCTGTAATAATAATAATAATAATAATATTTTTATATTGGATGATAATAATATAATAATAATAAATATTATTATTTTGCATTGGTGATTTATTTTATTTAAAATTCACTCTTTTAATTGTAGACTTTGTATTTTAATTGATAATATTAGCTTTTCAGTTTTTATATTACTATTTGTTTTGACCGTGGATTTATAGAGCCTTTTAAATACGATTTATATAATTTTCTAGTAGGCATTTAATTAAGAAATATTTTAATTATATTGTAAAATATTTTATGTTTTTTTTCAGTAGTGCTAAGACCAAAACTCATGAAATATAGACTATATATATTTTTTATACACAGTTCTGTTTATTTCTCAATCAGAAAATAATTTTCATATGAAAAGTAATGTTATTTTCATCTAAAATGTATGTCATTTATTAACCCGTTAGTAGTCGCTATAGACAGCGCCACCTATTAAAAATTGCACACTTTTTATTTAACTGTCACCAATAATTTTAAGAAGTGGTGTGACCGACGTTTCTTCGATTTTATTCACGTTTTATGTATATCAAATGCTACTTCTAAAAATTTTTGGTGGCTATTGAATAAAAAAATCTTGCAACACTAAAAGATGGGCGGCAAATCGATCAACTAGCGACTACTAATGGGTTAAGGGATGCGTAACCTTATTTTTTGGAACGTCGTATGTCTCTAAACCTTAAAACAAACAAACAATAACAACAACAACAACAACATAAAAAAAAGGTCCTTCAAAATAATCAATATATAAGTTTCTACAATGTACGTTTGTCTTGCAACATTTGATATAGGGAAGAGGTCCACAGTAGAATGAATTTCATTTGTTTTATAATAATTTTCTTTCTTTTAATTTAAGAGAAAAGATAAATAATGAATAATAATTTAGCAACGTTTAACTTTCATTGTAATTTTTATGCACATTATCAGGACAAGGAATGTGGTGCAATGAGTAAGGCATATTCAAAATCAGCTATATTATGACAACACATTATTTATATTATTATTATTATTATTAAATATAGGTATAGATATTGAACAGAGAAGATATGAAAGCAGTTTTTAAATGGCGAGACTTATAATTAGTTATAATAATGAAACACAGTTAAGGGTTGAAAAATTCTTTGCAAAATAATGTTTGATAAATGAAAAATAATAAAGTAACATAAAATTAAACAGTAAAACATAACAAAATGCTTTCAAAAGTTCACTTTATTATAGAATAACATCGGAAGTGTACAAGAAATGATGATTGTGTCATTGCTCTTTATGTCCTCCTCTCCTTTCCACAAATCATAAATTTTGGTAATTTCATTACAATATCAGCAAGAACAGCTGAATATATTGTCTCATCATCGGAAATAAAATGTTATCCTGGTCCTGGCAAAAGTCTTTTCATATACTTCGTTTTTTTTTTTTTTTTTTTTTTTTTTTAATTTTTGGAAAGCATTTTTCTCATGTTTTTTACCTATTTTTGAACAATGCTTTCATTATTTTCACTGTTGTTAGGCCAAAATTACTCAGTTTTGAAAGCCCTATAGTATAAATAAAATTAGAAAATTATATTTGAAATAGTATATTACAGCTTTCATACTAATTTTAATCGGTTAATACATTGCTGCCACCTCTTACAATTTTTTGGGGAAACTTTAGCACTACTACTTCGTAAAAGTAACTTTTTAGTATCCGCAGAAAATTAATATACGAAATTTTTGTTTAAGAATAGCGGTAATAAACTTTATTTATAAATTACTTTAGATGAAGGAAAGGGGTATTTTATTTATTTATTTTATATAAGATGCATTTTATTAATCTTTAATTGCATGAAATAATAAAGTGGGAATAATTGTTTGTTTTTAAACATGCAATTGCTTTATACATAACCTAAAGTGTAAAACTTGGATGCATATTTAGTAAAATAAAAAGCATTATGCATTTTTTTTTCTTTTTACTTTTAGATGTAAAAAAAAAAAAAAAAAAAAAAAAAATTAAATATAGTTTTTAGTACATTTAAGTTTTTTTTTTTTTTAAGGCTTAGGTTTCTAAAGATAACAATCGGCCTTAAGACCAATACCGCATCTTTACATGTGTTTAACTAACGTATTAGTAATGGAAAGGAAGTTTTGGGTCCTTTAAAATAAAGGGCCCCTGGGCCTCAGTCTGTGTTTCAATCCGGTCTTGGCTAAATGTCTCTAATTTTCAACTGGATCGACCATCGATCCCTAAAGTTTTCTTTCATTAAGCGTTTTTCGATAGCATTCATGTTATAGGTATAGAACGCGATGTAATAGGCCCTCTTAGACATTATCCTCTATGACACAAGGACGCCAAGCAACTATGTGCTTCGTTGCAAAAGCAGACAGTTTAAGATAACTGGGAGACATCCTTACTTCTCTATCAGTAAGGGTGTTTTCTGTCTAATTCTGCCTGAGTGTTTTTCCCTCTCCTAACTGCCAATTTTCTTATCCAAGTTATTATTATTTTTGCCCTCCAGTAAGAGGCTACCAAAGCTACCGACCTTTTTGTTGCCCCCCGAGAAGAAATCTTATCCCTAAATATGGAAGAACAGTCGGGGGACAAGTAGCTTCTGCACTCTTGAATTTTTTTTTTTTTTTTTTTTTGTGGCCGGTGATTCCATTCCTCTTGCTTTTTTTTGAACGAATAGCTTGCTTATGATGAATAGATTCAAGTGGGACCGGAACCAAAATACTACGCAAGGGGTGGAGACTAGAGATGGGAATGGTCCGAAAAAAACCGGAAACTTTGGGAAAAAAACCAGTTTTTTTCGGTTTTTTTCCGAAGGGGTTTATTTCTGCCCGGAAAAATTGAAAATTTTGAAATTTAATTTTATTTAAATAACGTATTTAGAAATTATTTCGATGCTCTTTTCTTGAAGTATGTTTTCATGTTCAGTCTCTTACATGAAAACATTGATTTTTTTTTAATGTTTATATTTCAAAAATATAAGTTTTAACCATGTAATCAAATAGTAATCCTGAAATATTTAAGCATTATAATGACACCCTTTCCATCACATTCATTTGAAATTACTTATATTCTTTTCAAGTTCCTTTATACTTCAGTATTTTTTCTTGAATATATATCCTTAGACTTGTCTATTATTTTAATGTGTGTGGATATATACTACTGGCCATTAAAATTGCTACACCAAAAAGGAATAATAATAACGGAATAAAATTTGTTGGACACATACATTATAGTAGGAAGTACAATTGATTAAAATTTCAGGAAATTTGGAGTAATATGTACTGAGAAAACAGTAATAAAGCAGCGATCTCTGTGAGCAATAACAGCACTTATCTACCTAGGCATTGAATCGAACAGCGATTGGATGACATGTACGGGTAGAGAACTTCATGAAGTTTTAAGACGATGCCACAATTCATCAATAAAGCACTTCATGAAGTGCTCTACCCGTACATGTAATCCAATTGCTGTTCGATTCTATGCCTAGGCAGATAAGTGCTGTTATTGCTCACAGACATCACTGCTTTATGTACCGTTTTCTTAGTACATATTACTCCAAATTTCCTGAAATTTTAAACAAATTGTTCTTCCTACTATAATGTATGTGTCCAACAAATTTCATTCCGTTATTACCATTCCTTCTTGGTGTAGCAATTTTAATGGCCAGTAGTGTATATTATACACACACACATATATACATAAATGCATGTAACAAAAAAAAAAAAAAAAAAAAAAAAAAAAACTAAGCAACAACTTTTTGTTAAAAAATGTGTTTCACAATTTATAAAAATTATATGTGGAAAAACCTTCTTGATTTATGTCCTTTACATCTGAGTCAATAAGTTTTACATTATGACAGGATGGCTACTCGTCAGGGAAAGTTATAGAATAGTCAGGAAATTTCATGTAAAGTCAGGGAATTTTGACAAATTTTGTGGAAATAAGCCATATTTGAAACCTCTAAATTGCTAATCTGTTTGTTAATTTTGTGAAATAAACAGCATAAGTCAAAAGACATGCTGAAAAATAGTCTTTAAAAAGTCCGTGAATTTGGAAAATTTCTAATGTTAGCCATCCTTTATATAATAATAATAAATCAATAATAAAATGTTGTTTTAAATTTCTGAAGTTCAATTAACTTTAAATTAAACTTTTATTTTACCTTTGCGATTGATTTCATTTTAAGTGAAAATCTGAATTCGAGTCCAGCGTCAGGTAAAGTAGACCGATTTTACCCGAGCTTGACCTGCAATCAGGTTTGGGTCTGGTTGATTAAATTTTTTCTCTTGCATGTTAGGTTCGGTTCAGGTTAACTGATTAATTTTTCTTATGGGTTAGGGTGACTGAATTTTTTTTTTGGGGGGCTGGGTCGACTGATTTATTTTTCTTGTGGATCGGGTTTGGATTAAGTTCACTGAATTTTTTTCCTGCTGGTATGGTTAAGTTTTCAATGAGTCAGGTCGACTTAAGAACATCTTTCAAAAAAATTTATCATAATAAACAGGAATTTGTTTGCTATAATTATAAATATGCTATATATTCCCATGATTAAATTATACGTGTACACAAATTATTACATACATATCGCAGAAAAGCAATAAACAAAGAGAAATCATACATATATGTATATATACTAAACTTAAAGCATATTTTTGTACTCTTGAACAACACAACACACATAAATGGTTAAAAATTATTAATCTCTTTTTCATATTTTTAAATTTTAACTTAGTGTATCAGTAACTCCATTTTAATTTTTTTTTTTTTTTAATTATTTACTAACTCTGTGACAATGAAAATTTATTTTATTTTATAACTTTAAAAAGTTTTGCATTATTTTCATATGAATCATTAAATTTTACTTAATTTTCAGGTTTCCGATATAAAGAAATCAAGTTGAGGTTTATAAAAAAAAAAAAAAAAAAAAAAAAAAATTGTCGGTTTGATTTTAATCTAAATTTATTATATTAATGCTGCTAGGAGAAGAACATTCCGTAGGAATGCACACTCTATGCAAAATTAATGTTTGAATGATGATTTGACTAGTTTTTGGTGTTTAGTACAAGGAAAGGTACTGGCATTTATAAAACAGAAAGGCTAATTTTTTATCAGTAAAAGCTTTTTGTATGTTTCTGTTAAGAAAAGAAGAATATGTATTGCAAGTATTTGTAAATATTTAACACTTTATATTTTCTAAGATATCATAACTGTTAAGAAACCCTATTTTTATCCGTAAAAATTCAATTTTTCCCATTTTTTCCAATTTTTCTAGAAAAAAACCGGGAAAAAACTGGTTTTTTTCCACCACCTCAAAATTTCCGGAAATTTTACATCTCTAGTGGAGACATACGATTATTTCTTGTGAATAAAGTTCTCATTGTACTACTACGTAATATATTTGACAACATAAATCGCTATAATGTTTGACAATGGAAATCATGTCGCATGTCTATTTGTCAGTTATCTTTTAAATGGGCTGAAATGGAATGACTTTTTCTTCTTTCTTTGAAATTACTATTTTTAGTTTGCTCTGAATTTCAATTTTTATATTTAAAACAAAACCAAGTATTTTTTTATATTTTTTTAAATAGGTGTTACTGTTTTAAGATTTTCAGCTATTTCCATGAACATTAAAGAAAATATGCATTGTTAAGAGGATTTAATTTCTCTAAGTGGTCATTCTTCAAAAATCGAGTTTGTTGAAATTACTGGTTAAATTTTATATGAAATATTACAATGTGTAAAGGTAAACATGCATGAAATGATGTAAAATTTCAATAAATATTCTTTGAATACGTTTGTTTTCATTTATAAAAATAAATAAATCAATAAAATAAAAATAAATTTCTGACTTTTAAGAGAATTTTTTTTTTATCAAAATTAGCTAAAGCATATAAGTTTTATTTTTACAGTAAATCATTTTAATTAAGCACTTTTATGTCTAATTCGTAGTTGTCACGTCTCCCGATTTCAGCGGGAGACTTCACATCGGGGAATTTTCTACCACAATTTCCACTTTCTTTAATCATAAAAAATTAATAGGCCATATATCTGTAATACAGCCATAATCTGCCATAATTAATAGGCTATATATCTGTAACACTAAATTATTTTGTGTAAGAATACCGATTTCAGCGGGAGACTTCACATCGGAAAATTATCTACAACAATTTCCACTTTCTTTAATCATAGAAAATTAATAGGTCACATATCTGTAATACAGCCATAATTAATAGGTCATATGTCAGTAACACTGTAAAAAATTTTGTGTAGGAATACACAGGCAGTTTACTTGCCACTACCATGTAGTGTAGAGGAATGTTACCAGTTGTAATTGCGTAATATGCGTCCACTGCATGCCTCTGTTACACAGCTATAGGTGATAACATTTTTTAATATGTTTGACGAAAATAAATTTCCTCAATAATGTTGTGTATTCTTACACAATTTTTTTTTTTACAGTGAATAAATTTAAAGCATATAAGTTTTATTTTTACAGTAAATCGTGGAAGACTTCATATCGGAAATTTTCTACAACAATTTCCACTTTCTTTAATCGTAGAAAATTAATAGGGCATATATCTGTAATACTGCCATAATTAATACAGCTATAATTAATAGGCCATATATCTGTAATAAATTTAAAGCATTTAAGTTTTATTTTTATAGTAAATCATTTTAATTAAGCACTCTTATATCTAATTCATAGATGTCACGTCTCTCGATTTCAGTGGGAGACTTCATACCGGAAATTTTCTACAACAATTTCCACTTTCTTTAATCGTAGAAAATTAATAGGCCATATATCTGTAATAGAGATATATAACACAAGAAATATTAAATGAATATTTAAAATGATTTAATCAAATGAAGCTAAATGCAAATAAATAAATAAATAAAATAATAAATAAATTTAAAATATATGAGATTGCTGTATCACATGGTTCAGAAATTGTAGCGTGTATTGCTCTAATTAAAAATTAATTTAAAATTCTCTAAGTTAAAATGGTTTACATTTAAATGTTCCAAAGTCAACCTCTTTTAAATGCAAAAATGTTCAGCGCGTCTAGTATTTAAACTACAGCACGAAGTGACTTTCTAAGACAAAGTTTGAGAAAACTTTGCTACAAAACAGCTTCTACAAATACATAATTGTGAGATATGGAAAGTACAATTAGATCACGCTATGTGTAATGCAAACTGGCGGCAGTGCTTCAGGGGGGTACACAACACGCAGAAAAGGAAAATACGGGGGCGGGTTTCGCCTCTGTAATGGAAAAGACTATTATTGTGCGTGACTAACGTGTCCTCTGAAGAAAAAGATTTTCTTTTGCAGAAATTTTTATGGAACTGCATTAAAAGCGAATGTCTCCAGAAGTTAAAAATACATGCCATTTAGAAATTAAGAACTTAATTCTGTTAATTAAACTTAATAGGCTTAGAAACTTTTAAATGTAGAATGTTAATTAATATTTTTTAAATTCTTAAATTTTGTTACAAGAAAAGCTAAGTAGCAAAAGGTAAATTAGAGATTAAAAAATAAGTAAATAAATAAATAAAATAAAATGCTCGGGATATATCAATTTTCTCTTGGAGGAAGTAAACATTTTAAAGAATGGAATTACAGCTCATAAATGAAAATATTAAAAATTTTTGAGAAATATATTTTCAGTATGGAAAAACAAGAATCAAATAGGGTATAGGCAAAAAAGAAATATATATTTAAGATACTCAAGCGCTATTTTTATTTTCAATTTTTAATTGATTAGCTATTTAATTTTACATACCAGGCTTGTTTTTATTTGGTTCGTCATACTTAAAAAAAAAAAAAAAAATGTATTTAAAAGGAACCTTATTCATTGTCTGTTATTATCACCTTTCTTTTTTTCCTTCTTTCTTTTTGTTTTTATTAGATTAGTGTAGATTAAATCAGTTTTTCAACATTTAAAAAATCTGCTGTGCGCAAAAAAAAAAAAAAAAAAAAAGTATATTATAATTAGAAACACAACTGATAAGAATTTTAAATTACACATTTTTGAAATATGGTTATTATAAGGCTGAGAATGTACAACTGTCTGCCGTAACCAAGTCCAAGCAAATATCCAGCATTAAAACATTTATTTTAAATACATTGCAGCCGTCAAGATCCGATTACGTTCACAGTACATTTTATAGAACTAGAACATTCTAAAAACATTATAAATTGAGTATTTGTGAAATTATCATCGCTATACATGCTGAATATGATAAGTCTCTGATGGAGATAGGTGTGAAAAAATCAGGACACAGGGACGAACTCTCTGACGAAGTCAAGTAAGTAAAAAAGTCTTATTTACAATCATCGGCAGTCCTTATAAGAGCAAATACGATAATTTAAAATTTGACATTGCGAAACAATATTTGGTCAATCCAGTTTCTGGTTATATACAAATTACATGTGGGAAAGCTACGACGGAATTACAATGCTAAAGTGAAACAGTTATAAAACTACTTGGCAATTAATCACACTTATAACACAAAGTCCTACTATCCTCATCATCTGCCATAAAGATTATGTCAGATTCAAAAATTATATTTATATATATAGTGTATGTAAATTGAATAATTGAATACCATTATAATACTCAGTAATCAAAAGATAAATGAAAACGCCTACAGTTCAAAATTATATATATATTATATATTAATCTCCATATATTTTCGATTTGAATAATTGTTTTATAATAAGTTATAAATCTTTATCATAGTTATAATTTTAAGAATATTTAACAACAGATTAAACAATGTTTCTTTCATTTACCTTCCTTCCTTAATTATACGAATGGTTAGTGGTCTGGCTCTCAGTTACGAGGTGCCAGGTTCGGATCCTGATTCAATCCTGGATGTTTGTAGCGATTCAGAATCCATTGCAAGCCGTAGGTCCCGGTCTAAAGAGTCTTAATGTACAAAATATGACCGTAGAGTGACACCCCAACCCTTTTTAATTATACAATGTGTTGAATAGTTAAGTTCTGGTATTTTTTGCATCGATGTTATGTACGAGGTGAGTTCGCACATTCCAAAAGAAATATCGTGTTAATAAATTCCAAAGTTTTAAAATTTGTTTAAACTCTAAAACTCTGTTGTACTATGGATAACCGGAAAAAGAATTATAAAACAGAAGAAAAACATTCACGCACATTGATTTGAATTTAGCCATTAATCTGCTTGTCTTCATGCATTATGTCATATGATGACATTTATTGTGACAAAAAAAGACGCTTGAACGTGAATAGAAATTTGTCAACACTCATAAGTCCTCCGCATAATGTTATAAATCAGGATCGGTCGTGCGCGAACATTCAACAGGTTTAATAAATCGCACAAAAGGGAAGGGAGCGACATTAATAACTGATGCGTCGCTGAATTGTAGAGGTTCTCAAATAAATCTTTGTTCGCGCATGCAGCTACATATGATATTAGCTGAACAGTTGCTGAATTTACATTCTGTTCTGTCTGTTTGAATACAAAGAGAGAAAAATTACGAACAATATTTCTTAAAAATGTGTTACTTTTATGCTATCTCGAGAATAACATAAACTAGTATGTTGTGGCCATCACAGAACTTTTTCTGTATTTTTCCATACAAATTCATGTAATACAAATTATTTATTAAAATTATTATTTGATACTGCTATTTATATATAATAATAAAAAAAAATTATAGTAGACCATAACATAAATAATTCCTTTATTTCACACGCTGTTTCGTTAAAAAATAATTCTCATTGTGAACATTTATACGAAATTTTGTCGTATACTGGCTAGTTAAAAGGCTCAGAAAAACGATACGACAGCGCCATCTGTTGAATTATATGCACGAAAAACTAATCAGCAGCAATTTTAATCAAGGTCGAATGAAATATAAACTTACAGTCGGTAACAAAAGTATCCAAACACTAGCAAAGATTCTTATATTAAAAAAAGTAGAGTTAATACTGTTTTGCTAAATAAATTCTTGTCGAATCTTGTTCTTAGTCAGTCTAAGAACATGATTCGACAAGGATTTATTTAACAAAACAATATTAACTCTACTTTTTTAAAAAATAGGAATTTTTGCTAGTGTGACTAAGAACAAGATTCGACAAGGATTTATTTAACAAAACAGTATTAACTCTACTTTTTTATATAGGAATTTTTGCTAGTGTTCAGATACTTTTGTTACTGACTGTATATTGAATTTTGTCCGTTGGTGCAACACATGCAGCGTCAACAAAATTTTGGATACATACGCACACACAGACAAAATTTTTCTAAAAATGGTCAAATCGTGTACAGGACATCTCAAAACATATACATTTATAAAAAACGGAAGTAAAAAAATTTTCACGAATCTGATACTTTCTTCTTATAAATGTAGACGAAAGTAAAAAGTTTTATTTCTCATGTTTGTTAACGGTATTATTAAATTCAAACTGTATGTTTTCTGACATTTTTTAATGTTTTTTTCCCTGTCCCTATTCTACCTGTCCCTATTTTAATATTTTAATATTTGTAAACTGTAATATTTATAATAATCTGGTGTGTCACTCACACGACTTTCTCTTACCCTGAAATTTAATACTATAAATACAGGTTGCGGATTAAGAGGTAAGATAACGAGAACTGTCATGTAAACCTATGCTAAACAATTTAAATTAGGCTTCAGAAGAGTTTTATATGATAATTAGTTCTGTGTGACGGGGGCTACCGCCCCCCTTAACCCCCCGTTTCATTAATGCACCTACATTTATATAGAACTTAATTCGGTTATTAAAAAATAATTCTGTTTTTAAAAAATAATTTATTAAAATTATTATTTAAAAAAATTATTTTTTATGATAATGCTGACGATTTCCATATTAGAGAGGTAGTGTAACACTAAATATCCAAAAAAAGTCCATTTTACTCTCAATATTAAAAAAAAAAAAAAAACGATTTTTTTTTGTGTTTTTTTTTCGTTAAAATTTAAAAAAAATCTATAACTTTGTTTTAAATTATCACAGATTTATAGTTCAACCATTCGTTTTAAAGGTATTCGCAAGCTCTTTTGAATGATACCCATCATGAAAATTTACTCCCCTCGAGGGGGGACTTCCCCCCCAGGGGGGGAGGCGAGGCTCCTACATACACAAAAAATATTTCCCAGTTAACTATCTCTATTACAAAAAATATATGTTCGTTTCATTTGGTTTAGTGCAGTCTATAGACGTTAAACTCTACTTACCTGCAATTTTCCCCATAGACGTAATGTATTAGAATTCTCTTGATTGTCCCTGTACACGAACCATTTGCTTGATCTTAACGAAAAGCTTACTGTAGCATACCTATATGATACACATTTAGAATACCAAGTTTGAACTTTCTGCCATAATTTGTTTTTGAGATATGCTGATAACAGACAGACACACACAGACCATTTGCTAAAAACATGATTTTCGTATTCAGGGGACCTCAAAACGTGTAAATATAACAAAATCTCGCTTTCGAAAATTTGACCCAAAAACAATACTTTCTCTACCTTATGGGTAAGAGAAAGTAAAAATGTTGCTTTTTGTTTTTTGACGTCTTTACAAGTTTTTGAGGTACGAAAAATCCGAAAATTAGAAAATTGATGTGTTGTCTGTGTGCAGGCTAAGATAACAGTCAGTTAGTTGTTCTGTGTAGTCATTATCTCAAGAATGAGAGACCTTAATGAAGCCGGGCCAATTTTTAAGTATCGTTTATAGTACTAATCAGAACCCTATACAATTTCAGCAATTTCCTCCGAAATTTTTGTAAGTTATTCGAAATTTAAAATTGCTTTAACATGCTAGAATAGGACAAAAATTTGCATAAACGCGCATTATGATACTGCCGTGAACATGATTGAATGTCAACATTCTACTTTAAAATATTCTTAAGCTATTCGAAATGAAATATTTTATAGCAGGACAAGTTAGGTCAATATTTTGCATAAGTGTATGAGGATTATTGCTTGGAAAATAACAGGAAATTGTATCAAAATTAAACATAAAAGCGATCTTATATATTAAAACACAAGCGATTTTCCGTAAGACCAAAATCGTACGATTTGGGCATGCGCGGAGGCTGTTCCTATCTTTAGACGAAACCAGTGACCAATCGCTGAGAGTCTTTCCGGATTTCTAGAGCGAGCGCCTGAACCAATCAGAATACGGAGTTAGCTCATGCCTTCTGTGGTATCCTGGCGTGGGTTGCTTTGTGCTTACGGTGATGGTGAAATTTGTAAATACTGGGTTAGATTTTTCTCAATTTTCTATATTTTTTAAAACAGCAAGGTATGTATGCATTATAATTTTTTTTTGTTATTATCTTATTTCTTTTACTTAGTTAAAGTTTATACTTTGAATTCTAGAGTATTGAAATATGTGTTCCTTTCCTGTTTACATTTGTATATGTTCATATAAAATGTTAGTGTTAAAATTTTAACCTTCTTACTACTTTGTATGTATTATACGAAATATTACTATTAGAATTTTTAATGTTTTGTGTGCATATAGTATATTCAAAATGTTAGATTATTACAATTTTCGCAAAATTGCACCTGAATCGAGCTTCATCAATATTTCTGTATTGCACCGAAAATAATATTTTTATTTTTAGTTACTCCCATTATTTATTTCGTTTATTTTTGAATTCTTATTATAATAGTATGAATAAATTTAATCTAAAGTGATTATTTGATAATGCACAAACCAATTTCCATCAGGTAAAATCTCGCGATTATTGTAAGCATATATAATTTTTGAATATACTAAATAAGATATAGATGCAGTAGAAAATAAAATGTAAACAATAACATTTTAAATAAACACATAAAAAACAAAAAATAAAATAAAAGTAGAGTTTCCAGTGCTATATAATATTTTCAATTTTATTTTGAGCATTCAAAAAGTGCAGTAACTGGAATAACTTAAATTATTTAATGCATAATCATTGCAATTTTTAGCCTTCACACTTCGTAGTTGTTTGTTGTTATAATACACACTTCATATATACTCTTAACAGATAAATAATTTAGTAAATAATTTTTCTATTCTGCTCATCTGGCTAACCATACCTTTTCGAATGATACCGTTTTCAACCCTCTACTTCCATAATTAACATGTTAAAAGTGTACCACAAATTTTATGCTTGTGAAGTAGATGAGCGGCCGTCGTAAAAGAAAGTATATTTTGTTGATGGCTTAGGCTGAAAGGTAAAAAAACATTATTAAAACCGAATTTCGATTAAAAGGTCCAGGCTCGGAATTAACTCAGAGACATATTTTGTTCTCATGCCAGTTTATTAAAAGTAATCCATTTCACGTGACCATAGTCAATTAAAAGCGACGGCCGCTCATCTACTTCACATACTGTGATAATCTATATCACAATGCTTGCCTAATAATATTTATATATAATTGAGAAAAATCGTGCTGATTTCAATTTGGCACTGAATTATTTGGAAATTTCTTGCCAAGGTTTTTCATTTATGCAATTGCGATATCCATTTTTATTCATTACTGAAATGACGATAAAAAGCCGCTGAAGGGTCCCAAAACTAAAGCTATACCACAGTAATTTTAAGAAATGAATATAGTAACCTATGCTAGGGAATGAGATACAGTGACTGCATGTCTTTATATGGAAGGATAGTCCTGTCGTACTAATTTAAGCTCTGTTTATAATGAATGTATAAAGTATTTAATTATTACTTTTAGAGGGGCGGAGGGTGGTCAACCAAAAATGACAGCAATTTCAAGGCAAATGTAGTATTACAAAAAAATTTACAACTCAAAATAACTCAGTGGTACACTAGCCTATGTCATAATGCAACATCCCAAATTTATCATTAATTTTACGTTTAATATTTTTATTTCTGTAAAATATAATTCAAACGCTCTTTCTTTTGTACTCACTGACATGACTTCTACAAATTTAGGTTTTTAAAATTATGGTTGTACTTTAAATATTCATAAACCTGGATTGAATATATAATAAGGATTGGAAAATTCTCTAAAATATTTATGTGTGGTACCTAACTCTTTAAGCTGCGAACCATTTTTGGTTCACAAATAATTATGCTAACATACGGAAGTATCTATCACATTTGATTTACTTTCCATTGAATTATTTTTCAGAATTCAATTTAAATCAAAGTATTTCATTCAATGATGTACAGATAAGCGCAGTTAATTCAAGGTTCATATTAGATTAGAGGGTGGGATTGCGAGAATCTTTGAATATTTTGGAAAATCCCACTCAAAAATATATCATAAGGAGGATTTTGCCCTAATTTTTTCACATTGCTCTATGAGTATTTCATCATTTTTTTAGTTCAGTTGGGTAATATATTAATTGCTTTGAAGCCTGTAGTGATCTTTTTTTTTTTAAACTTCTATAAAATTTCTTGATTAAAAAAAAAAAAAAATAATAAGGGTATATTATGTAATTATTTCAAAATACTTCTTAATTATAAATATCTCTTAAGAGGATACATGAAGTGTGTATTATAACAACAAACAACTACGAAGTGTGAAGGCTATAAATTGCGATGATTATACATTAAATAATTTAAGTTATTCCAGTTACTGCACTTTTTGAATGCTCAAAATTAAATTGAAAATAAATTTTAAAAGAGATTAAGTAATAACATGAGCAATTCCTTCTGCGTTTCTTATGAAAATTTAGATCCTGAATACTGAAGAAGTACCTCTCCTTAGTCAAAAAAAGGGAAAGAAAACTAACATTTGACTTTTTTTTTTTTTTAATTGTTTAATTTGCAATTGTAATTCTCTAAAAAGAAATTTGCAAAAAGTAAATTATGTAATTTCTCACTTAAATTTCAAATATCCCACTTAATTATTTTTTTTGTTTTTGTTTTCAAACACAATAAGGTGTATATGCATTATTTATTCCTCTATGTGTAAAGTTTACGCCTTTGTATGAGTTCTAGAGTATTGTGTATATAGCACTGGAAACTCTACTTTTTTTCTGCTTTTTATGTGTTTATTTAAAAAGTTATTGTTTACATTGTATTTTCTACTGCATCTATATCTTATTTAGTATATTCAAAACTTATATATGCTTACAATAATCGCGAGATTGTACCTGATGGAAATTGGTTTGTGCATTATCAAATAATCACTTTAGATTAAATTTATTCATACTATTATAATAAGAATTCAAAAATAAACGAAGTAAATAATGGGAGTAACTAAAAATAAAAATATTATTTTCGGTGCAATACAGAAATATTGATGAAGCTCGATTCAGGTGCAATTTTGCGAAAATTGTAATAATCTAACATTTTGAATATACTATATGCACACAAAACATTAAAAAATTCTAATAGTAATATTTCGTATAATACATACAAAGTAGTAAGAAGGTTAAAATTTTAACACTAACATTTCATATAAATGTATACAAATGTTAACAGGAAAGGAACACATCTTTCAATGCTATTACAATACTTTAGAATTCAAAGTATAAACTTTAACTAAGTAAAAGAAATAAGATAATAACAAAAAAAAAAAAAAATGCATACACACCTTGCTGTTTTTAAAAAATAGAAAATTGTGAAAATCTAACCTAATATTTACAAATTACCCTATCACCATCACCGTAAACCACGCCAGGTCTGTAGATTTGTCATCAAAAGAGAAAAATAAAAAAAAAGTCGAACATTTCCCCCCGCCCCTGAGGGGCAGGGGTTAAAAAACCTTTGCGAGCTTTACTCAGCTCCGAATTACTTCATGGTGAAGAAGTTGTACATGGGGGGACTAGACTCGAATACTAAAAAATCAATTCCTGCGATTTTTGATTTTTGGGGAGGAAAGGGACGAAATTAGTTTGAGAGGGAAATCCGTTCTAGACCCACACATGTAGCACCTCATTTTAAAGGTCTTGAAATTTCATGTAGATTGGAGATGTTTGTATACAATATAGTGTGCCCCTGGTGGTGAAAAAGGGAGCTAGGTGATTTTGTAGTAGACCCTATCATGTTAATTTTTTTTTTAAAAGGTCTTAGTATTTCCTGACCGTTGGTGATGTTCGTACAGAACGCACTGTGCCCCTGGTGGGGAAAAGTGTAACTAAAGGATTTTGCAGTTGACACCACCATGTGACACCTTATTTAAAAGGTCTTGGAAATTCAAGGCAACTGGTGATGTTCGTATATAACATACTGCGCGTCCTGGTGGAGGAAAGTAAATTTTGCATAACATACCTGTTTTACGGTTCCGCAGCCACAGGCAGCGGAAACACGAGTCAAAGGTTCGTTTGGTTCAAGGTTAATTTTTGGGAATTTTTTCATGTTATTAGCGGTCCGTGTATGCGCTGTCACAAGGTAGAGTTTCGTTTGGTTCGAGGTAATTTTTTTGTTACAGCTGATTATTTGTATCGTGATGCTTTCATTTAAAAATAGAAATTCAAACAAAATCGAGTTAAAGATATAAAATCCTACAAATTTTAGGTTATGATCATGGGCCCGGGTAACACTGTGCGGGTTTATTCGGTTCCAGATTAATTTTTAGGAATTTTTTTACATTGGCGGCCCGCGTATGCGCTGCTGCAGGCACTGGGGTCACAAGGCAGAGTTTCATTGGGTTCGAGGTAATTTTTTTCGTGATGCTTTCATTCAGAAACAGAAATGCAAACAAGATCGAGTTACAGATATAAAATCATATGAATTTAAGGTATCATGAGCCTGGGTAACACCGAGCGGGTTCGTTCAGTTCCAGGTTAATTTTTGTTAATTTTTTTATGTTATTAGCGGCTGGCTTTGGGGTCACAAATCAGAGTTTTTTTAGTTTGAGGTAATTTTTTTGTTACAGCTGATTTTTTTTTTTTTTTTTTTTTTTTTGCGATGCTTTTATTTAAAAATAGAAATTCAAGCAAAATCGAGTTAAAGATATGAAATCATACAAATTTAAGGGTCATTTCTATTTATAAGCATTTTTCCGAATTTCTTTTTTTTAAGTGAAATGTCGTAAATTATATTAGATGTTTTAACTTAAAATACATTTGAATAGTGATGCGACAATTTTTGAAACATTTCAGTCAATAAAGTGACCGTCGAATTCGACGGGTTCCAGCTAGTACCAATAAAATTACGCAGTAAATTAAGATAAGTAAATGCTTCGAAACGAAGGAAGGATGGTAATCTAGTGGACAGACGTTTCAAACTCTGTTCGTACCTAGAAATAGCTGTGCGCAACACTGTTATCATGAATATAGTTATTATAGTAGAAATTTATGGGCACAAATATATTAAATCTTTGCATAAATTCGTGCGTTTTTTATTGCTTCATTTCATAAAAATACATCAAATCAAATGACAATTTTTAATCAAAATACTCTCCATTACTTTCTACAACCTTTGCCCTCTTTTCGGGTAACAAATGTATACCACGGCGATAGAAGCTCTCGTCTTTGGAGGCAATAAAATGATCCGCGTCCGCACGAACTTTTGCAACGACCTAATATTATGGGAAACTGAGTACAATCCATCTATGCCACCTAATTTTTGTAAACAAATCTAAAAAAATTGCTGGCATTCTCATACTTTAAAAAATGGATTATGATTTTCCGTTTCCTCCTAAAAAAATATTCAGAAAGAAAATAATATTTTTAAGATAGGTCGCCATTGTAAAAGTTACACAGTTTGGTTAAACATACCATAATCAATGAAACCCTTGCCCCCAAACTTAAAAAAAAAAAAAAAAAAAAACATTAATACCACATTTTAATATAATCATTGACAAATATAATGTAGCATTCAGTTAAAAAATCTCTTAGTTCTTATAAAACTTTAAACTTCTTTTGTTCTGTAATCACAATATCAAAGGGAATGTAATAATGTAATCTCTGGCAATTATAGAGCAAATTCCCAATGCATCCTTTACACTCCAATAGCTTTCGTTCCATTTCCAAAAGTCTTCCGATAAAATAAACATCCACCTTTTTTAAGTAAATCGATCAGTATACACTGTTATGATCGAGAACAATGTGCAGGTACTATAACGCTAGACGCGAAACATAATACAAGTAGGATAAGAGGTTTCCGATGAAACAAAAGAAGACAGGGAGAAAGATGAGAATAAAATAATAAAAGCGTTGCTATTGGGACCATCAAATTTTACGGCAGAGTGCGCAGTCTTCACCTTCCAAGTTTCATTATAGGAGGAATTTCACGCCACTACGATCACGGCCGTGAGTTAACTAGCCTTCTTTATATATGTTTTGCACCTATACTTCCCCCGCTTTACAAAATGAAAGAGTCCTGGTAATGAAAAATTAAAACCATATTTCTGTAGATATCAAAGAAAATTTAATGGCTTTTCGGAAGGAAACAAAAGATGTACGGCAACGATGCGTATAATGGAATTTTTAATTTAATAGCATCCAATTTAGATTTCAATTAATAGAAAAATTTAAATCGAAGGTTAAGCTACCGAAAAAAATTCATTTAACAGTTTTGATGTTTTTCTTTTTCTTCTTCTTCTTCTTTTTTTTTTTTTTTTATAAATAAGTTGAAGTATAAAATAAGAGTGAAAATATCAGCAGCTGTAAGGAAAAGTTCGAATAGTAGAAAGAGTAATCCGTTCACGCGGAAGTATCAAAGTAAACCGTTATTTAAAAGCCAGCATGCGCAGAAATTCCGAATGTGTAGCACTAGTATTGCATTAGCGGATACTGAGAGCAAAATGTATTAAACCTTTATTTTATTTTACCCTTTTCTTTTTCTTATTGAATCATTAATATGTGTTGAAAAATCTTTTATTATCTTAAAAAGGGATAATATGATTTATGTGTTATATCTTCTTTTGTTTATGGAATTTCGGATAATTCTTGATAGGTCAATTTTTTTTTTTTTTTTTTTTTTTTTTTAAATCATTGTGCGTGTTTTTTCAGTTTAAAAAAAAAAAGCTGAATTCCCCCCCCCCTCCGTGTGATCTAGAATCTTCTTTTAAATAATAATAATAAAATAAAATTTTATTTATTTAAAAAAATTACCGTATTTAAATATTCATAAAATCAGAGCTAATCATATGTCCACAATTTTCCGCTGTATAAAAAAAAAAAAAAAAAAAAAAACCTTACACTCTTTTCTTATTATTATTATAGGTCACTTTGAATAAAGAATTATGTTTAAAAAGATAAAGTAAGGGGGGAAAAAAACTACTTGTTTAACATTAAATTTTTATTCTAGGACAATATTGTAATTTTTTCTTCCTTTTCTCTTCTTTTAAATATAAATTTGCAGGCAAAATTGTATGTAGAGGGATAATTTAATCTGAAAAAATACATTTCAGCAAACTATTTGATCGTAAAAACGTGCTTTTACGAGATTCATCTTTCTTGTAATATTTTTATTCTTTTTTTCAGTAAAATGATTTTAAAAAGCGGTGTTGAATGATGAAGAGTAAAATCTTTGTATTTAAAAAAAAAAAAAAAAAAAAAAAAAATGTTGACATCAGATTTTCATACTTTAGTTAATTTAAAAAAATCTAATTGTCCGATCGATAAGTTAATTAATTCGACGGATTCAGAAAAACTGCCCCTTTCATTTGGTACTTTATTTGTAACTAAATTTTGATTAGATTTTTTAAAATTAATTAACATATGAAAATAATAACCTGATGAAAGCTTTAAAAATGGAGATTTAAATTTTTAATTGTTGCCTCCCCCCCCCCCCCAAAAAAAAAAAAAAAAAAAAAAAACCTTTTTTGATATTGTTTGTTTCGATATTGATTATTATTAATTTTCTTTCCTTTTTCTTTTCAAAAAAAAAAAAAAAAAAAGATTTTGATGAAATTCTGGCAAGAGCAGAATTTAGTTTAGGACGGAGGACTATTAGTTTTTTTTTTTTTTTTTTTTTTTTTCCCAAATTATAACATCGCTTTCAAATTATTCAATTATATTTTCGATAAATTTTAGATTTCGATAAATGTCCAACTATCAAAAAGTGATTTCGACAAATGTCCAAATATCGAAAAATGACACCGCAAAAATCCCAGATTGAGACTCAGTCCTAAAAGTTTTAAATTATTAAGCATATGACATTTCATCAGTACTAAGCACTTTTAAACTTTTTTTAAAAAAATACCTTCCAAACTATTCTTAAAAAATCAAAACCAATAAGTGAAATAATTTTTTTGAATTATTACGGGCATTAAAATAGAAAGAAAGAAAAAAAAAAGGGAAAAAACCGAAGCTTTTTTAAAAAATAATAATAATAATTAATAGACATTAAAATATGCACAAAACTGAATTTCATTTAGGACAACAGACCTTTTAAAAATATCTATTTTTTCTTATAAAGACGTGGTAAATGTTGTCGTTCCTTACTAAAGGTTAGAATATTCATTTCTTAAAATTTCTTTCCCGCGTTTTCTCTCAACTTTATTTTTAATAAAGAAAAGGGATTTTTTATTTTTTATTTATTTTTATTTTTATTTTTATTTTTTTAGTTTGACTAAATATTTATAATGTGTAAATAAAGAGAAATAGAGATTCTTTACTTTAAAATATGAAGTTGCATTTCTTAGCAACAATTAGTATATTTATTCCATAATATTTCTTTTGCATTTTTTTCTCAGTTTTATTTTTAATGTTTCCTGAAATACTTTTTAACTTGTTGCTGAAAGAAAAGAAAAGTAAAACTGTTTTCAAGTGGTCAATTTTATCAGAAAGCAATAGTTTTTGTCGTCTTAATGATAAGGGGGGGGGGGGAGGAAAATTCACAATTAATCTAATAATTTTTACACGTCTGAATATATGAAATCATTCAAACAAATGCACAGATACAATTTTTCTTTTTTTTTTTTCTCAAAAAGAAATAAAAGCAGACGATAAGCCTCAAAAGGTAAAATCACGTTCTAAAAAGTGAAAGAAAGATGTTTTCTAAAACATAGACTACGTGCAAAGAAGAAAAATGTTTGAAAAGAAAATGCCATGTAAGCGAAAAAATATTACAGGTCGTGAAAAGTTCAGAAAAACTCGAAACAGTTAAGGTGGAATATTTCGTCTCACTTTTTACTTATGCCAGTAAAGTTTCGCTCAACTTCTGAAAAATGAAATTTGTTTTGTGTATCTGATTACTTAATAATAATAATAATAATAATAAGAATAATTTAAAGAATAATAGATTATATACCATGAAGAAGATGAGTTACTTGAGAATTTAAATCACTTTTTAAGCTCTTTGAATATTTTCTTCAGTACGACAGGTAGTATAATTACTATAATTGTCGTGCTTAAGAAAATGAATAGAAATTTTAAAGATATTATGAAATTTGTGTGATCCTCTTAGAAAGTTACAAATATATTTTACTGCTCTCGACATCACTAATTTAATCTGTTTGATCATTCAATAGCCAAATTCCAAATTTTCAAAATGTTTTTGTCAACCAAACTTATCAAATGAAATTTGTGAAAATAAATGTATGATGAGAAACTGAGCAGGATCTATTTTGTACCAACTAGTTTTTGATAAGTTGACCATATTTTTTTTTTTTTTTTTTTTTTCCCGCAGGAGCCTATATAAACAAAGAAGTAAAAAATCATCGTTTAATTTTATCCAGAAATATTTTTAATATGCAAAGATTGCTTGGTAAAGCTTTCTTCGAGATCCGTCAAAACTATTAAGAGGAAATTGGAGGTTGACATAAATTCCAAGAGGAAGACAGTTTTGACAAGGAACTTTTAGAGAAGTAATTGCCTATAAAAGTATTTCGTCTATTGAAAGATATGAGAATCAAGCGACAACAAAGCCCTTTATTTTCCTTTTGTTGTTATGCAGACGGATAAATAATAAATTTAACAAAAAGATATCTTATGAATGTGGGAACAAAACAAGATTCAAGAGATTTTCAAGAAAGTAATATTATCTTTTATTTCATTTATTAAAGGAACAGACTACTTTAAAAAATGGGAAAATGAAGAAATTTTCGAATTACTTTCCGAATTAAAAAAAAAAAAAAAAAAAAAAAAAAAAAGAATGAATTCCTGTACAAACAATATTTTTTCTTTTATTAACTAGTATCAGGGTCCGATTAACTGTACAATTGAGGGGAAGCACAAATCCATTTGGGGGCCCCCACTGACTTCTTGGTCTAAAGACTTATACAAACATCTTGAAAATTTTATAAATTTTTCATTAAATTTTGTAGTTACCTCGAATTGAGGACAAGTAAATTCGCTTAAAATATAGACAAGCAAATTCACTTGATTTTTGTACCAAGATATAAACTGGGGAAAGCCTACATTCACCACAGCACATGAAATTATTCCATTATAAATGAATGTGTAAAAGCTTTATTAGCATATATCCTATATAATCTAGAAATGACAGTTGTGCAGTCGGGTAGGACTGTGACGTTTTATAATCAGACAATGCTTTTAGACTACAAGCTTACAATTTGGGACCATTTAAAATTTTTTCAGGGGAAGCAGATGCTTCTCGTGCCTATTGGGTAATCAGGGCCTGACTAGTATGACATTACTCTATTGATTAAAAACATTATTTTGGTTTACTTTAAAATAGAAAATTATTTTACTGCAGATTATTATTATTTTTTTTAAAGAAATTCAAGGGTGCTTTTTCACTGCGTGCATGATATTTCAAAAAGTATTTGCGATATGAACTTAAAAATTTTCTCAACCGTACATTTTGAAATAATGAATAAAATGAACTAAAAATAATTTGTTCAATCGAAAAAAAAAATATGATTGTGGAAATATAAAAATTTTAGTGGTAATTTCATATTTCAAGTTTAATTATTAATTGAACTCCATATTATTAAAATAATTAAAACCTTTTAGTTCAGATTCTTAATCTGAATGTTTTGTTTCATTTAATGTAAAAGTTATAAGGATAAAGGAAATTGCAAATGAGATATCCTGCATGCAATGAGAAAGCACCCTTGAATTTTTTTAAAAATCAATCTGCAATAAAAATAATTTTCTATTTTAATAATATTTCTAATCAATAGAGTAATATCGTACTAGTTAAAACACGCGCACATATTTAAGGATGTATTCTGGTCTAGAAGCCTGAATTTTAGGCATTTTTTAAAGTGAGATAAAAAAAAAAATGAAAAACATTTTTAGTATCCATTTTTTTATATGTTTTTTATTGACATTTTGAGAATGTAAAAAAAAAAAAAAAAAAAAAAAAAAAATATATCACAAAAAAAAAAAAAAAAAAAAAAATTCGCCGAGATACAGGCCGATGGAGTGGGGGCTTCAAAAAAAAAAAAAAAAAAAAAAAAAAACGGTGCGTCCTGGTTGACATGATTTCAACCCTTGTAGTGATCTAAAACAAAAAAATCAAACAAATTCTTCACTAATAAAGATGTCGCTATCGGGTTGACCATTAAAAAAAAAAAAAAAAAAAAAAAAAAAGACAAAATGGCGTCGATTTGAAAAAAAAAATTTTTTCTTTACCCGACTTTTTTCGACCTTTTCGAATTTTTTAAAAATATTGAAAATCAAAATTTTTAAAAATCCAAGGCAGACGCGATAGAGAGTTGTATAAACAAGATATATACCAAATTTCAAAGCAATCGGTTCAGTAGAACTTGAAATATCATGTCAACCACCTCAAAAAAAGTAGTTTCGAGAAAAACGCGTTTAAAGTTTAGGAAACAATTCTAATGGAATAACTCTGAAAATAATATGTTATACTCACTTTGCATCAATCGGCGATCCCAGATCCATACATTGGGCCTTCCTCCTTCTCATAATTCAGCTCTTGAGAAGTTCTTTTTTTTTTTTTTAAATTTCTAGACCAGAATACCCCCTTAAAAAAAAAAAAGTGTTTGTACATGCATTTATTCTTAAAAAAAAAAAAAAAAAAAACCTGAAAGTTGACCGAGAATTTCTTCATTTTCTCATTCTTAAAAGTAGGCTGTCCCCTTAAAGAGAATAGTGAAAAGTTATAAATAATTTTTGAAAATTTCTATTTTAGAGTCATGAAAATTTGCATACATATGCGTTAAAATATAACAATACATATTCAATTTATTAAAAATTCACGAAAATTATTTAAATTCAATAAAAGAAAATTCATATCGTGCTAACTCTTTCCCCTTTATTTTACATCATTATTATTTATTATTATCATCATTATTTCAGCAGTATTTTCTGGATCATTGATAAGTTAAAAAAAGAAAAAAAAAAAAATCTGTATTTGAAAGCTGAAATTTCTTGTAAAAATTTAACGTGGGAAAAAATAAAAAAAAAACTTTAATGATTTATTTTCTTAGCAATGATTCCACAAAGTAAATATGTTCAGAATATGATGTTAAACAGTAATAATGTAAAATCATAAGAAACATTAAAAATTAACTAGCAGAGAATTTGAAAATAAAAAAAATAAACTTAAATTTTTAATTTAATTTAAATATTTTTCGAGAAGTTTTAATATACTTAATATCATTATATTCCAATGCATATGTATTCGATTTTTTGCAATTTTCAGACAGTAATTTACAAAAAATATTTATAATGGCTACGATCTTATTAAGTTACCAAAAAGACGGATTACTATCATATGTTAAGTAAATATTTATAATGATTGACTGATTAAAGCTAATTCAGATTAAAATATAAAATTAAAAAAAAAAGACTTTTAAAAGTGATTAAGATGTCATACTCTATTCTCATGTCATAAAATTTTAATATCGTCTGCGAATCAATGGGCTCTTCCCAGTTTCGTCTGCTCAATCATGTGATAGAGGAAAACGAATAATCGAATTCTGAGAATCGAATTCAATTAAATATTGTTCTTAAGAACAAAAATTTTAATATTTAATATAAAATAAAATAAAAGTAATATTGTGCATTTGTAAACAGTAGAATGATTGTATTTGTAAATTTAATAATTAAAAAAAAAAAAAAAAAAAAAAAAACATTTTATGTGTTTATTTATTTTTACTTATAAGAATCGATTTTTGTATATTGTAGTGTAACTGTAACATTAACTGATCTAGCAATAAATAATAGCTTCTTGTGGAATGTTTATGGATTATAATTTGAAATTTTAAAATGTTTTCATTTAATTTAATTGCATAAAGGTGTTACAACAAGTTAATTAACTTAGTTACTGGTATAAATGGATTTACGCAGTACGATATTGCACTGTCACTGATTTAAGTACCAAAAATCAGAATATTAAAATGTTCTTCATGAACATCAATAACAAACATAAACTAAATGATGATTGTAAATGTATACAGCAAACAAAAGGTGATGAATAATGATATAAAATGGATTAAAAATGATGATTTATAAAAAATAACACAGATTAAATACGATTGATCAAAAATAAGAATAGAAAATATGTTATTTCAGCAATCGCTATTGATAAACAAGACTTTGTCTGCTATTTGTTTTTCCTCTATCATGTGACCTCTGACGTCAGGTGGGAAGAGCCCATTAATTATAATTTATTTTTCTCTATCACCTGCTTTTCATTGCTTCCAGTTTGTTTACTTATACATAAATACACAATATTTCATAAGTAACTCTTTTTAATCTTTGATAGAAAAGTCTCACTCTGCATTTCTGCCAGATCTCATTCTTCCTATTTTGAGAACATCTCTCAGAGAAAACAGCAAGGTTTACTCTTTTTATAGGACTCTGGCTCAGCGAAGATAAAACTGGGGCACACATCAGTTAGCGTATTTTGTTCGATTTTTGTGGGGGAGAGAAGGGTTCGAGCGCTGAAAGTATTTCTTCTGTGCCAAGCGTACATTAATATCGTATGGCGAGAGATTCTTCTGCTGCTATTGATCGTTTTCTCGAGCAAATAGTTATTTTATTTTCGCGTTTATGTAAAATTATTCTCCGTTCTTTTCTTTCGTAGATGACTAGCGGTATCTCAACATTTTCGTTATATTGTTTTTCTGCGCGAAGTAAGTGTTAATAAAACGTTTATATTTTCCCTCGTGTTTTGACCTGGATACATTTTAGGATTATCGATTATTTCTTCAAATATCTTTTATCATTAGATGGAGGTCAAACATTGTAAATTTATCTGATAAGTCATTCAATTTTGTATTAACAAGAAGCATAAAAAGTTTAGAGGCAAAATTTGGAAATTCTCTTATAAGCGATATACGTGTGCGAGTTTTTTTTAGATGTGTTAGATGTGTTGATGTTAGAGTAATGTCAGTTGACTACACGAGGGTTCTACGCCTGGATGGTGTGCCTTCCGCGTGTGTGGGAGAGGGAATGCATCTCGTGAGTTTTTGAGGATTTTCATTTCACAAAAAACGAAATTTTAAATCCATAAAGGATTTTCCCGAAGTACTGTTGTTGCAAAAGTAAAAAAAAAAAAAAAAAAGCTAAATGATGCTTTATTGTTTTTCCCTTTTTAATTAATGACCATTTTTATGTAGTTGTTACTTCACAAGTAGCCGCTGCTATTTTCTGTCTCTTCACAGAAAAGTACATTCATTATTAAATTTTCACATTTGGATCAGAGATTAATTTCTAAAAAACAAGGATGAGTTTTTTCAGCTGAATTCAACCTTTATGAAAATTTATTTTACTTTCCTTAATAATGTACAATTAACAAAATTTGTATTTTCTTTTGCTATACCATCTAATCAAATCAAGTTTTACATGTTCTTACTAGTAGAACAATTAGTTCTTCTTTCTTTTCTTCTTTTTTTCTTCGTAAGTTAGAAATAAAACAATTAAATTATTCGTTTCTATATATTGCCTATATTACCATCAGAATTATGTTTTAAATAATCCTGAAAAATTAATTTTGCGGCCTTACATTAGTGTTGACTCTAGAATAAAAGGGCCACCGGGGTGAATTCAATAAAAAGGGCAACCTATTTTCAAAAAGAACATTATTTGAATAATTTGTGGTTTTCTATATTGTGATTTTTATACGTAACAAAAATAAATTGCTAATTTTATGTATACATATATATATATATATATATTGGATAAATGCATTTGTTCTTACAGGAATGCTAGAACTATTGCTAGAAGGTTGAAAAGTCAAGAAGAAAAATATATAAAAGCCTCAGAACATTTAAAATGATAGAAAAGGTTATTTGGTACCAAAATGTTTTTAAAAGGGCAGGAGGGAGGAGCAACCTGCCAAATTTGCCTAGAGCCAGCACTATATATTACTCAAAGATTTTAAATAGTTTAACGACTCTATATTTCAATTGTACAAATTTTCCATTTTGATTTCTAAATTATTATTTTTTTACTTACTAAAAAGTTATTGTATAGTATAAGGATTAAGTCTGATTGATTACTCAGGGGTTCTAAAACTGGATGTTTAGACCCCCGTGAGGCGGTTTTCTAACCCATATTTAGACGAGTTTCGCAGAAAACTACGGAAATCTCTGAAATACTAGGCCGACGAGCGCGACCTGGGGTCGAACTCTGCACTAGAGGTCTGCACGGTGGAAAGGTTTGCTTACCCGGCCCGGTATGAAATCGAAAAATTTGGCCCAGGCCCGGCCCGGCCAGTTTCTTTTTTACTAGGGTACGGCCCGGCCCGGCCCGGACACAATGCGATAAAATCAGGCCCGATCAGGCCCGGCCCGATTCAAAAATATGTAAAATTACGGAAAAAAAAAAAAAAAAAACATGCCTTTCTACGAAAAAGATTTTTAGTATGTGTTTTGCAGAGGTTTTATATAGCTAAGCAATAGAATGTTCTTTAACAAAACTGCTGAATGTTTACAAGATATTTATATATAAACGGTATTTCATTATTATAGACGTACAGAAGGCACAAAGACAGACAGGAAGTCATATCGAAAATATTAGCATTCCTCAAACAATATAGGAAGATATTTAAAATGGTTAATAGTACTAAAAATACACTTTCAACCACTTCCTGTTATATACTGTAATGTATCCAAATCTTTCATGTGATCCGGTAAACAAAACTTTAATGCTAATCCAACCATATTCAATAAAAAAGATGCTTTTGCACATGCTAAAATTGATGCTACTTTCATCCAGTGCCCCGGAGAAAAGAAAAAGAAGCCTTTAGAGGAAAAATTACAACGGAAGGATTTTTATAGCTTTCATACCACCTAAACACTACAGACCATAGAAAACAAAGCCTTATATACAGTAACGTATGTAATTTCTTTTGTTTGTTACATGTACACAAACTGCTAGTAACATGCATATTATTTTGAATTAGAAACCATCTAATATTACTTTAAATAAAATATATTAATTTCGAGACATGTTTAAAATATTTGCGGAAAATCAGGACGCGAACAGTCAAGCTGATAGACAATTAAATTGTAGTTAGAGACACCTTTTAACAAAATAAAATTTTATGTGACATACCAGACTGTAAAATTATGTAAAATAAATGACTGAAAAAGTATTTTATCATTTTCCTTTTTCGTTGATTAATGAAGAATTTAGAAAAAGATTCGGGCCGGGCCGGGCTCGGGCTTAAAATTTCCTCCAGGCCCGACCTGGCCTGAGTACACACAAAAAATATTGAGCCCGAGCCCGGCCCGGCCCGAGAGCAAATTGAAAAATTCGGCCCGTGCAGACCTCTACTCTGCACCTCCTGTCTACGAGCTTCAAAAGCAGAACATCTCATTCACTGGTGGGGCTCGTACTTAACGAAAATCAATATAAAATATTATAGAGTAGTTACTAAAACTACCCCTACATCAAACATGGTAATAATTTTTAACGCTTTCTGTTTATATTTACAACAATAAAATATTAACTTTGTTTTATATGTAAATAAAGTATAAATTTTTATAAAAAAATATTTTACATTAATTTCTTATTTTTTGTCATGTTTTAAAATGCTAGAAAAGCAAAAACAATGCATTGATTCATGATTTTTCTTTACTTCATTTTGTGCTTTTCTTCTTATATTTATTTTTCTTCTTTTCTCTATAACTTTCTTTTTATCGTAATCTGTTTTCTCCATACAATTTTTTTCCTACACATTTTTTTTTTTTTTTTTTACTCTCGTCCTCCCTGGAGCATCTTTAGAAGTGTTTTTCCTCTGTTCGTTAATTTCGTAATTTTGTTTTCCAACACCCTCCTTTCTCTGCTCATTTAAGTTCCTTGCATTTAGAGGCTATATTTCATTTCTAAATGAACCGTTGTTGAATTTTTTTTTCTTTTTAACAATGCGTTAAAAATGCGTCCATTAGTTTTCAAGCAGGATTTTTTTCATTTTTTTTTTTTTTTTTCCTGAGATTATGAGATTTTTTTAAAAATTATTTTTTATACGCATTATTGAGTTTAACATTAATTGCTTCCTACACGGTTGAAAGCTGGGAAAAAACGATCTTCATTAATTGCCCAATTTGTTTATTTTTCGTAAAACCACCTTTGTGTTGTAAATAATTGGAGTAGGCTAAAAGAGTATTTTATGTACCGTGTCTGTGTTGTGAATTTTTATTTAATAAAAACATTACGGATTTGAATTATTCTTAATTTTTATTTATTTATTTATTTTTTAAATAAAATTTAACGTAGTTTTCGTTAAATTCCGTAATGCTTCAAGCATTAATTTTTAGTAAAATGTTCGTTAGTTTTTATGTTTCTTTTTTATATGTAGAGTTAAGTTTTTCTTAATAAGTGAATAAATAAATAATATAGAGTGACTTCATTCGACTTTTAGAACATTTAGAAGTGATGCGGTGTTTAAACAAATTTAAATCAGTGAATAATTTAGTGAATAAACAAAAGTAAAAAGTATAAAAAGGGTGTTTGAGTATTTTACTCTAACTTCGCATATTTGTAATTAGACCGTAATGTATCCGAATTCTTTTGAGCGTCTCTATAAAAGAATCCAAATGGTTAGGTCTCACCTTACAGTAACAATCATTCTATAATAAAACTCTGAAACATATACCAGTCTCTTAAATAATTTATGTAACTTTGAATTGTAACTTTTATTGACCTTTAAATAATTAATCCCAATAAAACTTGCTGTGTTTGAATTATTTCATGCTATCCTGTTTGGAAAAAAAAAAGTAACGTGAACATTATTTTATTTCCCATAATGATCATATGTTAACAAATTAATGTAACATCGTTTTTTTTTTCTCCTAATTTATACAATTTAACGTATTATTAAAATGAATTTCAAATAATTTGAGTTCATAGATGCATTGTAATAAGATTTCTACATTTTATCCTTGTACAATATTCATGAAAATGTATAGTTCTCGCGAGGATAACCTATAACATGGTTTTCCAATTTTATCCTGATCGAATGTAGAATTTAGACATCAATACATTTAAAAAATTTGAGTCCATAGGTCGTAATAATAACATTGCTCTGCAAAAAGAAAAAAAAAAAAAAAAAAAAAAAACGAAATCTGTACAATGACCATGACCTTCTGAATTCGAATATGACTCCCATTTTGCCCAATCACCCACCGTTTTCTAGATACACTCCCTCAATTTCTTTCCCTGTTCGATAATTTTATGACTATGAATTTGATTTGAAGAATGAAAAATAATTAATTTAACACCTCTCTCTCTCTCTCTCTCTCTCTATATATATATATATATATATATATATATATATATATAAAGTTTAATACATAACATTATTAACAGATTAAAAAAATATAAGATATGTAATGCATAATTTTAGTGGCAAATCCACCCAAATATTTTCCCTTGTCGCAAATGTCCATGTTTTAGAATTTTCCAACTCTGTAGCCCTTTAGAAGATATTTAACGGTTAAAATAATCTTCCCCCCTCCTAAAAGTCAAATTTATAGCCATAAAATCACCGAAAAATGATAAAAATAGGGTGTCATTCCTAAAAAACGGTGGGTGATAGGGCAAAATGGGCGTCATATTCGGATTTAGGAGGTCATTTTACATAAGAATATGCTGAAATGGTGTCGAGGCAATTTTCATGCCGAGCAGTGCAATCAATTCTTTTATTCCTGCAAAAGAACTGTAAATGTTACGACCGTGAAAATTTATGCTGTTGGTGCAATGGTGATTATATACCTACAAATTTTTAGTTCAATCAAATAAATCGTTCAGATGCTGTCGTGTTCACTTACATACATACACACATTATCGCAGAAATAGCGAAAATGTGTTCAGAAAAACTCAAAACGTATAGGTAGATCAAAATACCTTTGTCGATTTTTTTCATGATTACAATACTTTCCTTATATAGCATTATGGTCAAAAAGTAAAAATCAAGAAAAAAAAAAAAAAGCTTTTTTTTTTTTTTTTTTTTTTTTTTTTTAATTTTAGTGTAAAACTTGACTTGATGCTGAATTAATATAACGAAGCAAATTTAAATCACCGTTAAAAATACTAAAATTAAAAGATTGAATTTACATGTTGGAGTTTCGGTAGCGTTAAACATCAGTGCAGATTAATAAGAACTAGTATCGCCCAGTGGTCGAAACTCGACCATTTTTTTTTGCAAAGCGAGGCAAAGCAAAGTTATTACCTTGTCCTAAACGGAATGCAATTGCAACACAGCTGCGGCAATTGTTTGCCGATATTCGCTCTAACTGAATCAGCAGAGTTTTAATTAAAATGCAAGGAAATCTCAAAACGTATAAATTCATAGAAAACCGGAAATCAAAAGTTTTTATGTATCTTCTTCTTGCTTCTTCTACCCACAAAAGCTAGCAATAAAGACATTTTTTAAAAAAATAAGTAGCCAATTTCAGTTAATTGAAACGTAAAGAAAGCTCAAAACATGTAAATTCAGCAAAAAACGGAAATCGGAATTTTTTCCGCATCGTCTACTTATACATGCTGCAGTTAGTAACAAATCCATTTTCCTTTTATTTAGTATATTAGTTGAATATTTATTGTTTAAATATCACCCTTTGAAATGAAATGTTTATGTTTACATTCGAAACTGGAAGTTTGCCATTTTTTTTCTGGAGTTTTGTGATTTTAAATTAAAATTTTATAAATTTTACAGAAAAAATTACTCAATCAAACACATGTAGACAGTAACTTATATATAACTATACCCAAATATCGGAACTAAAATCGGCAGATAATTTCCGTTATTTTTTAATAATTTTTTTACAAAAATTCGAATGGTCGATTAACATAGAAAATCTTTTTCATGGCTCCGTGGACAGACAGTGACGTCATCACTTCGCTTGCGTATAGTGATGCTACATTATACAAATTACTGTGTCTATGGTTTTATTTGAGCTTTATGAAATTGCCAGATTTAACAACTTTCTACTTGTAGGTATTTTTTAATGTAAAGGAATACGTGTATAAAAGGGAAAAATTGGGGAAAATGCATAAAAAATAAATGTATTTTAAAATACCTTCTTGACATCGTAAGAAAATAATATTTGTATTCGCGCCTTCCGGCTAACCATACCTTTCGAATGATACCATTTTCAACCCTCTACTCCCATAATTAATATGTTAAAAAGGGACAACAAATTTTATGCTTGCCTATTAATATATAGATGATAATTGCTCTTATATGTAAACAGGGAATCGGTTTCTAGAGCCGGATTTAACAGCCAATAAAAATGGAGGGCTATGGAGGTATTAGGCAATAGGATACTGGGATATACTAAGCTATGGAAATAGTAACACACACACACACACACACACACACACACACGCAAAAAAAAAAAAGATTTTATATAATATTTACCTGTTAATCTGGATCTAAAATCTGTTTCCCTGTTTAAATATAGATATAGGAGCAATATTAGATCTCGTTATTCTGAATTAAAGATGGTGTGCTTAACGCTACCGAAATGACAGTATGCGAATTAAATATTTTTATTTTTGGCGTTTTAAACGTTGATGCAAAATTACTTTGCTATAGTAATGTTTTTATTTATTATAACAAGTATCAACTAATCTTACATAATCAGCCCTCTTTCTTTAACTGTAATCATTGAAACTAAAGTTTTTATTGACTTGAAAATATCTACAATTTCCTTTAATGTATCAAATTCTAGTATAAAAATTTCCTCTAGTGCATCAAAACCTATTTTCAAGATTTCTTACGTATCCCATACTACATTTTTCTTTATACATTTATTTTGCGAATAAATAAATATTATATTTGAATAGCTTCTATTTAAGTAAAATTTATAAAGATTTATTGATAATTTTATATGGATTTAAATATATATTTCTTGAAGTGCAAAACATTGTTTTTTAAAACTTTAAAATTAAAGTATCTAATGTAAAATTGTAGTTAATTTTTAACCTTATTTATAATTTATTATAAATAATGTTAATGCAATGTAAGCGGAATGTTAATGTTAATGTAAGGGTAATTTAAGGTTATTACACCAATTATATATATATGTATGTATAAAGATAAATAAATAAAGAAGAGAAAGAAGAGAAATAAATAATGTTTATCAAAAGATATTTCACTACATTATTTAAATTAACAAACTTGTCTATTGTAAAAAAATCTACTTTGTCTGCTCTAAACTAGGCAGCCTTTATACGTATTATCATAAGAAAGGCTACTAGTGTAAATCACAGATTTCCATACAAATAAGATATTGAAGCTAGAACGCGAACCAGAGAGCATAAGTGGCAGCATAAAGAATCTAAGAACGTCTCCTTTCACAAGCTGCATTAGTATATTTGTTCAACATGAAGAGCATGTTTGATCGAAAATTGTTTTTTGTATTTTAGCAACTAGTAGTAAGTAAGTAGGTAAAGTTCTCCTTTTTCATTAAATGTTTGTCATTTCTTGGTTTGCGCTATAATACAAAATCATTAAAATTGAAAAATTATGTTAATGGATGTGCATTTTCAAAATATATTTGTACATACTTCGCTTTTAAAAATAGCCTATTTTGTTTACCAGTAAACCTATGCGAGTGTTCTATTTGCATGATAATCTGTGGTATAAACTAATAATTTTTAGATTAAAAAAAAAAAAAAAAAAAAAAAAAAAATCCTTATCATATTATATAATAACGAAGCAATCACTATTATACGAAATGCTAAAAAATAAAATATGCTTTACAAAATTACAAACAATTCATAAGAGAATGTTGAAATATATATATATATATATATATATATATATAATTTGAATTGTTTAGTACAGTTGTAACACTCAGAAGACAAAAGATAGATGAAGATACCAACATAAAATAAATTTTAATTGAGATTTATTTCGATTAAAATTAGTCACAGTATTAATTTAATTTGAGTACCAGTGATTAGTAAAAACAAGTAATATATATAAGGTGCTCCAGTAATTGACTTCTATCCCGAAACAATTAATAAATAATAAAAATAATAAAATATATTTTACATATAAGAATTTTAACAATTTATGTCAAAGACTGGAAGCACAGGGTGCTAATAACTGGTAAAATGAATAACTAGCAGTGTCAAACACTGGAACATAGGCAGCCAATTACTGATAAAATGAAAAGCTGGCAGCGTCAATTACTGGAACACTGAGTGGGTGTCAAATAAAAATTCATAAAAAAATAGTGATAATAATAATAATAATTGTTATCAAATATATATATTTTAACATATATGTGGTTCTGAATGTTTTCATTATATGTACTAACTTAAGATTTCTAAAAATATTTTCTGATGAGTAGAACATTAAAAACATCAGAGATTGCTGTAAAAGTGTCAATCACTGGTACACTTACCCTATATATAATAAAGAAACAATCACTGTTATACGGAATGCTAAAAAATAAAATATGCTTTACAAAATTAGAAACAATTCATAAGAGAATGTTTAAAAAAAAAAAAAAAATCAATCAAGAATAAATATTTTAAATTCAATTCAACTACTTAGTGACGTAAAATAATATACAATATTGCATCAAAATGTTAATACGATTATCAATAAAGAGTTACTTTTTAAGTTCAACTGCAACTATTTTAAATATGAATGTGTAATATTTAGCAACGTAATATTTTGATCGTATAAATGTTGAAAATTTTTTATACTTGTTATTCTTAGAGTACAACTTAATCTTGTCTATCTTATAAATTAACATATCCCTCTTAAAAAAAAAAAAAAAAAAAAAAAAAAAAAAACTTATTTTTACTAAAACATTTGGCATAATAAAAAGACGTTTAATAATTTCTACAATAAATTTTTCTCATCCCAAGCTTTTCATGGAGTGAATTTCTTTCACCAATCCATTTTTCTGCTCCTTAGAAAAATAAGGAGAGAGGAAAAAAAAAACATACAAATACAATTATTTGCGGAAGGATTTCTTATTTTATTTTCATAGACGTTAAGAATAACTGTTTAGCTCTTCAAGTGATTCTGTTTAACACTAACAAGGATTAAAAAAAAAAAAAAAAAAAAAAAAACTATCGCAGTAAAAGGCCGAAGAAAAAGAAGCAGGCGCATAAAACTTAAATAACTATTTTCGAACAACTTGTGATTTTGATTTTTTCCTTTGACACCTTTACAAGGGAAAAGATAAAAAGAATGAAACGAAACAAAATCTGCTAAATCGAGGGGTAAGGTAAAACTTCTTTAAAGGTAAGTGCATGTAAGTTCAAGCACGAATATGCAATGTACGTTCGTAAATACACTTTTGGTGGAAAAAAATAATAATAAATAAAATAAAATAAAATAAAATGCATGACTTACTAAAAATGAAATTTACATATCATTGAATGTTATTTAAAAAAAAAAAAAAAAAAAAAAAAAAGTAAAAGATAGATGGGAAAATGGAACTGTGATTTTAACTCTATGCTATATTTAATGCCAGCAATGTGAATAATATATATATATATATACATATATTAGAGTTGTACCGAATAGTGATTTTTATCGAATACCGAAAATTCGGCTAAAATTTTGATCAAATATTTGGCATTCGGCCGAATACTTAAATTTCAGTGTAAAATATTTTTTTATACCCAGAATAGCTTAATTATTTTAAACATTCATTGCCTGTAAAAAGAACACAATGTGTATTATAACAAAATATGTACAACAGTATCAACATAAAATCTAAGCATTTAACGTTAAAATAAAATTTTATAGTCTAAATAGAAAGAAAATATTAATTTTTAAATCATTGCTTTCTTTTACTCTGTAAAATTTTGAGACTGAAAATGGTCAAATACATTAAAAATAGGAATAAATAAATTTTTACCTTTGTGAATATTCAAAAATTAATCTTATTTCGCACATAGGCATATTACATAATATTTATATATATCACTATAATGACCAAGCACCAGGAAGGAAGACTTGAATTAATACATATTATGCATATATATATAAATAAAGAGTAACTACTAAAATGTGTTTTAAGCTTCAGAGAGTGAAATTGTAATTAAATTAAACAGAATTATCTAATAAATACAAGAAGCTGTCTCTCACACACATACAACCAGAAAATCCAGAAAAACTTTTTTTCCTACATCATAATTTGTCAAAATTTAAATACAATGACTGGTTTCTGATAAACAATCTTGTATTTTTTTTTATTTATTTAGCTGATTTTTATTTTATACCAACTTTTTGTAAGTAAATATAGTTATTTACTCTCACAATTTCCCCATCATTAAATTATAATCAGTGATTATTTTGAAATGTAAATCAGACTGGTTTATTAGAACTGTATTAGACTGGTATTTTTCATTTATTTAATATTCTTTGACATCATTGATGAATTAAAAAAAAAAAAGAATGTCTATCAATTTATTTTATATGATAAAATGTTTTTACCAATTTCAATATTTGAAAATTAAATTTAAATTTATGTGCATTATTCGAATGCCGAATATCAAAATATTCGGCCGAACCGAATATTCGGTGTCATCTGTAGAATAAGCCGAATACCAAATAGTAACAGAATATTCGGTACAACTCTACTGCAAACTGTCTAGTCTACTAGTGTTATCTTTCACAAAGTACATTTTGATTCCCTCAATTCCCCTGCACAATTCGCTCAATCTCCAAAGAAAATCCGGATGTATTTAGGGAAAGGGCGAATAAACGGTAAAAATATAAAAATTGTCATGCATTTTCTTCCTAAAATTAGATGATATAAAAATGATTTTGAAACAAAATATATCTATATTTTTACTTTCTCTCACCCATATACGTATGGTAGAGAAAGTATTGTTTTTGGGTGAAATTTTCGAAAGTGAGTTTTTGTTATATTTGCACGTTTTGAGGTCGTCTGAATTCGAAAACAATGTGTTTAGCGGTTGGTCTGTGTGTGTGTGTGTGTGTGTCTGTCTGTCTGTTATCAGCATATTTCAAGAACAAATAATATCAGAATGTACAAACTTGGTAGTCTAAATATGTATCATATAAGGATGTTACACTAAACTTTTTGTTGAGATCAAGCAAATGGCTCGTGTACAAAGACCCCCCCTCCCCCCCTCCAAGAAAATTCAAATACATTACGTCTATGGGGAAAATTGCAGGTAAGTAGAGTTTAAACATCTATTGACTGCATTACACAAAATAAAACACATATATATATAATAATAATAATAATAATATATATATTGCATAAAAACACGTTTCTTGTACAATATAGTATGGAAATCATTCACTATTCGTTTACAAGGCTACATAAAAGAAGTACATTCTAGTACGGCAATACTTGAAAACTGATGAAAGCTTAAAATTGATTTTCTTTGGACATTAATGTTATACCTCTCTGTGATGAAAATCATTTTCTGCATTCATGATGGAAAATAATTTTGATAAATAATAATTTTAATAAATATGTGCTGTGGGAATTTGTGTAGGAAAATATTACAGAAAGTGTCTTGGTGGCCACAACTTAATAGTCATTTTTAATTTATTATTATGAAAGTATAGAAATTATTTAAGAGTGAATAGGCCGACAATGAATGATTTATGAAATATAATTAATGATTATTTAGACATAACCCGAATAGTACATAATGGACTTTTTCCCTTTGTGTGATGCGCCTTGAAAACCAGAATAAAATGCTAATGTATATTTTACATTGAAATTACTTTGTTAGAACAGCTAATTACACTTAAAATTGTTTAAAAATTCGTAAGTTTCGAAAACTTTTCATCGCCTTTAGAGTCATCATACTCTTTCTTTCTCAAAATACCTTTCATTGCATTGTCATCGTTGTCCGTTATGAACAAATATCTATAAAAACCTTATTTAAGGGGGCATATTTTAGACTAATATTGAAATTTCATTTCCTGTAATTTCTGATATGCTAACTACACTAACAATTGTATATTTTTAGAATGTTTAATTGTGTTTTAAAATATTTTTAAACCTTGAAAGCCTCCTCCTATTTAACGTGTAATTAGTTTCTTTAACAAATGAAACAGAGAAAATTTATATCTTAGATTTTCTTTCAATGCTTTAAAATTGGAACAAAAATAATTATATTGACGGTAGTTGAGGACAGCACTGTTTATATATTTATTATTTACAGCACTTATTTCTTTCCATAAAAAGTGTGTGTAACCTTCTTTGAAGGTCTGTGATCTGAATTCATACATGCGCAGTCTCAGAAATCAAATGCCAACAAAATGGCGTTTTCGTAACAGACTTTATTTATTTCTGTAATTTGATAATGAAATTTCTCAATGAATATTTTATTTTTCATTTAATAATGTTAGTCTTATTTTTTATATATTGCCTCTCTCTTAAAAACGGTTTGTGATGGAACAATTTCAGTAACCAGGGGTCGATCCAGGTTTTAATTTTTGGGTCCCTTTTTTCTGAAAAACAAAATATTTTTGTGAAATTTTTATTTATTTTTGTGAAATATAAAATATTTTTGTGAAAAAGTAAAATATTGTGTAAAATCTTCAGTTTTTACAATCACTATGTAATGTTTAATATCAAGTTAATAGAGTTTTGTTGAGCTAAATTAAGGCATAAATTAAAAATAATACTGAAAATATGAAAACATTTAATAAAAAGATCATTTTTATAAAACAAAATCTTGTGAAGGGACTCATTTTATAAATTTGAATTTTGTGAAGGGTCCCTTTGTATGGATTTGAATTTTGTGAAGGGTCCCTTTTTATGAATTTGAATTTTGTGAAGGGTCCCTTTTTACTATGTGGAATTTTGTGAAGGGGCCACAAAAGGGACCCAAATTTTGTCTGGATCGACCCCTGGTAACACATTTGGGATTAGGTATGTCAATTCTCTTTACATCATATATATTTTTATTTATTTTTTTTACTTTTTTTTTTGCAGGGATGAAAAATTTATTTATTTATTTTTTGTCGATCGGTGTGATTATAAAAAGGGTATTAACAGTTGGCGAAACTTAAAACTTGATGTAGAACTTATGTCTTTCTCTTTTCTACCTATTTATTTATTTTTATTTATGTATTTTTAACGGGGCGTTTTAGGGGAGTAATTCTAAAAATCTAAAATTTATAAGATTCCTTTTAATATTAAATCAAAATACGTAAACTAATATGTTAATATGAGTGATCACATCTCTAAATTTGATATTGGTGCACATTTGGCTGGAAATGTTTAAACAAAAGAAAAAAAAATATATGTATATATACATATATAATATGATTTTTTTTTTTTTTTTTTCTTAATCAAACTTACTGCAAAAAATCTTCACAACAATGAAAATGATTCTCTCGGTAATTACGACGGCACAACTATTTTTTTCCCCCATCCTTTGTTTTTCTTAGAAATATTCTTTTCCAGCATTACATTTTCCGATCCTTTAAAAAGTCGAGTCGGGAATTACAAAGGCAGTAATCTGCAGACGATTTATTTATTTTATGCAGGTATGCATTCAAGAGAAACAGCCGCCATAAAAGAATAGTCTTTTATCTGTACACTTGTTTTTTGTGCAAAGCTGTACAATAATAATAATAAAAATAAAATTCGCTGCCATAAAAAAGTTCAAATAAATATGCTAGCGCATAAAAGTAAATAACTATCCTCTAGCTACCTGCATTCTTGATCTTTCCCCCGACACCTTTTTCGCCAAAAGAAAGGGAAAGAACAAAATGGTTTAGTCAGCGGGCGACGTAAAGTTTTTCTGAAACGTATATTATATCTATATATGAATATAGGTTAACTTTTTTTAGAGAATGAGAAAGGGATAAAAAAAGGATGTAACAAACTATTTATAGAGGATAAAGGGGAAAAAAAACTGTTTTAATTATAATAGTAAAACACATCGGATTTAATTACAGGGGTTGATCCAGGTTTTAATTTTTGGGTCCCTTTTTTGTGGAATTTTTATTTATTTTTGTGAATTATAAAAATTTTTTGTGAAAAAATAAAATATTGTGTAAAATCTTTCGTTTTTACAATCACTTTATGTAATGTTAAATATCAATTTAATAGAGTTTCGCTGAGCCAAATTAAGGCATTAATTAAAAATAATACTGAAAATATGAAAACATTTAATAAAAGAATCATTTTTATAAAACAAAATCTTGTGAAGGGACTCATTTTATAATTTTAAATTTTGTGAAGGGTCCCTTTTTATGAATTTGAATTTTGTGAAGGGTCCCTTTTTACTATGTGGAATTTTGTGAAGAAACCGCAAAAGGGACCCAAATTTTGCCTGGATCGACCCCTGAATTATGCAATAAAAGAAGCCGTTTAATTGTTGATTCATATATGAAAATGCTTCAAATGTTTATGGATGTAGGAATGAAATTTAAACTGCAATTTTGTCATAATGATTTCTGTTCAACAAAACTAAAATAAGTGTTTGAAACTGGATTTCTGTACATTGTAACTGGCTCGTGTCATTGTCTCTTTGGGTACTTATTTTGATAAAAATGATCAGTTTCTATGAAATTTGGATGTATTTTAAAAGTATAGCGCACTATTTACCCTTTAAAAACTCATATTTTACATATTGTTTTACAGGGTAGTTTAATAACATAATAGACGGGAAGCCTCAAGCCCTGTCTGGCTATTCCTATGTCCCAACCTGACCCTCCCACTCCTCCATTTGTTTACCTTAACTATTTTCCCCTTTCAATTTTAATCGGTATCAGTTAATTTTCTTTTCTTATTTTTTTTACACGCTTGGAATTGAAATTTTTTTTAATGCTTTTTTTTTTTTTTTTTTTCTTACTTTTGACACCGAGTTTTTCCCCTGTGTAAACTGAAGTAGTTATATGCTACTTATATAGAAAATAAATATTAGCATCTGTTTCAAAACTGGGTAGATTTTCTGGGGACAGATTTATTATTATTAATATTTAATTATTTTTTAATTGGTAATATAAATAACTGTTTAAAATGTCTGTGCTAGTAATAAATTTTAGTTTTATCCACAATGTCTATATTAACCCGATCAGGTTATCGTATTTTTCGGCACCTTGTCAGTTTATCATGGGTCCTGAAGACCCGAGCAATGTTAGAAGCGTAATTTTCAATGAAAAAAAAAAAGTAATAAAATTCTTGAACACTCTTGAATACTTCTAATTTAAGGGCAGACAATGAATATTGCAAAAGAAATTTAAACAAATATTTTATTTTTCATCAGAAGTACGCCAATTTCTATAAAATGCAGGCATTTACTAAAAGTTTATAACTTTTGAACAAATTGAGATATTTGAAAAATTCAAATTGCATAATAAAGTTTAAGAATGGTATTCTTACGAAAAAAGTCACGGGCCTGATAAATAGGTATTTCTTCTATACGTGAATTCTGACGGATGAGATATAAGAAAAATGGCTCGGGTCTCCAAAAATCCACGATAACCGGATCAGTATTACTTTTCTTTCTATGCATATATTTCTTAAAAATAACATTCACTTACTCGCGTTTTTATTAATAACTCTATCCTGTCATTTGTAAAGCATTTCATAATGGATAGGGGATGCATGACTTTCTTTTCCATAATACAGACTTGTCTAATAAAATTTTCATTTAAATGTTTTTACCTTTAATTTTTAATATTCGCGTATTTCGTTTGAAAATCAATCCATTTCTGGCCAATTCATTGTTTAGGCTATTTTTGGAGAATGCTTTTATTGTGACAGAGATAACCATTTTATGGGAAAAAAAATAATAAAAGAAATAAATTGTAATGTATGCAGCAAACATTGCTTCAGCAATAACTGATCGAGTTTGTCACTTAATTTATAAGGGGGGGGGGGGGGGAAAGTCGTCTGGCGATGATTTTATAAGATTTTGACTGTCAAAAAATAATTGTAGTTTGAAATTATATTAAAATGGCAGATATTGCCTTTTTCCTTCCATTTTCTCTGTTCGAAAATTTTCATAGTTATTTTTGGTGAATGGGACCAAAATCTAAATTTAATAAATTAACCCGGAAGAACGCGCGCTGAACAAACGAACGTGAGCAGGCGCGCCGGTTATGTGATACCCGACCGACAACTATTTGTCGCATTAACCCTTTCAGTCGCAGTGTTCCCGCTGATGGAACACCTAATTTTAATTCTCAAGTGCAAAAACTCATCCCGGAAATTTTTTAGCGAAAATTTACATTTATAACATAGCAGAAAGGGCCCTTTTTTTAAACCTGAAAATTTAAAATTTCTTTTATTTTAATTTTGTTCGTAAATTACGGTGGCAGTGAAATTTAAATGATCCAAATTACCTTGCGCCGCAAAGGGTTAAAGGGTTATACATGCAGGTATTTACTAGTATCATAAATAAAACTAAATTATGAGATAAATTTAATAATATTAACACATTTTAAATAAAACTAAAATATTTTACTCAAATATATATATATATATTTTTTCGATTTTTTTACTCACATATTTTTTCGAATAAGGTTTTGGGTACGTGATACCCGACGCGCGTTCTCGCGAGTTAATTGCTGAAAAATTATTAAGTGGGCTGTTGAAATGGTACAGATAATATGTTTTACTTTTGTGATGTCCCCAATGTACACTAGACTGAGGAAGGACGATGTTTACAGCTTCTTTTTAAATACATGGTACTTTCATATTTTGGTTTATCTTTTCACCTGTATGTAAACAAAATCACTCTCTCTTCTAAGGTCCTTTATTTTTAATTAAGAACTTGTGTGGTATTTTGCAGTCTAAGTCCTATTTGTCAAACCGGAAGATGCTTGAAATACCAAAATCAACGAGCATCGTCTTAACAGGGGACAATACCTAATCCCGCGGACAGCCGTGGCCAATGTTATTCTATGGGAAAATTTGTTGCGATAATTACACATTACCTAATGTATATTTTTTAATTATGTTTTCGCAGTCAGAAAATTCATAACTGTTAAATGAGTACTCATTTTTGAAAAATTAATTTTTTTTAATTTTTACATTTTAATTTTGAGTTCAAAAATGCGATTTTTCACAAAATGCATTTTTCTCATTTTCTACTCGCAAAATGAAATACTAAAATTTTAAAAAATCAATTTTTGGAAAACAAGTATTAATTTAAAGCTTATGAATTTTGTAAATTTGAAAACAGAATTGAAAAATATTCATTAGGTAAGGAGTAATTATGTAAAAAAATTTTCTCATAGAATAACATGGGCCAAGGCTGCCGGCGAGATTAGGTATTGTCCGCTCTTAATGTACGTAATCAACGAATTTCTAAATTTTCTATGGCTTTCTATTGTTGGTCTATTTGGACTATATACTAAGGATAATATCAACTCATTTTTTCCCCTTTCTTCTCACTTGGATCTCCATGAGGATTTTTTGCATTTTCATAAACTCTACAAGATTTTGTTATGATTTTTTTTTTAGCGTCTTTCATACCCGTTACCTAGAATTTATTCGCATGCTTTGTACACTGTTAAAATATTTGCATTAGTTGAACCAAAATATGGTTTTACAGTACCTGCAACCATAAGACGGGGAAAACTTTTACCATGATTTCGTGTTTGCTTTAACCAAAACGTGGCACCATAGCAACTGCAATCGTAATATGGGGAAATCGTTTAGAATATTTGGTGCTTTTTTCTACAAGAAGTACCGAATTATATAAAAGGGATTAAAAACAAAAACTATTTTATTTACGAGACAAACTTCAGTTAAAATACATTTAAAAAACAAAATATACATTTAAAAACATTTAAAATTTAGACGTTTCAAAACCCGTCCAGGTTTCCTCATCAGTATCAATACAACATTATTTGCAAGCATTACATGAATACACAAGGAATTTATAGAAGTACTGAATATTGAGGAGCCAGTGCGCATGCTTCATTGATAGTGTAGAGATGGCTGGCAGTGTGCCAATTCTCAAGGAAAATACGTGATTTATAATTATCATAGCCAGAATTTAGAACTTGTATATTATCGAAGTCAGGAATATGATCGGTTTTTCTTGAATGGATTACAATTTTAGAATTTTGGTTGCAATTTTTGGATTACAGTTTTAGAATTTTGGTCTGCCAGCCATTTCTACACTATCAATGAAGCATGCGCACTGGCTCCTCAATATTCAGTACTTCTATAAATTCCTTGTGTATTCATGTAATGCTTGCAAATAATGTTGTATTGATACTGATGAGGAAACCTGGACGGGTTTCGAAACGTCTAAATTTTAAATGTTTTTAAATGTATATTTTGTTTTTTAAATGTATTTTAACTGAAGTTTATCTCGTAAATAAAATAGTTTTTGTTTTTAATATATATATAATTGAGACGGTTTGATGTTTGTGTATGTTAAATATATAAAAGGTTTGACAATCGCATAATTTCAATTAACGTTGTACGAAGTTTTGGTACAACCTAGCATATTGTAGCTACTGTAATAACAAATTTTGGATCAACCTAGCACCGACATTTTTAACAGTGCACTTTTTTTTTTGTTGTTGTTGTTATTTATTTACTTGTTTTAATATTTTGTTTCCTTAATTCCTTACTTTTTATCTTTTTTATTATTTTTTTCTAAACACCGTTTCAATTTTTAAAATGTATTTTTTCGCTTTTTCCTTCTTGCTTAACTCCTTTATTTTATGTATTGCTGTTTTCGCGCTGCATTTGTGTCAACTTTTTATATCTCATGAAGGGTCTTTCTTAACTATTTTCACCCGAAGCAAATGTTGTATGGTTATGGATATTATGATGTTTGTTTGCAATCTTTATATTCTTCACTTTCGACATAGTTTTCTTTCTTTCTTTATTTTTAGTTTTGATTAACAAAATAACCGAACTTCTAAAATCATGAACCATGAAAATATTTTTTCATTGAATTAGTAATATGGTGATTCGTGATGAATCTTTTATGTACGCTTAATAATAATCAGATAGTACTATTTATATTGGCAAACATAATTTCCTTATTTAAACTGTCAGTTAAAACTGGTTACTAAGGAATTATTTCCTGCTTGTTCGTCCTTTAAAAAGGAAAGAAAAATGAAATTATTTATATCTCGTCCCTTTTTGTATCATTTTACAAAAAATGTGTCTGTCTGTCTGGAGTTCTTATTTGTTAATAATGAGAAGGAAGTGGGATCGTTTATAAAAAAAAGCCTACTTTCTACTTTTATGACATTGAAATGTTATCAGATATTTAAGGAGAAATGAACTTATCCTCCTGTCATCAGTGAACGAAGCTGGAATCCAGGTGCGTCTCTGTTATCTGTGCAGCAGTATCCGGTGATGAACAAAAAAATTAAAAAATTATAACAATACGACGAGGTTTTATTAAATGTTAACTGCCCCCCACTTCCTCGAAGTTGAATATTTTCAGAAGATCTGTGATGGCCATTTTAAGCATTTAAAAATAATCTCTAAGATAGTAGGTAGACACGATTGTCTGAAAATTATTTAAAAATTCTTATCTAGCATTTTTGGACATAACATGTTACAATCTTTAAAAAAAAAAAAAAAAAAAAAAAAAACTGCACTTTTGTGTTCTTGGAAAAAAAAAAAATGTTTGTATGGAAACTAAGCGAATTTTCTTTGGCAAAAAAAAAAAAAAAAATGCCTACCAGCTTTCTCTTTTATCATAGTAACCCCTTATAAAAATTTTATCGCAGAAGAGTATAATACTCAATGTAATATATACTCGGTGTATAGAATTCTATTCTTCAATTAAAAAACATGTGTGTTTGGTGTCCATATGTGTAGATGACGAGAAATTAAACAAACTGTCGTGATTAATGCAGTCACAAAATCCTCTGTTTTATCCTTTGCTAGAACAATATTCAAAAATTTCTATCTTGCCTGAAGTCATCCTCATCTTTCTGCATTACTTACTTCAAATAAGCTCAATATTAAAAGTCTTTCTTCTTCAGGATCTTATTAAAGAAAACTTTTTTACAATCATCTCCTCTCCCCCGCAAAAAAAAAAAAAAAACAAAAAAAACTCAACAATAACCTGGTCTAAAAATGAACATAAGAATAATAAACTGTGTTTTGAACGCCGAAGGAAATTATAAACTATGAGATAGCTGTTTCGAGGGGTAGCATTTAACGTATCGTCATGAGTGCATAAAATCAACGAAACAAACTGCCCCTATGTATAAGAAATGAATCGGTTTTTATGACTGTTTAATCAACAGTAGTATTTGGTGGAATGCAGGAGATTAGCTAATAGGAAATTGAGAAATGCTAGTCGTGAAAAATGTAGAAAAAAATTAAGAAAGTACGATCTAGCACCAAGTATCCTGTCAATGATCTAAAAATATATTGACTTTCGAATGAAACACATGAATATTAAAACTCTAAGATAACAAGATTTGAACTAGTATTTTATTCGACTATCTCTAATATAGAATAAGAAAAATTCTGCATCGCTCATAGATTAGAAAACGCTTTTTCAGCATTACAGGATAGAAATATAGACAAAATAAAAATGTGTCGTTTGTACAAATATTTACCAAAATGTTTTACAAATATTGTATCTATAATAGCAAAAGATAAATAATGATGTTGTAATGCCATTGCTATTGTGTATAAAACTAAAATCTGTTTTAATAATACAGATATGTTAATCATTTATTTATTTATTAATTTTTTGTTTTTTAAAACTTCGGAAATTTAGTTTAGATAGTTTCTGTCACTTTTCTGCAACTTGTTTTGTGGTTCTAGAAAATGAAAAAATGAATGATTAGAGTAGAATTAAATATACAAATCTAATATTGTTTGAACTAATTAATCAATGCTACTGAGATTTAAATTTGAGTCTAATATTACGTTAACACTTATCGGACGGGTTGCGTAAATTTACGTTTTTCTATTCTGACTTCTTAAGATGGTCCAACTAAATACTAAATTCAATTTAGAGATGTGTTCAATCTAAAGGGATGTTTATTCTCGTGCAAATTGTTCTGAAACCGTTAAAAAAAAAAAAAAAAAAAAAAACGTTTAAGTGTTGAAATGTGACTAACAGGGCAATAAACATTAGTCAAATACCAGGTTAGTGCTATTTTTAAGCCATTTCCCAAATTTCTTTGTTAAATTATTCTTTCGTTAAATTAAATATTTTAAAATCTCTTGTTTAAAGCTTTTGCCCCAAAAACATTACACTTCTTGCTCCCATTCTTTCTTTGTAGTTGTGCGGTCTTTTATTTTCTTTCTTTCTCTTCTTTTCGCTTATCTTCTTGGAAAATGTATCCTGCTTGTTTGTTTTATGATACCTCTAAAATATAGGAGGAAAAAAATAAGACAATTGCTTTAATTGCCCTTTCTTCTGTTTTAAGGAAAAAAGAAAAAAAGTAAAAAAAAAAAAAAAAAAAAAAAAAAAAATGGTTGGGGAAAAAAAAAAGGTAGAGGCGCACACGTACATTGTCTAAATTGTGAGAATATGTGTATAAATTAGTAAACTGTTTTTAAAAGGTAATTGCTTTATCGTGTTGAAGAGCTAATTACCACGTTAATTACTATTTTCGGGACAAATATGCGTAGATTTGACATAATTTATTTTCCGTTATTTATTTTTGAATGGTGCCAGCGTATTTTTTAAAAATGCAAACTATTATTATTATTATTACTGTATTGCAACATTCAGATAGCTGGATAGCTTTACCCACACCTGATTTTACATACATGTATAATGTAATATATATATATATATATATACACTGGTCAAAAAAATTAAGGAACAGCCCGTATTCTCTTTCTCTTCTTTTGCACATAATTTTTAAACAAATAAACATATGAACATAAAATTTGGATGGCCTGTTCATTATCATATTATTAACAGAATCTTATGTAATTTTAGCATGAGAATAATTTTTAAGCTAATAAATATTCATTTTTCTCGCAAAAGTAAGCTTTGGAAAAATGAAAAATTTCAACAAATTTAGGAAAGAACACATAATGAATAGTGGTGTTAAGGATGCATTAGAGATAGGTAAAGACGCTCATGCCTTGAAATGTTAAACTAAATCTCGATTTTTCATTTTGTATTAACTTTTCTTTTACTTTTATAACGAACTTTTTAAAAATATACAATTACTAATTTGTAAACTACACTCAGCACTAGAATAATAATGATGTCGAAAAATAATTGTATAATGAACATCTTATCCAATTTTCATGTTTGTATGCATATTTTTAAAAAAGTTATTCACATGCGAAAAGAAAAAGAAAAAAGAAGAAACAGAAAATGAATGCAGGTAGAAAGATTTGGTTGTAATCTAACATAGGAACGCGTGTGCGTCTTTACCTATCTGTAAGGCATCCTTATGACCATTTTTCATTAAGTTTTCTTTCCTAAAATTATTGAAATTTTTCATTTTTGTCAAAGCTTACTTTTGAGAGAAAACTGAATATTTATTAGCTTAAAAATTATTCTAATGCTAAAGTTACACGAAATTCAGTTAATAATATGATAACGAACAGGCCTTCCAAATGTTATGTTCACATGTTTATTTGTTTAAAAATTATGTGCAAAAGAAGAGAAAAGGAAAACAGGTCGTTTCTTTAATTTTTTTGACCAGTGTATATACTGTACTAATCATAGGGAAAAATTGCCGACTCCATTTTCGAAGTTTTTAAAAATCCTCTCTTTTTATTTCATTGCTGGGTTATCAAACTGACCATGTCAAATCAACACAGCTAAAAAAACTGACCCCCTGTGATTTTTATGAAACTGAGTTCATTTATTTGTTCTATAGAGATATGAGTGTATACCAATTAATAAGTCCGTACCTCATTTAGTTTTTGATATACAAAGCTGCAAAAATGGGTAAAAAATACGAATTTTTAAAATTCGTCTACTACAAATGTACCCATATTTTGTTCCCTAATTAACTTAGAGATATAAGACTGATATCATTAGAAAGCTTATAATACAGGCTTTCAAATGATATATCACATGCATATATTTTTTAATGTTTCATTTTATGGTCAAACATTTTTATCTTTGATCTTCTTCTCAAAAAGTACAAATCCAATTTTCTTTTTAAAAGTATACGCTATTTTGACGTTTATTATGTATAATTATTGAAAATTTCAACATGGGAGTGCTGAGTTATAAATTAAAATGCAACTTTCTATCAGTACTTTCTTACTAACATAACGTAAGTTTTACAAAAAAAAAAAAAAAAAAAAAAAAATGGCCATCCCATGTTGAAATTTACAATAATTATAGATAATAAACATGAGAAAAACATATAAAGTTAAATAATTATGTATTAAATAATTATATTTTTCAAAGAAAATTAAAGGTGTACTTTTTGAGGTATTGCAAGTCAAAGGTCAATATGTTTGACCTTAAAATGAAATTTTTAAAAATATGTACAAGTGATATATCACTTAAAAGCCTGTATTATAAGCTTTCTAATGATACCAATCTTATATCTTTAAGTTAATTAGGCTACAAAATATGGGGGGAAACATGCGTTATGTTAGTATGAAAATACTGATGGAAGGTTGCATTTTAATTTATAATTCAGCATTCCATGGCCGTCCCATATTGAAATTTACATTAATAATAGATAATAAAAGTAAAAATGACATATAATTAAAATTATAATAATAATAATTATGTACTTTTTGAGATATTGAAGGTCAAAAATAAAAATTTTGACCTTAAAGCAAATATATATGATATGTGGTATATCATTTGAAATCCTGTATTGTAAGCTTTCTAATGATACCAATTTTATATATGTAAGTTAATTAGAAAATAAAACATGGGTACATTTGTAGTAAACGAATTTTGAAAATTTGCATTTTTCACCCATTTTTGCAGCCCTGTATATAAAAACTAAAAGAGATAGGGACTTATTAATTGGTATACATTCATTTCTCAGTAGAACAAATAAATGAGCCCAATTTTATAAAAATCTGAGGGGTCAGGTTAAAAATGCAGGGGTTTTTTGTGTTGATTTGGTTCAAACCCTGCTACTAATTCTTCGAGTTTTTATCATCTCTATTCTCTCTTAAAGAATAAATATCTTGATGTATCATTTAATTTTAGAATATTTTCGTCTTTAAAATACGTTTTTTTTTTTTTTTTCAGAAATTGAGGTGCTAAAAATCGGAAGTATTGAGAGTTATGTATTTTTTGCTAATCTGTATGTATCACAATAGATAAATAATTTTCATTCGAATACGCTTGAAATTTATAGTTATTTTTCATTTTTGTATGAAGAGACAGAACAAATTTATTTTTAGCGTCCTATTATTGTGAAGCACGTATACGGCTTATATAATTCGTTACATTTGATATTATTAAAGGGGCATGAGATATTACAGTAATTTTTAATCACTGAAATTTTTGATATAGTAAAATTTTATAAAAGATATATTTCACTTGCGTAAATAAGGCAATTTACTCTCAAGAACCTGCTAAAAATGTATCAGAAAATGCATCGGCATTCTTAAAATGATTTCGGTGTTGTAACTGAAATAACGAGTAATATTTCAGTAATGGTAAAGTAAAAATACACATAGAATCACTGTTAAGAAAAACAACAAATTGATTTCATTTGTAAGCAATTAATACGGATTATTACGAATATGCTAATATGGTTTTTTCTTCTGAAAATTACTCAGACAACCCAGGGAAATTGATATTTTCCGCGCAAGTGTAGTCCCAGTACAATGAAACTACATTTACAGGGAACATTGCTTTCTAAGTCATTAATACACTATTATGGCTTTGTCTAAAATTTTGCCAATGTTATTTACTTTTCGTTATCTCTTTTATCTCGTTTTTGTTCATTTTTATATTGTTGCTAATTTATAAATACAGTAAAACCTCTCAAAGTTGGACACCTACGGTTCCAAGAAAAAGTGTCCAACTTAGAGAGGTGTCCAACTAATAGGGGTGCTTACTTTTTTTGATTTAATTAAATTGTATCTATGCATGCTTTTTAACTTTTAATCACATCTACATATAATTAAGTATTCACGACTTATATACAAAAAATAATTAATTTGAAGATTTAAAATTTAAATATAAATTATGTTGTGGCCATTATAATACTTTCTTCTTTAATTTTTTATATAATAGCGCCACCTACCAGTTAACATGCAAGAAAATTTAATCAATATAGATTCTCACAATAAAGATTTTGCACATACATTTTGGTGCAATTTTATCTAATAGACGCTGAGATAGTCATGTGGAAAATCAAAGTGTGAGTAAAAGTAGCACCACATGTATGCTGATCTACATCCAAATTAAGTTAATATTCATTTTCATAACGGCCATCTCACATATAAAGTTTGGTGAATTTATTCACTCTAGAAACTGAGATATAGTTTTCCGGTGAATGGGGAAAACTGAAGCATAGCAGCAACACCAGTCAGCTGATATGCATCCAAATTGAATCAGCATCATTTTTCACAATAGATCTCTCTCATATTAAGTTTAGTGCAATTATACATTCAAGTTATACTTGGTAGGAAAAATAAAAGGGATAAATGAAGAGGGCCCCTACCAACCAAAATGTATTTTCTAATGCCAATTTGTAAACAGTCTAAGTCAAAACATGCCTATTTTCAAATAAATAAATAATGCAAGGATAATTCATGCAATTCAATAAAAAGAAATATTCTTGCATTATGCACTAAATTACAGTAATTTGTGAATGTTTCAACTGAAGAAAAGAAGTATTTTTTATAAGACAGAGGTAAATATATTGTGACAAGAAACATTGTTTATATATATATATATATATATATATATATTTACAGTTTTTTCTACAAAGAATAAGTAAAATTTCTAAATAAAAAAAAAAAAAAATTAAAAAATTGAAGTTTTATTACTTTTTTTTCTGTCTCATCGGGTAAAAGTGTCCAACTTAGGACAGTATTTCACTGTCCAACTTTCAAGTTAAAGGGGTGTCCAACTTATAGAGGTTGGACATAATGGATACATTCCGTTCGGAACGTTAAAGTGCCGAACTTAGAGGGGTGTCCAACTTGAAAGGTTTCACTGTATAATATTTACTCATCCGAAAGTGTTAAAGATCAGTACAAAGAAAGGTTTAGTTTTTGCGCACAAATACTCTTATTACTATGAAACAATATTTGCAGGTAAGTTTGCATCATCGATATGGTTTTATCTATAATATTACAAGCATGATTTACTTCCTTATTTTTATTAATTTTTATTCTGTTACAGATTTATATATATATATATATATTTATTCTCCCTAAAATGATCAAGGGAAGTACGGAGAAATATTTAGTTTTCATACACGAATATTTTTATTACTGAGAAACAAGATTTACAGGTTATTTTTTTTTCAACACGTTAAAACATTGAGATCGCATTATCGGTTTGGCTTTCTCTAATTTTACAAATATGATTTATTTCCTGTGTTTTATTTTTACATTTTTGCAAATTTATAAATATTATTTTTATTCTTCCGAAAATGACGAGATAAGTGTGGAGAAATATTTAGTTTCCACTCACGGATACTCTTATTATTGTGAAATAATATTTTCAGGTAACGTCTCTACGTTAAAAAACATTAAGAAGGCATCCTCGATGTGGCTTTGCCTGTAATTTTATAAAAATGATTTATTTCCTGTGTTTTGTTGATTTTTACGATGTTACTAATTTATAAATATTAATATTGCCAGTGTCGAAACTCGACCAAATTTTTTAATTAAGCATTTAAATAATAAATATAGAAATTCAAAACTTCCGTATAAACAATATTCGCAGTAATTAATCTACCTTTAAAAAAAATTAAAAAAATATAAATAGAATTTTTTTATATGATGATTTATATCCATATAAATATCTCTATTTGCTTGTCAATGAGACTGGTCAAAATTTTTCATATGGTCATTTTAATGGCAAAGAACACTGTCTATATCGAAACCATGTTCCAAAAAAAAAAAAAAAAAAAAAAAATGAAATTATGCTCACTTCTGTTGCCAAACAAATAACAAGTATAGCAATATAGGTGAATCACGAGCTGTCATGTTGCATTTGAAAAATTGCACATTCAAATTTAAAACTTTCATCTATGGGAAATATAAATACAAATATTACATGTATAAAATGAAAAGTGCATAAAAATAAGGCATTTTTGCCGTCTTTTTTTTTTTTTTTTTTTAATCCATATTAACCATGCCTATCGAACAATACTAATTTTAAGCCCCTTTTCCCATTAAAAATAGGCTAGATAGTACGACAAATTTCATATTTGCGTATTATTATATAGGTACTTCTTTGAAAGGAAAATCGTCTACTTTCATCATTGAAAATAATTTTAATGATTTGCAATACAAAAGATCGAGCGCGAAGAAATATTTAATTTTCGCGTACAAATACTCTTATAACTGTGGAACAACATTTACTGGTAACGTTCCCTACTTCAAAAAGCACTGAGATTGCCTCTTCGGTATGGCTTTGCCTATAATTCTGTAAAAATGATTTATTTCTTGTGTTTTGTTTATTTTTAAAATGTTACTAATTTATAAATATTTTGATTATTCATCCGAAAATATCGAGAAAAGTGCGCTGAAATATTTGGTTTTCGCTCACGAATACTTTTATTACTGTGAAACAACATTTACAGGTAACGTTCCTTGCGTTAAAAAGCATTGAGATTGCCTCATCGGTGTGGCTTTCCCTGTAATTCTACAAATATGATTTATTTTCTGTGTTTTGTTTATTTTTACAATGTTATTAATTTATAGAATATTATTTTTATTCTTCCGAAAATATCGAGGCATGTACGGAAAAATATTTGGTTTTCGCTCAAGAATACTCTTATTACTATAAAACAACATTTACAGGTAACATTCCGTACGTCAAAAAGCATTGAGATTACCGAAGGCTTTGCCTATAATTCTGTAAAAATCATTTATTTCCTGTGTTTTGTTTATTTTTACGTTACTAATTTATAAATATTTTGATTATTCATCCGAAAATATCGAGAAAAGTGCGCTGAAATATTTGGTTTTCGCTCACGAATACTTTTATTACTGTGAAACAATATTTACAGGTAACGTTCCTTGCGTTAAAGAGCATTGAGGTTGCCTCAAAGGCGTGGCTTTCCCTGTAATTCTACAAATACGATTTATTTTCTGTGTTTTGTTTATTTTTACAATGTTATTAATTTATAGAATATTATTTTTATTCTTCCGAAAATATCGAGGCATGTACGGAAAAATATTTGGTTTTCGCTCAAGAATACTCTTATTACTGTAAAACAACATACAGGTAACGTTCCGTACGTCAAAAAGCATTGAGATTGCCTCATCGGCGTGTTTTTGCTTATAATTCTATAAAAATGATTTCCTTTCTATGTTCTGTTTATTTTTACAATGTTATTAACTTATAAATATTATTTTTATTATTCCGAAAGTATCGAGACGAGTATGCATAAATATTTAGTTTTCACTCACGAATACTCTTGTTACTGTGAAACAACATTCACAGGTAACGTTCTCTATGTCAAAAAGCATTGAGATTGCCTCATCGGTGTATTTTTTCGTATAATTCTAGAGACAAGTACGGAGAAATATTTAGTTTTCGCTCACGAATACTCTTACTACTGTGAAACAACATTTACAGATAACGTTCCTTACGCTAAAAAGCATTGAGATTGCCTCCTCGGTGTGGCTTTGCCTATAATTCTTCAAATAAGATTTATTCCCCGTGTTTTGTTTATTTTTACTATGTTATTAATTTATAAATACTATTTTTATTCTTCCGAAAATGTCGAGACAAGTACGGAGAAATATTCAGTTTTCGCTGACGAATACTCTTGTTACTGTGAAACAACATTTACAGATAACGTTCCCTACTTCAAAAAGCATTGAGATTGCCTAATCGGTGTGTTTTTGCCAATAACTAACTACAAAAATGATGTATTTCCTGTTTTTTTTTTTTTTTTTTTTTTTTTTTTTTTTAACAATATTACTAATTTAAAAATATTTTGATTATTCTTCCGAAAATATCGAGACAAGTACGGGGAAATATTTAGTTTTCGCTCACGGATACTCTTACTATTGTGAAGCAACACTTACAGGTAACGTTCCTTACGTTAAAAAGCACTGAAATTGCCTCATCGGTGTGGCTTTGCTTATAATTCTTCAAATAAGATTTCTTTTCTTTTTCTTTTGTTTATTTTTACAATGCTACTAATTTATCAATATTTTTATTCTTACGAATATACGAGACAAGTGCGAAGTAATATATAGTTTAGTGCACGAATACTCTTATTACAGCGAAACAACATTTAAAAGTAAAGTTCCCTGTATTGAATGCCATTGAGACTACATCATCGGTATAAATACGACTATAATTTTACAAATATGATTTATCTCTTATAATCTTAATATAATTCAGTGTTTGTTCACCTTTATATTTTTAGTGGTTTATAAATATTGTTTTTTGTCGACATGACATGTATAGAAAAATATTTAGCTTTCGCTCATGAATACTCTTATTATTGTAAAAACACATTTGAAGGTACATACAGCTTTTTACGTTGAAACCCATCGAAACTGCAATGTTCAAGAGACCCTAGTGAAGATTTCCGAGCAATTCTTGAAAACTTAGCGAAACATTACTGTCATGAGCCTCATGAAGAATTTTTTTTAGTCCTTTTAGTACATTTTATTTCTTTAACTAAAAGGAAAAAAAATAGAAATTATTCATCAAGAGTATAATACCATAGCCTTCTTAACTAGATGCCTGTCGCGTAGCTCGGAAACTAGGCAACAGTTAAAGCGGTAGACAGCGCCACCTAGTACAGATTATGGGGTTTTTTTATTCAACTCTCACCAATAATTTAAAGAAGTGATACATGATATATACGAGTATAATCGACGTTTCTTCGATTCTGTTCGCCTTTTATGTATATCACATCCCACTTTTAAAAGTTTTTGGTGGCTGTCGAATAAAAAAGTCGCGCAATCTATACCAGGTGGCGCTGTCTACCGCTTCAACTGTTGCCTAGTTTCCGAGCTATGCGACAGGCATCTAGTTAAGGAGGCTATGATAATACTATACGTGAAAGAGGTTTATTTTCCTATTGATTATAAAGTTTCGAGGTTTCTGAAATTTTTATGTTTTTTGAAAAATAGTGCTATAAAAATATATTTATAGAAAATTTCCTCCTTGTGTAACCAAATTAAATAATCACTCCCCCCCACCACTTCTTTTTTTTCTGGTAGGAAAATATTTTTTTTATAAGTAACTTGCATTCAAAATTTCAAGATTGTTTCTATAATAGAGTCACTGAAAATCTGTTCGAAACTGTCCCCCACCCCTTCTACTTTTTAAACCCTGTTTTATCAATCATGAGAATAGATTCCCAAAAATGTATACAGATAAATCTGTATTTACTAATTTATTAGTGTGTTCTTCCAGTATCAAAGCAGGATGTTCTGAGAAATTTTAATTCTTTATTAGATACATTTTATTCTACGAAATAAATTACTGTAGTAGTGAAAATATTCCACTGCCGTAAGTACATTTTGATAGTGAATTGTTAAAACGATATCTTGTTAAAACGATGTTCTCGTTGTAATGTGTAGATAATGATGGCTTATAATGTATTAGTCAACGTTCTGTAAAGAATGAAAATAATATTTATTTCCTCGTTATGTAAACCATGTGCTGTTTGCCTTGTACAAAGCCACACCTTTAGTGTGAGTCATAAGAGTTAATCTCTGGCAGTAATCACCTGAATAAACATTTCACAAAACAAAGAAACATGGCTGAAACGAGGGTATTTCTGGCACTTTACTGTTATTTCTCCTAAGTGGCATGTTTTCTTGATTCTTCTGCACTTCCATTGTTATATTTGCTTCTGTTAAAAGTGATTTCTTTATACAGGCTGGTTTGAATATTATCAGGAGTTAATGACATTTGTCTTTTGTACAACCCCCCCCCCTTCCTTTTACATATGACAAATAAAGGATATATCATGTACAAGTACTGTTTCTGGAAATGAAAATAATAGTGTTATAAACTTATTTTTTAAATATTTGTGCTGCTGCAAATCTCGGGATATTTGTAATGTCATTTATACATCTAATTACACATTATTTTTCACTATAAAAGTATATATGAATATTCAAATATATTAGTTCTTCAAATTTATGGCTTAACACTAAATATATACATTTGATATAAGCGATGAATATATATATATATATTTGATAAAAGAACTGAAATTTACGTGAACAATGGCAAAATCAGTACAAATAAAGAATAAATAATATATATACAGTCGGTAACAAAAGTCTCCGAACACTAGCAAAAATTCCTCTGTAAAAAAAGTGCACTTAATACAGTTTTGTTAAGTAAATCCTTGTCGAATCATGTTCTTAGTCAGTCTAAAAACAGGATTCGACAAGGATTTATTTAACAAAACTGCATTAAGTGTACTTTTTTTACATAGGAATTTTCGCTAGTGTTCGGAGACTTTTGTTACCGGCTGTATATAATGTCTGAGGAAGAAATCACAGTATGGTTGGAGAAAAAAGATTGTCAAGTTTGGAAGAGCAGAATGGAGAAGAATGTAGAAAACAGGGCAAATTGGAATCACCTAGAAGAAACCTTTATCCTGCAGAGGATTGATAATGGCTGAAAAAGATGATAATGATAATGGCGGTATATATATAAATATATATATATATATATATATATGCTATCTTATTATCGTTGTTCGATCGTGAATAGTGGAATTACGAACTTTAGCTTTAACGGATAGCTTTATGAAAATATTTCAAAAATCAACATAACTTTAACTGTAACTTTAAAAAACACTTTTGAAATGAAATCATCAAGTTGTTCCCCTATTCTTTTTTCTTCTTTTGTGCATAGCATTTAAACAAATGGACATGTGTAAGCATAAAATATTGGTGGCGTATTTGCTATAAGATCATTAATTGGATTTTATATAATTTTGACGTAAGCACTAATTTTTAAATTGATAATAATTTTTCTAAAAAAATAATCTCGGAGGAAATTAAAAATTGGAAACAATTTTAGAAAAGAAGACTAAATGATAAAGTTTTGAAGATGCACATATCTTTAGAGGCATTAAAATCGGATCCCCCCCCCCACCCAAATCTTGCATTAGTTTTTTTTTCATGTTATTTTTATGTGAATAACTTTTTAAAAATGTACATGGAAACATAAAAATTGGATGAGACGTAATAGGAAAGAAAAGTCCAGTTTTAATTTGACATTTAGAGCTACGTGTACCTTCACTTATCTGTAATAAATATTTAACACTATTTCTCATTTAGTTTTCTTTTGTAAAATCGGTTAAATTTTTAGTTTTTTTTTTTTTTTTTTCAAAACTTACTTTTGAGAAAAATTAAACTAATGCCAGTTTAAAAATTATTGCTTATATTAAATTTATATAAAATCAATTGATTAATGATTTTGTTGCAGAATTGTCATTCAAATTTTATGTTTACATTTTCATTTGTTTGAATGCTATGCGCAAAAATTCTTGAATATAGCATTGAATATAGCATTGAACATAGCATATATCTTTGAATATAGCATTTAAACGCATATAGCATTCAAACTTATTGCCAAAGTCGCCACATCTGGGGCCAATTCCATTACCTGCGTGTTGGAGCTTTTTAATGCGTTTTATAGGGAAAATTAAGCTATTTTGACGCGAAACAGAGCTGGCAATGCAAAAAATTGATATTTTATCAACTTACTCTTTGAAAGAATTCATACAAAAATAAATACAATTATTTACAATTTTTTCGTAACAATACGCATTGAAAAAGTGATAATATAGTTAGTTCTATAGCTATTATTCAATAGAAAATTAAAAAACATGGTTTGTAAAAAGTTTTTTATCTTGTAATTATTTAATTCTCAGATTCTGTAATAGGCTTTTTCTATCTAATGGTCGTCTTCACCCCTCCCATCTCTTCAGTTATTTATATAAAGTTTTTGAATAGTTGCAGTTAAATGCACCTGAAAACTAGTGCTGAGTAGTGGAAAATAAAAATTCGGCAACCCATAAATTGTAAAAATACGCCATAATTGTTTTGAGTCGAAATAATTAAACGCTATCCTTCATCAAGAAGAACGAAGTAGTATATATACACTAGTGGCGCTTTATAATTTTGCTTGAAAACTTTGTCCCGTTCCAATTGAACACTCGTGTACTTTATTCTTTCGCCCGATAAACGGTCGCGTTTAATTGTTTCGATTGGAAGCAATTGTTGCCATTTTGTTTTTATATTTATGGTGTTAGTTTTATTCTTTAGTAACTGTAAGCAATGTAACTGAAAGGCCATGAATCATCTATCCGAAAATCGTATAACTAAAATGCCATAGAAATTTATCATTTTAGCGACCTTTTTATTGATTTATTTATCATTTCTAACTCTCTTCTTTTCTTTCTTTCTTTCTTCTTCTTCTTCTTCTTCTTCTTCTTTTTTTTTTTTTTTTTTTTTTTTGTGTGTGTGTGTGGGGGGGGGGGGGGGGGGGCGTGTTGTTTCCTCGACAAAAGAAAATTTTATTCGTGATGAAATGAAAAAGTTTTGTAATTGAGATCACTATCTTCAGTGATAATATTTACACTGATATTAATTTAGTTTATCATTATTCAATTATTACGGAACTTGTTTATTGTAACAATATTTTTGAATCCCTTTCGATTGCGTTAATTTATATCATTTGCATATTTATTAAAGGGATTACATCCACTTTTATTTTTACAATAAAGAGCTTCTCTTAAGTGTGGATTTTTGAACGAAATATTTGTATTATCTGCGCTCTCTAGTAGAAGGCTGCTAAAATAATGTGATAGAGATAAAATCCTAATTAAATTTGATTAAATCTAATTAAGTTTTCATTATACTAGATGAATAAAACTAATTGAGTTTGATTGAAGTAATTTTAACTTGGTTATCAATGAATTAATTAAATTAATTAAACGCTATCTCATTTGATTAAAACTAATCCCTTCTTAATTTATTTGTAATTTTCCCACATGTATAAAAATTTGCATTTGTTTATAAGGGAAGATGCGAGTTTATATTTTTATGCTTTAAATTGAAGATAATTAGTTATATTTTTATACATCGTATTGAATATGTTAACAAGTTTCTGGATATTTATACTTATTTATTTGCACTTTTAAAACAGTGCATAAATGTTTAAATTTCTGATTGCACTTGCACTTATTTGAATTCTTATTATTTAAAAATGGACCGAAGACGAACTTTAAGGATTATGACAGTGTCGAAGACCTAAAAAAAAATTCTATCATACATTGACATAACACATTGATATTAGCGCTATATATTTTTAAATTTAATTAAATTTTCACATACATTAGAAGAACAACAATTATTATAGATTGATAAAAGAAATGCCAGCCATAGACCTCAATCTATCGAAAATCTTTTGAGCACGAGTTTTAAACAGTATATATACCAGAAATGTAGTAAATAAAATACCACTATGTATACTTATTCGATGTAACTCGTAAATATTTGTACTAAATTTTAAGAAAATCGATCGTGTGATTTTTATGACTGCTACACTGACTGAGTGTAGGGATGCCAAAATCTGTGAGTTCTCATTGACATTTAAACAATTAATGCTTCACTAAAGGCATTCTTGAATCGTAAAACAAATCATGTTCATTTGTTTAACCTTTCTACTTCATTAACTGAAGCAATTTCTAAATTCTTATCCAGTGCTTCTGAGGCCCCAAAAATGTTAGTTCCTTCCAGTTATTCCTTTCCTGTCCAATCAAGGCGCAGAAAATGAAATCTCGGGAAAGATTAAAGGGACAGAGTACGTCTTCCGTGGCATTTGATACGAGGTTGAAATTGAGGAAATAGAGCTATCTGCGGACGGATATGCGCACCATAATGCTATTTGGCGAGTGTTATGGTGGTAATGTCTTGCAGAATTGCGTATTATGGGGTATATTTTGTAGGAAATCGTGTTTCATCTACTTACAGAATTTTCCTCCAATGGATATGATGATGTTAGGGATGTTAATCTACATTAATTAAAGATCGCATTTAAATTTAAGCCGTGGGTGTTGATGTTTTAATTTTATTTGGCATAATTTGATAAAATTGAGATTCCTAATCTTGAAATATGTTTTCATTTATTTATTTATGAATCATCTTTTTCCTCAACCACACAGTGATTTTTATTTCCTGAACAGCAGCGATTTTCTGGTGTGTGGAAAAAATAAATAGTAATTGAGGTGTAAGTATTCCGTGCATTAATGAATAGTTAGTCTACTGAGAAAAAGCTATGTAATTTCTTTAAAAACTAATTGATATTCTAATTCTAATTCTAATTATTATTATTATCATTATTGTTTTGAAATAATAAAATTCTTGATAAATGTTTAAAATAATAAAATTCTTCAAAATTAATAAACTGATACTGGAAAAATCCAGAAGGATTTTGTCCTGAAAATTGTAGCTCAAAAATAGGGGAAAAAAAAAAGTCAGAAAATATTTATCCCCACCGATGGTCAGTGACGTCACACTTTGCTTGCGTATACAAATTATTTATTTATTATTATTATTTTCATTAAAATAATTTTCCATGATGAATGCAGACGATTTTTATCCCAGAAAAGTTTAACACCTAATACTGAAATTTTGTACCGACATCAGAAGAAATGCAATTCTTCTTCTTCTTTTTTTTTTTCTTTTTTTTTTTTTTTTTTTTTTTTTTTGTTAAAAAAGAAAAATTGATAACTTTATTTTAAATTTTCACAGATCTATGGTTCAGTTATTCGTTTTAAAGGTATTGGCAATTTCTTTTGAAAGATACCCATATTGAAAATTTACACCTGAGGTTCTTCCCCCAGAAGAGGGTAATGCTCCTATACACACACATTTTTTTTCTCGTGTACTACTACTGTTATGAATAAGGAATATTAATTTTACAATCATTCGTTACAAGTAACCCTCATTGTGTACATTTATAAAAAAAAATTGTGTCCAATACTGCCATATTAAAAATGAGGAAAAATTGGGACCACAGCACCACTCAACGATTGAGAAACGATTGATCCCCAAATGCAATCAGAACCAGCTTAGGTCATGTTCCAACTAAACACTGAGTTTGTTTAAATTTCGTTTATTGGTTCGTGAGATACAGCATCCTCAAAATTGATACACACACAAACGCATAGACAGAGATTTTCTAAAAATAATCAAGTCGAGTTCAGGTAATCTTAAAACACGTAAATCCGGCGAAAACTGGAGTTCGAAAACTTTCACGGATCCAATAGTTTCTTATATACATACACTGGTCAATGAATTAGAAACCTTAAACTAATATTTTATTCCACATTCTTTTGTACATTTGACCTTTTCTTATATAGATAATGAATGATCTGTCCGTAGATCTGCCCGTATTCGTGAGGCCATCGATTCTGCAAGCTTCTGGGGTGTATTTAAGACCACAGAGTACTATGCATTGGTTACACAGGCTTTAGGAACCTGTAAATTGGATGGAAGAGGAAGATTTGCTGTCTCATGCGCCTTTCCAACATATTTCCAACATTTTCTACTGGATTAAGATTCGGCCTTTGTGGCGGCCAATGAAGCTGTTGGAAGGCAGACAGATGTTCAAGGAACTAATCTTGAATAATTCTGTCACGATGGCGATGTATTGTTGCATTATACGTCATCTTCAGAGTAAAAATATAACATTCCAGGATGCATTTGATCTGCCAGAATGTTCAGGCGCTGCATGGCTTTTTGTTTACCCCAAGTGTCACGGGCGGAACACTTCCATACCATCAGAAGATTTCCCACACCTGATGACAGGTTTTGCATACCTACAACGCTAGAGAGTATTTATAGAAACTCTCACAGGTTTGTAACTTATTGGCCAGTGTGTGTGTCCTCAGTGTGTGACAAATCCTTATTATAGTCAAAACAGTCATTAAATCACTCATAAATTATGAAACACTTTCCCTTCTTTGTAGGAAAAGAAGTACTCACTATGACCGAAACTACTAAAATCTGTAGAAGAAAGGTTTTGTTTTTGTTTTTAAATGCTTTATTTATTTATTTATTTTTATAATTATTTAAAAAGGTTAGGGATGAAGATCTTTCTCTCCTTATTCTCGGCTACACATATTGAGAGAAAATTTCAACCAAAAATTATAGGGTCTTGTTATTTATCTTTAACCTCCTCCCTCTCACATTTTGAAGTAAATGCTTTAATTACATATTTTCGCGAATTTCCTCTATCGTTTGTTGAACAAACACATTATCCCGGTGTATTTTATTTCCCATCCACTTGGAAACGAGGGCCTCGCATATTTAGTGCAAGGGATCCATACACACTCTCATTGTTCAATGAATAGCTAATTGTTCGGAGGCCCATCTAATCCAGGCTATCCGGTTAAATCATTTCTTCTCGGTTGTTCATTGTTCAGGATTTTAAAATGGGATGTTGTTAATGTAAGAAAGAGTGTCTAAAATGCACTCTTTTAATTGCTTACGCTCAATGTGCGAACGGAAGCTGGAGATTTATGGGAGTGATAACTAACGCGCGCCCTATATTTAATATCTTAAATTGCTAAATCCACATTATTATCTTAAACTATTATTTTGTAAGCAGCAATTTTTGTATTACAACTTAAATCCAGATTATCAATATTACCTTTATTTTTAATAATTAACCCTTTGCGGCGCAAGGTAATTCGGATCATTTAAATTATACTGCCACCGGAATTCACGAACAAAATTAAATTAAAAGAAATTTTAAATTTTAAGTTTAAAAAAAAAAAACGGCCTTTTCTGCTACGTTATAAACGTAAATTTTTGCTAAAAAAATTCTGGGATGAGCTTTTGCAGCTGGGAGGTGGTTTCACACTTATACCACCGCGCGTTAGAGATTAAACATTTTTAGGCGTAATTCGTTCTGGAATTTAAGAAAATTTTCGAAATTATGTATATAATATAAAGCCCATAGGGTGTTTGGAAATTATAGTTTGTATGCATCTGTCATGATATGTATCAGTGATCCCGGCGATAATTTACAATTTTTGGCAAAAAATAAAAGCGATAACTAAACGATCATGGAAAACATTGTAAGAAAGTTAAAACTACAAAGGTAACAGGAAGGTGGTGTGATGGTGTTAAGATTAAGGCTAGTTGACTACGTTATAGGGTCCTGGGCCTGGGAGGAGTGTCCTCCGTGGGGTTCTTTCTGAAAGGGCCTAGCCCATATTTACGCAAGTTTTGGAGAAAATGACGGAAAACTCCGAACAGTTAGGTCGAAGAATGTTACTTGGGATCGAACCGGTACAGGTAACAGGAAAGAAGTAATTGCTCTTTGCAGTTGATCTTCCCAAACTTTTATTGGGAGTAAGACTCCTATATGAGCTGACGCATCAAGCATTTTGTTGGCTTAGGGTTGCCTCTAGTACGTAGCTTGTTTAAGATTAACCAAAGGCAGCCATTGCTCTTATCGTCAGTGTTATTTTAGCGGTAATTCTTTTAATTTTTTCTTAACTGTAGCTAAGTAAATTTCGATATGGAAGGTTGTTCAGCAATAAACTGCCACAAATCACCCAATAAAAGGACATAAAACATTCAGATTTCCGTCAGATAATTTAAGAAGAAAAAAATAAAATTACTTTTATTTACTCACATTTTTCTTTGTATTTCTGACATGAGCAAATATTAAAATACAAGAGAAAAAAAAAAGTTATTTTTATCTTAATATATATATTAATAACCAAAAATTAATTTAAGAAGACCTTTTTATTACTCAATGTGTGTTTGAGTTTTGGCCATGTTTTGTGGGATGCCAAAATTGTTTCCGTGTCATTAACATTCTAAATATTCATTCATATATATATATATATATATATATGTGTATATTTGATCTTTTTTATTTATTTATTTAATTTTATTTATTTATTTACTTTTTTTTTTGGGGGGGGGGGGGGGCTAGGTGGAAGGGAATTAAAATTACATTTCTTTCAATGTTTTTTGTAAAAGAATAATATGTGCTAGAAATAACAGAAAAAAAAAGCTTCCCCGTTTTAATAGATACTTTCAATTTTTTGCAAAAGTTATTTAAAAACAGAAACAGATTACTTGTTGCTTTATTGCACTTAACCGAACAAAATATCTTAAAATCGCCGGTGAAGCGATAAGGACACCAAGCGGGAATGCTGTCCTCTTCTGGGACAACTAAATGGCGGCGAATGCGCCTGCTGATATAATTAAAGGGTTTTAATTGAGGGTTATCTATAATTTGAAGCATGCGAAATAAATCTAAGTAAATTATCTTATGGCAAGCTTTGTGCATTCCATAGGCCTAAAAATTCGGCCATGAGAAATGTTTACAAAAGTCGTGTGAATGCTGTAAACAAATTGGGAATTTTTCCATGATTAGTTTCTTAATTATTTCGAAGCTTTTATGAAATATTACTTCTTTTTGTAAATTTTGATTGCTTAGAAAATAGGACTTATTGACGTCATAGTGATTTATATATGCTACATTCATTGGAAATATGAGTCAGTGAGTCAATTACGGGAAAATATATTTCTAAAGTAAATGGTAAATTTAATTTTATTTACGATTCTGATGTGATTTACTTTATTAAGATCAGACATTCAGCTTTTAAGAAATGATTTAATGATTTAAGACACGATATAAATGATACACCTGTTAATTAAGTAAAGAAAAATACAAATATTGAATATGTTTAGGAAAAAATGTTATAAAACCATTGTGACTTGACTTTTTTAGTAATAGTTAAATTATATTTTTATTTACAAAATTCTGTTAAAACCACTCTTATTATTAATATAATAGGGTATTTCAGTCTTGTAAAGTACAGAATTAACATTTTCTATTAACCTAGATTTGTCCTTAATTTCTATTAAATTGTAAAAGGTATTCTTGAAATTACAAAAAAAAAAAAAAAAAAAAAAAAAATCTACTACAAAGTAAGACAGAATTCGTATATAATAAAGATTCTTTACTAACTTGACAATGCTATAACAGTTTTTTTCTTTAATCATTGGTGATCTCACATTACACTCCTTCTTTTGGGTGGGCTGCATATCCATCAAAGTCAACAAACAACCGTTTAAAGACTTCCCTGATGAACGGAGGGAAATATGCATCCATTTTGTTTATCTTTTTGTTCTGGTTTGACATTACAGCAAAGAAATGACCTATAAATTATAGTCTTCATAGTAAGTTAATCGGATAGTCGATTTCTTTGCTAATATAGACAGATTTTCTATTTATTGATATGTGAAGAGAATATCTAGAGCTTTTAATTTGTACATGATGGTGGTGAAGTTTAAAATTTAAGAGAATATCTTGCAAATATCTTTGTTATTGAGATTTAACTGTAATTATAACCATTAACATGTACTGCAACTTAAATTAAAATTTTGTTTTTATTACTGACATTATGCTCCATAGAGACAATCTTTATAATATAAAAAAACTGTTTTCTACTAAAAAATATTGAAAAATTATTCTTCTGTTCTTTATTGGAATAATATAAAAATTGATAAGAAAAAATAACATTTATTACTGTAATATTTTGTTTTAATTTGTTACGTATACAGTTTTTCTTCTTTTTTTTAGGTAAGTTTCGAGTTTTCTCTTTTCTGTTTGTACACGAGAAATATCTTTTAGTAAGTAAACATACATGTATCTTGTTTATCTTATGTATTTGTATCTTGTTTTTATTTCTTCCAAATTCTTGGATAAGATATTTTTTTTTTTTTTTGTGATATATATAAACTGATTTGTGTTGCACCCAACTTTCCCCAAATCCTCTGCAAGACCATATGATTACTAAGAAAAACGTTCAAATGGTGACTTTTATATAATTTATTAGGAGAAAAATAAATAATTATTTTATAATTACTGATATTTAATTAATAAGCAATTTAACTAAATCAATCATATATATCATATTTAAAAAATAATTATTGATTTTTAAAAATCAATTTTATATAAACTAAATTATTCAAATATTTTAAAATATTGTACACTCTGTCCAGCTGTACTTAATGACTAGCTGACCCGTCCGGCTTCGTACTGATGAACAAATTTTAGTTAAAGATGGATTGATATGTAAAAAATCAAGAAATATATCAGTTTATATGTTATAGTCAGGCAATATTATTAACTGGAAAGTCAAAATATAATTTTACAATTATTTGTTTTAATTAGTTGTTAAATGTTGGCAATTTTTACTTAATGCTATTTATTTATTTATTTATTTATTTCATAAAAAGAAACATTTCTTTACTCATGAATAAAAAATATTGAAAAATAAACCTATGACATGAAAATGTTTTTGATAAAATTGACGTCATAATAGCTTTAATTATTATTTATTTTTTCATTTCGCAAATATATTTAATTTTTTCCATAATTGTTTATTATTTTAATAATGTATATTAAAGGAGAAATCAATAATATGAAACAATATTCGTACAATATATACTATTACAGAATCTGGTGTGAAACAACCACACGACTTCCATTACCCACTATTACACGTAATATATACAATTTTTTGGAGATATTACTTGCATTTTTTGAGATTTTCGAGTAAGAGAAACTTGATACACGTATAAAGACACATACAACAGAGTTTGCATAGCGAGTTAAAAAATAAGGGGAAAAAAATATATAGTTATTTTTTTAAACACGAATTTCCGAGATCTAAAACTGAACTACCTAATCAGGATGACCGATAATATTCCTGTAATAAGCACGTTATACTTGAGAAAGGTTATCTAAATTGGATTAAAGAAAAATTTTTCAAGAATACGTTAGAGCCGTTTTTGAGATACCAACTTTTACCAAAACTTAACATACTCAATTATTGACCTAAAAAAAATAATTACATACAAAAGGATATTTAATAGGAAGTTAACATGGCGAGTTTGAAAAAAAACCGTACAGGCGTTTTTAAAGGAACGCACTTGCGAAGTCTGAAATTGAGCTGTTTATAGAGGACGCCTATCAATTTTCCCGAACTAAGCAACTTTTCAATCGAAAGGGCATCTAATATATTATTTATATAGCAACTTTGAAGAAAATCATTAGAGGTGTTTTTGAATATGGGCTTAGGGTCCCATTTCTGGTTTTCGATGACCCAATTCCGGTTTTTCAATTTTCACGAAAATTCGGAAAATTTATCTGTACATCAGACCTGAATCACTTGTGAAGTTTAGTAGTTCTATTTTTATTAGTTTTGGAGATATGACAGCCAGAAGATTACACACACACGTGCACATATACACACACACTGACCAATTGCCAAAACCTATACAATACTTCCACTCCCTACGGTAGTAGGGTAATTGAAGTAAACACATACATCTCGTATTTACTACGATAATATACAGATTTTCGTATTACGTTTTCGATCGCCAAATACAAAAATCGCCAATGACGATAGATATCAAATCTATGCTTTGTTTTCAATTAAAATATTGAAAATTTTAATTAAAAATTTATTTTACCAAAATTTATTATAGCTTCTAGCACTTAGAGAGAGACAGTGTAACTTTTGATTATTGAAAGAAAAAAAAAAAAAAAAAAAAAAAAAGCAATCGGCTTTTTAGTTCTAGCGATCGTTCTCTACATATGCATATAAACCTTTTTTTTTTTTTTTTTTATATTAGTATAGCTATAGAGCATAGGTATATTAAATAGGTTTCCAGTCAACATAATGTAACTCAAATAATTAAATGCTATTTACATTTCAGTAATGGCTGTATGCGCTATGTATATTGAGCTAATTGCCATAACTGTTAGTTGCTAAAAATAGTCGCCAAATAAATTTAAACATCTCAATACGCAAGCGAAGTATGACATCACTGACCGCCCGTGGATGCAAGAAAAAGATTTTCCATGTTAATTGCTCATTGGATTTTTTTTTTTTTTTTTTTTTTTTTTTTTTTTTAAATTAAAATTCTAGAAGAATTATTTCCCGATTTTAATCCTCATATTTGGGTATAGATATGTATTAGTTATTGTATGCATTCGTTAGATTGAGTTATTTTGCTGTCAAATTGACAAAATTTTAATTTTAAATTTCAAAACTGTCACCTTTGGCGTTTTTTGTATTTGGCGATCAAAAACGTAATACGAAAATATACATGCCAGATGTATATTTTCGTAATATGTATTGTACGAAATATTGTTTCATATTATTCGGTACACTCTTAATGTAAGTTTTTAAAATAACCATAATTTTTGAAAGGAATTAAATTATATTCGCCAGATAATTTGGCGATATTTTTTTTTCTGCCAAGGATGACGGATATCAAATCTATTTCGCTGCAACATATTAGTATATTATATCAGATACTTTATTTAGACATTTGAAAACAAATTTGACTTCAAATTATGATAGAATATTTATCCTTTCCCTTTTAATTAGTTTATTAGTTGGATGTTTATTGAGTAAATATCATCCTTTGAAATGAAATGTTTATGTTTTCAATCGAATATGGAACTTTGCCATTTTTTTTTTTTTCTAGAGTTTTGAAATTTAAAATTCCAATTTTATCAATTTTACAACAAAAACAATTTAATCTAACGGATGCACATGATAACTAATACATATCTATATCCAAATATGGGGATTAAAATGGGGAAATAATTTTCCTCGATCTTTATTATTTTTTACAAAAAATCCAGTTCACTTTTTATATTATTGTTCGCGTGAAAATATATTTTATTATATGTCTAAAAATAAATTAATTCGTAAATCTTTTTGGCAACAATTATAAATTAAAATAAATAATATTATAAAATAGAATTTCTTATTTTATTTTATTTTATTTATTTATTTATTTTTAAATTCCAATTTCGTTTACACACATCAGTTTAAACCACGGAGTAATAAAGACTCCGTGGTTTAAACATTGATGCTTAGATATTATATCATATCATATCAATAAGACAGGAGAAGAAGGTAACGCTGAAATTTTGTGATGTTGTTTTCTAATGTTTACAGATGGCGCCAGCGTGCAATCCTTCCTTCTCTCCAGCTTCCGCAATGTTATTCAATGGGGAAATGTCTCGTTTTAATTATTTTTTTAAAAATAATATCAAGCTGAAAAAATTTCGATTGAAAGCAAATTTCATTAAATGGAGTATTCTAACCAACATGTTTTTTTTTAAGAGCCATTTTATGCTAATTTTACTTTGAAAGAAGGCTTTTAAAAAATGACGATTCTTATGAACCGAAGCTAGCTAAAACAGACAATTGGAAGGAAGGAAAATGTATGAAATTTTGTAAAGAAAAAAAATAAACTTACTTTAGGTGCAGAAAACACGAACTCGGACTTTATTTTTCTCCTAGGGCTTTTTTTTTTCCCTTCTTATCACTATCATAGCCTGTTTTACAACTAGGAACGAAGCATTTATTTGAAACATCTGAATTATGCAGTTTTAAGAACTTACAAAGAAATTAAATTGCTTAAAATAAAAAATTTTAAATGTACTCCAGCAAAATTCGATTGAAAACAACAGTATATCCGCGCCGAGGTAGGGAGGAATGACAAGTGGCGCCCTCAATATTTACCAAAAATTTAGATCACAGTTTCGTAGCTTTCTCCCATTGGACCTTCAACTCCTATTAATATTACTCCGTGATCATATCAAATTAAATTATTAAAAAAATAAACACTTTTAATTCTATAATGACGTCAGATTTAACGTGTAAGTTTAACAATTAAAAAAGCTTTATATGAATTTCAATTTAATGCACGTGCAAATATATTTCTTTTCTTTTCACGTCAAGATATCTTAAAAACGAAATGAATATGTAAATGTTTCTTTTATGTTGGCAGCAGCTAATTTTTTTAATATTTCATTATTTCCATTTCTATTACGGCTTCTATGGGGATTTTAATTAAAATGCTCAGATTTTAAACTAAAATTTATTTTATCAAAATTAAATATAGCCTATAACAATATGGCATACTGTAGCTTTCGTTCAGTGAAAGAAGTTTTTAAATCGGTTCAGTAGTTTCAGAGATTACCCTCCACAAACAAACAATTTTTTGCGCTTTATATAATGATATAGAAAGATGACTTCATAATCACAAAATACATTTATATTACAAAGATATTTGAAAAATGTTTATAATCATATTATCCACAACCATGTAGCATCATATTAGTGTGAAAATAAATAAATAAACTAATGATACACACAGCAAATGCAATTTTCCTCCTACTATATTTTTTTTATATAGCTTCAGTAACCCACCCAATAAACTAACCCAAACAACGCCACCCATCCTCTGTAACCATGCAAGAAAACAAATGATCAAATACCATGATTACCCACAAGAACTACCTGTATTCGAGTTTCCAAATTCAAATGATTACTAAAATTTAGAAACCAAAATCTTTTTCAAGAATTTAACTTCAGTTCTAAGAAGAAGAAATAAAAAATACTAAGGAAGAATGGAGGAGGTTTTTATTCGAATAAAAGTAAAATGCAATATTTATTTACATTTTATGGTGCATAACCAAAAATAAACCTTCAAAAATATGGAATCTTAAACTATATCACTTTTACAACAAACTTCTATTGCAATTCGCTTAGATATATGTCAATTCTACCGAAACCTATGACTTGCCCATTTCAGGTTATCGTCGATTTATCCTATTTCCTATATATACACTTCAAGCCTTTTCCCATATAGCTGGGGCCATAATCTGCTGGATATAAAAATAAACAACTCTTTTTCTGCTGTAATACAAGAAGAAATCTACCCCAAGGAAGGAAAAAAAAAAAAAAAATCAGAAGAATGAACTTGCCCTGTTTATGACCTTCTGCACACTTTTCGATTTTACTTGTGCCATGTACGTTATAAAAAGCGAACCGATAAGCGTCCGGCGGGTCGTAAACGCCCGGTTAGTCCTGCTATCGGATCACACGTGAGTTTTTATGCCTTCTTCGGATGTTTGTTTTTATTTACCCCTGGTTTATGAAGAAATCTGGAAGGTGGTGCGAGCAGGATTTGTCGTTATTATGACACCGAGCTGAAATCGGAATTTGTGTTTTTACCATACGATAACGTTTCATTGAATGAACTCTTCTTTAAAGGTGTCAAATATATATATATAAAGACTAACTTAACCACCAATTTTTATTAACACTTTTCAACAAGGTTGAAAAGTGTTTATGACTTCGGTTTGTCTGTCTGTCCGAGCTCTAACTCCCGTAAATATTTATGGAATTTCTTGAAACTGATAAATGTTATTCAAGTTCACTATTGGATGTTCCCTATTCAAAATGGAGTGATCACCTTTACTGGTTTGTGTACAGGGACACCCGAAAGTTCTCCAAAGCATTGTGTCCTATGAGAGTCATTTCTATAAACCATATTTTAATACCGTTACTTTACACAAATCTTAATCAAACTGAAATAAATTATTCAAGTCTACAATAGGATGTTTCTCATTGAAAACTGAGTAAATAACATCGCTTGGTTTGTATACAGGGACACCCAAAAGTATTCCTAAGCATTGTGTTCTATTAAAGTTATTTCTATAAACCAAATTTGAAGAACTTTACTTTGCACAAATCTTAATAAAATTAAATATATTATTCATATGCACAAAAGAATCCATTCCATAGAATACAGTATGATTAGCAGAAGGTTTACAGGGCCACACAAATTTTATCGGGTTTAATCAGGGTTTTTTCAGAGTATTTTCTATTTTAATCAGAGATTCTTCCTTTTTTATAGCATTGAGTGTGTCATGCATAATAAGTCAATTTAAAAAATTAAATGCTAATTATTCATTAAAAAATAAAATAAAAATTGTTTTTTAAAATTTTAAAGTTTTTGTATGATTAAGTTATAAAGACATTTTTAAAAACTAAATAATTGTACTTTAAATATTCGAAAATTCTGTTTAAGTTCCTTTAAAAGAGAAAACTGGATTTTAATAACTATTTAGTGTTGCTTTATTTAACTCTTCTCATTTAATAGATTTTCATAAAATATTTTTAGTTATCGTCCCTCTACATTACTTAACAGTGTTGCATTGTTAAAGTTTTCAGATTTTTTTTTTCTTAATTTGATTTTGATTTATTTATATTTTAAATTCCTCAAGCCACATGGTTTTCTTTACATTGACAAACAACTCTATTTTTTCCTGCTTTATTGTGTTTTAATAAGATAATTATACCTTTTTTTTTCATGTGAAATTTTTCAGGATTTTTTTTCTATAAAACAATTTGAGCATGTCAAATATTTCTGAAAATTCTTCGTTCATGTTGTAATAATGTATATAATATTTGTTTTATATTTATATGTTTATTGTCAGTTAGATAAAAGTGCGATTTTAAATAAGTATTTTGAAATAATCAACATGGGTTTTTTCGGGTCGGGCAAAATCAAGCCAACCCTGGTTTTATCTGTAGTGTATGTTATTTAAGGTATGTACAAATACAGTCGAACCTCTTTAACGTGAATCTCAAGGAGGATAAGAATTTTTTTCAAGTTATCAGTAACTAATCTTCATATAATTAAATTAATCTTCTTTTTGACGGGATTGTTGAAACATTTCATGTTAAAAGTAATTCACGTTATCAGTGTTCACGTTAACGAGGTTCCACTGTAGTAAAAATTAATATATATTTATGTTAATATATACATTGTTAAATTATTAAAGAATTTTAAAAGCGTTCTTTAATTTCGATCCATTTTTTTTCTGTGAAATTCATATTGTTTAAATGAATATTTTAATTAAAAATTTTCTTCTTTCTAATTTATGAGTATGACTTACCAACTTTAAACGCCGTTGTATCAGTGTTTGCGAATTTGATTTAATGCCAAATAGTTAATTCCCAATTATGTACGTTCTTTAGTAAAAATTCTCGAATTCCGTAAATTAGAAGTAAAAATTTCATACTAGGAAGTTTATATAGAGGTAATTAAAATTGATGTACCAAGTAATGCATCATGAAGTATGTTATAAATAAGACATTTTTACTTATGGTGTTTAGAATTTCTCTTAAATATTCCTCCTTTTTATTTTCTGAAATTTTACAAATTGTTTATCTAGATCTATTATGCATTTTTTCCATATAACTGTCTGCGCTTGGGCATTAAAAAAAAAAAAAAGGCGGTGAGGAATAGTAGGCATGAAATTACCTTATTTATGACCGATCTGCCCCCGTATATTTCTATTTTACTTGTGGCGTATTTGTTATAAAAAAGCGAACTGATGTGCGCCTGTGAATCACAAGCACCTGTTTTTTTATCTGTTTTTATGAAAAGCAAATATTTTTTTATGTGATCTGTGGCTTACCTGAAAATATGAAAAGCGTTCAGAAAAGGCTCTACGACATTTCGACTTGGTAGTTATGCTGCAGAAAAATGCGCTGAACAACTGGGGTTAAATGATAATCAATAAAAGTTTTTTAAGCAAGTAATATAAATTGTAAACATACGCAAAAAATTTTTCGGATCTAATTAATAAAAGCATCCACTCCTCATCAGGATAAGTAAAATAAGCATGAAGCAACATCAGAGCAAACAACACTTGTTGAACTTTTGCTCCTATTTATTTTGATCCGACACAGTTGTTACGTGAATTTGTAATTTATGGTGTTTGCTTACGAAGTTTTAAATCATTATAAAGGTATGTCCCAAATTCGTTAAAATTTTTGTTCAACAGTATGAATATTCATAATGCGATTGCGGTGTCATTTTAGACAAAAATACACAGATTTTTCGGCATAATTAGAAATCTAATAGTATTTTCCACTTTTCTGTGAGTAGATTTCATATTATATTGTCATCAATTGTTTCTTAACGTGATGATCTCTTCTTGAATTGTTATTGATATTTTAATTTGGATTCAAACAAATGGGTTTTATTGAAATTTTATCGATATATTGCTTTAAATTTTATTTTCTGGTGATTATAACGTGCAGATTCATTTCTGTTTTTTAAAAAGGGCGTACTCATAAGTAATTCAAACATTTTTCCGATTTCGACTGTTGGATTCGTATAATCTGACAGTTGATTAAAATCAGTCCTTCAAGCGTCACAGGGCTTATTTTAGGAACATTTTAGAAGATACAAGAGCGAAAATCAATCATTATTAGACTATTACAAATAGTTATTGAGGTGTCACAGTGTTTATTTTAGGAAAATGTAGAACACGCAGAAGTCAAAATCTATATATCACACTTCAGCAGAAATTCATAATAATACGAGAAATTTTCTGAATACAAATACAGAAAAAACTCTATGATTAACGGCTCGCAATAATTAAGAACTACTACAACTCTCACGAGTCCTTTCTTTATATAGACCTATATTCACCTGCCTTGTTTTTTTACCCCAAAATTTTTCCCAATGCATATCAGTATCAATTGAGGTTCATATAGCTTTTTTTTCTCTCTTTCTTATACAAAATGTAATTTTTTTTGCCAGATATGCGCACCTATGAAGCTTTAAAAAACTCTATTCCCCAGTGCACTCAATATATTTTCCGTTTTTTTTTTTTTTTTTTTTTTTTTTTTTTGTGTATGCATTTTGATTATGCTGGTCTAAAAAATTGTTCAATGTTTCAACAGTAAATTCTTTCATAGTAATTTTTAACATAATTCTCAGGGTGGCAAATCGAAGATGAATTTTCAAACGGACCAGGGTGTGCTGGCAAAACAAAAACAGATTTTCTACCAGATCGAACTGGCAAAACACGAATGACTTTCGTATTTCAAAGTTTGCAAAAAAGAATAAGATTTTTTCAAAGGTTTAGAACTTTACGTATAATGCAAATATTTTTAAGTTGAAGAATTGTAAAAATATCTTTTGGATAGGATACTATTACTATAGTATATGAAAGTGTATGTATTATAATAACATACTATTTCATATATTATATCATACATTCTGCTCAAAAATAAACTTTCTTATAGATAGATTCATGTTGAAATAATGTAATTCTTACTATGGATACTTCTGTTCTAAATATGTTATGTTTCCAACACAGTATTGCATATTGTAGAGTGTAGTCAGTATCAAACCAATGTATTCAATAAATTACATAATACTGAATCATCATAAAAATAAGTATGTTTATGACGGGCAAAGCAAGTCCAAGTTTAAAATCATTTCGTCATACAAGCTACGTCAACCTTAGAAAAAAAAAAAAAAAAAAACTGTTTATTTTATTTCGCGTTAAGCCAGACTGTGTCAGGATTGATACTATACTGGCCAGGTCAAGCCGGGCCTAGAATAGCGACCCGTGCAGACACCTAATTCAAAAATGTAAACTTATTTTCGCCTGGTGGGTAAGCGTCGTTCAAGGATTTCGGTTTTTTTTCCCCATGTACACCGTGTAGCGACGTGTCTTTAGAGAATTTCTTTGTAATTACATAAATAGCAATTTTGTTAAGCTTACTAAGAGTTTCGCAGTTTCTCACCACCAAATCTATTCTGATAATATGATCTTAAGGGCCCTCTTCACTCACTGCCGCCGGAAGCCGAAGCTAATGTTATTCCATGGGAAATTTTTCTTTACGATTAACTTATTAACTAATGCATATTTTTGAATTCTGCTTTCACATTCTGAAAATTCTCAGCTGTTAAATTGACGAACCTTTTTAAAAAAATTATTTTTTAATATTTTATTTTGAAGCTGCAAAATACGAATTTTCAATATGTGAAATTTTTTCATTTTGCAATTTCAAAATAAAATATTTAATTTTTTTTTTTTTTTTTTAAAGAAAAGGTCCGTCAATTTAACAGTTGGGAATTTTCTGAATGTGAAAACAGATTTTTAAACTATGTCTTAGTTAATAAGTTATTTGTAAAGAAAATTTCCCTATAGAATAATATTTGCTCGGGCTTCCGGCGACGGTAAGTGAAGAGGGCCGTTAAGGGTAAATTTTTTCCCCATAATATTGAACTTATAAGTGTAAGATAGTATTTTAAAGATCTCACGAGAAAAATCAAAATTTTCATTTTTTTTTTTTTTTTTTTTAATATGTATTTATATACTTTTTAAAGTAATAAATTTCTCAATAAAACTTTATATTTCTTTGTAAATTATATTTCTATAAAAACTTTTTATATTCATAAATTTCTCTATTTTATATTTTTCTTTAAACTATATTTGTATTTCTCTAAGAATTTTATATATTCATAAATTTTTCTATAAAACTTTATGTTTTTCTTTCAATCTGACATATATTTCTATAAAAACTTTATCGGTTAAAAGTATATAAATAGATATTTTACAATATATATATAAGTTTAGTCAAAAACAAGCTTTAGGAAAAATACGCAAAAACCAGAAATTGAAAAAAATTATTTATTTCGGTAAATATTTTTAAAATACGAATGTATCGCACACTCGTATGTCTAACATTATAAGAAGAAAACTTGCAGCTGACTGGCAAACTTTACCTGTAAATGTCGTTTCCTGGCAATGATAGTATCCATCCGCGCATGAAAACCAAGTACTTCTCCGTTTTGTCGGAATCATTTTCTGGAGAATTAAACTAACAATTAGAAATTTGCAACAATACAGAAATGAGCAAAACAAACAATGAAATGAAACCGTAAAAAGAAACAATTCTGTGCGTCTTAATACACCTTTTACGTCAAAATTGCATTTTAAATAATACTAGCAAATTTGTACAGATTCGATGAGACGAAAAACGAAATTGATAATCATAAGGAAAAAGTAAAGCCTAGTTTCCATTTTTGTATCATTGATTGTAGGGAATTAAAACTTCATTTGAATGACTTTACAAAAATTTCATCAAAAATTCTTGAACTGTGATATTAGCTTTATAAATACATTTAGTTTTTTCTTTTCCTATTATGAATTTTACAATTACATTTCCATTATTATTACTTTAGGTATTGGATTCGTAAAATGTTTCGACGGATTTACACATTTTGAGAGGTCTAGAACACGATTTTACCTTTTTTAGAAAATGTCTGTCTGTCCGTCTGTGTGTGTGAGAGAGACAAAATTTTTCTGGAAACTGTATCTCCGGAACTACTGCTTAGAATTGTATATAAATTTATATATAGATGCACCTTGATCTAAATCAGTTCCTATCAACTTTTGGTGTCAACCGCTCAACAGGTGGCGCTGCTGCACTGCGATTTCTCCAATTTAAGGAAAGGTTATATCTCAGGTTCTATTGCGTATAATCAAACAAAACTTGATATGTGAGAAGGCCATTATAAGACATTATGCTGCTTCAAGTTGGATGCTTATAAACCAACATATGGCGCTGCTATACTGGAAAATTTCTCGGTAACGGAAAAGCTATATTTCAACTTGAATGGCATATAATTGTACGAAACTTGATCTGTGAAATAACCATTATAAAAACGCATTTTTTAAGATGTTATTTATAGACAATAAAACTGTCTTTCTTTGGATATTTACTGTTAGTTTTTTCTAAGACGAAAATCATTTGCATTCATCATGTTAGATAATTTTAATGAATAATAATTTTAATAAATTATTTATCCTTAGTGAATTTGTATAGGAAAATACAGAAGAAAGTCTTGTGGTGGTCACAACATACTGGTTAAAATTGGGATAAATATGAAGTTACATTTAAATTTCTGCCATTTAACATCGAAAAGATTATTAATATATATCAGAAAGAAAGAAAGACAGAAGAAGAAAAGAAATGTATGATAATAAATGGTTAAAATCGGGTTATTTTTCCAAGTGTGTGAAATGAAATCAAGAAAAATTGAATAGAAAAAAAAAGTCAACTAGAAGATAGAAGATTAAATAAAAAAATCTAAAAAAAGCCTTTTGTAACTTTTACGAAGATGAAGGCGGGAAGGCGAGTATATAAACGATTTAGTCCAAGGTCATAAAAATGTATTTTAAATATTAATGAGTAGGGATGAAGATGAAAAAAAATCGGTTATTGCCTATAAAAAGCAGTTAGAGACTAAATGATTATAATTTTTTTTTTCTTTCGCCGAATCGAGGGAACGTAGTTCCGCGTTAACATGTGAAAATGCAATTAAGCACGTAGATATCGAAGAATTTTTTTTTCCTGACTAAACTTTTTCTTTTATGGGAATTTTCTTCTAAATTTGTATTAATAAAATGATTTGTTTTAAATATCTTCGTACGAAATAAAAGAGAAATAAGCCGATAATTAAAATTAAGTGCCGAAAATAGCATTAGAAATTAAACTTATTTCTATTCATTCTCCCATTTATGTGTCCTTTGCTGTGGGCATAATTTTTTTCTCACATAAGTACACGGAGAGAAGTAAAACTTTAAAAGTTCTTTGATCAAAAGAAATAGGAAGTTCAAATTTATATTTGAAATGCCCGAAGATAAAGTAAAGTACGAAAGTTTTTTTTTTTTTTTTTCTTCCTTAAATCTTACGTGACCAATTTCTTTTCCTGCCCCCCCCCCCACACACACTTTTTTTTTTGTTTCTTCTATCAATGTGTGTGTGTATATATATACATATATATGTATATATTGATTTTTTTGATTTTCTTAAAATTCATCTTTGTCGTGAGTTAGTTTAATCGTTCATTCTAGCGTAAGTATTAAAATTAATCTTTAATAAATTAAAGATTCATTCATGGCTTTATTTATATATTTTTTGGATAAAATTGGTATTAATAATATATCTGTTATATATTAAATTTTATTATGTTTTACATTTACATTTTTATATTTACAATTTTATGCGTTATATATACAGTAAAGCACCGTTTATACGTCTCTCGTTTTTACGTCTTTTACATTTATACGTCCTTTTAGTGAAGTACCGTTTCATTCCTATTCATTTTAATGCAAAAATTCTTCGTTTATACACCGCTAATATCGGTTATACGTCTTTTCCACTTTACTAAACTTAGCAAAATTTCTCGACCTGTCATTATTTTCCATTCTAAATAAGACGGATTTTTCCTAACAAAGCATCTTAAATGCAGGAACACAAGAAAGATCGAAGAATACTGATCAAAGAATCAATTGAATTCACAGTAGAATTTTTAATATTCATACACAAGCAGCAAATAAGACAAACATTAAAGATTTTTAATGTTATTAAATAACTATCTGTATGGACATAAATCGTATGCTTATTATAAGGATACGTAATTTATATAATTAATATTCAAAATATATTCATATAGTTCTTAAGAAATAAAATATAATGCGCAGTATATGATATATGTAATTAGCACCCAGTCATGCATAAATAGTATGATTTTTTCTCACTTTTTATAATAAATCCTTTTTTTAAATTAATTATTATCTTTAAAAAAGTATAATATACAATTACTAATTTAAGAAAGTTTATTAATTAGTATTTTCAAATAAATTTTACCTAAGCCTCATTAAATGTGTAGTAATCAAAGTGTTATTATTAAAATTTCGATTATACGTTTTTTCGTTTATACTTCCTTTTATGTCCGTCCTTCGAAGGATGTATAAACGGTGCTTTACTGTATATATTTATGAATACATTATGTTATAATATATATACATACATTCATATGTTACATCCATATTGTATAATATATGTATTATAACAAAATTAAATTCATATACGAGGTGACATGTAAAATGTTTCAAAGAAGGATGGAAATAAAATGCATTATAAATTTAATAAATCACGTGTTCTCTGTGTATATCATTATGCATACGTGTAATAACCGAATATTGAAATTTGAATACGAGATTTCAAGGGTGGTACATGAATTGCTTCAGTTTGCAATATTGAAGGCAGGAATAGATTTGAAAATTTTTTTATATATTTTTTTAAACATTTCGTCACAAACAAGTAATTCACGAAGATTAAGGCTATGAGATTAAAAGGGCCAGCTAGCATCTGGATAATTATGTTAATTTCGTCATGTTTTCCCCAGTAAAAGATATTAACAATGATTTCAGGATATATTTCTCATAGAACATTATATATATCCCAATTTTTTCGCGAGTCTCTGAATACGCACACTAATTAGTTGTGGCATTCATACCATCATTTTTTCTTTTCTTTTTTTTCTCAAGTTGTAGTTGGAATCTGAAAGAAAAATATTTATCTATGGCTTTCCTTTTAAAGATAAAACATAATATAGATTACTTTTGTTTAGCCTTATATAATTTCTAAAAATAAAATACGTCTGATATATTGTACTAAAATTTAGAATAATTAGGATAAAAAAAAATTAAAAATAAATTTATAAAACCCTTCGAGTTATTTTCAATTGCACTTCGCAATGTATCTGAATATTTTGTGCGGCCCTGTAAAACACTCAATTTGGCTAATCCTATCTAATTCTATAGAAGACATGCTTATGTACCTATATATTAATGTATGTTGTTAATTTTAATCTGCTTTGTGCAGTTTAAAGGTTTTAAAAGAGGATTTAAGAATATACCTCTTACACACACATTTGCACTGCTTTGGAATACTTTTGTGAACCCCACTACACAACTTATGTGCTATTTTTTACATTTACAACAGAAAATATATTACAATAAATCTGAATAATATATATTACTTTCAAAGCATTCAACAAATATTTACGAAAATTAAAGCAAAAGCAGTCAGATGATCGGAGAGATAGATTAACAAGCCGAAGTCATAAACGAAATGAAACTCTTATATTAAAAGCGTTCTAAGAAGTACAATGACAAACACTGAAAGATTGTGTGTTGAATGACAAAGAATAAGAGTTGTGCAAGGAAATACCATAAATTGCGAAAAATACGCAACAATAATTAAGAATTTTCATTAGGAGAAAAAAAATAAATAAATAAGAAACAGTACAGCGTCAAAGCAGAACGGTTTATTAAGAATGATAAACAAAGAAGAGGAGTTAAAGTAGTTATCACGTTGAGCTTCAAAAGTAAAGTTGAAATTATTATGTAGACCTGGCCTTTAATATGCAAATATCTGTAATAGTTTAAGATTTCGATTTTTCTTTTCAGTTGTATACTGTAAAAAATAACGGTACATATCACAGTTCATTCACCGTAAAATGTGGCGGCAAATGACCATAATATAAAATACAATCGATTCGCTTTATAATTTACGATTAATTGTAAAATATACGACAAATAAAGTATTATATATATGGCAAATAATTATAAAAATGTAAAATTTACAGTTAAAGATTGGCAGCGAGATTTCAACTTGTTTGACAATTTGGTTACATGCTTTCACAGTATTACACGTTTATTGTTGTATTATCATGAAAAGCATTTTTTATCGTTTGTTGTATTCATTATTGTATTATCATGAAAAGCATTTTTTATCGTTTGTTGTCTTCATTAATAAATAAGTAAATCTGTTTCAGTAACTTTCAGTGTGACAATACATAACGGTTTCAAGAAAAAAAAAAAATCTATTTTATTTCTTCCTTAATAATGAAGTATTATTTTTTTAAAAAGTAAGACGCAGACAGCAGATAAAGGACTATCTTAAGAGTAAAACAAAATAAAGCAAAAATTTAATCGTACACAATAATTTTTTTTTTTTTCTTCAAAAATTGAATTGGTTTAGACGGCGATAAAAATAATTTACATTTCAACATTTGACAAAGGTAAACGAATGAAAAATGGATAAAGAGGTTCAAACAGCGAGATAGTAAAGTAAATGAAAGAATTTAAAAATTAAACAGTTCTTAGAAAAACATAAAAGGCTCGAGGAGCAAAGTTAAGGTTCGGAAATTATTTTATTCAATGCTTTAGAAAGGAGAATTTTAAATAATAAGAGAAAAAATTCGAATTAAAAATTATATACATAAAATAAAATACTTAGGGGGAAAAAAAATGAATGTCTCCCTCCTCCCATTGTAGAAGTCAGAGATGAAATTTCATATCAAAGTATAAAAATTGCAATTAGGTACCATCTTGATGTCAGTTTTTTAAACTTCTTTTTAAATTTTCTTACGCACATTTCGCGAAGAAAATATTGTTTAGGGGTCAAATTTTCAATTTTTTCCCCAATTTTTTTTCCAGAATTACGCATTTTAAGGCACCTGAATTTTAAAATCAGGTTTTTAACAGTTGATCTGGGAATTTGTTTGGGTATCTGTATTTGTGGGTCTGTAATCAGCATAACTAAACAACAGATATTAGCGGGAAGTTCAAACTCGGTAGTCTGTATCTGTATCGTATGGATATGCTATATGGAATATGGAATATTATTATTATTATTATTTTTTTTTTTTTTAATCGGACAAATAGTTCATGTGCAGGGGCATTAACTTCACTTTCGATTTCACTAAACGGGATGGAATTAACAGATACTATTTATATGCACAAAAGCATGTTACACACAGAACAGGGTATGAATAGCATTCATCCTTTGTTAAGCGGGCCTCACCAAAGAATTCGGATATAATAGGGTTAAGGGTCGAAGTATATTTCAAGTTGTTTTATAAATACTTTGCTGTTCTAAACTTAAACACACTATTTATCTGCCAAGCAACACAAGTTTTTTTTTTTTTTTTGTGTGTGTGTGTGTTGATTGGCAGATAAGTATAGTGATGTAAACATCGAAGAGATAAGCATCGAAGCATTTTACCTTCGGTACTAAATTAAAATATTTAAAAGACAGATATATTTAGACAAGAAGACTATGTTTATGAGACAGCAAAATGATGTCGTTATCATTTTGTGGTAGATCACCTTGAATAAAGTAAGAAGTTTCGCAACATATAGTTTAAAATAAGTACCGGGTGTCACACAAGTCTGTAGACCTTTTAAAAATTCATAAAAATTGAAGAAATTGGTAGAATTGAACGCGGTTTGTGAAGGGGAATTTTTCTGTAAAGAAAAAAAAAAAATATATATATATATAATATATATATATATATATAAATCTTTTGTAGATAGAGGGCACTGTACGCGAGCAAATCATACATTTCCGTGAAAAACTATATTTATTTGCATGCAGATGTTTACAGGCATATAAATTATTCTATATGTGATATGTGATACGTCAGTTATCACCACAGATTACAGTTTGAAAACGTGTTACAATACCGCAAACTGCATCTTCAGTCACCGGTTCTTACCTGATGAAAAGCATCTTCACCAATAACGGTTTATCCACCAAGTCAGCATCGCAATTAAAACTTCATGTATGCGGAAATAAGTTGTGTTAATCGTAAAACCGCGCAGTTTATAGGACTCTGATATGCATGTTTCTCGTTACGCACACGTACAGCGCCCTCAATCTACAAAAAAATTAACACACACACACACACACACACATATATATATATATATATATATAAACCGAAAAATATCCCCTTTATGAGACTAACTTTTTCACGAACCGCGCTCAATTCAACCAATTCTTTGAATTTTTTTTTTTTTTTTTTTATTTTTAAAATGTTTGCAGACTTATGGGACACTCGGTGTATATAAACAAAAGCTAAATTTAACTAAAAACCAAAACTAAATTTAGTTTAGGACAGAATTTTAATTATTATTTTTTAATTATTACACATATTTTTGCTTAATAGTGCATCCTTAAAATTTCAAATTTTTTAGTGCTTATTTATTAATTTAGGGTAGGTGCTTCAGTGATTGGCATGCCACATCTATCCCGAAATAATTAAAAAATAAGAAAAATAATAAGATTATATAGTTTCCATATAAGAATTTTTACATTTTATCTCAAACATTGGAGCATAGGGTGCTAATAACTGGTAAAATGAATAACTAGCAGTGTTAAACACTGGAACATAGGATAACAATTACTGATAAAATGAAAAACTGGCATTGTCAATTACTGGAACATTGAGTAGGTGTCAAATAAAAATTCATAAAAAAAAAAAAATAATAATTGTTATCAAATGTATATATTTCAACATATATGTGGTTCTGAATGTCTTTCATACCATATGTACTAACTTAAGATTTCAAAAAATATTTTCTCGTGACTAGAACGTTAAAAACATCAGAGATTGCTCTAAAAGTGTCAATCACTGGTGCACTTACCCTATTTATTCAGAATGAAAGAAAAAGCCTGACTGGGCAAAAAATAAAAATATCTTTGGAAAGTTGTTGTTACATTGTGAATAACACATTCGAATAAATGAAAAATTAAATTTGTTTTTCCGTATTTGCCACCGAAAATCGAATAATTAATTATATTAAAAATAAATTCTTAGGATACAAAATTAGATTAAAAGTAAAGTTTATGTATTATCCGGTGTTGAATAAAGTAATAAATATGATTTGATCTACAGTAATAAACAAAAGTTCTCAAATACTATTGAGCATAAAAAGCAATTAGGTAGATTGCTAATGATTTTTACTTACTCTTACCCATAAGGTAGAGAAAGTATTGTTTTTGGGTCAAATTTTCGAATGCGAGATTTTGTTATATTTACATGTTTTGAGGTCCCCTGAATACGAAAATCATGTTTTTAGCAAATGGTCTGTGTGTGTGTGTGTGTGTGTGTGTGTGTCTGTGTGTGTGTCTGCTATCAGCATATCTCAAAAACAAATTATGGCAGAAAGTTCAAACTTGGTATTCTAAATGTGTATCATATACGGATGCTACAGTAAGCTTTTCGTTAAGATCAAGCAAATGGTTCGTGTACAGGGACAATCAAGATAATTCTAATACATTACGTCTATGGGGGAAATTGCAGGTAAGTAGAGTTTAACGTCTATAGACTGCACTAAACCAAATGAAACGAATATATATTTTTTGTAATAGAGATAGTTAACTGGGGAAAAAAAAATTATGCATGTAGGAGCCTCGCCTCATCCCCCCCTGGGGGGGGGGAAGTCTCCCCTCGAGGGGAGTAAATTTTCATGATGGGTATCTTTCAAAAGAGCTCGCCAATACCTTTAAAACGAATGGTTGAACCATCGATCTGCGATAATTTAAAACAGTTATCGATTTTTTTTTACTTTTAACGAAAAAAAAAAAAAAAAAAATTTTTTTTTTTTTTTTTTTTTTTAATATTGAGAATAAAATGGACTTTTTTTTTTTTTGGATATTTGCTGTTATACTACTTCTCTAATATGGAAATCGTATGCAATCATAAAAGATAATTTTTTTTAAATAATAATTTAAATAAATTATTTTTAAAAAACAGAATTATTTTTTAATAACCGAATTAAATTGTATATAAATGTAGGTGCATTAATGAAACGGGGGGTTGAGGGGACGGTAGCCCCCCTCACACAGAACTAATTATCATATAAAACTCTTCCGAAGCCTCATTTGAATTGTTTAATATAGGTTTGCATGGCAATACTCTTTATCTTACCTCTTAAACTCCAACCTGTATTTATAGTATTAATTTTCAGGAAGTCGTGTGAGTGACACACCAGATTATTTTAAATGTTTTTATTTATATATTTTTTTTCTTTATCGGAACGTGTGGACAAAATTCCCGGCTTCCATTCATAAATGCAATTAAGCACGTATAAATATGGATTTTTTTTTTTTTTTTTTTTTCCTTCAGAATTTTTCTTTCTTAGTTTCTGACCAAATGCATATTAATAAAAACGTTATTTTAAATCCTTATAAGTATCAATAAAAAAGAAAGTTAGCTGATAATTAGAATTAAGTGCTAGAAAATGGCATTAAGAATTGGACTAATATTTATTTATTCTTTCTTTTAAGTACAATTGCTTCCGGCATCAGTCATTTTGCACGTATAAGTATTACTTTAAGATAAAAATTTCAAGATAGAGGGGAAAAAATACTCTAGACTGATAGTTGAGGTAATATTTAAAAGGTCTGACGAAAAGAATAAAAAAACACTTTTTTATAATTCTTATTTGAATCAGAAAAAATGTAGAATAAAAAAATAATAATTTAGAAATTTGATTTCTTCCCCCCCCCCTTTCTTGGACATGCTTAAAGTACTTTTGTTAAGGTGGAATGGTAGGAGATTTACATATATATATATATATATATATATATATTAATAATAATAATAATAAAATGAAACGAAATCAGACACAGAATGTGTCCAGTGATTTCGTTTTACTTTCCGAACACTATAGTGAGGAAAGTATTGTAATCATGTCAAAAATCCGAATTCGAGATTTTGATGTTTCTATACGTTTTGAGGTCCCCTGAGTCCGTTTTCACTATTTTTACGATGATGTATGTATGTGTGTGTGTATGTGTGTATGTGTGTATGTCTGTGAGTGAACACGCTATCGTCTAAACGCTTCGTTCGATTAACCTGAAAGTTAGTACGCATATTGTAAGTCACCATAGTACGAACCCTATAGATTTTGGTGAATCTAGCACTTATAGTTTTTTTACAGGGACACAAAGAAAAAATCTTTATCATTATGGCCTATGGGAGCAAAATCTTAAAAGTGCGATAGCATCTAAACGCCTTATTCAATTGAGCAAAAATTTTATACACATATTATAGATCACAAATACTCAATCTGTATAGATTTTGGAGAATCTAGCACTTATAGTTTTTTTACAGGGACACAAAGAAAAATTATTTATCATTATGCCTATGGGGCCAAATTTTTAAAAATGTGATAGCGTCTAAACGCCTTATTAATCCGAGCAAAAAAATTGTACACATGTTATAGATCACAGTTGAACTAACTGTATAGATTTTGGTGAATCTAGCACTTACAGTTTTTTTACAGGGACACAAAGAAAAATTCTTTATCATTATGGCCTATGGGACTAAATTTTTAAAAGTACGATAGCATCTAAACGCCTTATTGAATTCAGCTGAAAATTTATTTGAGTATTATAAATCACTGTTGCACTAACTATAAGCATTTTGGTGAATCTAACATTTATAGGTTTTTACAGGGACACAACGAAAATTTCTTTATCATTATGATCTATGGTCTCAAAGTTCAGTAGCGTTAAATAAAACAACGTGTAATAGATGGAGAAAAATACTCAAACACTCTATTATGGTTTTCTCTCTTTTGTTTGTTTAACAACTACTCTTTCTTTACTTTATCTACAAAACTGTTAATTACTCAATGTTCGGAAAGTCGAGTGGAGTCACTCCAGATTTTTTTTTTTTCGAATGATTTTTAAGAATTTATACGACCCTTTTTTTGCGCATTAGGACTAATTAACAGAGACCTACGTCTCAAAGTGGTTTTCGAACCACTACAAACATCCATTCCTGAACCGGAATTTGAACCCGGCACTTGTTAACTGAAATCCTAATCACTAATATTGTAGCCATCAGATAGAAAATTCACAAATGGAGCAAAATCTACCTGGTTAATATTTTTATGGATAAGACTGTTGTAGTTTGAATGTAATGAAAAAAGTAAGAGATTTGTTTAGTTCGTACGTAATTTATTTTTCTAACCCCCCCCCCCCCTCCCCATTTCTTAAAATCTTACCAACAATACCCTTTTTTTTTTTTTTCAATTTAAAATATCTTTAAATTAATGATAAATAAAATTATCAAAATTTAAATAAAAAATCAGATATAAAAGTAAAAATACCTGATTTAAATGAATAAAAGTGAAAGAAAATATATGTTGTGGTTAATGAATACAGATTTCTGGCACTAAATTAAAATAATATTGTTTATTTATTTCTCTGTGCAGAACTTTGTCTTTTTTTTTTTTTTTTTTTTTTTTAACATTGAAATTATCGATCTTGAATATTCTGTTTTTGCGAAATTTAAACAAAGTATCGGACTATCGCATGCAGTCGCTATCAAGAATTTCGATTATTTTGTCCATTCCGAATACATAAATGTAAATGAGGCCCAAATATAGCTAGCTGTCTTGTCACTATATTCCTGAGAAACTACGTTATGGCAGGCTGCATCCTTATTGACCGACTAAGCTATTTTCGGTAACAACTCGGAGTTCTATCTAAAATGCTCAATTAGTGTGTAAAATCGTACTCTCGAATGCCGGAAGTGATATACAGATTTCTGCAGTATCATTTAGCTGATTCTGTAAACACTTAACCCATCAGCTTCCTGCCGTTTGCCAATTAATTCAATATCCGGGATTCACCTGAGCATCCAATCCTGAATTTGAACCCCCTTTGGTGTGGTTTATGGTACAGTTTTCTGCTTTAGGTTTTGAAGGGCGGTGTGTGTTTCCTTTGCACCTGGATTTGAGGGTGTCGGCTTCGTGGGAAATGGAAAATTTGTGAATCTGATGCCGGAAGTTGTTACATTTGCAAGCGCTCATTTCTATATTTCCGGCTAAGGAAAAAAAAAAAAAAAAAGATATTGTTTCCTGGATTAAAATATTCTCTAATAAATTTTAAAATTTGAAATATGCATGTTAATTTACGATCATTAAACATAAAAAAAAAAAAAAAAAAAGTCATTAAATATAACACTATTGTTAAAAACCGTCCCATTCCGTCCAATAGAAACTTAGTTTTTTAAGCAGTGGAAAAGATATTGGGTTAAGTGTATCTATAATAATAAAAGAAGATGTCTGTCTGTCTGTCTGAGCATCTACACGTTTAGCCCCTACTGAACGCAAAAGTATAAAATTTGACATATGGGTGCTCAGAAGCCTTCCCGAGTTGATAGTGAAAACAGAATTTAAAAATTTTAATTAGTTGCGAAGATATTAATTTTGCAATTTTCAAACTTTTTCAAATTTTCATTCACGTTACATTTGAATTAATATGTGGCCTAGACAGAATATTATAAAGCTACTGTTTAATTTTCATGAAAATATCTGAATAAACAAAAAAAAAAAAAAAAAAAAATACATTTTTATTGGGAAAAGATTAAATTTTGCAGCATTTTAAATTGAGATATGCCGTTGAAATTTCGTAGTATTTGGTTTTAATGCCAGATAATTCGATTGTGAATCTTTTTGAAAGAGCATAATTATTAGGAAAGCTTGAAGCAGGGGAAGAAGGGGCAAAAAAAAAAAAAAAAAGTTATAAATTTACTTTTCATAATAATTTCATAAGTAATACATCATTTGGAAGCTTTGTTGATTTGGAATTGAACAATACATTACAGAAATTTCTACTGCCAGATGGCGCTGTAATATTTTAAAATGTCAATATTTCAAATTATAATGAGCGAAAAAGGTGTTGTAAGTTCTAAAACGGGGATAAGGCGCCGCAGGCGCCACCGAGAAGGACTTAGCTAAATTCAGAAATTTTAAAGATCATAATATGGTGAGCGAACAGGCTGTTTCAGATATTGAAAAGGGAAGAGTGCGCCGAAGGCGCTACCGCACGGGGATTTACTGCGATTAAATTTTTCAATAAGGTATTTTCACTATTTATCAGTAAGCTGTTATTAGACCTGAAACGGGAAAGAGGCGCCGCAGGCGCCACCGAGCGGGAGTTTCGTAAAGTCCGATTTTTCAGGGATCGCGAACCAGCTGGTCGCCGAAGGCGGCTAGTATTATATAAAATTCATATATTTCAATATTACGTTAAAGTTTGTTTTTCGTTAATTATTTTTCTCTGCTTATCACTACTGGAAGCCAAAGCCCAGGTTATTGTATGGGGAAATTTGTTACTAGAATTAATGACTCATTGCCTAAAGTGTATTTAATTCCGTTTTCTCATTCAAGAAATTCACAACCGTGAAATTTGTTCTTGTTCATAAAAAATTGGTTTTTTAACTGTTTTAATATTCCCTTTTGTAGCTTAAAAAAAATTGCGATAATTGAGCTAAATGTATTTTTTTTCCTTTATAGCTTCAAAACAAAATACTAAAAAATAAATAAGTATTTGAAAAACGAGAAAAAATTCAATGATTGCAAGTTTTCTGAATGTGAAAACGGAATTGGGGAAAAAAAAAAAAAATCAGTTAATGAGTAATTCTAGTGAATTTTTAATAACTTTCATCTACAAAAATGTTGCCATTCAATTATAAAAAAATATGCCGACGTTTAAATGTTCAAATATATTTTCAAACTGTAAGTCTCTGACGTTATCATAGTTTATTTTGATTTAAAAAAGTCTTATCTCTATTAACCGTATGTAAAGATCGGATATTGAATGTAAGAATGATTGAAAAAGAAAACGTCTGGTTGGTTGGCGAATTCATAAATGTTGAAGAAGTAAACCGATAAATCACTTAAAAATATTTATTTATATCTGCCACTGAGGCGCTTTTTTGTAACTGTTACTTTGTTCCGTAAACACTTGGGGAAAGTATTAAATTCGCAAGTACAGGGGAAAATTAAATTTCCATTTGTTGACCGATTTAAATTTTTGGCTATCCAAAATTAACTACTATTTACTTTTTACTTCCATTATCCGACTACCGTAGGTTATGGGAGTATTGTATTCGATAAAAAATCTCGATCTGACATACATATTTTAAGATCTCCTGAGTCCAAAAAAGTGGTTTTCGGCAGTTGATCAGTGTGTGATAGAGTCCAGCATAGGGTCGGGTGCGGGTCGAGTTAGCATCAATATTTGACTCCCGGGTCTACCCGCAATATATTTTTTTTCGAAGAATATTTTATGTTGCTTTTTTATGAATATAATGTTTTGAATGCTCAGATTGGGTGACATTTTCTTCAGCCCGCGCAGGACTCTAGTGGGTATATATGTATATGTGAAATCTTCTGACAATCACATCTCCTAAATTAATAAAGATAGAAAGACGAAACTTCAAAATTGTGATAGGTTTGTGTACAGATGATTTTTTTAAAACTTTTGGTGAAATTTGTAAAACCAGAAGTAAAACCGTAATTCCATATCTCAAAAACGGTTCTAACAATTTTCTTCAAAGTTGCTATATAAGTACCATATTAGATGTTCTTTCTTATGTATTAGTTTCTTAGTTCAGGAAATATGATAGGCGTCCTGTATATGTAGGTCAATTTGAGATTTCACATGTAATTCCTGAGAAACGTCTGCGCATTTTTTTTTTTTTTTTTTTTTTTTTTCCAAACTCGCCATATTAAATATTTTTTAGACACTCAGGTTTCTGATTTGTTAGGACAATTTTATGTCTTCTGACCACATTACCTCCAAAAAGTGTTTATAATAATACGTGTAATATTAGGTAATGGAAGTCGTGTGGTCGTTACATACCATTTTTTTTTAATATTATTATTTAATTATATGCACCACATTTTGTGCCTTCAATATTAATTTGTGTGTGTGTGCGCGTAAATTTTTCTGGATTTATAAATTAAAAACTAATTTGCGATTTTCATATTTAGAATTTAGATTTTGATATAACGTAATGTTGATTAGATTTGGCCGCATATCAAAATAAGTAGCACTGCAATACTATAATTTTTAGAATTTTCATGATAAGTATATCCCAGTCTCTTATGGCATAAAATATTACCAAATTCATACGAAATATGCTTATTACGTGAAACTACGTGATTCCTTATTAATGCATGCACCATGCAAATGGCACTGTTTTCCTACACTCATTGTGTTTATGTAACGAAATAACACCAAACATACAAAGTGAATTAGGTCTATGCAATATTTAAAATAATTAGCTATTGGTATATATCAAAATGATTTTGTAATGGCCGCAGTATATTATTTTTTTTTTCTATAATTAATTAAAGATTTAGTTTAAATAAATTATTTTTCAAGACAATATTCTTCTTTTCTAAAAGAAAAAATATTTTTTTTTTTCAATTCTTCAATTGTACAATTTCAAAATTCATTGCCATTTCTTTCCGTTCTGTGGCCCGATAAATAGTTTATTTTTTTAATATGGGCAACGTCCCTTTGTGATGTTGTGACGTGCTCTCAAAACTTCAACGTTTTTTGATGGTTACATCTCACTCAGCCGTATTCGCTTTCGAATCTTTTCGTGAGACATTTGAGTGAAGAGCGGTATAGAAAGAGGGGCTGAGATAGGGGGAAGGCTTTCCGAGCAAAATATTCTGGAAAAAATAAATATTTTTCGTTAGTGGTGCGTGGTGGCATCAGAACATTTCTATTTGCAGTTTCATGACTATTTCAGGCAAATGTGAAATGGAATAGTATTTTTTAAATGTGAAATCCTACCTGTTCTTGAATAAAAATTCAATGATTAATATAGCTGGTAAGTAATGTTTTTCAGTTTTTGGCATTAAAACAACTACGATATTTTTATAGATTTCTTTATCAAGCGAAATGTAAATAAGAAAACTAATTCAGGATTTATTTCTTGTTTTATAAGATCAACCGAGTGAAAATTGGCAACATACTACGGTCTCGCCATGGTTATTAATAGAAGATTACCTCTTTATTTATACCTAAAATTTTAATTATTTTATGCTTACTGAAAAAATTAACTAAAAACAATCCTGAAAGATTATCTGTGTTGAAATGACACTGGTCGTCTCTCTCACAAACAAGTCCAAGAATCGATGCTGAAACAAGCCCAAGTGAGATAGTGAAATCTTTATTGCAGGACACGAGACCATGGCCGAAGCTGAATGCCTTATTGGTTGAATTCCATGGTCTGTCGTTGAATATCCATGTACCAGCGAACCCAATACATTGTTGCAATATTTACAATTCCATTGTTATTTTCTTGTTTTTAAAGTTATTTTTGTAGGTATGCCCATCATCTAACACAAAAGGAAATTTTGTTAAATGTAAGAATCTCTTGGGTTTAATTGCCTCATACTACAATTTATTTTATTTTATTTTAATTTATTTTATATTTTAATTTATTTACTTATTTTATTTATTTATTTATTTACTTATTTTATTAATATTTATATTTTATTATTATTATTATTATTAATATTATTTTGAGAATTGGTATAATGACCTACCAATATAATTCCTAAATGCTCAGAAAGAAATAGAGTTGTTATTGTTGTTGTATGGGTTGTATGTCTTAACCCATAAAGACCAATTGAATACGCTAGGATCCTAGGCCTGGGGGGAATGCCTTCCGTGAGCTTTTAGTAAGGGGTCCTAGTCAGTATTTACGTAAGTTTCGGAGTTAACCACGAAAAACTCCGAACGGCTAGGACGACGAGCGTGATCTCGGATTGCACCCGGTACTTTCTGTCTTTCATTTTTGAGATCAGAAACTCTCGGCTACTTCTAAGGCGTAAAAAAAAGTGATGCGACTGTTCATAGGATTTATTCAGAGCCTAGAGCTGATGTCACTTTCGGCTTTTCTCAAAATTTGAATTTGTTGAAATACGGCCAGTCGTGAGGTAGCCAACGTTTTATTTATAACACCTTCCAACAATGTTACATCCTTAAGGGGCTTAGACCTTCGCCAATTTCCCATTGCACAGTATTAGTGCGACGTTAAACCCAACCCAACCACCCAACCACCCAACCAACAATGTTACAATTTTTTTATAACTTCGATTCTTGTGTATGTCTGCGTTCTCATTTCAGTAAATATTGAAATGCTTTGATACTGATATTTATGTTATTTAGCTTCACTATGGTATGTTTACTATTAAAAATAATATCAATAACTCTATTGGCTCGTGTACAAGGAACATCCAAAGCCCAAAAGTATTTTAACGTACGATAATGAGTATGGGAGACGTGTTTCTGAAAAGCGTAATGTATCATCTTTGTACTGCTTAAAAACATGACCAATAGACTGTACTATTTAAAAGAAATTTCAGTGAGGGAATCTGATAACATGTAACTAGAATTTTCGATATTTTTAACTAGTTTTACATCCCTTGATAAGAGATGTAGCTTTACTACTCATGCAGGTCGATTTATATGTATTTTGGAGAATTTTTGCGAACTTTAAAATACCGAAATTCCGCCTATATCTGTCACACAAAAATCAGCATCCCTGATAAAGTCCCATACTTCAAGGGCATGGTGTATAAAGTACTGCGGTAGTAGAAGAGATTTTTCCTTGTACATAGTGGTGTAACGAACCGTGAGGCTGAACCTTTGTTAGGCCACCTTGGCGAAACAGCCCAGAATTTCACACGGTACATATAAACTCATATCCCATCTTTAGAATACTATAAAGATCTGATGTTGCTTTGCAACCGGAGTAACGTGACAGGGTGATGAGTCGTTAAAAAATTGTAACGTGCTTCAAAAAAAAAAAAAAAAAATTACTTATTGACGTCAGCTTTTGACTATTTCTTCTGAATAACTTTAAATACATGAGTAACAAATATTAATAAAATAATAATAATAATAATACTAATAATAGTTGTGAAATAATTGTATGAACTCTGTGAAGTTTTTGATACCTTATCAGCCATACCTTATGAACAAAAAGATCTTCTAAAATAAAATTGCCCCCCCGTGCTCACCCCCCCCCCCCCAAAAAAAAAAAAAAAGAAAAAAAAACTCTATTTTGTTGAATGTTAGATTTCAATAAATAGAAAAACACATAATTTAAAAGGAGCTATAATGAAATTTGCAAATTAACGCGCATACTGATTCAGAATCATCATCTTTAGCACATTTTTATAAACTACATTTCCGACCATTTATACTTTTAGCTTTGATTTGCCGCTCTACAGCCTTTTATTATTATTATTACTATTATTATTTTAAACACTAAGTCTAATTATCCTGGAACCTACAGTTTAAAGTAGATTCCGAAACATTCCGAACATCTATCTATGCCTGAACAGAAACTCTAAACCAACACTTATGAACTGAAAGCCATAACACTAACAATTCATCCACTATAAATGAACTTGAATTCCTGTTCTATGTAAATTTTGTTATTAAAATCACATTTATTGCTGAAATAATTTTGGATATTTAGGATTTATTCTATCGTTTAGGATTCAAAGAGGATTGACAGCATATTAACAATTTACTATACAAAATAATAATAAAAGGCAAACGAATAAATATTAATGTAATAAATAAATGTTGTTTTTTTTTTTTTTTACGTAAAAAAAAAAAAAAAAAGACAGTTTTGTAAGTTCATTTTGAGGTAGTAAAAAGACTGCCCAGTATGCCTAGATGCTGCCCAGTATGCTTTTTAGCACTATTTCGCTAGGGTGCTCACTTAATGACATCGGCTTTAAGTGATTTCGAAAAAAAAAAAAAAAGAGAAACTTTGAAAGAAAAGTAATTATTTTTATCTTCCTCTACACCCCCACACACATTCACACACACACATATGCAAAAGGAAAAAAAAAAAAAAAAAATCAGGTTGTTATTAAAATCTAACAATGTCTGTTATCTTCGTACATTCTAAGAACCACTTCTTAACTTTGAAAGAAGTTGGAACATTTTTCCGGGGTCAATTCTTTTAACAGAGATGTTTCCAGCCAGACATCTCACTCTGTAATAGACTTGATGAAGAGCTTTTTAACTTCCGCTTAATTTTCTGGTCCGCTGTTTCATTTATTTTTAGAAGGGGGGTTACTCTTAATTTTCCCGAAAAGAGAGAACAAAACATCATAACTTATAGCGTAAATTACACTAGCTGCTCTTATTTTTTGTTGCTTGAATTTTTTCTGTTCACGGCCGAATGAGTGACTGGGGGCCATTCACCCACCCAAGGGGTCACGAAGTGATTACATCCTCCTACGCTTGGACGGTACGTAAGTTTGTTGTCATAACCGATTCCCGTAACATAAACATGTGTGATTCAAGGTTTCCGTATTTGTATGAATGGTTTGGGTGTGGGCTTGAAGAAATGTAATGTAATCTCAGCCAAAGGATGAAGTTCAGGGACACACGGAAACCAATTTTGATTTCTTGAATATTTTCCCTTATGTTATTTTGCTTGCTTGTTTGCTGATCTCTTGTGAACCTCATGCAATCCTAGTAAATACTCATCTCAGCGGCACTGTGCATAATATATTGTAACTTGTCGATTTTGTTTTGCTATTTTCATCTTTTGAATGAATTTGAATGGTTGTAATACATCCTTTTGATAATTATTCAACCATAATTTCATTGTTATAGCAGATTCTTGTAACAAATATACTGCAAAATTTCCGTATTCATATGAATGACTCGGGTGTGTCAGTATAAGGCTCAAAGTTCAAGAACGTACACAAGTCAATTATGACTCTATGAATAATTTTTGTAATATTTGTTTATGGATCTTTTGCGATGATTGTATGATCTGAAATCTTATTTCATTTACATTATTAGCCGAAAAGGTTAATTCATAGTATGACAACTTCCTTGCCATTTTTAACTTGATGAACTGTATAGATGGCTACAAGCAAATCGAATATTTCAATTATCAAAGTTGAAATGGAAAACTTTGTTTTATTACAACAAAAACAGGCTTTTCCCATTGCAATCGTTTTGCAATTTGTTGCAATTTCGTAAAAACCTACATTAGTAATTTTCATCTGATTGTAAGAATTTTGATGTTATTTGTTGCTTCAAATAAATGTTATAACGAAATTTAAATTCAAATTATCTTTGAACATGTTTATTAACTGCATCAATAATGTAGTTGACGTAATTTCTCCAGTTTGGTACGAGGGTTACTCTGAAATTTTTGAGATACACACAGACGATAAGCGGTAGAAAAAAAATTAACGATTAGATTTGTAAATATGAACTATTTTAGCCTGGCAGACGTTTTTTCACTGGCTATTTGTAAGTAGTTTAGCGTAGAATAAATTTTAGACAGAAAAGAATATGGAGTTGAAGCGAGACCATTATCGTGCTATGATTTTCTATGATTTTAAAGTGGGATTAAATAAAGAAAATGCGTTCAATGCCTACAATTAGCTTTTGGAAATGTAAGCCCATCTCGTGAAACTCTATTCAGATGGTTTACACAATTTCACAGAGGTCGTCATTCTCTCCAGGGTGAAAAATACACAGTGAAGGCCCTTGTCAGCAGCAATCCCGGATAATGTGTCTGCCATTCGGAAAATGTTAATCGACGACAATCACTGTACCTACCATATGATACAGAAGGAACTTAACATTGGATCCGCAGCAATACATAAAATTATTCATGAAGAATTGCGTATGAAAAATTTAGTTTGCCGTCAAAAACAAGAGCGTGTCAGAATCAGCAAAGAAACCCTTAAATTACTTAATATGGTGGCCACCGTATTATTTCTAAAATAATAACTGGTGATGAAACGTACATACCATTTTTTGATGTTCCGACACGCTAAGAAAGCAAAGTGTGGGTCTTTGAAGATGATCCCAAACCCACAATGGTGAAAAGACAACGTGCTATTAAAAAAGTAATGTATGCCGTTTTCTTTAGAAGTACAGGATTGGTCAAAGTTATCAAGCAGGAAGGACAGAAGACAGTCACAGCTAACTGGTACTCTACTAAATGTCTTCCAGAAATTCTTAAAGAAGTGAATGTTAGAGGACTCATTCTCCACCATGATAATGCATCTTCTCATTCAGCAGGATTAAGAGTTGAATTTCTTCAACAAAAATTTCTTCAAACATACCTGATCTAGCTATGTATGACTTTTGGCTATTTTGTAATCTGAAAAAGAACTTGAGTGGCCGTCGTTTTCATTCCGAAGATGAGATTGATGTGGCTATAAATGCATTTTTTTCATCGATTCCAAGAAAGGAATGGTTATAGGTTTTTAATCTTTGTAAAATTCGCCTTCAGAAGTGCATTGATGCTGGAGGGAGACTACTTTGAACACACCTAAAATTTGGTAACTTTAACATTAATTACCTAGGCGTATCTTAAAAATTTCAGAGTGACCCGCGTATTGTCATATTGTTCAATATTATAAAATTAAATTATTTTAAGGGATTTAAACATAACTTTGTTGAAATATAATTATAAATCATATTTACGTTTTCAAGAAGTTATATTAAGAACGATGTTCTCTGTTATCTAGCATTTTTAGACTTGCTTCGATTTAAAAAGAAAAGGAAAACAAACAATTAAAATTAAATAAAAAAACAAAGTTTTGTACGAAATACGTAAAAAACACTTTATTTTCCCCCTTACCCATATACATGGTAGAGAACGTATTGTTTTTGGGTGAAATTTTCGAAAGTGAGTTTTTGTTATATTTACACGTTTGGGGGTCCCCTAAATACGAAAATCATGTTTTTAGCGGTTGGTCTGTGTGTGTCTGTCTATCTGTTTTCATCATATCTCAAGAGCAAATAGCAGTAGAGATTTCAAACTTGGTATTCTAAATGTGTATCATACAGGGATGCTACACTAAACTTTTCGTTAAGATAAAGCAAATGGTTCGCGTACAGGGACACCCAAGAGAATTCAAATGCATTACGTCTATTGGGGAAATTACAGGTAAGTAGAGTTTAACATCTATAGACTGCACTAAACCAAATGAAACGAATATATATTTTGTATATGCGTAAAAACATGTTTCATGTAGAATATGGTATGGAAATCAATCGTTGTTAGTTTACATGGCTGCACAAAAGAACTAGATTATAGTGCGACAATGCTTGAAAATTGATGAAAGTGTATTTCAGGTTGTGCTGTGTGTTATGAATATAGAATTATATTTATGTGCACTATGTAATGTGTACATAACCTTCAGAATCAGGGGTGCCAGTATTTAAGCAATAACATTCTCTTTTATTGTTAGTAAAAGTGTTTTACTATAATGTTTGACAATGTCCAAGAAAGCTGCTCAAGAATTGAAATCAATTCGTAATAGCCATAAGATAAATAATGATTCAGGGGACTTTGAGATGCGTAAATATAACAAAAACTCAATTTCGAAAATTTGACCCAAAAACAATATTTTCTTTACCATATATCTGTACCGATAAGTATAAAGTATATAAGTCCAAAAATGTCGATTTTGAGTTAAGTACATAGTCAGACTCAAAAAAAAAAAAAAAAAAAAAAAAATTCTCAATCAATTGGTATAAAGGATTTAAGTCTATGTCGTTTAGTCTTTAAGAAAATCCATTGGTAAAAAAAGGTTCAAGTCAGAAATTTACCATTCATGTTTAGTATAAAATATTTAATTCAATTTTTTCTTGTTATTAAATGGAGGTTGACAATCATTGAATCGTACAAAGGGTATAAGTCAACGAAATCCCTTTTTCCTAATCGATTCTTCTGATTTGTTTTTAGTTAGTTTAACTTTATTTTTCGTCTCCTGAAAAATCAATAATATGGACTTAAATCCTTTATACTTATCAGTACAGATATATGGGTAAGAGAAAGTAAAAATTATGTCCTAAGAAAATATGCTGTATTAATGCAATAGTGCATATACTCATAATTTTATTTATGTATTATATCTAACAGGAAAAACGTTTTCGTGTTTCTTTTATTCATGTTAAGATATAAATTTAAATACTTGGAATAGAAACGCATCCTGTCTTTTCTGGTGACGATATCATTTCCGGGAAAGATTCAACATGAAATAGTTTTAAATTTAATATTAGGTATTTGCCCATTATAGTATATTAATCTGGTCTAAAATAATTAAAATGTACATGTTTATTCACAATCAAACAAGCTAAAAAATGAACTCAAGTTGGAATTATCCACAAAATTACTTTTAATATAATAATGCTACGTTTATTCGTTCCATTCTCTTCAGAATCTGTGCAGTAAATATATAAAATAACATAATTACAAACATCTAATACCCCCTTATTTTTTTTTACTATTTGACAAATTTTTCCTATTCTCTTACCATTTCTCCACCATTGTCATTGTCCTTTTTAGAAAGTATCGTAATCCTCTGCCATATCACTGACTTAATCATCTGATGTCTCTCTCTCTCATGAAGAAATTTTTCTTTTATAGCGTTACTTTAGAAACAATGCCGCTCTTATCTTTTGTCTATAGCTCTTCCTTGAATCTGATGTAAGACAAATGTTCATTTTTCCGTCATAAACCCGCCGGTTCTCTCATCTATTTTTTATTAGTAATAACATTTTTTTCTGAAAATTTATTTAGTAGGTGTCTGGATTATCAGGGCTGTTACTTTTTTTCACGCAGACACATCTTCTATCTTTTTTTCAAGCTGCAATATTTCAGAATTCTTAATTTCATTAATGAACTCACACTGCTAAGAATTTCACTCAGTGTGAGATGGTGGAAAATTCTGAATAATAATTTATAATTCATAAAAAAAAAAAAAAAAATCATTAATTGGTATGTTTATGAAATGGTGTGTATATCTAGAACGTATTTACTTAAAAAAAAAAAAAAAAAAAAAAAAAAACACTAACATGATAAAAAGCACAAGTGCTCAAGGTAGTGGAGTTATAATTTTTTAAACGCATTGATCTTTTACAAAGTGTTGTTGTTATCGTATTCCCCTCCCCCCCCTTTAATTTAATGATAATTATGTAGATAAAGAAATAAACCATAGAATTTAATTAAATCATTAAAGGTTCATATTCATTAAAGGTTCATATTCAATTGTATACTTTTTTTGAGGATCACTTCCAGAGACTGCATCGGGTCAAAAGCGGGTTCAAAGTCGTTTTGCAGGTTGGGTGCAGGTCAAGTTTTCTCGACCCGCTCAAGATTCTAATGCTCACTTCTACTACCTACCATGTTTCTACTGTCTATGTGTGTACTAATAATAACTGTGTAGAGAAGAAAAACAACAACAAATGATAAGACTTTATATTTTTGAGTGTGGAGAGGTGTGAAATTCAATCTTGCAAAAGAAATTTTGAGTCATATTATTATTTAGCTAATAAATTTAAAAGTAATGGCTTTTAAATGGATGGTATTGACTTTCAATGAAAAATGGAATTATTTATCTAAGTAAGATTAAAAATTGAAAGCTAAAATTAGTATTTCCTCCTAGGAATTTTTAGTTGAAATTTCACACACAGAAAGGGTTCTAAGCTGAGAGGAACTATTTGTTTCATTGTATAACAACCCGGCAAGAAAAGTGACACAACTGAAGAAACAGTATTTGAGAAAAATCAATTTAAAGATATCGATAACGCATTGACAAACATTATAATAAAACAAATACAACTGCCTCTCAGGTGGATCATTTTCGAGATAAAGATGTGAACCTTTTCGTGTACACTTTTTATTTTTGGTGCTACCCTATCCAGTTAAGAGTGGATCTAGGGCCTAATATGAATTCGAACCCCCTATCCATGTTTTACCACACCAACAGAAAAAAAGCAAAAATTTTTTGAAGTATTATTAAAATACATTTATAAACGTATAAGTCAGTCTTAGTTGGACGCTTTTTAGCTCTAGTGAAAAGATTTTCCCCATAGTTTTTACCATACTCTTTGAAGAAAAGCCTTAAATTTTCCCTCCGTTTAACCCAAAAATGCATGTTTAATTAAAATATTTCTTTTGTAAAATTTTCATTTCGGTTTTAGAAATGAAATTTTCAAGAAGTATCGCTTTTAGCAACAATTTTATGTATTGTTCATTAATTTTTTTTTTAAATCGAAACGAAATTTTTGGCCCACAAGTCAAGGGCTTCTGGACTGCAGCCTAGTCAGCCCGTGCCTTAACTAGGCCCTGTGTGTAAATTGAGCTCACCATCCTCATACACATTTTTTAACAGATATAAACTCAAAATTGACATTTTTGAGTTGTGTTCGTTTCGCTTGCTGGGGTGCGATATCAAAACATTCTTCAAAACTATTGCTAATTAAGTTTTTAACATTTAAACAAAGCAATATGAAATATTATTACAAAGCATTATAGACAAATAATATTAATTAAAAACACTTAGTTTATCATACTTGTTGCCAAAATTATGATTTTCTTCACGTCCTCTGTTAAGAGGCTAATTTTCTATGAAACGATATGTAGCCCTCTTACAAGTGAGATTTCACTGTATTTAGTCTCTAATTTATTCAATTTCTTTACTTTTCCGTTTATATATTTTTTATATTTTTCTAATCATAGCTATGACTGATGCGTTTTATTTTTTCCTAATTACTACAAATGATATTGCGTAATTACCGAACATTTTATTATATAATATGAAATTGATTCTTAGAATACCTTCCAAAAAATTTTTCTGTGAAAGAAAAAGAAAATCTCAAGAGTTTTTTCCTCAATGTCGAAATCACGATTTCCAACACCTTGATCATTCATTATAAATTAAGCATAGCATTTTTTCCACGAAACCTGCAATAACCTAAAATAAACATATTTTTAACGTTGAATTGTATTTTTTCTTAAGCTCTTGATCATAAATCGTTGCAATGCATGACCTTTTTAATAAATTAGAAATAACATTCATTTGTCTTTATCTTGTTCCACCCCCCCCCCCCTTTTTTAACCCCTTAACACGCGTTGTCCTCGCTGCGAGGACGCAAAATTTTAGATCCAGCTGCAAAAATTCATCCCGGAAAATTTTTAGCAAAAATTTACGTTTATAACATATCAGAAGAGGCCGGTTTTTTTAACCTTAAAATTTAAAATTTCTTTTAGTTTAATTTAGTTCATGAATTCCGGTGGCAGTATAATTTAAATGATCCGAATTGTCTTGCGCCGCAATGGGTTAACGTTTGAAAGTTTTATGAGTTTCACTAGTTTTTCCTATTAGTTCCACCGCTTTGAAAGCTTTTTTGATCGATATCCCCATGTAGTGATGATTTTTTGTTTATCGTGTTGTATTATGTCTTATGAATGTGAAATATAATAAAATATTTCTTAAGCATTAAGGATTAATAAGAATTTCAAGTACAATTTTTCGACTAAAGCAGGAACAGAGAATTTAATTTGAAATGCCTACCTCTATGTTGTATAATTTAAAATTTAATAAAATATTTCTTAAATATTAAGACAAGCATCTTAAGCATTAAAACTTATTTCGCAAGTACTAAGCAACAACAGCGTAAATTTTTGTGACAATCTTCATTTGAAGTTTTTTTTTATATGCATTTTGGGAAAATTATTTTTAAATAAGTTATTTTATTTATAATAAATTTATAAATTGCGACAAATTGCTTCCATTGCTTATTTATTTTTTTCACCCTTTTTATTACATTGTAATAAAAAATTTTGTAGTTGTTGTATCCACGTAAGATAGTTTCTTGTTGTATTTCTTTAAGGCTTTGCTCGCTACCTACTTCGATCCTCCTTAAATCCACCCAATCAACGTCACAATCAATAAATGTTTCTCGCCATCAGAATTTGCTCTTAAAACGGCCAGGAACATTCCTTATCTACTGCTTGCTCACTAAGTTTCGTTATTCCTTTTACGAGATTACGACAGCTAAACTTTTGTTTTCTTTTTCCCTTATCTCGAATGAAAATAATTCATAAAATTTTGTCTAAATATGAAATATTAATCTTTCCAAAATACAAAGCATTTGTTTTGTAAGAAAAGAATATTTTTTATTGTGTTGTGGTAAATTAAGATAACTTATAATCTGTTGCTTTTGAATTTTGTAAGATAGCAGTTTTTGAACAGCAGATATAATTAACATCTTTTAATTATCAATTTGCTATTTTTGCTCTTATGTTTTTGGCATTAAACATTAAAATGCATGTGTGTGTGTGTACATAGATGCTAATATTTTGAATTTTCTAATTAGCTTTATCAGCACTATTTTTAAAAAGAAATCTGTCATATTAATTTTCTACGATTAAATAAATTGAAAATTATTATAGAAAATTTCTGGTATGAAGTCTCCCGGGTTAGTAGCTATGCATGTTTATGTATGTATGTGTCTATAAAAATCTAATAATAGATTTATTTATAGTTTTCCATTTTACAAAAAATTCAAATGTTCCATAAATCTCTGCAATCTATGGTATATAGACTGTACACATTGCAGAAAAAGTCCATCAATTTCATAGTACAATTAAAAGGAAAAAAAATCAAGCAAAGAAACAAAAGAACGAGAAGGCATATTTGGCTGTTGTTAATTATTATCATCAATTATAATTTTTCTTTAAATACCAGGTTATTTACATTCTCATACAATTCGACTTCGTGTACCATTCTACTGTTATGGAGAGGGGGGGGGGGGGAGTACCTTATTCTTCACTGAAAAAAATTAAACGGTATCTTAGTTTGAATATATATATATATATATATATATATATATATATATATATATATATATATATTAAATGATAGTAAAGCCCGATAACTAATTAACAACGATTAAAAATCCTACCAAATTACTAAAAAGTAACAATCAACAAACATGTCTTAACGTTGTATTATAAAATACTTTTCAAAGAGAATTACTATATATATCAATGCTTATTTTATTAGGTACATTCATTTTTTCTTTTAATAAATTAAGTTTATTACATATAATCATAATAATAATAAAATCAAATTATAAAATAAATAAAAATCAAATCAAGTCAAATCAAAAGAAATGTTTTAACATTGTATTGTATTATAAAACCCTTTTTAAAAATAATGACTGTATGTATCAATATTTACTTTATTAGGTACATAGATTTTTTTACTTTAATAAGTTAATGAAAAAAAAAAAAAAAAAAAAAAGAAGACAAGAAAACCAGGAATAGTGATGATATTGGAAATTCGGACTCTAAGCGTAGATATAGCTTATTATAATAAAGATAATTTGTATAATAAATTATATTTTAAAATAATATAATGGTTATAAGAATTTCATTTTAAATTTCTATTTAAGAATTTTATTAACATTTTATACAAGTTGACTATAAACTTGAACAATTGCATGACAGTTGTTAGCTAATAAGAATAGCATTAATAATTATTCTCAAACAATTAATATAATCAACCTTAAATTCTATCAACTTAATATAATCCTCACTAAATTTTTAATTGGTGAACAACTTTATTTTGTGCATGAATTGACTTAAATGGTTTGTGTAATTGTTCGATAGCATATAAACCGACCAAATAACATTATAAACAATTCTCTCCGTATTCAGATAATATTAAAATCTTTAAAGTGAGAGGGAACCAGGTGCTCGAGGCATTAAGATTGTCTGTTTGATTAATGGCGAATTATTTAATTAGACAGAAGCGTTTGAAATAAACACTGACCAAAATTTTGACCATAGCAATAAGCCCGCAATGCTTACTTATGGTTAGTAAATAATCTGTTTTCATTTCAAACATTGCGTATTCATATGTTCGGTTGTATAATGTTTAATCTATTTGTCAATCTACTTGAAAAGTTGACTTTAAATTAGTCCAATCTTTTATAATCTATACTCCGTTTCACCTTAAGTTGGCAGTAGAGAGAAAGCTACAGCGACCTAATCACACCTGTTGTCATAGTAACAGGGTTACTATAAAGCAGGTGAGGTTGTTAGCAAACAATGAAAGCTGTAATTTTGGCGAAAAAAAGAAGAAAAACTGCTTAGTAATAATTATTACTAAGCAGTTTTTCTTTCTTTCTTTTTTTTCTTTTATGAAATAATTATAATTATTTTATATTATGAGTTTTAGTGAAACCCAGAAAGGGAAAGAAATTTTGGGGGAAATTTTGCAATAATTAATATTTTTAATGATAAAAAAAATCTTTTATATATATATTTATATATTATTAATTTTTAACTATGTAAAGTTACATGAAAAAAAGTATATATGTAATTTTTTGTTTCGTTCATGAATAAAAAAAAAAAAAAAAAAAAAGAAAAAAAGAAAATATTTAAATAAAAGGTTAAAATTTCAAAATCCTGGAAGAGTCATTTCCTCTATCCTATTTTACATTTCCTGTTGGTGTTCATGAGTACTTTTTATTTCATAATACTATAAAATTGTTTATTGAAAAAAGTGTGTTTCCTTCTCAGTTTAAATATTATTATTAATTCATTAGTTTGATGTTTTATTTCAAATACTGTTTAATTTGGTTACAATGAGGACGAATAAAACGCAGCGGTGTTTTTTATTACAAAAATAAAATTAAAATCATAAATATTATACTTTACATTTCATAAAAGTGTTTCAGATATAATATTTTAAAGCATAAGATAATTTATGAAATTGCAGTTGAACTATCAAACCCTTTAATATTCGTTTTTTTCCCTCGCAGGAACGAAACGTTTGATTTTTTTTTTTTTTTTTTTTTTTTTTATGCAACATTTTTTCAATTTTTTTCCCCCTCTTGTTTTAATGCATTTTTCACCTTTTGTTCCTTTTCTGTTCTTTAGCTAACTAGGTTATTCTGAAATTTAACAAATGGTATTTCAAAGGAAGAAATATGCAGAAGTCATTTTAAATTTCTTAATAGGCGTGAGTGTGCCTTGCTGCTTTGAGAATGCACTCGTGCCTGCTGTTCACCTGGTGAGGAGCCGTACTGTTATTTTGACCTGAAACAAATTCTGCGAGTTTTTGAAATTTATAGTGTTCATATACAAACTTACTTATGTTTTTTGAATTTATTACTATTTGAATTTAACATACATATGTTTCAAACCAAAAATTTCTCAAAAACTAAAAAGCGCTATTTTCTTCTTTTTACACATTTATATTCAGCTATATGTTTAACAGCTATTTTAATTTTTAGCCACTTAGCAGTTTTGCTGGTATGGTGCACAGATATTTTATATTTTATAGCACCAATATTTCACAAAATAATTTTTTTTAAAAACAATTGTCGACAATTAAATAACCTAAACATTGCTATATTCAGGGAAAAAAAAAAAAAAAAGATTTTTATGAAAATAAAAACATACGAAATAACAAAAAATGCACCGTAGGACTGGTACAAAAAAAGTATTAAGTTAATTATTATTATTATTATTATTTTAATTACAATTGCTAAAAACTTGCAACATTTGTTTCGGTTGGAAATAAAACACGATCTTTCGTCAGACGAACAAAGTAGATACAAACAAAGCGCGTTTTATTTCGATCCGAAATAATTGTTACGAGTATTTTGCATTTTACGTTATTTATTTATTTATTTATTTTTTTAATTATTTATTATAAAGGTTTTAACGAATAAATGAATAATAAAATATGATTAAATCATTAATTAGCGGCATAGAATTAAGTTACCAGTGATATTTTGAAACTTTCTTTAAATATAATTTTTCAATTTTAAACTTCAAACTAGAAAATATTTACTATATTTATTTGCTAACTTAAACAGGTTTTTAAACAAGATTATTTTTTATTACAAGCATAGAATATGCATAAATTCCCATATGCAGATATAAATCTTCTAAAGGAAGTATGACAGGAATCACAAATTTTCTTATAAAATTGATAAATTCTTTTTTATTGTAACTGAGAGAAAGAAAACTAATAAAAGCAGGGAGGGGTTCAAAGAGAACTGGCGAAGAAATTTTAAAGAGCGCGCCAGGTGTTTAACCTTGGATGCCGACACAAGCCAAAATGAAACTCAGAAATGCTGCTTTTTCGACACTACGCGTTCGCTTTGCTAAAAAGATGTTTATTATTTAAATACTTTTAAAATATGAAAAACATTAAATATTTGTTGCATAAGCTAAATTTTCTTACTTTATAACATTTATTTATCAATTTTATCAACTTAAAAACGCAAAATAACTTCAGAACTACTTTTTAGCGCGCAATATTACATTCCCTGCCTTCTCCAATGCTGCCAACTTAAGGTGAAACGGAGTATAGAGTTTATTAATAAATATATACTATTACATTTCTCTTGCACAGACAGCATTTTACTATAAAATAAACAAAAATATTACTAAAGATTTATCCTTCAATGTGATTTTTCTTCAGATGTGTATATCATCAAATATTTTTATGAACGATCGCCTTACAACCATCTTGTTTGCTTGTTTGTTAAAGTATAACTTAGAAATAACTTCTTTTTTTTTCATAGACGTGTAAGGGAAGGAAAGTATTCTGATCATAAATCGGATAGTTCCAAGTTGAAAGCAGATTTATTTTAAAGTCTATTGAAATTTTTTCGTTATTTTTTACAAAGATTATGAATATGTGTATATGAGTATGTAGCTATTTCTTTAAGTTTACAGGTGCAAATAGTACATTTTTGAAGACCTTTAAAACGACGTGTATGCCTTTCTATAAGTAAACAGGATAACGTCCAAACGATGTCTTCTGTTGCAGTGGAATTGCAAAAGTATGGTATAATTAGCCGAAGAACTCTATATATCTCTAAAAACCGTCTTATGTCTTTGTTATTCAAACTATTTTTTAACCGTTTTTAACAAATGTGTATTTGGGAAGGCAAAATATGAACGGCGTGTTAGATTCAGGTCAAATTTGGAATGTTTAATTATAATTCATTGTAAATTAACTTTTTACAGATATTTGGAACTATTCCTAGGTAATTCCCATTATAAACCATTTTTCAAACTTATTTTCAAGCCATTTTTCAATTCATGCATTTATGAATTCGTTTCCAGATATGCTATTCAATTAAAGTCAAGTATTATCAGAATTGTATATTGTTAGAAGCACAGCCTGAAGGGGGGGGGGGGGAAGAAAGAAAGAAAGAAAGAAAAAATCGCCACTTTTAAAGGTTTTTCAACGGTAACGGGATTTTTTCCAGATTCAAATTTTCCCAATTTTTAGCATAAAATAGGAAAGTCTGCTGGAGTTACTTTAGAAGTTTTTTTTTTTTTTTTTTTTCTGCAATGAGAAAAATATATTCTTTCTTTTCTTTTTTGATTCCCAAGTTTTTTTCTTCTTCTGAGATTGATTTGCGGAAATGTAGGTGATAACCCAAGCAAATCTTCTTTCTACCTTAATACTTCTTGTTTGATGGGTTTCGGATTAGAGCTTAGCAAAAGAAGTTGTGGTACTCTAGTAAGTCCTAAAAGCATCACTGCGTATTTCTTTTATTGGAATTGAACAATATCTTATTCTTTTGTGTATTCCTCTATGAATCTTCCTTATGTCGTTGACCAGTATTATGCCATTTCTGCATAAATGTAAATACAGTTGCTTATTTAACATGTGATTCATTTAAAGTTACTAATGGGACCAAACGGCGTCATAAATTCAATGCTGATTAACGCGTTCATAGCCAAAGCATGTGTAAGGAAACTTCGAATAATAAAGGCGCCATTAACTTGTAGGGGTCGCAAGGCAAACTAATAATTTAGCATAAATCAGGAATTCTAAAAGCACACTTAATATTCAATATCAAATACGATTCTAGAAAATAATAGTTTATCTTTTGCTACAAGGAATTTTGTGATATTGGTTTAATTATGACGATACTTTTAATTATTAGTATACTTTTAGGTAGTTGGATTTCACAGAAATTCCGGTGGGAATTGTGGAAGTTTTGCCTTACAACAGCGAGAGGGTCGCTTTTGAAACATTATTACCCAGCCATTCATAGAAGTGTCAACGCTTACTTTATAAATGCTTTGTTACTAGTACAGTAAAGCATCTTTTATGCGTTTATCTATTATACATCTTTGTAGTGCAAACTCAATTTATTCATTTTAATGTAAAAATGCTTCATTTATACTACGCAAATATCGCTGAATTTCACAAATTTGTTCTCCAGTCCTAATTTCTCTGTTCATCCGCTATTAGCTTTCCAATCTTTTGTTAGAAACATCTTCTTCTTCTTCTTCTTCTTCTTCTTTTTTTTTTTTTTTTTTTTATCACATAAGTAAAAAATTAAATCCAATAAAATAATTTCGATTCATAATGCTGTATTTAATACTTTTAGCTAGTTAGTAGTTCAGACAATTATTGAAGATTTTTTGTGATTCTGTCTGCATAAACAGTAATTGTTTAATAATTAATACTTGACATAAGCAATGCATATTATGAGGAAGTAAGGAAAGGAGGAGTGAGAGTGTTTTTTTAAATATTTAATCTGCTTCTCAATTTACTCGCAAAACTAACTTTAAATTACTCATCTTTTTAACACGCTTATATTAGCTTCACCTGTATGTATGTATGTTTGTTTGTAACTTCTCTGGGAGCAAAACGTGATTGCACAAAATCCTTCATATCTCAAACAAAAAAACAGATATCCGTAAAATTTTTGCTTTAAAATATAGCTAATACAAATGTCTAAAAATCGGTTTCTGGAATTTTTGATATTCGGTCCCCAAGGGGGGCGGGGGGAGGGGGGCAAAACGTGATTTCACATGCGTAAAACGTGATTTCGCATAATCCTATATATCCCAAACAAAAAAAAAAAAAAAATAGATATACGTTAAATTTTTGCTCTAAAATATAGCTAAGGCAATTATCTAAAAACCAATTTCTGGAATTTTTGAAATTCAGCCCCCAGGTGGGGCAGCAAGGGGGGGGGGCTATGGAGCAAAAACAAATAGAAATACAGTTAGGCCGTTGAAAATTGGTACAGATAGGTTTTAAAGTTCTGCAAGTCGAATGGGGATATTTTCGATTGTGTAAAGTTGTTAGGAGGGGCAAGAGGGGGAGGGGAAGGGAGGGGGGGGGCAAAAAAATAAAAATAGTGTCAGATCGTTCAAAATTGGTACATAGAGGTGTTCGATACTTACAAATCGATTGCGGATATTTTTGAATTAGTAAAATTATTAGGAGGGGTGGGTAGGGGGTGAGGGGGTAAGGGGAGGGCCTATGGGGCAAAAACAAATAGAAATACAGTTAGGTCGTTCAAAATTGGTACAGATAGATTTAAGAGGCCTGCAAGTCGAATGGGGATATTTTCGATTGTGTAAAGTTATTAGGAGGGGCAAGAAGTGGGGGAGGGGAGGGGGGGCAAAAAAATAAAAATAGTGTCAGATCGTTCAAAGTTGGTACATAGAGGTTTTCGATACTTACAAATCGATTGCGGATATTTTTGAATTGCGGGTAGGGGTGTGAGGCGGTAAGGGGGGGCTATGGAGCAAAAACAAATAGAAATACAGTTAGGCCGTTGAAAATTGGTACAGATAGGTTTTAAAGTCTGCAAGTCGAATGGGGATATTTTTGATTGTGTAAAGTTATTAGGAGGGGCAAGAAGGGGGGGGGAAGGGAGGGGGGCAAAAAAATAAAAATAGTGTCAGATCGTTCAAAATTGGTACATAGAGGTTTTCGATACTTACAAATCGATTGCGGATATTTTTGAATTTGTAAAATTATTAGGAGGGGCAGATAGGGGGGTGAGGGGGTAAGGGGGGGGGGCTATGGGGCAAAAACAAATAGAAATACAGTTAGGACGTTCAAAATTGGTACAGATAGATTTAAGAGGCCTGCAAGTCGAATGGGGATATTTTCGATTGTGTGTAAATATTTTAACCAAAAACTTACATACTTTAGCTATTTATGTGATAAATAATAAAATAATAAATATAGTTTAAAATATAGTTTAAAAAGCATGCTTTCATGGCACATCGAACTAAAAAGTGAAAAATAAATATAGTTTAAAAAAACTAAAAAACACGCTTTTAAAGCACATCAAACTAAAAAGTGAAAAATAATTCTTAATATAAGCTGAAAACAATAATGAACGAAAAATACTAGTATAATTGTGAAAAAAGCGTGGGGTGCTTTGTGTCATATTTTTCGTATATCGAGCAACCCACGCTTTTTTCACAATTATACTAGTATTTTTCGTTCATTATTGTTTTCAGATTATATTAAGAATTATTTTTCACTTTTTAGTTTGATGTGCTTTAAAAGCGTGTTTTTTAGTTTTTTTAAACTATATTTATTTACATACCTAGTATGTAAAAAATACCTTTTTTACATACCTAGTATGGTACACTACACTAACTATTCTCTTACAGTATTTAACAATAAAATAAACAAAATGTCCTTAAAAATAAATTTATATTTCAATGAGATTTTTCTTCAAACGTATACACCATCATATATTTGTAGGAGCGATCACCTCACAACCGTCTTTTTTGCTTGCTTGTAAAAGTATTACTTGTTTTAACATTTTTTTTTTTTTTTTTTTTTTTTTTACATAGGCGTATAATGTATAAGAAAAATATCTTGATCATAAAACGGAGAGTTCCAAGTTGAAAGCAGATTTATTTTAAGATTTATTGAAATTTTTTCGTTATTTTTTTTTATTAAAATTTGGATTATCTGCATATGTATATGTAGCTATTTCTTTAAAGTTTACAGACTCAAATAGTCTGTTTTTGAAGGGTTTTAGAACTCTTTTTGTCTGTGTATGGCTTTTTATGAGTAAACATGATAACGCCCAAACAATGGCTATTGAGGTCGATTTGCAAAAGCTAAATCATGGTATCAGTCGATGAACTCTGTGGACTTCTAAAAAATGGCTTATGCTTTCGTTATTCAAATTATTTCTCAATTGTTTTCAATTTATGTTTATTTAGGAATATGGAATATGAATGACCTGTTAGAGTCAGATCAAATTTGGAAAGAGAGTAAATGTTTTTCTTTTTTTTTTTTTTTTAACTTCGCAGTATCACTATGCATTGGGCAATTGGCGACGTAGGGAAAAAAAGAAAAAACTATTGTGTACGATGAAAAGAAAAACAATCGTTCAGGTTACAGATGGAATATAAGTAAAAAAGACAATTAACTTGCAGATAGAGATTAAATTCTTCTTCAGGGATAGCTTACATGTGGAGTGGATAAAATGATGCAAGTTGTTTCTGACACGATATGAATACATTGTTTAAAAATATCGCGAACTATCCGACAACTTACAAAAGAATCAACAAAAAATTTAAAATACAAGTAAAAAGTGAAATGGAAAAACTTTAAGTCAAGAAAGGATTATAACAATATATAAATTAATAATTTGGTGTAACAGTCACACGGCTTTCTCTTACCTTTCATTTCAATAGTATAATGATAGATTTCAGATCAAGGGTTAAGATAACCATAATGATATACAAAACTACCTTAAAGACAGTTCAAAATAGTGTTGGCAATAACAATTGAGCTTATTTCTGTATAAGGGAAGCTGCCGCCCCTCCCATTTGAATATAGTGCCTGCATTTATAAAGAATTTAAGGCATATCTCTACAAGTTTCGTTGCTCGCACACCTCACAATGTGAGTGCGACGTTGAGGGTAATGCAAATCACTACTTTTTGTCATGTTCACTAACCCAAGACTGGCGTATCCTTAACTCACCTAACAAATATATCGACTGGCTATTACCCTGTATCCCCTATGCTAGAAACTAACCAACATCTATATCTTTTTAACGCATCGTTCCAATCTTACCAACTAACTCTTCAGTCTTCCAAGGCAGTCATCAGCTTTTTCTCCTGAAGGTGGTAAAGATTCCAAACATCATCCAATCCACGTCCCCCCCCCTTCTCCTGTGGTTAATATCTACTCTCTTTTTAATTAGCTTTTTCTCGCGAGGGAGTCAAATTCCGGTGCTCTTCAATTTTACTTTCATATGTCACTATCTTGCCCTCTGTCGCGTGAGAATTCTGCTTTGGCGACCTTTAATTTTTTTTTTTTTTTTTTAATGCAATAAACTACAGGGGGAAGCTTTTAAATCTCCACGGTGCCATCGGAGCTCCCCTGTAAAGGTTAAAATTGTTCAAAGCTGCTGCATGATGGTGATGAGTGATCTCCTTCTGTCTTTGAATCTTTGAAAGAATTTAAAGCTATTATTACATTAAAAATTTTATAGCATATTATTCAGGCAATTTTCTCTCGCACTACTCCTTGAAACTTAAAATCTTGGTCAAAGTTTAGAATTGGTAACCTCATTTGACCTTAAAAATACCAAATTTAAATTTCCTGCATTTATTTAGTTTTAAGTTATGCTAATAACAAATATACATACACATCAACTTACGTATTCAAGAGGCTTCAAAGAGTGTAATCTTTAACTACATTTCTTGCGACCATGGAAGCCTCTGCGCAAGTGCGGATTCAACGAGTCCACTAGTAAAATAGGGGAGACAAGCTTTTCGTTGAGAGAAAATAAGCGATAAGGGAATACCGAATGACTGGATGCTTACTACACTGCATAAAAAAAGTAGACGGACACTTCTTTACAATTTTTTAAAACTCCGTCTTTGTTTAATAGGAAATGTCAATTAAAATTCTTTAACATGTTTATACTTATCAATCTTCATATTTTTGACAGACAAATAAAAATATTCAATTATTTATAATTTTAATGTAGGGAAATGCAGAAAAGAGAAAAGATATACATTTGCACAATATATATTTAAAAAAAAATTAGACGGACACTGGTCAAAAACTGCAACTATCTAAGTGGGTGTTTCTTGCGGATTACCAGTTTTGCATGTACATGTACATTTGGCATTTTGCCAATTGCTATCGTGCTTGACAAGATGGTTTTACGTAGTTAAATTTCTTGGAGATGAATGCGCCATGCCACGAGGAATTCCTGTAACGGATTACCAGAAAGGACAGATTATAGCGCTGAAAAATGTTAATAAATCAGTCAGAGAAATTGGTAGGCTACTTCTAATAAGAAAAAGTAGCATCAGCGATTTTCTACGTGCTCCTGAAGCCTATGGCCTAAAGAAAAAGAGTGGCCGGCCAAAGAAACTTTCGCTTAGAGACCAAAGAAAAATTTTTACTGAGCTGAAAAAGAACTGGAGCATCAATTCCCAGAGTTTAAATAAGCACAGGAATTACTAACGTAACTTCTCAGACAATTTATAACTGCATTAAGCACTCAGAGCTCTTTCAATATAAGAAGAGAAAACATCATCCATGCTGGAAGGACCACCACATGACAGAACGCCTACAGTGGGCTCAAAACCATATGTCTTGGACTACAAAATGGATATCTGTAGTTTTTTCAGATGAAAAAAAAATTAATTTAGACGGCCCAGATGGATATCAATGTTATTGGCACAGTTTGGAGAAAGGAGACGAAGTGTACTCTACTCGGCAAGTTGTTGGTGGTGGCGTGATGGTGTGGCTAGCTGTTGGCTATGGTGGAAGGACAAATTTAGTGTTCCTAAGTAAGAAGCAGACTCACAAAGATTATATTGAAACACTAAGCAGTGAGCTTTTTCCTTTTGCGTGTGATCTTGGAGGAGAAAACTGGATTTTCCAACAAGATGGAGCACCAATACACACCGTTAACAACGTTAAAAATGGTTTCATGAGAACAACTTCAATGTTTTACCCTAACCAGCCAAGAATCCGGATATGAATCCTGTAGAAAACATTTGGGCTATACTTGTTCATAAAATTTATGAGGGTGGACGCCAGTATGAATCAATTCACCAGCTCAAAGAAGCTCTTACAAACATTTAGGAAATTTTCTGTCAAAAAAAGATTCAGAATCTCGTTGATTCGATGCCTAGCAGAGTATACGAACTTATTAAAGCAAATGACAGACGAACCCCTTACTAAAAACGTTTTATTTTAGAGATACAAGATATGTCCGTCTACTTTTTTAAAGAAAAATTACAGTGCAAATATGCACCATTTTTGTTTCCTGAATTTTTCCACTACATAATTCAAAACGATTGAATCTATATCCAAAAAATAATAATATATAATGTCTCAAGAATATAATTATATTAGAGAAATGAACCTCATATCTCTAATTAAAGAAGTAAACGGCTTTGAAGTATTACAAGCAAGTGTCCGTCTACTTTTTTTATGCAGTGTAAATTCAAACCTGTTGGTCAACTTGCAAACCCTCCAAGATTTTCAACTCGTCCTCACTGCTAGGCGCAGGAAACTTGGTTACACTATAATTATAGCAGAAATTCAGCATTGAAAATTGGACTTCAAACGACATTTTGTTTACCGTATGGGTATCAGAATTATCTTTCCTGAGCAGTTCTCTAAGTCTTGGTAAAATGTTGTAAAGCACTTGCATCAGTTTTATTCAGTTGTAAAGAATGTTTTTGCTTAATTTTGTGTGTCACTGGTTATTGTCTATAAATTATATAATTTCGCAGAAAAAAAAAAAATAAATAAATAAATAAATAAAATCTGAAACTTAAAGCTAGTATCTAATTGTTCAGAAAAGAATTAGTTTTTGTTTGACGCAAAATCTCATTTCTTGTCCCATTTTGAGAACTCTTACATTTTAGTACATTCGACGTGAAACCTCAAGTGGGTTTTCCGCTTTTCTTTTATTATTTGCCGAATAGTGTGTTCCTATCGCTTAGTCGTTCTTTTCTTTGACATTATGCGGCTGATCTTTTAATCCACTTTACCGCTGAATCGAACATTCTTTACCTTAGTAAAGCGGCTTGTCTTTTATCATCCTTCGCATTATTTTGGATTCACTACGAATTTCACTGTCGTTTATAATTAATCCCCCCAAAAAGTGCTGTATTATGTCTATTGTTTGTTTTACATTAGCTACTAACATGATCGAGACAGATTATATATATATATATATATATATATATATATAAAAGAAGCTTTTTGCTGTTCTTTGTAGATTTATCATTTTATGTAGGTAATGTATAAAATATGGTTTGAATTTATATATCAGCTTGTGCAAAAATTGTCTATTTAGTTGCTTACCGTTATATTGTGCCTCGTCATAAGGTTTATTCGAATTAGTACTGATTCGAATCGGCCGATCTGATTTTATTAGTTTTTTCCAAACCACTGACCTTTGAGAGTAAAGTTCGGAAAAACCCGATTTTTCAAAAAAGAAAACCCCTTTCTCTCTCCCCCCCCCCCCTTTCATTTTACTTCGTAAAAGAAGAAATTGATATTAGATAGGAAAGTTAACAATTATTTTGTTAATATTATTGAAAATATTTCGTTTCGTGTCAGGTTCGGGACTGATAAGGGCTCGGATCGTAATGTCAGAGGTTTTAGGCTTCAAGAAGAAGCTCCCCACGATATCATGACTCATATATACGGCTCATTCGAATTACTGCCCCAGTTCAGTAATCCAATTTTTCTCGAACTTTTAAATCCAAAGTAACGGTCGAGTTTGGGTAAATCCGATTTTACTCCTACCCATAGACTGGGTTTGAGTGTATCCAATTTTACTCATATTTTCAATCCAACTATAGTTTGGTTAAACCCCAGCTTTGAAAAAGAAAACTAGGATGATTATTACCCACTTTTCTTCATAAAAGATAAATTTGATATTTGAGTATAGTGAACAATCATATCTTTCATTGCATTGAAATTGAAATACAGCTTTTCGTTTTTCATGTAAAATTCAGGTTCCATTCTGCATGTTAGCAGTGGTCGTGATCTTAGGTTTTTCAGCTACAAAAAGAATCTTTATGTCTATCTGTGCACTTCTTAACTTGATAACTTCAAAAACAAAGAGATTTAACCTGCAAAGCTGCTTATTTATTTACCTATTTACTTTAACTGTAGATTTTTAATAGCAAATTATATCTATATTCCATTAGAAGATGCTGTAGAAGATATTTTAGTACACATGGTAGGTAGAAAGTTGCATTCGAAAGTTACAGTGAGAGAGTTTCTTATTCCATGGTTTGAATGCAAATACAAATTGAAGCTTGGGAACTTAATTTAAGAGCCTGCTTTTATATCGAAGAATTTACTGATAAACATCATTATCGTACTTTCACCGTATGCATAGCTTTTATTTCAAATTTTAGATGGTAATTGAAATCCGAAACTTAAAAAATCTGCATGCCGGAGGTATTGCACCTGCTGCGTATGTCATTATCTGATCGTGGTATCAATGGGAAATGCAATTTAATGACTACTATCGTAGAATCTGATATGCTGTATATGTTATTATTTTTAAAGGATAAATATCAAATTGATAATTAGTTTTTCTTCTTTTTGTTTGTAGTGGAATGCCCATTTGACTCTATAAGCACCTGTTCACTGAATGATTAAAAATCAAAAGTTGATGAAGTCGTTGCATTTTAGCATTGCCCGAAGGCTTACTATCGCAACGACCAGTTACAAAGCAATTGTTTTTCTAAATCGAATAAAACTATGCCAAATAATTTAAATATTGACCAGTTATTCGAGTTTGTTAACAATCAAAAATTAACAAATCGGTCTTTGAGGTAGTGTATTTAAGAAGTTACAGTTCTTTCTCGCTCACACGTGTATATATAAATTTTAAACTATAAATTATTAACTTTATAAGTCTATTAATTATTATTATTATTATTATTTAACGAATGGTAAAATTACTTCAATTACTAGTTTATTAAACTTCACAGATATAACGCACATCATTACAAATTATTTTATATGTAAATATAATTATATCCTTTTACATTATTTTTCAATTAGGCTTGTAAGTATTTTTTTTCCTAGTTGCTCTTTGTATTCCATTTGGTCTCTGTATTCAATTTATCTTGTTTTAGTATTTCTTTTGTTACGACTGGTATAGATGAATTGGACGGTTCATATTTTATCTGGCTTTAGGCTTATAAATGCAGAAATTCACCTATTATTTGCATGCATTATTAAGTGACCATCACCACTCCTGAAGAAGTATAGTTTTAATGTATGATTTCATTTTTGGATTTTGTAACTCTTTTTAACACTTTCCAACAAGTTTGAAAAATGTTAATGACTTCGGTTTGTCTGTCTGTCCGCGATCTAATTCTCATAAATATTCTTCGAATTTCTTGAAACTGATATATATTATTGAAGTTCACTATCGGATGTTCCCTATTGAAAATAGGGTGAATACCTCTACTGGTTTGTGTACAGAGACATCCGAAAGTATTCCATAACATTGTGTTCTATGAGAGATATCTCTATAAATCATATATTAATACTTTTTCTTAACACAGATTTTAAGGAAATTGAAATATGTTATTCAGGTTCACTATCAGATATTCTCTATTGAAAATGAAGTAAATATCAGTACTAGTTTGTGTAACGAATCACGCAAAAGTATTTCAAAGCATTGCGTTTTATGAGAGGTATTTCTATAAACCATATTTTCATAACTTTATTTACACAAATCGTAATGAAATTGAAATATGCTATTGGAGTGAACACCTTTACTGATTTGTGTACAGGGACGCCCGAAAGTATTCCAAAGCATTGTGTCTTATGAGAGGTATTTATATAAACCATATTTTAATACCGTTACTTTCCATAAATCTTAATGAAATTGAAATATGTTATTCAAGTTCACTATCGGATGTTTTCTATTAAAAATGGACTAAATACCACCACTGATTTGTATACAAGGACTCCAGAAATTATTTCAAAGCATTGTGTTGCAAGAGATATTTCTATAAAGCATATTTAAATAACTTTATACAAATCTTAATGAAATTGAAATATGTTATTCATATACACAAAATAATACTTTCTATAGAATATTGTATAATTAGCAATACGATTTACAGGGCCACACAAAAATTTTCAGTTAAATTAAAGGTTATTAATCGAAAATTGCTGGAATGGCATTTTCATTTACATTAAGCATTTTTAACAATTTTTAAGTGTGAATATAATTTCAATTAATGTATCTGTCGGTACGACTGTCCGCCCGTCTATCTGTCCGTCCGCCCTTCTACAGCGTCCGTAAATATTTTCAGATAAAAAAAAAAGATATATATTATTCAAGTTCAATATGGAATGTTTCCTATTTGAATTGGAAATAATAAGTCTTGTACAGCTAGTTTGTGTACAGGGACACCTCAAAAATGTCAGTGTGTTCCATTTTCGGTGAAACATTCTTATAAATCACAGTTAAATAACTTGCAAAAATCATAAAGAAATTGTCATTTACTGTTATTATGCTAAAATAATACAGAACAGAATATATTTAGCGTTTAGATTTACAAGGTTACACTAAAATATTCAGGTACATTAAGGGCTGCATTCCGTTTTCGTTAAACATTTTTAACACTTTCCAACAACGTTTAATAATGATTATGAATTCAATTATTCTGCTTGCCTACCTATCTGGTCTTCTGTCTGCTGGCTATGTGATAACGTAAACAAAGAACATTGAAGTTTATAGGATTCAGCGATTGTGTACAGTTGGAAAGTGTTAATAATCATTGCGTCCTGCATGTTATTTCGTTCTTCTTTAGTTAATTTTCTATTTCTTCATGTTCTTTTTTTATCCCTTTCTATAAAATGTTTAATTTTTTTTCAAATATATATATATATTTATTTTATTAACCTTGATAACCGTGTCTAAAATAATCTTAAAACATTTAATTTTATATTTTATTGTATACTTTAGGGCAGATACAGGAATTTGCAATTTTTTTCTTTTCGGGGTTATAAATTCTCTGGAAAAAAGAAAAGAAAGAGAAGTTGCATTCCACATTTTTATATTTACAAAGTATTTTAAGATACAAACAAAGAATTTTTTAGAAGTCAATAAACGTTCAAAAGATGTTTCACAAAAATTTTGAAGTTAATTATACAAACATGTTAATATTTTTAAATACATGAATAATATATTGATAGGAAATGTTAAAATTTGAAGTAATTTGAAAATTATTAAAAGAAGTGATATCTATGAGACTAGAATTTTTATTACTACACTATCTTACCATAAAAGACCGAACGTTATTTCAAATGATTTGCCGGGAATAAATTAAAGTAAGTTCTGTCGTACTAAAAAATTGAATTCTGTTTTGGGCAGAATTTTATATTTATTACTTAAAAAAAATATTTGCTAATTATTTTTTTTTAACTATGCGATTATTAAAGAGTGACTGTAAACCTTTATTTATTTAGTTATCTATCTTATTTTAACAATTTGTTTCGGTTGATCTCTTCACTCCGCTATTCTTTTTGTCATTTCTTTTTACAAGACATCCCAAGAAGTCCCTTGGTATTTCATGGTTTGGGAAAGTTCTTGAGTGTCTCTTAGGAATTGAGCAAAGTGGTCGCTGCATTGATTTTCCAGAAGAAGGCGAACAAAAAACAAAAACTGAGATTTCCAGTCAGCTTGCATAGATTTATCCAACTAGTTTTCATCGAGATAGCCCTCCTTTTTTTCCCCTTCTTGCCGCATCAATGTTTTTTAAGTTTTAATATTTTCAACGGAAAAAAAAAAAAAAAAAAAAAAACCGAAAAAAAGTTTAGTGGTATTTTTTCCCCCTTTCCTTTCTTTCTTTCCTTTTCTTTTATATAATTCTTTGGGCTTTTATCTATACATATAAAAGAGTACTTCCACTCACTCACTGACTCATCAACGCACAGCAAAATCTACTGGAGCTACTGACACAAAACTGGGTCAGATTATAGAACATATAGTGTAAGCACCCCCTAAGAAGCGATTTTGCGAAATTCGCCCCCTAAGGGGGAGTAGGGGGCAAAATGTGATTTCACAAAAACCTTCATATCTCAAAGAAAAAAACAGATATCCGTAAAAATTTTGCTTTAAAATATAGCTAACACAAATATCTAAAAACTAATTTCTGGAATTTTAGAAATTCGGTCCCCAAAGAGGGAAAGGGGGCAAAACGTGATTTCACGTGTGCAAAACGTGGTTTTACATACTCCTATATATCTCAAACAAAAAAACACATATACGTGAAATTTTTGCTCTAATATATAGCTAATACAAATACCTAAAAACTAATTTCTGGAATTTTAGAAATTCAGCCCCCAAGAGGGGGAGAGGGGGCAAAACATGACTTGAAATAATCCTTAATATCGCAAACAGAAAAAAAGATGCATTTGAGATTTTTGCTCTAAAATATAGCTCCCAGAAATACATAAAAAGTAATTTCTTTAATTTTAGAAATTCGTCACAGGTGGGGCGGGAGGGGGGGGGGGACTATGGGGCAAAAAAATAGAAATACAGTTAGACCGTTCAAAATTAGTACGGATAGGTTTTAGAGGCCTGCAAGTCGAATGAGGATATTTTCGAAAGTGTAAAGTTATCAGGAGGGTCAGAAATGGGGGGGGGGCAGAGGGGCAAAAAATAAAAATACAGTTAGGTCGTTCAAAATTGGTACATAGAGGTTTTTTATACTTACAAATCGATTGCGAATATTTTCAAATTTGTAAAGTTAATAGGAGGGGTGGGAAGGGGGGTGGAGGGGCAAAAATATATAAATAAGTGTTAGAGCGCTCAAAATTAGTGTTGTTAGGTTTTGAGGATAAATCGATTGCGAATATTTTCGAAAGTACAGAATTATTACGAGGGGCGGGAAGGGGGGCAGGCGCAGGGGTAAAAATAAAGACATTCAGATAGAATGTTGGAAATTAGTATTTTTTGGTTTAAAAGCCCGAGAGAACGATTGCGAGTATTTTTTAAAATCTAAAATAATTAGGAGGGGCGGGAACGGTAGGTAAAGGAACATGCGGGCCGCGTGCGCCTATATACGCTGCCGCAGGTAGTGGGGACACTGACCGATTATTTCACTAATGGGAGAAGATTTCTTTTTGTATTTTATATTTGTGTTTTTCCCTTACGATAATAGTGATTCATTAAGAGTGTCGAATATAAATGACCGCGCGCAGCGTACAATGACCTGCGCTGTCGAAGGCAGTGGGGACCCGGTGCGACATTTTTTCCAATCTAAACTTTTTTCTCTTTTTTTTTTTTTCCGCATGATAAAAATTAATGCAATTTTTAGAATTCATTAATTATAGTGATTCATTTAAAAGTAGTGACCAGCGAAGCAGGCGTAGCCTGCTAGTATAGTTCCAAAGGCTACAAATTACAATGATATTTGAACCTTTTCCGTGGTTTATTTTCTGTCAGTGAAGTGATGTTGCATTAATGTTTTAAAATTCTTATACATTGAAAAGAATTGTGTGTTAAATATGACTTGTGAAATCCATTATACATTTTACAGTTAGTAAAATATATAATGGATAGTTTGGATAAATAGATTTTTATTTACCCTATTTGCTGATCCGTTTGACTGAAACTTTTTCTTATGAATCGCGTTAAGGTCGAATTTACTAAAATTCTTTTCTGCGGCGGGTGTGCCTGGCTCTCGTTACATTTAGATTTTAACCATCGGATCTTTGAGAAAACATGTTTCAAAAACATTGCACTATAATAAATTTGTTTGTGTAACTATAATTGTATAACGGATATGAGAATGCAAAATATACTCATGATTAAAAGGTACACGTAACGAAACTATTATAGTATAATATATACTTCTTTATCAGACGTTTTCAAGCGTGCATTTTTTATTAATCTCCAAGATAAATTCTTTTGATTCTTTAATTCTTCCAAATGACAGGGAACAAATGCCATCCTCCCGAGAGTGTCTGCTATTCAGAGGTTTTATTGCATAATAAATACTGTAAAAATGAAATTTATGCGAGTCATGCTATCATACATTTTTCATATATATATATATATATATATATATATATATATATATATATATATATATATTGTATCATATTTTGTCTTATTTACATATTTATATATTTATTTTTAATCTGTTAATTGGAATTAGTTCACTTTGTTTAATCATTTTTCTTTTTATAGATTATTCATAAATTGCCTTTTATTTTATTTTTTCTCCTTCTTTTTCATCGTTTTCTTTTCTTTCCTTTTTTTTTTTTTTTTTTTTTTTTTTACATTTAGATGATATTTATTCGGGTTAGTTTATTCCTGAACGGAATGAGTTCAAAAATGTACTAATAGGGAACTATTAAATTTTATGGCTTTATTTATTTATTTATTTATTTTTTCCCGCATAGCCTATTCGTAAAGGAAAAAGAAATCTTACCAAAAATTTCATGTCACTGCAAGGAAATATGTATCTGTAATATTTTTAAAATAGGAATCAATTAGACGAAATTAGTTTAGTGACGTTATATTTGAATTAATCATGTGTTTAATTTAATTTGAACTTTGCAATCTCCCGAAGATTTTTTTTCTGTTGAGTGCCATTACGATAATATTTTATTTATTACAGTCACGTAAAAAGCGTTTTTTTTTTTTTTTTTTTTTTTTTTTTTTAATTATTATTATTATTATTTATCAACTTTAATTTTTAATGATTTATTAAGGGGTTAGGGGTAGTCAGGATTTTCAAAAAATCAATTTTTTTTTTTTTTTTTTGCATTTTCTTAAAGTGTAATATCTTATAAATATTCTCTGAAAATTTGAAGTTGATCCGATAATTACTTTTCGAGTGGGTCTAATTCCCATCAGTATGCAAAAAAAAAGGATGCTGCACGTGTGAAAGTGGCAGATCAGCGCGCCAACGACAACACTCGGGAAGGCAGAATGCTTCGTAGGCAACGGCAAATTGATGTTTTGGAAACTTCCACAATGGCTGAAGAACTATTATATGGCCCAGGAATAGATGACTCAGTGTAAGTGATTAAATAATTCGTATTTCTGTACGTAAATCTAGTGCGAAACTTTAAATGCGTTTTTCTCAAAACTGTGTTTTTTGAACTGGTGACAACTGTAACTTGAAAACCGCTCAGTAGATTTTAATGAAATTTATACAGCTTTTAGAATACATAATAAACTCGGGCCTGATCGAAGGATTTTTTTTTTTTTTCAAAAATTTCGATTTTTTAAGACCAATTAACTGTTGACTTTTTCCCAAAAATTTAGAAAAAAATTTCCTGAGTCCGCCATTTTTTTAATTTTTGAAAAAAAAAAAAAAAAGCTTCGATCAGGCCCAGGATTATCTATTTATAAAACTAATTTTTCTTATCCGATTGATTTTAGATGAATCTCCAAGGACTTATCATTGTCACCGCAAGGACCTTTTTTTTGGACTGGGTCAACAGAAACAGCTATAACTTTGGAAATTATAATTTTTTTTTTCAAATTTTCGTGACTTCAAGTCAAAACATTGTATAATAATGCCATATTATTACTTTTGTAAAATAAAATGATTTAATAGCGAAAAAAAATTACTGAAAATTATCATTTTTTCGTGTCTCTGACTACCCCTAACCCCTTAAATAACAATAAAAAGCATGTGTTTATCTTTCTTTCTTTTTTTTTTTAAATATGCATTCTAATAATTATAACTTAAAGAGCATATTACAATGAAAAAAAAATCCATTTTTCATTGCTTTTATTTAGTTATATACCTTGTTATTTCTAGAAAAATTAAAACTTTCTATGACGTCTGAAATTACAACATTTTAAAAGGATTTTATTATTATTATTCTTTATTTATTTATTATTACTTTCATTGATTTTTTTTTTTTTTCTGTTTTAATTATAGGTAAGCTGAAATTTCTTTGTTATTTAAAATTATGGAACAATGGTAAGAATTCATATTTATTTCTATCATTGTTTAATTTCCTTATTTGCTACATGTTTTAAATAATCCTTAAAAGCAACATAAGAGATCCCAGCTAAAAAAAATCTCCCCCCCCCCCCCAAAAAAAAAAAAAAAAAAAAAAAAAAAAAAGAAGAAGAAAAAGAAAAACTGCAGATAATCTGAAGGTATTTGGAAGAATGATAAGTTTAAGGGGAAAAAAAAAGAAATTATATGCAATTTCTTTTATTCGAAACTGTAGTTATTCTGCAGATTTTACGATTCTTTTTCCAAATATCTTCAGATTGTCGGCATTTTTTTTATAGTTTCTCTGCAGATTTTGTTTCAGCTGGAATAACACTATAAAATTGTATTTAAGAATTAGCAAATTAAGCCAATTTTATAATATTTAAAAAATACTTTCAAACATTTTGATGCGTGATTGTGCATTCGTTTCTTTCCTTTTGATTTCATTAAAAAGACACCGTCTTTTAGGGCGAGTATTTCCCGGTCCAAATTTTTCACATTTTAAGAGAGCAGATCATTTTACTTTTTTTTTTTTTTTTTTTTACTTGTAGTAAATACTACATTGTTCACCCACTACATTGTTTTACTTACATTGTTCACCCTATAGATATAGTAATAAGCAAGGTTTAAACTGGCAAAAAAAATTACTTTAGCATTTTAGCGAAAATAGGCAAGCACTATTTTAGCTTTTTCGAAAATTAATTAATTCTTTGGATACCATTGATTTCTTTTACTTACAAGGAACATCACCCAAGTGTCCGGCTCGGATTTCAATGAGAGAAAGGCGTTTCTTTTCTAGAGGCGTTTCTTTCATATTTGATATGCTATCAAATTTTACTCAAAAATATGCGAAAAATTTGTATTTATACAGCAAGTGAATACTCAAATGAATAATTCAGTTGAAATAATTTTCAGTAATACTATAAATTTTCATTTGTAACTTAAACATGAAAGCGCAAAATCATTTTGCTAAATCATTTAGTATTTTTAAGTCACACCCAAAGGCGGAACTTACTGTTGATATGTGGCTGATGTGTTTTTTAACATTTTAAAAATTCAATAAATAGAGAAAACATGGATGATAGCAAAAATTTCTGTGATCAAAAATATTTGGTACATGTCCTCTATCAGAAATTAAAGTTTCATTAAAATCACAGCCAGACACGATGTTCCTTGTTAGCTTTGTTATCCTCAGTTTTGTTTTCTATTCCTTTTGTTCATTGCATTAATGATTTTAACCAAGCATCCATATTTGTGACTTTAAAAATATGAATCAAGGAAACTATGTTTTGATTTTAACAATAGAAAAAGAGGTACTCATATCATACGTGTAAAATGAAAAAGAAATTTAAAAATTAAATAAAGTGTAGTGGTAGATAATCGTGAAATACTAGTGCTAAGAATGCTTCTATGAAGCAAATTCTGAATTCTGACATACTTTTAAATATTTTTGCATTTAAATTCAATCATTAAAAATTAAAAATAAATCCAAATTACTATATAAATAATGATTCCCAAAAATTTCAGTTCTTTCGTAGTTTTTGCCTGCAAATATTACAAAAAAAAAAAAAAAAAAAAAAAAAAAATCTGAGTTATTATATAGAGATATTTTATATAGTTATCCAGTTTTAGCTTTTTAGCGAAATTCTGACCAACATGTTTTAGCAAAATATGATACCTTTTAGCAAAATGCTAAAAAACTAATGGCAGTTTAAACACTGGTAATAAGACATAGATTGATCAGCGAGAGGGAAAAAGTGATATATATATTTTTTTTTTCGGGAAAAGTCCCTCTAATGGCTGCCTTTTCCCGAGTAAATCACACACATAATTTAGTAAATAAAATTTATGAATAATTTATTTACTATAGGTGAATGAAAAACTCCAGGTACAGTTTCAAATTCATTTTTCTTTTTTTTCTTTTTTTTTTTTTCCAATACTCTCTAATGGCTGATTTTAGAACTTTTTTCGGCATCAAAATTTTTTGCTAGATAACATGGGGATGATAGATCTATATATATTACTATATCTATGGCTCACCCTCTATAACTGAGGTTACTCTCTACATGTAATAATCTGTGGTGTACAGAAAAGAAGTAAGTAATAAGACTTTCTATTTCTGAGTATCCATATTCAGAGATGGAATTAGATCTTGGGAACAATAATTTTGTGTCACACAATTATTTTATTAATAAATTTAAATGCGCTTTTCAAAAACAAATTAAAAGTTAAAATTAATATTTCTTGACAAAAAAATTCATAGATTAATAAAGATAAAGGCCATCTTTCTCAGTCAGAAGTGATGATAAGCTGAACAGAAAATGCAGAACATGGCCAGTGTATAAAAAGAAAGCCTTGGAAAACAAAAATATTAGTGATCAGTTTTTTAATTCCAACAAACTAATATTAATAATTATTAGAAAGCAACATATAGATAAACAATGTTAATATAAATAATTAAAAATCATTTATGTAATTCATAGAATTTATTGCCTAGATTAAGGTTTTCTGAAAAACCTCTATTAGTAGGCCACCTCTCTAAAGGATCAATTTTCTATGTCTCAGTGAGTGACCTTCTTTGGTAGGTTTTACTGTACCTAATTTGAGAATTTTTTTCCCCCACTGTTGAACAAAACTCTCGTATAGCAGAAATTTAGAAATATATTTTGTAATTTAAATAGTTTATTTATTTATTTTTTAATTAAGGAAAAAAAAAAATATACACGCATTTTATTGGTTACAATCGTAAAGGAAAAAAAATATTATTATAGTTTAAAAAAATTAAAGAACACGCTTTTATAGAAATGTGAACTGAAAAGCACAAAATATCTATCTTAGTATTAAAATGCAGGGTAAGAGAAAATCGTGTGAGTGACACACCATAATATTTACATACATTTAAATCTTTAATTAAAACAATTTAGAATTAAACAAAAACCATTTTTAAAAAATCTCCCCTGACTGGGCTCGAACGCTGGACCTTTAGGTTCGTAGCACGGCTCTTTACTTCGCAGCCACGGCGTTAACGTACGAAAGTCTTTTTTTTTTACAATATAGATTTTTTTTTGCTCCCAGAGTGGTTACAAACATACAAACATACATACAGATGAAGCTAGTAAAAGCGTGTTAAAAAAATACACGCATTTTATTGGTTACAATCGTGAAGGAAAAAAACAAACAAACAAACAAACAAACAAACATAAACCATGACTTTTTTTCCTTTTTATGTAGTTTCAGGATTTTTATAATATGTCACAATCAACTCTGCATTTTATTCGTCCTTCCATTAAAATTGATGCATTGTTACTTTCTTTTATATACAAAAGAAGAAAACATTGGATTCGTAAAAATTTTCCACCTCCGGATTTTGATGAGTTTAAACTTTCTGAGATGTCCTGAACACGATTTCACCATTTTTAGAAAAAGCCTGTCTGTGTGTTGCTAAAATTTCATGGACGCTGTACCTCACGAACCAATCGACAAAAATTTTATAAAAATTTAGGTTTGTTTGTATTTTGATTGGTGCTGATTTGCTTTTCGTGCATATATCTCAACAGGTGGCACTGTTGTACCGTTTTTCAAAATGTTTAATATGGGAGTGTAGGACAAAATTTTATATAAATGCATATAATGCTGATTGCTGAGTATTTTTAACCAAACATTGTAAAATTTAAAAATAATATTCATAATAGTAATAACGAACAAACATGTAAATGTAGAAGCATCGCTTTCCACCCAGAGGGACAGTACCTCCCCGGTGGGAAGGGGGGGGGGAAATTAACAATGTATAAGTATTTAAAAATTCTTTAATACGAATGGTTGAATCGTAAATCTGTGATAAACTGGAAAATATATAGATTAGTTTTTTCCCCTTAAAAAAAAAAAAGTAAGTAAAAAAGAAAAAAAAAAAACGGATTTTAAGATATTGCTTTAATTGGCTTTCTTTCAACATTGAATGTTACTTCTCTGAAATAAAAATTGTCTGCACTCATCACAAAAAATATTTTTAATTATAATCATAATTTTGATAATTAATTTGCACTGTATGAATTTGTATAGGAAAATAAAGAAGAAGGATTTGTGAAGGCCATAACGCAGTAGAATTTTTTTTTTTTTTTTCCCCTGGTGTGTATGTGTGTAACCAAATTATTCACGTTTCCTGGAATTTAACTTAACTCAAACATTCAAGCCAAACCTTTGCTTATCTTTGCACATGTCTCGTTTCTCTTTCCCTAAACCAACAAGCACGAAGAGAAAAATCAATTCTTCGGGTAACCGATACCGGGAGAATAAAGGGAGAACTCCTGGGAGATATTTTCTGTTCAGACCTCAATCTACGTTTCGGAATACCAAAGAGATTTCGTTAAAATATCCAATGCATTCCGGAGATTTCCATGCCTGTCTGTCCTGTGCAATCAAACAAGGTTACGCTAGAGTTATAGGACTGGACTGGGCGTGCAAGGAGAACAAGTAGAGGACTGGTTGCCACTATTGCCTATGACGATAAATAGATTTTGAAGATAAGAAATGGTTTTGTTTGTCTAAATATTATTCTGATTATACAGGGTGTACGAAAACCTGACCTCGACTTAAACATTGATGTTAGACATATTTTGCATATACAAAGATGTATAAAAAAAATACAGAATTTTTTAGTATCGATACAGCCAATTGTGATTGTATTTGACAAGAGTCTTCAGCCAATAATGTTTCCAGTTCAGCATATTCAATTTTTACTTTCTATATTCAATATAAGAAAGTACTGGATTCGAAAAATTTTTCGACATCCGGTTTTTGATGAATTTACACGTTTTGAGAGTTTCAGAATGCGATTTAACCATGTTTGGAAAATATCTGTCTGTGTGTGTGAGAAAAAAATTGTGGCGGCTGTATTTCAGAAATAATACTGCACATAATTGCCTATAAATTTATATATAGATGTACCTTGACATAAATTAGTGCCAATCGCTCAACAGGTGTCATTGCTGTATAGCAATTTCAACGAAGGCTGTATTTCAGAAACTGCTGCACGGAATTCCATATAAATTTATATGTAAATGCGCCTTGATCTTTTTACCTACCAACTTTTGGGACCAATCGTTCAAGAGGTTGCGCAGCTATACAGCGATTTCCGCAATTTCAGGAAAGGCTATGTCTGAGATTCTATTGCGTGTAATCGAGCAAAATTTGCTATGTGAAAAAGTCACTATGAGACATTATGCTGCTTCACTTTAAGTGCATATCGGCCGATAAATGACGCTTCTATACTGCAATTTCCCCCTAAAATGGGAATGATATCATCTGCAATGCAAAAATTTACTTCCGTTGAACGTTTAATATAATACCTCTCTGAAATGAAAATTGTTTGCATATATAATGGGAAAATATAAGTAAATGATTTGTACCGCGTTAATTTGTACGGGAAAGTATAGAAGAAAGTTTTGTGATTGCCACAACATACTAGTTTTTAGGTAGTTTCCCCATGCACTGTAACCTCATTGCCGAAATCGTCATTTGAAAATCATCGAAACTATCCTCTTCAGGTTATGTTCCATGGTACATGCTCATCTTAAATTTCCACAAGCAAAAGATAAGTTTCCGCTGAACTTTTCTTTTCAATAAAATAATGTAATAAAACTTCCCTCAAATGGTATTTATTTGGAGTAAATTTCTACATTTTTAATCTGACATTTGATTTCTAACATGAAGTACTATCGAATACAAGTATCGTCATTTTGTTGTACGTGTAAACAGTATTACTAACGACTCTATTGAAAAAGGACGGAGTCATATTAATGCATCCAATATGTTTGTAAAATAACTCTATTTAATTATTTTATTAATTTTTTAATCGGAAATTAGTGTTATATCGAGGTTCTAGTTTAATCGCTTGCAAATAGGCCTTGTTTCTTGCCACTAATTTAGATATACAGTACTCTCCGCTTATTAAAATCACATTCGTCCTGAGCCAAAGTGATTTCATTAGGCGGCTGATTTTTATATCCGACGAACATTTCTGCACATAAAAAAAAGGTATTAATTTCCTGAAGTTGGAAAGAAATTTCAAAAGTTAACGAGTCAGAGAATTAATAAATAATATTAATTAATTTTTTAAGGTAATTGATTAGTTGTTCTTCCAATATAATGAATTAAACACATCCCAAGTTCCGATGCACTTTTCTTTGAGAAAAATCATCATTACTTTGCCGAAAGTTCACACTACACTAATTCTTTAAATTTAAAATACTTACGTTTTAACTTCTTCTCTTTAGTTATTTCAAAATAATTATTAGAAATTTTTCTTTTTTATAATTGAAATTTAAATAAAAATTACCACTTGCAAGTTAAATCAAATTTGTAACTCATTACCGAACTTTGAAGAATACTTTCTTTGAAATCGTTACTGAGGCAAGTGATGGGGCGTGTTTAATTTGTAATTATGCTGCAAGTGTAAAATTTTCGACAAAGAGAGATAATAGGGATTGCTGTGTTTTCTTTTCTTTTTTATTTCTAAAGTAAAACAATGTAAATAAAACAATTATTTAGCGTGCATAATTTGACATTTTTGCTGCTGAAGAGATATTTTTGAGTTTTTAAACAGGCGATGCTGATTTTCTTAACCCCTTCCGCTCCAGGCTAGCTGTAGTGTAAATGTCTGAAATACCAGATTATAATTTTGAAATAGTATCGTATGCTTTTTTGGACGTATACACGTACGTCCATGGTATTAATGGCCATTAACACTAGGACGTACGCACGTACGTCCCTGGAGTGGAAGGGGTTAAGCGGCGATTTTAAAGTAGTTTGTATTGATTTGATTCCGGTCTTGGCAATCTGATCATATTAAGCGGCTGATTTTATTAACCAGTGAATTTATTAAGCGGTGTTTACTGTATTCGTATATGTATTATATATTATTATTATTATTATTATTGTTATTATACATTGCACATGCGTCAAATGTATGCTTATAAATGTTTGTAAATTTATCTACATAAGAGTTATTAAAAAGGTTCCTTTTTTTAAAGCGCCCTTTAATGAACGTTATAGTAAAATATTTTTAAATAGAACTTATAATAATTATTATAAGAACTTAATAATTAATATAATTACTAAGAATTAATATAATAAATAATATAATAATCAATTATAAGAACTTATAATAACTATATAATAATTTATGCCGTGTTTAAAAATTCTCTAAGTAAAAAATATTTTAATTAAAATATACAATATCATTAACTATAAAAATATACGGAAGGTGAAAGAAAAATTTGGTATTGTCGTTATCCCAAGAAAATGACGCGATATTTTGCGTCACTTAATTCCATGTGCCACCTCTTCAAGTTGAGGTAGTTTAATTGATCACCCTGCACTTATATGCTAATGATTTTTTAAAGCAGTCATCAAGTTACGTACTGATCATTATTAATTTAAATAAAGCTGCTTAAAAGATAAAGTTCTATTAATTAAATCGTCTTTAGTTTTTTTTTTTTTTTTTTTCCCTTGCGGTTCTCTCTCTTAAATCAAAAGTATTGTTAATTAAAGTTTTGTTTTTATCGAAACTTAAATCAACAGGATAACATGATTATCTTACTATTAGAGCTCTTTACATGTCGGACATGTGGTTGCGGAATATTTGTTTTTATCCCGTTACTCGAAGAGTTTTGTCTTCCACAAATTCGGGATTTTGTTATTTTAGTATTTTGTTTCGATCGCATGCCACCCATACCAAGTTCTTTATTAGGTATTCGTTTAACGCTTCGAAGAACATTCTTTCGCCGCAAGATAATTAAAATTTCTCTTTTATATAATGCTTATCTGATTTATTGATTTCTGTATCGTAGTTTACTCTTATTTAAGAATATGTTGGTTCTAGTCTCCGTTGACTTTATTGATTAAAATATACCTATTGGGAAATACCTATGAGCTGATAGCTGCACGTTGTATATATTTTTTAATAACTTATACGTCATAAATAGGGAAAAAAAAAAAAAAAAAAAAGTATTTGAAGTTAACTCCCCCGTCCTTTACTTATAGCGAATAAAATAAGTAATAAATAAATAAATTGAAATCTGTTTATTACAGACTTCAATTTCGCTTACATAATATTTTCCCTACAGATATAGGTTGAGGTTGAGTGGGTTTTATCTCGCACTACTGCTACACTATGGGCAGTTGGCGACGGTCTGGTACTCACCCCTAAGTGTGGTCCGGAGCAGTGTTGCCATATTGCGCGAATTTTTTATTCAACAGTCACCAATAATTTTGAGAAGTGATATTTAATGTGCGTAATCGACGATTAATCGTCTGATATGTATATCAAACATCACTTCTCAAAATTATTGGTGACTATTGTTCGGAACCATCACAATTTTGGTCCTCGATGAAGGGACTCCTCCACTTCGGGTCCGCCACTTTATGGTCGCCACAATTAGTATCTGTCATGATTCGTTTATGAATCTTTTATTATTTCCCCTTCTAAGACAACTAATAAACTTTAATATTTCTTTGAAGACCATAGTTAAGGACTACTTTCAAGTTTCATGCTTTTATGATTATCGATGGCCCCGTTTATGAATCGTTCATCATTGCCCATTCTGAGAAAATTTATAAACTAATAAAAAAAAAATAAAAAAAACTTGTAAACTTGTTAATTTTTTTAAAATTATTATTTGTTTGCAGAACGTAGTTAAGAACTGCTTTTCAGTTGCTTATATAATATGATGGGCAACACATATAGAAGCACCTTAGTAAAAAATAAAAATTAAAAAATCTAGGAATTTTTATATTTGTGGGTTAATGATAAAGCCCACAGATATCAAGCTCCCTTTCAACGTTACCTACAAGCCAAGTCATTTTTTCCCCGTTTATATTAAAAGATATGGCGTAAAAGATGCGGATAGAGGAAAAACATAAATGGCGGAATATTAATGTGTTTTTCTATCCTCTTCCACAACCGATAAATGATGCCTTGGAGACTTCATTGTATATACACTATTTATCACGATGCTTAAAACGGCTGAGTTACTGGTCTGTTTTAAACATCCTCACCCAATGATCGGGAGACTCTCGGCACCTATTAGTGTCATTTTAATGATGTCTTAAAGATAATATTCCGTCAGATTTCTATTCATGGTTTCGGATGATTCATTCTTTAGAAATATCTTTCAACTTTTCACATTTCGCGTTACAGTGACACAAGCTTAGTTTTATCAGAAATATTCAACTACTAGCAAACCCATGCGAAATTTTCTCACTTTATTTCTTTTCTTATTTACCTTTAAAATTTGAAACCTAAATATTATACCATTTTCACCACCTAATTAAAATTTTAATTTACCAGAAGCCAAAATATTATTATAACCAAATAAATATTGTGCAATAGTGAAACCAGAATCATTTAAAGAAAAGTTTCAAAATAAAATTTATAATTGACGACCCAGTTTTCATATTTCAGTAGACAGTACAGTTGACCCCATGACGCCTTTTAAATTTTTACCGCCAAGAGTGCGATGACATTTTACTTATTTTGGAATAGCTTTTTTTTTTTTTTTTTTTTTTTTAATCCTATTTTAATTATATTTTTTACGATGGCGTTTTTTAGTCAGTTTATGATAATAATTCATATTCTGTATCTATCTTTAAAATATTGTTAGGTTTCAAATGGTGCTTGCAAACATCTGAAGAAACAACTAAAATTACATTTTTCCATAAAATAATGTCCTCATACAAATGTCGTCATTATTCTTATTAGTTGGTTCAGCTGATTCCGCGTGCTTAAATATTGTACATTTTTAAATATTATTTTTTATCCTCGCTATTTTATTGATTTCACCACTGTCGTATCATTTCGACAAAAAATAATTGAAACTGGTCCACGTTAGAGAAATATTATATAGATAAGCGTAAAAGGCAGAAATATTTGTAAGGATGCTTTAATAATTCTTTTAAGTTTTCATTAGATTTTTTTCTTTTCTTTTTCTTTCTTTCTTTCTTTTTTTTTTTTTTAATTGCACTATGTGACTATGTGGAATAAATTCCCAGTATTTGTATCATTTTAAACATTATATGCTTGCTATAAGAAGTTATAGATTTAAAAGAGCAAGCTGCTCATACAGTGTGTCGACAGTCGAAAGTTTTTTCCTGATTCTTCCACCATGATATTTATATAACAATTTTTTATTTAATTAATCGTACAAACTTACTACTAAAAATTCCGAAAGAAAAGTACTGGTGGAAGAATCAGGGAAAAAGTTTCGACTGTCGACAGTCTGTTATATAGAAAAGTTGATATTCTACAGTAACTTAAATTGAAACATGCAATAAACGCTTTAATTTTTCAAGAGGAATTAATGTAATTTTTGAGACATAGGTATTTATGAATTTTGAATTTGATAAACAAATATTCCAAATGTTAGTATTAAAAATTTTGCATCTTTTTCACTGTGGAGAAAAAAGTTGGGGGGTTTCTAATGCATTTTCATGAATTTTTTGTAGTTTTTCTATATTGTTTTAGTATGTATTAGGGTAAAAAATGGTTTCTTTTCTTTGAAGCCTAAATGCTCCCCAAGCGCTCTTTATTCGCTTAATTGCTTCTCTGGAAAAGAGCTCAAGATAATGGTATCAGCACTATGTTTTCAGTGTAGGTTCAAAAATAAAATATGATCCAAAAAGGCCTCTTGAGATTAGGGTTTATAGTAGCCGATGTATTAAGATTGTTGGTGAGACATTACTACTGTATGTATTTTTATGATATTTTTTTCCTTTGTGGTTAATGTAAAAATGGAAGACCTTAATTTCGGCACTTTTTATTTCTTCTTCTCTCTACTACTAACGAAACATACATTTTTTATTACTATCTAATTGTTCTGAGAAATTAGATTTTTAAGATGAAGGCAAAAAATTTAGAACTTTAAAGTAAGATAAATAGAAGACTGGCGGCCAAGAACTTTGTAAAGAAATAACTGCAAGTTTCAAACACGTGGAACAACTATTTTGGGTTGAATTGATTGAGCACAACCCTTCATAAACAAAGGGTTTATTATGGTTTGAATTGAACAGTTAGCACTTTTGTATTAAAATACACTTACAAACTGGTCATGAATAAAGAAAATTAAGAACTTTGTAAAGAAGCACCATAAATTGATCAAAACATTCAACAGTTCGAAATAATTAAGCATGACCCTTCAAATTTAATTTCAAAGTTTGGGAATTTTTCGCATTTTTATTAAGGATATTTTAACCAACCTTTTAATGCAGGGCGAAAAAATGTGGAAAAATCCTAAACTTTGAAGCTACCTCGGTCAATTTTGGGCGTACAGAATTGATTGTGTTATATTTGTTAGGATGAGTGTCAGTGTTTACTAAATATGACTTTACGGACCTGGAGACTTGATAAAAAGTTAATTTTTGTGATTTTCCAAAAAGTTCATTTTTACTTTCCGAACATACATATATAAAGAAAGTATTGTAATCATGTCAAAAATTCGAGTTTGAGATTTTGGTGTTTCTATGCGTTTCAAGTTTCCCTGAGTTCACTTTTGCTATTTTTACAATAATGTATGTATGTGTATGTGTGTGTGTATGTATGTATGTATGTGAGTGAACACGATGCGCCTAAACGTTTTGTTCAAATAAGCTGAAATTTGATACGTATGTTGTATATTACCATAGCAAAAACCCTATTGATTTTGGTGAATCTAGCACTCGCAGGTTTTTTACAGGGACTCAAAGAAAAATTCTTTATCATTATGGCCTATGGGGCCAAACTTTAAAGTGCGATAGCGTCTAAACACCTAATTCATCTGAGCTAAAAATTTGCACACATGTTATAAATCACCGTAGCACGAAGCATATGGAGTTTGGTGAATCTAGCATTTATAGTTTTGTTACAGGGACACAAAGAAAAATTCTTTAGCATTATAGTCTATGGCCCTAAATATTTAAAAATGCGATAGCGTTTAAACGCCTTATTTGATTGAGCTAAAGATTTATACACATGTTATATATTGCCGTCGCACAAATTGTATAGATTTTGGTGAATCTAGCCCTTATAGATTTTTACAGGGACGCAACGAAAAATTCTATATCATTATGATCTATGGAATAAAATTATATGAAGTGCAATAGCGTAAAGTTAAACAATGGGGAAAAATACTCAAACCCCTATTATATTTTTCATTTTTGCTTATTTAATTACTTGTCTTACTTTAATTTATTTATACAATCGTTCATTACTTAATGTTCGGAAAGTCGAGTGGAGTCACTCCAGATTTTTTAAATTAAATGCTTACCTTTAAAAATTTTTTTTGTCTAATTGGAAGTATATGTCTGCGACCGGAAATAAAGCCCTTCTCGAGGCGTTGCTTTGCACTCAATATATATATTTCATAAAAAAAGAAAGGCAATGATAAAAAAGAAAATATTGTAATTAATAAAGGAATAAACAATTAAATTTTCGAAAAAAAAAAAAGAAAAAAAAAGTTAAGATAAGAAGCTGTAACTTTAAATAAGTAACAACTTGTTTTTACGCTGGAAAAGATGTTTTATCTTTTAAGGTTAAATTCAATTTTTCAATTGTGTTAAACATGTGCTATATTTAATTAAAAAAAAAATAATAATAATTAATAAATGAATAATTAAACCTTGAAAAATTTAGTTTTCTTTCTTTGATTTAATCCATAAAGCGTTGTCTCTTCTAAAACTATAAACAACATATTGGTAGAATAGTTATGTGAGTCTGGAGGATTATTACGGATAGTATTTGTACTATTTATTTATTTATTTTTTTCTTTTTTTTTTTTTTTCTTTAAAGAAATGTTTTATAAATAATGAAGTCTAAACATTGCAACCCTGTTATATTGAAAGCTAGAAATGAACAAGGGAAACATTTACATAATAATGACTGCAAATAATTATAGAGTTCTCCAAAACTAACCCCTCCCTCTCTTTCTTTTTTTTTTTTTTTTTTAACTTAAGAACAATCTCAAACAACAATTGATTTCATTTCTTTTGTTTTTATCAGGATTTATCTTGATATGGATCTAAATTTGTAACTTATTACGTATAATTCGTTGACAAATTAAGTTTATCATTATCGAGACACAGTTTACGTACCTATATAGGTTATACTAGGCAGATTAAAGATCATTGTTTATTTCAACAAAGTTACATCAATTTAATGTCTAATCGTTATAAGTAATTCTTAATCCTATCATTTATGAGCAGTTCATGAATTATAGCCAGACGGTATCTTCAAAGTAAAATATGATTTAAGGAACACATTGTTTTGACTTGAATATAATCTTTAGTCGATGACAGCATCTACGAACATTATTTCTGTCCTAATTAGTATATTTAAAATAGTTTTGATTTGTAAATCAAGTTTTACCTTTAACTAGTGTTCTTAGAGATTTTTAAATCATGTATTTATAATGTATACAATGGTTGATTTATACGCCATGGGACCTTAAGCACACACGGTGGGCGGGGCTCCGCAAGATCATGTTAGAGGGCCCACATTTAATCATATAGTAGGATCTTCTTATAATGAGCCCGCATTTGACGAGATTCTGGATTTAAGAAGCAAAATGAAATATTTTGTTTGGTATAATTATAATGTTATAAAGGCTTTTGTGTATAATATTTCAGTGAACATTTTTGCACGGTTTAACGAGGAGTATAAAAATGGAAGAATTAAACGACTACAGCAATAGTATATAAAAAATAATGGGAAAAAAAAAAAATATATATATATATATATACAATAAAATGAGTTAATTTGCCAACATATAGCACAAACTAGAATTCATTTAAAATAGTTACCATTTTAAGTGGTCTCTACTCTTTCTTATTGTTATTTCAGTGTTTTTTGCCCTTGTTTCGCATATTTTTCAATTCATATCATATTAATTTTAAAAATGTTTTTTGCCTTGTATAAGGTTTCATTTACATATGTGATTCTTTGTTTGTTCATCTTTCCTGGTGTTTGGCCCTAAATTATAACTTGTGTAGCGTAAATCAGGCACTGAATATATGATATTACTGCACAAGAAATTGGTGATGTTTGATTTTGTTATTTATTTAGAAAATTAGAAAAATTGACAAATTATAATTTTAAGAGCAATCAAATGGATTTCTTCCTCAGTCGGAGCAGGTAAGTCGCTTTAGCATTTTATAATTTTGCAGAATCGCTGTTACTTTTGCTACAGCGTGTAGAATAAACAGTGTGGCAATCGCCTATAACCGTGATGTTAAAATGATGCTACAAAAATTAAGCTTACCCAGATGTCGCTGTGATCGAAGCTATTGCTCAAATCGAAGACCTGATTGGCTTTTCCCAGTTTCGTCAGTTTAATCACGTGATCTAAGCATATAATTAACCAATAGGGAGTCTCGGTTTTGTTGTCGTGACACTAGCTTCGATTGCAATGACATCTGGTGACAGGTTTAATTTTTTTAGTACAATTTTATTCGCCGCTTTGCTCACTGTTTATTCTAGACACTGCACTTTTGCTAGAATGGAAGTATGCTGCATCTAATAAAAAAGGGTATTCCTTAGTCGCTTTCAAAACCAGTTGGCATGGCGAATTTTTCGGGAAGATAAGATGCTTTTTCAGGAGTATTTTTTATGCTTATTTTCTAAATTGTTGAGGATGTAAATAGCGTTTGACTGTCAAAATAATTTTTAGTATTCACGTTTCAACAACAAATATAAACAAAAAATTTTATTTAAAAAAATATGTTTATCTGAGCCATAAATATTTATCACTTATTAATTTAAATTTCTGACTTTAAGCTGCTTTTCTGTTTTTCTTTATGGTCACTAAGAATTAATTAAATTTAGACTGTCAGAATATTAACAAAGCATAAGCAATACATTTTCTAACTGACCCGGACAAACTTCATTATAACTGCGAAATAAAATAATCCTTACAGTTGTATGAACTTTTAGTATTTTTTTAATAGTTATATTTTTCTTTTTCATCAGTTTTCGAACACAAAATAGAAGGGCCTTTACTCGAGAACATAAATTTTGCTTGTGGAAATTTTAGTAATTTTGGTACGAACTTTTTTCTTTCATTTTAACTGGTCTTTTGAATTTACAAAGTTCGATATTGTAGTAATCTCAACGATTCGTTGATTGATAAAAGGGCAAACTGTTTATTTGGAAACTACAGGGCAAAATAAACTGATTGCAATAACCAAAGCGGTTCTCCCAATTCCTCGAGTAAAGATAGCCCGGTAATATTAATCTTCCCTTACTCTTATTAGGTCTGGCAAAGTATAAATACATATTCCATATACAGTTCCTGCCGCTTAATAAATTCACTGGTTAATAAAATCAGCCGCCTAATCTGATCAAATTGTCAGGACCGGAATCAAATCAATACAAACTACTTTTAAAACCGCCGTCTAATAAAATCAGCATCGCCGGTTAATAAACTCTTTCTTTGTGGAAAATTTTACACCTGCAGCATAATAACAAAATAAACTCGCTTCATCACTTGTCTTAGTAATAAATTCCAAGAATGTACTCTAGAAATCGAAATAAGTTATTGCTTTGATTCACTAGTGTTTTTTTTTTTTTTTTTTTTTTCATTTTTAATTATTAAAAGACAATTCTTAGTTCTTATTCTGAAATAACTAAGAAGTAGGGATGGACCGGATATCCGGAAAATATCCGGTATCCGGCATATCCGGCTGATTTTTCAATATCCGAAATATCATCGGATATCCGGATCAAAATCACCGGATATCCGGTTAATATGCCGGATATCCGGTTTTTTAATATTGGTTTTTTTTCTTGTTTTCTTTCTTTAAGATATGGTGAGAAGTGCGAGAAGCAACTTTTCTCCCTCCGTTTGCGGGGAAACTTCAAAAAATAGCTTCTTAAATCACGTCACTAAATCAATAATATCATAAAATAAAACATTTGTGTCTCCGTTAGTTTGACTCGGCATTGCTGAGCGAGCAAGCACGTCAGTCAGGAGATCTGCCTTTATAGATGTAGATTCCTGTAATTCATTTCTTTTAATTAAAAACAAGTATGTTGTGGAAATCACAAGACTTTCTTCTATATTTTCCTATATAAATTCACTAAGGGCAAATAATTTATTAAAATTATTATTTATTAAAATTATCTAACATGATGAATACAAATAATTTTCATCTTAGAAAAAACTGACATTAAATATTCAAAGAAAGACAGTTTAAATGTGTACTAGCAGGCTTTGCCCGCTTCGCTGGTCATTATATATTTAAGGAAACTCTTTTCTATATCGCTTTATTAAAAAAAGAATAAAAAAATACTGAAATCGCTCAAAAGCTCTTCTTGTGTTCCCGCTGCCAGGTTGACATAAATTAGTGCCTATCAACAGTTAGTGTCAACCAATCAACAGGTGGCGCTGCTATGCAGCGACTTCCACAATTTCAAAAAAGGCAATATCTGAGGAACTACAGTGCAAAATTGCTTAAAAATTTACATGTGGATGCACCTTGACATAAGTTACAGCGGATCAACTTTTGGAACTAGTTGCTCAATAGGCGGCGCTCCTATACGGTGATTTCCTCAGCTTAAGGGAAGATTAAATTTCAGGTTCTAATGTGTATAATCAAACAATACTTGATATGTGAGAGAGCCTTTATGAGACATTACACCGATTCAATCTGGATGTATACCTACCAATATTTTACGCTGCTATAGTGCAGTTTTTTTCAGAGAACGGGAATGCATGCTTCAACTTCTATGGCATTTAGCTGTACGAAACTTCATACATGAGATAACCAGTATGAAAACTTATTTTTTAAGGTGTTAGTTAAACTGTGTTTCTTTGAATATTTAGTATTAGTTTTCTCCAAGATAAAAAATCGCCTGCATTCATCATGGTAGATAATTTTAATAAATAATAGTCATTGTAGTTTATTTTAACTGAGTGAATTTATATAGGAAAATATAGAAGAAAGTTTTGTGGTGGTCACAACATACTAGCTTTACTTTCTCTTACCCATGTAAATGGTAGAGAAATAATGTTTTTGGGTCAAATTTTTTTTAAGTTTTTTTTTTTTTTACACGATTTAAGGTCCCCTGAATCCAAAAATCCTATTTTTAACGGTTGGTCTGTGTGTCTGTGCGTGTGTCTATCATCAGCATATCTCAAGAACAAATAATAGCAGAAAGTTCAAACATGGTATTATAAATTTTTATGACATAGGGATGCTACACTAAATCTTTCATTAAGATCAAACAAATGATTCGTATACAGGGACACCCAAGAGAATTCAAATACATTGCGTCTATGGGGGAAATTAAGTATGTGCTAATTTTCGTCAAGGTGCATCTACATGTAAATTTATATGCAATTCTGTGTAGTAGATCCTTAGCTACAGCCTTCCCTTAAATTACGGAAATCGCTGTACAGCAGCACCACCTGTTGGACGATAAGAATTCAAATTGAACTGGTATTAGGACTCATAATGGCCTTCTTACATATTAAATTTTATTTGATTGTATGCAATAGAACCTGAGATATAGCAGCGCCACCTGTTGAGCGGTTGACAACAAAAGTTGGCAGGCACTAATTTAGGTCAAGTTGCATCTGGGTATGAAACTATCTGCATTTATGTGCAGTAGTTCCTGAGATATAACCTTTCTTTAAATTGCTTCCTTTATAGCAGCGCCACCTGTTAGCTGATAAGCATTCAAATTGCACCAGCATAATGACTTACAATGGCCTTCTTACATATTAGTTTTGTTTGCTTATACGAAATAGATCCTGAGATATATAGCCTCCCCTTAAATTGAGGAAATCGTTGTATAGCAGTGCCACCTTTTGAGCAGTTGACACCAAATATTGATTGACACTAAATTATGCCAAGTTGCATCTGCATATAAATTTATATGTGATTTTAAGCAGTAGTTCCAGAGATACAGTTGCCACAAAATTTTTGTTCTCTCTCTTTCTCTCTCTCTCTCTCTCACACACACACACACAGACGGACTGATCAAATCGTATTCTAGGCCTTTCAAAACGTGTAAATCCATCGAAAACGGAAGTCAAAAATTTTTACGAATCCAATACTTTCTTCTATTGAATAGAGAATAACGTAATAAAATAAAATAACTCTGTTATGGCTTTATTATCCCAATGATATTTACAATTTTACATTTTTTACCAAAGTATTGGATTCGTGAAAATTTTTGAACTCCAGTTTTCGATGGATTTACACGTTTTGGGATGTCCTGAACACGATTTGACTGTTTTTAGAAAATGTCTGTCTGACTGTCAGTTTGTGTGTGTGTGTATCACAAATTTTGTGGACGCTGTAACTCACGAGCCAATAAACGAAATTTAACCAAACTTGGTATTTAGTTGAACCCTGACATAAACTGGTGCTGATTAGATTTGTGGAACAATTGCTGAATAGGTGGTGCTGTGATCGCATTTTTCTAAATTTTTAACATGCCAGTATGGGACAAAATCTTGTATAAATGTACTTAATGAGAGTTATTTTAAACGTGTGATTGTAAAATTTATATGAATTATTTATAATAGTAATAGTTAACATGAAAAAAAAATGTGCAGTTTGCAGCATAGCTTCACCCTCTTGAAGGGGAGTTAACACCCCTCTCCCCCCCGGGGGGGGAGTAAATTTTCAATATGGGTGTTTTGTTTCGAAAGACTTCGTCATTACCTTTAAAAGGTTTAAGTATAGATCTGTGATAAATTAAAACAAACTTACAGATTTTTTTATCTTTTAACGAAAAAAAATTAGAAAAAAATCTTATTTCTTTTGATATTGGCAAAAAAATTTACTTTCTTTCACCATGTAGTGATATAATTCTTTCAGATAAAAATCATCTGCATTTATAATAAAAAATAATTTAATAATTTAATAAAAAAATTATGTTCAATGAATGTTGTGTAAAATTATATAGAAGAAATTCATGTGGTGGCCACATCATATATTAGTTATGCGAATGAAATTCAGTTTTATAACGAAATGCAAATATCTTTTTTACTTTCTTCTATATGCAATAGAAGAAAGTATGGGATTCGTAAAAATTTTCGACTTCCGGTTTTCGAAGGATTTATACGTTTTGGGAGGTCTAAGAACATGAATTTACAATTTTTAGAAAATGTGTGTGTGTGTGTGAGAGAGAGAGACAAAAATTTTGTGGCAACTTTATCTCCGAAACCACTACTCAGAATTGTATATAAATTCGTGTATAGATGCACCTTGACTTAAATTAGGGCCTATCAACTTTTGGTGTCACGGCTCAACAGGTGGCGCTGCAATACAGTGATTTCCTCAAATTAAGGGGAGGCTATATCACAGGTTTTATTGCGTGTGTTCAAACAAAACTTCATATGTAAGAAGGTCATTATGATACATTATGCTGTTTCAAGTTAAATGCTTATCGTCCAACAGATGGCGCTGCTATACTGCAATATAGAGAAGGCTATATCTCAGGAATTACTGTACAGATTTGAATATAAATTTATATGTAGATGTACATTGACATATATTAGTATCTGTCAACTTTTGGTGTCAACCGCTCAACAGGTGATGCACGCGCAGCGATTTCTGCAATTTAAGAAAAGGCTATATCTCAGGTTTTATTGGGTATAATTAAACAAAACTTGATATGTGAGAAGACCATTATGAGACATTATGCCGATTCAATTTGGATGTATATCTACCAATAGGTTACGCTGCTATAGTGCGGTTTTTTTAGATTGCTGTAAGATGAAAATCGCCTGCATTTATCGTGGTGGGTAATTTTAATAAATAATGCTTATCGGCCAACAGGTGGCGCTGCTAAAAAAGCGATTTCCGTAATTTAAGGGAAGGCTGTAGCTCAGGAACTAATGCACAGAATTGCATTAAAATTTATCTGTAGTTGAATCTTCACCTAAATTAGTTTCTATCAATTTTTGATGTCAGCCGCTCAACAGCTGCCGCTGCCACACAGAGATTTCTGCAATTTAAGAAAAGACTATATCTCAGGTTCTATGGCGTATAATCAAACAAAACTTGATATGTGAGAAGGACATTATGAGACATTACGCTGATTCAAGTTGGATGCTTATAGACCAATAGATGGCGCTTCTATACTGAAAATTTCCTCGATAATGGGAAGACTATATCTAAACTTGTATGAGATATGAGATAACCATTATAAATACGCATTTTTTAAGATTTATTTATAGGCAGTAAAACTGTCCTTATTTGGATATTTGGTTTTAGTTTTCTCCAAGATAAAAATCATTTGCATTCTTCATGTTAGATAATTTTAATGAATAATAGTTTTAATAAATTATTTGCCCTTAGTAAATTTGTATAGGAAAATATAGAAGAAATTATTGTGGTGGCCACAATATACTAGTTTAATTATTGTGTGCTCTTAAAAAACTGAAAATTTTATGTGAACTGGGGAAGGGGACTGCCGGATATCCGATGATATATCCGGCCGGATATCCGGATCCGGCAAAGTAAAAAAATATCCGGAATGCCGGATATCCGTATCCGGTTATCCGGTAAAATCCATATCCGGTCCATCCCTACTAAGAAGCAAAAAAACTTTTGAAAATGTCTAATATTTAATTAATGCATAAATATTGACTAATTTTGTATGTACTATGTGTTTATTAATTTTATAGGGAGTATGTGTTTAATTTACTTATTTTGAATGAACAATTAATAAATTGTCGGTCGAAAATTAATTAATACTGTTTATTACTCTCATGAATCAACTTTTGAAATTTCTTTTAAATTCAAGGAAGTAATACCTTTTCTTGAGTGCAAGACCCTTCGCCAGATATAAAAATCAGCCACTTAATAAAATCATTTTGCCTTAGAACGAATGTGATTTTAATAAGCGGCGGGTACTGTACTTGTTAAATGAATCATGTATATGAAATTTTATTAAAATATTGTTGATGAGGATCGTTTTTCAAATCAGAGATCATGAACAACAGCCCCTCCACTTTTCTTGACTACGTGTCTGTTAATTGTTTTATAGCAGGCCTATATCTAACCCAAAAGGCAACGATGATCGCTTTGGAAAGGTACTTCATTCCGGTGGGCCTCGCTGCATCTAATCCCCGCGCATATGTATAGAGTATATGGTATACTAAATTTGTGTAAATAAAAATTTATTTAAATATAAATCGCTGATACAACATATATATAATATTATTTGATTTTATTAATTAATAAATTTACATATTTCAATCAGAAGCTGCGATGTTGCAACTTCAACGTGCTTTTGTTGTTAGCTACTATGATTATCTATGTTGTTTTCAGTCAAAAATATGAGCAAGGATCGACAACTGTTTTTCTATGTTAACAGAAGTCAACAATTTATAGATTTCCTAAATTTTCTGTGGGCCGTGAGTTGGCCACCTCTGTTTTATAGTATTGTTTAGAGCTTATCGAGTGAATATAGTGATGCATGATGTCAATTTTTTTAGGCTTCAATCGAAATTCAATTATACCAAAATGAAGCTCAATTTCAAAGTTTGTTTTTTATCCGAAGTGAAAAGATTTTTATTCCAAAATGAAGTTCAATGAATTCCTAAACTATCTTCTTTAATTTTTATTAATTATTCTAAATTATTGTATATCTTCATTTATTAATGTTATAGAGAGTATCACACATCTTTTAATTTCGAAGTTAATCCTCTCTCAGGCGTCATCTTTTCCGGATGTTGTTTCCAGAATTACTTCCATTCCTTTGTAATTGTTCCCCTTTTCATTGAAGTAGGAAGTAGCTCGCGACGAAAACCGATGTTTCGCTTATAACTTTGGGAGCTTTCCCCTCCTCCTTTCCTGATTCCCGTGTAAATCAAAATTGGTAGCCGTTGGGTGGAATAACTGGGAAAAGGTTGCGATCCAATGGCTTCGTTGATAAGGTAGTTTTCCCGAAATTTGTCGAGGTAGATAACACAATTTGCGGCTCAAGCCATCTCCGGAAATCAGATTGGAATGGCGTTTACAATTCTCACCGCTCTCATTGTTCCGGGGTGCGAGTTCTTTTCGTGTGTTGTTGAGCGGAATTGAGTTAGCGTTCATTGATTTTTGGCCCCCTACGAATTTGCGTTCTTTACTCCTGTATTGCTTAATACGGTGGAAATTTTATGGCTTGATTTGAAAAGATTCTATTTCGAGAGTTGCGATATTGTTGATTCGAGACCGAATTTAATAATATCCACTGGTTCGAAAATAAGTGAAATATTAATACGTGGATAATACATGCTTCGTTTGTGCATTTAGTTTTTTTTTTTTTTTTTTTTTTTTAAATTCCTATTCTAAAAATGTCTAGTTAAAATTATGTTTAGCTTACAAAATTTAACTATTAAAAAATAATATATATCTATATATATAAAAATCTGGTGTGTAACAGCCACACGACTTCCATTACCCAGTACTACACACATTATAAACATTTTTCATTTAAATAAGTAACAAAATTGCTCTATCCGTCAAATAAGTTATTTAAAATAATAATTAGAAAAATAATAATGGGCGGACCTGAAATTGAGCTATTTATACAGGACGCCTATCAATTTTCCTGAACTAACCAACTATATCATTCGAAAGGACATCTAATAGAGTGTTTATATAGCAAGTTTGAAGAAAATCGTTAGAGCCGTTTTTGAGATACGGACTTACGGTCCCACTTCCGGTTAAACTCAATTGTTGACAGGAAAACAATTATTACATACAAAAGCATATTTAAAAGTGAGTTAAAATGGCGACTTTGAAAAAAATCCGTACAACCGTTTTCAAAGGAACGCCTTTGCGAGGCCTGAAATTGAGCTATTTATACAGGACGCCAATCAATTTTCCTGAACTAACCAACTATATCATTCGAAAGGGCATCTAATAGAGTATTTATATAGCAAGTTTGAAGAAAATCGTTAGAGCCGTTTTTGAGATACGGACTTACGGTCCCACTTCCGGTTTCCGATGTCCCACTTCCGGTTAAACTCAATTGTTGACAGGAAAACAATAATTACATACAAAAGCATATTTAAAAGTGAGTTAAAATGGCGAGTTTGAAAAAAATCCGTACAACCGTTTTTAAAGGAACGCCTTTGCGAGGCCTGAAATTGAGCTATTTATACAGGACGCCTATCAATTTTCCTGAACTGACCAACTATATCATTCGAAAGGACATCTAATAGAGTGTTTATATAGCAAGTTTGAAGAAAATCGTTAGAGCCGTTTTTGAGATACGGACTTACGGTCCCACTTCCGGTTTCCGATTTCCCACTTCCGGTTTTTCAATTTTCACCAAAATTTGGAAATTTCATCTGTACACCAGACGTATTTCAATTCTAAAGTTTCGTAGCTCTATCTTTATTAGTTTCTGAGCTATAATAGCCAGAAGATTCTCCACACACACACACACTCACACACACACACACACACACACACACACATACATACACACTGACCAATTGCCAAAAACCACTTTTTTGGACTCAGGGGACCTTAAAACGTGTAAATCAGGTGAAAACCCGATATCGAATTTTCAGACCGAATACAATACTTCCATTACCTACGGTAGTAGGGTAATGGAAGTAAAAATGAATTGCTGTTCGTTAGTCTCACTAAAACTCGAGAACGGCTGAACGGATTTCGATCATTCTTTTTTTCTTTTTTTCCTTATAGGTCAGGGATGGTTTAGGAAAAAAAAATTCGAAAAAATTCGAATAGTTTTCTTATTATTAATTAAAATATGAAAATAATAACCTCCTAATACCTTATAAATAACCATTAAAATATTAGCTATAATTTAATTGTTGCCAAAAAAAAATTACGAGTTCATTTTCTTTCGACATAAAAATAAATAAACGTGATTAAATAAATAATTTAATTAAACGTGAGCTTTAAAAAATTGTAAAAAATTAAATTATGTATCTCACAAAAATTGACGTCACTATCGGTTTAAAGATTTCATACGCATTGATAAAGTGCTAATGTAGTTAGTTCTATGATTCAACAGAAAATTTAAAAACACAGTTTATAAAAAGTTTTTTTCTTATAATCTATATATATATATATATATATATATAAATGAATGTTTGTCTGTATGTCCATTATAAAATTGTAAACGGCTTGACCGATTTCGATCATTCTTTTTTTGTTTTTTTCCTTATAGGTCAGGGATGGTTTAGGAAAGAAAAAAATTGAAAAAATTCGGCCCCCAAGGGGGGGGGGGGTGAGGGGGCAAAACTGAATTCAAAATATCCTTCATAGCTCAAACAAAGAAACAGATATCCGTAAAATTTTTGCTTTAAAATATAGCTAATATAAATGTCTAAAAACCAATTCCTGGAATTTTCGAAATTTGATCCCCAAGGGGGGGGGGGGCAAAAACAATTAGAAATACAGTTAGGCCTTTCAAAATTGATACAGATAGGTTTCATTAGCCTGGAAGTCGAATGGGGATATTTTCGAAAGTGTATAGTTATTAGGAGGGGTGAGAAGGGGGGGGATGGGATGGGGGGGGGGGCAAAAAAATAAAAATAGAGTTAGATCGTTCAAAATTGGTACAGAAATGGTTTTCGATACTTAAAATCGAATGCGGATATTTTTGAATTTGTAAAATTATTAGGAGGGGCGGTAAGAGGGGGCTATGGGCAAAAACAAATAGAAATGCAGTTAGGCCGTTCAAAATTGGTACAGATTGGTTTTAGATGCCTGCAAGTCGAATGGGGATATTTTCGAAAGTGTAACGTTATTAGGACGGACGGAAGGGGGGCGGAGGGGCAAACAAAATAAAATAGAGTTAGATCATTCAAAATTGGTACATAGAGGTTTTCGATACTTACAAATCGATTGCGGATATTTTCGAATTTTTAAAATTATTGGGAAGGGGGAGAGTGGAGGGGCAAAAAAATAAAAATAGAGATAGATCGGTCAAAACTGGTGCATAGAGGTTTTTGATATTTACAAATCGATTGCGGATATTTTTGAATTTGTAAAATTATTAGGATAGACGGGAGGTGGGGTCTAAGGGGGAAATAAGAGTTAGAGCATTTTGGGAATTTTTTCGGAAGGCAGTGAGAACCCGGTGCGACATTTTTCCTAATCAGATTTTGTTTCGCTTTTTTTTTTTTTTTTTTTTTTTTTTCACGTGATAAAAATTAATGCAATTTTGAGAATTCAGTAATTATAGTGATTCATTTAAAAATAGTGACCAGCGAAGCGGGCAAAGCCTGCTAGTATATATATATATATGCACAACTGCTTTTAGTAGATTTCACTTCTGGTACTTTATTATAAGTCCACACAATTTTGGTTTTTGGTATCTTGACAGATTGGATAATAGTTACATTGTTTTGATCTGTCATGTTATCCTATATTTTCGATTTGGTATGTTATATCTGCTCATATGTTACGCTATAAAAATCTGCCCATATGTTAAACTATGCTCATTATATTAATCTCTAAGTTTTATTAGTACTCATTCTTTTCATTAATACGCATGGAATGTGCTTAAAAGGGCAAATTTTGGAATTTCGATTTCTTTTATGGCTTTATTTTTCTAACTTTGCTTCTGTAAATTAAGTTCCTTCTTAGATTTAGTTCCTTCATTAAAAGTGAAAGGTGATGGCCACATATCCCTCAGGGGTAGCAGCTTTTTTTTTTTTTTTTTCTTCTGTAGTGTCTCAAGTGGTTGAGAGGATGAGAATAATGCTGATAAATCATTATTTTATTATACGCAACAAAGTTAATATTTGTATTAACGAAAAATAATTCATTATTGAGTTTCCTTATTTCCATGTATCAATTTCATTCGAATAAGTCTTTATTTATTTTTTTCAACATATATATATATTTCATTTTCATTATATATATGAGAGGATAAAAAATAATTATTACTTTATTCAATGAAAATCCTATATAAAACTTATGTCTGGAAAAATGCAAGGATCAAGAGTAATTCTTAAATTGCCTCTTTAACTTGTCTTTTACAATTAAACACATTATAATGCAAACTATTAAACAACATTTAAAAGAAAAAATGTTTAACAAGCGTGATTTAGAAATTGTTCATGCATAATTCATAAAATTAAAACCCGTGACATCCTTTAACTCAGTCTAGATATCAATTAAAAAGATTATTTACCGATAAAAGTCATTAAATTTCGCATAAGGCAGTACTACTCCTGATATTATTGTCAAAAAGCCAAAACACAGTAACACTCAATCCCTAACACAGAAGTACCAAGTTATTATGGATTGCCCGTAACCTGCACGTTGTGTCATGAAAACCAGGTTCTAAGTACTTTTCAACATCATCAGAAAATTTAGACAATGCATAACACAACTGAAAATGCATCCTCAGCAATTTTCCGAAATGATTCCGAATATTTTTGTATGGCATTGTAATTTAATCATTAATGATAATCGTATCATTTTCTATACGAAACATCCTCCATTACATTAAAAAAAAATGTCTGTTTATTTCCTATGTTTACTTCGATATAAAGATGTGTGCTTCTCGGAAATTTGTTTCTCAGACTATAATGTGTCCGAATTATTTTGTGAGTCCGAATTATTTTGTTCACATACCAGTGTTGTTATATGTAAGATGTTTAGTAGGAATCATTGCACAGCAAATCTGAAAAACATGAATAGCATATATCAATTTTATGAACTTCTAATAATTTTTATGGAAATCAAAACGCATATATACGAACTGAAGTCATAAACATTGCTAAATTCTCTTTGAAAGAGTTCAAAAATCTTCTAAATTATTTTTAACAATGAAAAATAATGAGACGAAAACATTTGAAAATTCACAATTATCCTAATAATTTTCACACGTCTGTAGATATACCATTAATAATATATATAAATATGTTTAATTCAATGATGTTGAATACATTTATCAGAAATATAGGTATTTATCGGACAGAGAGATGTTTATTGCGATTGAAAAAAGTTATTAAAATATTTACATAATTAAAGAGTAGTGAAGAAAAATGATGTTTTGCGGCAGGATTGGGTTTAGGAGACACTAAATTAATATAAGACAGAACAAGTTGTTTTTTACAATCCAAAACTATAACTTTATGAAGCATATCTTACCTTGGCAAGAAAAGTAACATAACTCAAAAGTTACAGTATTTCAGAAAAATAAACTTAAAGCAGTGATTATCCCACAATAAAACTATCACAAAATGCCTCTCACGTGGATAAATTTTGAGATGGAGCTGTGACTTTTTTCGTGCAAGTCTGGGGCTCTTTATAGACATTTTCTAATTACATAAACTCAAAGTTGACAGTTTTTGACTAGCATCATGTGTTGAAAGAAATTATGAAGAAATTATTGCTGATAAAAATAGCTAATCTCGAAAAAATATATTCTTTTTTATCTTCATATTTTAGAAGAAGCAGAAATTTCAGTGTTATGTTAAATAACATTTAATTCTTTTAAATGTTGCTACATAGTTACAAATTATATTTATCTATCTATGTTGTATACACACATATATATATGTATATATTAATAAAGATTAAAAACGTTCTCATCCAAGATGTAGTCAGCTAGATATTGTTTTGTAAAAAAAGCACAAGATCACAAACAATTTAGAAAGCGATGTATTCCGTATTACTCGAAATATTATAAATGTTGAAGTATTCCTCACGTTTTCTAGACAAGAAGCTACTTCACTCCATTATCATTAGTATTCTGGTATTGCTTTGAAACAGTAACTGTTCAATTTGTGGAATCAATGCCCAATGTACAGAATACCTCATAGCCTAATGGATTCGCTAGTAAGCATATTCACTGTTAAACTGCAATTCCGATCTGTGTCAGCGAAATTGTAATTGAGACAGTATAGAACATTTATGAATTTGAATTGCGGATTGAACGGCATATTATGTGAGCAAATCAAAATGTTGCATAATCGACTCATAACGCAAAACAATTTTTTCATTATCTGAGTATATATAGCAAAGATTATATGTCTATATAAAAAGTACTTCTATTTACTATTTATAAGTTTGAATAATTTCTTTATGATAGACTTCCTCGCGACAAATCTTCAGTATTGTATTAAAATTGGGAGGGAAATCCTTGCTTATTCAATATCACTGAAATTGTGAATTTGAATAAAATAAATTATATTTAGAATTACTTATTGTTTTTCACTTTATTTTCCATATATATATATACATATATATATATATATACGTCTAAATCAAATGATTTTTGATAATCATGAGATATTTTTCACAATAATGTATTCATCGTGAAAGAGCTATAATACTTTATGTGTCTTAGTGGGGGAAAAGAAATCGTGCACATTAAGTTTGTTAAAAAAAAAAATTAATTCACCATCTTTTGGGCAACGTACATTCAGCTCTGTCAACATTTATTATTATTATTATTATTATTTTCTAAAATCTTTGACTGACGGAGTACGTACGTGTAAATAAAAAAAATATTTGAATTTAAAATATTATTTTTTCCGTTTGAATTTGGAAATAATTTTTATTTGTTTTTAAATCATTATCTAAAAATGATATCAGAATCGACACTCGCAAGAGTATTAACAGTGTTAATAATATATATATTCCATTCCATGTTTAATTGATCATAAAAATAGAAAATAAAAATAGGGAAATTCCGGGAAATTTTAAGTAATTTTTATTATGTTGAAATAAAATATCCTTAATGAGCGACCTTTAAATTACCAAAAATTTTTATAATTTCTTATTACACAATTTTAACAACTTTTTTAGAAGTAATTTAATCATAATTTTGCAGTAAAAAATGACAGAAAATTTTCGTTCCAAAAAAGAATTTCCTGACGGGTGTGTTGTCGAAATTATTGTAGATCAGTTCTTATTCCATCTGGTTGCAGTAAGTAGTGGACATCATACTTTATCATCCTTCTCCCTCTTTCTCTTGAAGTAAAGGAGAATATCCATATTTCGCCTATTTTATGAACCCATATTCAACTCATCACGGGGATATTCCCGATCTTTCTATGAGAGATATTGCTAAGGCAATGAGGGTCTGAGAATGACTCGCTATAAATCCGGCACTAATGTGACAGCGGTTGCTATTACAAGAATATTATTTCCGTGGGAATGGGTATATTTCTTCGTTATTCGACTGCTCTTTACTTCGAGATCGTCTTTCTTGTTGTTATAAAAATTTCAGGCTTTTCCCTCTTCTCTTAAATAATGTTTAATAAGAACAAGAATTTTTATTATTTTCCTTTACATAGCGATGGAAATTTAAACCCCGTTAATATTTTTAACCTACAGTGTTTACACGATTTTCCTCTTTTCACAGATTTTCTGTGCAAGGTATATTAAATGATTATTTGTGATAAAATAGCTAATATTTTTCTTTTATACAAAAATCTATTTCTATCGTAAATTATAGGATATCGCGAGTTTTTGAATATCCCTTAATTAAAATATACAGGTATCCACTGCTGTGGGTGACAAAAAAAAAAAAAAAAAAAAAAAAAAAGTTAATTTCTCTCTACCATTAGATAAGAGAGATATACTTCTACGCAAAAAATATTTTAATTTTAAAATTATCTTAGAAAGAGTTAAAGCCAATAAATGCATTCTGATAAAAATTAACAAATTAAAAATTTTATTTCAGAAAATAAATTGTTCACTTCATTCGAGGGAAAAAAAAAATTGATTTGTTTATTTTAGAAATGATTCACAATTTTATCTCTCTCTGTTACTAATTATGAATTCCATTATATGTTATAATGTGAATCAAAATAAATGTCATCGATATTTTATAAGTGATTTAATTAATAAAATTTTTGTGAGTGAGTTGATTAAACTCATCTCATAATGTTGTATGTGTTGTGCGTATGAATGATTTAGAAAACACTTAAGTTGAAATTAACATACAACATTACAGAAAAGCAAAGCAAATAACCTTTTGATTTTTCATTTTTGGACACCGATCTCTGATTTATAGGATCGAAGAACCGTAGGAAAATTAAAAATTTTGTAATATTTACGGGAAAGGAAATTATTAATTCTTTCTAAGATAATGCATTTCAACACTGAAAACTTTCTGTAGTTTTCAATGAGAAATTGGCTCAAGATTGCGAAAATAGCTAGCGCATATTCATAGATATGGACAATGTATAATATGCTTCTTAATCTTTAATATAAAGGCCATTTTATAATACTTATTATACTGAATTATAAGCAATTTTTCTTTTGGAAGATTATAAAAAAAAAAAAAAAAAAAAAAAAAAAAAATACATACTTTGAATTATATGACCTCTTGAGTAAATGTATCATATTTAGAATCAAAGGTTGTTAATGAATTGCCGCCGAGTTACGAACTAAATCTAGAGGATCGATATCGTCGTTTTGAATCGAGTAAATCTCCGTATGTTTAATTTGAAATTGTGAACGTAGGACAAAATAGATTTTGCATTGTTCAGCTCGAGCTAAAAATGGATCATCTAATTTAGACGACGAGTTTTCATACGACATAAATGGATATTGATTTGTTTTCAGTTTATTCGTAATTTGCTTGAATTTATTACTTTGAATCCTCCGGGGGATTTCTAATTTAAGCTTAAATTTGCAGATTCATTTAATTTATGCTCCATAATTTCATTGATTTGTACGGTGTACTTTTGCGTGTATTTACTTTACTTTATATTTTACTGATTACTGTAAAATATCTTCTATTTACAATATACACACATATATATGTATGTGTGTGTATTTTGTTTGCCAGTTTCAATTGATCCCTTCTTTCTTAGATCATCGAATACTTCCTTATAACTCAAACTGTTTTCAATTAATATGTATATATAACCGTGACAATAATTTTAATCGAAATAAATCTCATTTAAAATTTAATTATATGTTGGTATTTTCATCTATCTTTTATTTGCTGAGTGTTACAAAGGTATTAAATTATTCATATATATATATATATATTTTTTTTTTCTTTCAGCCATAACTATACTTTAACCTATGTAGTGCCGTTGCTAAGCACATATATATTCAGCCAACTATGGGTTTCAAGAGAAAAGATCAGTGTCGTTGATCATGTCAACATTCATGTTAAAATTCAAAATGGAAATCGAATTATGACATTTTGCATGCTACCGACTGAATATTACATTACAGCTAAATTTGCTTAATATATTTCCTAGATTTATAATTTATATATTTATTTAATTAGCTTCTTCTTTTTTTTTTTTTTTTTTCTTTCTCAAAGATATATTTTAATCTATTATTACTTTGCTTGGTGAAAATAAAATCAGTCAATAACTAATATAAAACTAATTAATAGATGTTGCAAAGTGTACAATTTTTATTATATATGGTCTTAACATTTCGGATGATAGTTAGAAAGAAGTGCCAAGTTATAGATTCTCCGTAACACTCAAAACCGTTTTTTTTTTTTTTTTTTTTTTAAATAACATTCTTTATAATACCTCGACTTCGAAAACTTTGGGAGGGAAGTTCCTGTGACACAAGTCACGCATCTCATTTGACATAAAAGGCGAAGCTAACGAGTTGGGATGCCCTGAATTTAAAGTCACTGGTAAAAGAGGAACAGAAAAACATAAAATGACAAAATCGCCGTAAATAAAATATATGAAGCTGTTATCTACGGCATTTATAGGTAATACAGTGTTTAAATTATTTTTAACGAGTAAAACAGTTCTTTTCTGCAATTTTTTACAAATGAAGTCGTTAACTTTAACATTTATATAAAGTCATTTTAACATATCTGGTATCATTGGGATAATGCTTAAATTATTTTTTTTTTTCTTTCGAAATCCAAAATAATTTTGTATTACTAATATATTATATATGTATAACATACTAGTAAAAAATTAAATTAATTACTGTAATATATATAACATGTTACTAATAATTCAAAGTTTTTGCAAATTCTCTCATCGTTAGTCTTATGTTTTATGTTTGTGTCACTTCTCTTCTGACAAGTAAGTACTTTAACTTGTTTTTACTAATCATTGGTACTCAAATTAAATTAATACTGTGACTAATTTTAATCGAACTAAACAATTCAAATTATATATATATATATATAATTTGAATAATTTAGTACTGTTGTAACACTCAGCAGACAAAAGATAGATGAAGTTACCAACATAAAATAAAATTTTAATTGAGATTTATTTCGATTAAAAATTGTCACGGTATTAATTTAATTTGAGTACCAATGATTAGTAAAAGCATGTGAAAGTACTTACGCATATGTATGTATATGTTTGTGTGTGTGTACAATTTCATTTCAGAACAAGTAATACCATTTGCGATTATTTATATAAAAAGTAGTAAAAACATACAGGAAATACTGTTTTCGGATAGAAATAAGGTAAGAGTAACAAATAATAGTTATATTTTTGCATATACTGATAAATTTATGCAAGATAAATGTAGTAAAACAGGAATAAACTACTACGTCAGAAACGCCAAAGAAAAATTATTGAGGTGCATACAGCTGTTTCGGTAGCCTAAAGCGTACCGTCATCAGTGCAAAAAGAATTCTGAATCTTGAGAAGTGCTCCTATATATAGGAGAGGGACCGGATTTAGTTCAACCAATAGGATTACGGAAGAGGTGGGGAGTGTGGCCAATAGGAATTAATGAATGTGTAGCAGTGTAAACAGTAGAAAAATTAAGGAAATGTGGACTGAATGTAAAATTTCCAACAATCAGACAAATAGGGAACAGCGAAATCACAATTTACAAGGTTTTTAAAAATTTTATAAATATGAAAAGCTTCAAAGAAATCGAGTTCATGAATGGATTTAGGTCTGCAAATTATTTTAGCTGAATTAAATTTAAAATTATGGTTTTCCTCCCAGCAATGTTTAGAAATAGCCGATTTATTGGTTTCTTGTTTGCGGACGTAATTCATATGTTCTTTTAGACGAAATTTAAGACTGCGTTTAGTTTGGCCAATATATGATAAACCACACTGACAGGAAATACTATAAATGCCCCAAGAATTATGTATATCAATAGGATCTTTTAACTGAGAAAAGGTGAGTTTATTGGAAGGCGAAAATATTATTTTAAAATCATATTGTTTGAGAATTTTAGCTATGGTTTGACTGGTAATAGAAAAATAGGGTAAAACAATACTGATATTAGAAGTGACTGATTTAGTAGACGAAATACGAGGGAGTTGTAATTTTTGGATAGCTTTGTCTATAATGGAAGGGTCATAACCTCTGTCAATTGCGATGGCTTTCAGGTATTTAAGAGATGGCTTTCAGAGGTTATGACCCTTCCATTATAGACAAAGCTATCCAAAAATTACAACTCCCTCGTATTTCGTCTACTAAATCACTTACATCTAATATCAGTATTGTTTTACCCTATTTTTCTAAAACCAGACTCAGAAATAGACTTGAATACATTGTTTTATATTATTGGGTGTTTGAATTAATTCGTAGCGTTTTCTAATAGATGGCGTGACAAGTGGCATTTTTCAATAGATGGCGTGACTAGTATTCCCCGTAAACCTACTATCATTGAGCTTCGTTATTAGTATATGTCATTTGGTTGAAGCGTAAATAACAAAATTTTTTACTTCATCGAATATGTCTAACCTTGTGCCGGATAAAGTGTTTTTGCGGGGAGTTCTATTTCCTTACTTTAACATGAAGAAATGCGCTGCCGAAAGTCATCGAATCTTAGTGGAAGTTTATGGAGAGCATGCACTAGTTGAACAAACGTGTCGGAAATGGTTTGCTCGATTTAAAAGTGGTGATTTTGAGCTGGAAGACAAGGAACGACCTGGGCAGCCGAAAAAATTCGAAGATGAAGAATTGAAGTCATTGCTCGATGAAGATCCATGCCAAACGCTTCAAGATTTAGCTGAATCATTAAGAGTTGACTTTTCAACAGTCAGCAAACGCCTGAAAGCCATGGGAATGATCCAAAAGCAGGGAAATTGGGTCCCATACGAACTGAATCCTAGAGACGAAGAAAGGCGTTTTTTGGAAAACCGGTCAAAACCTACATCGAAACGACCAAATGGGAGGTCCTACCTCACCCGCCGTATTCTCCGGACATTGCTCCATCTGATTACCGCTTGTTTCGATCGATGAGCCATGGCCTGTCTGAGGAACACTTCACTTTTTATGAAGATTGTAAAAAATGGGTCGATTCTTGGATTGTCTCTAAAGACGATTCGTTCTTCCGACGCGGAATCCATATGCTGCCAGAAAAATGGGAAAAAGTAGTGGCTAGTGATGGTCAATACTTTGAATAATCTATTTGTAATTATTTTTGCACAATAAAGCCTCAATTAAAAAAAAAAAAAAAAAAAAAAAATGCTACGAATTAATTCAAACACCCAATATTATTAGATAATTACAGTGTTACCATTTTTAAAAGTAAAGCATATACTTATCAAAAAACAGGTTGTAGTTATATTTTATATGAACTTCATTTTTTGCTTCTGAGGTACACTCTTCCATGTAATGACCAAATACAATTTGAGAATGCTTTTATTTCAAGTATATTAACTTTAATCATAGTCATGTTTGACAAGACATGGGAAATCAAGGCAGACACTTTTAATATACTTGTTTTCTGAAATTATAAACATGTAAATCTAGTTAAAAGGGTTTTAGAAGTTACCTCTGATAGTTAGATCTAATTAGTTGCATGCAAATTTCCTTTCCTACCCTTCTCCTTCTTATTGCGGGTTTACACAACTAACCAAATTCGGATAAGTTTTCTCCCAAGAACGAAATGATTTTTAAAATTTTATATCACTCCAACATTATTTTATGTGTGATCACCAACTAATTTCATCGTTATATAGTGTGAATATCTCTTTCCAGTATATTTGAGTTTAATTACTCTTTAATTTGGAAATAAGATTTCAAGAATATCAAGCTCCTTATTAAATAAGTAAGTAAAGCAAAACAAAATGAATGCGGACTAGGACTCCTTAATGTGGGCTAGGAGTATTCTCAATCTTAACCCATATACCATACTTTCCTAACTGAAAAATAAAACGGCATTACTATGTATTATCATAAAAAGGATTCAGAGGATAATAAATAAGATATTGGAAACACACGATATGAATTTATTTATATTCGTAACATAAATGCTTTGTTTTATACATATAAAAGCCTTACTCAAAACATAAGTAGATTTTGTATGTTAGTCTTCACATTACAGGACGAACATCATTGAAAATCATGAAGAAAAATGCTCGAATATTTTAAGTGAGTAGTGATTAATTTCTCGTTTTTTACTTTGAAACAAAAAGCATAAAAAATGTGTCAGCTGGAACAAAACGGAAACCACACAACAAACTTACAAAAAAAAAAAAAAAAAAAGTCCTCCCTCAAAACAACATAAACAGGATTTTCGTACGGAGGAAAGGCTCCAGTCCAGAGGAAAAAAGAAATTTTACGAAACAGCTCCACCATCCTCACTGACAAAGAATGATTACAGCAACTATCAGTCATCCTCTTTCCGGCTGTCTGAAGACCAAAGTTATGGAAAAAATGCGTAAATAACACGAAAAATGAAATTTTAGAAGTTTTTCTCTTTCAAACAGTTTGTTTTATTTTAGTTTATACAGTACATTTTTTTTTTTTTCCGGGAGCATTCAGATTTATTTTTCGTTAGCTTTTGTGTTTTTGTTGATAAACAAATGTATTGATGGATGACCAATGTCAACCAGTAGTGTTGCCGTTCATTATATTAATATATGCCTTGATGGTCATTTGATATATTTCGGAACTCATCATTCAGAACATAAACAGCTTTATGTAATGCAAATGACAGTCGAGTGCATACAGCTATGCAAAATGATGGATGGTAGTTTAATGTCAAACTGCATATATGAAATTCGGGATATGACGTCCCTTCAGAAACAGAAAAAGAAAGTTTTTAAAAATCTTCGATATTATTATTTCAAATTTCAAATATTTCTAAACAAGGAAAAGTTTCATATTTAAATAAATCAAAGGAAAGTAAAATGTGTGTCTGTTTCTTTGTAAATATGCATTAAATGTACAATTTTAAATTTTAACTCTTCTAGCATAAATAATAATATTAAAAAAAATCTTTTGCAGTTCTAGTCTTTTCTAGTCAAAAATCGTTTGCAATTCTGATTGCAATCGATTGCAAAAATCTTTTGCAATCGTCTAGTGTTTTTTTTTTTGGTAAACTTTAGAAAGGCAAAAATTAGATAATACTCAATAAAGCAGTGAAAAAAACAAAAACAATAAAACCTACAATTACAATAGACTAAGTGTGAGTATAAAATAAATATTTCCCTCTGAGAAAGTGTTGCATAATAAGATGCGTAATTGATTGTAGATGAGCAATATATTTAAAAGAGACGCTCGAATTCGTGCGAAAGAGTGTTGTTGCATAGTTTAGTTTAGAAAATGAAACTGATCAATCTTCTTTCAGACTCATGTGTCCTGTTCGCTGTAACTAGCATTCTTGTGATAAATTCTTCCTCAAAGTCTACACGTCTACAGTTCTCAGGTATACTTGTGATTTAATGCCCCCCCCCTCCAAAAAAAGAAAAAGTTTGGTGGATTTCTGTTTATTTGGAGTAAAAGTTCGTCACGATTTCACAACTCTTTACTCATCGTTCAGGATTCTCAATTCAGGATATGGGAAGCGGAGCTGAACATATCTAGGTTGCATGCAAAACTACAACAATCCAGAAAGTCATCGTATGCTATTGCCAGTCAAATATTCTAATAACAAATATTAATTTACTGGTACCTGCCGAGATGTTTACGGAATTTCTCAGCTTTTGTTTACAAGAGACAATGACATATGGGAATTACTAGTTTTTTTCTAAATCATCCATCTTATAAACTAGTCTGCCAGGAAATTTGACTGCTTATAAAAATTGAATATCCTGGGCACAAAAGATATATCTGCCTTGAGCATAACATTCCGCATCGCATGGTATTAAATAGCAAATATACCTTTGTTTACGTACTTATACCAGGTGTTAACGTCCGTTTTTAGCTTTCGAACACTTCGTTAGATGTTCGGTATCCTTCTTTATGATAATGAATGAGAGTGTTTCCTTCAGTTTTCTAATCAAGTTGACGAAGATAAACTGGTATAGAAATTCGGCGTTTTCGAAATCTCTCCTGGTGCAATTTTTGTGTTTAAAATCCACCTCTACACGATTTACCTTATTAAATGCATATTTTGCATTTCTTCGTGTATATAATCTTCCATAGCCTTTTTAGTCGTATTTATCACGTTGGAAAGCGTTAAATCTAGATGCCTTCAATAACTAGATCTTGTCTTTTTCATTCAATTATTGCAGAGATTTCATATTCGTTATCCAAAGGGTTAACGAAATTCTTATTGCATCATCTAGAAATGTGTAAAAATATATTGTTTTTCGGTTTTGAAAAGATGAATGTTTTATATATGTTTCTGAATGTTCGTTGCAGAGAAGATAGAACTGCATTATTCTCACGAAACTTTTAACGGATATTTTTTGCTAAGTCGGTTCGCCACGCCAAGTGCCTTTTAAATTAAACTATGAAGTTAAGCTATATGAAAAGAAAAACCCAGATGTTGATTTGGTGAAATTTTAATGTATGATTGTAGAATCAATTAAGTAAATGATGTTAAACAGCGACGTCACTTTCTCGCTGTCCTGTGAACTATAAGGTTCAGTCTTTTTCTACCCTTATTCTTATTAGGATCTCCTGCACTCTTCTATTAAAAAATATTATCAAATGCTTAATCATTGAATAAAGAGGTTTTGAGCAAAAAAGTATTTTACGCCTCTTTGATAGTTGCTGGTGTTCGAAGCATTTACAACTTGCTCTATCAATTTAATTAGCTATGGTTCAAAATAGTTAGTTTTGATCATATGATTTCTTCTAACAAACTGTATAACAAATTAGTCCTTCTGCTGTATTCATTTCGACCGTATACACGCTGGGTTCGAATCCTAATTGACCTATTCTTTCAAACTCTAATAACTACCAATATTTTCGTTGCTATTCTTGAACTAAGTTAACGTAGTTTTCTTTCTTTCTTTTTTTTTTTTTAAGATAGTGTTCAACATTAAGTAGGACTTTTCATGTATGTCAGTTTTCGATCAATGTAGACCTGAACACTGTCACAATATTAAATTATTATCTAATGTTCAATAACTAATAAAATATATGAAAGAAAACTATTTTAATTTTATCCCTATCTAAAAAATTCCTTTGTAATAACCATAATATTCTTTTAGACAACAATAACTATATATATTTTGAAATACAGCAAAATTTCTGTAAGAGTGCCGCCAACCGTGCCATAGAAAATTGCTCCTTTAGAGAGGTTGTTTTTTAATAGAGGTTCTTCTGAAAATATTAATACAGATTACAGGCACCAAAATCTATAGATTAAGTAGTTTTAATTATAAAAATTTAAATTATTTCTCTATACAATTTTCTGACAATTATTAATATTAGTTTGCTTAAATTTTAAGTTTTTTAGCTGTAATTTTGTTTTCTAAGAACTTTTTTATATATACTGGACTGTTCAACTTAGTACCATTTCTGAATAGAAAACAGGTCTTTATTAATCTGTTAATTTCCATTAAAATTTCCTTCCAGAAATTATTAAATTTAGATTCTAATTTTTAATCTTAGTTAGATTTAATTCTTCTATTTTGATCGTCATTATCTATTTAGAAGCCATTGTATTTACATTATTAGCCTAATAATGGAATGTGACAAAATTGGTCGACTACATGTTTTTCTCTTGCGGGGCGGTTGACTGATTTATTTTTTGTGCGGGTCGGGTTGATTGGATTTTTTTTACTGCCGGTCGAGTTCAGTTTCCAACGAGTCGGGTCGACTTGAAAGCATCTTTAAAAAAAAAAAAAAAAAATGCTTTATTCAGCAGAAATTTTTTTGCTATATATATATACCCATAATGAATATACGCTTACCCAAACTATTATTATATGGTAAAATAAAAATCAATAACCCACTGCCGTGAACTTAAACTGATAATTGATATTTTTTCTCTTGTAGATGTTTTTAAGAAGTTATTGAAATGTATGTAGATTTAGATGAGAACGGACGTTTAGTAGGCGTCTGCAGCACTGTATTATTTTAGCATGTTTTTATTAACTCGCTTTCTTGTTTGTCCAGTACAAATCTTGCAATTGATTTTTAACTAACTTCCTGACTAGCTAGACATTTGAAACTTTTAAAATAGCTCAGAACACGATGGCAATGAATTCTTTTATTCAATTAATAAATGTTTGAAAATTTCTTATAATTGCTCTCTTTATTACGCATCTGATCATTTTATTTCAAGATGATGGGGTATTTATTAACATATAATATATTAATTATTATGTGGAATTGTCAAGTTTATATGATTCAACAGAAAATAAAAAAACGTGGTATAAAAAGTTTTTTTTTATCTTGTAATTATTTATATTTGTGTATGATAAACATCAAACAATAAACTACAAACGCTAAATTTGAAACTCAATTTTGCACACTTGAAATACGCATCACGCATAAATAGTTAGAAATTATTATTATTATTATTATTTTTTTTTTTTTAATTTAGTGTATTAGTAATTACATTTTTAATTCACTTTAAATTGATTTACCAACTGTGTGACAAGGAAAATTTACTTTATTTAAGAACTTAAATATGTCTTGCATGATTTTTAAATGAATTATAAATTTTCATTTAGATTCGAGTTTCGGGTGAAAAAAAGTCGGGTCTCGGGTGTAAAGAAATCGGGTTCGGGTCGGGTGCAGGTTGTCAAAATTCTTTATTGCGGGTTCGGGTCGGTTATGACTCTTAATTTGTTCTACGCGTAAGAACTTTTTGTAATTTATTTCAGGATGTAAGGACAGATTTTGGATTTGTAGGGTCTTCTTGGAGTGCTTTGTATAGGATTTTGCATGAATTTCGTTGTTTTTTCCCACTTTTTTCATGATTTTTCATAGAAATAGTCAGTATAGGGACGTGGCAAAATTTGAGTTGGCAACACTTGGACAGTAGTCCGTTCAAGTCAATAAAACAAATAAAACTATCTGCTCTCAATGTGACTCCTAGCAGAGATGCATTTAATAGAGTTTAATAGATAGGCCTTTAATAGAGAATTGATACGAAGTCCTAGAGAAAAAATTTGGAACCTTGAAAATTGACCTACAGGGAATTGGCTCTTAAACAGAGGTAGACTTGTAAAAAGTCCCTTTTTTTTAAAATCTATTAACTTCTAGAGATGAGCGTAGCTATTTATCTAAGGGGAAAAAGGCTTCTTCGTTTGCTTTTTTTAAGTCAGACAAAGTTTATGACGGAAATAAATGATTTCACAACAGTTTAGAGCAGAAAGAAGAAAAATTCCCGTTAAGCATGTTGAAAACATTTAGAATGTTATTATTTTATCGATAAATCTTCAATCTTGTTAAAACTACAAAGAATACTCAGAAAACAAGCCACCAATAAAAGCAATGAGAAACAACGTTAACCTGACGTTATTTTTCCTGTTATGTTTATCAACTTATTTTTGAGAGCTTTAAAACCGTAGGAGGGTAAACTCACTCCAGTTACTATCGAAAAACAAATTGTGGTTAAAAAAAAAATAAGAGGGCGCCTACTTACGATAAATTGCTCGAAACACTAGACGGAACATAAAAATTTTTTGAAAGCAAATAAATTTTTAGATTTATAGGGGACTTTAGCTCAAGCATGGGGAAACTTTTCCGATGCTTTCTTCTTTACGTGGAGGATTTTTTTTTTTTCGAGGGGGGGGGGGGGGGGGGGGTATGCGTGTGTGCGTTTTAAAACAATTTTTACTGTTTTTTTTTTTTTTTTTTTTTTTTTTCTGTAACATAAAAAAAACCAAGTTTTCTATATTTATACCAAACCGATTCTTTAATATTTTCAGATTTGCATTAAGGTATATTATAGTTATTGGCAAGTTACACCAAAAGTGAATTATTTATGCATAGGGCCTTTCTGTGAATTATTTTAAAAATGAATCAACCTAGAAACTGGTGATTTTTAGTTAAGTCCTATTATAGTGAATAAAATATATAAATAAAAATTAACCGGATGTCTACTTTATAACTTATTCAGGAAATTCAAAGTTAACAGGATCTAAAATATGCGAATAAAGTTCTAAAATAAAGGAATACGAATGCAATGGATTTTGAAAATATTAAATTTGTTTTTGATATTTGGTTCGATTTTAGTTAATTTTCGCTCTGCGATCATTCTCTGTATACATTAAAACTCACACCATCTAGAATTGCACTGAATATTCGGTATTCTGCCTATTCGGCAGATAACACTGAACATTTGATCCGGCCGAATATCTTGATATTCGGCGACCGAATAATTGAGTTAAATATAAAATCAAGTTAAAATATTTAAATTTATAAAAATATTTTTTCTCGTATAAAATTAATTTGAATTTTCAAAAATCATTAATAGTATAGAATAATAACTTTAATTAGCAAAATTATGTGTAAAGAACAATTGTGAAGTTACATTTAAAAAATATATTTCTATGTTTTGGAATAAGAACAATATATATATATATATATATTTAGTCTTCATTTTATAATTAGTCAAAATTTCAAAAAATACTCCATACTGGACTGGTTCTTTTAGATTTTTTTTTTTTTTTTTTTAAGTTGAGAAAGGAATTATATTCAAAACTTTCTTAATTATTTTAAATTTTGAAATGCATAATGCATTTATAAACATATATATGTGCCTCTATATGTGTTTGAAGTTGTTTTATCTATTGGCTAATTTTGATTAATTTTGTTATTTATTAATTTTATTTTTGACCTTACAACATACTTTTATTAGCATATATATATTTGAAAACATTTTATAGCATATTGAGCTTCTCAGTTAAAATTCAATCTTATTTTGCTTTAGTCTGAAATTCTTTTGCTCATCTCAAACTAAAAAGGTTCTTTTCATTAATAAAAATTCTATTATTTCCCCTTAAAATACTATTCTAAAGTAATCTTTCTTTTCTTCAGCATCAAAATACACGGTCCTATATTATATTTCATCAGCTATGGTAGTCTAATAAATTAAAGTAAGTAATATTATTAATCTTAAAAATTAAATCAATTTAAGATAACTAGTTACTAGTTGTTTGGACTGTGTATGTTTCTGTGGTAATTTATCTGACTGACTATTCTTCGTTCTCATTCTTTTCTATTATTATCAAACGGATTATATATATATATATATAAGTAAGTTATTCTAAGTGTGAAAGAATTTTTATATTGAAAATTGAGTATTCGACCAAATACCGAATATGCGATCAAATTTTTGACCAAATATTTGGTATTCGGTAAAAATCACTATTTGGTACAACTCTAATAATATCCATGCCCGAACCAAGACTGAAACACGGTGGGCAACTACAGATTTAAACGTTGACAGAATTTTTAACAATATATTTTCATAAAATTTTAAATTTGCTATAAAAAGTTAAAAAAAAAAAAAAAAAAAAAAAAAAAGACGTGAAAAAGAAAGTAAATAAATAAACAACACATAGTCTTATTTTTTAATACTTTCCAACAAAGCTGAAAATTATTTATGACTTCGGTTTGTATGTCTGTCTGCGCTCTAACTCCCGTAAATATTCATGGAATTCCTTGAAACTGATATATGCATGTTTTTGAAGTATACTGTGGTATGCTCCCTTATGGAAATGGGATAAATAACACTTTTGTTTTGCGTACAGGGATTCCCGAAAAAATTCCATAGCATTGCATTGAGAGGTATTTCTATAAGCCACATTGTTATACTTTGCACAAATAACATTGCACAAAGCATTTATTTTGCACAAATCATAATGAAATTGACATTTATTATTCATATGCACATAAAAAGAAAAGAAAAGAAAAATGCTTTCTGTAGAATATAGTACGATTAGCCCTTAACATTTACCGGACCACGCAAAAATCGGTTAAAGACTATAATTGAAAATTGATGGAATTACATTTTCGTTTGTGTTAAGCTTTTTAATACTTTCCAATAATGTTTTACATTGATTATGAATTCCGTTAATCTATCTGTCCGTGTTTCTGTCTTTCTGCTGTCCGTTGTGTGATTACGTAGGTAAAGTACATTAAACATACATTGTACAGTTCCACCTTTTTTCCTGACCCTCTCACCACTATATTTAAATTGTAATTTTCTGTAGTACGTTTCTACTACCAGTTAAAGTAAACATTGCTGTATAAATACAGTGTTGGAAGAGTCGGGGGAAAAGGGGGGAACTGCACCATGTATGATTAAAGGTTAAACGATGCAACGAGTACGTACAGATGAAAAATATTAATAATTTATACGAACAGCATAATTTTTCGTTCTTTTTCTTTTATATATTATTGGAATATCTGATTAAAAATTATTTATTGCTTGTGAAGAAAATTAGATTTTTTTTTCCATTTCAAGGGTCGTTGATGAAGAGTAAATACAGTGACTCAAAATGAAAATGATCCACCTAAACAATTACATTTCAAAAAAATAATTCGTCTATTAAAATTAATTTGTTATAAATTTTATTTGAAATACAGCATTTTTTAGATTTTAAATTATCGTATATTTCAGTTGAACATTCATGCTTTTTTTTTTCTTTGTGAACTCTAAAATAAGAGAAAAGTATAAAAAAGATAGTCAAAATGAAATTGATCCAGCAGATGTTTTCTTTGAGTTATTTTTAGTTACTTGCAAATAACTATTTATTTAAATCATAATCGTTATCAAGGACGTGAACTTGTAATTCACCATTTTAAACTTGGTAAAATCAAACGGGAAATTGCAAAAATAGTAAATAAAACTCCTTCTACAGTTCAACATATCACTGAACGTTTTCGCCGGGAAAATCGGATTGCAAATAAAGTGAGAAAAAATCCCAAGAAGGCTTTTTCTGCAAGAGATGAATGCTGGATTGTTAAACAGATTCGCAAGCCCCCCCCCCCCCCCCTCCCTCCCCAATTAAGTACACCGAATTTAACCGTACAAGTGGAAAAACAACTTGGAAAATCTGTTTGTACTGAAACCGTTCGTCTTGTTATAAGAAAACATGGATACAACAGTAGAGTTGCCAGGATAAAGCCATATATTATCCCAAAGAACCAAAAACAGCGGGTAGAATTCACTCAACGCTTTCAAGGTAAGAATTTTGACTTTTGGAAAAATGTCATTTTTGCAGATGAAAGTAAATATAATGTTTTCGGGTCAGGCAGTAAAAGTATGTTGGGAAGAAAAAATAAGGAAGAACTTACAGCAAAGAATGTGAGAGCTAGCGTAAAACATGTGGGGGGAGGTTCCATAATAGTTTGGGGGGGGGGTGTAGTAGCCAGTGGGGTCGGAAAGCTTCAAACAATTGATGGAAATATGGACATATTTAAATACTTACAAACTTTAAAGGATAATCTAAAGGAAAGTGCTAAAACATTTGGCGTTGAACAGTCTTTTCGGTTTTATCAAGATAATGATCCTAAGCACAAATCAAGAATATTTCAAGAATGGCTACTGTTTCCTTGTCCGAAAGTAATTGATACTCCTCCACAATCTCCGAATTTAAACGTAATTGAAAATCTTTGGCTTTACTGGATGACAAAATCAGAAAACATCAAATCTCTAGGAACAGTTAAAGAATGTCATCATTGAAGAATGGTCCAAAATATCCTCAGACTACACTAAAAAAAAAATTGTTTTCGTCTGTGCCAAATAGACTTGCAGCTGTAAGACTTGCAGAAGGACTGTTCACAAAATATTAATTTTTTATTTTTAATTTATTTTTGCTCATTCGACAAAGGTGGATCATTTTCATATTGACATTATAACTTTATTTTTATTTTTTTTTATTGTTTTATTATGAATTTACTAGAAGTGATATTTATTTTTGTTTAAATATAATTATGTTTCGTAAAAAAAAAAACAAAAAAAAAAAACATATAATTTATTTTTAAGTGATTAAATCAATCTGAAATCTTGTAATGCATGTGGATCATTTTCACTTTGAATTGCTGTAGTTAGACATTTCGTTGTTTTTAAAAGAAGAGACATAAAGAAAAAATAATCGATGAAATAAATGTTAACATCTTCATTTTATCTATCCCTATTCCTATCTCCAATCATGTTAAATCGTAAGAAGGTTTAGAAAATCAAAGTTTTATATGAACTAGAAAAATAACATTAGATTGACGTTTGTTTTCCTGTTACGCTTTAAACTTATTTTTGGAAGATTTAAAACTAGGGGCAAATGCGCTTGAGTTCACTAGAGAAAAACAAATTGTGTTTTAAAAAGCTGCCTTACCGAGTATTCTCTGAAGCATTTTGCGGTACAAAAGAATTCAAAAAAGGAAATAAATTTTTAAATTTATGGGAAAATTTTACTAAAGGATGAACTTTTTTTAATCTTTTTCTAAATCCTTTTTATTGTTGGTTTACATTGTGCTAAAAATGCCTGTACGTGTGTGCGCCAAAAATTTATTTTTATTTATTTTTATTTGAAATATTTAGTAAGAAAATACTTTCTGGTAAGAATCGTATATTTTTCTTGCTTTTATTTCTTACTTTTTTTTTTAGAAGACACGCGCATTCAAAATAAACAAGTAATAAAAAATAATTATAGGGGCAATTTTTTTCATTCCCAAATTTTCTTCATGTGGTTTAACACTAACTTATCTTCATTAAAGGTCCATGTGTAATTGTGTACCTTTCTCGAGGGTCAAATTTTGCGTGAGCAAATGATTTTGTGTTTCCTTTGAATTGAAGTGGTTACGAATTCACCATAAAACTGAGGTTCATTTGATAATAATATGTCTATTTGATAATAATATGTCTAGAGGAATAAAAGAAGTGAATAATGAAATTTATATAATTCCGAAATTGCATTCTTAAAGGTAAAATAGGAAAAGGTAGTCCTGTAAAATTCAACTTCATGTAATGAATTAAATTTAGTTGAATAAATTTAAACGCAGTGTCTTTTAAATAAGCAATGACGACTTAAGATGGCAAAACAAAAGCATTAAATCTAGCTAAGATTAATAACTGAAAGCTAAAATTAGTATTTTCTGCAAATAAACTTCATTAGAAATTAATAGAAAGTTTTTTAAATAATTTCATCCAGTATATAAAATATTTTTTTAAAAACAAAATGTTTACTAGAAAGCTTTTAAAATTCAAATAAATTTATATTAATTATTATTACAAAAGTCTTTATAGAAATAATGTAAGTATGAATAATTAAAATTACTCAATTTAAAGAATTTATAACAAAAATTATGACTTTTAAATGATTTCTATTAAGAGGCCACTTCTGTAGAGGACCAATTTTCTGTGGCAGGATATAGGTGTCCCCTTAGGAAGGTTTCACTGTGTAATGAACTTTTATGAAAGTTATATGGAAAAATAATTAAGATATAACCACAAAATTAAGTAACTTTTAGCTTACTTTCCATTTTTTTTTTTTTTTTTTTTTTTTTTGCAAATTTTTCTATTAATTACTGAAAACGGTCACCTTTCTCATCTTAATCTTTTTAAGAAGCTTTTTCAAGTCATTTGATTTTCATGAAAGGTCCGTATAAATTTGTACGATTTTTGTGAAAAGTCTGTCTTAATTTCACCGATATTGTGAAGAATTCTTTTCAAAATCGTTAATTTGTGGAACTATTAGTTTTCACAGCCGAATTTTTCCTAAATAAGTTCTGAAAATGCCATTATTCAATAGACACGTGATGAAGTTTGTGCTTTTTTGTGGCTTATTGGCAAATTAAAAGCGACATTTTTTGTAGTCGATTGTCCATCGGCGAACTGTTTTACTGCTGATTTAAAGGGAAAAAATAATGTAATCGCAGCTCAATGCGGAATAAATTGTTTCACGGTCGACTAAAATAGACACCGGTGGCAATTGTTTAACCGTTGATTAAAAAAAAAAAAAAAAAAAAAAAAAAAAAAAAAATCCATCGTTTCTCAGAGCTGCTTACTAAATTTAGTTTGTCACAACACAACAAAATTCTTGCTTGTAGATATGCCTAATTTTTTTCGCCTCTATTGCCGAAATATGCGACTGAATCATGAAATTTACGTTTGTGAAAGATAAAGGAGAAAAGGTGGCAGTGTTATTTTTTTTAAGTCACCATTTTATTCTGTTTAGACGTCATATGGCGAGTTGGTTTTTTCAGAAGGGTCTAAACACCGCCATTCTAGTTCTCAAGTACTTTGCGAATTTTTAGAGTACATAAAATTGCAGGATGAAAAAAAAATGGGGGGGGGGGGGAATGTTATTTAAAAGAAGGAGCACACATTCCTTTATATATAACTTAAAAACTATTCTTTTATATTAATTGTGTTTATTTGGTCGTGATAGTATAATTCTGCTACGGCAAATAAGATGATTAAAAAAAAAAAAAAAAAAAAAAAAATCGATAATTTTTGTTAAAAAAAATATTTGAAAGATTCTTTGTAAACTCTTGTTTTCAGTTTGTTTTATTTATATTTTCGGTTTTTTTTTATTTCTCTGTATTGTTTTTCGGACATTATGGTTTTACTTCAATACATTTTTAGCTACGAAGGAAATATACATGTATAAAGTAAAATAACTTCTCATTCTTTAATTTTTGTGTTTAAAAAAAAAAATATATATTTATTTATTTTGTTGTTTTACATAATCTCTCTTATGCACAAATAAACAAAACCAAGAAGATTTCTGCGTACACCAGTTCACTTTTTTTAATTTTAATTTTTTTTTATTTAAGGATATTTATACATATGAAAAAGAAAAATTAAAAGTACAACAATAATTCAAGTCTTCAATTTGAACAAAAGATAAGAAAAAGGGGCGAAGGCAAGTGAAAAAAAAAAAAAAAATCAAAGAACCTGAGCTGTGCACTTAAGTAAAAGAAAAAATATTATAAATAAATAAACAAAATAACTACAAAATAAAAGAAAGATTAATTTATAAGAATCCTGGAATTTTTATTTCCGTCAAACAAAAGAGAAAAAAATAATTAGAGTTTTAGTACAACAAAACATAAAAAATTACCAAGAATATTTTTATTTCGACTTTAAAAATTAAAAGAATCTAAACGATTACATTTCTTAAAAGAAAAAGAAACAGAAAAGTGTTTGTAAATGAATCTAAAATATTTTTTAAATATGGAATTAAAATATATGTCTCTCTCTCTCTCTCTCTCTCTCTCTCTCTCTCTCTCTGTATGTATATATATATATATATATATATATTAAATAAATTAAAAATTAACCAAGTACCGCTAACTTCTTTTATTATTAATATTATTTTTATTTATTTATTTATTTTATTTTATTTTTACAGCGTGCAGAAAACAAAAATCACGTTATGGAAAACGATCTTGTGTAGTTTTGAGAAATTTTTTACTCTCTTTCTGACTGATTTTAAGCTAAGGCTATTAGTATCTTCTCTACCGCTTGAAAAGCTCTCCTTTCTACAAATCTTTGGCTCCAATTTTCTCTCACTGTTGTGTCATCTCTCACGGGAGATGTCCTTTCTACAAAAGACTCCATTCTTGATTTAACTTTTTTTCTTGCTGTCCCATGTTTAAGGTTAAATTTATTTGGCGGAGATTTAAATCTCCCCTGTGACGTATGTTTCATTGTTTTGTTTCGAGAAGCGACACTCTTTCAAGTTAATTCTCATTTTCTCGGTGACAAAGTTTGACACTTTTTGGAAATCTTTGAAGTGCCGGGTTTCCTTTGTGGAACCGGGTAAAGAGTTCTACTTTTGTTCGGTTAAAATTGGATTTTTTTCTCTTTCTTCTTTTTCATCGAAGTCTGGCACTTCTCACCTTACATTCATTGTATGTATTAAATTGATGGTCCCGACCCAATTACATTGAAAGCTTTTAAAATGAATATGAAGAGAGAGAGAGAAAAGAATTTTACCACTATCTTCTGAAAACCCACTCTTCTTTCTTAATTTTATTATAGCTCTTTTTTTTTTTTTCCCGTACTTTCTCTTACCATACATGATAGTGAAAGTATTTTTTTGAATTTTTTAAAACCTGGTCGAATTTTTGAATCTGCTTTTCTCTTTTAAATTACACATTTTTAGGTCCCCGGAATAAGGTTTTTGACGGTTGGTCTGTGTCTATATAAGTTCTGTTATCAGCATAACACAAAAAAGATATTAGCAGACAGTACGAATTTGGTATTCTAAATCTGTATCATATGGGTTTATTAGGGTGAAGTGGGATAAGTGTAATAACCTTTTGGCAGAGTTAGATTTTGACCTCATTTTGCTCATTTACTTTTATATTTATGCTTCTGAATATTTTTAGGCATAAACTAAAAATAGTTGTAAGCAAAAACTGTTGTAAACTATGAGTTTTTCATAATTTGACAATGTGCTCGTTAAAGATTATAAAAAGATGATGAATAGTTAGTGTTTCGTGGTTCCAATTGTACCATACCATGGGGCAAGTGTGGAACCCCCCAAACACAAATTATTCACCAGCCTAGCCTACTATACTTATGTACGCATTTAAAGATATGTAAGTCGTGATTTCAAATAGGGAAAATCCGCATAATTATAGGACTTTTTGATCTTTGATCTGATTTGATTTGATTTTTTTTTTTTTAAATATGTCTCGACTTTTTACAGGTTTACGAACTTTTCCATACGCAACTAAATAGTGCTTCCCATCTTAAACTTTTAACACGCCATCAAAGCATTAAATATATATATATATATATATATATATATATATATGTAAGGTTTCGTTGAAAATTGGAAGATATAACTGAAAAAACAAATTAAAACATGATAAGTAATGCAGTTGAGGTGCTCAGGACAAGTGGTTATACTTTCCCAACATAAAAAATTCCTGGGGTGAGTGTAACCACGGGTAACACCCAAAAATCTTAAGAAATAGAAGAAATCTGAAGTTATATTTGAAATCTAAATGCAAAACTTAGTTTCCTTGCCAAAATTGGAGGTGTTCACTTCATAAGTACAGCAATATCAAAATTTGACAGAGGCGCTCTGTCGCAGAGAGAAATGTAAGAAATTTTTCAGACTTCTAAAACTATCACTGTTTCCTATTTGATTTGGTTTCTTAGGCTAAATATAAAGAAGAAAGTTTCAAACAATCAGATATGACTACTATTAAGATCAAATTCGGTCTATCATTTGAGTTATAAGCCGATGTTTCATTTACCCCACTTGACCCTATTTGAAAATCTTTATTGACATCGAATTTTATGCAGAGGGACTTACAAAAGAATTGAAATATACTATTTCTATGGGTTAGCACATTCATCTTTAGACTGTACTAAATATAGTTAAATTAATATGTAATTTTTATATTTAAAAAAGCAGGCTTCTTATAGAATGTTATATGGAAAGCATACTATTTGTTTAAAAGGCCACATAAAAAGACTTTGAATATAATGAATATACAATTAATAATTATGTACTGGGTTATCCAAACAAAATTAGTCAAATAAGTTCCGAAGAGTAGTCTGTATGAATAATTTGAAACCCATATTAAAATTTGCTAACAAACTTAAATGTTTTATAAATGTAGCTTTAATAATTAAACGGGTTGAAGGAGTGGTAGCCTCCCGTTGCACCCCCCACGTTACGTTAATATATGCCGAATAAGATCACTTCTCAAACAATATTTAACAATTTTTAAGGTACTTTGAAAATGTTCAACTACAACACTTCTTATGATACACCTTGAACTGTAATAATATGTGTTTTATTGAAATACAGGGCAAGAGAAAATAGTGTGATTGCAATGCCAGATTTTTCTTCTTAATAAAAATTTGGCTCTTTCAACCTTACAATCCTTATCAAGAAATTTATAGTCACAATCCAATCACATAGAAAACTTTTGAAATGGATATTAAAAGAAAAACAAAAAGCATTTTACCAATACCAACCGAACCCCCCCCCCCCCCCACACACACACACACACACCTATTCTTGTCTCTTAATTTTATTTAATATATTTTTTTCTTTCTTTCCCTCTAAACTGTTTAAAAAATATATCTACGATGTTCCATCTCGGAAATGGCAACTTGATGCTTTTTCGCGGAAACTGATTAATTTGTTTAACTTTTAATTTATAACACGATTCGTTTCAGATATGCAACGAAACTAATTTTTTTGTTTAAAGAAGATTTTCACAAACGGCAATCTTTCATTATCAAAGAGGTTGGTTCCGTTGCAGATCTGAAATGGATTGTGTTGTAAATTAAAATAAAATGAATCGATCCGTTTCAGAAAAGGCAACTAGTTTCCCTTTTCAAAACAACTTGTAGTACTTTTTTTTTCTTTTTTCTTTTTTTACGGTGTACTGCAATGAAAACACAAGCCATATGCATTATTTCAATAATGCGACACATTTCCTTTCACAGAGCTGAAAAGTAGTATTTAAAAAAAAATTATCCTGTTTTCTATATAATTAATATAACAGTTTTGGCCTTTTTTTTTTACTTTTTCTCTGTGAGCGAGAAATTATACTAATATCAGTTTAAAAATTATTATATATGTTTAAAGTTGCATAAAATTTTATTATTGGTTTACTAACGAACCTGCCATCCAAATTTTATGTTTATACGTTCATTTGTTGAAAAAAAAAAAAAAAAAAAAAAAAAAAGGCAATAAAGGTTGCTGCTTTGATTCTGCACGGCAGTTTATATTCCATTATTTAATCTCTTCTATTTCATTTATTAGAGAAATTGTAGTGTTTTCGATTCTGTGGGTCAAAAAAAAAAAAAATCAATATGGTATAACCAATAAGAATATAAAATTTGCACAGATTTGATGAAAATGTACAAAATGTTAACGACATAAGCAGTAACGTATCGCTATCGCTTATTTCTATTTACTTCAAAAATATCAAACATTTTCAGTTGCGAATATCAATAGAAGAGAGTCTGCATCGAAATCCAAAAAAGTGTGGGATTCGTGATCTCTACAGTATAGGATGATGCGTTGTCAACAAAATTATTCGGGCACATCTAAATTGTAAAATTTATTTTATTTTTTAATATACAAATATATTTTATATCTAAAATAAAATGATGAAGTAAATTTGCAAAATTCTAGCGAATTTTTTTTAAGAGCCTTATGCATTTTTTATAAGTTGTCCCCACTCTACATGTCATGGAAAAAACTTCAAGACCACGTGTGAAATTGCAAAAATTTTAATTTTACTGAAAAAAAGAAACATCAAACAGTATAAACAGTATAAAAAATAAATCTTCACATAGTTTTATAAAAGAATGGTTGTAACTAAGTATTATATGCAAGTGATTTTTTTTTTTCACAATATAAAAAGGTGTAAAAAACTTTAAGACCACAAAGTTGAACGTTAATTAAAAGTATTTCATTCTAATCTTTAGTACTTCGAGTGATTTCTTTCCACACGAATTACTTCTAAAAGACGAATTTGGAAGATTTTTGCTAGATTTTTGCATGTTAGAATCGATATTTCATCCCATGCTTTGATATAGCAGATTTGAACTTAAAAACAGAATATTATCTTGCAACAAAATCAAATTTTGAGCCGTAAGCTCATATTTTAATGGAACAAAATTGTTAGCCAGTATACCTTGATAGTTAAAAAAGTTCATATTAGCTTTAGTGAATACAATATTAGTCTTACTTCCAGCACAGAATCTTCCCAAAATTATGACAGATCCCCCTCTTTGCACTTGCTTTGAAAAATACGTAGGATCCTGTCTTAAATCATCCCAATACTTTCATAAACAATCAGATTCATCTAGGCTGAATTTTTTTTTTTAATCTGTGAACACTATTTTTCACCAAAAATTGGGTTTTAAAACATTAGATGTAGCAAATTTCAATCTTGCTGAAATTTGCCATTTTTCAAGCATAGGTTTGCTTTTTAATTTTAAGTATTTGATGTTTTCTGCACAATTCAGGACATTTATAACAGTTCTAGCTGTTTCTTGAAGCTTTATAGCCGATTTTATTGCTGAAGAATTAAGCATTGTCTTTTATAACCATAATTATAGCGCTTCTTTTCATAATGGCTGATTAGTTTTGAGGGCATTCCTCCTCTATTTTTTGTACCATATCTACATGGATCTCCGAGAAATTGATGAACTACAGTTTTACACCTCTCGATTTTGCTAGCGATTTGCCATTCACTCATTCCACTTTCTCGAAATGTTAAGATTTTACCTTCTTCAATTTCACTCAGTAATTTTCCTCTATGCATAATCTCAGTTGTTCAACACTCAGCTAAATGATTAAAAAATGTTTCTTTTAATTCTAACAACTGTCCTGCACGAAACTGTGAAAATATGACTTGATCTTATTATGCAAAGAATCACTTTTAAAACCGGTCTTAAAGTTTTTTCCATTTGATTACATTACACATTTTTACTTAATATCGAAACTAAACATAATTTAAATTTTAAATTCATATTTTTTTTTTTTAATTTCTTACATTTTATATATTAAATGTAAAGTAACTTACAAAGAGATTTTAATTTTTGAATGCAAACAAAAAAAAATTCAATGGTGGTCTTAAAGTTTTTTCCACCACTGTACCTTGACATAGCTGTTTTAATTTTGTCTTTTTGAATCGGCAAAACGTTTGTATTTATATGAAACGGTACATTATTTATTTTCGAACTTAAGTTAAATTTGAAAACAAATTTACATTCTCATAAACATATTTTCAAGCGTACTGAGATTTCTTTGCTTTAAGCTATTCTTTCTTTTGTCTCTATTAACATTCCAATATTAAAAGCAGAAAGTTTTGGTAAAATTAGTAATAAAACATAAAGAATATGGTTGTATGGGCAAAATGGTGGCCAGAAGTGATGTTATTTCATTTCTGATTTTAATTTCCATAACAACTTACTAAGTTTGTTATTAAACTCGCATGATTTCTTAAAATACACGACATCTTTACTTGGAATATGGATTTTTCGATATGACTTTTATCATGCGTGTTTCTTTCTTTCTTTCTTTCTTTTTTTCCAATGTAAAGTTTTGCCGGAAATGATGTTGTTTGCTTTACTGAAGAGATTTTATACAGGTAACGCTACTAATTTTGTGCTGTCGTAATTTAGTTACGTGTTGTAAAAGTTTTAAAAATCACCCTAACAGCACATTTTTTCCCCAGGACATCCTCGGAATATATTGAAGATGTAAATACGTCCTGTGGACATTCTCAGGACTAAAGATAGTGTGCTGTTAGCAGTGTTGCTAAATTTAGGGACATTTTTTAATATCTAGCTCTAAATTTTAATTGTACGGTTACTTAATAATCACTTCGGAGATTGATCATCTATTCACAGGCCTGCGATGAAATTTTTTTCTTCAAGATGATGCGTTTTTCTGGTGTAGTTTTAGAGGCTGATTAAGGAAAATCTATTCAAAAGTTTCCATCACGTACAGTTATTTTGACAAAAAATGGGATTGCTTGAGCTTAATGCTGCGCTATTTAGTCTCCAATCTAAGTTATTTCCCGTAAAGTCTGGGTGATGGGAGTGAAGAACAAAGAGATCTATTTCATTAAGACATCAAAGAAATGTAGAGAAGATATCAGGGACAATGGAGAGTTAACATATTAGTAGATTATTTTTGGATGCTGCATAGAGAATCCCCTGCCCCCTTAAGGCTGGTTTCCACTAGGGTTGAAACTTCGAGGTTCAAAAAACCATTAATTACGCTTCCGACACAAAGAGCCAAATGTCTTGTCATCAGTTGTAGCCATAGACCTTATATAGATAGACTACGTCACCAATAGGACTTCCCATTATTGTGAATGTCTTCAACATGAGGGTGTAATCTGATACCTTCATCCTTTGCGGTCAGCTCCGTATGTCACGTGACATAGACTTGAGGGAGGTTCTCCTATAAGAAAGCACTTATTTTTGTAAGAATCAAACAAAAAATTCTCCCCTTCAAAATGGTTTTTCACAAATGAAACTTTCTTATAATTAATCTATGACATTTTAGCTTTCCAACGATGCGTAAATCTAAAGGCTTAAATGAAAAGTATGTGTACAATACAGAAATTAAAAAAACTCAAAACTACTTTCTTTCCTAAGGAAAAATCACATAATATTCATTCTCGTCTCTCTCTCCAGGTCCGCATCACTTGATAATTTAGCTGGGGAAGCTAGCTCATCTCGCGGACAGATAATGTGGCGGATGCGTGGTCTATCTTTTTAAGGTCTATGCTTGTAGCCTTCTTTTATCAGATTGCGCAGTTACTTCAAAGGAAAGCATGCAAAATTGACAAAGATATCTGCCTCTGGTCCCTCAATTATCTCAGAAGGGGGGTTATCGTCAAGGAGATCTCTAGACTTTCAACCAGTTCGAGGGTTTTGAGCCCGGTTGACCACAATAAAAGATTCTGAATAGTACCGCTCCAACCAACCGCTAGTGGAAACCGACCTTTAAGGCCATCAAGCCAGGCACAAGAGAAAAAGCCCTATTGTGTTAAAGAAACCATACTTGCCAACTATCTCATTATGAACCGTACAATTTTTAGTACCCGCCTTTTATTTCACACCAATAACTTTTTAGAGTAATTTTAGTCTTATTTAATCGTAACAACATTTAGAGAGAATAGCTCTAAAAATATAGTGGTTTGAGAAAAGTGGCGTTTTTTCAGGGGGCGTTAACAATTGTACGGTTATTAATGAGATGGTTGGCAAGCATGAGAAACTCATTTAAAACGTAATGTTAGGCTATTTTAATGTACTTTATATATACATAATTTTGAATTTATTACAGCCTCTGTGGGACATTTTCCGATCTTCATCCTTACTTTGTGAAAAATCCTTACGCGATAGGAAGAAAATACAAGCATTTCTGAATTCAGCGTATCAAAACACGTTAGAGACATCCAACGCAGTGAAAAAAAAAAAAAAATTAAAAGCATGATTTTTGCAGGCTTGTGTTATATATATCAAATATCACTCAACACTGGCTGTTAAGATAAAGGGTAAATCTACCTTCTATTATTTAGTCGGTTTTTGTATTGCAATATTTAAACATAATTTGCATTCCAATAATCATATCGTAAGGAAAAATAATTATTTTATAAATTTTATGATGAAGATTAAAAGTACCAACATACTTGCAAAAAATAACAAAGTAAAATTTGTCAGTTATAAAATTGTTTTCCAAAGTAATGTTTTTTTAAAAGCCTTTAAAAAAAAAAAAAAAAAAAAAAAAAAAACTGCAGATAACGAAAGATGAAAAAAAAAAAAAAAAAAAAAAATCATCAACAAAATTTCGGCAAAGTGAAAAAGCAAATTCAACAGCAGTAGTACACAAGAAAGGAATTTTTTCTCTTTTTCTTTTTTCGTCTCTTGTAGTTTTGTTTTTTTTTCTTCTTTTCGTAAAAAGAGAAAAGTTGGTGCAAATAGCGTTCTCATCCGCTAGCTTCCCTTTGGTGATCCATTATTCATGGGCCGGTTTATTCTTTTATTTCCAGCTTTTTTACGTATCCGACGGTAAGGGGCGAAGGTACATTTTTTATTTTATTTTATGGCCGCTGAGGAAAATTGAGATGTAGTGGAAGTAGCCAAGACGTAAAATATCTACCACTTCAACAGATAATTCAATGGATATTATGAAGAGTTGAATGTTCTGCTGAACAAGCATTGTAATTAGGGTTGTTCTGAACGTGATGTATGGGGTAGAGTTATAAAGGAGGAGGAGTGTAACGTGAAGTCAAATAGTGTTAAAAAATGGTTAGTTGGAAATTACGAAGGATGCTGTTGCGCATGGAATGAGGTGAATATGTGTAAATATAACGTGCAACAATGATGATGTATAAAAGGAAAAATGCTTGTCATAGCGTTTTACAAAATCATTGGATTAGTATGCGGAAGAATAGCGTTGAAATATTCTTCTGGTATTATATGCAAACTTTTAAAAAATAGTATAAAGACTAGAGGAATATTTTAGTCATTTTTCTCTTTTACTTTCCTCTATATTCACAAGAAGAAAGTATTTGATTGGAAAAAATTTCAGTTACCGGTTTCTGACCGTTTTGTACATTTTAAGAAGTCCCGAACGCTTTAATTTCTCTGATTTGCAGTAATGATATATCTCAGCTTCTGCAGTGTGTAATTGAACGACACTTAGTATGTGAGAGGTGCATCATAAAAATTGATGTATGCTGATTCAGTTTATGGGACATATCGGCCGACAGGTGATGGTACTATACTTTAATTTCCAACTTTTTATGAAAAGGCTATATCCCCATTTCAATGGCGTAGAAATATAGAGATCTTGATATGTAAGATGTCCATTTTGTAAAGGAATGCCGATTCAGTTTCGGTGTAAATCGGTGGGCAGGTGTCGCTCTCGTTGCTGTTACATGTCCTCTGCGATTTTCATATAGCTATATCTTAGCATCTATAAACTTGCATGAACTTGTATATGGTAAAATATTTATCCAGAAATTTGAGATTGATTAAATTGTTGCACATGGTAACCGGTAGTGGCCGCTATTATGAAAAATTATATAGAAAAAAAGTTTTGTGGTGTCCACAACATAGTTCTTTTTAATATTCTGTTATAAGTATCACCTTCAATATTAAAAAATAAATAAATAAGACTTTTGTATTTTAAATATGTATTTAAATATGTATAAATGAATGCGGAAGAGGACTATAAGAAAGAGAGATTAATACATAAAAATATTTCAAGATATTTATTTCCATTTTTTTTCATGTTTGTAAGTCATTGTTAACTTATTATCTTTCTGCATTTTTCTCGAAAAAGTGATTAGCAATTCAATTTCAGTAGCACTTTCTAAGTTCAACTGTTTCTATTTGTATGTACAAATATTCCTATATATATGTATATGCATATGTATACATATTGTAAATCACTGTCTTAGAACTATAAAAATATGCATTGAAATATAACAATATTAGGTTTATTAAATGTTCTTGAAAATTATTTAAATTTAATAAAATTAAATTAAAAATTTTATCTACTCTGAAAATTTTTATTTTTGAATGCTAAAAATTTACATAAAACATTATCATTCAAACATAGTAAAAATAAATTAACTTATTAATGAATCCTCAAAATAATACCCAAACATAGTATTTAGAATTCATTGTTAAGTTACAATTATGTAAAATCGAAAGAAAAATTAAAAATTAGTTGGCAGAAAACATTTTAAAAATTCCAGTTTTATTTTATTGTTTTTAAATTTTAATAGCTTTTAATAAATTCTGATATAAATACTAAATATAATTTTATTTCAGTGCATATGTCAGCAAATTTTCATAATTTTAACACAGTAAATTTTGAAATAATCCTGATGGGCATTGTATTTATTGTTATTTGTTTTTATAATATAGAATTAGTAGTATGGTTATATAAAATGAAATCTATGACCAAAAATGAAGCTTACCGTCATATAAAATTACGCTCTATTGAGACAACCTCCCGTATTTAGTCACAAAATCATCTTTTATCATAATAAAAGACCAATAACTCTGACAGCCTTTTGTAAAACTAGTTTCTACCAAAATTTAATCCTGCGCATGCCATAAACAACTTATTGTCAATCGATTACACATAGCACAATCAAGAATAAATAATCATACGAAGTTGTTTGTCGAGCTGGAAAATTTGGAGGTTTGTTGTCGCTCAGTTTTAATAATTCACTTTCTATTTAGAAAAGGAACTGTCGAGGAGAGAATATAGAGCCTAGCCTCTGGCGTTGTGTCCTTTTGGGTAGCTCAACACTTATTAAATTTTGCATATATGATTTTTTTTTTCTCTCTATCTCTTCGAGAAAAGGATCAATTGCTATTGAAACGAGGTTTTCGCAGCAAAATTCAATCTCTAGTCCGCCCTGAGGTGCAGAGGGGGGATCTAGGGTATTGAGGTGGCGAGGTTATTGCGACAGCAGATGAATCGTTTTTATTACGCAGAATGGAGTCAATTACAGTTTAGTGTGTCAGAATGGAGTGAGAGGGTAATATGCGGCAAATTGAGGGGTTCAATAAATAATAGCTGGGAGTAGATACAATGATGACAGAAAGGATAATAAGCATTGTCGTGAGGGATAATAATTATTAGTCTCCATAGGCGATTTTCGGGATGATAGTAGATGAATTCGAGTATAATGGAAAGTCAAGCGTAATACTCTCTATTTTGTCGAGTTTTTTTTTTTTTTTTTTTTTTTTTTTTTTAATTAATGATTTGTTTTAATCAATCAAGTATCTTTTCACTTAACTTTTTTTTTAATGCAATTAACTTTTTTGATTAGCAATTTTACATTCACATCAATTATAACAAGAAAAAAAAAAAAAAAAACATAAGAACAGAATTTATTATTCTATGCGTTTACCAAGTTCCACAATTATATAACACAGGCCAACAAAAATGAAGTTGACAAAATTTGATTTAATGATTTCAGCTGATCTTTATGTTTTTTGATATGCTGAAACCGAAAATGCAGCCCCTTTTTCTCTATCATGTATAGATTTTTGTCAATACAGGGTCTTTACCGACACAATTTCTTACATATACCATTATAACAATAGGTTGGTTGTTTGGTTGATATGGTTTTAAGTCGCACTAGTGCTTCACAATTACAGCTATAGGTACCTATGATTAATTAATCATGGAAACATACTATAAAACGTACCATATAATTATATTGGTGGAAGATTAATGGAAGAAATTGTATAGGCAGGCACCCTGTATTGACAAAAAGATATACGTGATAGAAAAAAACTGGCTTCATTTTCGGTTTCTGCACACCAAAAAACATAAAGATCAGCCAAAATTATAAAATCAAAATTTCACATGTCAACCTGTATAATTAATGAAAAAGATGAAAATAATGATTGTAGGCGTACTTAACTAGAAATTATCAAATCGCAACAAATTTAATTAACCAATGTGAGTAACAAACAATGTTATATATCAGATATATATTTTTAAAAAATTGCTAAGCCAAATTTAAATTTGGGCGACTTTTTTTTTCTTTCAACCAGAAGATGTGAATAATGCTTTCAAAATACAAGATAGGCTTAAATTTAAACAAAAACTACATTACTATTGTGCAAAACTGTATGGTTGCTTCTTGACAATACATTATAAATGCCAAAGTCAGTGGAGTATTTATACGGTTAATTTTATAAGAATTTTTTCTACTTAAATAAATTTGTTCGTGAAAGTATTATCCCCTAGTTCTTGCAAATTTCTTCTACACTTATTTTTATAAAAATGGAAGCAACGAAGTTTATTTTATCACAAGTATTATAAGATTTCTTTTAAAGAAAGTAGTATACAACGAAAGAACCTGTCAATTTACGAACATTCGTGAATTTTTTATGCGTTTCAATTTTGATCATTTTTCAGTAATAGAGAACTGTCTTGGGAATATCTGGAATTGCATCATTTCAACGTATCGAAAAAAAAGGTGAAACCGACATTGAATTCTCTGGAGTGTAAACAATATTAAAATTATCGGATTCTAAGTTTAATTTTCTCTAGAATATCGTAAAATGAAATTATCCATTGTATGTCTTTATTATTAAGGAAATGATCAAATTCATTGTCAAGAAATTTTAGACTTTGACCCAGAATTCGATTATTCTTCTAAAATAAAAGCATGAGTAAAGTTACATCGTAGTTTTTTTTACAAAGAATGTTACTGATTATAAAAAAAAAAAAGGATTAAAATTTATTTTATGGAATATGTAATGAAGTGCTACTTATACACATTCCTCTTTGCGACCTTTTTCTTTCTTTTTACTTTCTTCTATATGTAATATAGAGAAAGTATTGTATTCGTCAAAATTTTCGAACTCTGGTTTTCGATGGATTTACACGATTTGGGATGTCCTGAACACGATTTGATAGTTTTTAGAAAATGTCTGTCTGTGTGTATCACGAATTTTGTGGACACTGTATCTCACGACCCAATGAACGACATTTGATCAAACGGTATTTAGTTGGACCCTGACAAAACTGGTGCTGATTAGATATGGGAATCAATCGCTCAACAGGTGGCGCTGTAATCGCATTTTTTCTAAATTTTTAACATTGCAGTATAGGATAAAATCTCGTATGAATGTACATAATGAGGTTATTCTTAACTTGTGATTGTAAAATTAATATAAATTATTGATAATAAATAGTAGTAGTTAACTAGGGAAAAAAAATTGTGCATGTGGAGGCATCGCTTTCCCCCTGGGGGGAGTAAATTTTCAAGATGGGTATCTTTCGAAAGGTCTCGTCAATACATTCAAAACGAATGGTTGAACTATAGATCTCTGATAATTTAAAACAAAGTTATTGATTTTTTTTTTTACTTTTAACGAAAAAGAACTTTAAATATTGAGAATAAAATGGACTTTTTTTGGATATTTAGTGTTATACTGCTTCTCTAATATGGAAATCGTCTACATTATCATGGAAGATAATTTTTTTTAAATAATAATTTTAATAAATTATTTTTACTGAGTGAATTTGTATAGGAAAATATAGAAGAAAGTCATGTGGTGGGTGGCCACAACATGCTAGTTTATATTTTAAAACCTGCGTCTCTTTATGTTTACGTATTTCTAAAATTAAGTGAATATTTAAGCGAAATTAGTGAATTAAGTTTTTGTTTTTTAACAATAATGTAATATAGTAATGTTTTATGTAAACTTATTATTATTTTTATAATATATTATTATTTTTTACATATTTTCTTAAAGATTTGGGCTATATATATATATATATATTATATATATATATATTTTCCCTGAACGAATGAAACGCTTTATTACATAAAATACATAACACATTATTACATACTAAAATCCACATATTCTGGATTTTTATATAGTTTTCTACATGCCAGGTTGCTTTTATTCTAACACCTTCACTTAATACCAATTGGCTGTTGTTCTGACTCTAAAAATCGCTTCCCTATTTATATATAAGAGCAATAATCCACCTCGTCATTCTGCAATGATGACGGTACGCTTTACGCTACCGAAACCGCAGTTTGCGTTTAACATTTTTACATAGGTGTTTTCAACGTTGTGTAAATATTTATATTCCTGTTCAACATCAAGTTTGGTTATATAAACTAGTATATTACTTTACAGTAGAATTTTTATTTGAAGATAATGGACAATATTCCTGTGACGTCACAATAGGTAAAATCGCCGAACACGTGGCCGATATTTTGTAAACAAATTAGACAAGATGCCATTTTATTGTTACGCATAACATTTTCCTAAATATTTCTGCAGTGAAACTTAATAATAATGTTCAAACAAGAACAAAAGAGAAATGTAAACAACTGAATCCAATGATAAAGTTAAGACTATTCCATATCGTAAAATTGCAGAACATTTTATGTATACACACACTTACATATATATATATATATATATATATATATATATATATATAATGAATAAAAGATTAATAAGAACATTTTATACACACACACATATATATAGACATCAAAGCTTAAATAATTAGAATTTCAATCACTTAATAAAGGAATTTATTAAATGGAACATCCATTTATATTTGTTAACATCGCCACAGTTCACATGGCAAGTTTTAATATTACATATGTTGATTAATATTAAAGTATATTACTAAAACTGGATTAAAAACAAAACAAAGGTATCACTCTATCACTCTTACTTCAATTTCATATAATCTGTAACTCTTATAAATAACATTGCAAGATAAAAATTTGCAAGCCACAATGCTTCGTTATGGTAGAGTTGAGGATTGTTTCCCTAACCAGCTGATATTCTTGTAGCCTCGAACCCAAAGTGGGAATATGGTCCATTAAATTTAAACTAATTTATTATTTAAAAAATAATAATAAGTAAGAAAATTCACGCAATTAATGTGTGATTTGGGTGCTAATGATATATCTCATAGCTTGTGCATTGTATTATATATCTTAAATACTGTATGAGCGCATCTTGAGTATTAATGTATATATTGCGTATTTGTAATAATAAGTATACGATTTAAGTCCTTACAGGTAGTAATAAATTCATTGTGAATTTAATTGGTTCATTGATCCTGTCTGTGTTCCTCCATTTGAGATGCGTTCTAGGAAAAGTCCTTCTTACTTAGAATGGAAAATAATGACCTGTCGAAATTTTTTTCGAATTTTAGAAAGTGGTAAGACGTATAATCGATACTAAGCGGCATATAAACGTAGCATTTTTGCATTAAAATGAATAGGGTCTTCAATAGAAAGACGTATAAATGTAAAAGGCGTATAAACAAGAGACGTATAAACGGTGTTTTAGTATACGATGAAAAAAAATTTCATTGTACTTTACAATAACTTCCGACCATTTAAAAACTTCGAACTCGTATAAATAATGTATTTATGATCCTGTTTGCTTGGAACTGGGATGCCAACTTGCTCCAAAATGGCGACTACTTGAAAATTTCAAGCTCTCTTAATAAAGCTGGAGTGACTCCACGCTACTTTCGAACATTAAGTTGTTAAATCACGGGTGTTTAAATAAAGTGAGAGAAATCGTTAAATAAACAAAAGAGAAAATTATAATAGGTAGTTCGAGTATGTTGTTTAATGAAACGTAATGTACACAAATTCTTTTGTGAGCCCCTGTAAAAGAAATGTAAGTGCTAAATTCACCAAAATCTATACAGTTTGTCGGTCGACGGTGACTTATAACATTATGTAAATTTAAAGCTGAATCGAATTAGAGACGGTATTACACTTTAAATAATTTCAGGTTATGGACCATAATAAAAAAATTTCCATTGTGTCCCTGAAAAAAAAAAAAAAAAACTATAACTGCTAGATTCATCAAAATCTACGCAGTTCGTGCGACGGGGACCTATAATATACATACCAGCTTTCAGCTCATTCTGACAAACAGTTTATGCGCTATCGCGTTCATTCACACATATACATCACCGTAAAAATAGCCCCCCCCCCCCCCCCCCAAAAAAAAAAAAAAAAAAAAAAACGGATATTTTATAATCTGTGCATAATGCATGAATTTCCATTATTTAAATTCAATTGGATATGTTCAATGAAATAATTATTTCAATATCTTTATACTTTATTTTTAGTATTCCCAAGGTTGCATTTGAAGGTAATTTCATTTATAGGCTATTATTTTCAGACGTTTTATTTTCAAAATGAAAGAAATAACCATTGTAATTAATATTTATATTATTATTGTTCTTAGTATTATTATTTTAAATATCCAATGTTTTTCGCTCCATCCTGAAAGTCGTTGAATTTTGAGTGATGTTGCAATGTAAGATAGGGCAATATAAAATTTTAATGGATGAAAATGGATCACTTTATAATTGTTGTTGAACAAAATAACCGGCTCTGTTTTATAAGCAACTCTTTGTAGGATTTTTAACAAATAATTAAAAAAAAACTCGAAACTAACTCTTGGAGCATGTGCAATTTTTTTATTAAAAGAAAATTATGGTTCTTTTTAACTGGTTTTATTATTGGTCCACTCTTTAAAATACGTTTTCCAATTTTAAATTAAATCTCCCAAACTTTTTTTCTACTTTCTGCCTGTAACCAATGAAATGTGGACATTAAAAATTTATGGGAGAAAAGGGCGAAAGTTTTTACTCTTTTTTTAAAATGCGTTCTCTTTCTTTACTATGTTATAAGACGAAGAATTTTATGGCCCATTCTGCCGCCATGAATAATAGATACGGGACACGGGATTGCCTAGAAAAAAAGATACGAATCTCTTCAATCTCAAATCTCTTGACTTTCGATCTCGCCAAATCTCTCGTTCGTTTTTGGAGAAAAATTCTCTGGATTTAGAGTTTACAACTTTTGGACAACCAGAGTGTTCGTTTATCTGCGGATTTAAAAGTAGTAAACTCCGATCTCTCCTCTACTGCCTTCGGATTTACATTGAATAGATTGAACTGTTGTGGTTCTGTATACATATTTCCTGATGAAAAATTTTATAACGTAGCAGTCATGTTTTTTTTTTTTTCTTTTTTTTTTTTGGAGGGGGGAGGGGGGCACATTTTTTTGTATATTTGATGATGTGGCGATTTAGGGATTAAGAGCATACATTACCTAATTTCGCCCATGTTATTCTGTGAAGAAATTTTATTCTACAATTACTCATGATCTCTAATGTATTTTTTTTTTTTTTTTAATTCCATTTTCCCATTCAGAAAATTCACGATCGTTAAATTAGTACTCATTTTTGAAAAATTGATTTTTCGCATTTTGAATATTTTATTTTCTAGCTAAAATAATGTGAAAAGAGTACCAATTTATCAGATGGGAATTTTTTGAATATGAAAACGGAATTAAATACATTAGGTAACGAGTTCTCATAGAATAATATGGGTGTTCGCTGTCTGCGAGATTTTGTATTGTACGCTCATAAGGCCAGCTGTCTGCATGAAATGGTCTGGATGAAATTCCCTCAGTGAGGCCTTTTTAAGAGGTTCTAGCCCGTATTTATGCACGTTTCAGGGTGAAAAAAAATTCTCATGGCTAGAATGATGAACGCGACTTCTGTTCGAACTCAGCCCCTGCAGTTTACGAGGATCGAGAACAAAATTTCACGACCACTGTGAGCGTTTGAAAATGCATTCATATTGTTAATCGGTCGTTAAACTAAGCATGGAATTTTATACATGCTTAGTTTAACGACTGATTAAAAATATGAATGCATTTTCAAATACAATCATAATTATTTTATTTTTACCTGACTTATAAAGTTAAATCATCCCTTTTCAAATTCCATTGAATAATTTTTAACCAAACTGGGGTGTGGATAAGTAACAATTTACAAATCTAAATTCTATGCACATTTTAAAATTTCTTAAAGAAGTCTCATTTCTTTTAAAATCTCATGTAATCTGGTTAGTCGTTACGTGCATTTTCTGTTATCCATTACGTTTCTCACTTTCATACACATTTTAGTTTATATCTGTCCATCTGTCCATTGACAAAAATGTCATAAAAGATCGCTTGACAATATATTTAATTTACTTTCTTTCTAGATGCCAATAATTCTGTATAATTTATAAACTTGACAGTCTACTTCGTCTGAAACTTATTCGTTCCATAAAATTTAGCCGATAAATTAGAGATAAACGCATTTAATATCAACAAATTCTGTAACGATATTCTTCATTTGGTCTTTTCTTGTTACCAGTTTTCACGCCTAATTTTACGACCTCGAAAATCCTCCTATCCCAATGCCTTTCTTTTACTTTATTTCCCGTGAAATGTTTTCACTAATTTCTTTATTAGATATGTTGAGTGGTAAAATGTAAATGACTTTCCCTTCCGATTTCATTTGTTAAATTTATCCTCATATCGCCTCTCGTGTGAAGCTTAAAATTTTTAATTAATAAAAGTGTATGCAATTATATTTGTAAAATTTCATTTGTAAAAGGGAAATAATCAACCCAAATTTACGAACCCGGAATTATTTTTTTCCACTAAATATCATTTTTAATGAACAGCTCTTTGTGTCAAATGTCTTTACAAAAATCGCTAATCTGTTGTTTTTGTGTGTGAGTCGCTGTTCAATAATAAATCATACATCTGCAAAAAACAACATTTTTGACACAACTCAAATAACGTTGATAGAATTGCCTCTCAGATTTATAAATTACAAAATAGAAATATAACACTCTTCGTGCACATTCTGGAACTTAATTTATACTTTTGATTTACATAAACTAAAAATTGACTTTTTTTTTACTTGTATCACTTATCTTGCCGGGGTGTGAAATTTTTAAGCCAGTATTTATTCGTTTTCTTCTTTAATTGAACAAACTGTTCATTTATTTCGGATTAGTTTTCTTTTTCAATAGTTTTCTCGTTTTAAAACAGCTTTATGTGCAAATCTTTTCTTCTACAATATATTATATAGTAACGTTTTTCTTTCTCTCTTGTATTTCATCGTTTCGTTAGAATTTTATCGTCTCGTGAGCAAAAGGTTAATCTTTCACAAAATTTTCGACGTACAGACTGGTAGAAATGTACAACAAATGTTTCACATCAAGGAAAAATTTATTTCCATATGTAACTGTTCGATGCATTAAAATTCTCCAGCTAAAATAATTACGTTTATCCCAATCACATATTGTGGAACGTGGCCAACACATATTCAAAATATTTCCTAACCTAAATCATTATGAATTCCTTTTATTAAACACTTCCGAAAAGGAATATTTGCTTTCATCTATTTACATTACTTTTATTGGTTCTTCAATAATGGACATTTCTGTTTAAAGACTAGCTGCATGCCTTCCCATTGTGCGAAAAGGTGTATCATTTACTTTGTTAATCAAATGTTAAAATGAGGCTGCAAATGTTCTGTTTGTATTTTATCTGATTTATGAGATTATTGTTGCCAATTAATTTAAACGCCAATCGTTTGCAGTTTATTTTGACCTTATTTAGGCAAGTCCTCAAATGAATGCGGATACATTTTGTTTTATCGTTTATTTCAAACACTTTAATCATATAAGTCGTATAAGGTATGTATTTTCTCCCGCTTTAAATGAGTGTTCTTAATTTTTAAATTTCATCGCTAAGAAAACCAATACTCCAAATGGACTCGTTATTTCTGTTTATATTCGTGTAGAAAATTTAGGCATCCATATTAAGCATCATAAAAACAATAATTTTTATTTTATTTAATTATTTAATTATATATATATATATATATATATATATATATATATATATATATATATATATATATATATTGGTATCCAAGCAATTTCGACGAATTTATTGGCAATTCCATGATTGGCAAAGTCCCAAAATTAGTTCAAAATATTTTGAGAGGGGAATTGAGAAGGCAAAGTTTCAAGTCCTAGATGGAGTGCTTTTAATAGTAGATAAGGGAGTTCTTTCTAAAAGGTTCTACCCTGTATTTACGCGAGTTTTGGGGGAAACGGCAAAAGACGGTTAAACCGACGAGTGTGAATTCGGAGTGGTCATTTTCAAAGTATGCTTATGTACTGTCAGCCTTAGAGGTAAAAAAAAAGCATATAAGTTAAGTTTAGTATACTAATTTTAATTACATCTGTGCATTGAATAAAGAAGACTAATATTTATTGTTTTTAGAATTAAAACATTTATAAAGTTTCTTTAGACGTGAATCTTTTAAAATATGATTCTAGGCAAAAATGTCTTTCCCTTTCTTATTTTACGCAATTAAGTATCTTTTCTTTGTTTTCAGATTTCAAATTTTTAAATAAAAATGTTAAATTATGTTAAATATAAATGATTTGTGTTTTATATTAATGATAAAAAATAATTTCATGAACTTTTTCTTTATAAGAAAACAAATTAAAAAATTTATCTTGTATTTCATTCTGTGTCATCTCTGGTAACGGTATTTCAAGTAATGGGTTTAATTAAATATATATATATAAGTAAATAAATAAAATAAAATAAAGCATGATTTGAAACTTACAGTTAACAATACAAATGTGCTTTACATTTATCTAGCAAATAATATTTTAATATAAAATTGCAAAATATATCATTTTAATGCTAAAAATTAGGGTAATGGTCTTGACACAATGTGAGGGAGGGAAAAATATTGTAAACACAATTTGAAAATATACCATAGAATCTGGCACCTCCATCTGTCAGTTTTGAGAGTAAAAACCCTCGCAACTGCTGGTAGGGTAGGGTAAATTTTTTCACAGCGTTTTATTAAAGTTGTATATGAAGATGTTAAATATTGCTAAATTTGGTGAATGGTTATAAAAGTACTTGTGTTTTATTTTAAATACACGTTCGAATAAAAATTGATTTTATGTATTTGTAAATGCATATTTCATTTTAAGCTACATAATTTGTACACTATTGTGTGTAAAATATTACAAAGCTTATAGTTTTAAATTAATTTGCCATTTTTTTTTTTTTCTTTTCAGGTAAGTTAATACATATTTGATATTTCAAGTTGAAAATAAGATCACATCCAATCTTTTTCTTGGAATATTTAAATGTAAGTGTTTTTTCTTTCTTTTTTTTCATAGTCAATGTGTATGACATATACAGATCTTTATTATTATTAATAATAATATACAGATTGGAATCTTCCACTTCAAAAAGAAAGAAAGAAAGGCATTTTTAGGCCTAGATCCTTTGTGCTGAATAACAAAACAAAATACAGAAAGAGTCTTTTTTTGTTTGGTTTGGTTGGCTGTGAATTTACAAGATTTTTCTAAAAAAATTCCTTTTGCAAAATCGCATTTTTTATACCCCTATTTTCAAGTAGTAATATTTGCATTTTATAATCTAAAAAATATAAAAATAAAACACTTTTCTGAAATGGTGATACTTTGACAAGAAAGTATCTCGCAATCTCGAAGAAAAGCATATCAGCATTTACGAAAAAGCGATTATGGCTGCAATTTAGAAATTTAGTTCAGAAATATAACATTTCATCGCGTTCATAAAAAGAACATCTAAAAATCAATGTATATCGGAAGTTTCAAAAATTAGCTAAACGGCTGGCTTATTATATAAACAATCTGTATAATATTTCTCTAACGTGGACCAATTTCAATTAATTTTTGTCGAAACGATACGATAGTGGTGAAATTAATAAAATACGCGAGGATAAAAAATAATATTTAATAATGAACAATATTTAAGCACGCGGTTTCAGCTCAATGATCTAATTTGATAACATGATGACATTTGTTTGATGACATTATTTTATGGAAAATCTATTTTTAAAAGTTATTTCTTCAGAATCTTTGCAAGCGTCATTTTAAACCTAGCAATATTTTAAAGATATAAACAAAATATGAATTATTATCATAAATTGACAAAAAAAAAAAAAAAAAAAAAAAGAACGCAAATCATAAAAAAGTATAATCAAAATAGGATTTTTTTTTTTTTTAAAACAAAAATTTACGCTAAATTAAATAAAATGTCATTGCATACTTGGCGATAAAAATTTAGAGGGCGTCATGGGGGTCCTTTGCTAAAACTGTACTGCCTGCGGAAGTATGAAAACTGAGTCGTCAACCACGAATTTTATTTTGAAACTTTTCTTTGATTGATTCTGGTTTCACTATTGTACAATATTTATTTGGTTATAATAATAATTGGCTTCTGGTAAATTAAAATTTTAATTAGGTTGTGAAATTGGTATAATATTTATAAGTTTCAAATTTTAAAGGTAAACAACAAAAGAAATTAAGTGCGAAAATTCCGCACGGGTTTGCTAGTTGTTAATAAAAACAGAAAATCCAGACTTAACGCTGAACAGAAATCGAAATATTTATACAACGTTGAAAACGCCAATGTTATAAACGCAAATATTAAACACAAACTGTAGTTTCGCTAGCGTAAAGCGTAAACTGTCATCAGTGCAGAATGACGAGGTGGATTATTGCTCTTACAGCGAAGCGAATTTATATATAAGAGCAATAATCTACCTCGTCATTCTGCACTGATGACGGTACATTTTACGGTATCGAAATTCCAATTTGTATTTAATATTTTTACATTGGCGTTTTCAACGTTCTGAAAATATTTAGAAAATGATTTTGTTTATTCTTAAATATTCACATTTTTGTAAAGCTCTTGGTGGAAAATTTTAAAATTAAGTTTTTTTAAATTCCTATTTTTTGGGGAGGAGAAAGAAAACTTTTGTCAAAAATGATTTTTCAAGGAAATTTTAAATGTAATTACTTTCTTAAATTATAGCACTCATACTAATTAATTCCAAATTTGTTCTGCTAAAATTTTCTTTCTTCTCTGGTGGCCATCTTCCATTTTGCGTATTATTTCAAGTCTTAACAAAATAATAAATTATGTTTAAAAAAAAAAATAGCAAGCTGTGAGTACGATTAATTTGGCAAATTTACTGGCAAGTCGTAAAAACTTTAGCAATTCGTGGAGAGAGAATGGCAATCGGCGTAAATGTGTATTTTTGAAACATTATAAAGAAGATAAAGTTACAGATCCCGCCACTTATTATAAAATCACATTTGTTCTGATCAAAAGGGATATTATAAAGTGGCTGATTTTTATATCCGGCGAACATTCCTTCCTATACTCTAGATAAAGGTATTACTTCCCTAAATTTAGAGAGAAATTTCAAGAGGTAATGAAATTAATAAACAATATAAATTAATTTTGACACACAATTAATTAATTATTCCTTCAAAATAAGTAAATTAATCACATCCCAAGTTCCGATACACTTTTCTTTGGGGAAAATCATTATTAATTTGCCAAAAGTTCGCACGTTTTTTTTTTTTTATTATTTATTTATTTAAAATCTTCCCTTTTGAATCTTTTGCTTATTAGTTATTTCAGAATAAGAACAAGAAATTGTTTTTTAATAATTAAAAATTAAGAAATATGTATCACGTGGGAACCAAATCAAATTTGTAACTTATTACTGCGCTTTAAAAAGCACATTTCTTAAAATTGTTAGTAAGACGCGTAATGGGCGTGTTTACTTTGTAAGTATGCTTTAAATGCAAAATTTTTGACAGAGTGATAACGAAGGGATTGCTATCTTTTGTTTTATTTTTTATTTCAAAAATAAAAAATCACAGTGTACATAAAAATTAATTTGGTGTGCATAAATGACATTTTAGCTGCTAAAGATACATTTTTTGAGTTTATTAACCGGCGATGTTGATTTTATTTGGCGGCGAATTTAAAAGTACTTTGAATTGATTTGATACCGGTCCTGTCAATTTGATCAGATTAAGCGGCTGATTTTATTAACCAGTGAATTTATTAAGCGGCGGTTACAGACTTCAGCAATTCGTGGAGAAGGAATAGTAATCTGTATAAATATATATCTCTGAAACATTATAAAGAAAATAAATCTATTTTGTATGTGAAAGTTAATATAGTGACAAATTTTATATAATAAGTTACTTTAAATATGTTTAACTTATTTATATTACTTTTGTATTATATTTACTTTTGTATTATATTTACTTTTGAATTATTATTTTTTTTTCTTTCATCTCATTTGTGCTTTTAAAGGGATGGTGAAAGTTTAAAATCGTTCTTTTGAAATTACTGTCTTAGAGTTACGAAAGTTAGCCCTGAGTTTTTTAAATTTCTCCCCTAGTTTTTACGTTATTGTAGTTTATCAATATATTCTAAACATATGTGGATATTAGTTTGTTCATTGATTGATAAGTTAATTTTTTGTAAATGTTTTTATGTTTGAATGTTGAAAATTTACATAAAATTTCAGCATTCAAGCATAAAAATATTTAAAAAAAAAATTGACTTATCAATCCATTATGTCATACCCAATTATGTTTAGAATATATTGATGAACTATAATAATGTGAAATTCAGGACAAATTTTTGAAATTGAATTTTTGTTTTATTTACACGTTTTGAGGTCCCCTGAATCCAAAAATCATGTTTTTAGCGGTTGGTCTGTGTGTATGTGTGTGTCTGTCTGTCTGCCTGCCTTTTATCAGCATATCTCAAAAGCAGATTATAGCAGAAAGTCCAAACTTGGTATTCTAAATGTGTATCATATGGGGATGCGACACTAAATTTTTCTTTGAGATTAACCGAATGGTTCGTGTACAGGGACATCCAAGATAATTCAAATACATTACGTCTATGGGGGAAATTGCAGGCAAGTAGATTTTAACATCTATAAACTGCACTAAACTAAATGAAACTAATATATATATATATATATTTATATGCGTAAAAACATGTCTCATGTACGAGTAGAACATGGTATAGAAATCATTCACTGTTTATTTACAGGACTACACAAAAGAATTAGATTGTAGTACGACAATACATGAAAATTGATGGAAGTCTATTTCAGGTTGTGCCGTATGTTATTAATATAGGATTATATTTAAGTGCATCATGTGGTGTGTACATAACTTTCAGATGATATACAAGACTGCCAGTATTTAAGCCATAACATTCTTTTTCATTGTTAGTGTAAGTGCTTAACTATAATATTATACCATGCCCAGGAAAACTGCTCAGGAATCGAAATTAATTCCTCATAGCCTTATTGTAAATAATGTATTTTTTAAAGCTAAATTTCATCGCATTTTTTTTTTTTTTTTTTTTTTTTTTTTTTTTTGTATATTTACACGTGAATACCGAAGTCAAGTTTTTAACGTTTGATCTTTGTCTGTGTCTGTTAGAGTAAATTAAAATCAAATAATTTCAGGCGATCCAAATGTTGTATTTTGAAGTTTATACATTTGTTACTAGAAAAGTTTGATCAAGATTGATAAATTTCAAGGGATGTTGCGTGTGAAAGTTGTCTGAATAATTTTAAATGCACTTTTGAATTTAATAACAGATTTGAATTCTATATAAATGTAAGTACAGTGATGAAACGGGGGAGGGGAGATGCGGGGCCGGTAGCCCCCTAACATAGAATTATTTGTCAAATAAAGCCGTTCCGAAGCCTAATTTGAATTGTTTATAACATAGGTTTGCATAATAATACTCGTTATGTTACTCCTTAATCTCCAATCTGTATTTATAGTATTAAATTTAAGGGTAAGAGAAAGTCGTGTGAGTGACATACCAGATTATTTACTAGTTTTATCATTTCAGTTAGTCACCTCAAATAAAATCGTACGAAACACCTTTCCATTATTACAGGGTACTCTTACAGATGCAACTCATGAAAAGGAAAAAAGTAGAATGTAATTATGTAAATTCACATATTTATAAGACAAATCCGTATTGCAGTAAGAACAATCATGCATCACTGATAAATTATGAAATACTTTCCCTAGAAAATAAATAGCCGTTGTAGACTAAACTAATAAAATTTTTCTGAGATTGATTTCGATTTACACACACATACATTTTAGTGAAATTCATTTTATCAATAGTTTTAAACACGTACGTTTCTTACAAATATCGATAAAATTACAAGCAATGTTTATGTCATGTAGTAAAACATTGATGCCGTAAATTTCCTATGTGGTAGAGTTTTCTTAAATAAAAATCGAACTCGACTCGTAAGTCACGTACGTCTATGTCTCAAATCCGTTGCCATCGACTCTTTAACTTTTTCAGCCCTTAGTTTGTTTCTCTTCTTAGGAAAGTCTTTCTATTTGCTATTCCGTACACGCAAGTTCACTCAGACTTGGAAGTTAATCTCATTTTTCCTGTGAGAAAGTTTCATTGAACTGGCTCTGCGACATGGAATGTCGCATCATAAACCGTTTTATAACTAAGTTACCAGAACAAACTTGCTAGGGTTTGTGGAAAAGTAACTTCTTTAAGTGGATAACTTGTCGATAATGTCCCTTTCACATTATCTGGGAAAAAAAAATGAACGGATGGTGTTTAAAATTTATCTTTTTTTATGAGGGAGTTCACTGTGCTTTGAAGGTAGTAATGCAATTTTTAAATGATGAATTTTTTTAAACAGATTTGGCGGTATTTTAAAATTATTTGAATTTAATAATTATTGTCATATATATATATGTGTGTGTGTGTATATATATGTATATACAGTTTTGAAAATACGTTGAATTTAAGATAAGTAGGCGTGGTTAACAAGAAAAAAAAAAATGTTAATAACATAAAACAACGAATTAAAGTATCCAAAAACATTTGTAAAAATAACACTCCATGTGAAAAACACCCTTCTGCTTCCATGGAGTTTTTCACGTGGAGTGTTATTTTTACAAATGTTTTTGGATACTTTAATTCATTGTTTTATGTTTGTTAACGTTTTTTCTTCTTGTTAACCACGCCTACTTATCTTAAACTTTTAACGTATTTTAAAAACTATATTATTTTTGTATAATTTTTTGTATATTGTAAATTTAAATCAATATAATTATTTGACTATAAAATTTATAGTAATGAATTATTATTACTATTATTTAATTACTCTGATTGATTTATAAATTTTAACAATGAGTTTAATTTTTATTTTAATTAGAAGGTCTAGAATTTTTATTTTATTTTTGTATATATATTAAGTATGTATTTGTATTTGTATTAAGTATGTATGTATTAGTGATTAAATTAGTGATCTTTAACACATTATTTCGAGAAGAAATTTTTAGATTTTGTTTTTCACTTCTGCTGGTTTGTTTAAGAAATATATGCAAAGTAAAAAAAAAAGAAAAAAGTGTCTTTTTAATAATCTAAAATTAATATTTGAATCTAATGTTAATAAAGATTTTATTCATATATTTTTCTATTATTTATCTGACGATTGTTTTTTTTTTTTTTTTTTTTTTTTCAATCAGCTAAGTTCTACTCTTTTTTTTTTTTTTTTTAAGTACATTTTTTCTTACTGCGAAAATTTATAAAAACTTTTTCTTAATAATCATTAGAATCTTCTGAATAATATTTTTGCTTATTTATTTTATGATTTATTTTGCTTATTTATTAACTACATAGTGTTTCTACATAAAATACGTTATATTTTATTGAAATTTTATTTCACGAAATTAACCTCGAATTTCGAAAACTTTACTCTTATTGTACATTTCTCGAAACTGAATTGATCATTGTTATTAATTTCTTCATCAAAAAACTGGAGATGAGCCTTCCTTTATTCATTTCTCTTGTAAATATATTAACCATCCAAGAAACTTTGACCACTTGCACGTGTTCTAAGATTAACGACTTCATATTGCCTATTATCTTCCGTAAAGTATCTAGACTTTGATCTATGAACGATTCAAACTAATTCTTTCATTTAAATTCACTAGACGCTTGACTAGCGAGTCATTAACTTTCAGGACGCTTCTGTTTGTTTCACTAAACTCTATTTTTGTTATTAAACTTCCTGCCATTTCCCGTTCAGTGAGGAAGATGACCAGTGACTGCGCATATTTCATGCCTTGAACTTGATTTGCATTCTATCGGTGTCTAGGAACGTAGGCTGTCAAGAGCAAAATTTGTCGGAGCTTTTCTTTGAAAATATCTTTGCTACGAATATGTAATGATATAAAACCGGATAAACTGTAAAAACAGGGAAGTCCGCTGGGATGTCAGACTTGGATAATTTCTATTCTGGTGCCTGACACTCGTATAATGAAGTAATTCGGTGACGTCACTGCATAAAATTCTGAAATGTGTACTCTAAAGGTTGGAGAATATTTATTACACACTTGGCTTTGTAATGTATAAAGCGTGTCTAATAGATTTGGATAACATAACTGAAATTACTTAGTTTAAGGGGACTTTTCTAGTATTAAACTGAATTAGGAATTAAAGGTGCATCTTATTGTGTAATACATTTAATTTACAGATTCGGACATCTTAACTAAAATTGCTTAGCCATCCCCCCCTCCCCCCCCCCCCACACACACACAAAGCGTTTGAGAAACATAAAATATAAACATATTTAAAAAAGTTTATTTTTCCGGCTTTAACAGCTTTAATTATATTACGCAGCTGTCATGGAATATTTGTCATTTAATTAACATATTCACTATCATGTGACCCCAAAGAGGAGATACGTAATTTAATTATTAACAGCCATGTGACATCAACGTGGAGTCACAAAATATAGTGGGAAAATCATTATGACAGCCGTACGATTTCTCCATCTTCCTCATATAGTGGCGATGCATATACAAGAACAATAGTCGTGACCTTTTTGACATCACGAACCACTAAATTCAAGATTTAAAATACCACGGACCACTAAATTCGTAATTTAAAATTCAGCGGATGATGTTTGATTAATGGACTAATATGATTGATTAAGATACGTATAAATATACTTTAAGAGGAATGATCAGAGAACACCCATTTTATAAATATGCGATAAACCTATTCGATATAAAATATTACAAATACTTATTTTGTTATAAGAAAAACGGAAATACATATTTAATATAAAGAATGACATTAAAGATTGTTCGTCTATTAAAATAATAATAATAATAATAATAATAATAAAACATGAACACCTTTTTATTGCTTCTGTATTATGAAAAATTCTGACGAAAGATTTAACTAACAAGGAAAAATTTCTATTCCTGTGTATAAAACGGTATTTATTGAATCTAATAATATGCAGATTCTTAGCATATTTAAATTTATAATGGATAATTACATTTTTTACATTATATTTTAAACATTTTTGAAGAATTCGCATAATATGTTAAATTTAGAAAAATTCTGGCTAAGTATCAAATGCACATCAGAAATTAAAAGCGATTATTGGACATGCTGATAATTAAAATTTTTGCTATAGAAACTTAAAAATAATCTATTGATCTTTTCCCTTATCACGAATCTTCTGAAATATAAAGTAGTGAAACTCACAAAATCCTGAACTTAAAATTACCATCAGTGTAATTTCTAATAAAACATTTAACCCTTTAACGTTCACTACTTAATTTATTTTAAAAATTACTAAACTAATTTTAAAAATGGCTTTTAGACACATAGCTGATCATAAATATTTAAAAAATAAAAAATTAGCATTGTTCCTTTTCGAAAAATTTTCGGTTTGAAATATTTGTAAGTAAACCTTATTAAATTCAAATAATATTTAATTTAATAAATAAATCACTTTATAAGTAAAAATTATCGACAACAAAAACTCGTAAAAGTTGCATAGATCCCAACATTTCAATTTATTCCGGAATATTTTAACCCTTTGCGGCGCAAGGTAATTCGGATCATTTAAATTACACTGCTACCGGAATTTACGAACATAATTAAAATAGAAGAAATTTTAAATTTTCACGTTAAAAAAAGGGCCATTTCTGCCATGTTATAAATGTAAGTTTTTGCTAAAATATTTCCGGGATGAGTTTTTGCACTTGAGAATTAAAATTAGGTGTTCCATCAGCGGGAACACTGCGACTGAAAGGGTTAAAAATGCAAATAATGTCCCGACTTTTCTGCGGACCACCAAAATTTTCTCGTGGACAACTAGTGGTCCATGGATCACCGTTTGGTGACCATTGTACTGTAGAGTTCTGGTTACGTTAGAAGAAAAGTTCTTTTTAATAAGTGATTTTCTGTTGGTGAAATGCATAGCATATAAAAATCAAGATGGTCGGATATAATATACAGAGAAATTTCCGATATCTCTACCCAGCTTTAAAAACATATGAAGCTCAGCGACAAAAAGAAAGAACCTACACTATAAAAATTAAATTTGAAAAAATTATTTAATTTGATTTAACCGTTTTATTGCTTACTGTAGTCATCAAAAATTGTTTATTGTGTAATTAAGTGTCCCAAATTACATACAAGAGAGTACATTACTGGTGAAATAATTTCTGTTATCGAGTTAGTATATGTTCATAAACATGCAGCTCAAAAACGAGACTTACAGGTACAGGTATCATTAAACTGATATCTGTGTTCAGTGATATCTGTGCTTACAATAAGAATGCGTAAGCAGTTCTACAACCGAGAGAGAGGACTAACTGACACTATAAAAAAGTAAACTTAAAAGTAGACAATTATCTGAAAAGTTTGTCTGAATGTATGACAACTTAATAACATTACTTAGCCAAAAAGAAATAGATGTCGTTTAGATGAGCTGGACAAATTATATATTGGAGAGTTCACATTTCAGTACAGAAAATTTCTTTAAATACGTTAGACTCTGTTAATTAATGCACAAAAAAGAAAAAATAAATAAATAAAAGACTTATAGTCATTCTGTGTAGTATTTCCATTTATATGGCCCATACATTAAGAACTTCCAACACAGTACAGTGGCAAGGAAAGAAAAAGAATTAATTCAGTTTATGAAAGAAAATTTTAAAAGCCGTTTTGTTCAAATATGACAGATTAATTATATTGCGTAGCCATCATTAAATAAATACCAGGTATCTATAAATAAGTATCTTTATTTTGAACTGCCTATGATTCAAATGACCGTTCCATTTGGTACACTGACTGTGTAATAAGTGGGAAGGAAAATGGCATATTAAAAATATAATTAAAAAATGATCGGTAGAGTGCACTTAAAATAGAAAATCTAGCGTTTTACTAGAAGAAATAATTTAGCCATAAAATTAATGTCATATTTATTTTTGAAAATTACGTTAATATAGGTACGCTGTTGTATGCCATTTATGATGAAGTTTCTGTTCCACAGTATATCCTTTAGGATGAGCTATTCAATCCATTCGGTGCAGTGCATATTCAACTACAAAATGTTAATTCAGTCTCTGATCCATATCTGCTACTAACGATTGCTGATAAAAGTAATTTTATGAAGTTAAAATGAGTTAATTTTATAAGAATTTTTTTGAATAGTAGAATATGGAAAATCCAAGCTCCTAGCAACTGCACTTGCACTAGGACCAGCTTCTATAGTGACGACAGGCTCAAAAATTATAGTGGCAATTAATAATGTACTGCCCCCCCCCCATTCCCACATTTAACAAAAAACACCCAGGCTCTTCAATATTTTTTTTACCATTTTTCTCAGAGTGTCTTTTGTATCAAAGAACATTTTCCTTCAACCATTCCTTTCAGATACTTAAATTGACGTAAAGCAGCTGCAGAGTTGGTCTTTTTAATTAAAATAATTGTAATACTAAAATCCGGAAAATTGATAGTTATGTCGGTCACGTTGCTTACAGATTTGAAAGCTTACTTCTTAATTTTGCTTTCGTGATGAAATTTGCAAAAGTGATAGTCCACAAAGAGCCCTTTATCGACATTTTATTTTATTTTATTTTTTAACCTTTTTTTTACTTATACCATTGTTCGTCCTCCTTCATGCATAGTAAGTAGGGGGTCGATCCGGGTTTTAATTTTGGGAGCCTATTTTTCTAAAAATAAAGATTTTCAGAAATTTATTTATTTATTTATTTTTGTGAAAAATGTATTATTGTGTAAGCAATCTATTTTAGCGGTCAGTAAAATTCCTTAACACTAAACCTACCTCGACGACGGGTCAAATGACCCATTTTAAACTTTTTGTCAGAGTTTCTTGCAAATAACATTATCACATCGTCCATGTTTCATGTACCAAATTGTGCTAAATAATATATTTTTCCTATGCATAGTAATATATATAACATTTTAAAGACGGGTCACTTGACCCGCTGTGGTAGGAATAGGTATACATGAAGTATCGGTAGGTTTAGTGTTAAATAGAGACCTTGCCGAGAAACATCCGAGCTACTTGGATGCCAAATTTCAAATTTAGCCAATAGGTTCTATATTAAAGCTGTTTTCTAATGTGAATGCATATTTAGTTTATTTTGAATTAATCAAGTTTCTGATTAGCATAATGAAACTTAAATATTTAAATGTAATTTACATTTCATTAACGGCTGTATATCACGATACTTGGCCATGGTTCTGAATTGCTGAAAATAATCGCGAATCGAAATATATTTATTTAAGCGTTTCAATTATTCAATTAAAAAAAAAAAAAACATTTAAACATAGTGACCAGTGATATGAGCAAAGTCTGCTTGTTAACAGAATTTTTTATCTCGTCCAAGTTTTATTTCAGTTTTATTGCAGATTAAATATATTTATTTTTATGTTAATAAATAAATGATCGTGTAAAGATTTTTTTTTTAATTGGCAACAATTTTATAATAACTTTTAAAGAGTTCTAAAGCAATTATGAGGATTATAACTAATACTTTTTTAACTAATTGGAATAATTTAATTTAAGTAGTCAATTCGGATTCCTTGGCTTATTTCCAGTCTTTTGGTATAATAAATGATAATTAATTATACGCCAGTATTTACAATTCAGGGACATGAATATTAGTGTTAATGCCTAATATATTTTTAAAATATACAGGTGTTGGACAAAATAATGTGAACACTTTCGCTTTTTTTACATTTTGTTGAATAGCTTGAACTTAACGTGTTTTTCATAACTTAACGTGTTTTTCTTGAATTTTGGGAATGTTTAAGAAAATTGGGAATGTTGGGAATACTTATCGCTGTTCATAAAGAAAACATGTCTTTCCTCGTATTTTTTAGCAAAGATTTTGACCTCATATTTTTTAGCAATTATTTTTAGCAAAGATTTACTTTATAACTCTTTAGAGTTATAAAGTAAAAATTTCTGAAAATTTTTTGCATTTTTTAATAAAATATTAATAACTCCTTAAATATTCAAGATAGCCTCACAAAACTCTACACACGTATAAAATATAATATTTATAACCATATGTAAAATTTGCGGGTCAGTCGAAGCTTTTTCATATACAGGGTTATCAGAAATACTTTTTATTTTATTGGATTTGTTGTTCGTCCCTTAAGGGCCTTCGTGACAAAACCTTTAATGAAAAATATGAAGAAAGACATGTTTTCCTTATTCCCAAAATTAAAGAACAACCCGGTAAGTATTTTTCAAGATATTCCACAAAACGTAAAAAAAAAGCGAAAGTGTTCACATTATTTTGTCCAATACATGTTCATAACGCCGTGAATCAAATATTTTAAAAGCTTCTAACTTCTGTTTTATTCGTTAGATTGAACATTTCAAAATCGGTACTTTAGTGGATACCTGGCCACTGCGGTGTTTTGGGTAACGATCAAGCCTACAGCCTCACAAAAAGAGGCTCGAGACTACTTCAAATGAGATTCCCCGCATTATCATTCCATTCCAGAAAGCTGTATATAAAACAAATAGGTAATGGATAGGTATTTAAAACTGCAAATTCGTGACAGAATAAAATTAAAGCGTTGGAGGGCTGAAGATCTTTTAAAAATTCCCAGCTGTCCACGACGGCAAGCCGTGGCCCAGTTCCGCCTCTTGACTGGACATGATTGTTTGGCAGAACATCTTCACCGCATTGGAATCTTTTCAAACCCTGGTTGTCCCCTCTACAATTCAGCAGAACCAATGAACAGACACCACCTCCATCGACGTGCTTCACTTCGTGGCAACTCTGAAACTGCGCTTTATTGGCGTGCCAGAGAACTTTTAAGGCAATGACTTCGGTCACTTCTTTTTTGGCATCTTTTTTTTTTTTTGCGTGTGTGTATTCCTATTTGATTTTTTTTTTTTTATCATTTTGCTTCTGTATTTGCCTTGCCATTAGGGAAAAAAAAAAAAATTCAAAATCTTTAAACCTTCCCAGGAGTACGAAGATCATTTTCAAAAAACAACGCGTAAATCGGTTCAGTAGTTTTTGAGTCTATTGAGGGCATACATACTAACATTTTGTACATATAGATAGCTCATCATTCAATTTTATGAAAAAAGTACATGACCTAAGATATTGAATTAGATGACCTTAGATATTGAATAACTAATATCTATGACAGCCGGAGACATTATTTTCAGTGCAGAAATTGCTGCTTCTATGATGTACCCGCAGGCATAACTATTTAGTCATTGCAAGTTTTAATAACACATTTCCCAATTAAATAGAGAAAAGATTAATATTTTTAAATAGTGATGCCAAAGGTATGCCAGACTGCGAGACTGCGACCCCCTGCTAGTATCAATCATCCACCACTGTTTTTTCGGTTATTTTACTGCAAAAACAGCTTTTATTTCATTGTGTCTTTCAATTAGAGTATGCGCGTTTAGAGATGCAAAAATAAAGAATTTTATATTTTATGTGTTATCTAGTAACATTTTGAATATTATACGTCAGTAAAAAAAAAATATTTTATTTATATAAATGATAAACTAAAAGTATGCATGATTACTATATTACACTTAGTTTTAGTCTTTTTGTGTAATTTGACCAGTTTTATTTAAAATATTTAAAAATATTTTTAGAATTAAAAATTCAGTAAAATTCATCTTCCCTTTAAAGAAAAAAAAAAAAAAAAAAAAAAACACCTCATTGTTAGTGTTGTTCAAAATACATTTAGGTTATTGGCACACTGTATTATTATTGTATTATATGATATACAGTTTGTTATGATATACTCAAATGTTTCTGCATGGTGATTAAACTTTTTTTGGAAAACAATGTAAATCTAGAAAAAAAAAGTTTTTTCTTTGGTTTTAATCTTTTATTACGATATGTCCGTGTGCCTTGTCGTACACATGCTTTGAAATTGAAAATTTATGAAAGAATTCATTAGATTACACAAGACATGTAAAAAGTAACAAAAGGCAAAGAAATTTAATCAAAAAAAGTTTGCGTTGAGTTGAGTCACTGTATATGCTTTGTTATTCAAAACAATATTTTTAGAAGTTTATCTTTTACACTTTGTTACAGTATGTAATCATTTATTCATTGAATGGACTAACTTTTCGGTACCAGATGGGGTAATTTTTGCTCGTTCCTCTTTCGATTTTCTTATTAAACAGTCTTCTTATGTTATATCGAAATTGATTTTTAAAGATTTTTCGAAAGATAATCAACTGGATACTGCCTGGAGAGTGTAAGAGTGATTGTCGTCGCTTAGGTACGTTATAAAACTTTGGTGATCATATCGTATCCTTACAAAAAAAAAAAAAAAGAAAAAAGAAGACAGAACTAAAAAAAAAAAAAAAAAAAAAAAAAAAAAGTGTTTTGAGAAAAATTAACTTGATAACTGTAAAGCTTTGAATAGCATTGATGTAAAACTAACACAACTGCTTCTCAGGCGAATAATTTTCGAAATAGAGATGTGACGCTTTTTTGTGTACGTTGAAGCGCTTTCTACACACTTTTTTAATGACGTTAATCAATGTTGTGAAATTTAGGGACTTTTTTATTCAATAATAACCAAGAATTTTGAGGAGTAATATTTCATATACATAATAGACGATTAATCTCTGAAAAGATTAGGCATACGTTACAGTTGAAATTTAATGGTAGATATTGAATAAAAAAATCACTAAATTTGACAGCACTGATATTAACTCAAAATTGCCATTTTTTGAGTTGCATTGTTTTTCTTGGGAGCTGCGGTATAGCCTCGAAATTTGAGGACAGTGTCTATTTTGAGATCGTTTTTGTAAGTTCTTAAAAATCGCAGCAAAGAAATTCTTTATAATAATTATAACGTTTTTTATCTTCATTTATTTAAAATAAAAAATAATTTCGTAACTGTGTAATTGTAGCATATTTTAACGCTAGTTAATTATAAAGGTACTCTAATGTGGTCCCCCTGAAGGCGGCACGTTAAATGCTACCGAAACAGCTGTCTGCTTCTCAATTTTTTTTTTCTCATTGCCATTCTAGACGTCGTAGTTTTTACTTGATTTTAAGAAAACAGATATTCATTATTTATCGCTATGTTCCAGATGTATGCTTAATGCTTTCTTCGCGTATTTTCTTTTGTGAAAAAGAAAGAGCACTATAAAATGCTTTTAAGAAACAGTTATTTAAACGAAAGAACAATTTTAAGGGGAACAAGGTATATGCTTCAGAATTTAAACCTATCTTCTGTCAGCTCAAACATCAGGTGAAAAAAGCATGTGAGCTTAAAAGCACAAAATCATTTAAACGTGTTTTACTTCTACCAGCATTAGAAGAATCATTTAACATTTGTGTTCTAGCTGTACGTCATTCACTATTTCGCACTTATCGAAGAAATGTTTTTAAGTATTTCGATTCTAAATATAGGGAGATGAAATAATAAAATTTTCATACCTTATGATGTTTAATTACTGTTCCCTAATAACTCGAGGGGAGAGCCATTTCCTATACAAAGGATCAAAATTGCGATGGCATTTTTATGGATCCCCCCCCCCTCCCTTTTTACCTAGGGGTGAATCGTAGATCATTGACAATTGACCACTAAGCAGCTACAGTGCAGTGTTAAACTTAACTCAATCCACCATTTTACATTTGGCAGCAATATTATTCGAACGCTAGCAATAATTCCTATGTAAAAAAATACACTTAATACTGTTTTATTAAATAAATCCTTGTCGAATCATGTCCTTAGACAGACTAAGAATATGTTTCGACAAGGATTTATTTAACAAAAGAGTATCAAGTGTACTTTTTTTTAAATATAGGAATAATTGCTAGCGCACGAATAATTTTGCTGCCGACTGTAGGAATGAGTTTTTTTTTTTTTTTTTTTTTTTTTTTTTTGTTCTGTTTCACGCGAATAATATAAATTTAATAGATAGTACTGGATAGTTGCTTAACGGCCAAAATACTCTGGATTGCTAAGCTGTTTGTTATTTCATTTGTCTCTGTCAAACCTCATAAACATTACAAAAAAAAAAAAAAAAAAAAAAGTCTAATTAATAGGAATGTTTTTCTGCGTTTATTTATTTTTCTTATTTTCTTACGGAATGCTATTTCACATTAAAAAGTATCTAAAACTAAAGGCTTGGTTGTTATGCGTAATTAAAATTCTATCATTCTTTTTTCTTTTTCATTTTTCATTTTTCTTTTTTACCACTACAGTATACAGTGTCATTCAAAACGAACATTGCGCCATCCTTTCAGTGAAAATTAGTATCTCGCACAGAAAAATTATTGAGTCAGAAAGAAATATAATCTTTGGGTGTATGGTGTCCCCCTTAAAATGGAAAGGAAATACCCGTTTAGTAACGTTTGTGTGAATGACCGTGCATGAAGCAGACCAAGCCAATAAAAAAAAGAAGAAAAATGCACTTGTTTTTCACCTGGCTTAGTCTTTTGACGGCTTGTCACTAAAAATAAGAAGGTCGCGCCTCAAGGTTAAGTCGTCAGATGAGCAGGAAGCCGGGTGCTCATCTTGTTATGCAAAATAAAGTCCATACCTCTTCTATCAAAATCTTTAATTTTATAAATGTATAGCCATGGGCGTGATTCAGCGTATTGAATCTAGATTAGATATCTATCAATTACCGATGTCATCGAAAACTTCTCAAAGACAGATTCAAGAAGGGTGCGTTGGTTATTTGAACTAAAAAGTTCTAAAAAGTATTCCCACCCTGCCTCATTTAAAGAAGAAAAAAAAAGAAAATGCCATAGGTGGACTGGAAATTACATTTTGATCATAGAAAAATATTTAAAAACTACATTGTTGGAATTGCATTTGCTGATGAAAAATAACTCTTCTGTTCACACAAGATCATATTTAATTATAACCTAATACCGCTGTCTAGTATTTGTAGAAGACTGAAAATAAGAACTTTGAATGCTGTAAATATTTGCAAAAAATGCTAGAATTTTGGTGCAAAAGTAGGACGAATCATATAATGTAACGTTTTAAATAGCAATGTTTGATAATGTATAAAACTACCACATCATAAAGTCCAGTCAGTATATATGAGTCCATAAATTTAATCTAGTTTTAATAAGATATATTAGTCAAGTGATTTTAGACAGTTCTGTTATAGGTATTCTTTGGACGATCGTTACTTACTATAGAAATAACAATATGTGTGATTAGTACGTTTGACGTACATGGTTTGTCCAGAAAGTAATGAGACTGGTTGCATAAAATTCGCTTTTTTATTTAAAGAAAAATTTTATAGACAATTCAAATTCTTCAAAATAACCTCCTCCTGCATTGATACATCGTTACTAACTGCTCTGCCACTCATTGATGCCCGTTTAGAAGTCTTCAACTGGAATACTATGCAGAATATGCCGTACGTTTCTCTGCATGTTCTTTAGACTTTCAAAACGTTTAAAAGCAACCTCGAAACAACATCTTAAGCTGAATTTTAACCGAGGGAATAGAAAAATGTTCAGCAAAGACAGATCGAGGCTGTACCGTGGTTGAGGCAGCGTTTCGGCGCTGTGTTTTGTCAATGCACTATATTTTACTGCATTTTAAAAACCGAACGCCACTTTCAAACATCTGTGTGCTTCATAAGTGATCTGTGCGCTACAAAGGCACAAGGCTAACTCACTTCCATCAAACTCTGTATTTGACAGTCCCCACCCCCTTGACCACCTGCTGACTTTATCCCTTTGGCATTCTGCTTGGCGCATAAAATTCAGTCTCATTACTTTTTGGACGGACCTTGTATATAACGGCATAACTAACGCCAAATACATCAATAGTGAAAAAATAAATAAATAAAATAAAAAAGAAGAAAAGTTTTATTACTGGTTTTCAACTAGATTTTCGAAAAAAAATTTCCGACGTCAATATGACGAAATATATAATATGGATTGCTCAGCAATGAGTGGCATCCAATAGGCAGCAATCAAATTTTTCGATATTAATGTTTAGAAACTGAACAATTGAGTCAGTAAGTTCCTGTATTCTCCTGATCAGAAAGGATCTATCAATATATTTTCTGATGTGTCTAACTGCATTCCCCTCCCTTATGAGTTCTGACTGTTGAAAAAAAAAAAAAAAAAAAAAAAAAAATCCTGATTATATTTTATAAATGATCTATTCTAAGTAATAAAAAGACTAAACATCTCTTTGTTAACCCATTAACGCGCGAATTAATTTTGCAAAATATTATTAGCTGATTATTTCACTACTAAATTAATATAGACAACTGACAGTAAAATATAGTAACTTAAACAATTCTTCTGATAGTTTTAAATTAAGCCTATGCTCATTTATTGACGTTTAGTGTTCTGGCGTTTCATAGAAAAACTTTGAGATAACAGATTAATTTCCTATTATATGTTGCCAAAGATGTCGAAAGTAAAGAATTATAATATATATTATTATTCAACTTGCTTTAAGTTAGTATACCTGCGCAAAAAAGTAAATATATGTGCGACGAATGAAAAATCATAAAATGCTTATCCAAATTATGAAATAATATATTAATGGTAGGCACATAATACTTTCAGGGATCATTTAGAGTGACAATTTAAACTGTCACTAAAAAGCAGAAATCATTCCAAGAAATCACAAAAAATATAATTGCCATTTTATTAGCTGTCTTCAAATGAGGACACTGGGCGCTAACTGGTTAATTGCAAAAGGTAACAACTAATACCAATCAAACTATGAAATTGTCAGATAATTAAGTGTTAGTGAGACGTACACATATACACTTAAGTGCTAAAAGTCATGGAATTCCCTTAACATAGTATGAGACTTCCTCTTGCCCGGCCAACTGCAGTAACCCGACATGACATGGACTCAATAAGTTATCGTAAGTCCCTTGCATCTCTGTTCATCCATGCTTTCTCTATAATCATCCATAATGATGAATGTGTTGCCGTTTACAGAATGCTCTTTAGATCATGTTCCATGTGTGTTCAATGGGATTTATGTCTAGCAATTTAGGTGGTCCAATGATTCGCTGAAATTGGTTAGAATATTCCTAAAACCGTAGGGGATTGTGCGTATGAGTTTTCCTGATTTCAGCCGTGCGAAACCAATCGCAAATGATTTTAGTCCGGTGATATGGCGTATTTTCATCCTAAAAAAACGCATCATTATTTACGTGCATGAAGTTTATAAATAGCTGCAAATGTAGTTGCCAAACACAAACAACAAATAACCTCGCCCGGTTAATGATTGGTTCAGTTTGATCTTGATTATAGAACATAGTCCATGCCATATAAAACAACCACACTCTTATGAAGCCATAATCAGCTTGCTAAATGACTTGTTGACAACGTTGGTCTATGGCCTCGTGAAGTCTTCGCCACAGTCAAATTTATAATTAGCTTTTTAGCAACTGAAATGGCGCCTCATCTGACCGAGCAAAGTTTTTACAGTCATTTAGGGTTCAAACAGTGTTTTTTGCGATGGCAGCAAAAACCTTGCAGATGATGACATACTGTTAAAAAGGCACACTCGAGACAGTCTTCTTCTGCTATATTTCATCTACGCCCAAATTTCTGGTCATTCTCCTCACGGACATGAAGAAATGGAGAATCTGAATGATATACAACTTGCGCGTTACCCCATGGCGAGTGGTAATGTCTGACATTATATATTCTCGTTATGATGTTAACAGTGTAATTTAAAAAATATTGACATACCTAACAATTTGCAAAATTGAATGTGCCATGAGTTTAGCTCAAACTAGCATTCCACTCTTTGTTAATTTCCTTCAGGGAGTAATAATAATGTTAGGAAACATCTCCTAAATAACTTAAGTAGACAATCCTTGACAATGCATTATTCGTTTAGACACATCATACATAATGGTACTGCTATGTAGATATTTTAATATTAGTGTACCATGACTTTTGGCACTTCAGTGTATAGCTTCGTCAAGTGCTTAATTACGAGGTATTTCGAATTTTTTATGTTATCCAGCTTACGATTTCCACAACATATCCAGATGTTTAGATTATACTGAACGTAGTCGAGGTCGACCACAAAGGAGTCTGAATCTTCATTAGACATATGTAATTAACAACTGCATCTGGGTATAAAAATCTTCGTCTCTCATTGGTGCTTCTCCGTTTTATTCTCAGTTCACCATCAAAGGATCAGGACGGACTATTAATTTTTGTTGTTAATTTAGGGTTCTTATTGATAACTGGCCTGGTTTGAATGATCACAGATAAAGATCACCTTTTGTGCCATTAATTTCGAAATTTGAATATTTTTTAGGTTTCCGCGTTATAAAGTGACACGCGGGAAAATTTAGAATACAGTGTCACGATAAGAATTAAAATTGCTGTTCATAAATTTGAATATGGAATTTAAGACTATTTTTATATTCTTTCATGAATCTGTTTTAATTATTAGGGTTTGGATTAATTTGGTTTTTGCTGTCTATTTTTTTCAAACGAAGTCTAATTATAGATCACGACTTACGGTTCAAAGCGGATTCAGAAAATCTATAAACATCTACTATGCCCAGACCAGAACTCGAGCCTTGCACCTAGTAGCTAAAGACTAGAGAGTCAGCCATTTTGACACGAAATGAGCCTTTCAAATGTTATACACACTTTCTTAAATCCGTTGTAATTTTACTGCGTAACATATATTTATTTTGAGCAATTTTTAATAAGTCCAGTTTTTCACCAAAATATATATTTTAGAAGTTAAAAAGTTATGCTGTATAAAAAATGTAAACGTACTTTTACAGTGTTAAAAGGGAAAAAAAAAAAAGAAGAAGAAAATTCTCAAATGGTAATAAATTTGTTACAATAGATTTCCCCGACGTTATTTTTAACCCTGTAAATTAACTTTCCTGTCATATTTCTCACTCATAAAAAATGTCATTGATTTAAAAAGGTAAAAAAGAAAGAAAGAAAAAATAGAGAAAAAAATGAGAAAGAAATTATTATTATGGTCCTTTTTGAACTCTTAATAGCCTTCGCCGCAAATAAATGTTTCTAAGTAGCAACTTAGAGAAATATCCGGATTGTAAATAAAAATCTCGCCTTCCCTCTGCACTTCTGACTTTTGTTTCGACAGAGATTAGTCACCTAGATGGACAGTTGTTTCGCCAAAATCCATTTAATATACCTCTCTGTTTTTATTACTATTTTTCTCTTTTAGTTTTTGTTTTTTATGAAATTACTTCGATAAAGGATGTCTTAGTAAAAAAGTATATATATATATATATATATATATATATATATATATATATATTACTGTTTTATTAGTTGCAAAAAATATTTTAATCTTTAATTATTAACTCTCTTCATTTTGCTTTTTGAACATAAACTTTCTAAGCAATGTATTGTAACCATGAAAAAATAAAAAAGGAATTATGAGATTTTGATGTTATCTCTACGTTTTGAGGTCTCATGAATTTATTTTTGCTATTTTGAAGGTGATTTGTGTATGTGTGCATATATATGTATGAGTGAACACGATAATATTTAAACGCTTCATTTGATGTACCTCAAAGTTGGCAGTATATTAGAAGTTTCCGTTGCCAGACCTGTTTATAAATTTTGATGAGTGTAGGGATTAAAATTCTTTTACAGGGACGAGAGATAGATAAAAACATTTATGGCCTATGGAGTAAAATTATTTAAAGTGCGATCGTGTCTAAAATTTAACTGAGCTCGAAGCTCATGTTAATAGTCACCATCCCACGACTTGTATAGATTTAAATGAATGTTTGATTTACAGTTATTTTGCAAGGACTTAAAAAAAAAAAAATCATTATTGCCAGTGGACACAAATTCTTTTCCATTGCGATAGTATTTATACTCTACATTCGATTAAGAAAAAATTAGCTAAGCATATTATAGATCAGGAGTGGCCAACCCGCAGCCCGCCATGCAGTTTTTTGTGGCCTGCGAGGACTAACGATATTTTACGTTTGACAACTTTGGTTAACACATAAAAAATTAATCAATACGTTCTGACTTTTCGAAATGAAAATAAATACCTTTCAACGATTATGGTAGCTAAAGTATGGTAACATTGTTGTTATGAAATATTATTAGATCCATTAATTCTTCTTTTTATTATAGGCATTAATGTGTATGTCAGAATTTATTTTATGATACTATTCTTATTTTATCACTGTAAATAATTTAAATTAATGTATTCTGTTCCGAATCTTCATCCTGTTCTCCCCGAAAACGCATGAATGTACATGATTCATACACTCACAAACATATGTACACATACACATGTATACATAAGGTGCGGCCCGCCTGAATAAAATAGGTTCCCAATGCGGCCTACCAAGTATGTTTGGTTGGGCAGGCCTCTTATAGATCATCGTCACAGGAACTGTATAAACTTTTATAAATGTAGAATTCATTTTTTTTTTTTTTTTTTTTAAGAAATAAGAAAAAAATATATATACAATATACATTATAGACACGAATTTATTGAATTTCATTTTAATAGCATTCAAATGGTTTAATGCTTAAAAAGAAAATCGTATGTTGCACTGTTTTAATAAAGTAATGATCATTGAAGGAAGTAACATGCATATTACATACTTATAGTTTTTTTTTTTTTTTTTTTTTTTTTTTCCACACTAAAGTATGAAATAATTTACGCATATGACGTCATATTGAGGAACATGACGATGAATGATATGCGTATTACTTATAGTATAGATATATATATATTTTTTTTTTTTTTTTACTGAAAGGTGTGAAATAACTATGCGTGAAACATGTTATGTTGAGGAACATTATTACCTGAAGTTCTTCAAATTATTCAAAAGAAACTAAACACTGATACTTTTAGAATTATGCTACAGAATATCTGTTACTAGAAACTGCGTGCTTAAATTTTATATTCTTTTACAAGGGCTCACAAAAGAATTCGAATACATTACCGTCTGTTATACAAATATTTGAACAACAGTGAAAATATTAAAGCATGTTATTGTGCTTTAACTTTTGATTATTTATTTAAGTTTGTGATGATTCAAATTTGTGCAATCGACTGATAACTACTAAATATTGAAAAAGTCAAGTGGAATTCTAAACAGATGTGTGTAAAAACGAATTCCTTAAAGCTGTTATTTTGACGGCATCAATCATCAAAGAATTTTTCTTTTAACTTTCATATTTACTAATTCGGTTTCTTAATAAAATTTGTGACTGTATTTATTGGTTAATATGTCTATATGTATTGATTTAAGTGTGTCCAGTTTTCACCTTTCAGTATTAAACACAGGGATTACAGAAGAATGGAATAAACAGTAAAGTAATTATTTTGAAAGTTGCAAAATGTTTATGTAGAAATTAGAAAAATTAGTAACAAAACTGACCTACAGTATGCTGTAATTGCAATACAGTTTTATTATAAAAAGTGCTCCGATGCATTGAGCGATCAGCTAGAAAAATGCCCAGAGAAAAGAATGCTACGTCGGCAGTAAAATTATTCAAACGCTACCAATACTTCCTGTATAAAATAAATAAATCCTTGCCGAATCATGTTCTTAGACTGAATAAGAATATGACTCGACAAGGCTTTATTTAACAAAGCAGCATTAAGTGCACTTTTTTACATAGGAAATATTGCTATCGCTCGAATAATTTTGCAGCCGACTGTATCAGATCTGCCGATGTCTGGTGTATCATTATTTTGAAATGAAATTAATAAAAAAAAGACGCACGACTGCTTGGATTTCGTTTGTACAGTAGCTGTTTTTACAACATATACTTTTTATATGTTATATATTTTTAAGATAACGTTTGCGACCTTTATTAAAAAATCTGTATTACAGAGGTAAAACAATATTGTTACAACTGATTAAGTCTTTTCCACTGCATAGCTTGTCTTGTTGCCGTGAAAGTAGTTTTATACTCAAAGTGAAGAAAAAGAGGCAGTTCACTCATTTTTAGTTAGGTTCGTCTTTTCGACTAACTTGGGGATTCGAGAGCTAGCGAAAATTTTTGCTCTGGAGTAGTTAATTTGCTTTACAATCCTGTGGAACGAGTGAGAGCTTTCTTGGACTGTTCCAGAACATTTTGTAAAATAGGGACTTTTGTGGCACGAGTGACGGCTACTGGAATATTCGATGAAATAACAGTGCTATTGTACTATTTCGGGAATATTCGTTGTGACACAGTTTTATTGTACTGATTCTCGACGGTACGTAGAATAAAGAGCCTTCACCGACTAGAACCTGCTTGTTTCTTTACGAACTACTTTCTTGCACAAGAAGGTCGACAACTTTTTCGTAACATTTATCATTGTTTTGAAATGAAATGAAAAAGAAAACGCATGCTTTCTTGGATTTTGATTGTAGCTGTTTTTACAATCTATGTTTTTGCATGTTATATATTTTTAAGATAACGTTTGCAATCTCTATTAAAAAAATCTATATTACAGGCAATACTAAAACAATATATATAAAAGCCAGATATTTCTGTATTGCAATTTTACCAAAACTAAATTTCGAAAAATTCATAGCGCATAATGCTTGATTATGCCTTATGATTACACTGAATACAAATAAAATAGATCTGAGTAAACAGTGCATGTATCTATATATACATAAATCATTGAATGAAAAATAAATATAGCTATAGCTATGGGGTGTCTATGTACAGTCGAAAAAAAAAAAAAAAAAAAAAAAACGCCACTCCCCATCTAATATCGCCATAAGTTGTCGTAGAAACATGTGGTTGGTACCAATCGATTTGTAATAACGTCTAGTTTATAATGGTATAGTTAGATTTTGCTTAAGGGGTCGTCTACATATTCAAACTGGAATCAACTTCATTTTATTCAACGGTAACCTCCATTTTTTATAATTTATTTGAATTCTTTGGATCAAACATCGCGGAAAATGGTACAGTTTATATATTTTGCTCAATTTTTCACAGAGTTATAAGCTGTCAAAATATGAGTGTGCTAATGTTAAATGAATGTGACAAACATTAATTCGTATCTTCCAAAATAATTATGATATTCAAATTCTGGTCTACACCATTAAAAGCTAGACGCTATTACAGATCGATAGGTACCAGCCGCATGTTTCTGCGATAATTTACGGCGAAATTAGGTGGTGGTGGTGGTGGGGGGGGGGGGGGGGTTTGCCGACTGTATATAAAAAAGGCTATGCGCTGCAAGTTGATTCGATTACAGTTCTGCTTAGTGGCACACAACACACGTTTCTAAATCGGAAACGATAAGAGATAGGAGAAAAAAGTCAGATGCTTTGCGCACAATAATGCTGAGAACAGAAGTTATAAAATGTGCCCTCATTTAATCAAGATTTCCCGTATCCATGACTTTAAAAAACGAGTGTAGAAGAAGTAAAAATAAAAGTTATTTCGGCACGACCTTTATTATTTCTTTATTATTTACACATATATCCGTCGTTGTTTGTTTGATCCGATGTTCGCATGTAAGTCTTTGTCGAGATCAGGATAGATAACACAGGATGAGATTATATTATAATACGAAATACTGGGAAGTGACAGCCAGGGAACGTCGCTACACCTGGAATTGAAAATAAGGTACCCGGGGTCCCCAGACTCCCAGCTGAGAGACAAACTTGCCCTTGTCTTTTGAGACCCCGGGACTCTGATCGTAACCTTCTGAATACAAATAATTCAAATAAAAATACGTTGAAGATTGCGATTTCAACCACGGGCATTTTGAACGGGAATCATTCACCAACCACTGAATTACGATGCCATCTAGTTTTAGGTCAAAAATATATTTTCTCTGTTGATCTGTAGTTTTTAACGTCACAGATTTGGGAAATCTCGATTTAAAAAAAATAAAAATAAAATAAAATAAAATACACGTTCACTTCTTACCATTTTTGTGCGCAAAATGTTTTATCGTACTAAACAGAAGATTGATTTGCTTTAGTACTATCTTGATCTAGAACTTTATTGTGATGAACAAAATATTGATCTATAACTTTGTAATTGATCTTTTCCCTGCATTTATTATCATTTCCTACGTTAATTTCGCTGTGTAAGTCAAAGTTTCGATGTAACAGAACTCAACTTGTAACGCACAGTCACTTTACTATTCTTAGACACCAGGTTTAAGGCAGTATCTATATTTATTCTCAAATTAAGGTGAGTGGGCAGTACTTTATCTAATACCCTATATAAATATTTCTCTATCAAACCTGTAGCCGATAGTAGGGGGGGGGGAGGGTGTTAAACACCTCCAAAATTTTGAAGATTTGATGAACTTTTTTAAAAAATTTAACTTCATTTTTACACTTTCTTTTATGTACTAAAGTTTGAACCCACTCTGAAAAACTTCTGGCGAAAATGGACTAATTTCAACATGAATGATGACGTTTCACATGAGTCTCCTCTTCATTCTACCTTTGTAAATGTTAATGAGATTTATTGTAGCAAATATGTTATTTCAGAAGTAATAGTGAATTGAGAATTTAACAGAATCCAAGAAATATTTTACTTAGACGAGGAGCAGCATCGGTATCTGCATAATAAAACAAGCAGAATAGAAGAATGATGTTTCATTTTCTTCTTGTATTGTAATAATCTACATCTTCAGTTTTCTTCTACATAGATTTTTGTGGTATTTTGTAGATTTTGCAATGGATCTTTATGTATTCCGATTGCGTGATTTAATGCTGTTGGGGTGTTTAACGAAATTTACATCAATCAATGTAGATATTATTTATACATTAATATGTTTCACTTCCAAGTATTTTTAATAATTTTGTATAGTTTTCAGTTTTATCTAATAATAATAATCCTTAAATGAATCCTAAGTACAAAATTTTGCAAAAATTTTCTTGTTTCATAATAAAACATATTATACCGATAAAGATACATAGATGTAACATAAGACGCAACAGTTAAAAAAATAAAAAATAAAGATAAAATAAATCCCCATTTCTGTCAGAGGTAATCTATTACACCATTGTCTAACAACCTAATACGAAACCCAGTAAAAATATACAAAACCAAATAGCTGCAATTTGAGAGATAAAAACATAATAAAAAGAGACAAAACAACAATGAATCTCCAAAGAAATACAGACGTTTATTTTAAAAGTAAACACAACTATTACCGTTACAAGACAAATTTATTTCCAGCTGTCACCATAGAGGAAATGATGCTTTCTGTCCAGCGCGGTAAAAAATGCTACATCTTTTCCTTTATCCTCTTACAATCAGTGGCTCTTAATAAATTTCTCACGTAGCTGCCCTGCAATCAAGAATAAATGTGGAGCTCTTTTTAAATCCGCTTCCACTGAAGAAGAAAGAAGCTCCCCTTCTTTGGAGACTCGTTCTAACAAAAATAATTTTAGGAGCTTGAGAGAAGTGGGATGCCTTAAAGAGGTTCGTTTATGATTTTTTTTTTTTTTTTTTTTTCTTATTTGTCTTGAGTTTGAACAAAGGAAAAATACTTTATTACTTTTTGAAAGATTTTTCTCTTCTATAAAAAAGCGATGTCGTCTATGTGTATGCTTACTTAAATGGGGCTGAAAGTTATTTAAATATTATTGTAAGGAGAATGTGATTTTTGCTGTGCTAATAATAGCCGTCCTGGAAAACGTGTTTTAAAGGTAAAGTTAGAAAATTATATAGGAAAAATATGTAAAAAAAAACATTTAGTATGTAGATTTTATACTAACGATCAATGTAAACTAAACAAGAATAGGATTCCCAATCGTTACTTTTTTAGGCGTCGGAATTTTCATTTGGAATTTTTATTAATTTATTTATTTTTCCTTCTTTTTTGCTTTTAATTAGGTGTAATCGTGAAAAATTCTTTTAAAACATTACTATTCGAAAGTTATGATGTTCAAGAAAATGACGAGTAGGAACCCTGCAAGAGCTTTTAAGACAATAATTCTGTGGTACAGAGCACGTTTGCCTTTTATCTGCACCGCAATGCATAATGTAACTTTTGAAAGCTAAGACAAAACAAGTTTTGTTGCACAAGACAAGAGTGTCTTTCTATAATTCGATGTATAAAAAAAATCTGTCAATGTTTTATGATTTGTTTTGGTTTCTATAAGACTACCTTTAAATTATGTACCATATATAAATATAATTACAGCTTGCAGTGGCTTATAAAAAAATAATTTAGATTAGTTGCTAAAGCAGGTTCAGCTATCAAGTATCTTTCTTTTATTGTTTATTTATTCATCGCACTTATACTAATTACCTTTATTGGCAGTCCAGGAAAAGAGTTTATTACACAAAAAGATCAAGTAAATTGAAAGAAGAAATTACGCCAAACTTGAGCTATTCAATTCTATTTTTTTTTTCTTCTCGTTTAATGGTTTTTCTATGGGTGTTTCGGGCCTGCGAACAAAGAAATTCTTAGCTTTTGCTTTCTTTGTTACAGAAAAACATCCATATTTTAGCATATTTGCATTCTACCAGGCCCTTGAAAACGTTAGAATGCAAATAATGCTTTTTTTCTTATTCCAATTTACAATATTTATTTCGATTTTTCTTTAATTCTTCTTTGATTTGATATGGGTAGTCTTAGCTTGTGATCCAAGGAATTGTTTTAATACTGAAGTTGAGTCATCTTTAAATTTCATAAAAATTTTTTTGCACTGATTATATTAATGTATTTCTATATATATATACATATATATATATATATATATATAATCTATTTTTTCCAAGTTCATGTTTGATTTCCCTGTACATGATTTATCTCTCATTAATTCCTTTATCACAATTTTTTCAGATTTGCATTTATATATTAATTACAAGCTACGCACGTTGGAAACATTGAAAAAATTCTTATGTTTAGCCCTTTCATTCCCAAATTTTTTTCCCTCCATAAAACAATAAATCTTATATTTAGTCATAAATTTATTTCAAAAATATAAATATTTTTTTAAATAGGAATAATAGTAGAGCACGAATTAATATAGCTAACAAAGCAACTGAAAGGTGTTTATTTATGTTTAATATAATCACTGATGCCATTTAAAATCACAATTTTTCAATAAATAAAAATATCAAAATTTTGGAAGAAATACATATTAAAATTAAAACCTTTTACACGCCAATATTCGATAAATGGAACATGGAATTAAAAATTCATTTAAAAATTAAATGTCATGAATAGTGACTTGATAAAATTATCAGATATAATAGAAAGATGACTTGATTTTTTGAAATAGAAATTACAGTTCAATCATAAAAGGGGAAATGTACGGAAAATTATAAAAATGACCTATTTTACCATTTTCCCTTTTACCCCATTAACACATTTTACTAATTTAAATTACACCCGGATCTGAATGCGGCGTGTAAAAAGTAATTAAAATACAAATTATAAACGTTAAAAAATAAAATAAAAAATATTTCAAACAGTTAATTTACTTAAATTGCCCAAAACAAGAAACCGATATTATTATCAGAATAAAATGAAATATACTTTCATTTATCAACAAGGATAGTGAAATCATCTAAAATATATTTTTTTCGGTGAAAAAAGTGTATATAGATTATAATATTGTTCATTTTGAATCAACAGGACTGTTAGATGGTAAGAAAGAAAATCTGAAATGTTATGATTCCAATTGGCATCACGGGGAATGAAAGGGTTAAAAAAATAAATAAAATAAATACATACACACACACACACACATATATATATATATATATATATATATATATATTAAATAAAAATGTAATGAGAAGATTGAGAAACGAAATATTTTTTTCTTTACTGGTCATCAAACACCTATATTTGTTCTGACAAGTATCTATTTCAAATTCCTTTCTCTTTTTTAGGGGAAAAATTAGATACTACGCAGACATATTAAGAAATTTTATTAAGTGATTAACTTTTTTCTGCTCGTTACTTGCAACATAATCGCGCGATATTTAATTGCTCTTCTTTCTCGTGATGAAAGAAGATGCTAAATTATGTCGAGGTTGGGTCGCACTGGGTGCGATCCACCCACATCCGTTCGTCTGGTCACCCGAAAAACTCAAATGTTGAGGTCGCCATTCGATTGCCTTGTATGGTAGGGTGGTTGGTGAGAAAAAGACAGCATCTGGGTCATTCGTTTTGCTCTGTATTGCATAATTCACCTCTCTACTTCATGGGCTTGGCTTGGTTGGCACCTGGGAGAGTTCAAAGGGCTGGGCATTCATTGAGTTTGATCTGATCATGCTTACATTATTGATTTTGATAGAGTAAAGATAAGTTGTTTATAAGTTTTGGTGCTACAGACCTGTTTCGGTCAATCAACTTTGTACACAAAAAATTACAGAAAACAAAGCCAGATTTTTTTTTTTTTTTTTTTTTTTTTTTTGGGGGGGGGGGGGGGGGGGGCAAATATTTAATTTCAGTACGAGGGAATAATTGCATTAAATTGGTGAAGCTTTTCTTTGATTGATATATATATATATATATATATTTGACAGATTAAAGAAATTTATCAATCACATGAAAGAAAATTTCTGTTTCTTATATTAAAAATAAAAGCCCCGGGTGAAAATTACGATGAATTAAATAAATATTTATGGTAAGTTCAGACATATTCGGATCGGCCTTAATCTCTGAAAGTATTAAACTTTTGTAGAACTCGTTTTTCGAATGAGGAATAAAATTACAGTAAATTAATGGATTTGACTATGAAATAAATATAAAAAAATAAAGTTTTAGGTGCATAATAATAAAAATAAATAAATAAATCTGACCGATTATTGTTTTCGGAAATTTAGTTTTCATTGGTGATTCGCTCATCAAGCGGGAAAAATATTGCAGAAAGTTAACTGCATTACTATGAAATGGTTGAAGAATCTTTTTCAAAGAGTCAACAAAAATACTTGTCATAACATGAAAATCTCGAGAGAATTCGCTCGAAGTTCCTACATATTATAGTGATTAGCGGTCTGATTTGAATAAATTTAAATCAGAATCAGTAAATAACTAATAGAAAAATCATAATAAGATGTCTGGGTATTTCTCTTCAAGTTGTTTGTAATACAATGAACCGAATCAGTTTATGCGTCTTGTGAAAGAACAATAAATGGTAAGTACTCAATAACAAACATGTATTTTTTTTTCTTTAGTGTAAATTATTTAAAATCACTAAAGCTAACTTTAAATAACTTGAGTCCTTTATCCGCAATGTATAAGAAATCTACTTGACGTCCTTGTAAAAACACTCTTACTTATGCAAATCTGTATAGTTGAATTTTCTAAAAAAATATATTTACTAGACTTGCATAATGGGACAGAATTTGATCAATCTATTTGCATTGCAGAAAGTAGGCTGATTCATCAGTAAGAAATTATCTTGTTCTTCATCCGTTCGTTGTATATAAATGTACAATTGTTAAAGATTTTTTTATTTTTTTATTTATTTATTTTTTGTAACAGCCAGATAAATTGTTCCGTAAAAATTGTTTAATAAATTTTTCCCCAAAAGATCTTGACGAATAGCAAAAGTTACGTTATTTTGAGGAACTATAGTGATGGGGCACTTTTTTGAGAAGTAGATCAAATTTTCTTTTATATTATTTTTAATACTATATCAGTAGGGTGATGCCATGAATTACCGCACCAGGTAATAAAATGCTCAATGCACCACTACAGTAAGTACTTGAATAGAAAAGGAATAAAGAAAAGTACTTATATATATGATGAAATATTCTTTGTTAATAAACATAGTTACAAATATCTGTGTGTATGAATGAGTTCTTGAAGACTTCTAAGATGAACTCGCCTAGTCTTCTAATCATTTTACCGCTGCATTGAGCTGGTACATCTTCGTTTTGCAGTGAAACGATAAGCTTTAAATCAACAGTCTTCATTCAAACATAGGTGCAATGATATTTTAGAAAATAAGTTCTATAAATATTTCTTTTTTTATTATTATTATTATTATTATATACATGCATTACGACATAAGATATCATGCTTTACTTTTTAAAAAGGATTTTGATTGTCCTTGATGTCTTTTATGCTATAAAAAATTTATAAGAATAACTCGAGTATATAAGAATAACTCATTTAAAAAATCTTCGTGGATCATATCGGACCCGCGGGTCATAGGTTCGCTACAACTGAATTCATATGTTTTTTGGCAAAGTTTAACATTCGATTTCTCAAAATAAATAAATAAATAAAAACAATAATGAAATTATAATTAATTTATTAATTTAATATAATTAGATGAGTGAAAATAATGGAAGATACCCGGTAAATTCAAATTTTATGAAGAATTCACTTTTGGGGTACTTGAGACAAGTTTTTTGCTTAAACTATGGAATTATTCAGATTTTTTTTTTTTTTTTTTTTTTTTTTTTTATATAAAAAAAGATAATTGTTGGAAGATATTTTATAAACATTTTTTCAAAATTCTGATTATTATTAAAATTAAATGTTTACAAATTTGAAAAAGAAATAAGAAAAAGAAAGACAAAACTTTAAAGGGTGATCAAATTTCAAGAAAAAAGGATAATAATAATAAAATCAATTAATATTTCAAAATAACTGATAACAAAAGAACCCCCACAATATCAATGAAATTATTCAAGTTGTTTACAAGGAACATGTCCCTAAGTTGCATTTCCGACATAACATCCCTCATAGTTAGAGATTTGGAATTGCGTCAGACACAGATAGCTGATATTGTTAAGTTAACTTTTAAAGAACAAATCTCACAAAAAAAAAAAAAGTAGTTTGGGAGAAACGAGGTTTCAAAATTTAGCTATATGCAGTCTTGCCTGTAAGTTTCGTCAAAATGCTACGTATACGCTGTTTTTTAAACAACGAATGCAGAATGAAATGTTCTTAAAATTTATAAAGATGACTCGCCTCATTGTTACACTTAAAAAACATAATTTTTAATTTCACGGACACATTACGATGATACACAGTACACAAAAGAAATAACTATTTACAAAAATAAATGAAACATTTTTGGTTAATCGGTTAGAGAGCCACTGCTACATATTTGCACACCGCAATACCACGCTTCTAACTAAAACAAAAGTTAATCGTAGCTCTCTTTTTTGAGTGAGTCACGTGACATAGTTCGATGGTAGGGGGGAAAATTCACAAATAGTATTGCGCAATACTCGGAGCTCTGAAAAGTTGTTTTTTTTTTTACAGTCAATGTTAAAGAAGAAAAGGATAAATCTGATGGATCAGTTTTTTTTTTCTTTACAGACTTCCCCTCAAGCTGTGTACATCGTCCTCGGTATACAGCTTGCTTTTCTGGGGGGTTGCTTCCTGGTGGGCACAGCAGGGCGTTTGGGCAACTGTTCTCGTTGTTGACCACCTTTCCTACTAGTTGAGGTTGTAGTATTCGTCGGTCGACCTCTCCTTTGGATCGGACGAACAGGAGTAGTGTCCTGACCTGTATATGGTTGCAGAGCGGATACATGGTAATTCCCTATGGGAGTAAAAGGATTATCTGTAGTACCTAATGTATACGAAACTGGTGATCTCTGTGATAAAATTGTATAAGGGCCATCGCGCCTCGGCATGAATTTGGAAGTTCGGTTTTTACTAGAGTCACTAATGGGGTGGGTATTAACCCATACCTTGTCACCTTGCTTGAAAGAAGGAGCCTTTTTAAATTTTCTGTCTGCATAGCGTTTATGCTGGTCTTGTCTTTCCTCAATTCGATCTCGTACTTGTTTAGTGAAATTGGCAAATTTCTTCAAGTACGGTGTTATTTCGGGAACGAAATTATCATTGTGCACAACACTTCGGAAATCATGCGCAATATCATCGGTAGTGCGTAGTTCTCGCCCAAACATGAGATATGCAGCGGTCTGGCCAGTTGAATCACATTTTGCTGTGTTAAGGGCAAATCTAATTATTGGTAGCTTCTCACTCCAGGTAGTATGATCATTCCCAACCAACATGGCCAGACGGGGTTTTAGATCTCTGTTCTTCCTTTCCACAGGGTTTGCCTGTGGATGATAAACCGGAGTTAGGGTTTGTGCGATTCCCAGGATGTAACAAACTTGTTGCATTACAGCACTTACGAACTGCGGCCCGTTGTCGCTTATTACCCTTCTAGGCAAACCATACCTAAGGAACACTTCCTCTATTAGAGTGATCGCACACTCTTTAGCAGTTGCGGAAGTTAATGCAAATAGTTCCACCCATTTGGTGGCACAATCTTCTATGATGAAGATCCATTTCTTTTCATTGCTTTTAGGTAAAGGGCCGAATAAATCAATTGAAAGGGATTCAAATCGTTGATTATAGATCGGTGTTTGTAATAATCCAGATGGCTTCTGGTTACTAGGTTTATAACGACAGCAATCGGGGCAATTCTTAATATATTCTGTAATATATCTTCGCATACCAGTCCAGTAGTACCGCTTTGCGATTCTATCGAATGTTCCTTCAATTCCGTAATGTCCAGCTGAGGGTGCATCATGATGCTCTTTTAACACTCTTTCTCGCTCTTGAACCGGGACTACTAATTGCGCTTCTTCTGATTCTGTTTCGGGAGAATATCTATATAAAACGCCTTGATTCATCAAGTAACCCCGACTACTCCAGTTAGCGAAATCTTCATTCTTATCGATACTTTCCAAAGACTCGATAATTTTCTTTATATCTTCATCTTTTAATTGTTCTTCTCGTATTTCTCTTGGACTTCGCGGAGGGATATCTATTGAAATTGAACAAATTTCACATTTTCCTTCTTCGTGTGGACAGAAGGGTCTGGACAACATATCAGCAACAACATTAGCCTTACCAGGCACGTATTCTATCTTCAGGTTGAAGGATTGTACCTGTAGTGCCCATCGCGCGAGGCGACCTGTTGGAGACTTTAAGTTCATTAACCATCTAAGAGGTTGATGGTCGGTTGCTACAGTGACTTCTTGACCGTCAATATATGCACGAAACTTGTCCAAAGCCCATACGATGGCTAAGGCCTCTCTTTCAGTCGTGGAGTAGTTTCTTTCGGCCTTTGTGAGTAACCTACTTGCATACTCAATTGGATGTTCTTCTGCTCCAGTGCCTTGTAACAAAACTGCACCAAGGGCATAGTTACTAGCGTCTGTTCTTAATATATATGGTTTAGTTGGATCATTTTGACTGAGAATGGGTGGACTCATTAGAAGATGTTTTAGGGTTTTGAAAGATGTTTCTTGTTCTTCTCCCCAAACCCAAACAGCGTTTTTCTTCGTCAAATTAGTCAAAGGTCTAGCAACTTCAGAGAATTTTGGGATAAACCTTCTATACCATGAGCAAGTTTGCAGGAAGGACTGCAGTTGCTTTACATTCTTTGGAGCTGGTATTTCTTGTATTGCAGCAATTTTATCAGGATCAGCTTCAAGTCCTTTACTAGTAATGTAATGTCCCAGATACTTTACACGGTTACAAGCGAAATTGCATTTTTCACGGTTAGCGTGCAACTTAAATTCTCGTAATTTCCTAAAAACTGCACTCAAATTATCTAAATGTTCATTAAAAGTTTCAGACAAGATGATAATATCATCTAAATAGGAAAGGACTAATATGTTCTTTAAGGAATTTCTAAAATTATCAATCATACGTTGAAATGTTGATGGGGCGTTCTTGAGGCCGAAAGGCATTTTCCGGAATCGAAAAGTTCCAAATGGACAAATAAAAGCAGTTTTGTCACGGTCTGCAGGGTTTACTTCAATTTGATGGTACCCATTCCTTAAGTCAATGGTTGACATAAAAGGGGTATGTTTAGCTTCGTGAAGAAGATCATCAATTCTGGGTAATGGGTATTTATCAGTCTTTGTAATAGAATTTAGTTTTCTATAATCTACGCAAAGTCGTACTTGACCATTAGGCTTAGGTACTAATACCACCGGTGAAGCATAAGGAGATTCACATTCTTCTATTGTTCCGCTAGCTAACAACTCGTCTAGCTCTTTCTTCAACATCTCTTTCTTTGCTGGGGACATGCGGTACGGCGGTACTGCGACAGGAGGACTACTTCCAGTGTCAATATAGTGTTGAATTTTATTAGTCGGTTCTTCCCCTGGTTCAAAGATATCTTCATATTCATTCAATAAATTATTCAGTTCTGACCTTTGTTCATCAGAAAGATGGGCTCCTTCATTTTCTTTTAACATAAGTTCGTTAACTTCAGCAGAATATACTGGATTTTCAGACGGCCTGAAATCATCTTCACTGAAATCAAATTTCTGCTTTGGATTATCATGGTAATACCATATATTATTTCGAATATCCAAAACGATTCCAGCAGTACGCAAAAAATCATTTCCCAACAATGTTCTGTTATTCTTTGCAGTAGGTAACGCAAACAAAGTTATTCGGAAAGATCGTCCTTCAATTTGTACATCTACTTCGGCTGAATAGATTTCAGTTTCTTTTTGGAGACCATCAGCTAACGTTACATTCATACAAGTTTTCTCAAATGCTACACCTCGTTTTGTTAAGAGGTGATATAATGTTTCACCAGCTATAGTGTGACTGGCTCCAGTGTCAGCACACACTATTCCATTTATTCCATTAATTTTTACTCTTATAAGTGTCGACTGAGGTTCTTCGATAGATAATGACTGAAGGTGAATAGTTTTGAACTCAGCTGAACTTTTTCTAGAAGAGGGGGAACAGGCGGAGCATTTAGCCTTAATAACACCTGGTTTGCCACAACCATAGCAACTAACACGTGGTCGATCTTCATTTTTCGTATAATCTCTCGATGACGCAGTTTTAGGATTTTGGGGGTGATTTCTTAAATTTTGGGAAGTATTTCCATGTGGGAATTTAGGGGATTCCTTTCTAACATTTTTATTTCTTACTAGTCTAATTTCTTCATATGAATCTAGTTTATCGGCAAGTTCAAGAGGATTGTTCCACTCGCTCCAGTGGTCCAAAAAATGCTCTTTGTATTCGGGAGGAGCTTTCTTTTTTATTTGATCTGCCAGTATTAAATCTTTTAACTCTTCCAACGATGAAACTTTAGATTCTTTAAGCCACCCATCAAAATAGTTTTGCAAATCAAAATAAAAATCTCGCCATGTACTTTCTGGACATTTACGGTGTTGGGCAAAAAGTTGTCGAAACTTCTCAGCACTTAATTTAAAACGTTTTAAGAGAATTTCCTTAACATTATCATAATTCTGAGCATCATCAACTGATTCTTTTGCAATTAGTTTGGCGACATCAGTTGGCAAAAGACCTACAAGATATACGACCCACTTTGGTTTTGGTACCTTCAAAAATGTTAATTGTTTTTCAAATAAATCTAAATATAAGGTTATATCAGCGGTTTTCGGATCGAAATTTGGGATTAATTTGCTTATTTCTAATTTTGGCATGCTTGTGTCTACGGAAGAAAGGGCCATGGTAGGTAATACTGCATCAGGAGCATTACCAGCTTGTGCCTGTAATTTGGTTTTCTCTAGTTCAAATAACCTTTCATATTCTTTTTCTTTCAGCGAAAAATCTTCTTTTTCTTTCCTATCCCGTATGATGCGATTCAAACATTCTTTTGTGAATTCTGCATCATAATCTGGACTTTCGACTATAGCATTTCTAATGTCTAAAAGTTTTAAATTTTCATCTATTTTTATATCTAATTCACCCGCTAATTCAATTAGATCTGTTTTTTTCCCTCTAGCCATATAAGACATGATTAAACTGAATTTTAATAATTTAAAATATATCTAAAAATGTGCAGTACGCGAACGTATATAGCCCAAAATATTTTATATAAATCACAGAGATCACTTATATATATATATATATTATTGTTATATGTTAAACAACTTAAATTAACCAATTTATTCAATAAATAAATTCAAAACTAAAGCAATAAAGGACATGTAAAGGAAATAATAACTCTTTTAACCCCTATTTTCAAATAATTATTTGAAAGTAAATAAGAAATACTCTTCCTTTAAATATTCTGAGTAATTGAAAATACAAGATATTTCAAATTGATGTACAGATTCCACCAAAATTTTATTTTTAATGCAAATAATAAAAATATAATTATCAATTCAACAAAATAAACAAGATCTCTATTTAATATATCTTTATTATAAACAAATCTGTGTAAAATTCGTTTTATTCAACAACAACAAAAAATTGTTTATTCATTCTTTCATTATTATTATTATGTATTATGAGTTGCTTATTATTTTATAATTCGTAAATGTGTTCAAGAGAAAATAATATTTATTCCATGATCATTTATCAGAAATAAATCTATTCAATAAGATTAAAATATTTATACAACAACCTTTATTTAATCTTTTAAAGTGTCATAATAAATCATAAAGTAAACAAAGCTTTTTTCTTTTCGCTTTTACTGAAAGCGATTACGCAATAATAATGAAAGTTCACTTGTTTATTTTTCTTCCAAAACGCAATGGCGCCAAAAAACAGAAATGTTGTTCTTAATTTATTCTAAGCAACTCGATGCTATGATTTACTTAATTTATTTTTCTATGTTAGAATTATATTAGAATATATTTTATTTTACATCAATACACCATTATTTCAACTTATTTCTTAAGAAATAGCATTCTACATTCTTGTTTTTAATTATCAAAATCTTAATATATCAACAATTATGAATCAAAAATAACTTACAGATACTAAAGGAAACTGGTATGCAAATATAATAAGATCTGGGCGATCTAAAATTCGTTAAGATCAGGATGATCGACTGTTAAACATATCTAGAATTAAGATTCTAAGAAATATCTAATCATTGATTAGGATAATCAATATTTTCAAGTGTTAACTTATTAACACACTCTGCACAATGCCCAAATTCCTTTAGCTCCTGTTCAAACAATCATCAAATAAATATTAAAATTTACTTATCTGTAATTATTTTCCATTCTATAGCCGCCGACATCACTTAGTCAATCGGCCCAACGTTGGGATGCCAATTTAAACAACGAATGCAGAATGAAATGTTCTTAAAATTTATAAAGATGACTCGCCTCATTGTTACACTTAAAAAACATAATTTTTAATTTCACGGACACATTACGATGATACACAGTACACAAAAGAAATAACTATTTACAAAAATAAATGAAACATTTTTGGTTAATCGGTTAGAGAGCCACTGCTACATATTTGCACACCGCAATACCACGCTTCTAACTAAAACAAAAGTTAATCGTAGCTCTCTTTTTTGAGTGAGTCACGTGACATAGTTCGATGGTAGGGGGGAAAATTCACAAATAGTATTGCGCAATACTCGGAGCTCTGAAAAGTTGTTTTTTTTTTACAGTCAATGTTAAAGAAGAAAAGGATAAATCTGATGGATCAGTTTTTTTTTTCCTTTACAGTTTAAATTAATTGCTTTTTGCATTGTAATTTTAATTATAGTTTTCCTGCAGTTTTCTTCTAACATGTACACTATGGAAGTTCACCAATGAATTTTTTAACTCAGTTTAGCTCGTATATACACTCTTGCTCAAAGGTTAGCAAGATTTGCAAACGATCTTTTTTTTTTTTTTTTTTTTTTTTTTAATTAAAAAAACTTTTCTCGATGAAATGCTTTCATCAAAATCTTTTTTTTTTTTTTTTTTTTTTTTTTTTTAAAAGAAAATTAATAATAATCAGTATCGAAACGGACAGTATCAAAAAAGTTGAAGAAGCTCTTTTTTAAACAAAAATACTTAAATTATTTTAATTTTTAATTGTTGCCAAAAAACTTTACGAGTTGATTTAATTTTTCTTTAAATGAAAAGAAATTCACGCGTAAATATTAAAATTGATATAAAACTTTGTGAAAAATTAAACTTTCAGGGTAAATTTGACGTCATTATAGCTCTAAAGGTATTTTTTTTCTTTTATTATTATTGTTAAAATTAGCTGATTATTATTATTGTTTTAATATATATAAATACACGTTACTCTGTATGAGGGTTACCAATGAATTTTAAAAATATTTATCAGCTTAAGCTCATGTAACCAAACATATCACGTTCCACCTAAAAACTCAAAGTTTTGATATTTTATATTTCTCTTAATAGTCGGTTTTCTATAAATCTGAAGAATTTTCGATGTTATCTATAATGTTTCTTTGGAATCCTTTCTGTCAAAATGTCAACTATTGCTCTTCCCTATTTTCGCTACGTAGGCTTAACTAAAATATCTCTGAACGCAACAAGAATTTTGTCTCATTCAAGGATTCTGGAAAAGAGAGAGAAGGTGAAAGTGGGATTGGAGGGGAAGGGGAGGGGAATACAATTTTTTTTTTTTTTTTTTTTTTTTTTTAAAGTTTAGTTTTTTTAGAGCCTCTAGCTACTATGAAACACTTTTTTATCTTGAAAAATGTTCTTCGTATTGTATAAAATGCTATTTTATAGTTTTTCGTGTAGGAAGCAATAAATTCAACATTTATTTATATTTTTTCCTTCCTCCTGCACCTCGGCAAAGGTGATTTTTATTTATTCGATGTCATTGTCAGTATAACAGTTAGCCGGGAAAATATTTAGTGAATAAAAGGAGCAGGTTTGGAAAAAATTGAATATAGAGAAAGTTGTTTAATGCATATCGCATTTTCTTCTTTGTTGTTTTATTAATATTGTACATATCGTATATTATTTTCTGTCTGTGAGTAAGTTCATAGTTTCTCTCTCTCTCCCGAGTAAAGATAATATTATTTTCTTTCTTTCTTCTTCTTCTTCTTCTTTTTTTTTTTTTTAATCAACTAAAAATAAGACTATTATTCCCTTTATAAGTAATAAATAATCTTTTAATATAGTCTTAAGAAGCATGGCCGACTGCCTAATCTATGATATTCTATGGAAAAATTTGTTTTGAAAACTACTCTTTAACATAATGTATTTTTTACATTTTCTTTTCACATTCGGAAAATTCTCAAACCGTTAATTTTACTGCCGATATATATATATTATTTTTATTTTTATGTTTATTTATTTATTTACTTATTTTGTTTTAAAGCTCTGAAGTGCGAAAAATTAATTGTATATAATATATGTATCGTTTAATTCCCATACGTTATTTGAGTTTGAATCGTGATTTAGGCATAGATGTTCGTCTTGGTTCGAAATCCATTTTTAAGCCATAAGTCCTAGTCTAATGAGACGTAACCCTTAAGTATGTATGTTTTTCTAGACGTGTTAATATTTTTCAAATAAATATTTATGAAGCTAAAACGCAAAAAAAAGTATTAAAAAGGTTCTCCTTTACGTGTCGTTTCATTGATAAATATTTCGTGATTGTACATTTTCATGAATATATTTTTAATTAATTTTAATTTCATTAATAGACTATATTTAAAAAGTTTTATCGTTTTTCTATCTTAAAAAACTTTAAATATGGTAAAAAAAAAAGATTTTTCAGGTGTTCATAATTATAAGGACAGCTCGAATCTTAGTAATTTTTTTCAGTTATTCTTTAAATTAATATTTTATGGGGTCTCTTTTTAGGGTTAAACAGTCAGACATTCTCTCTGGTATATATATATATACATTTTTTTTAATATTCAGTTTTAGTACCATTTCATATAGCATAGATGATATTCTTAATACATTTAAACTATTTAAAATTGCTTTCCACTCACATGCACTTTTCTGATATCATAAGTTAAGGTTTTTCCAACTTTTAGGCCATGGGAAAGGCAATAATACAGAAGTTTCTTTCTTCAAACTATTTCCTATTCCTCTAAAAGTAGAGCAAAAATGTAAGTCTTGTTGAAAAAACTATTATTAACCCCCAAAATCTAACAAAAATCTGATAATTCCACGTTTAAAATTTGCGGATATTCTCTTGATGTTCATAATAATAAAAAAAATTACTAAATTCATTCTGCCATCAGTAGAATCAGCTCCCCAGAGCACCATAGATCCACCTTTAAAATGCCCGATTCATATCTGCCTTTAAAAATTCTGCTCTGTCTTTCGCTATCTTCAGATCGTGCCAGTAACTGTTAAAACCATTTGGTTAATCAAGAATAAAATGTTTTTCATCCGAAAATGCAACATTTTATCATTTAATATTGCCTTTATTCAACTTTAACACAGACGTTCTTTCCCCCATTAAATGCTGATTGATTATTACAGGTTTTTTATTCATTTTAACATATTATTAATTATTTTAAACATCTATAAATGTAGACCCTAACCTTTCGTTAAAAATTACGAGCAAATTCAGCAGCAGTCATTATGAGTACAACAGTAAGAGGAATTATGAGTCTTCGATCTCTGTAAAACAACTCTGATTTTGCATCAGATCTCTCTCCTATCGAACCAGCAGTTCAATGTTTGATCCCATTTCCTTCAGCAATTTTAGATCTTCGAATTTCCTTTGAAATTCGTCGGATTGAAATTATCCTTCCACTTAAAAAACACATTTATCATACTTTACTACTTGGAACGTTCTTTTTTTCGAGGAATTATCAGAAATGTCCGTCCAAGAAAATTGAAGGCTTATATATGAATTAATCTAGCCCAGTAGTTAACAAATTCGCATGTCAACTGTAATTTATTCGCTAGTAAGTTAAATAAAACGAAAAAATCTGGATTGTCCCTATACTTATGAACATCTAAAAACGTGGAGGAAAACACATTTTGCATTATTTTTTATTAATTTTATTTTATATTAAAAAATTATAACAGTTTTGGTCTTTAGAATACTAGATATATTAAGTGCACATAGTATAATCTTGTTTACAATTATTTTTACGTTATTTCAAAATATAAAGTGTCCTTATAAATATGAGAAGGAGTGTATATACATTTATTTATTTATTTTCCTTAATCTTGTGGTAGATGAAAATCTGCTTTAAAATATATTTTTGTTGTTATTAAATAGCAATAATTAATATTGTTTCTCTTCCTTTTTATTCGAGGTAAGTCGAATAATATTTAACAGGGAATTTTATTAAATAAGAAATATTTGACTTAATTGGTTATTTTGGCGTATTATCATTGACGTGAGTGCGCTTCATTTTTCAATATAACGTGAATGTAATGGTTTAATTCATCTTTAATCTACTACACATGGCTTTATTTATTTAATTTTTTGAATGAAATTGTGATTAATAATGTGTCTGTTGTATGCTAAATTATATTTCGATTTATATTTACATTTTACAATTACATTTTTATACGTTATGTATATTTGATATTACATAAGAAAAATGGACACACATATTTAATAAAAGAATTTAAAACTATATGAAACACACACACACACACACACACACACACATATATATATATATATATATATATGTAAGGCAATTCAGCATGCAGAATAAGTAATTTTTGTCCTTGAAGAGTTCATAAAATGGTGCAATATCTTTATTTTTTGCATGCATTTTATTTATTATTATTGTTATTATTATTATTATTATTTATTTATTTTTTTATCAAAGAATATTTTCTCTGTTATTAAAAAATGTTACAGTTCCTTTTTTTTTTTTTTTTTTTTTTTTTTTTATTGATTTTTATCTTTTATTTGTAGGTAAGTTGAAATTTGCTGTGTTTTACAAGTTGCATCTCTTATTTAGAAGAAAAAAGGGGCTAATCATATTTCAATATTTATTTAGTTTAATTATAATTTTGTAACAAATTATCTATGCGTATTTCGTATTTTATGATTAGTTTTGAAAAATACTTTAAAACTAAAAATCCACTTCTAATGAAGGGCCGCCAGTTTTTAACCGTCCTAAATTTTCCCGATAGGACTTAATACTGATTAAGCTCAATTGAAGGCCCATGTACAATTGTGCACCTCTCTTAGTGGTCACATTTTGCGAGAACAGATATATATTTTTCCTTTTTGAATTGAACTGACCGTTATCCACATTATATGTGAAGTTGATGTAAATGTTCATGAAGTTAAGGGCGTGCATCCGGAAATGAAGATTTCTTTTCAACATGGCCGCCCAGGTTCTAAGAAAAAATTGGGGTTGGCCTAACTTTAAAAACTGACAGCCGAGAGCTCCAATCAGTGAATAGTAGAATTCCCCTATTAGTTGAAAAATTATCTTCTTGACTACCTTAATTATTTTGACACTTCCTCTCCTAGCTGTGGGGTGACAAAGGTGATAAGAGACAGTTTCGCACCTGTATTCAATTATCTACAAGAACGCCGCTAAAAAAATATACAAACTATCGCATCGCTCAGTGAAATATTTTGTGAAACGTAAATCACTAAAATAAATAGATTTAAGATTTAAATTCTAATGTCAAGAAATTTAATCTTATTAAATGAATAAATGAAAATTCTTTACACAAAATGTTTCGGAACAGAAGAAAATATTTTTTTTAATTATAAATACACGCATAAAATATATGAATATTATAAGAAAATGTTTATTGAATTATTTATACTACATATATAGTTTCAGACAGTACATAAAATAGCTCTCTCTCTTGTCGAAAGATTCAAACCCACAGTAGTGTGTTTTAAAAAATAGTGTTTTTTTTTTTTTTTTTTTTTTTTTTTTTTTTTAAGTTTTAATAGGAAATATGTTTACTCAAAAGTTTTTTTTTAAATTCTAACTATTTACTTTCTTTCACGTATACACAGGGGGTAAAGAAAGTATTGTTTTTGGGTCAAATTTTCGAAATTGAGTTTTTTTTTTTTTCTTTATTATATAATTATACGTTTTGAAATCCTCTGAATTGGAAAATGTTTTTAGCGGTTGGTTTGTGTGTGTATCTGTCTGTTATCAGCATATATCAAGAACAAATAATAGCAGAAAGTCCAAACTTGGTATTTTAAATGGGTTTCATATAAATATGCTACACTAAATTTTTTCCTTGAGACAAAGCAAATGGTTCACGTACAGGAATATCCAAGAGAATTCAAATACATGATGGTTATCGGGTTCAAAGTTCAAATAAATTATGTTCTGATAAGTACAATTTAACATCAATAGGCTGATTAAACAAAAGTGAGTAACAATTTTTTTTAAATGCATAAAAGCATGTTTTGTGTAGATTGTGGTATGGAAATCATTCATCATTCGTTTACAGAGCTCCAAAGTATTTGGATATATTGAGGCTATACTTGGAAATTGCTAGAATTATAACTAATTTTGTGTTAGAAGTTTTTCAAGTAAGAATAAATTTAAATACACAACATTGTTTATCGACAATATGCAGAGCTACCCAAAATTAAGCTAAACGCTCTTTTGTATTGAATGTAATTGATGGAAGTGCTTTGCTATATTTTATTATGCCGACGAACACTTGCTCACGAAGCAAAATTAAATTTTCATATCCATACTGTATGTAAACGAATTACTTTTAGTAGTTTTATTCTCAACTCTAGTTTTTTTTTTTTTTTTTTTTTTTTTTCATAATATCACATTTTGAGGTTCCCTGATTATAAAAGTCCATTATTTAGCGGTTGATCTGTATATATATCTGTTATCAGAATAACATAAAAACAGATAACTGCAGGAAATTCAAAAGTGGTATTTTAAAGTTCGTATTAGGTTGCCACTTAAAATTTTGAGCAAGGTTGTCAAATTTGAAGTCAAATTAGTAACAGCCTTGATTATTATTCATTTGCTTATTTTTACAATTATGCATTATAAATAAGTGGGTTTGATGGAGGAGGGGAGTATCCCTCTTACAAAGAAATACATGTGAAATAAAACTGTTCCATATGTTCTAAAAATGTTCCGCAATTTTAGATTTTTTTAAGTACATTATTTTTATTATCTTATGCTATTGATCTTAAAACTTAATATGCAATATATATATATATATAATGAAAACCTTTTTAAAATTTTTCAGTAAATATTCAATATAATTTTCTTTCATTATTTTATTACAATATGACATTTTCCTGTTCCTCCCTTAAAATTTTAGTCTTGAGTCTAAACAGTTTTAAGATTTAATTAAGTAGAATTACAGTTCAAGGAAAAATTTTATTTATTTATTTATTTATTTTTGGGTCTAATTTTAATGTAATTTTCGAATTTTGATAGAATATAATCCGACACACGCAGAGCTGCAAATACTTTAATTAAGAAAACGTTAAAAATTAAAAAGTCGTTCATTTCCTGATATTTTAACTGTGGATCTATGATAAATAACACACGTGAAGTTGGAATATTTACAAGGCTTTTAGTTTAGAACCTCATCCCCCACCGCCCTTATTATTTCCCAAAATAATTTACATCTCTGCAGAAAGGAAAAGCAATAAATTATAAAACAATTAGGATAACAAAATTAATAATTTCAATAATTTTCTACTTGCAACTTTAAGTAAAATCAATCCTATGCAGAGGTCCCCTCCTAGGTGATTCTAAACTGCCCTGTTTTCTGCAATTCTAAATTCTGCTCTTCCAAACTTCACAATTTCATCGCTCCAACGGCACTATTATATATTTCCTAACCCATAGTTTAATTTTTCATTCCTTTATTTAATTATTTTTAACAAATTATTATTATTTTAAAGTTATGTCCAGACATTACAATTTACAATTTTTTAAAGTCATAAAATTAGTTAAAAAAAAAAAAAAAAAAATCTTTATGATATTAAAGAAAAAACTTCAAATCAGACTCTTTCTACCGTCTATGTCTCTATGATGGGTTGGTTTGTCTGCTGTTTGACACTGATATAACAAACAAAATCAAATTTGTCAAATCAAATCAAAAATATTTTATCAATTTCACCCACGATAGCTAATTCTTTTAGCACAAAAATGCTGGAAAATCTTTCTTTATCTATGCATATTTTTAATTTATTTTAGTAACTTCCTTTTATACAAAAATCAGCCTCTGACTCTTTTTACAATATATATAAATGCCATAGTAATGGGGAAAATGTTTTATAAATTATGAATGATGCATGGGTTCTGAAACAGATTTTTTTTTGTTCAATCTGTCTCTCTTCCCCCCCCCCCCTTCCCCTCGTAAAAACAAAAATTTTTTGCTATTGTTCGTATTTAGAAGTATTTTACAAGAAACAATTAAGAAAAGTGCCCTTTCTTCCGGTATCTTTTTTTCCGCGATCCGGAAAAAAAGGCACTTTTCTTAATTTGCGAATCGAAAAAGTGCCCCCCCCTTTTTTTCCCAGGTGCCCCTTTTTCCGGGATCCGCATAAACTTGCACCCATTTGGCGCAACTTTCGTGATTACGATTTATACATACGACATAACAGCATACTGCGAATATCCCATTCGAAGCACAGTATAAATATACAAAGAAAAAATTCGCTTATTCGATTTTCATTGAATTACTAATTTAATTAACACATTTTCTTGAATAGCAACCCTACCACTAACCAAAAGATTTTACTCTCTAAGCTATGAGAAGCGTTTGGTTCGATTCAAGGCAGCACTCGTCAGCCTAGCACTAGGAGTTTTCCATCGTTTTCTCCAAAATACACGTTAATATGGATTAGGACCCCTTAAAAAGATTCTCACAGAATCCATTCCACCTAGACTTTTTCTAAATTTAATAATAATAATAATAATAATGAATGCGAATTATAATAGCTTTAATTATAATAGCTTTAATTTTACAGCAAATGCAATACAGGTTTCAGATTCTCTGTTTTAGGTTGGGACGTCATTATTACAACACTATACTATAATAAAAAATTTAATAAAAATTAATATCCATAATTTGAAATGGACACAAAATGAAAAATAAGATAATTATTTCGTTAGAATTTTATGCTTTTGTATTGTTATTATTATTATTTTGCCGGAGATTTGCGTTATTTATATCATTTTTAATAGAAAACGTGCCATAGCTACCTTGAATAACATATATCAGTTTCAAAGCATTCTACAAAAAAAAAAAAATAAAAATAAAAAAAAAAATAAAAAAAAAATAAATAAATAAATAAATAAAATAAAATAAAATAAAATAAAATAAATAAATAAATAAATAAATAAAAATAACGGAATGTTGAAAAAAAAGAAAAAAAAAATAACCTGGTGTGTCACTCACACGACTTTCTCTTACCCTGAACTTTAATACTATAAATACAGGTTAGAGATTAAGAGGTAAGATAACGATGTTATGTAAACCTATGTTAAAAAATTCAAATTAGGCTTCGGAAGAGTTTTGTATGATAATTAATTCTGTGTGAGGGGGGCTATGGCGCCCCTCAACCCCCCGTTTCATTAACGCACCTACTTTTATATAGAATTTAATTCGGTTATTAAAAAATAATTTATTAAAATTATTATTTAAAAAAATTATCTTTTATAATAATCAGGGTTGTCAGGTTTTTGACACATGACAGTTTTTGACGGTTTAAACCACAGTTTAAACTGTCATGTCAAAAACCCTGTGTCAAAAACTCATGTCGAAAACTGTCAAAAACCTCAAATTTTACACTTTTTGGTATATTTTAACAATGAAGTAGTCATATTTAGAGAAATAAAAAATTGTAATTTTACAAATTTTTAATTTATATGTCTCTCATGGTTAAAAATAATTCTTAGAAGTTTATTATCTGTTTCCTATGAATGCTAATGATTTCTATTTAAGTACAAAAAATTTATATTTATATCTTTACAAAAAACAAAAATTCGAACATAGGAATTTGTATATTCTAAGGTGAACTAAATTTTAATATGAATTACATAATGCAATTTTAAATTAATTATTTTTAATGAAAGGGATGGTGGACAGATCTCTTTCGTAAATTACTGCCTTAAAGGTATGAAAATCTGCATTTATATATATGCATTGAAATATAATATTAAATATATTAAAATTTCGAGTGAAGTCACTCCAGATTTTCTAGTGCTAACTCTAGGCTAATTTGGCTGGATGCTGCACCTGGCGGCTCTTTCAAACACATTTTAGCACCCAGTGGCCCTTTTCTCACCATTTTTAGCACCTGGCAGCCCTTTTAAAAACATATTAGTACCAAGTGTTTTTTTAATATTTTAAATGTTAGAAGCCTTTAAATGCTTTTCTTCCTGATATGTAACCTTCTAGCAATAGTTTTACAGCATTCCTGGAAGAACAAATGCATATAGCCTACATATATGCATGTAAAAATCACAACATAGAAGACTGCAAATTATGCAAATAAAATACCCTTTTGAAAATAGTTTGCCCTTTTTATTGAATTCCCCCTGGAGGCTTTTTTATTCTACAGTCAGCATATTTTTTTGTTTTTTAAATATTATGTTTGAATGCTAAAAATTTTCATTGAAATTTCAGCACTTAACATAATTTTAAAAATTAACCTACCATTGAATTCACAAAGTAATAACCTAATAATACATTTAATATATTTTTTTAAACCATAATAATGCTAAAACGAAGAGGCAAAATTAATAATAATAATTAGCAGGAAAATTTTTTAAATTTTAAACAATTTTTTATTTATTTTTTCTTTATTATTATTTTTTTTTTCAATTAGTTTTAAAGAATTTATATACTTAATTGTATTATTATAATTTACCACCTATATATGAAAATTTGTATAGTTTTAAGACAATTTACGAAAAATTTATAACGTTCACTCTTTCCTTAAGATGATGCATTGATATGTTTCCTAACATTTCTTTTTTCTTTCTTCTAGAAAAATATATATATATAAATAATGAATGTTAATTTATGTACTTAGTACATTGCAACTTAAAAATGTGCATAAAATCATTTAACATTATACTTTAGATTTTTCACCCATGGTTTTCGACAGTTTTTGACGGTTTAAACCAGTTTTTGACAGTTTAAACCAATTTTTGACACATGTCACGTCAAAAACCAGTTTTTGACGTCAAAAAACCAACCCTGATAATAATGCAGACGATTTCCATATTAGAGAAGTAGTATGACACTAAATATTCAAAAAAAAAGTCCATTTTATTCTTAATATATATATATATATAAAACGATTTTTTTTTCTAAGTTTTTTTTTTCGTTAAAGTGAAAAAAATCGATAACTTTGTTTTAAATTATCGCAAAACGATAGTTCAACCATTCGTTTTAAAGGTATTGGCGAGCTCTTTTGAAAGATACCCATCATGAAAATCTACTCCCCTCGAGGGTGGACTTCCCTCCCAGGGGGGGAGGCGAGGCTTCTACATACACAAAAAAATTTTCCCAGTTGACTATCTCTATTACAAAATATATATATTCGTTTCATTTAGTTTAGTGCAGTCTATACACGTTAAACTCTACTTACCTGCAATTTCCCCCATAGACGTAATGTATTAGAATTCTCTTGATTGTCCCTGTACACGAACCATTTGCTTGATCTTAACGAAAAGCTTACTGTAGCATCCCTATATGATACACATTTAGAATACCAAGTTTGAACTTTCTGCCATATTTTGTTTTTGAGATATGCTGATAACAGACAGACACACACACAGACACACAGACCATTTGCTAAAAACATGATTTTCGTGTTCAGGGGACCTCAAAACGTGTAAATATAACAAAATCTCGCGTTCGAAAATTTGACCCAAAAACAATACTTTCTTTTCCTTATGGGTAAGACAAAGTAAAAAAGAGGAGAAGCATTGAAAGTTACAAATACTTCAATTACAAATAATAATAATAATAATAATAAATAATAATGACATGTTAATTTTTAATATTCTTATTTTTGAACATAATAAGAAACAGTTCTAAGTTACGGTTTAATATTAACAAGACCTAAATCACAACCCCTATCATACTAAAATACTTTGTATGCGCGCGGCAATAGAACAGACTTTTTCAAACTCTAAAACCTAAAAATACTTTAATTGAAAAAAATATCAGCAAAAAAATTGAAATTTAAGAGATAAAATAGTATATTGATTTCAAAATATTTATATTCATAATCTAAATATTTTGTATCGTGGCTGAAATTTGGAATTTTCTTTGAAAAAGGAAAACATAGAATAAAGTTTTATATTCAACTGTAATATTCAAAAGGAAAGAATTTTGTTTATAAATTTTATCCTTCATATATATATTGCCCTTCGCACAGATACATTCATTAGTATGATAGATAGTCCCTAATTAGACGAAAAATAAACAGATGAAAAAATTGCCACAACACACAAAAGCCAACTTGGTCAGTATTATATATATATTTGATTTACATGTGGCCAGCACCTTTCACGAATTCCAATTTTCATTATGGTTAAGTTATTTTATCAGCCAATTTCCTTTTATCTTTCTTTCTTTTTTTTTTTTTTTTATGCAAGATTGAAACTAGTGTTGTATATTGCTGAAAAGCTATACAATATTCGAAATCTTGCATTAATTGTTGACAGTACTGCTAGTTTCCTGATGAGATCGGTACTGGATTTCAGCATTTTTAACTCTATTTTTCCTTCATGCATTCCTTTTTATTTCAATAGTCATTTTGGTTAATTTCTTTCAATTCTTATCTTGTGTTGCATAAATTTACTGGACTAATGGATTAAGACAACTAAATCATAGTTTAGGTTTAAGTGATATACGTCATTTCTCTTCTGCGTAAGTACTTTAACATGTTTTTACTATTCAGTGAAATTTACTTAAATGGTAATTGTGACAATAAATTTATACGTAATACATCTAATTATTAAATTCATTGTTGGTATTTTCATCTTTCTCTCATTTGCTGAGTATTGTAAAGGAATTAAATAATTTAATATATATATATATATATATATATATATATATATATATATATATATATGCGCACATTTTAAACTACAAGTATGAATATTGGCAAAAGCATTTGTTAATTACTCTCTGTACATTTATTTTTATTAAGATATCAAACATAAACAAAATAAAACTGCTGTACAAATAGGAAAAAGAATTCAAAGCTATACACAAATAAACTTTTATTGACAAAAACAACATTACAAAATATCAGACAAATTTAGTAATTTTAATTTGATTGGTTAATCAATTATTATTTCTGATTTCTATGTGCCTTATCTCATTTGTCTATTATTCAATCAGATAATATGCTTAATTACATCAGGCATACAAAAATGAAGTTTACAAAATTTGATTTGATGATTTCAGCTGACCTTTATGTTTTTTGATGTGCTGAAACCGAAAATACAGCCCATTTTTCTCTATCACGTATAGATTTTTGTCAATACAGGGTGTTTACCGACACGATTTCTTATATATACCATCATAACAATCGGTTTGTTGGTTGGTTGATATGGTTTTAAGTTGCACTAGGGCTTCACAATTTCAACAATAGGCCTACTTGATTAATTAATCATGGAGAAATACTATAAAATTTATTATATAATTATATTGGTGGAAGAGTAATGGAAGAAATTGTACCCTGTTTTGACAAAAATGTATACGTGATAGAGACAAACTGGCTTCACTTTCGGTTTCAGAAAACCAAAAAACATAAATATCAGCCAAAATTATAAAGTCAAAATTTTACATGTCGGCCTGTGTTATCTCCTGTGGATAATTTTAAGTTTAACATCAAATGAGTTTTCAGATACATTTTTCGATGCTGTAACATATTTTATATTGGTATTTGACAAATGAATTTATCGTTTTCTTGTTTTCAGTTGTATTTCTTTCATTATTTACATATACCATATATACATAAATTTTCACACACAAATAAATATATGATGTAAAATAAGGGCATGACAAGGTACTATAAAAACTGAAAAATAAATAAATAAATAAAAATAAATTGGAAATTAAAAGCCAAATTACATTTTCTGCATTAAATTTGTTGCATTCATTTTCTTATTTAATCAAATAAATTATCACATTTTTCTAATTAAAAAATCAATAACAATGAACGTATTTGCATTTGCAAAACAAAGATATAAAAGGGTAGTATTTAAACTGAGGAAAGTAAAATAAACAAGAACCGAAAACTGAAAACTATGTACACTCTAGGAACAAAATAAAAACGTTCTCTATAATAATAGCCATATTTTTTCAGCGGTTACGCTGAGAACTAACATTATAGCTGCACTAAAACATCGAAATAAATACAATAAAATTTTACCCATGGCCTTCAAAAAACAAAAAGGTTAATTTGACAGAAAACAAATACCATCACTTTTGCAACATTGTATTGAGAAAATAGAAAGCAAACCTTTATCCATAATTAGAATTAAATAATAAGAAAAGTAAATTAAGAATTTATTTCATGGTTTAGTTTAAATTAACCGAATTTACTTTTTTTTTTTTTTTTCAGGAACAGCTTTAGTATAAGATCGCCTTGACGAATTCGGCTAGTCACGCATAATCATTATAAATAAATCACATAATATCGCAAAAAATTAATAAAACGAAAACAATCATCACGTAATTTTTTCTAAACTGCTCGAAACAGCTTATCTTTTACTTCATTAATGATCATTTGAAACATATTTTATAAAGAAAACTAACTTTTTTCTTCTTTTTTTAATGAATACATTATTGTTATTGTTATTATTACTATTATTTATAAAACATTTGTTATCTTACAAACTGTTCGTCAGTCATAACCTACTTTATTTTCGCGGCAGACATTTTAGTTTATGTGAGCACTGAAAATATAAATTGATTTTTAAATGGCGTAAAATTAGTGAAATAAAAACAATAGTCATATAAATTATTTATTTCCAACGTATCTAAGTCATGATTAAAAAACAAAAACATATTAAATAAAATAAATGAATAATAATATAATACGCCAAAACATCGGCAAAAAAAAAAAAAAAATCAAAAGTACGGCCTATGAAAGCTCCTATCTGTTGATGTGAGATTTCATAGCAGCTTCAAGCTTTTTGAAGTGAAAAATTCTTTAGGCGCATTGAGCACTTTTTGGGTGAGCAAAAATCATGGAACTCGCGTCATCGTCAGCGAACACTTTGAAATTCTGCTGGCGTTCGTTGCCGTTGTTACCATGACAACCCAGTCACAGAGAGTTTGGTCGGGAAGAAACATATTTTTTTCCAATTGACATCACGTGGTTTTTCTACTAGGAATAAAAGAGATGCATGATAAGCATAATAAGCATGAGAAAGTATATATAAAATGGGTTTATGTAACGATTTTCAAGAAAATCGTTAGAGCCGTTTTTGAGATACCGGCTTTTACCAAAACTTGGCATATTCATTTGTTGAGTGGAAAACAATTACATACAAAAGGATATTTAAAAAAGGTTTAAGATTGAAAGTTTGAATAAAATCCGTACAGCTGTTTTGAAAGGAACGCACTTGCAGTACCTGAAATTTACCTATTTATACAGGACGCCTATCAATTTTTCGGAACTAACCAACTATATTATTCGAAAGGGAGTGCTTATACATTAATTTTTAAAAAAGTCGTTAGAGCCGTTTTTGAGATACGGACTTATGGTCGCACTTCCGGTTTCGGATGTTCTACTTCCAGTTTTCCCATTTTCACCAAAATTTGAAAATTTAATCTGTGCACCAGACCTATCTCAATTCTGAAGTTTCTTTGTTCTATCTGTATTAGTTTCCGAGATATAACAGCTAGAAAATTCCTCACACACATATACACATATACACGCACACTGACCAATTGACAAAAACCACTTTTTTGGACACAGGAGACCTTAAAACATGTAATTGAGGTGAAATCTCGATATCGAAATTTTTGACCGAATACAATACTTCCATTACCTACGGTTGTCGGGTAATGGAAGTAAAAATCGAGTAGGTTTTATCCTTTGTTATTTTAAGAAGTAGATAGAAAATTAAAACTTCAAGCTTTAGGCACGGAAAATTGAAGGAGATTTTCCCAAATTAAAGTAATAATAATAATAATAATAATAATAAACTTTTTACTTTCATTATCCGACTACCGTAGGTAATGAAAGTATTGTATTCGGTTCAAAAATTTCATGTGGAGTTTTAACTGGTCTCCTGAGTCCAAAAAAGCAGTTTTTGGCAATTGGTCAGTGTGTGTGTGCATGTATGGGGTGAATCTTTTGACTGTCATATCTGTGAAACCAATAAAGGTAGAACAATGAAACTTCAGAATTGAGTTAGATCTGATGTGCCGATGAATTTTAACTTTTGGTTAAAATTTGGAAAGCCGGAAGGGAGATATATGAAGCCGGAAGTAGGACCCTAAGTCCGTATCGCAAAAACGACTCTAACGATTTTCTTCAAAGCTGCTATATAAACACCATATAAGATTTCCTTTCGTATGTCATAGTTGGTTAGTTCATGAAAATGAATTTGAGGTCTCGCAAGTGCATTTCTTTAAAAACGGCTGTAGGAATTTTTGTGCAAACTCGCCATAATAAATCTCTTTTAGATACCCTTTCGTATGTAACTGTTGTCAATAATTGAGTTTAAAAAACTTTGGTGGATGTCGATGTCTCAAAAACGGTTCTTACGATTTTCTTGAAAATTGCTACATAAATATCATTTTAGATATCCTTTCGCATATATTACGTGGCTATTACAGGAAAATTGGCAATCATCCTCATTAGGTAGGTCAGTTTTAGATCTCGGAAATCAGTACTTTTTAAAAGCGGCTCTACCTTTTTTTTTTTTTTTTTTTTTAACTTGGTATGTAAATTCTGTTTGTATAACTTTACACATGTATCAGTTTTCTTTCGCTGGAAAATTGTTAAGTGTCTAATTTGTTAGGCTAATTTTACGTTTTTTGACCTTACATTATGTCAAAAAAGTGCATATAATAAATGTAATAGTAGGTAATGGGCTTTTTTTTTTTTTTTTTTTTTTTTCACCAGATGTTTTCGAAATGGTAAAATTATCTAACTGTACATTAAAAATATATAGAAAGCATTATATACCGTCCCAAATTAACTAAAAGATTATTAGTAAAAAGTATAGGCATTAGAAAAAGTAGGTATCCTAGATTTTTTTTTTTTTTTTTTTTTTAAATAAGAGAGAGAGAGAAAGAGAGAGAGAGAGAGACAGATAAGAAGAACAATTACACGAAAAAAATCATCTCTAAATAGAAACAAAAATTTAAAAGTTGCCAATGGGGTCGTATGCTAAAGATGTAACACAAAATGGTCTAGATATTACGATTATTTTTTTTTCTATTCTAAATATATATATCTATATATAAATATATACTTACTGATTTTTAGAACAATATTTCGTAATAAAAAGTTTTAAATAGTACTTATATATTTCAATTAGACAATAAATATGAAGATTTCTTGAATTTCATTTTTCTACTTTTGGTTTATGTTATGCACTAGTAATATCAGTGAAAGATAAAGCGGCGAATAGACGTGCAGAGTGCCGCAGGGGTAAATAAGTGAAGCGAGTAAGGGGCAGAGCACCCTAGTAATAATAATAATAAAAAAAAATCTAACGATTGCTCTGCTTAGGAAAAGCTATCACCAAATTGGGAAAAATTTCACAATCAAATCGTAACGGTACATATATATATATATATATATATATGTTTGTATGTATTATCATTACTATTATTATTATTTTATTTTTATTTTTCGCGTGTAAATGAATTTATGCCAAGGACAAAATAAATTAATTAAATTAATTAATAAACTCATAAGTTCATTTATTTATTTATTATTATTATTTATTTATTTATTTTTATATTTTTAATTAAATATTTAATAATTCTAAAACTATTACAGGGATTTTATTTAATGTCTTTTAATTAATTGAAATAATTTTATTTAAATGCTCAATTCTGAGTCCTTGAGTTATTTCGCATCTTTTTGCGTTCAGATTACGTAAAGAGGTAGTCGGAGACACAAACTTTTTTTTTTTTTTTTTTTTTTTTTTTTAATATTAGATTTTTAAGCAAAGAGTTCTTTCTCTCTCTCTTTTTTTTTTCTTTAATGCATTTGGACTCTGAAAAAGAAAAATTCTGTGTGGACCCAGAAAGTATGTTTTAACGACACCATTATCCCCCTTCCCCTTTCGACATGAACGATATCATCAATCAATCTTAATGACTTCCCGTAAGTTTCGCGGGGCGTTTCCGATGGGAGGCGGGGAAATCTGCTGAAATTGAGGTTTTTCAATTTAAAAATTAAAGTTTCTTATATTCTCATTAATAGAGATTTAAATAAAACAATTTATAAAAACATTAATAAAAAGCTTGGTTTTCTTGAGAAAGAGACACGCTATACAGATTTCAGATATTGCAATTTGTTGATAAGTTAGAGGCTAGTAAAGCAACACAAGTGTATTTTTCGCATTTTACAGCTTAAAAATAAAGGGTTAAAAATTAAATATAACAGTTTTTGTTTCACGGGTCTTCAGTGTATGGTGGTGAATTTTCTGATTGTGAAAACAGAATTAAAAAAAATTCATTAGGTAATGTGTAATTCTATAAACAAATTTCGCCATAGAATAACGTAGGCTTTGGATGACCTTGACGATCCGTGATGCACCCCCTTAATTAAAATTTATATTAGATTGGTTGAAAATCAGATACTTATAGTTTCCCGAACTTTTTCTTGCACATGCTTAATCATCACTATGAAACTGATATAAATAGAATATCAATACTCAGTAATTCAAGTTTTCACTTCTGCTTACAGTGCGGCCCGATATCCTAAAACTAGCAGTGAGGACGAGTCCAAAATGTTGGAGGGATGCCAGCTTGACCGACAGTTTGAAATTTGGAAAACATCCAATAATTCCGCGCTCTGTGTTACTGCTCATTTTCTCTGAGTCAGATGACCGTCAACCTTATTTTAGTATTGGACTCGTTGAGTTAGCACTTGCGCAGATGCTTCCATGGTTTCATGAAATGTGGGCGAAAAATACCGTCCGCGGTGGTAATGATTGTAAAAAAACAGTTTTTATTTCTAGGAATACTTATTAAAAAAAAAATCCAGTTGGAAAACTTTTTTTCTTGTGATAATATATATCTGTGTGTATCCTTTATATCCCCCCTCCTATCTATAGTACTATTTTTACTTTAAAACGTAATTGGATGTCTTTAATTAGAATTTCAAGGAAAAAAAAAACCCATAAAATATTCAAATCGATCAAATCATTATTATTTGCAAAGTCGAGGAAGTGTAACTCTATAAATAAAATGAAAGAACAGAAGTAATATATTCACCTAAAAGAATATTATGTTTTGTGTGCTCGGAAAAAGAAAACAGGGGGAAGAAAATTCATTCTCTCGATGTAAACCAAATTTTCGAAATAACCATTTTGGAAAATTAATAAACTTAATCTCTTTCTTTTCTTTTCTTTTTCTTTCTTTCTTTCTTTTTTATCTCTTTGTATTAAAATCTATAGAAAATTTCTTTCATCCATGTGATTTTTTAGAAATAAAATATTTTATATTTTGCACCTACTAATGTAAGTAACACTTACGAAAGCAAATCAAACTCATCGAATATACGAATTATGAGAGTTAGGTGCTCAAATATTCGATATGATAATAGATTTTAAATATTCTTCTGATTATAGGTTTTAAAAGTAAAAATAAATCTGTTTAAATTTTAAGAGATGATTGTCTAAATCTATATATCTATCTATCTATCTATCTATCTATATATATATATATTTCATGTTTTAATAATAGGGTAAGTGCACCAGTGATTGACACTTTTAGAGATTTTTTTAATGTTTTAGTCATCAGAAAATATTTTTAGAAATCTTAAGTTAGTACATATGGTATAAAAAACATTCAGAACCACATATATGTTAAAATATATACATTTGATAACAATTATTATTATTTTTTTTATGAATTTTTATTTGGCACCCACTCAATGTTCCAGTAATTGACACTGCCAGTTTTTCCTTTTATTAGTAATTGGCACCCTATGTTCCAGTGTTTGACACTGCTAGTTATTCATTTTACCAGTTATTAGCACCCTATGCTGCAGTGTTTGACATAAAATGTTAAAATTCTTTTATGTAAAATATATGATTTTATTATTTTTCTTAATTATTTCGGGATAGATGTCAATTACTGGAGCATACCAATCCCTGGAGCACCTACCCTATATATATATATATATATATATATATATATATATATATATTTTTTTTTTCACAATATATATATATTTTTTTTTTACATGTTCTCCATATTTTTTCCAAAAGGTTTCATGTTTTGAATGTTACGATTGCTCCCTAGCCATTGAGATTCGGAGAATTTTGTTCTAACTGTCTTTTTACGAACATTTAATATACTTCTTTTTTTTTTTTTTTTTTAATACAATTGCTTTTTCTTTTCTTTTCTTTTTGTTTAAATTGAGATTTTTTTTTCATTTGATTTCGATTTAACTTACTTTAATTACAATTTGTTTTTTAATTTACTATCGTTTGTGATTTTAAAAGTATTGTTAACAATAACAACAGTACTTTCTTATTAAAAAAGATCCCCATTTGAATATATTTATTGATAAAGTCTGAATTAATTTAAAAATAATAAAATACAGAAAAATTCTGTTTTTTTTTTTTTTTTTTTTTTTTTTAAGAAAGGGAAAAAGACAGAAAGAAAACACTAGAATATTAAATATTAGCAGGCAACGCCCGCTTCGCTGGTCCCTATTTTTAAATGAATCGCTATAATTACTGAATTCTCAAAATTCCATTAATTTTTATCACGTGAAAAAAAACAGAAAAAAAATCTTATTAGGAAAAATGTCGCACCGGGTTCTCACTGCCTTCGGAAAAAATTCCCAAAATGCTCTAACTCTTATTTCTATTATTTTCCCCCTTCGCCCCCCCCCCCTCCCATCTATCCTAATAATTTTAAAAATTCGAAAATATCCGCAATCGATTTGTAGGTATCGAAAACCTACCAATTTATACCAATTTTGAATGCTCTAACTCTATTCTATTTTATTTGCCCCTCCGCCCCCCCTTCCCGGCCCTCCTAATAACTATACACTTTCGAAAATATCCCCATTCGACTTGCAGGCCTCTAAAACCTATCTGTACCAATTTTGAACGGCCTAACTGTATTTCTATTTGTTTTTGCCCCCCGCCCCTTCCCACCCCTTCTAATAATTTTAAAAATTTGAAAATATCCGAAATCGATTTGTAAGTATCGAAAACCTCTATATACCAATTTTGAACGATCTAACTCTATTTTTAATTTTTTGCCCCCCCCCCCTCTCCCCTCCTCCCTTCTCGCCCCTCCTAATAACTTTACACTTTCGAAAATATCCCCATTCGACTTGCAGGCCTTTAAAACCTACCTGTACCAATTTTGAACGGCCTAACTGTATTTCTATTTGTTTTTGCCCATAGCCCCCCCCCCATACTGCCCCCCCTTCCCACCCCTTCTAATAATTTTACAAATTCGAAAATATCCGCAATCGATTTGTAAGTATCGAAAACCTCTATGTACCAATTTTGAACGATGTGACACTATTTTTATTTTTTTGCCCCCCCCCCTCCGCCCCCCCCCAAAAAAAAAAAAAAAAAAAAAAAAAAAAAAAAAAATCGGAAAAAATCAAAAAATGAGTTTTTGGAAATATTTTCAAGAAGACGCTTGGCGGTTTTTCTTCTTTTTTTTTTTTTTTTTTCTTCTTTTTTTTTTTTTTTTTTAAATCTTTGAGCTATTACTTTTACTCGAAAATCCGTATTTTTCTAAATCATTTATACCCCCTTCCCCCCTTAAAAATCCAAAATTCCAAAATCGCAGAAAATGATTTTTTTGTTTTCAAGTCTAGTCTCTCCCTCTGCAATTTCTTCACCGTGAAGCAATTTGGAGCCGAGTTGTGCTTATAAAGGTGGTTTTTGCCTTCTGCACCTTCGAAAATCATTTTCAGCCCCTCTCCCCCCCTTAAAAATCCAAAATTCCAAAATCGCAGAAAATGATTTTTTTGTACTTAAGTCTAGTCTCCCCATCTGCAATTTTTTCATCGTGAAGTAATTTGGAGCCGAGTTATGCTTATAAAGGTGTTTTTGCCTCCTGCGCCTCCGAAAATCATTTTCACCCCCTTCCCCCCTTAAAAATCAAAAATTACAAAATCGCAGAAAATGATTTTTTCGTATTCAAGCCTAGTCTCCCCATCTGCAATTTCTTCCCTGTGAAGTAATTTGGTGCCGAGTTGTACTTATAAATGTGTTTTTGCCTTATGCGCCCCCGAAAATCTCATTTTTACCCCCTACCCCCTTAAAAATCCAAAATTCCAAAATCGCAGAAAATGATTTCTTTGTATTCAAGTCTAGTCTCCCCATCTGCAATTTCTTTATCGTGAAGCAATTTGGAGCTGAGATATGCTTATAAAGGTGATTTTTGCCTTCTGCACCCCCGGGGGGGGAACGGGGGGGGATTTCGCAAAATCCCGTCTTAGTGAGCGTCAGGGTCCTAAAATCAACCTGCTCACCAAAAATTGCGACTCTATCTCCCATAGGATCGCCACAACCGTGTTGAGTCAGTGAGTGAATCACTGAGTTTACTCTTTTATATATATAGATAATTTTCTTTTAGTGACAGAAGCTATTTTGTCACAGAACTAATTATTGACCTGCTCCCATTATAGACTCTTCATAAGCATAAGCTTGTGATCATTTATGAAGTTTTTAAATTTATATTTGAATTTATTCATATGTATATATATGTGTGTGTGTGTGTGTGTGTGTGTGAGAGAGAGAGAGAGAGAGAAAGAGAGAGAGATATACGTTTCATTCGATTTGATTGTGGTTTAATTTTTATCATTAATCTAAAAGGAATTTATTTCAAAATCTGTGTTATATTAATTATAATAATAAAATGCATGTTTGTTTGTCTGTGATGTTTAATTATCTTAAACTACTTTTTTTTCAATTACAATGATTTTATTTTGAAAATGGAAAAAATTTAATCAACTGTGCGCATCAATGTTTAAAAAATATATAACATTTTTTATCTTTAAATTTTTTAATCTTCTTATTAATTTTTTTTTTTTTTTTTTTTTTTTTTTTTTTTTTAAATAATCTGTCTGATATGTCTCTATGACTAAAAATAATGCCCGCATTTAAATCTCTGTAGTACCTTGGAATTCGTTTCACACCTGTTTTTCCCACATGCAGTAAAAAGGAATTTCACTGTTTTGTTTCGGTGCATTTGAAAAAGAAAAGGAGGGGAGGGAAGGTGCTTTTAATCGAAATTTTCTTAAACAGTATTGTAAGGGACTATAATGTAAGGAAAATGCTTTTCCAATTCTGTGTGAATAACTATTTTGTGTGTGACAAATATATCCGTATTGACAGAGAAGAAAATTACCCAAGTTTAGCAGATCAGTACAAATTAAACCCCGAGATCATTATTTAGGTTCCTGTATCTTCTTTTATTATTAAACTCTAACATTTAGGGGATGCTTGGATAAAACATCGATTTCCTACAAATTTTGTGTTCGAACACTCTAAATTTGAATGTGATAATTAAGAGTCGTATAACAGTGTTTTATATTAAAAACCATGTATTTTATTTAAATTGAAATTTTAGGGACTTAGATAAATTAACAATGCTTAGACCTTCGCGGATAACTAATACCCTTTATCATTGAAAATTCGATCTGAAATAATAAATTTTCTGTTCCATGTGTTCTATAGTTACATCATTTTCAACAAAAGTTGTAGATATTTAACCCTCCAATTGTAAACATTCGTCTAAGCTCTCTTTTACCCTATGTTCCCTCATGTATTTGCTTCCTTTTTCCTCTGTCGTACAAAGAAAAAAAATCTAAATCTCAAAATTTTACACGTTTTTTCAGTTTTATTTTTTACTACAACTCTCTGTTGCAAAATAACAATTATAATAATACTTTTTAACTTTTCCTACCCCCATGTTTTCAAGTCAAATGACAAGAATTTGAAATATGAAAAAGGAATTTCGCTTTTTTTCTGTAATACTTTGATTATTCCTGATATCGGGACCAAAACGTGGGATCAAAATGACGGGACCAAAACAGCGGGACCAAAGTGGCGGAATCAATTCGGCAGGACCAAAGTGTCATGTACCCGAATATATTTATCATGCAAAATGCGATATTTCCTAGGATTATTAGAGGTGGTGGTAATTTCTAAATATGATACAGCCACCTACGTATTAACTAATGTTGAATAAATTTTGATGTGCATACATGTTTAATGCTTTTTGGATCGTAATGAAAAGTTTTTGTTGCCGAATTTCTTTTTACAGCAGTTGAAAATAATCGAATATACGAATTCTGTGAACTAGGTGTTCGACTACTCTAAATATAAGATTTCAAAAATTCTTCGGAATACAGGTTTTGAAAGGCAGTAATAAAGCCATCTAAATTTTAAAAAGGAAGCATAAGCCATTTCACAATCGAAGATGATATCGAATTCTTTAATTTCTTCTGAATATACTCATTTTACAAAATTCACCATTTCCTTGGATTATATAAGGTTGGGGGTAATTTGTAAATATGATCCAACCACCTATATATTAATTAATGATGCATGAAATCATGTGCATGTATGTTTAATGATTTCTGGACCGTAATGAAAAGGCTTTTGTAGCCAGATTTGTTCCTACAGTTTTCGCCCCGTAATATCTCTCCCATAATCTCTTTAGGACTTGCTTGTTTGAGACAGGAAGTGATTTGTAACAATGGGGGCTTGCGCTAAAATTCTCCATGCAGCAGTTTTAATCTCCGCTTCACGAACCGACCACCCGTACCCACTTCTCCTTACCTCCCCTTCCTATACACCGTTTGCGCTTTATGATCGTACATAAATGTCACGACAGAATTTTAGATATTGACTTCATTCTCCCGAAAGGGCGGCACATTGCTTTGAAAATTTTTCGTTGTGCTTAAAATGTCCCTTTTTTCATTTTCATTATTTATTTATTTGTTGTTTTTAATATCTAAAAATAAAAACTAATATTAACATATTTGTCAGTTTATAGAAGCATTTATTTATTTAATTGCTTTTTATATGTAGATTATCTATTGTTTTTGCTTCGTGAAATACTTTCGACAAAAAATATAACTATTTGCGTGCTTATTATTATTATTATGGCGGAAGGGTGGACATACTGATTATGGATGGGGGGAGGGGATTAGAACAACAAATCTATGAATCGGCTTCAAAAGTATTTATTAAATGTTATCTATTTTAGCGCATGAAAAAAAAAAAATTGCCTAAAAGACATTTTTAATGTGTACGTATTTTACTTTTATTATTAACTGTTTTTGTTTTTAGTTACAATTTTCTTTAAAAATGATATATTTTGATTAAAATAATTTAAAAATTTTATAAAGATATTTAGTCAAAGCTTTTCGCCCAGCTTATATGGGCATCATCAGGACAGATTAAAACAAAGTTTGATAACAAGTGCAGCGCGACACATTCACTATATATCATAAAAAAAGCTACATTACAGTTGCAGTCAAGCTTCGATCAGTCAGTCCATAAATCATAAGTTGTAAAAAAAATTTTAGTTGAAGCTTTTCAAGGTCACCATGGAACAACTTGAAGTTTGGAAAAGCTTGTGTTTAGTTGAAGCTGTACAGGGATATCATCGAGTTACTTGAACCAATTGCTGGTGGATCTTGTATGGAACATCGTTGGGAAGGATTTGGAGAGGCGTAGTAGCAAAAACAGGAAAAAGAAAAAAAAAAAGGAGGGAACCAAAAGACAGTCTGGAGCTACAATTCTGAAGTAGATTGGTGCTTTTTAGGGTAATCTGGAGCCCCCTTGAAATCTTGAATAACAGAAATTTTTTTTGGAAAGGCTGGACTAACAGGAACATTAACAGAAAGTCAAGAGCGGTTAAAGAGCTTTGGTTGTTTTTACCTACTGAGACATTCAGTCCACTGAAAAGAAATTCAAATTAGATTTGTGGTTGAATTAGGAAATTCCATATTTTTGGTAAGAAAGCAGCATCTTTAGTATTAATTGAATTATTGTATTTTATAATATTGACGGCTTCTGAAACTATTAATTCTGAAATACTTGGCGGAGATGAAATGATTACTGCTTATTCCCAAAGAGGTACAGCTGAGTTATCGTAAAGAAAGTTAACTAAGGCAGAACTTCTCCCTTCCTTGACATTACGGATATGTTCTTGAATTCTTTTGTTTAAGTTTCTTTTTGTTTGATCGATGTAGTAAAATACTTCATTATTTAGTTTTATTGGAATTTTATAAACACCCCCAGTGGGTCCAGTTTGATCGCGATCGTTTAAACTTAAATGTTTAATGGTTAAAGTAGAACTGAAAGGGATAAGAATATTGAATTTACGAGAAATATAATATTTAAAATCATTAAATTCATTGCAGAAAGGAAGGCTATTAGTAAATTTAATTTTAGGGGTTAATGAAGAAATACTACTTTTTGGAGAAGTAAGGTTTGGTTGATTTCGCATTCGTAAGTAAACTTTATGGAAGGGAATTGTTTAATAAAGATATCAATAAGGTTTAAGAGGGAGTTTTTTGAATATGGCCAAGAAATAAATATATCATCGACATAACGTAAAAAAACTGTTGGTTTAAGAATTGAAGCCGCAAAAGCGCGTTCTTCAAGTTCAGTAAGTAAGATATCTGCGAGAACAGGACTAAGGGGGAAACCCATCGGGGCTCCGAACGTTTGTTTATATATAACACCATCAAAAAGAAAATAATTATTGTTGTTGATAAGATAAAATGTTTCAGAAATAAAATTCAAAAAAGGAGTAAAAGTAGGAGTATTGTTACATTTTTTTTTTTTTTTTTTTAATTGGATATTACATTATCTAAAGGCATATTAGTCTCCAGATTATCCTAAAAAGCACCAACCAGCTTCAGAATTGTAGCTCAGGACTGTCTTTTGGTTTCCTTCGTTATCTATCCTGTTTTTGCTCTCCAAATCCTTCACCAAAATCCTTCACCTCACCTCTCCAAATCCTTCACAACGATGTTCCATACAAGATTCTCAGCAATTATGGTTCAAGTAACTCCATGATATTCCTGTAAAGCCTCAATTGAACGCAAGCTTTTCCAAACTTCAAGTTGTTCCATGGTGACCCTGTAAAGCTTCAACTAAAAAATTTTTTACAACTTATGATTTATGGACTGACTGATCGAAGCTTGAGTGTAACTGTAATGTAGCTTCATTATGATATATAGTGAATGTGTCGCGCTGCACTTGTTATCAAACTTTGTTTTAATGTGTCCTGATGATGCCCAGATAAGCTGGGCTAAAAGCTTTGACCAAATATCTTTGTAAAATTTTACAATGATTTTAATTAAAATATATCTTTTTTAAAGAAAATGCATACGTGTTTTTAAAGCGTAATTTTTAACTAATTTATTTATACAATGACAGGTGTTTTTAAATGCCTCTTTATGAGATGTGATTTCCTATTATTGTTTTTATACCTTTTTACTTTCTTCTACATTCAATAAGAGAAAATATTGGATTTGTAAAAATTTTCGATTACCGGTATTCGGTGGTTTTATACGCTTTGAGAAGTTCAGAACACGATTTGACTCTTTTTAGAAATGTCTGTCTGTGATAAAAGTTTTGTGGCGACTGTAAATCAGGAATTACTGCACAGAATTGCATATATAGATGCACATGGTCATAAATTAGTGCCTATCAACTTTTCATGCCAATCGCTCAAAAGTTCACGTTGCTGTACAGCGATTTCTCCAATTTTAAGGAAGGTTATATCTCGGGTTCTACTGCGTATTATCAAATAAAATTCGATGCATGTGAAGGCCATCATGAGGTATTATGATAATTAAATTTGGTTGCATATCGACCGATAGGTGGCATTGCTGTGCTGCATTTTCCCCCTGAAACGGGAAGGTTCACATGGCTATATCTCAGCATCTGTTGATTAAAGTTTCACCAAAGTCCATACGTAAAATCTTTATACTGAGAAAATATGGTTAAACTTTTGTATAGATGTTAAAAAGTAAGTGTCCCTGTTACATAGAATAATATAGAACAAAGTTTTATGATGACAGCAATATAATTAAATGAATTTACATGTGACTCAGTCACATGTTTTTGCCGCCATTGAAACATATATTATATTTATATTTTTTGTTAAAAAAAAAAAAAAAAAAAAAAAAAAAAAAAAAAACAATTTTAGAATTTTTATTTAACAAATGGTGGTCTATTTATTTAACAAATGGTGTATTAATGCTGTACTACTAAGGAAGAGTAGCAAAATTTAAGAAAGCTTCATTGATGAAAATAATTTGTGTTTTAAAGTATTTCTTTATTTTTATTTCACTTAATAACCTGTTAAAATTTCTCTTTACTCACTTTTTTCCCCTACTTTCTTCAATATATATATAAGAAGAAAATATTGGATTCGTGAAAACTTTTGAACTCCAGTTTTCGGTCTATTTACACATTTTGAGACTTCCTGTACACGATTTGACTGTCTTTAGAAAATGTCTGTCTCTCTCTGTGTGTTACAAATTTTGTGGACGCTGTAATTCACGAATCAATAGACAAAATTGAACTAAACTTGGTATTTCATAGGACCGTGACATAAACTGGTGCTGATTAAATTTGGGGATCAATCGCTCAACAGTTTTTAGCGTGGTTGTATAGGACAAAATTTCATATAAATGTTTTACATTATGAGATTTATTTTTAGCGTGTGATATTAAAATTAATATAAATTATTGATAATAGTAGCAGTAAACTATGGGGAAAAGTGCATGTGGGAGCTTCGCTTCTCCACCTGGGAGAAATACTCCCCTCCCCCCGGGAGGTGTAAATTTTCAATATGGGCATCTTTCGAAAGACCTCCTTAATACCTATAAAACGAATGGTTAAACCATAGATCTGTGATAATTTAAAATAAAGTTATCGATTTTTTGATTTTTAAACGGGGAAAAAAAAAAAAATCTTCAGAGATTGGCACAAAATTAACTTTCTATCAGCATTTTGTGTTATAATTTTATCATATAAAGATCATCTGCATTTATCATGAAAAATAATTTAATAAATAATTTGTCATGGTTGAATTTTTGTAAAATTATATAGAAGAAAGTCTTGTGGTGGCCACTTCATACTAGTTATTACTATTTACTTTTTTAATTTTTGGTTATAATTAAAAAATATTTATTTATTCTCAAATTATCAGGAAACTCGCTTAAATACGGGCTAGGACCCCCTTAGAAAGACGCTCAGGGTGAGCACTCCACCCAGGCCTAGGTCCCTACTGCAGATAATAGGTCTTAACCCCCTAGATTACTCCCTCCGAATTGTTTCTTTCTTTGTATATGTCCTCTAAATGTATTAGGTAAAATTTAAAAATTGAATTTTTAAAAAATCTACACTATTCATCACATTTTATTAAGTTTAAATAAAGTTATTTAAATTATATTCTACATTCACCGACATTTCCTACTCCACCCACGGCTTTCTCAAAGCGAAAAGAAAAAAAAAAAAAAAAAAAACCTAAAATTTAATAGTTTATCTATGCAGTAACAGAAAATAATAATCTAAGGTCTTTTCCGTCTATGACTTCTGCTTCCCCCTTTGCTATCCCCCCCAAGAAAAAAGGGAGCACATACAGAAACTAAACATTTGCTTTTCTTTTTCTTTTTTTAAAGGCTGTTTTTACTCCTGAATCTTCTTCCAATCAAGATTTTCTTTTCTTTTCTCTTCAAGAATGTGTTTGATAATAAGAAGGTAATAAGTTATTAAATAACCAGGGATCAATATTTTATGAGGCTTTGAACTCATGGAAGGCCATGTTAATGAAATTTTAAAACCTTAATTAAAAAACTCAACCATTGTTATTTAGTAAATGGAAGGATTAAATACTGAATGCAAAATTTTTCAGTATAGAAAAGCAATTAAATTTAATTATGTTGTAAATGTACTATTATCTTTTTACATTTTGTTTAAATTCTGTAACAAGGTTAAAAAAATGTTTTCAAGATTGACATTTAAAAATTTGTATTAATGTTATATAGTATTTATCTTGTTGTGTATTTATTCTACTCCAGTTCTTTTTTATTTTAATACTTGTGATTGAAGAAACGCAACTTTGCTCGCAAAAAGCATTATGAAACACAAAGAGTGATAACTGGAAAAAACATATATTATGTAACATTGATAAATAAGCATGACGCCAAAACAAATAAGATTTATTATACCCAAGAATCAGATAAATTCACTCTGACAGAAAAAATATGTGCGATACACCTAAAGAAGATTTACCTTCAGTAATTGAAGAGCTGCGAAAAAAATTAGATTTTTGGGTAGAAGAACTTATTATTATTTATTTATTTATTTGTTATTATTATTATTATTTTAATAGTGCTAGTTCTCATTTATTAATTCTAAATAACGCGGTTATTGAAATAGGAATTTCTCATGTACATGATTTTTGCCGGGTGTCCAATAATGATTGATCCATTCTGAAAGTACATGATAAAAACTCGGTTTGAGACAAAAACGCTCCGCTTGCTGCATTGTGATTGGAAAAGCGAGCAATTTTGAAAAATATATTTTATTAAAATTAGTTACAAATTGTGCCGAATTCGACGTGTTGGCGACTAAATTTGCCGAAAAATTGTAGTTTAGGTTTCCCGAATTTTTTAAGGTGTACTATGCGCGGGGGCCGAGTTCTAGAACTTTCCATGGGTTTCTGAATTACAATATCGCCAGACTCCATTGCCAATAGGCATAAATAGGAAGGAGTTGACTTCCGCGAGTGTGTGTTTTCACTGCGTTTCAGATAATTTCAGAGACGTATTTTGAGCGATTGCACTTGGGAGATTGTGGTCTAAGCGACTGAACTTTGTTCGTGCGCTATCGAAGATTTCTGCTCTGGAGTATTCGATGTTATTTGCTTTACTCCTGTGGAACATGTGACTGTTTTCTTGGGCTGTTCCAGAATCATCGTCGAATTGGGACTTTTGCACTATGAGTGACAGTTTCATTGGACTGCTACTAGAATATTCGATGAAATAATAGTATTATTAGGCTGTTTCGAGAATACAGAGGCTGTTCGCACATTTTTTAGACGATTTTATTTCGCAGTAAAAAAAAATCGTTTGCATGGAGAATTTTATTTTCAAAACAGTTATATTTTTGGAAGTTTTATTTATCTTTTGATATTTAGAATTTTTGTTTAGATGCAAAAATGCGCTTTTAAAAAGGCAGTGGATGGAAGGATACGTTTCCGCCTTTTCCAAAGAGCGTTTTTAGTGAAATCGTTATGAAAAGCATTTATCAGGAGAAAAATGAAAAAATGTCGCAACAATAGATGAATCTTGGGTCTATTTAAGTAGTTGTAATAAAAAAAGATCAATTTATTATCACAAAAGTGGAGAAAAAAATTGTTGCTACATGGTTCAGAGAATCAAAAGAAAGTTTTTCTAAAGGATTTATGATTCTCACTGGTTTTTCATACAAGCGCAAGGTAAAAGCAAAAAAAAGGTGACAAAAATGTCAAAATCAGCTCTAAATACTCTAGTCTCAAGAACATATTTTAATTCCAATTTTTAAAAATGAAAATCCAGATCTTTATCCACAATGCTATCAATCCGTTGAACTGTATCAAGACAAAACAAGCAGCCACACATCACAATCCGCAATTGCTTTTCTAGGAAAAAAATGGAACAAAAAACGGGAATTAAAACCATACCCTTCACTGATATTCCTGCTAAATCTCCTGATGTATCAGTGCTGGATTTTTGTGTTTTTCGACTCTTAAAATCAGCATTATCCAAACATCGACCTACAACGCTTTGTGGACTTTGGAAAGCCGTTCAAGAGGAGTAGAAAAATATACCTCTTCCGATATTGTAAAAAGCATTATTATCATAGAAATAACGATGTAGAATGATAGTTAAGATCAAGGGCTATCAAACTGAACAAATTAAACACGAAATATGAGTGAAATTGTTTCAGTACACACCATCAAAATCGTCTAAAAAATGTGCGAACAGCCTCTGTATTCATTGTAATCACGGTTTCGTTGTACTCATTCCAAAAATGACGTTGAATAAAGAGCTTCCATCAACTAAAACCTGCATGTTTCTTCACTTAGCCTATAGAACTACTTTCACTGCAACAGAACAATTAAGGGAGGGGAAAAGACTTAATTCGTTGTAACAATATGTAAGAAAATGAAATTAATCGTTGTTGAAATCTGCCAAAAAAGTTGACCATGTATATATTAAGCGATTTTTTGCCATTGGGTCCCCTAAATAAATATATAAATCACGCTTGAATAAGCTAATACTACTATTATTATTTTGGAGCTCTATATTGACAGTTTTAAATGGACATCGGTGATGCAGTTTGACAGATAAATATTAATTCTCTTTATTAATGACAGAGAAAATATATGTTTCCTTGTGCCGCAAGGCATCGAACTGGAAATGGTATTTTTTAAATATTTGCCAGACATTTATATTTGGGGAAAAAAAGGCGACGTCATTTTTTTCTCGTGTCATTTATTTCACTTTTTTTTTTTTTTCCCCTCGGTATAAAAGATTTATTTTCGATTAAAATAGTTGTATCTTTAATTTACGTATTTTACAGATAAAATGTAAATGCACTGTTGTGTATAGCTGCAGTAAAATGGAAATATTCGTGTCAAAATATTTAGAATAAAAATTTTGTAAGTAAATATCATAAATGGCAAAATCACTTTGTTTTGGACGAAAATCATTAAGCAGGATCTCGTCATGTGTAAAGTGGAATTCGAAATAATGTACGATTCGTGGCACAATACATTCACACTCATTCATGCTTTAATTATGCACAACTTCTCATCTTTTTCGCCTGAGGAAAGGTTGAGTTTAATTCATTTCATTATTATTTTAATAGGAAAAAAAAAAGAAAAAAAAGAAACTTTTTAAAACTGAACTGAGTAGAAATAAAAATTTTTAAATAAATAATAATTCATGAAATCTCATTTAAGTAAATGCATCCAAATGAAAGAACACAAACGCTTTGACTAACAGAGACTGGATGTTGACATTCTATCTAGGAAACACGATGTTTCATCATTAGGTTTTTTTTTTTTTTTTTTTCTCTGTTTATCTTATTATTATTATTTAGAATTTTGTAATAAAAGTGCATTTTACTTCATTTAAATTTATGTATATACGGATAATGTAAATTATGGGTCTGTAAAATAATTCATTGATGATAAATAATTTATTAATAATTGGCACAAATAGCTAATAACCATGTTAAATTCTTTCATGCATAATGTTTTTATTCCATTCATTAATAACTTATTTTCAATTTTTCAGTAAAATTAATTTAGGAAAATTAATTAATCAGAAATTGCTTGTTATTTTGTTGGTATTCATAAATATTTAATAACGAATATTTTTCTTATTAAATTTTGTTCAGCGACAAATATTTATTTTGTTTATAGTAAGTATAAAAAGAAAAAATAAATAAATTTCGAAGAAAAGAAAACTATTTTTAAAGAAAATGACCATTTTTAAAGTAATTAATAAAAGGAAATGAAGTATTTTGAAAGTAGAAAATTTTTTGGAAAAATTCTAAACATTTTTAAGTCATTTTATTTGAAATTATAACTATTTTTTTAATTATAAATTAACTAAAAAGTGTATTTTCAATAGGAGTAAAAAAAGGCATAAAACGATAATTAAGTATTTTATGTGTTTGACAGTAATTTAAATGCGGTAATATCCCCGTTCATTTCCCCGAATGTTTAATGCAGCATTTAATAATTAATTAATGAAGTTTTGGTTTCTTTCTTTGAATTAAATTATTAATATTACATTATTTTCTTTATATTTAGTATGAATAATAATAAATTATCTATCATATTATTTCTGTAAATTTTTTTGGGCAATTCTTCAATAAATGAATAATTTGTGACCCACGAATTTTATGTGCTGCAATTTGTCATTTTTATGTAATTTTTTGTGTGCAAAATATATTTTGCACAGTATTTCCAAGGTTTCAAAAAGTATTTTCTAGTAAAGAGTTGTAAATTTTACTCCAATAAAATTTTAAATTTTCAAATTGTCACTTCTGTCCCTTATTCTTCACCTCACGTACTGATTTTTTTAAACAATTTAACGCAAAATGACAAACGTTTTTTTTTTTTTTTTTTTTTTTTTAAGAAATTTTATCACTCAAAATAGAAGCTTATGTTTCAAATTAAAAAAAATAATAATAAAAATTTATTATAATAAAGTAAAAAAAGTTTGATATTGATTTTCAGGAAGAGGAAATTCAGTTTAATTATTGGGTTGGCAACTAAGTTCCCGCCGTTTAAGAGTGTGAGGCACCCATGCTCCACACTTCTGAACTTTGCCCATCGAGTGAAGATGCTTCTCTACAGTAGTGTGGAAGCAATCCATTGTCTCTGCCTGTTCCCTTGTTGTTTGACGCGGATTTTCATGCAAAAGGTGGTCCAATCGCTCTTCATCGAACTCAACTGGACGGCCAGAACGAGGTGCGTCTTTGAGGTCAAAATTTCCTTTTTTGAACTTTGCACACCAATCACGGGCGGTTCTTTCAGCTATAGCACCCACTCCATACACAGCACAAATGTTGCGAGTAGCTTCTTTCTGCGGCCTTAGAATCTTGATTAAAGGCAAAAAGAAGGAGGTGTCGAAAGTGCTCATTCTTCTCAACTTGACTTTCCATGTTAATGATCTGTAAATAACAAGAAAATCTATCTTAGTATCAACGAAACATATATTTAGGTAGAACAATATATTCTCTTTCGAATGATGTATAACTTCGTGCCAAAAGTATTTAATGTCATACAGATTTTTTCAATTTAAAAAAACGGCGGGAACTTAGTTGCCAACCCAATACTTTAATGAATTTTTAAGTTGAATTAAAAATTAAAGTTAAATTTTAAAGTAAGAAATTTTATTGCTTTGCCCTGTTATTAATTAAAGATTGTACATATTTCAGTGTATTAGTTACTTTTCTTACTGTTTTATACCTTTTTAAGTTTTAAATTAAAGGGAATTTTAAACTTTCAAGTAAAGTCATATATGGTAAATAAACTGTATGCACTTCACAAGATCTAAGAAATTGTAAGCATAACAATTGTATTAGGAGATTTTGTGAAGTTATACAGCTTATCAGAGTAATATGATTTTACTTTGTAATTAGATATTACTACTTAGTAGTAATGATTTTAGAAATAAATTTTTAAAATAAAATTTTGAATCTTTATTGAAAATCTTTTTGTCAGGATTGGTGCGGTGTAGGTTTTTGTATATTCACCAACTGTTTTTTATTTATTTTTTTTTTATTTTTTATTTTTTTTTTTTTTTTAGGGACTTTAAGGGTTATGCAATTAATTTTGGGATTTTGATGTAATTGGGTTTAATGTTGAAAGTTATTTAAATTGGGCTCTCTAATGAGTACAGTCTAGGCGCTTTGTACTACAAAAAAAGTTTTTACCACTATACGATTTTTATGATTATGTTGTCGGCCAGAAACTATTTGACTGCTGTTGTTTTTATGTTATGTATCTAACTTGATATTTTGGTGGGTCAGTGGCTAGAGCACTGATGCTGTGAAAGTTTGAATTTAATTAGCTTGTGTTTATAGTTATGAAAATTAAAACAACATCAGTCAAAGTAGTTGTAAAGTTTCAGTTAAGAATTTTTTAAGAGTTTTAAGAATTTAAGTGAATTTTAAGAAATTGGAAAAAGCATTATAACAAAATCATATTTAGCTAACTTTGTATTGCAGAAATCACAGATGTGCGAAGTTATTACGGACTGTCCGTAATCTTAATACCGGAAATTTTTTAATGTATTCTTTTGTAATAATTATCTGCAATTTAATAGGACAAATTTTACTTTTTCTTTATTGTGGTATGAAATTGATTTTCCGTTAGTAGTAACCTGGCACCTCTGTAAATCATAATGATATTAACATTTGTTATTCATGTGCGTAAACAAAAACAAAAACAAAAAAAGATTTTCTATAGAATATGGTGTTTTTAGCGATAAGCAGGACTGCACAAAAACATTAAGATACATTAAGGTATTTTATTGTGGTATGAAATTGATTTTTCATTAGTAGTAACTTGGCACCTCTGCAAATCATAATGATATTAACATTTGTTATTCATATGCTTAAACAAAAACCAAAAAATCTATAGAATATGATGTGTTTAGCGATAAGCAGGACTGCACAAAAACATTTAGATACATTAAGGTATTTTATTGTGGTATGAAATTGATTTTTCATTAGTAGTAACTTGGCACCTCTGCAAATCATAATGATACTAACATTTGTTATTCATATGATTAAAAAAAAAAAAAAAAAAAAAAAAAAAAATCTATAGAATATGATGTGTTTAGCGATAAGCAGGACTGCACAAAAACATTTAGACACATTAAGGTATTTTATTGTGGTATGAAATTGAGTTTTCGTTAGTAGTAACTTGGCACCTCTGCAAATCATAAAGATATTAACATTTGTTATTCGTATGCTTAAAGAAAAAACAAAAATAAAATCTATGGAATATGATGTGTTTAGCGATAAGCAGGACTGCACAAAAACATTCAGATACATTAACGGCTGCAATTGGAAATAGTTCGAATTGTATTTCCTTTTGTGTTAAACATTTTTAAATTTTTCTAACAATATTTAAGAGTGATTGTGAATTTAACTAGTCTGTCTGTCTTTCGATTAAACGATGCAAAGAGTACATACAGTTAAAAAGTATTAATGATTTATGCGGAGTGCATGATTTTTCATTCTTATTTAAAGTTATTTATGAGTGCAACATGATACAACATTCTTTTGCTTAGCTCAGAATATTAGTCTTAGGAAATATAACTTTTTGGGTGTACTGAAACGATTTTTTTTTTTTTTTTTTAATTTTCTCGGTACTTCCTCTTCCTGATATATATACACACACATATATATATTAAGGACAGAAGTGGCACTATAAAGGGAATAGTGGTATATTAATCACTTTGCTTTTATTTTTTTAGCTTTTTTGTGTTGGCAAAACTTTGTAATCGGTTACTAAAGAAAAATTAGTTATTTTTAACTGTTTTATTTATTTTTTTAATTTTATTAAAATTTGAAATATTGGGATTTCCAAGTCGCTTTTTCATTCAGGTGATATTTATTTATTTATTTATTTATTTTTTAACACACTTTTGATATGATGTAACTATTAATGTATTTAATGGAATCTTGCAATTCAATTTTCGGCCACTTCTGGTCGTCCGATGGACCTGAAATTTTGCACAAAACTTCATAATCAATGACAATACTATATATGTACAAGTGTTTCCAGGAGCTTATCCCATCAGGGGCAAGTTCCAGGAAGAAAAAAAAATCCAGTGTTCTAAGGCAGTAAATTACAAAAATAATTTACAACACTCATCTTCCTCTTAATTTAAAGTAGTTAAATTAATAAAAAGGAAGAAAAGAAACTTTGTAAATATTACACTATAAAATACAAAACCACTTAACAATTACTTTGGGTCTAAAAATAAAGCATGCTCTTTCTTAAAAAAGAAATTAATTAATTAATTAATTTAAAAAAAAAGCATTAAAAATTCTGTCAAAGAATTAATTCAGAACTAATTTAGTACGGACGACTATTAATTTTTATCCGTAAAATTTTGATTTTTAATTATTATTTATTTTTTATCTCTATGTCAGTAAAACTGGGCCACGCACTTTTTAAAATGACTGAAATGAATTGAAATGAAGTGTTTCCACCTAAATTTCACACTTTAATTAATTTTAAAAAATCTAATTATCGTGTAGAAAACCTGTTTGCACCCCTTGATTCAGGAAAATCGTCCCTTTCATTTGGTACCAAATTATTTTCGTGCTACACAAAACTAACCTACAAAAAATTCAGATTGAAACTAATAGTCCTCCGTCCTAATTATTCGCACGTGCAGCACGAAAACAGCTATGATTTTAAAACATTGTTGTGTGATTTTGTATTTTATGGTATTTGTTTACATTTTTTTCCCCCATTCAATGTCAGATATTCGGTCCTTTTTACAGAAAATTAATTAATGGTACAATATTTTGTCCTTTAAGATTTAAATATGAACGTCATGTAAAAAAATATCTTTCATTAATAAATTTCATCACCCGCTAAATATATTTTGTATTTTTGTAATTAATAAAAATATTAAGTAACTTTTTTTTTACAAGAACTTACAAAAGACTTATTATCTTGAAAAAATAAATTATTTATTTAAATAAATATTTTTTATTTTTCTTTTGTTCCTTTTTTCCCCCGTCAATAATTAATATTTGGAACTAAAGTATTTAAAAGCTTATATGAATGATTGAAAAATTCAAAAACACTCTCAAGTAGCATCCCTTTGTCTCTAATTACTTTAAAATAACCAAACTAAATAAACATTTTAAAAAAAATAAAAACGGGAAATAATGTGTGAGCTTAATTGAGCAGTTTATACGTTCGGTCGCATTTTCTGTTTAATGAGTTAATAATGAAATTATTTTATTTATTTATTTTTCAAGACATTTTATTGTTAAATTATTTCGAAATGTTTTTTAATAATGTTTATTTATTGAGATTTAAAGATGCTTTTCTCTATTCTTGTTTTAATTTTAGAAGAAATTATATAAGTGCCATATTTATTTAAAAAAAAAAAAAAAAAATATTTTATATTAGTTAATGAATTTATGAATCTATTATTTTATGTTACATTGCATCAAGTAAATTTATAAATCTTTTTTGCATCCAATCTTTTTGTTCAATATTGATTTTAGTACGAATTGTTAAAGAAAATACGTTAAGTGATATATAATTTCTAATTAGTGACTTGTTTTAATGTAATAAAGGTTTCTGCTACAAGGAATGTAATACCTAATTAATTCAACTTTTAAATTTCCGATTACTTAATTTGCTTTTTCAACTGAGTTTTTATATTTGCATTGTATGTTGAAATAATTTGGTGTAGCACTCAAACGACTTTCTCTTACCCTGCATTTCATTACTATAAAGACATTGTAGATTAAGGGTTAAGAAGGCAAGTACTCTACAAAAACCTACGTTTAAAACAATTCAAACTAGGTTTATCAGCAGTTTTATTTGACAAATAATTTTGTGAGGAGGGGGTGGGGTAGCGTTCCCCTCAACCCCCTGGTTGAATATTACACCTACATTTACAGGGTGACAAGAAATAACTTGGACGAAGTTTCAAACCAAATATCTGTAACTACCACTATCGCAAACTCATTTTGGAAGATGTTTTCTTACCTTGGTGGCAAAAGTTCTTTGGAAACAAAAGATGGAGCTTCCAACAAGATTCTGCACCTGCACACAGAGCTAAAGGCACTCAAGATTGGTGCAAGCAAATTTTCCGGACTTCGTTGGAGCTGGTAGCCCATCGTATTCCCCACATTTGAACCCGATGGATTATTCTGTTTGGTCCATCTTGGAGACAAGGGTCTGTGCTAAAACTCATAAAACTTTGGCATCCCTAAAGGAATTCTTATGCAAAGAATGGGATAAAATATCAGTAAGTGAGTTGCGGGCCCATAGCCGAAAATTTTGTGACACGTTTAAAGCTCTGTATTAAGGCTAAAGGTAACCACCTTGAAAATTTGTAAATATAATAGACAAAATAATGTATTCATATTTATTGAAGTAATATTTTCATTAGCATTAAAGTTATAATGTATCATGAGTGTCCAAGTTATTTCTTGTCACCCTGTATATGGAATTTAAAGCTGTTGTTAAATTTAAAAATTCATTCCAAATTATTCATACAACTTTCATCCGCATCACTCCTTAAAGCTTATAAATCTTTAATAATAATAATAATAAAAAAAAAAAAAAACTTATCAAGTAAAAATCAGATACAAACTTCAAAATACACCTTTAGGATTGCTGCAATTATTAGTTTTTAAGCTACACTGATAAAAGGCATTCATCAAGAATAACCATTAAAAAACTTGACTTTAATATTCAGGGAACCTCAAAATGTGTAATAAAAAAAAAAAGAAAAAAAAAACCCTGAAATTTAACTTTAAAAAAATATTTCATTTACCGTAAGAATATGAGAAATATTAATTTTCATTCCTGATAAGTTTTTGTAGACATGGTAAAATATTATAGAATCGCACTTGCACCAATTACATTCAATAGAAAAGAGTGGTTTTGCTTAATTATTAGAATTCCTGTATGTTTTCTAAATACAGTATAGCACCGTTTATACGTCTTTCAAGGGACTGACGTAAAAGGACGTATAAATGAAAAGACGTATAATCGAAATTTTAATAATAACACTTTGATTAATACAAATTTTATGACAACTAAGCAAAATTTATAGGAAAACACTAATTAATAAAGTTTCTTAAGTTAGTAAATACTATTATGCATTTAACTAGTAAATATTATTGTACATTTTTTTAAGACAATAATTAATAATAAAAAAAGATTTATTATAAAAAGTGAGAAAAATTATACTATTAATTAATGCATGACTGGTTACTAATTACATATATCATATATTGAGTATTACATTTCTCAAGAACTATATGAACACATCTTGAATATTAATTATGTATATTACGTACGTTTAATAATAAGCATACGATTTATGTCCATACAGATAGTTATTTAATAGCATTAAAAATCTTATATATTCGTCTGATATGCTTCTTGTCTATGAATATTGAAAATTCTACTGTGAATTCAATTGATTCTTTGATCAGTATTCTTCGATCTTTCCCGTGTTCCTCTATTTAAGATGCTTTTTAGGAAAAATCTGTCTTATTTTATTTAGAATGAAAAATAATGACAAGCTGAGAAATATTGCGAATTTTAGTAAATGGAAAAGACGTATAACCTATATTAGCGGCGTATAAACGAAGAATTCTTGCATTAAAAGGAATAGGAATTAATCGGGACTTCACTAAAAGGACGTAAAGACGTATGAACGAGATACGTATAAACGATGCTTTACTGTATTATATATTGTGTATTTAAATCTAGTCCTATATATCAATAACACACAGTGCAACGTTAAATGCACTTCCTTCAATTTTCATGTATAATAACTTTATATTCTGGTTCTTTTACATAGCCCTGTGAACAAATGGTAAATGATTTTTATACCATATTTTACACGAAAGAGTTTTTTATGCATATAAAAAATATATATTCTTTTCATTTGATTTATTACAGCCTATAGATTATAAACTGTACTTACTTGTTAACACAACCGTGTACAAAAGTCTTCTTTTGTACTGCATTTTAATTGCTTGGATCACATTTTGGTCTATAGGCTGCCAGACAGGCTTTAAGTTAGGAGGTAGAATCTTTATTAATGGTGAAATTGTCTTTTAAGTTGAGATCCTTTTCATTAGAGTAACCGGGCCAATTGTCCAGAGTAAGAAATGTTTTTTGTAGGAGGTTCCAATTTTATTGTTTTATTGACGATAGAAACAGTTCGTCAATCCATTTGACAAGGACTTCGTCATCCACGCTCTGCTTTGATTATTGCAACCAACAGGATGGTGAACATTTTAAAATGCTTTGTGGTTTTTCCCTTACCAATCACTGGGCCGCGGTAGCCCAGTCGATAGAGCGCCGACCTCGTAATTGGAAGATTGCGGGTTCGGTACTCAAGCCGGCCAAAGACCGTCGTGTACACTAATGGTGGATAGTGCACGTAAAATCTGTCGTGGCCGCAATGTCTTCCACGTTTGTATCAAAAATTATACCTCTGGGGGGTCACCGAAGCGGGAAAGCCATCCCTCCCGCAGAGGATCAAATTGTGATGGCATGTCTCCGGACCACCTCCAGGGGTGTGTCCCAGACCGTCGCCAATTGTCCATCTGCGTAGCACTAGTGCGACGTAAAACACAACCATCCATCCATCCTTACCAATCACTAACGTGTTCATCTGTGTACCATTTGCATTTCAACAAGGCTTAAAAGTGACTCGATCCTTTGCTTGTTTTCATACAAGAGCACTAGTTTTGTTACTGGCAGGAAGAATGCCGGATTACTGAAAGGAGAAGTAAAGTGGCGGATTACAAACGGAGTACTTATATTATTTAGGTCCACCAAAGTATTTTTATTTATTTATTTATTTATTTTCATTGAAAAATGATATAAAGAGTTGTTTGTGTACAAGAACTCGCAACAATATACGGATACATCACGGTGTGTGAGAGGTATTTGTGTAAAGCATATTTTAGTATCTTTATACTGCACAACGTATAACTAAATTAACATAACATTATTATTAAGATGCACAAAAGCATTATTTAATACAGAATATAGCATGATTAGCAGAAATGATTGGTTTACAGAACCAAATAAAAAAATTTAATTATATTCTGGGATATAAGTGCATATTTATTATGATTTTTTTCTTCCACTATAATAAAATTTTAAGCTCTCTATGGTATCTCTAAATATACGATTTTCAGAAGAGTGCACGGAAATTACACAAAAATAAAATGCTTTATCTTTAAAAATAAGTCTTTAAAACTAGATTTTGTAAAATTTCTTCTTCCATAATTAAAAGTAAAATTTATAGATGTCATGAATTTAGTTTTTACTGATAACTTAATCGTCATTATTTTTTAACTAATTAATTAATTTTTATTTGTTTATTTTATTTATTTATTTTTTAGGTGAGAGGTAAGGTTTCTATAAATATTTTTGTTATTTTTATGAAAACAAAAGTTGAAGGATTTTGGAAGATTCGGAATTAAATCTATTCGATTACAATCCCCTGGACAAGTTTTTCTGGCATGTCGCTGTTTGCTCGAGAAAATTTATTATTATTATTATTATTATTATTATTATTATTATTATTCTTTTTTTTTTTTTTTTTTTTTTCCAGAAAACAAAGAGCATTCATTTAAAAAGCATATACAATTTTGTTTATTGACAAATATTTTTCGTTGACTTTTTAAATAAGCATCAATAATTTTCTCAATAGTCGACTTCAAATCTGTGGAAATACTGCTTTCAAGTTGCTATACTGGGTCATCTGTTACACATTATACTATTGCCTACTTTTCTTTGCCTGACGAAAGGTCGAGCTTAATATTTTTTTAACCTAAACAATTGTTGTTTTCATAAGCCTAGATGGTCTTCTTAGACCACTGGACTTCAATAGCTGATGGGAACTGTACTACACATAGCACCTATCAAAGTGTCAACTAACTAGAAAACTCTTCCAATTGTTAATTTCTGATTATTTTTTTTTTAAATAACGGGAAGTAGTTAATACACTGGAAAATTTTTAGCTGCTGAATAGCAACAAAAAAGCCACAGAAAATTTAATAAATTTCACGCGTTTTGAACGCCAGATACGAAAAAGTGATAGTCAAATTACATAACCCTCATTTATTAGTCCCAAGGAACTTGAGTACATGCAGCAGCTTTAATTCTTAAAATGTGACGTCTTGTCTTTCTATTATATCTAAAATTTTAATTTATTTTATGTGACTTCCATACTGCATATATGTAAAGTAATGAAAATTAATTTCAAATTTAATTTTCACATTACATTACATTTACAATATGATAAATTTACTCGACATATAATCTATATTAGTTTGGAGATGATAATCATTAAGTGAAATCATAAAACAATTTTTGATCAATTGAAATTAACATTGAAATAAACAAATTCTTAGCAACCTTCTTAGTAACCAAAGGTGAAAATCGCAAACTTCATATTGCAAACGAAGTGCTCATTTAGAGATATTGCAGGAATGAACTCATTTTTAATAATTTTTAACTGCGATTCAGCAGCTTATATTTCAGGAAAATATATTACTTGATAAAAACTTATGGCAGTATTTTTTTATTTATTTTTCCCCAAGAAAATCGCCAGTTATAATTTGAAAGAGTTCGTTTGCAATTTTTTTAATCAACTTGTTCTGACATTTTGTTTCAAGATGTCGGTCACTTGAAAAGAGCGAAGAAATCAATTTAATTTTCCTACCTATACGGAAAGACTTATTTTTTACCTTTTTCATTTTCGGTTTATTTATTTATTTATTTATTTCACGGTTATGTAAAATTAAGGTTCTGCTCATTAAAATATTTTTATACCCTTTACAAAATTGAAACGGTGAAAGTTAATTAATAAGTGGTTTGCCACATGTAGCACTTTTTAGTTACTATTACTTAATAAGTAACAGATAGAAAAAAATTTGCTACAATAAGTTCATTATGTGAAAAAAAATTCCTTTGCATTTTTTATTAATAAAAGAATAACGCACACTCAAAGGAAAAAAAAATATTCTGATGTCCAAGAATAAAAGGAAATGGCACTTTCAATATAAGAAAAAGAGAATGGTGTTTTTATAAAAATAATTAATTAATGAATAAAACAAAGTTTTTCCAAAATAGAAAAAAATGCTGAAAATTTCAAAACAATCTCAAGTAACATGCTTCTGAAGGCTCGTAATTACGTACTGTTTCAGTAGCCAAATTAAATTAATATTAAAAGAAAAATGTATATGTTTTAAAATCAAAAAAAAAAAAAAAGAAAGAATGCAAGCTTAATTGAGCAACTTACGTGTTTGTCAATAATTCCATTTCAATGATTTTCTTTTAGTATAATTTCCTTTTTTCTGTCACTTTAATCATTAAATTATTTTTTAATTATTTTTCTTCTTAATATTTATCTTTTTTCAAAGTAACTATTGGCACTTTCAAGTAACAGTTTGCAAATTAATATATAGATACTCGTATAATTCATCATTACAATGATGAAACCCCAGGTAGGAAGACATGAATTAATGAACAAAGAACCACACATAGAAACGAAGTCTTATACAAGGCAAAAGATATAAATTATGAATTATTTTTTCTTCTGTTATTTTTTTTTTAATCGAATTTTGTGGTTTTGCTGAAAAATTTCCTCTTTCAATTTTCTCTACAATTGATCAAAAAGTTCTGCTCTCAAAGCTGAAAGACGAGACACGCCAGGTTTGAACCAAGATCGCGCTCTTCGGTCTAGCCGTTCGACTCGGAAACATGCGTAAATAGTTTCCACTGAGGTTGGTTCGAACGGCACTATTGATGTGGTCAAGCGGATCTTTTGATGTGGTCAAGCGGATCTTTTGATGTGGTCAAGCAGTTGGACGTGGTTGGAAGGCCGGAAAAGTTCCTGGTCCTAACCCCCTGCTGAGATAATTGAGGGGCCAGAGGCACATATCTTTGTCAATGTTGCATGCTTTCCTTTGAAGTAACTGCGCAATCTGATAAAAAAGGGCTACAGCTGATGACAAGACATTTGGCTCTTTGTGTCGGAAGCGTGATTAATGACATTTTGAACCTTGGTCTTGAACTTCCAGTGGAAACCGGCCTGAGAATCCCTTTGTACGGTCCCCACAGAAGGCATTTCACCCAGGTTTGGGTCCTCGCAAAAGTTTGCAAAAACTCGCAACAGTTGCTTCGGGTCGAGATATAGAGCACGATCCTACAGTAGTATAAAAATACTTTTTTTTTCTTTTTTCTTTTTCTTTTTAATCCTAAGTTGGAAGATGATTTGAACACTTACATTTGCTAATTGTGATATTTAATTTTTATTCGTTTCGCGTGTATGTTTCATTGATGTAAATCGATTAAAAATTGCATGTTCATTGATATTTGTCCTTTACTTCATTGTATTTCGTATACCATTTGCGCGCCGGCTTCCTAAAATGATTCCTACTCGTCTAGATGCACGCACCTCCTCCCTCCCCTCCTTCAGGTTTAGGAACCTGTTGCTGTGACACCCTGTATAAGAAACGGCAACTTCCGAACTCTCGGGAATTACGAGTGTGTATATTGTTTGGTTCAAAGTATGTAAAAGTTACACATAATTTTCCCAAACTCCCAAGTTAAATAGCTTAACTCATGGCCTGTTATTGTTGCTTATACTTTCTCGTGACATACAAAGTATTATTTTTTACCATTATTACACATTTTGCGGCCCATTGAATTCGAAAATCAAGATTTTAGCGGTTTTTCTCTTCTCTATGTGTGTGTGTGTGTGTGTGTGTGAATTTGTAAATCTGTTATCAGCATAATTAAAAAAAAAAAAAAAAAAAAAAAAAAATGTTGGCAAGAAATACAAACTTTGCATTCTAAATCTTTATCATGTGTGGATGTTATTTCAAAATTCTTATTGAAATCGGACAACTGATTTATTTGCAGGGACACGTAATGCATTTAAATACACTGAGCGAATATTCTCTTTACTACATTTTAACATCTTAACACTACAGTAAACGAAAGGAAATTAACATATATATGTTTAAGAACATAGTAGTATGTTTCTCATGAAATATGGTATCAAGCACTCATCTTTCATTTAGAGCCCCCCCCCCCCACACACACACACAGAAAAAAAAAAAAAAATCTTAGGGCTACAGAGGCTGTTCGCACATTTTTTAGACGATTTTGATGGAGTGTACTGAAGCAATTTCACTCATATTTCTTGTTTTAATTGTTCAGTTTGATAGCCCTTGTTCTTAACTATCATTCTACATCGTAATTTCTATGATAATAATGCTTTTTATCGGAAGAGGTATATTTTTCTACTCCTCTTGAACGGCTTTCCAAAGTCTACAAAGCGTTGTAGTCGGTGTTTGGATAATGTTGATTTTAAGAGTAAAAAAACACAAAAATCCAGCAGTGATACATCAGGAGATTTAGCAGGAATATCAGTGAAGGGTGTGGTTTTAATTCCCGTTTTTTGTTCCATTTTTTTCTAGAAAAGCAATTGCGGATTGCGATGTGTGGCTGCTTGTTTCGTCTTGATACAGTTCAACGGATTGATAGCATTGTGGATAAAGATCTGGATTTTCATTTTTAAAAATTGGAATTAAAATATGTTCTTGATAGTATTTAGAGCTGATTTTGACATTTTTGTCACATATTCCTTTGCTTTTATTTTGCACTTGTATGAAAAACCAGTGGCAATCATAAATCCTTTGGAAAAACTTTCTTTTGATGCTTTTAACCATGTAGCAAAAAATTTTTTCTCCACTTTTGTGATAATAAATTGATCTTTTTTTATTGCAACCACGTAAATAGACCCAAGATTCATCTAATGTTGCGACATTTTTTCATTTTTCTCCTGATAAATGCTTTTCATAAAGATTTCACTAAAAACTCTCTTTGGAAAGAGCGGAAACCTATCCTTCCATCCACTGCCTTTTTAAAAGTGCATTTTTGCATCTAAACAAAAATTCTAAATATCAGAAGACAGATAAAACTTCCAAAAATATAACTGTTGTAAAAATAAAATTCTCCATGCAAACGATTTTTTCTTACTGCGAAATAAAATCGTCTAAAAAATGTGCGAACAGCCTCTGTATAATTAAAAATGGCTCGAAGTCCATTTCAAGTTGTGTTATGGATTTTGTTTTTCAGTATTACGTTTAATTACAGTACTTAGTTGGTGCGTATTGAATTTGTGGACAGTGCTATTCAAAATTAATCGAATAAATTTCAGTGAGGGGTGTGGGTAGAAGTTTTCTGAATAATTTACATTTTTTTAAATATATAATTTAATAAGAACCTTAAATGTTGCATGAAATATACCGTAAAATATACCGTGAAATATACCCTCTTTCATACAGAAGAGTATGTGAAGTAAAACTGTTTCCAAAACTACTTTGAACTGTTTTAAACATACATCGGATGGACCAGATTTGATATCTGTTATTTTGGCGGGGAAAAAAAAAAAAAAAAAAAAAGATCGCCAAGTTATCTGGCGAACATATTTAATTTCTTTGAAAAATAATGGCTATTTTAATAACGTATATTAAGAAAGCAACCAATAATATAAAACGATATTTCGTAGAATATATATTACGAAAATGTACGTACATCTGGCATGTATATTTTTATATTACGTTTTTTATCGCCAAATACAAAAATCGCTAAGGACGACAAATATCAAATCTATGCTCATCAGACATGTTCAAATATATTACACCACTTACATTGTAGCGTGAACTGTAATAATATGTATTTATATTAACGTAGAGTAAGAGAAAGTAGTGTGAGTGCCACATCAGATTATTTTATATTGTGTATCCCGCAGTAAAATTTGTTAATCTGCTTTTACATTTTTTTCTTTATCGCATTTTTAATCCAACAAAATTAAACAATATACTCGACTTTACTCAACGCTAATAAAATTACGCAAATTAACAATAAAACCAAAATTTTGAGTCTTTAATTGTAAAAAATGATCTTTGTTTTAACAATCCTTTTAAATAGTCATGACTTTTCTTTTCTTTTGACAAAAGGCCGCTCTCTTTTCTGACAACAACAAATTTAATAAGGATCGGAGATGGAAATTTGTCGATAAATATCGTTTCTTTTAAAGAATACATTAGTTATTTTCATTAATTTTCTTTTCTCTTTCTCTTCTTTTTATCTTTAAAGAGCTCTTTTTATTTCCATTTTCGGAAATTGCGAATGTACAGGCCCTTGCCCTAACTGTTAATTTAAAATTCTTACTCGCAAAAACTAAGCAAAAACGGAGGAATGAAAAGATTAAAAAAAGCTTAGGGATGACAAAAATCGTTTTAAAAAAAAAGTTTAAAAAGGATGTTGGAAGAGGAGAGGTACCAGAAGAGCCAGGGGAAGAGTAAGGAGAAAAAAAAAAAAAGTTTCGAAAGACAAAAATTGAAATTAGTTGTATGTTCCTGATCTATTGAAAAAAGATTTTTCTTGTTTAAAAGAACTTTTAATTTCGCATCTTTCTTTTTTAAAAAGATATTTTTAGCGAAACATCTTTTTAATCTTTTGGGAGAGAGGATTAAAAAATAGTCATATTTTATCATTTAAACATATTATAACTCGTAACGTTGTATCTATTTTAATCACTTGCATTTGTGTAATTGATTGAAACCCAGTTAAAATTTATATATATGCTTATATTCTTTGTGATGTTTATGTGTAAAACATTTTTTAAACTTTTAAATAGAAAACTTTGAAATTTTTTTCAGTGCAGTGCTATATAAAGCGACTTATTATGCCATTGCGTTTAAGAAATTTAAAAATTTATTTATCCTGAAGTCTTCTGATTTTTCATTAAATTATTATAGGCATTTATAAGTACAATTTTTATTTTATTAATTTGTTTTATTGTTTATTATTTTTGTTTAATTCTGTTTAATTTGTTTTGTAAATAGTTTGATTGCTGTTGTCGTATGTTGATAAAGAAACTGTTACCATTGATGAAGAAAATTTTACCATTTACTGAAATTGATTTTAAGCTTTTAAATTCATCAATTATAGTTGTTATAATAGTCTAACTTTCAATAGAAAGAGAGAGGGAAAAAATGCACAGTAGTTCCAGATGTGAAGCTTTTGTTTGTCTGTGTGTGTTTTAAATAATAGATATTTATAATATCATTTTCTTTACCATTAATTGCTGGAAATTCCGGGTTCGTGTCCAGATCGCGTTTGTCAGTCTAGACTCTTAGAGTTTTCCATGGTTTTTTCCGAAACTAGCATGAATACGTTCTAAGACCCTTATAAGAGCCCTTTCCCCCCGGGTGGATACTCGACCCAGGCTTATTCCCAGGGTTACAATTCTTCATTCAAAAGCCTTGTAACCGTTCAAACTGGTTATTTTGTTGAATTTAGACCGATAGGCTCAGTGCATCGCTGAATACAGAGATTTTCAGAAATAGCTTTCGATGCCCATCTAAATCATGTTTCCTTAAGAGGTATGTTGTTACAGTGCCATTCGAACTTTGTCATTTTTGTATTAACGTCTCATCTGTGACATTTTAAAGCAATCACATAGCCACTTTCACGCTGCACTCGTGCCTACATCTTTTTTTGCATGAAGAAGAGTTCGTATTTAAATATTTCGATAAAACTGCTGTTGTGTGTTCTCTTTATGGTGTTTCATTCAAAGTTCGTAATGTAAATTATATTTCGCAATTATTATTAAAAGCATATCTGAAAGAATGGGTTAATCGAAGAGACGTTAACATATATGTGGAGAACTTTGTCCATTGACATAATATATTTTTTCTGATCCATATAAATAAAAATAAAAATAAATCTATATAAATAAAGAGAAGTGTCTGTGTATCTGTATGTCTGTTTGTCTGCGCTCTGGTGCTCAGATTATTGATGACAGAGCTACAAAACTTGGCAGATGGGTACCTTGGATCCTGTAGGTGTGCACCTCATCGAGAAATTTTTTTAATAATTTTTTTTTTTTTTTTTTCGATTTTAAATATTGACTTCTACGTTTCATTTTTCTAAAGTTTATTTTTTCATTTCAATCATCTGCGTATCTTAGCAACGGCTATAACGGTATTTATTTATTTTTTTAATTTCATTCATCAACTTGAAGGTGAAATTTTTATTTATTTTTTTACTTTATTATATTTATTGAAAATCAAATGTTAATGGGATAGAAAAAAATTGTTATGCTTATGTATAATTTTTATAGTATAACAACAACTCTTTATTTTTCATTTTTTAAATTAATTCCTTTAACCCTTTGTATTCCATCGGGACTTCCCAACAGCTCTTCATTTTTCATTTTTTAAATTAATTCCTTTAACCCTTTGTATCCCATCTGGGAAGTCCCATCAAAAAATTTCCTCAATATAGCCTAAATTTACTACAGGATTTCATTGAGACTATAGTTTAAGCTTTAGTCCCTATAGTTTAAGCTTTCCCTAAACTTTAGCTATAGTTTAAGCTAAATTTAACACTTTCGCGACCGCTGACGTAGATTCACGTCATTTGAAAATCTGTAACTCCACCAGTGGGCGTTTCTTTCGCAATTTGTATGCTATTTATTTCTTAAATATATAACCAATATTCACATTTTTACAATGAAATATACTATGGATACAAATACTTTGAGTAGAGAGAATATAATTATAATGTATATGTATATCCATTTCTAATATAAATGTGAATACAGAAAATTTTGTTCTGAAATATTGTAACATAGGAAAATAACGCCCACAGGCGGACCTTACTGTCAAAAATTCAAAATCTTGCGGTCGCGAAAGTGTTAATACGAGATGATTCTCATGCATAAAGAAATATAAGAAGAAAGTTTCAAACTATTTTTCCAAAAATAAAATAATTTGGGATATAAAGGGTTAAAAGATTTTTTTTTTTTTTTTTAAGATGCAAGAGCTAAATGTTCTCGCTAATAATTGCGATATATGAACTGTTGTAATACATGTTTATTAAGAAACTTCTTGATACACTTTTCAAATAATATCAGCAGTACGCGATTCGATTGCATAAAATCTTTTATCTTCGAGGGCAAAATAAATAATCAAAATAAATAAAACGTGCAACCACCTTGTAGGCAGGTACAAGAAGTAAAAGTTCTTGCTTCTTCGTAAATGCGATATTGAAATTCTAAAACGAGCGACAATTTGTATTTAAGATTTTTTTTTTTTTTTAATAATGTTATTTATTAGTCTATAATAATTTTTTTAATATAATCTTGCTAATGTATGCCATATTTTCTCTGACTAAAATTAAATAAAATATTTTGAATCTTAATAAATGAAAGCCACACTATTTCTCTGTAGATGCAAATTTTAAGACTAAAATTTTAGGGATGGTAAAGATTTTTTTATGGATTTATTATCTAATGAATATAAATAACATTCATGATTCGTTCTCACTACTTAATGCCATTATACGTACGTAAATGTGATAAGCTATCTTTTTAATTACTGCATTAACGAACAAGTAAAGCAACCAATCGTTTCTATTTTCCCTTTCAACAATGTTATCACAATTAAGAGGTTGTGTGGATAGGGGAAGGGGGAATTGATAAATTGCATTAAAAAGTACGTTTGTGTTCTTTCCTACAAGAGGTATTTAAACAGAAAGGATAGACACAGCATTAGATTTTACCCTGACTATTGATTTAAAGCATTGCTGGGGAAATGTCTAAGTAAAGTCAGATGATGTAATTTTTGGTTTTTTAAATTTATGAACTAAATCCCCATGGCAAGGAATAATATTTTATAAGTAGAAGTTAATTTCGTTTAAAAAAGTCGATTTGATAATTTTTAAACTTTGTCTGTGTATCTGTGTGTCTGCGCTCTGGTGCTCAGATTATTGATCGCAGAGCTACAAAACTTCGTAGATGGGTACCTTGGATCCTGTAGGTGTGCACCTCATCGAGATTTTTTTCGAATTTGAATTTTTTTAATTTTTTTTTTTTTTTTTTTTTTAATATTGGCTTCTATGTTTCATTTTTCTAAAGTTTATTTTTTTATTTCAATCGCCTGCGTATCTTAGCAACGGCTATTATGCTATTTATTTATTTATTTTTAAATTTATTTCATTGACTTGAAGGTGAAATTTTTATTTATTTACTTTTTTACTTTATTATATTTATTGAAAATCAAACGGTAATGGGGTAGAAAAAAATGTTATGCTTATGTGTAATTTTTATAGTATAACAAGAACTCTTTATTTTTTTATTTTTTTTTTTAATTAAAAAAAAAAAAAAAAAAAAAAAAAAAAACTAAAAGAAAAATCCTTTTTTTTTTTTTTTTTTTTTTTTAATTTATTGTTTTTATCGGGAAAAAAAAATTGTAGTGTGTAGTAGAAAGGATTAAACTGATTAAAATTTAAGTTTAATTAAAATTTATTTGTTTAATTCCTTTTAAAAGAAAATATACTTTTTATTTTATTTATTAATCTTTAAAATTGCAATGCTTAAGTAAAAGCAGATCAACCTGTTGTCGATAAATCCTGAATATGAACTACCCT